>CAJNDT010001890.1:178601-1378601 GCA_905221615.1 Symbiodinium sp. CCMP2592 | reverse complement strand
TTGCTGATTTGATGCCGGCAAACCCCCCCTCCCCCAAAGAGGACTGGTCAATGGTTGGTCCTTGCTTTTTCGGCCTGGAAAGTTTCCATTTGTGTCCTTGGGGGATGGATGTTTGAGACCGGAGACTTTTTCATACTGCATGATGGGCAAGCCACCCGAACACAAACCTGGCCGGCTTGGTGTGCATGCTGTGCCGGGCTGCAGACGGTCCCAGACTCTCCTTGGGTGAAGGCTTACCGTCACGGGGGGTCCTGGCTCACTAACCCACGAGGTTCTGGAAAAGAGGCGCCCAAACAGCCGTAATTAGCGTTTGAACCTGGATCCCTTTTGAAAGAAAACATAGGCGGGCCTGTGCCCGCAGAGCCACGGCTTCTTCACCCAAAGAGAATGCTGCGACCACATGCTGCAGAGTCTGCCGAGCGAAGGCGTGATTTTCAAGTTCATGACCTCTGAGTTCAGGATTTGAGACTGTTGGGTGGTTCGCTAGTCCGGTTTGCGAAATCACGGCTTCATCTTGCATGTCGGAGAGGATGCTCCAAGGCACTACTGCTGCTTTGATGAGATTCTCCGACAGCTGCCTGCGCGCAGATGCTGTTCCATGGTTGCCTAAAGAGCTCAAACCGTAAGCCATATATATATATATATATCATTGTTATATGCATAAGCAATTCAGCTACATACATACACAATGTATACATTTTTTGTGTGTCGCTGTAACTCTCCATGTATTTATTTATGTAGAAATATATGTCTATGTATATGTACACACACACACTCTGGATGATACCACGACTATTGAGGCTCCAAATAAAGACGTCTGAATGGCTATGCATATTATTCTTTGGAGTCTCTTGTTGGTGAGAATAATCTTACTTTAGGGTTTAGGATTTATTGCAGCCATTGAGGCTCCTATATTGTATAAATCCTTAATTCCCTAAACCAGTTCCTTGCCTAGCTCGGCCCGGTGCGAGTGTCAGAAGCCTACTGCTTCAACGTAGGGGTAGGGTTGAGGGTCTAGGGCTTAATAATTAATGGGCAACTCGGCGGCACTTCAGAGAGACCTCGTTCAAGAAGAGCTTGGTAGGATTAGCGGGATAGAGGGGTAGAAGGTCTGGCTTGACTTGAGCTTGTGAAAAAAAGGCTTTAGGGTTAGAGTTTAGGGTTTGGTTTAATTTAAGTGTTTAGGGTAATTAATGCTTAGACGGCTGTACCCGGTTTGACTCTGCCGGCTTGACTTCCATGGGCATGCTGCGCCTGCAAGTAATTTCACAACGGATGGTAGCCTGTTGAAGAGTGCAATCAAAGACCCAAAAACCTCACCACACGTCCGGCCAGCCCGGAAGCAAAACAAAGCGTGCTTGCGCGTTGCAACCGTGACTTGGCCAAATATGAAAGCCACCTTAGTAACATTCACTTAGGTCTTGATGGTGGCAGTAATGTGGGAAAGCCGACATACAGCTAGAGAAACGTCGTATCGCTCGTCAAAAGGACCTCACAATCCTGCTTTACGGGCCAAAATAATTACCAATACTATTGCGGGGGCCTTGTTATCACGCTAGTATAACGGGCCCCTATTGCGGGGGCCTTGTTATCACGATAGTATAACGGGCCCCAAAACCCTATTCTAATTATTAAGGCCCCTATATTATGGATCCCTTGTAGAACTCTTGAGGAATCCCTTTAAAGGAACCCTATTCTAATCATTAAGAAACCCTAAACCCTAAACCCAAAGCCCTATATTTAGCAGTTTTGACCAGTCATCCTGAAGCCTTGTTTGCCTTGTGCGAGTTGCGAGAGTCGAAACCTTACATCGTCGAAGTTCTCAGTTGCTAAGTCTGGTGTTTAGGGGTTTAGGGTTTAGGGTTCAGAGTTCTCAGTTCGAAGTCTATATGCAGCTACATAGCACTACTTCCCAACTAGGGTCTGCTTGCAACCCTCATGGTGTAAGCCACGTGCTGTTTGGCGGATGAGAGAATTGCCCAAGAGTTTGTTCGGGCCGGAGGACCATTCAAGGATGATTTGGGAGTTTCCGAAAATTAGGGGTACCTTGTTTTCGGGTCCTTATAATAAGGAACCTACTATTTAGGGTACCATATTAGGGTCCCCTATTTTCGGAAACTCCCATTTGGGAGATGGGTCTTTGAAACCCTTAACTTGGGTTGAGGGTTGAGGACTGACTGGTGAGGGCACCACCCTGACTTAACCATGGACTACCCCTACCCCCAGCCCTATTTTGCTACTCTTGCAGCTTGTGCTCCCTAGTACTTGCAGTACTGGTACTTGCATATGGGAGCTTCAGAAAATAGGGGACCCTAATGTAGTACCCCAAATAGTAGGATCCTTATTCTAAGGACCGCAAAATAAGGTACCCCTAATTTTCGGAAGCTCCCATATCTCATACTAGTACAACTTGTTTGTGCCAGTCGAGAGACTGGCGATATTTTGGAAGCAAGGTAAGATAGGGGCCTAAATAATTACCTGTACTATCTTGGGGGGTCCTTATTATATTTATAGTACAATGGGCCCAAAAGCCCTATTCTAGTTATTCAGGCCCTTATAGAGTATGGTCCACAGGCCTGAGTCATTGGAAATAGGTTCCTTGATGCGAGTATGCCAACGATCAAGGCCCCTATGTTAGGCTTTCTGTCCTGACTGAGTTCCTTAGAGGCTGCTAAAGGCACCAGGCGGCCCGACGAGCGCCTTCAGAAGCCTTGGACAACCTGCTGCGAAGCTTTGAATTCCCCGAACAAAAACAAATCAAAAGCTCTCGAAGGCCTGAACCACGAGGCCGAACATGAGGAATTGAAAGCTCCCTGCAAGGCCGATAAAGACTCTGAAAATCCCTAAAACCTGATGCTCGTCGTCGCCTGGCTAGTCAGGGCGCGAGGGCAGGAGGGTAGTAGGCCAGGAGGGCAGGAGGGTAGGAGGGCAGGAGGGCAGGGCAGGCAGGAGGGGCGTGTAGGCGGGCGGGTTACGGTCTGGATTCAAAGTTTGGGCCAGGATTCAGGCTTTTAGGGCTTAGGACTTTAGATGCACACCCGTGGATGTACACTTTGCACATGCTGCAAGCGTCCTAGCTCCCAAACTTGGAGGGTGGTGGGCTGTGCAGAAAGCATTTTCTGGCACAGGCAGGCTGCTGACAGTGTGTTGCCGCAGAGGTGGTGGTACTACTAACGGCTGCTAACTATGGTGCAAAAGTACCCTACGTGCTTAAGCCCGCAACCATGTTCTGCCGCTTGCTTTGGTTTGAGATGGGCTTGACTGTTTTTTTCACCCAGTAACACCTCTTGGCACCAAGACCCTAAACTTTGAACCTCAGCCCTAAATCAACACAAAACCCTTAGCCTTAAACCCTCAACCCAAAAACCCGAAGCCTTAAACCCGGACCGATCGTCGGGGACAGCAGGGTGATGATCCAATTCTTCTTGAACGCTGAGCCGCCGGTGGGGAGTGACAAGTCGACGGTTGTTGGAGACCATGGAGGAGGGACATGGCCGTCCGGTGTCCTTCGCGATACACCCCCGGCTCGTGACATGGTGGAGAGTGGGGGTCCCAGCGTGGAACCAGAGGAGGAAACCGGGAGGACTCTGAAGGAAGAACCTGACCGAGAACAACATGAAGGGAACGATTTTAGTCGAGTCGAAGTCAAGAGTCGGAACACAGCCTTTATTTTCAGACGCCCAGCGGAAGATCCGCTTCTCGGATTCTGCGAAGCCGAAAAAGGGCCGTGTAAAAAAAAACCAGAAACCCGAAGCCCTAAACCCGAAACCCAGAAACCCGAAGCCTTAAACCCGAAATCCTAAACCGGATTGCCAAGGCCGGCTCCTTGATGCCCTCGTTGCACCCGGCGCTCGTGGCGCACTCGACGTGCTGCCTTTCCTCCCGTGTTGGCCTCATCGAACCATATACTCAATACAAAAGTCGGAATAAACAGTGATACAGTTCCAAAGTGTTTAAGTTTCTAACTTGTTTTTGGTGCAGCATACCCCGAAACCATATTCCAAGTACTACCCAGTCGCCCCCCTCCCAATATCACCCGAGAGTGGGATGTGAGAGCTAGGTCTGAGATTGAGAGTTTTATCACTTCAGTTTCAGGCAGAAAGGTTTGGGGCTTCGGTGTTGCTTAAGGGTCGTTTCTGTGGCTTGGGGACGCTGGCAAAAACATGTTGATTGGGTGTGGCGTTTTAACTCACAGACAGGGGGCCCAGGCTTTTTAGATCTGTCATCATCAGAATCATGGATCTTTGGCTCGTGGCTCGCGGATGACCCGCGTAAGCGTTGAAATCTGACTTAGAAGTGCGGCACGAGTCCACAGCAAAGGTATGCATAACTCACGATAGGTCCGATAGGAGCCAGCTTGTCGAGCTCGTCATAATGTGGACGCGCCTGGTTTGTGAGCAGCTGTACTATCCTTGGTTTGTCTCAGAGCCGGGTTGCTCCAAATTAGAGTCCCACCCATGATCCCGACTACCTTAGTTTTTTCCATGACAGCACGTCCTCTCTCATGACACTTGAAGCACCCAATCTGGCCTCCATGTCCGTCAGGCCTCCTTGACAAGGAACCCTCATCTAAAATCGTCGGACCATGAGCGGTGCTAGTTCTTCGCCCTTTACCGAATCACAGATCCTAAACCTCGAACAATCGAGTGCCAGTCGAGGTCTGTGAGGGACTGGCTGCCCAAGCCAGCGAAGACTCTGCGAAACCTGACGCGTAAAAGCGCCTGCCCAGCAGATTGCTGCGATCGAAAACTCAAAGAGCGTCACAAGAGTGCTGGGCAGTATCAAAAACTGCCCGAAACCCAACTGTAATTCAAGCCACCAAAGTACTTAAAGGATCATGGGACTTAGTAACTAGGGTTATAGTTAGGGTAACCATACTTATAACCCAATTGAGGTACTTATAACCTTGCTTACTAAGTCCCATGAACCTCCAAGTAGTGCCCTAAACCCTAAGCCCTATAGATCCCTTTAAGGAGCCCTATAGATCCGTTTAAGGAGCCCTTTAAGAACCCTTACTGGGTCTTATTGTTCAGGGTTTCGGACCGGCGCACTCGGCGCGAAGCGCGAAGCCCCAGCATGAGCCAATGAGCTAGCAGCTAGAAGTGGGAGTTTCCGAGAATTAGGGGGTACCTTATTTGGGGTCCTTATAATAAGGATCCTACTATTTAGGGTACCATATTAGGGTCCTCTATTTTCGGAAACTCCCAAGTACTAGCTTGAAGAAGGTACTGGCTCCTCACCTTCTAGGGTAAGTGAGTGTATTGTTCATGAGAATCTACATTAGGGGTTGCGGCTTTGGGGCCTGTGCGATCTCTTTTCTAATCTCCAAAAGCGCAAGTCCTCGGAATGAGGGTTCTACTCAGCCAGGTCGAGACCCACGTCCTTCGAAATAAAGTTGAACTGAAAGGGGCGTCCATGGAATAGCTCAACCCATACGAATTGACCTCAAGAGAGGAAGAGAGGAAGGATGGAGCGAGAGAGAAAGAGATAGAGGGAGAGAGGCGGGCCGCTAGGCACTGCGAAACGAGGAGAGGGAGCCAGAGAGGGACTTGGGGGTGTAATTTAGAGGTCTAAATAATTACTTAGACTCTCCATGATTATTGTGTAAAAAGCCCCAAAACCCTATTCTATAATTAATAAACCCTAACCCTAAACCCAAAACCCTATTCTAGTTATCCAGGTTCCCATAGGGACATTTGTGGGAGGTCGGATAGGTTTTCACTCCGGCCAGCGCCTCGGGGTCTGATGTGGCCGTGACGAGAGACAAGGACATGAGTGGTGAGAAGAAGCATAATGTGGGGGGGTTTAGGGTTCAGGGCCTAAGTAAATGTGCTCAGTGGGGTGCTGGCATTCATCAAGTCCAGATGTAAAAAAAGGGCCTAAGTAAATAATAGTAGTATTGTAAGTTGCCCCTAAACCTCGTCTGACTTGTCGAGCACGAGTGACAAAAAAGTATAATATCACTCTAATTGTTAAGGCCCCTGTAGTAGCCTTAATTGGAAATCTCCACACAAAGTCCTGAAGCTCGGCACAGCACCTGTAAAGTTCCGATGAACCCCTACACAAACACCCCTTTGAAACATCGAACACAAAGAGGCGGCCGAGGATGTTGAGCGTGGGGGCGAGCCCTCTGCCTCCGTGCGTTGCGCCCCCAGTCATGGTCCTACAGGGGCTTTTGTATAGGAGTTTAGGGGTGCTGTACATTGGAGGGTCTGGGGGCTCGACCAGGTTCGAAGCTTTTGGCGCCCCCAAGACCATGAGCACTCCCAGCTCTCAACTAAGCCAACGTCATGTCCACATTCAGTAACATGTAATCTTCAAGAAAGAACAGGGATGATTCGACTTTTCCAACGGGCCTCCGAGGTCAGTCCAGTGAGTTCGAGATCGTTTAGCATTGTGAATTCACCAGAACTTGAGTGAAAGATCCAGCGTTGCTGCTGCAATTCGAGTTGTCGTTGCGCCTTGTATTGCTGTAGCCATGAGTGTAAAGCTGCAAACTGTGTTTGCGATTAGCTGCCTGGTGCAATGATTATTTCTCCTAATGCCATTTCGTTTGCTTCTACTTCCGTTGCTGTCCTCGCTTCTTTCTTTCCGTCCATCTGTCCACCTGTTCACCTATCCGTCCGTCGATCGATCAATCCATCCATCCATCGATCTATCTATGTATCCATCTGTCCGTCCATCCATCCTTCGATCGATCTACCCATGCATCCATTTATCCGTCATCTGCCTACCTATCGGAGCCGTCTACCTAACTTGGAAGCTTGTTTCGTTGCGGAAGTGATAGAACACAGCTGCCAGGCCGTGGTGAAGAAGCTGCGGCCGAGAGCGAGGCCTGCATTCGGGGCTAAATGCCACGTGCGGTGTCAGCCAACCTGGTCTATAATTCTAGAGAGCCGAGAGGTTTCCTGCCGAGTATTCGCCGATGCTTTCGGAAAAGAAGTTTCCATGTGAAGCTGGAAGTAGTTGTTGGGCTGCACACCATTATGTTTGGTGGTTATTTTGGTTATTATCTTCAGCTTGTTACTGCTTTGAGTTGTATTGTGTGTTAATGCCTGCGTCCCTTCTTCATTTCTGATGGGGAGCATGTCTGTTGTAGTGCTCAGCATTTGGGACCAGGAGCTAGGACCAGGAATCTGTCGTAATGTGGCTGATTTGAGGCCTCTTTGAGTGTGGTATGTAATTCGTTGGACCGGCTTTGGCCGAGTTGTGAAAACGTAAACCCAAGACCCGAAGCCTAAACCCAAAACTCTCGAAACTCAAGCTGGCCTAGGATATGGCGTTGCAGAGTCTCCGCGCCCGTCTCCAGGTTGACTCTCAGATGTCTTTTTCTGTGCTTTGGAAGTCTTGTGGGAAACGGGGGGCTCCTGGTATGCGTCAGTTCGGGGCGAGGTTCCAGAATTCAAAGGTAGTGGGCATTTGATTGGGTGTCTTGGTTAAAGTTCAGCGGTCGTGGGGTGTTGGTGATTCTGTGATGTTAATTGTTGACGGCGGGTTGAAAATTGGGCGCAGAGCAGGGTTTGGCATTTTAGGGCACGGAAATGGATGATGGAAATTGTCTTAAAGCTCAGGCCACACCGCGAGGAGCGTCACGAGGATTACTGCGGACCCCTCCAATCCTCCGACCTGCGATGACCACTGCTGCTGCGAGTACTTTTAAAGCTGCTGGTTCTGATGCTGCTTGTTGTGGAGTCGCGGAGTAGCAACAACAACAACAACTACTACTGCTATTGCTGCTGCTACTACTACCACACTACTCTACTACTACTACTACTACTACTACCACCACCACCACCACCACCACGACGACTACTACTACTACTACTACTACTACTACTACTACTGACTACTGACTACTCACTACTGACTACTGACTACTGACTACTGACTACTGACTACTGACTACTGACTACTGACTACTGACTACTACTACTACTACTACTACTACTACTACTACTACTACTACTACTACTACTACTACTACTACTACTACTATTACTACTGCTGCTACTGCTACTGCTACTGCTACTGCTACTGCTACTGCTACTGCTACTGCTACTGCTGCGACTACGACTACGACTACGGCCACGACGACTACTGCTGCTAGTTGTTCTAATGTTGCTGCCACGACTAGTACAAGCTTTTCGAACAGTACCATGAGCCGTGCTACATGTCACCATTGTATCGTCTTGTAACACAGCTTGTTTTGTGCCTTTAACTCGATACTTGACTCCCTTCAACCACGCAACCGTTAACGTGCTTCTGCTCCGAACCCTAAATCGCAAACTTGAACCGTTAAAACCGAAGCCTGCTGTTATAGAACGTTTTATAGATTATACCGTGACGAACTCATTGCACCTTGATCAGCGCCTTGAAGCTCTTAAGCATACTGACCATTGGTATTGGAGAAGCTCAGGAGCCAGGGATGATGATAATCCCTTTTAAATAAGGAGCTAAAGAGCCAAAGGAGCCCCAAAACCACTGATTAGCATATGCTCGTCAGGCCAGGGATGTTGTTCGCTTCGATGGGGGCGCGGAGGCACTGGAGCGGACCGTGGGAAGCCTGGAAGGGGCTTTCAGGTTTTCGGTTTTCTGGTTCCCTATTGTTTTTCGCTATAATAAAGGAGCCCAAAACCCTACTCTAGTTATTAAGGCCCCCTACATTATGCGTAGAGTTCAGGTGTTTAGGTCATGCGGGCCTTTAGATTCAGGGATCTGCATTCAAGGCCAATTTTCGGGGAACCTTGGTTTTGCAACTTGAGGAGGGCATGCGGTCAAATCCCAAGGGCCTCCTGTCGGGAACAGGCTTCCGGGGGTTCAAAAACAGGGCTCGGTTCCATTAATCCTGTTGGGCACAGCTTGACGTCAGGTTGTCTGGGGTTCCAACCAGGCTCACCGTTCGATGAGCGTTTCGCCGCGAAATTTCGAGCTGTGCCTGTCTCGTCGTGAGCCCCACCAAAAACGGTGACGGGAAGAGAGACGGAAATATTATGTTAGCTAGTATATCGCTAATGCGTTGACCAGGCCTAACAGTAGTTCGACGATCAATCTCTTGTTCGAGTGAAGAAGATCATGCGAGTAGTAGCGGCAGGTCCTCCCCAGCCTTTACAGTTCTGGATTTAGGGTTTAGGGAAACCCTAGGCCCTAAACCCCTAAACCCTAAACTCCTAAACCCTAGTTTCCCTAAACCCTAACCCCAGCTCAGGGTTTAGGGTATAGGGTGCTGAACAATCGGTCACTCGCACGGTACGTACCTGGGACTCAGGCTGATCCTTGACGAGGCAGCCTGCTTTTTGGGAGGTTCGAGTGTAGAGTATATGGTATATAGAGGACAGAGTATACAAAGTATAGCGTAGACAGTGCATAGAGTATTTTTATGTGTGTTATAGTAAGAATTTAATTATAGTAGATAACGTACATATATGTATATACGTATAGGTATTTAGTGCTCCTGTTAGTAGCAGGTTGCCTCTTGAGAAGGTCCACCCAAGTCTAGAACAGCCTCTAACGCCCAAGCCTCAATGGTGCCCAGTGCACTGAAAAGAAGCCTGTAAACCCGTAGACCCTACTGAAGATCCAAATCCCATTAGAACACTTTTGGCAAGGTGTCTTAATCAGGTTCTTCTATCAAACCCCCCCAAAACACTTTTCGTAGCCTTATAGTACCCTTTAAAGGGACCCTCATAGAACCTTACTAGCGGCCCAAGGTTTCTCAATTAGGTTACTGGAGTAACCCCGGGCCCCCTGAGAGTTGAAGCTTGCTGCACACAAAGGTGCGCGAAACTCGATCCCGTGCCATCGAAGCCGTACCGTGGCTGCTGCTAGGGTGTAGGCTTCAAGGTTTGGGTTCAGGTTTTTAGGGTCGAGGGTTGCTGCGGGGCTGTTCACTCCACCCCACACGAACAAACAGGGAGCCCAGCCACCATCGGCATGCGATGTCTGGCCATCTTTTTTGGAAGCAATACTGGTCAGCAGTTGGGTTTTCTATTCATTGCCATCCTCGGGATTCACAGTGCAGGCTCATTTGCATGAGCCGCCCAAGGTGAAGCCATGGATACAGCTCCTTGCGGACCGTCGGCAGTGTCCCGAAGTGAGGACCTAGGGGTGCTCTGCGAATTTCGTTGCCGGTCCAGTTCTGCACCGCAAGCCCCACTAGACCCGGGAAAGTTTCCTCAGAAGCCCTCAGGCCGTGAAAGCTTGCAGAGCTTCCGCTCCGTTTGCTGCGAGGAAGGCCATGGAAGTTCTCCTGCACGAGACGCGCGAGGAATACGAGTCGACCCTGGAAATGCAGCTCGACTATCCTCAGTGGATACGCAAGTGACTAATCTTGGCGTTTGTTGAGGGCGCCTGAGAGGTGTGGAAGTGCACCCAGAGAGCCCAATACCCCTTAATAAAGAATTAGTAGTAAGCCAGTATGTAATAACAAACCAACCCATAATTTAAGGTATTTTGCTTTTAATCACACTCCTTAGCCGCCCCGATGATGTGGGTGGTTGTCAAGATTGTGGTCCCTTTCTGGGTCCCTAATATAGTACGGCACCTCGTATTTAGAGTACCCAACAAGGGACCCTAATTTTGCCAACCACCTATGTATATTCCTTTACCCAGGGGTGGTTACTTGGGACGTAGCAAGTAAGGTTATAAGTACCCTAATTGGGGTTGTAAGTATTGTTTACCCTAATTAAAAACCTAGTTGCTAAGTCCCATGGTCCTTTGAGTAGACCCGATAGTGGAGCCCCTATACATCCCTTTAAAGGAGCCCTTTAAGGAACCTCGTGTTAGAGAAAGTATTTGCGCCGAAAAAAAGTAGCACATCATATAGAAATACACATATGTATACAGAGAGTGTATACTAGACGCGGTTTTTGTAAATTTCTGTGTTATGTCATGCTATGTTATGCTACGTTATATCATGTTGTGTTATGTTGTTATGCTACGTGGCGATATATTGCGTAGGTGGCGATATATTGCATTGCATTACCGTATCTCATGTCACGACCAAATATATTACGTTATACCATAGACCCTCTGGATGCAAAGGCAGAGAGAGAGAGAGAGAGAGAGATACCATAGTGAAGAATAGACCTGAGCTTTGCTCGGATTTTTAACTATGGCTACCAAGCTGGGAGCCGGATCTGATTATTAGTTACTATTGCCGGAGACCCCGCAGAAAGGATCGCAACTATTCCCAGAGAAGCCAATACCGCTTAATTAAGGATTAGACTCAGTTATGCCCTACATCAGTATATGAAGCCCTCTAGAATTTAAGTTACCTCAAATCATAGTATTGAGCCTCCTATGATTCAAGGTATATTCCTTTGTTAAAGGGTGTTGGGCTTTTTGGGCAAACCAGTGAGAGCCACTGAAAGCTTAAGCGCCCTTGCCCATGTCTGAGCCCTTGATGTGTGGCTAGTGACCAGTAAGGACTACCTTTCAAGAAGGTCACAGCAGGATCGGAAGTCAGGGACCCCAGAAGCACCAACAGGACCCCCTTAAGTTTAGGATTTAGCGGTTTAGGGCCTAGGGTATAGTGTTCCAGTGTTCCCCCGTCGCCACCAGGACAGTCCTCTACAGTTCTTGCTAAGCACATGTATATTCTGTGGGGCAAAACCCAGTTGCAGTTTCCTCATGCCCAAAAGACCCCCGAAACGAAATCCCGATGAGGCAGTACCCCAAAATCCAAACCCAAAGCATGACCTGCCAAGTGGGTCTTCGAGACATGCCATGTGGGATCCAGAAGCATGTTCGAACCCGCCCCCGCAACTTAAACGATCATGGACTTAGTAACTGGGCTTTAACTGGGGTTAATAATTAGGGCAACTATACTTATACCCCCAATTAAATACTTATAACCTTACTTACATGCACTAAGTCCCATGATCCCCAAAGCCCGAAATGCCTCAAACCGAGCGGCAAAGGAAGACTGCCAAGGCTGAGGTGGTGCAGGAGCTGCAGGCCACGGGGTTTAGGGTACCCATAGGCCCCATAGTAGTTCCTTTTGGGGATTACCTTATAGGATTCTAAATATGAACCCCAAAAAGGAACCACTATGGGGCCTATGGGGGCCTATGGGTCAACCCAAATCCTATGCCTAGTAGCAGAGCAGGTAGCCTTTAACCTTTTTTGGGTAGTAGAGTCCCTATCTAATCCCTATATACCCAAAAAGGCTAACTTTTAGTTCCCCATGATACCCGACAAGTAGGTATGTGACGTGCAAAGAAGTGGAAGCTCCTCCACGAGCAGCCGCCAGCCCTGATCACTAAGCGCTACTTCACCGCAAAGCCTTAATATGAGGGCCCAGGAATTACCGGAGGTCTAGTGAGCGACTGTGAACCAGTATTGCTGCAGACCTTGCCAGGCTTGTCCGAGTGTGAGGGCCCAAATAAGTATAATAGGGTTTTGATTGGTTTCTAATTGCGTGAAATTCCTAATGCTTAAAATCCGAAAATAGGAGCCAACATATTTGGTAATGGGCTCCTATAGGGATGATGTTCCTGCATGACATGATCTGGGACACTGTCGTTTCAGGCTGACTCACGAGTGGGACCATCGGCAGAGCGCCGGAGAGAGCTTCCTAAGAGTTCCGATTCGAAGTGCAGAGCACACTATCTATTAAGGCCCCTGTATTCAACTCCTTAGCCCTAAACCCTCCTGCGAGCCACATGCTGCGCTGCAGGACCGCGCCAGCCAGCAGGAATGGATGCTCCGACAGCTCGCAGATGCCGTAGAGATTCTAGAAGATGCCCTGCTTTGCCAGGGCCTTTGTGCTCTTGTGATCTGATATACATATAATATCTCTGCGTATGTGTATATATATATATATATATGTGTGTGTGTGTGTGTTTATATATATATATATATGTATGTATACACGTGAACACATCCAACTTGCGCAAGTTAGGTCGAAAAGAGTTCTCCATGCAAGGATAGCATGAGAGCCTTCCAGCACTAAACCCCGCAGGCAACTTCAAGCCCACCGTTTCAAAGTTCCAGCCCCCAAGAGACTATAATCTCTGTAAAAAACACGCTCTTGGGCTGCCACAGAGCTCCCCAACTGTTGTTTCTTGGCGGTTCATGGAGAGTTATAAGTGCAGTTATACCTAGTAGTAGAGTAGGTAACCTTTAATCTTGTTTGGGTAGTATAGTCCTTTATAATCCCTATATAACCAAACAGGCTAACCTTCAGTTCCCCATGATACCCGACAAGTAGGACAAGGGACAGCCGAAATAAGTCAACAAGGGGTTACGGGTTCAGGGTTTCGGGCTTACAAGGGTCCCAAGTTTACATGGATGTCGGTGTCCCATCATGGTACCTTCGTGGTGGGAGAGTACCAGGAAGGACCCATAGTCTAGAACGGGTTGCGGTTTAACCATTATGCCATGCGCGTGCAATTAGCTCTTCATGCTTGCATTCACATGCAACTCTACCACAGAGGCACAACTACTGTCCCCATGGACCTGGAGCTTTTCTTTACAGATGTGCTGGCGCAGCCCGTTTCCGAGGAGACTCATTCGGGATGTATGGGGTTGGCAAGGGGAGCGTAGAAGCCTAAATCCCCACAGCCGTATTTTGATGTTTCGCCCTCAACTTGAGCGGTACCACCAGAGACGATGCTACCTTCAAATTCCTTCTTCAGCGCACCATTTGGCATCTATCATCCTGATCTGCAAGACTCTGATGGCTGCAAATAAAACGGGTAAGTCTGAAGGCCACCCCAAACCTAAAGACATCCACAAGCCCGCAGCTTCTAAACCCTAGCGCAGGAAACGAACTTTCAACAAAAAAGAAACTTACTAGCGCAGGAAACGAACTTTCAACAAAAAAAGGAAACTTAAAGCAAAAAATTCCAAGCCCCTAAACCCTTCGCCTACCTCTGCAGGATCTCAGTGAGAGCGATGGCGCGTGATTATAGGGGTACCTCTTACGCGGGAACGTATTGTTCAGCCATCATGTTGCTCTCGATAGCACAGTTCCACACAGTGTTAGCAGCGAGCACACTTCGAACCATATGCCTCGCCTGGATTGTACGAGTGTGAGCGCCGAAACCCTTCGAATTGAAAACGGCAGGAGCTCCGGACACGTGCCGTGTCCTGCTTGCGAGCGCTCGCGCGCTGCGGCGCCGCCGCGAAGTTCTCCCGGCACCATTCGGGTTTTGGGGTTGGGGGGCAACTTCCCAGCTGAACAGCATCAGAGCCTGAAGGTTTGGCGCACTTTACCCGGCCGACTTCCCAAGCCCGGATGCAAAAATTGCTGTGGGGTTTAGGGTTCCTTGCTGCGGGGAACCTGGCCGGGGTTTTTGAGAAGGGTCTTAGGGCTTCCCGGCAAGGCTGCGCCGAGGCCTGGATGCAAAAGGGCTCAGAAGCACCGGGTTGAGGGTAGTCTCCATTGTAGTTCCGTTTTGCTAGGATGCCCAGTAGTACCCTTAGTTCCTAGGTTCCTTATAAAGTTACCCAATACCAAAAAGGGAGCCCTTTTTGTTCCTAGCTTACTGGGCATCCTAGTTTGGGGTCACCTGATCCTTCCTATAAAAATGGGGCTCATGAGCTTCGGCTTGAGGTGTTGAGGACTGTGCATCTCCGGTCTCGGTTCTCGCATGTCGGCCTCCGGCAAGCCGACTGGGCCCAGTGGGAAATTCGGTGATTCGGGCGACAACAGACAATGGTGATCTCACCTGTGAGAGGTCAGGATTTCTTTCTATTTTCGGAGATGTTGGGAATGAAGCATCAGGTGGCCCTCCGTGTCCCGAGCCCTAAATCCGCTGCATGTCGGTGCTACTTGGGGAAGGGTTCAAAACAGGGGTATCTTGGCGCCATGCACCTAGCATACTTAGCACTACATGTCAGACGAATTGGGTAGTACAATGTTGTTGGTAGTACAATGTTGTTGCCTGGACTGGCGGTTCTATCTTTTGATTTTGTCAGTTCTTGCTACTCTCACCGCTACTACCTGCTACCATAACTAGTGGGGGCTCGTGTCGATCGATCTTGCCATTGCTGACTAAATCTGATACCTACCGCGACTTGCTCGTATGCGGCCAACTGAAACATTGCCATTGTTTGCACCGCCATGATTCTGACAATGATGTTTGATGCTAGTGGACACACAGTCTAGTGACGACCATGGCTGTCACGAACAGGTAAACGAAAAGTACCTGTGAATGATCAGGCGCCCGCTAAGTAATGAAAGCTCAGTAAGCTCCTACCGCTACTACTTCGACTGTTGCTATTGCTACTACTACTTCTTCGGCTAAACTTCTACTACGACTACGACTATCTCTACGACTACCACTACGACTACTACGAGTGTTGCTATTACCGCTGCGACTGCTACCACTGCGGCGGCTGCTGCTGCTGCTGCTGCTACTACTACTACTACTACTACTACTACTACTACTACTACTACTACTACTACTACTACTACTACTGCCCCCACCGCCCCCACCGCCCCCACCGCCGCCGCCGCCGCCACCACCACCACCACCACCACGACCTACACCATAAGCCCCAAACCCTAGATCCATACTCTTTGTAAGTGCGAGATTCGTAACTAAGTTAAACTCCGCCTCCTCTTCTTAGAATGTCTTACTCTTACATACTCGGTGCTGTTGTCTTGGCGGAGAGACCGTGTGACTGTTTTTGCCTCGCCTCGATTGTCCGAATTGTGAGAAGCGAAACCAACACCCTCCTACACCTTGAGCATCCCTGAACCCTCAACCCTGAACCCTAAGACCCGAAACCCTAGGTCCGAGTGTGAGCGCCGAAACCCTAGACCCTGAACCCTAAACTCTAAAATGCGGGCTTCGTCCATGCCAAGTACTTGGAGGATCATGGGACTTAGTAAGTAAGGTTATAAGGACCTTAATTGGGGTTATAAGTATAGTTACCATAATTATAACCCTAGTTACTAAGTCCCATGATCCTTTAAGTAGGAGGGGAAACAACCCTAAACTCAAACCCTCCCAAACCCTGAGCAGCCGAGCAAGACTCGGCCAGACGGACCCTGAGCACCCTCGGCGTGGTGAGCGGTGCCTGCCTTGGGGGTTAAACTCTAAGCCCTAAACCCTAAACCGTGGAATTGGTGTTGGAGTGTTTGGGGATCATGGCAGTTTAGGGTTTAGGGTTTGCTACGGTTTGGCACGATGCTACTGTGTCTGTCACTTTCCCCGGCGGACTTCCCAAGCCCTCGTGCAACAAAGGGGTTTAGAGCATTTAGGGTATTGGTGTTAGGGGTCGAGGGCTTCAGGGTTTGATGCTGTCTTAGCAGCATTTGGGCTATTGGGGTTTAGGGGTGAAACCCCTTTAGTTAAGGGTTCAGGGTTTAGTTTTGGGGACCAGCGTAGTGGGGGTCTTCGGGTTCTCGGAATTTTGTCTGCCAGAGTGTGGGAAATGTGTGCGCCCAGACCCAGATCCCTAATGCAGGAATCTGATTAAGAAACCTTGGGCCTTTATGAGGGCTCCTTGTATGAATCCTGCTATTTTGGTGTTACAGACCCAGGGTTTCTTAGTCAGGTTTCTAAATTAAGCTAAGTCTAGGATGAGGTAGCTTCTCACACTGAAGCCCTGAACCCAGCAACGAGACCGGTCTCTATCAGGCATTGCCCAAAATAACATCTTTGATTTTCGAGCAATCTACGCCCCGAAACCCTAAACCCGTGGCTTCGTCCTGTCCTAGCCGGTCCTAGCCAAGCGGGAGGCAAGAAAATCATGAAGCAATAGCACTTTTCTAGGCTCTTGAGACAAAGATCCTTCTCAGTGCTGCCTTGAAGAGCCACGAATATTCAGGCTCTGAAGCCCTAGCTTCGTTTTGGGATTGAAGGTATATACATCCGAATCTTCATGGCGAGTTTGCGCCGAGTGACGATCGAGTCTTGCTTGCTGAAACCTTTGCGAAGGGGTGGCTTGATCGTGTTTCCTTGCAGCATTCAGCTGTCTGTCTCTATCGATCTACCTGTCTGTCTGTTGGTTCTTTCAGTTTTCTTTGCCTCTTTATCATGTATATATATATATATATATACACATAGATATATATATATATATGCATATATATATATGTGTATATATATATATATATATATATATATATATATACAGATATTATATTTTATTATATGAGCATACATGCATAGGTATGCATACAGATGTATATATGTATATGTATATGCTAAACACACCAGACAGGTAGGTACACCGGGAGCGGGGTGGCATATGTGTGGGTTGTTAGATATATAATTATAGATAGATAGGTAGATCTGGTACAAAAACAAGATATACAAGGCGACAGCGAGGCCGATGAGGCCGAGGTAACCTTGGAGGTCACGGACACGGAGGCCTGGTGCTAATAGGAAACCTTACTGTAAACCGGGCGACCAGAAAAGGTTAAAAACATGGCTATGGTCTATGCCCACACGCTAGGATCTATACCTCGCTTGTGGGCATAGAAATTTAGCCATGCGAGACGGAAGCTAAAGGCCTTTAAAGCTACAGTGGGCTCGTCATATGGTAGGTAGAGCAAGGTTTTTTAAAGGGCTTTCTATCGGGGCGGAATAACTAAAGAGGGGGTTTGGGGTGTAGTGTATTTTCCCATCCTGCAGCATTACAACTACGATGCCACCACCCCCGGCACCTGCCGCTTCACTATACTGCTGCTACCGCTGCTTGAACTACGGCGAAGACAGACAGTATCTCCTTAACTTATACTCCTCATATAACTGAAGACAGTGCAGCCCTGAACCTTGTCCTTATTGAGGTCATCAACTCTTGTTATAAGAACTCTTGTAGGACCTGTAGCTAAAACCCTCAACCCCAAAGCCTGTCTTTATTGCGCCCTCTACTAAAGCCGGAAAGCCTAAGCCCCTCAACCCTGAACCCTAAACCCCCGAGACGAAATCCCTTAAGCCCCACCTAAACCCCAAGGATCATGGGGCTTAGTAACTAGGGTTATAAGTACCCTAATTGGGGTTATAAGTATAGTTACCCTAATTATACTTAAAGCCCCGATGAATTAGAAGGGGCCCCCACCCTGTAATAGTGGTATAATAGGAACATAACAGGTCCCGAATATAATCCTTATAGTCACTATTACAGGGTGGGGGCCCCTTCTAAGCGACACCCATGAAAAAGGCCGGGTTATAAGTATAGTTTCCCTATTTAATTATAACCCTAGTTACTACGTCCCATGATCCTTTGAGTAGACCCTAAACCCCCTGTTATAATGGAACCCCCCCTATAGATCCCTTTAAAAAAGATCCCTTTAAGGAACCCTAGATCCTATTTCCCATGATCCTTTAAGTAGACTCCCGCTACGAGTGCCGGAGGCCTCGATGCCGCTCGGCAGCTTTCCGCTCCGCCTCGAGCGGCCGCAAACGCAGGAGGTGCCAAAAAGGGGCTGGGGCTTAGGGTTCCTTTGGAGGTCCCTTTAAGGGGATCTATGGGATTCTATAAGGGTATAAGGTTCAAAAAAGGGCCTACTTCCTTCAGAGGGTTGAGGGCTTAGGGTGGAGCTTATGGTTTAGGGATGAGGGTTTAGAGTTGAAGAGGGGTTTAGGGGTTTAGGGATTTCGGGTTGAGGGTTTTTTGGGGGAGGGTCTTAGTGAGCTTCTGAAGCTAGAGCATTGTACCTTCGTGTTAAGGAAGTTCTAGGTTTAGGGCTGCTGGACAACGAAGCCTCTTGCAAAAAGGGTTGTTTTCATGGCTTCGTACATGTAAGATTCGTGTTGGGTGTTATTATGGGCTTCTTCAATGTCTTGTGGTTCAGAGCTAGTTCAGAGGGTAGTGATCTTTCCTGGGTTACAGAGTTTAGCTGGTGCTTTGGTGACTCTGGTGTTTGCATAAACCGATTGCATTGCACAGTATCCCGACTTGGCGACCGTATCAGTATTTGTGTTCACACAATTTTTATTGATTACGGCGGCCGTGAGCCCTATACCGACTGCGAACGGTGAGACCTCGTCTGGCATGTCGGAGTTGCGATTGTGTAATCTCTAAAACCCAAAACCCTAGGGAAAAAGCCCTTTAAGCCCTAAACCACACCCGAAGTCGAGGTACAGAGTTCGCCGGACTCCGCAACGGCAGCAGCAACACCCACATCGCCGTTGGAGGACGATGAGGATGATGCTGCGGCCGAGGTGGGAAGGGGGCCTGATTTGAAGGGTTGCCATGCTGTGAGAGCCCCTAAGCTGTATGCTTGATTGCTTTGTCTCTCTCATGGCCTCGTTGATGGCTATCTTAGTGGGCTGCAAGCTCTTTGCTCTGTCCGTGAGCGGTTCCCGAAGTCAATGTCAAACAACTCCTGAGCTTGAAAAGCCATGCTGCGGTTGCTCATCGCAGGATGTGGGGGAGGTCAAGGAAGTGACCGCCACGGCCCCTCTGCTGCAGGTGTTTGTTTCTGTTAGGCAGAAGCGCGAGAGAGAGCAGTGAGCGTACGTAGCAAGGAGAGGTAGCAGTAGGAGGTCAGGGTGCGAGGCGAGATGCAAACCAGGCATTCCTTTTCAAGCAACTGATGGTCACGATCCTATGCACCTCCAACAGTCTCCCACCACTCATCTCAGCACCAAGCAACCTCCATAGTCCTCTATACCCTAAGCCACCGTGTAGTAGCATGCCTGGCTCTCTTCTATCACACTGTTGC
Organism: Symbiodinium sp. CCMP2592; assembly: GCA_905221615.1. NCBI lineage: Eukaryota > Dinophyceae > Suessiales > Symbiodiniaceae > Symbiodinium > Symbiodinium sp. CCMP2592. The sequence continues at coordinate 1,358,974 of CAJNDT010001890.1, read as the reverse complement.
AAACCACTCAGCTGCTCAAGTTTCGCGCATAAGCTGATTCAATTCACTTGAGCGTTTGGCTCTGGTGATCTGAGATCCCCTCTCAACACAATCGTGAATTTGTCTTGAGTTGGGTTCCCTTCTGCATATGCTGTATGTTTTCAGTTATTACTACTCACGCGCAGGTCTTATCTTCAATCGGCTCAGCACCAAGAACCCCACCTGGCAGAAGTCAATGCCTCGACGGAAGGAGCGGCGGGGTGGCTATGACGGCGGCCTCGCCACGGCCAGCCAGGCCTTCTGGATGTCAGTGAGTTCCTCCATTCACTCTTTGCCTGATTTACCTGTCTCGGCTGCAACAAGATTCCTGCAGCCATGGATTTCTTGAAGGCCCAGCTCGAATCTGAACGGAGACAGTTTTGACAGAGCCGGGTTTATGATATGAACGTAAGCCGGTCTTATCCGGTTCTTGCTTGACGGGTTGACGGATCAATCCCAACGCAGTACGAATCTGCAATTAGACTTCCTGCGCAGAATGCAGCCGAAGAGGGCCGAATGCCCGCTTCATCTGCGACAATTTTTGCAACCCCTTTGCACATGTAATTTTTGTACGTGCCCGAGCTATTTGTCAGGCCGCTACAGTACCGCAGACGGCGGAAGCTCCTGCTCCAGGTCAAGGTCCGCAAGGCGTGCGTGCAAGGGAAAGCAGAAGTATGAGGAGTATTGTACGCAACTTGTTTCGGTGGTTTTCTGTTTCTGGTCACATTGGGGGTTCATCTGTTCCTGCCAGCACTTCAACCTTTCTGAAGAACGGCACTGGCACCAGAGCACGAGCACTAGTCACTTGTCACTCGTCACTAGCGCTGGCACTGACACTAGCACAAGCACTATGCTAGCGCCAGGATCCACACTACCACTACCACTGCCACTACTACTACTACTACTACTACTACTACTACTACTACTACTACTGCTACTACTACTAGTACTACTACCACTACTACTGCTACTACTACTACTACTACTGCTACTACTGCTACTCCCGCTGCTGCTACTGCTACTGCTACTGCTACTGCTCCTCCTGCTACTGCTTTTGCTCTCGCTCCTGCTCCTGCTCTGCTTTCTGGCACTACTGCTACTGCTACTGCTACTGCTCCTCCTGCTACTGCTACTGCTTTTGCTCTCGCTCCTGCTCCTGCTCTGCTTTCTGCACTACTGCTGCTGCTACTGCTGCTACGACTCTTACCACCACCACCAGCATCACCACCGCCACCACTAGTCCTGCTGCTGCTACTACAACTACTATAGGGCCGCTGGTGCTACCGCCAATGCCACTACTGCTACTGCTACTACCACCACCATGATTCTGCATGATGCACTGAGCGGCTTGCTGCAACTTGTTGCCCGTTTGTCTGAGCCGCGGCATTCTCCAGGCCACGATAGACACCAGGCTGTTGCAGAGCCTGGAGTGTCTCCGGCCTCTCCGCTAGACCAGGCTCCCCGATTTTGCGGATGGAGAAGAATCTAACAACTACGGTTCCGAGCATGGGGTTTCGATCTTGACAGGGCTTGGGAGTCCAGGTGCGGGACCCGATCAGCAGAGAGACTTGCAGTGGGAAACACACGAAACAAGCAAGAGATCAGTATGCATAGTTCATGCGTGTAGCGGAGTGGAGAGCCTGTTCGTGCTACACGATCGCATGGGCCTCATCAGGTTCACCCAACTGACTAGCAGACTCCCCTTACACGAAGACGCATGGCACACATGGCACGTCCCCAGCAGCTCCGCGGCTTCACTCCGCAGCATTCGGCTGCAGGTGTTGGACCAACTCCATGTGAGCAACCCGACGCGAATGGCTCCAGCCCACATATACGATTAATGTTCTGGAAGGTTGAAGCAATGTCAGGGTCTAGGGATCTTCCACATGCCGGGGGCTTCGGTTTGCATTCACGGCTGCAGTTTGTACAAAGCTGCGCGTCTGAGCTTCGCGGGTTTCACCTCCGTGTGGGTGGGGGCACCCTCTTGTGAGTAGACGGTCTCCGACATCTCGCGCGACGAAATAGGCGGAACAGCTGCTGCATGCTGCCATCAGGTCGGTTTGTTGCTGATCCTTAGCCGTAGCCGGTGAGTTGCCACCGGTATTGATGCAGCGACAACAGTCTTTCTTATTCTTGCTTTCAAAACTCGCGTGATCATCTATCAGATCTGCAATCCGTATCAGAGTGATTCTGGCGACGAAGTGCTTGGTCGAGACCATACTACTAGTATCAAGGTGATGAGGGGTGGTGACGCTCCTGGCGGACACGAGGCGTAGTATCGGTTAAAGGCTCCTTTCGACTTGACCCAGTGGACCGGTCACAGCGGCTTGCCTAAATCCCAAATACCTGTCTGAAGCCCGAAGCCCAAATCCCTTAACCCTAAGTTACTACTATTTGCTTAAGAACCCCCCCACAAAATAGAAAATATATTCCTTATGGGGGTAATATAGGGATTACATTTGTATTTTTTGGGTGTTTCTTAAGCAAATAGTAGGTTACCATAGTAAAGAAACCCTAATATTTACTATAGATCCTTAATATGACTAATATGGTAGCTCTAAACCTGAATGCCTAAGCCCTAATCCCGCAAAAGTACTGTCCTTGCTAAGTAGGACGGAAAAAATCCGGCAAACTCGAAGCACTGGCTCAAATGATCGAAGCGTTGGCAAGCCGAGTGAGGGACACGGCCATGGCCTTTCCCAGCTCCTTCGGCTTCAAGAAGCATGCTTCGGGGCACTTTGGGGTTCGGGTTAGGGTTTAGGGGTTTCGGGCTTAGGGTTCAGGGTTTTGGCTTTGGGGATTAGGGTGCCACTTCGGGGTTCGGAGTTAGGGTTGACCGTTCATTCTTCGGGGGTTTTAGGGGGATGAGGGGTGAGGGGTATGGGCACTGCAGCCCCTCCTCAGCAAAGGCTTAAGGCTGGCTAAGAGCACATTCTGCAATTCTACAGTCGACCCCGCATCAAGACCTGAAAGGACCACAATTAAGCAACAACTTCTCGCCCGGTTGACCCGGAGCTCCGAAAGCCAGATGTCCAACACCCTCTCCAGATACCAATGCCAACTCCCTCGGTTTAGGGTTTACAGTTTAGAGTCTAGAGTTTACGTTTAGGGTTTAGGATGCTTTAGGGCTTAGGGTTTTGATCTAGGGTTTAGGGTGTTATTAAACTTCCCCTGGACCCCACGAAACATCCCGACACCCTAAAGGCGACAACGGCTTTGGGCCTCTTTGGTCGTCCGACAATGCCTGCGAACCGCTGAAAGTGGCGGTCGAAGATGAAGGCTTGACTCTACAGATTAGGGGTTCACGGCCTGGGGATTCCTCAAAGAGATTACATATTTGTATATATATATACATGTATACATACTATACATGCACACATACACGTGCATACAAACAGACAGACACACAGAGAGATATACATACATACATGACACATACATTTACATATATATATATATATATATATATATATATATATATATATATATATAATATACACACACATACACATACACATGCAAATGCAAATGCAAATACATATACATATACATGTAGAGGTATCTATAAGGGTTACGTTATACATGGATACATGGTTTAGCGTAGGGGGCTGACCGGTTAGGGCCTGAGGCAAAATATGATTTGGCGATTCATTGAGTCGGGGCGCGCTGACGTTTTTTAAATGTGTGGAGGGCGCCCTGGCGCCCAACCTGCCAACTCTCCGCCCAGAGAGAGCCCATTACCCTTTGATCAAGGAATGTGCCTTGCATCATAATATGAAGCCCGCTATGGTTCAAGGTATCTACCTTATGGTTTGAGGTATATTACTCAATTCAGGGGTATTGGGCCTCTGAGCAGTCCTCAGTCCACCATTCCTCCAGCCCAGAAGTGCTCCAGCCAGGCAGGCTCAGGCTTCGTTCCTGAGTAGTACCGTTTTGACCTTTCCCACTTTGGGTTCTCCTTATTGAAACAACATATTTGGAAAAATGGTACCTTAATTATTCAAGGGCCACTCAGGAACCTAGGAATAGAAAGCTCGAAACGATGAGCCAGGGAATCCTGCGTCCGGCTGTTCAAAAACAGTAGGCCTTCCAGTTTGCAGTCATTGCAAAGCGGAGTACCCTCCAGTCCAAGCCCAACACCAGAGAACTTGCGAGGCGAGCCCAAATGCCGAAGCGAAGTTGGGTACCCGGCTGAGAAGGTACCGGGGAGGGGGGAGCCACTTGTCTAGGATTCAGGGTCTGAGAGTTTTAAGGTTCAGGCCTGAGTGTAAGGGTTTAGGTTTAGGATTTTGGTTCAGGGCTTAGGGTTCGGGATGAGCGATTGCCTCAGAGATGGGCCATTCGTCGGGGTTTGGGATGCAGGGTTTAGTCAAGTCCTATATGGGGGTTTCCGAAAATGAGGGGTACTTTCTGTAGAAGTCCTTATAATAAGGATTGGGTACTTTCTGTAGAAGTCCTTGTAATAAGGATTCTACCATTTAGGGTACTGTATTACGGTCCCCTATTTTCGGAAACTTCCATATAATCATGCAATCTCCTTAGCAGCTGAGTTTAAAACTTTAAACCCTTTTGGGATAATGAAACCTTCTTAAAACCGAAAGTTTAAACTTTTCGGGCCAATGCACTCGGCAACTAAGTCTCTGTAAAAAGCTCTTGGGCTCCCCCAGAGCCCCCCAATTGTTGTTTCTTGGCGGTTCATGGGGAGTTATGAGTGGAGTTATGAGTAGGGTAAGTTATATATTTACTATATTATAAGTGGAGTTCTAAAGTAGGGTAACTTCTCATATTTGCTATATTTAGAACCGATATGGGGGGACTAAGAACCTCACGGAACCATGTATTGCAGGCTGGTGTCGTCCCCCCGCCGGGTCTGGTCTCTTCCGCGGAGACGCAGGCTCGTGCAGAACTTGGGACTTGACTTTAGCTATTGTGATTATTGAACCAGGGAGCGTTCATGTTCGTTTCGGGGTCCGTCTTTCTCTACTTCCCCTCGCCGCCCACTTAAGATTGCATTCCGAGATATATAGACTGTGCTCTATCACCAGCCTTTTTGCAGTGAAACTTTCAGCAAGGGAGACATTTGACGATTTGACGTCTCGCACGCCGGGCCCCATGTCCGACCACCAATGCCCTGGTTGAAGCCGATTCAAGCCGTGCGGTGCACAGCAAGCCCTTCAAAGTTCAACCACCCGCGAGTCCATGCGGTTTTTGTCGCAGGAGCCTCAGCATTTGTTGTTATTCCTTTCCAGACCCCTGCTGAGCATAATATACCCGAACACCCTACTATGCTCCTGCCTCCATGCAAAGGGATTGCAGCAACAGCAGGAGAAGCAGCAGCAGTGATGATGGTAGTAGCAAGAACGGTGCAATGAGCCGTGACAGAAGGAACCTTCAGGTGGAGCTTGACGCGGAAGCGTGATGATGCAGGTTGTAGGATTTAGGAATTTAGGGTTTAAGGTTTAGGGTTAGGGTTTTAGGGATTAAGGTGTATAGGGTTGAGGCATCAAAGATCAATGGACGGTTTAGTTGTTCGCCCGGAAGGCAGCTGCTTTTAGCCCAATCGGCCCGCCTTCCAGTGCGGCGGCGGCACGCTGGGAGGGTGGAGTGGGAGTGTATTTCTACTTGGAGGTTCATGGGTAGTTATAAGTTGGGTTGTAAGTCCCCTGAATATGGGTTATAATTATGGTTACCCTACTTCTAACTCCACTTATAAACTACCCATGAACCTCCAAGTAGTGAACGAGCGATAAGCGCCTAACTCGAAGTTTTGGCCCTCAGACGGGAAGTTTATGCTCAGTGCGTTTCAACCTGGACCCTGGTGGGGTCCCAGAGACTCCAATATCCCTTAACTAAGGAATATACCTTAAATTATAGTAGGATCCTTAATATGATTTAAGGTATATTCCTTAATTAAGGGATATTGGAGTCTCTGGGGGGTCGGGATTGGAGCTGCGCTTGAGCTTTGCAAGGCTGCGCGCCTCGCCGCAGCAACTGACGATAAGGCAGCAGCGGGGCACGCTGGGTTTCGTGGTGCTGAGGCTCAAACTATATATATATATATATATATATATATATATATCTATATATATATATATATATATATATATAATACAATATAATATAATATAATATAATATAATATTATATTATATATATATATATATATATATATATATTAACGAAGAGGAGCAAGACTCTCCTGCACCTGCTTATGGTAACGGACTTTGTGCCTTTCCTCACACCTGAAGTTTCCTACGAGCCTACACCTTCAAACCCTCAAGCCCAAGCCCTCGCCCGTTACCCAACCCCAAAGCATCCGACAAACTTGTTCGTGGAGGCCAGAGAAGCATGTATACGCATGCGCATGCGCATGCGCATGCATGCATACGGGCTTGTTCTGGACACACCCCCCTATGTAATATGCGCACTCTCATGTACTTCCCTAAGGGTTCTTATTGCGGAAGAAAGAAAACTCATTAGACCGCATGCTTAAACTCCGAAACCGCAACATGCTACATGCTTAGAGTAGTTAAAGTACGCCTTTAAATGGAGCCCTTAAAGGAACGCTATTCCAATGATGAAGGCCCTGCACTAATCCCCATAGCCTTGCTCAGGGTCCTCTCGAGCGACGAGTTGCTGCACTGGAAGAGGACCCCTGAGAATCACGGGATCCATGAATTAGGGTCCCAAGCGGCACATAATAAGCCTAAGCCTAAGCATTTTACCGGGATATCCCTACCTTATTGGGCTTCATTATAAGGGTTTATACGGGATATCCCTATCCTAATTTTTGCTTATGGGTCCGAATGAAACCGCAGATTGAGGCCTTGCAGGATTAGAGCTCCTTTAAGGGATTCTTTAAGGGCTCCTTTCAAGGGTACTATCAGGGTTTCTTGAAAGGGCTCTAGAAGGGTTTAGGGTTTAAGCTTTGGGGTTTGGGGAGGGGTACACTAAATTTGAAGTTCCTAAATCCCGAAAGCCATCAAGGGTGAGACTCTCTTGCCGGACCCCTTAAGATCAACGGGTCTTGCCTGGATTGTCCGAGCTCTGCGAGTCCAAATCTCTAGAATCAGAAGTCCACAAACCCCTGCCGCTCCATGTGCAGAGTGTCTGCGTCGAGCTCCGTGTTTGATTTTTTTGCACCGTCAGCTGTTGGCGGGAAGCAACCTTATGGCAATTCCAAAGCCCTTACACCCCGCAAGGCTAAAGGCCAAAGCAAGCACCGGGCGGATCGTAGGGCGGAGGGGGGGTGTTTCGAGGGTAAAGGTCACCAGGATGGCTTCTAAAGCTCCCAAAATCCCGACCATCCTAAACCCCTAAACCCTAAACCGCCCTAAATCCCAGGAGGCCCTACATCCTAAACCCCTAAACCCTAAACCGCCCTCCAGCCCTAAACTCTCAAATCCCAGGAGAATCGCGCGCTCCGTGCAGCCCTGGCCTCGCTTCAAGACATCGGAGCCAGCAGAGCGCCGAGCTTTGGGATTTTAGGGTTTTAGGGATAGCGGCAACCTACCAGGCGTCCTTGCAAGCAAGCCTGCAGCAAAAGGGTTTTGGGGATGTCATTGCAATTGTGGCGAGTCTGTTCTCCTTGTATTCAGCAAGTGTAAAGACGACTCGCTCGGACCGGGCTGCTGGACAACCAGGCCTGCTGCAAAAAGGGTTTTGGGCGGTTGAGAGTGGTCGCATGCAAGGCATTATGTCTTGTGTGTTTCTTCTTTCTTCAGGGTACCCGGCAGTCGCAATTGGCCTGGATGCAAAAGGGTTTTGGGCGGTTTAGGGATCTGGAGTTGGGCTTTGGGGTTTTAGGTTTTTAAGGTTCTGTCGTCTTTAACAGCCCTAACAGCCAGCTTTGCACCACGATGCCCATTGTGCTTCCATGCAGAGCTTGATTCAGGCAGAAGTGTCGCGCAACGGAACGGGTGGCCTTTGACGTCAAGCTTGACGATGCCCGCGTAGTGGGGCCAGAGCCATGGAGAGCAACACTTTTCGTCCACTGGTCGTGTAAACCTGAGTTGGCATCGGGGTCTTTGTGCATTTTCGGACCACAAGCCGGATCGTCCGAGCGAACAGCTTCGGATCGAGATCTGGCGGCCGTGTGGTTAAAAGACAAACCTGGACCCTGTGCCTGTGACTCCGTACTTCTAGAGCAGCCTCGGTGTGCAGGCCAACCGCACGGCACGTGTGAATTGCTCTCTGGCGGTCAGCCGCACTCTCGACGACGCTCCTCCCAAGCAGATGGGAGTGATACGCACACCAAAATTCGACGTGTACAAAGGTTTCTGCCTTTCCAGAGTGTCCTGGATTTCGTATATATAAATAAATATAAATATATATATAGATAGATAGATAGATAGATAGATAGATTTTTTTGATTTTTTCAGGAGTTCGGGCGCGACTCGTCGAATTTGCATGGTGATCGGTTGTTCAATGGTGGTCAGCGCTGGAACACATAAGCTGGGCGGAGTTTCAGTCAACTCCTTTACCGCAGACGAACTTTGCGCCCAGCTTCGCAAACTCACTCTTGGTCCTTCGTAACACCTCCGGCTGTCAAGTTCGTCAGGGCACTCTGTCCGCACGCAGAAGGCTTTGCCTTTCTGCTCTCGCATGTCAAAACTCTTCTGCCGCATGGCCAGCTTCCATCTGCTATGGCATTTTAAGCTTTAAGGTTTCGGGGTTCAGGCTTTTATCGGCTTTAACTACCTAGGTTTATCACGGCCAGGGTTTCTTAGATCAGGGCTTCGAAGGCGGTTAGGTCTACTGAGTCAGGGCTCTGGGTCAAAGACTGCCCACGCGCGATCCACCGAAGTCTTGATTGAACTGTCTGTGATTGAAGCCTTAACCCTAAACCCTAATGGACCTTTAACAAACCCTTATTTTGGATTTCCTAAACTTTTTGGGAAGGAAGCAATGGGGTACAAGGTTTGTCCGGAATTGAGCTCCAAACAAGCATGTTGGTTCGATCAGATCCAAGAGTTCTCCTGTGTTGCAGTGGACAAGTTTAGCTTATTATATTATGCTATGCCGTAGTATGCTATCGTACTGTAGGCCTTACTAGATATTCGGTTCTATTTTGTTCTATTCTGTTCTAATCCATTCCGTCTTGTTCTCTGATTCTCTGCTATGCCATGCTATTTTGTTTTGTGCATTCTCTGGCTATGGAAATCAAACATATTTTGTTCTATCCGGTTTTTATGCATGTATTTTGGCAAAATATACGAAATGTGTTATATTATGTTTTGTTATGTTATATTATGCTACATTTTTACGTTATACGATCTTGTATTAAAGTATGCCGCAGTGTGCTGTCGTACATTACAAGTTGTTATATAGGAAAATTCTACATGCTCGGTTTTATTATGATGCATTGTACTCTGTTATGTTTTAGTATGTGATACCATTTTACGTTTTATTGTATTATAAGTTTTTTAAATTCATTGTATTTTCATTGTTTTACAGTTCATTGTATTGTTGTGTCATGTTAAGTTGTATTGTAATATATCATGTTATATTGCAGTATGATATGTTACGTTGTGTTGCACTGTGTTGTATGATATTGTTTAGAGTAGCTTCTGGTTAGAAAAGGATTTGTGTCTTGCCTGCAGTGGTTACTAAAAACAATAATTCGGATTTCAAGATCTGTTTGGCAGGTTCGGGTTTTGAGGTGTGCCAGGACGCATCGAAACAGTTCTGACTGTTCGGAACGGTTTCCAACTATTCAGGGACACCGCTGCATATAGTTCCCAAGAATGTGCCGATAGATCCTGAGGTTTTTTGCAATAGTTCCAAAGCCCCTCTGAGCAGTCACACATGAACAAGCCACAGAGCATGCCAAGATATTGTCTTGCTTTGCATCTTTGCTAGAGTCTTGATAGCTGTGAACCCGACAAGGCATGCTGCGGAGCCTGGCAGGGGAGAATCCGCAGGCAGGGCGGGAAACGTTGCTGGGCCGGTGGCCTGGGCTCTTCGCACGCCGGCCCTAAGTGCTGAGAGCTCACAATGTTGAATTTACACCACGACGTCGACGACAATTCTAATAGTACCACGGTTGCTGGAGAGAATTTACCTGTTGTTGTACCTGATAATAAGCACTCGTAGTGGGTTATGATTTTGGGAAAGTACGTAGCGCTTGGTGTTAGAGGCGGAGCACTAGTAGCAGCAAGGAGCAGTGCTCACCAAACCTGCTGCGCGCCCAAGTCTTCAGAACCCCTGGCCCGAAAACCCCTAAACCCGGACACTCTTTGCCGCATGCCCCGCCTGGAATGTCCGAGTGTGAGCGCTGCAACATCCCTAAGTCTTCAACCTTAAACCCTACACCTCTAATAATCCTGAACTAGGATGCCCAGTAGTACCCTTATTCCCTTTTTCTAGTCCTAGGTTCCTTATAAAGTTACCCAATACCAGAAGAGAGGCCTTTTTATTCCTAGGTTACTGGGTATCCTAGTTAAGCCCCTGGCTCGCCTTTGCGGGATGCAGCCAGGCTTCAGATCAGTCTGGAACAGCCGCACCGGTCGCTGCAGCCGCTGCAAAGCCGGAAGGGGGGAGTTCAGAGTTTTGCTTCATGCTTTAAAGGTTTAGGGTTTAGAGGATTAGGGTTTAGCCCGACAGTGTTTGCTGGCACATAATCCGAGCCCATACTGAATTTTGAGGTTTTGGGCTTAGGGAATCGCAGTCCTTCAAAAAGGGGTGCTCGGGTTTATGGCTTAGGGCTTGTGTAAACGGGGTTTAGGGCTCTTTTGCTGTAAAAGGGTCAACTCATCCCAGGAGGCTGTCTTGCTTGGAGCCACCTCGAGTTCCGTACGCGAGACGAACGGTTCATTTGCAGAGCCAACACGTCTGACAAGGCCCGAAAATAGAATCTGCGTCAATGTGGAAACTTCTCCTCACTAAGTTGCTTTCGGTTGCCGCAGCCCGCAACTGTAGAGTCCAACAGCGCTTAAGCGCGTCCTTGGAATGTCGTGAATGTCGTGTGCTTCCTGATGACAGGCTGTCGCCCGCGCCCACAAGCCTCGAATTGAACGGAGACACAGGACCACGTGAGCCTCTGGAGATTGGGGCTTTCCGCGAACATAGGAATTTTAGGGGCTGGGAGTGTGATGTGCGCTTCAGGTCTTGATGGTTGAGGCTCTCACGATCTCTTACGTCGTGTTGCAAGTTCACGCTTTCGCGAGAAGGCACCGAAAGCCACGTACATGCCTTGCAGCTGAATCTCGCTGGAGCAGGCCGAGTAGGCTTCCCAAGATCAAAGAGGACAAAAACGTTGAATCCCTAAAAACAGCCACAGACTTCAAGTTGCACTCCTAACCTCCCGAACGCAAGCCCCTTCCCGTATTGCAGTCCCTCGACACTCTTGCTGCCATCTAAACCCGACGTAAACCCTGGACCTCATGCACACCAAAGCCACCATTCAAAATATTCTTGTTTTGGCCCAAGCTCCATGCAGAAAGGACCGGCAAAGGTTGGAGAGGTGCCCGCGGTCAGCGGAAATTAAGGGGCTTTTAGATTTTAGAGTTTATAAGGTTGATTTGGGCTTGTTGCACGGATTGAGGGGTGAGGGCTTCAGGATTTTTTTGTCTCTCACCACTTCACAGAGAGATACGAGAAGCCATAATGCCCGAAAAGCCCCACCTTAAGCCTGCAACACAGGGCAGAGAAGGCTGACCTGAAACTACCAAAATACAATACCTACTCTTTTGCAGGTTCTTATTGTACACAACCCTCATAGCGAACACAAAGTAGGCTTTCGTGGTTTATGGCAGGGTTTCTTCCAGGGGCTGTTCTGATCGAGCTTGCAGGAGCTGGCGCTTTCAGTAACACAGAAACCTCACCCAACTGTAGTTGAGGTGTATATAGACATAGGAATACAATGGAATACACCCAGAATGGGACGCAGGTATATGGGCTTGCTTCAGGAAATGGCTTTGAATTATGTAAAGGGTTCGAGCCTCTGCCATGCAGGGCCACCCCGAGATGGTGGAATTCCCTCAATAAGTCATGCCTTAGGATGCTGCAGGACTCAGTTTACAGGGAACTCCAGAAAGTTGGAATATGGTTTCATGGTAGGATACCCTATAATTCACCATAGAGGGGTTAGGATAATCATATTCCAACTTTCTGGCTTTTACCTTCGGGTCTGGAGATGGCTGCAGGACTCAGTTTAAGGTCTGGAGATGCTTAAGGTTTAGAGGTTAAATCGGGTTTTGGAAAGGATGCTTCAAGAAGAGTTTGGGGCTGAAACACGCAAACGCGCTGAGCAAGGCTTTAGCCCAGAGCTGTACAGGTGTCGGAATCCAACAGCAATTTGTGCTGGCTCGTGGTGATGGGGTTGAGTCTGCAGGGCAGGTACAGACTTCGGTTACTTAGGTAGAGCAGTGTAAACGAAACATCCAGCTATAAGCTACTGTCTATCTACAGTAAGCTGGTTTGACCAAAATATATTTCACCATGATTCCGTTTGCACATGCTTACAAGAAGCCATGTGATTGTATGGTGTACGTATGCATGTATGCATGTATTTTTGTATGAACTGTATCTGTATACAGTATAAGAGTATACAATATCGTTTACTGTGTATATATAGATGCATCCATACATATATCTTTACACCAACATCAGCTTCAGCTCCATGCCCCCCCCCCCCGACAGTGTGCGACATCCCAAAACCGTAGCACTGGAACAAGCCTTTTGGTAGGGCTCCGGTTGCCAAAATTTATGGGTTACTGGAGCAAATGCTACATGGTCAGTAACCTACTACCTAAGTAACTGGAGCGCCAAGTTGTCGCATGGTGTCGCGTTCCCATCAGAGAGTTTCCGAAAATAGGGGACCCTAACATAGTACCCTAAATAGCAGGATCCTTATTACAAGGACCCCCAAATAAGGTACCCCTAATTTTCGGAAACTCCCCAACCCTAAACCCTTTATATGTGTATAGAACCCTTATAGATCCCTTTAAAGGTACCCCTAATTTTCGGAAATTCCCATCAAGAAGAGCGCAAGGTCGAAATCCCCGCACCGGTGACCTTCAGTTTCAGCATCCGCAAGGCCAGATACAGTGTTTAAAGGCTCCGTAGCGTAATTTGGTACTTTCCGAACATTAGGGCACCTTGTTTGGGGGTCCTTATACTGAGGATCCTACTATTTAGGGTACTATATGTATTAGGGCCCCGTATTTTCGGAAATTCCCATTTAGGGCCTGAATTACTACCGATCCTGTTCGGGGGTTCCTTACTGCATTATAGTTACTGTATAATACACACCAATGCCATGGTCTAATTATTCCGACCCTTTTTTGAGTTTGGGCCAATAAGAGAACACGATCAGTCGTGACTTATAGTCTCATAGTGTGGTCATATAATATGTGGCCATACAAGAATCGATTCAATGTAGTCCTATTCAAACCAGGGTGCTGTATTGTGGAGTGGAGGATCAAGGTTCGGTTCCCGAAAGAGTCTTCCCGAGCGATCGGGATTCAGGCTTCCACATGCCAAAGGCCTGTTGATCGTCCTGGAAGCCCACCAGGTTTCTGCTTGTTTCCTCCTTCGTGGGTTAGTATAGGGGCCTTAACAATGACCAGTACTATTTTTGGGGTTAAATCGCATTCTGATTATTAAGGCCCTTGTATCAGTCTGAATGGCCCCTTTAAACTCACTGCGAGGCCCGTCATTGCCACGTACTGCCCCCCGTCATAATCATAACCGCTTTCTACGGCAATGTATCCTTGATACGCTGTTACAAGGCCAGCGCTCAGCTGCCGCACAAGTTTTCGTATAAGGAACTACAGATACCAAGTGGGACTTTCATTTCGGCAAAAGGTTCAGTTATCACCGACGCTACGTACCCCAAACCCGCAACCCTGAGGGTCAGGGTCGAGGGCTCCTTTAAGGGTTCCTATGAGGGTCCATCCTTTAAGTGTTCATTCAAGGTTCCTTTGAGGGCCCCTTTAAGGGTTCCTTTCAGGGTTCCTGTCAGGGATCCTTTATGGCTTCCTTTTGTAAAAGGCCGACAACACCGACTTGGGCCTCGATGTGGCGTCGATCGAGAATCAGCCGCCGGGCCAAATGGGTGGTTGTCAAAACTAGGGTCCCTTTTTGGGTCCCTAATATAATACGGCACCTAATATTTCGGGTACCCAAAAAGGGGCCCTAATTTTGACAACTACTCAAATGGGAGTTTCCCAAGATTTCCCTCAGTCGGAGGGCTCTGTAGGATGCAGGCCACCACTCAAGAGGAAAAGCGCCATGAGCCTGGAGCTTCAAGGTTGGGTTCAGGGAAACTCAAATGGGAGTTTCCGAAAACTAGGGGGTACCCAATACTAAGGATCCTACTATCTAGGGCACTATATTCGGGTCCCCTATTCTGGGAAACTCCGAAATAGAGGAAACTTCGCCACACCCGCCAAGTGGGAGCCAAAAAACTCTGTACGGATCCTTTGTCCTAGGTAGAAGTAGGGAGACCCCTTTAGAGGGGGCCCTTCTTACCCCTGCTTCTGATAGAGGAAACTAACCCCATACAGATCCCTAGGTAGTATCAGCGGCAGCCTTTAAAGAGAACCCTTCTTGGCCCTTAGAAAATGTAATCCACTAGGTGGCAATTTGGGAAACGTTTTAGTTTCCCTTATGGTTCCTATAGAGGTACCTATTCATAAATACTTTTCAGAGCCCCGAAACTACAACCCAGTCCAGTAACTCATGATTCGGGTAACTGGAGCCTGGAGCCCGATCTCTGAAGTCAGGGCTTATGTAGAGTCTTAGCTGGAGTGTTTGGTTTAGGGTTTACGGATGTTTAGGGTCTGATATGGTCTGCTAGTTTTAGAACGTGCCGTGCTACAGGCCCGAGTTTATGAAAGGTTCTCTAACTGAGGTACGTTGGCTTCCTGTGTTTATAGGTGTGTAAACAGCACTGTGTAAATGAGCAATCCGTTCTACACGAACAACACGGGCCTGCATTCCGACGCACTACTGACCCCTTGTTACTATTCCCGCTGCTGCTCATTACCACTGCTACTGCTGCTGCTTTTCCTCGACCGCGACCATGACGATGACAACGACGTCGACTCCGACAACGCATATGGCGACGATGACGACGACTGCTGCTGCTGCTGCTGCTGCTGCTGAAACAGCAAAACTGGAGCGGCGACGACAACAACAACAACTACTTCTGCTAATATCACTTCTTCTGCTACTACTACGACGACGACTACTACTTCTTCTACTCCTACACGCAAGGTTTTTCATTCCGGCTGCGTTCACGATCAGGGAAAGAAAAAGTGACCAACAAAGCCGTTTCGGGCCTCCCCGACAATCCAAGTCAAGTCCTGGAAGACCCCCCTAAGATCTTCGTAGCATTGAGCCCTCAGCTTGCATGCTCTGAGGCACAAAACCAAACTAAACCCCAAACTCCCAAACACTCAACAAAAAAACCTACAGACCCTAAACCCTAAATCGACCTCTCCTAACCCAGGCCCGGCCTCCTTGTTGAGAGAATTCTGCCGGGGGGCGCTGCAGAGGTGCCAAAAAGGGAACTCCAGAAAGTTGGAATATGGTTTCAGTGTAGGATACCTTATAATTTACCATAGAATGGTTAGGATAATCATATTCCAACTTTCTGGCTTCTACCTTAGGGGGTCCGTGGAAAGGATGCTAAGTATGCCTTTAGGATATTTGCGAATATTGTAGAAAGGATGCTGTAGGGGCCTTTGGGATATTTGTTTGAGATTTTCCCTTATTGGGTTAAATAGGACCGGATACGGTAGGGGCCTTTGGGACATTTTGTTTTTTAAGAGCCACAACGGGCTTAAAGTTTCATAGGGGCTTAGACTAGGTAGGCCTTTGAGATCTTTTATATTTTCCCTTATTAGGCGTACTAGGACCGTAATTTACGAATATTTTTCAGAGGCTTGAAAGGGACAACCTAGGATGCTATAAGGGCCTTAATGATTTGCAGTACTGTTTTTGGGGGGTAACTTGCTATAACTGAAGTATAATCCCATGTTATAGTCCGACAGGTAACACTGATCATAGCATTAGGGGTCGGTATATTCCTTTATAGTCCGACCCAAAGGTGATGATACTATAACATTCACAGAAACCTGCATGTAATATAGAGGTCGGAAGAATGAATGTCACTACCATTCCCTCATATCACCCAAGGTGATACTAGCAGCACTAGGCGTCGGAAGAAACATTACTACTCCCTGATAGTCCGAAAGGCGACACTAATAATTGCGTTAGAGGTCGGAAGAATCATTTACACTACTACTCCCATAATAGTCCCACAGGCGATGCCAATTACAGCCTGAGGGGTCGGAAGTGTCAGTAGCACTACTTTTCCCTTATAGTCCTGAAGGTGGTGGTGATGCTCATGATGGTATAGTGGATACGTCTGAGTATTTCCGTTATCATCCCAGAGGTGATGATGCTAATGATGGCATACACCGAACCCCTATCCTACTGATTAGGGCCACCCCTATATGAGGGCCTCTACTTGTATGGTTCTTACAGGGTCTTTAGAGCATTTTCGTAGTTGATGTAGGGGTTTTCGGGTCAGGGTCTAAGGCGAGCTTGTGAGGTCATGACCCGGGCCATCCTTACTGACCCTCCTTTGTTCGGGTTCTGTAGCCTAGGTGGTTTGATAGGTGAAGTTTAGCTTTCGGATTTAGGGGGTTTTGGGGGTTGGGTTTGAGGGTTTAGAGAAAGGGGCTTGCAGAATCTTGTCGAGCTGCACCGTTGTATAGGGAAGGCTATATGGGTGGTTGTCAAAATTATAGTCCCTTTTGGGTATAATACGGCACCTATTACTTAGGGTGATTGCATTTTGGCCGGGTTGCATCTGTCACGGGGGCCTGTGGTTTCCATGCAGCTGACTCAGCCGTCAGAATGCTGAACAAACTCCAGGGTCATGGCATACTCATGCATAATCTTTTCAGCTAGCTGCCTGTTCTGTCCATACCGTGAGTGCAAACCTTTGAGTCGAGAGCTTAACCTTCAACAAGGTAATTCAGGGTGAAATCAGCCGAAGCCTGGCCACCCCAAGCCTGAATGTCTGTGAAGCGGTGATGCCAAGCAGCTCAAATCCTCAAACCCTCCTAAGCCCCAACCTTTGTTGCTGAGTGGATACACTTTACACCTTTACACTTACTTTTTGGGACCATATCACGCAAAACCAAAAGTACACAACTTTTGGGGCTTATGAACTCAGCAAATAAGCAAACCCGAAGCGGTAACGCAAGAAATCTCCGAGAGGCTTGGAACAGGCAGCAGGATCCCGGCAGCAGTGACTTGGCGCTATTCTGTTCGGCGGGGAGAGGGACGCTTCACCGGATGTCCCTGGACGATGCTTAAAGGATCATGGGACTTGGTAACTAGGGTTCCTTAAAGGGCTCCTTTAAAGGGATCTATAGGGTTTAGGGTTTAGGGTCTACTTAAAGGATCGTGGGACTTAGTAACTAAGGTTATACTTAGGGTAACTATACTTATAACCCCAATTAAGGTACTTATAACCTCACTTACTAAGTCCCATGATCCTCGAAGTAGAGTCTAAAACCCTACTTGAAGGTTCATGGGTAATTCCGGGTGGGATTATAGGTAGGTAACCATAGTTATAACCCACGTGAGGGGAGGACCTATAGCCTACCCACGAAACTTCAAGTACAGTCAACAAGAAACCCTAATCCGAAAACAAAACAGTTCGCCTTTGCTATGTCAGGTCGGTTAGGCTTTGCGACCGTGGCAATTAAGGCCGTTTTGGGGCTGTTGCTCCTGCCCCTGCTGCTGTGTTCACCACGTCGAAAGCACATCACATCTTGTCAATATTTGTCAATCTGGAACTTGGATGCTGGGTGGATTCAGTGCGGAGTGATATCCGCTCATGGCATGTAGCAGCGATACAAAAACACAACCCTTTCCCGGGGGGCCCTTCCCACCGTGACCGATGTGCAGAGCTCACGTACACACTACACGGCCGTCTCAAGACCTCTTGTTGTATGCGTGCTTGACAGCGTTATGTTAAACCATACGGATCTCTAGCTTCAAGGTGGCCTCACCCATGCACCTTACACGACCATGCTTTCACAAAGCACGGACCTGTATAAGCCAAAAATCCTTCCAATTGAAGTGGGGCCGAAGGTTCTGCGAGGGACTTGCGCCGCGGCGACACGATCCTCAAGGTGAACATGGCCGAAGGCAAGCTGACTTTAGGGTCTAAGCTGTTACAGTCTGTGATCTTCGTAGACTGATGCCCTCTCAGCTGTAGATGCGCTACCCACAGCAGCGGGCTTAGAGAGACAAATCAGTGCTGCGTCAGATGGGATACGCTCAGAGCGGAATGAAGTTGCCACGGACTGCAGCGCTGACAGACAAGTGCAAGAGATGGCCAACACTATCACTAACTCGATGTTGGCATCATTCAGAAAATGGCAGAACAGGTCGCACAGGTTGTCTGGAGCAGTTTACGGTCTGCAGCCAGAAGGTCCCCAGCCTATCCGGCATAGATAATAAGTTATTGCATCCGGTGCAATGCGCCGCTACTTGGCGTCGCCATGGGTTGAGGCCAACCTCCGGCACCTCCCAAAGGGCGGACGGGCGCTGGATATAGGCTGTGGCAAGGGGCGGCACTCGCTGCTTCTGCTGGATCTTGGATTCGAGGTCACAGCTCTTGACTGCGATGCGGCGGTGCTGGCAGAACCTCAGAAGCATAGCAGGCAAGCTTTAACCTCAGATAGAAACTGGGAGGACTTCAGTTTTTTTTGGTCTGACATATTTGGTCCATCCTGCAAAGCTTGAACTTCTTCGGCACTGGCGAAAAGAAGAGAGTGATTAAGTGCTTATGGTGTTGCAATCCCCAGGTTATCCCAAAGGAACACCTCGAACTCCACCAAACAAAGACCGGCCAAGCGAGGAGCTGAGGCGCCGCGTGCCCCAAGAGCAGCTCCCTCGGCTCTCCACCTGCATGGAGGAGGCTTTGTCATGGTTGGGTAACATTTTGCCGGTTTATGGGGTACTTAAACCCAATAAGGAACTAAGTCCTTATCTTTGTCATAGTTTGGTAATCTTTTACATTTTTATGGGTACTTAAACCCAATAAGGAACTAAGTCCTTATCTTTGTCATAGTTTGGTAATCTTTTACATTTTTATGGGTACTTAAACCCAATAAGGAATAAACATGTACATTTTTAATCCTAATTATCCCAACAATGAACTAGGATTTGGAGGCCCAGGCCTCTCTCGCGGCACTGCTGGGCCCTCCCTTCGCCGTGGTCTTCGTGGTGAACTACTTCTGCCGGCCCCTTCTGCCGCAGATTTTGGAGCTTCTTTGTCATAGTTGGGTATCATTTTACATTTTTTATGGGGACTAAAACCCAATAAGGAATAAACCTGTAAATTTTTAATCCTATCCCAACCATGAACTAGGCTTGTGGCGCCGGAGGGCATCCTGATTTTTGAGGCCTGGGCGGAGGGTAACCAGCAGTTCGCCAAGCCCAAGTCTGCACAGGCAGGAGGTTCCGCAAATTAGGGGTACTTGATGGCTTATAATAAGAATCTTATACTAGTTAGGGTACTCTATTAAGGTCCCCTGTTTTCGGGAAATCCCAGGTAGTAGAGCAACGCCTACTCCGGGCCAACGAGCTGTTGCAGCTAGCACTGCCGAAGTTCACTGTATTGGCCTATGCGGACGGCCTGCAACTTACCTTTGGTTAGTAGGGAATGGAGGACTGGGGTAGAATTATAACTACAATTACTACCATTCTCCCATTCCCTATCAAGCAGAAGTAAGGCAAGAGGACTACGAGGGTCGAGAGTGTGCCAAGCAGATGATCTGCGCACGACGTCAACAGAAGAACGGGCCGACAAACGGAGGAGAGTCGGGTTGCTATGCCAAGCTGGATGAGGAGCCATTAACCTCTTTCCTAAGGCCCGGCGCATCGACAGCGACGTTGCTGGAGGACCCCGGCTTCGGGATCCGATTTCGCACAGCACGCGGCGCGTTACCTTACCTGGACTTCGGCGTGGAGAAGCTACTGAAATCACTTCATGACTTCGACCCAAAGGCTGCCCGCAGCTCTCAGCTGGCACGGATGGAGCAGCGACTGCAGCACGGTGAGCAGGAGGCAGCGCCCTCTGGTCCTCTCCCGCCCTTCAGTGTTACGGCGGTTCGGCGAAGAGCCCAAGGCCAGCAGCTCACCACGGAGACACTTGACAAGGATGCGGACATCCAAGGACTTCTGAAATCCACCGCGCTGCGGACACAACAAGACGTGCTGGAGCGCGGAGCAGGCTGGACCCTGGTGGTGAATCACTTGCAGAGCACCTCCCCGCAGCTCCAGGCACTGCACCAGCAGATGTTTGCCCTCACCGGGTTGAGCGGGGGAATGAACGCTTACCTGACGCCGCCGGGTGCCATTGGAAAGCCTCCGCATGTCGATGATCACGACGTGCTTGTTTTGCAGGTGGCAGGCGAGAAGAAGTGGATGTTGCTGGATGCCAACCGAGAGCTAAAGGAAGAGGTGGTTCTCCATGCCGGAGATGTGCTCTATCTGCCACAAGGGATCCCGCATCATGCCGCAGCCCTTCAGGGTACGTCGCCGTCGCTCCACCTTGCCCTGGGTCTGCACCGGCTCCCTCTCAGCACAGCCTTCGTCCTCGCGGCTATGTTGACAGTGCAGGCAGGCAAGGCCGCCCAGAGGGCTGAAGCGAGCAGACTGCGGCTCCCCGCTTCCTTTGTGGAGGAGATGGAAAGTCGAGGTCAGGCTTTCGCCGCCTTCGGTACGCGAGAGCATTGGCTTCACCAGCTGCTACCCCAACACCCACGCCTCGTTGAAGCCTTACACCCTGACGACTTGGCGCAAGAAGGAAGTCTGCTTGCTGGCATGACCGCCAACCTTCGTGCTCGTGCGGGGGAGCTCGCGGAGCTGATACGGGGCGCGACGCCCTGCCCAGATCCCAGAAAAGCTCTTCTTCGTGCCGGGGCCGCAGGAAGCGACACCGAGCTTCTCGAGGTCACGCGGCTTCCGAACGAGGAGTTCATGGACCTGGCTCTGGATGCTTTCTGGGCACGACGAGAGCATGTGCTGGACCAGCACTTTGCCCAGCATGGGCCACTTTGGGCCCCTGCTGAGAAGACCACGGTCGATGGTAATGGCACCGACTCACGCAGATGGCGGAAGCGCCCGGGCATCGCGGC
This sequence comes from Symbiodinium sp. CCMP2592, assembly GCA_905221615.1. Lineage (NCBI taxonomy): Eukaryota > Dinophyceae > Suessiales > Symbiodiniaceae > Symbiodinium > Symbiodinium sp. CCMP2592. Next base: position 1,337,780 of record CAJNDT010001890.1, on the reverse strand, counting down.
TTTGCACCGGCGGGGTGCCGCCCTGCGCGTCAACGGCTTCCGCCTGGCAGGACTCGACGGAGCGGCCCTGGAGGCAGCCTCGCTTTTCTTGAAAGCTACCGGCCCGGGCCTGTCGGTGGAAGATCTGCCGGGGCACCTGCGCAGTGTGGGCTCGGAGGTTCTCCATCGCCTACTTGCCTGTGGGGCTTTGGAACCGGAAGACCGCCGTACATGAGCTCTAGGGAAAAGCTGCTAAGATCGTTTTCCGGATTGTTGAAGGTTTTGAGCGCTTTTTGCGTGTTTCAGGCCCCGGGAATGTGGATGTTGCGTTCAGAGTTCTTTGTTTCGGTGCAGTCTTGCCTTAAAAGGGTCATGGGACTCAGTAACTAGGGTTATAATCAAGGGTAACTATACTTATAACCCCAATTAAGGTACTTATAACCCTACTTACTAAGTCCCATGGTCCTCCATTGTAGAACCCTTATGGATCCCTTTAAGGAGCCCTTCATTATAGACCCCTATAGTACCCTTAAAGGAACATACTAAGTCCCATGGACCTCCAAGTTGGGCCTCGTACTCAGCTTGATGAGGCCTCCTTCCCGCTAGAACAAACGCAGGACAGCTCGGCCAGGCTCCCCTGTAAAGCTGAGCCGTGATACGGTTGATGAATCAAATCCTGCATTATTACCTTCATGGCCTTAGACTTTGGGAATTATGGCACCTAGACCCTCCATCTACCCTCTAATTAGATCCTAAATGCCCCTGATTTGGGACCATATACCATTATTTGAGGGTACAAGGAGGGCCCTGGTAGATTCCTCATATATCCTCATTTTGGGTAAGGCAGGATTTGCATCATCAAGCGTGTGGTAGTTTTGAGTGGAGCGGTGGGTCTTGGGTACTTGTGATCTGCTTCGGACCATGTCCCCAGTCGAGTTACATTCTGGGTTTTATGCGCTGCCCTGCACAAGTCCAGACGTACAAACAAACACAAATACTCACACGCATGCCTGCATAAATACATGATTCTGCCTAGACTCAGCATTTCTCGTCGTCGTGGTCAAGAAGCCAAAACCTGTCGACGTCCTGGCAGCCTACCGAAGAGACCCTTGGCTGCCACCTCACCTTTCCTCTTCCTTGCCTCTGCATGGCAGGCGATCCGGAGTTGATGCTGAGTGAATGCCGGAACAAGCAGCACCTTGGCGTCCAAAACCATCGAAGCTGTAGAGTGGCCCACCGTATAACCTCCCACTCCCCAAGCCTTGAAGCCATACGCACCACACCCGAAGTCTGCCCTCCTCAGAGTCATGCACCTTCTCGTTTGCTCTTGGTCGTTATGACATAGCGTTATCGTTGTCGTTGTCGTCGTTGTTGTTGTCGTCGTCGTTGTTGTTGTGGTTGCTACGATTCCCCTGCTTTGCTTGCTTGAACCCGCTTTCTTGCGTGAAAGCACAGGCTGCGAGTAATAAGGGGATGAATCGTAAGGGGTGGTTGTCAAAATTATGGCCCCTTTGGGGTCCTTAAGAAAAGACGGCACCTAATATTTAGATATATTTAGGGTGCCCAAGAAGAGACCATCATTCTGACAACTACCCATATAAATGCACTGATGTCACCTTTTCGCTTCTGGTGCCCGAAATTATAGGGTTTCAGGAGGTGGCGGAAGCATTGTGATGGTCGCCTAGAAACTACAATAGAACGCGCGCACCGAAGCAAGAATTAAAGAAGGGTGCAGCAATGCAGGATCTGCATCCTGGACCTGCTTTCTCCAGTCGCGTGCCTTGTTTGCGCCAGGGCTGCTTGGAGGATCATGGGACTTAGTATACTAGGCTATACGTACCTTACTTGGGGTTGCAAGTATAGTTACCCTAATTATAACCCTAGTTACTGAGTCCCATGATCCTTGAAGTACCCAAATATGTTTGAGGACGGCTCAAGCGACATCTGTTTGAAAGTCGCAGCGGGCCAGCATGAGACCTAAGTCGCATTCAGTGCCCAGTGATAGATAACCTAGACAGTACACGTTCGCTTGGTCCATTCGGGTGTTCAGTCATGCCAGTCATTCCAGCCGCGCTGCGAGAATACAGCAGCGACCCAGATGATGGGGATGCGACACCGACAACTGCCCGAGACCTGAAGGCATTGGCCGCAGATCCTGCAAGCCGAAGGGTTGCATTTCCCAAGAACAAGGGTGTGGCAAATTTGCCTCTGCTGCCACCAGCGCCACCAGATGCGGACGATCGCAGCAGCAATCGCTCGCAGACGGCTTTGGAGCTGCAAGACGGCAGCCCAGGTAGCAGCAGAATTGCCGATATCCGGCGCCGCACCACGAGCAAAGGGAAAGTTCAAGTCGCTGTGCCGGAGGACATCCCGCGCTTGCAACTGGAGCCCGGCGAGGACCGCGACATTGCCGGCCTTCCAGGGGTGAAAGAATCGCACGTGAGGGAAGCCTTCCAGCAAATGGATTTCGACAAGAATGGATTCGTCGGAGTCAGTGAGCTTCGATATATGCTGACGGTCATTGGAGAGGAACCAACTGACCAGGAGTTGGATGAAATGCTGGCGATGCTCGGGGGTGAAGGAGATGGCCAAGTTGCGTACGAGGACTTCCGAACTTTGTTTGCACCCACGAGCGCGGTGATGGAGGAACTGATGTCGATGGCTCCGCAAGAAGAAGAGGAAGAAGGTGCAGATGGTATAGCACCCATAGAAGATGATGAGCCCGATGAGATTCCCAGGTTGGAAGCACCAGCCCAACAGTTGGGGTTGCTGGTCAAGGGAGCGGCGAGCTTCATGCAGGCCAGGATCAAGAAGGACTGGGTTCTGGAGGGCTCGGGTTAAATGCATAAAGGGAACTCCAGAAAGTTGGAATATGGATTAATGGTAGGATCCCCTATAATTTACCTTAGAGGGGTTACGATAATGATATTCTAACTTTCTGGCTTCTACTGTAGTCCAGGTGTAGAAGAGTACCATCAACAAATAGAATATGATATATGGCCCCTCATAGCGGTCATTTAGGGTTTCATAGCGGTAGAACAAACGTTTATACAGGGTTTCATAGCGGTAGAACAAACGTTTCTACGGCTACTTCAAAGCGAAGTATAGATAAGGGGATTATGCGTGTAGTGATCAGGGATACGCGTTACTATTATGAGGTTATTACACATTAAAAGGATATTATAGAACAAGGAGGTTTTATAGTTATAGTTACCCTACATATTACGCCCATATAACTACCCATGAACCTCCAAGTAAGGAATCCCTGAAAGGAACCCCTTTTAGTGATAGCCCTAAACGTGGGTTACTTACTATACCCATACCCCCCAGGAGGATCCAAAAAGTAGATCCCCTAATTGGGACTCCTCGAAAGTACCCTTAGTAGTATAGGGCCCCAAATTAGGAGATCTACTTTCTAGATTTCTCCTGAAACCCTAAACCCTAAACCCTAAACCCTAAACCCCTAAACCCTAAACCCTAAACCCTAAACCCTAAACCCTAGCTACCATCCCTGAATCCCAGGAGGATGCCGGCAAGAAGAAGGCTGCCCGGGCCAGGCCCAAGGCCAAAGCTCCCCGGCCGAATCGGGCCCTAAGCCCTAAACCCTAAAACCCTAAACCCCTAAAACCCTAAACCCGAAAACCCCTAAACACCATAAGCCCTAAAACCCTAAACTGCCCTAAACCCTCTAATCCCTAAGCCCTAAAATCCTCAATCCTAAATCCTATAAGCCCTAAACCCCACCCCTAAACCCTAAACCGAAAGCCACTTAAAAAAAAACAAAACACCGAAAGCCGAGGCTCCCGGGTCGAATCGGGCAAGGCCGATCCTGGGTCCCCCGAGGCATCTGATGCAGACGGGTCCTGCGGGAATGCAGGGTATGGGCATCTGGGCTCTTGTTAAGGAATGTAGTTTAAGTTACCATAATAGGGATCTACAGGGGCTCTTTCAATGGATCTATAAAAGGGTTTAGAGTTTAGGTCAAGGAGCTTGTTGAGGAACTTAGTTTAAGTTACCATACTGGGGGCCTGTATTAAATAGTATGGTAGGCTGGTCGGGGTTCCTTTCAGGCTTTAAGGGATCCGTAAGGGATCTTGCTAAGGAACTTAGTTTAAGTTACCGTAATAGGGATCTACAGGGGCTCCTTCAATGGATCTATAAGAGGGTTAGGAGTTTAGGCTAGGGAGCTTATTGTAGGGGCCGAATAGGGTTTTGGGGGTTCCTTATCGTAATTGCAGTATAATATATCCCCCAAACCCCTACATTATGTTGATTTACCAAAATGGGGAGTAGATAACATGATTTCCGTATTTATGGTAACTTACATTTAACTCCCTTAGCAACAACTCAGGCATGGGCCACATGGGTCACATGGGCATGGGCATGGCGCCTCCCAGCTCGGGTCCTTTCCGGGGCACCTCTCAGCCTCCCCCGGTTCCTGGGCACATGTCCAGCATGCCGCCACTGCCTCCGGGCTATCTGGTAGGAACCTTAGCAGCTGAGTGGATACACTTTACACTTTTTGGGATAAGATCACCCACTACAAAACTGAAAGACACTTTTTGGGGCTTATGAACTCTGCAACGAAGGAACTCAGAAGACCCACCACCAGCATGGTGTGGGACCTGCAGGGGCCATGGGAGGCATGGGAGGAATGGGTCCCGGCGGAGGGCCCATGGGTCCCGGAGGGCCAGGGATGCCCGGCATGCCAAATCAACCCGGACAATTCCCGCCCGGACATCCGGCGCAACAAGGCCAGGCACCAGGAGCAGTCGACCCGCTCTTGCAGAGCACCGTCAGAAACTTCCAGGCAAATGCTCCACCGAAGCATCTTACCTTCCTTGAGTATCAGGAAATGAAGTTGGAGCACGAAGTGCAAGAGAAGCTGCGCCGGGAAGCAGAATCTGACAGTGACTAGCGTGCCCGACCCGGACGACCTCTTTCTTGCTATTCGTTTCACCTCAACGATGCACTAAGTGCAAAAATGGCCGCAGCACGGCAGACAGCCTGTGGCGATTAGCCTACATGGCTGCATTTAGGGCAGAAGATCACGACTGCCACTTCTTCTCTGTAGTGCGAAGCATCCAAGCAAGAGGTTGTCAGGACCACGTGGAGGGCTCTTGTTCCCCTGAACCCACGACGCAAACCAGCAGCACATAGCAACGCAAACCAGCAGCACATAGCAGCACTATAAATTAACAGCATTAATTTAACCACCGAGGTTTCTTCTTATGCTTGTCTAAACCCCAAACCCTAAGCAGAAAACGTCCTAACGAAGCTCAGGCTCTTGAAGCTTGTGGTAAGGCGCGCGGCCGCCGAGATGCGCCTGGCCGAGCGAAGCGGGTGGGAGGTCCTGTTTCCAAAGCTCACTTGCTGAAGACCTAAAACCTTATGCCATATGCCCCAGGCACTTGTAGTTTAGAACAAGGCATCAGTCTTCCTAAAGCACCTGGCCCTCGAGCCTTAAACCGGAGCTTGGGCGGAGCGGGGCAGTCTTTCGGGGTTTCCATGAAGGTCGCTAGACAACAGTCTTGAGAAACATGTGGCAACAAGATCTGTGCCAAAAAAGGGTCCCGTTGATTAGCAGCATCGAGCTCTATGGGCCCTTTGCGTACTAACCCTCTGTTGACAAAGTTAAGGAACAAGCGAGGGGCAGTTGCTACACCCTGGCTCAGAACCAGGCTAGGGGCATCCGACTGGCTCAGCTCAGTTGCATAGTGACCACTGGCTTTTGTTGGCTTCTCAGTTTGAATGCTCGGTGAGGGTTTGAGTCTGCTCTCAATTTGCCGCAGCATTTTAGATCGATTTGAGCTCGTTTTGCCTCGCCTTTTGCGCGCGCCTTCTCAACGATGGATTTCGACGACCTTGATGATGCGATCGAGCAGAGGCATATTGCGAGAGCTTCTTGCTATTGCTTGACACTTTTGTTGCACATGTGTTCGATGGGACGCAGCATAACCTTGCAAGCACTGTGCCCTTGGATGCCCAAGCTGCTAGAACAACTACACCGTCATCCCGTATCATCCTCCGCCTCCAGCAGTGTGGCAACACTCTTCAGGGTAAAAGGACTTTGGTTAATATGGGAGTTTCCGAAAATAGGGGACCCTAGCATAGTACCCTCAATAGTAGGATCCTTATTATACGGACCCCAAAATAAGGTACCCCTAATTTTCGGAAACTCCCATATAGGGGCCTGAGCAATTACCAACACTACTCCTTTAGGGCTCCTTAGTATGGTTGTTGTATAATGTGCCCCAAAACCCTATTACTATTCTGACGAGTCAGGCCCCTACTTAAAGGCTCATGGGACTTAGTAACAAGGGTCATAATTAGGGTAACTATACTTATAACCCCAATTAAGGTACTTATAACCTTACTTACTAAGTCCCATGATCCTCCAAGTGCATTCGTTTCTAATTGCCGGACCTCCAGGCGCCAAGGTTCCGCAGCTCCCGTTGCCCGCGGGGGGCACACTTCTCATGAACATCACGGTCATGCTTGGAGGATCATGGGACTTAGTAAGTAAGGTTATAAATACCTTAATTGGGATTTATAAGTACAGTTACCCTAGTGATAACCCCAGTTACTAAGTCGCATGATCCTTGAAGTGCACATTCCGGGAAGCTGAAGTCGTTTCAAGACCTACAGATGTAACCTGGTACTTGGGTGTTCTGGTATATCAAACACCGCGTTCTCGGCGTCCTCTCGCGCTGATTTTGCGCTCCGACCACAGTGTGGTCCTTTGCAACTGACTCACGAACAAGACCGGACACAAACTACCCTGCCTGCTTCGGTAGGCCAGCACTACATAGTTTTGAACAGAGCTCATGCAGACCGCAAGCCATGCAGCGGAACACGCACCCCAATTACACCTAGAAGCTCTAAACCTAAACCTCACAATGCGGGCATAGTTCTAGCTGGGCGAGGAAAACCCAAAACCCCTACACGGAAACCCTAAAAACCGGTCCTAAACCTCTTAGCCTTACATCCTCAAACCTCTAAATCCACAAACCCCTAAAACCGAAACCCAATGAGCCCGGAGGCTTGCCGAAGGCGACACTGAGGCTTTGGCCAACCTCAGTGGCATGACGACTGCGAAGAAGGAGACCCTGGCTTCGGGTCGAGGCTTTAGGGTTTAATTAGGGCTTAGGGCCTGACGCTTCGAGTGCCTGTGAGAGAGAGAGAGAGAGAGAGAGAGAGAGAGAGACTGACTGTGAAGTGAAGTGAAGTGAAGAGAGGCTTAGGGCTTTAGGGCTTTAGGGTTTAGAGTTTAGGGGGGTGCGGAGCTTGATTCCGTTGAAAGGCGGCTTGGGTATCGGTGCTGCATGTCGGCCTCGGTCAAGATGATTGTGGGTCGTAGACTGGCTAGACTTGAGTCCAGTGGCAAAAAAGGCGGGTACGGAGCCACCCATGTCTAACCTATGTACTTGGAGGGGGATGTTGCGTCGATGTCGGTGGGTTCGAAGTACATTTCGCGCTGTTCCGATGGGCCCTGTAGGAATCCAGTACATGTGTTTCTGAGGGACATCGCGGCTGAGATAACGTACTTGGGGATCTTCGGTCATGGAACAGCAAAGGGGAGTTCCCAAGTACGTTAATTGTTGGGGATGGTGGTTATTGAGGTTCAGGGTATACTGTAGGGTACAGGGTATATAGCTTTAGTCGAAGTTTCTCTGCAGTGGTTGTGGACACCTAGTAGCTTAGCAGCGGCATCGAGGAAACTCTAGCAGAGCAGAAACTGAGCTATCAAGCGCTGCAGGCCACTGTTTTTGAAATTTGTGTCTCTTTTCCACAAGTTTTGCAAGTAGCTTCCTTAGGCTCTGTCTATTGGCCGTACCTCTGTATAGCACGAGTGTTTGCACAGCATCTTGTCTTCTGGTGTTCCGACAGCCCTGCAAAGTGATTAATCTACGGGCCTTAATTAGAGTAAATAGGGTTTGGGGGCCCATTTATAATTCTATCAAGGGCCCCCCCCTCCAAAAAAACAAAAATAGTATAGGTAATAATTCTTTAAGCCCCTATAGTAATGCAAGGTTTTTAAGGCCCTGAGCTAAACAACAGCCTGCAGCCCCCTCCGATGATGAAAGCTCTGATGCGATCCAGGAAGTGATGTTTTCATAGTTGAGTGGTTGTCAAATTGGGGTCCCTTTTTGGGTCCCTCATGTAACACGGCACCAAATATCTAGGGTGCCCAAAAACGGACCCTAATTTTGACAACCACGCATCTGGGTAGCAATAGTTAGCCACAGTCTGCTCTGATGGCGCCCTAGTGTACTATACCCCAAAACCGTATCCTAAACATTTAGCCCCCTATATAGATTACAGAGTTTGGCTTACTGTTCGAGTTTGCATATCTGCAGCTTGAGGAGACGGGCTTTGGATGGATAATGAATGGATAGTCCGTAGGGTTCCATAAATTGTATACCTGTATACCTATTCTATAGTAGGCGCCCAAGCCCTACTCCAACTATCCCCTACATTGCGCTTCTGGGGCGTTCTCGGTGTGATGACGGGCTTGGGGCGCTTGGGACCGAAGCGCGAATGTAGCTTGATCATAGAGGTGTCGCGATTGTTTATTTGAGGCGGAGGTCTCCGAATCGGTGGGTGCAGTATTGTCGGCGACTGACAGTGTTTTTGGCATTTCGGTTACGACGAGACGGCGCACCCATCTAACTTGCATCAAGACCCTTTACAATACCAAATGAAGGGGCGGCCCACGGGTAATGCTGCAATTCCACAGCTTGCCCTCTCCTGGTCAATACAAGGAGCTGAAGAAGTTCACTGGCGCGTTGAAGGGCATGCCTCACAACAAGGCTGCGGGACGAACGGGCGGGCTCCTCGTCAGTGTACCCTGAGGTGATTTGCGAGATTTATTCCTGTCTCATTATTTTTGCACTTTGTCGCTAGTTCGTAAGGTATCAGGCAATGAAGCGAACTACTGCACGTGGCTGTTTGGGATACTATTTCTGGGATACTATTCATAACTCCGTGTCCTTAAATGCGCAGTGCAGTGGGGTCACCCAGTTTTGTTTGATAGGGGCTATGCAAGAGATTTTCTTTAAAAAGCAAGTCAGGGAAGCCGACGACTGTTGCATCATCGCGTGCATCAAAGCATCTTAACAGAATACGATTCCAAATACGTAACTAGACAAGCCATGGAGCTTGGGAAGCTCACAGGCTCAGATCATGTGCAAGTTCGGTCTAGTCCAGACTGGGTCGAACTCCTTTTTCCACAAGTCCATGCGAGAAACATCGCCGCCAATCAAAGCTCAGATGCTGGCAAAAACACTCAATGTAGTTTGCATGCTACCAGAACTGTGAAGGATACAAACGAAGCTATTTTATACACATGACTTGTCTTACATCATATATAATCGCCAGCGGTTTTTAGCCTGTAAAGTGCTTGAATGAAGCATCAACTGGGTTTGTGATGCAAGTTTTCAGCGTGAAGCTTGAAGATGATTGCCAAGCGATTCATCAATGGGCCCGTCTAGACAGTGGGGTGTGAGGTATGTACACCGTAGACCTGAAACCTTTGCATCTGTGCAAGCTTGTATTCCCTTGTGGCGGCAGGGCTTCCCCAAGATCGATCAGATCTATGCCATCAGTACACAGATCAAGATGCGGGTCGCTTCGGCTTCGGTTTTAGGACAGTTTGGTCAGGTTTGGAGTTGAAGGTTCACTGTTTTGGTAAGCAAGACACACATGTCTTTGGGCACGCATCACGCGATTGCCTTCTGTTCGTCATCGCCTGGCATGTCGGAGCTGCAAGAGGCCAAACCCAAGAAACTCAAATTCTAAACCCTCCGTAGACCCAGTATAAGACCCCTAAACGGGTATAGACCTACTATTCAGGGTACCATATAATCGGAAACTCCCTTAATTCAAGCAAGAGGCCTTCATCTTCTACGGTCCGGGCGACCTCGCCGAAGATCTCCGCTTCGGGCGGCTTGGGCAGAGATCGTGCGATCACGGGGGGCCTTGAAAAAGGGGTCTATAATAAGGGATAAGGGTTTTAATCAGCTTTTTGGGGGTCTATAACAAGGGATTCGGCTTTCGAATAGGTTCTGGTGGGTCTGTGAGGGAATAGAGTTTCAAAAAGGGTTTAGCGGGTGCACAAGGGATTAGGGTTTAGGGTTTACAGGCCTTGAAAAGGGGTCTACTTGGAGGATCATGGGACTTTGTAACTACGGTTATACGTACCCTAATTGGGGTTATAAGTATAGTTACCCTAGGTATAGCCCTAGTTACTAAGTCCCATGATCCTTTAAGTACAAGGATTTAGGCTCACGGAGGAGGGAGGGTTTGAAGTTGAGGGTGTAGGGTTTGGGGATGTGATCATGAATGTCTTCGGGAGAAGGGATTGAGGAACAATAGGGTTTCGGTTTAGGGTTTGGTGTTTAGAGTAGGGTGCACGGTAGGGTTTTTAGGAAATAGGGATTAGGCTTTGAAGTTTTGGTCTTAGGTAGGGTTTAAAGCTTGCAGTAGATTTCTCATGGATGAATGCTCACAAAAAGCTCTACACCACTTGAAAATCTGAAGCTGACCTTTTTCAGCGAAAAGATAGAAGCCAGGTTGCTTGGACTGCCGAAGTGGATGGAAGTTGGCATCTATGAGTGGCCAGGACCTGTTGCGGTTAAATTTGCGTCGGGGAAAAGATGCTTGAGTGATTGGCATGTGGAGGGGGCAACTGCCCGGCGAACACGATTTCCTCGGGGTTTCCTGTACCACCAGCTGAGGGGTGTTCTCGCGCGCATTCAAGCGAGTCTTATGTATTTTCTAGTTTCGCAAGGCTGGGTTCAACAGGAGAGTCCAGTCAGAGGGAGAGCGAGGGAGAGGGTTTGTGTTAGAGCGCGAGCTTAGGGGATCGGGATTGAAAGCTTGCCAGAGACAGGAGGGGCTTTGGGAATTCTATGAGTCAATGAGCTTGGTTTGGGCTTTGGAAAAGTTGGAGAGCTTGCTGTAGACTGTACTGGGCAAGCCTCTATCTGCGCGGAGCTGCAGCACATGTTGTTCAGCAGCTTGAGCTAACAATGACATAAACACTAGGCTCCTGAGTAGTACCCTTTTGTCCTTTTTGCTTGGGTTCCTCTCTTAGAACCGCGTAGGAAAAGGGTACCCTTAGTATGAAGGGCTACTCAGGAACCTAGAGTATAAATGCCACTATGGGAAGGACATGGCACTCGTGACGACGAGCCTTTTGCAGAGAACTTCGAGGCCTTCAGCCTTCAGCTAAAAAGGAGCGTTTACGCCTCGCCAAAGACCAGTATCATTGATAGCAAGGGTAGTCGTGGTCAGTAGTAGTTGTGGTAGTGGTAGCAGCAGTAGCAGTAGTTGTAATTAGTAGCAGCAGCAGCAGCAGCAGGAGTAGTAGTAGTAGTAGTAGTAGTAGTAGTAGTAGTAGTAGTAGTAGTAGTAGTAGTAGTAGTAGTAGTAGTAGTAGGAGTAGTAGTAGTAGTAGTAGTAGTAGTAGTAGTAGTAGTGGTAGTGGTAGTGGTAGTGGTACTGTTGACGTAGTGGTAGTGGTAGTGGTAGTGGTAGTGGTAGTAGTCATCGTCGTCGCAGTAGTAGCAATAGTAGTGGTAGCAGGAGGAGGAGGAGTAGTAGTAGTAGTAGCAGCAGTAGCTGTAGCAGGAGTAGCAGTAGTAGTCGTCGTCGTAGTAGTAGTCAGTTGACCCCGCAACAATAACACCGCTATCGCAGTCGTCTTTCGCAGGCTTTGGCGAAGGATGCCTTGGAACACCTCACGCCGATGCTAGACCAGGCACGACGCGGTGTGAAGACAGGGACGTTGCCCGAGAGACAAATTCACACAGCGTTTCTGCGAAAGCCCATGCTTGGTTTTAACACAAGCCCAATCGCTGCATAGTATGGTTGAGCATTCAGGAACGAGGGGACGATAGGAGCAGCTGGTTAGACGGCATTTCGACCGATTTCAATTGGTTTGCTATCGCCAGCAGTTGTTAACAGGGCAGGAATATAGTTTGTATCGGAGCATGTTCTCACATGCAGAGTTTTAGATGTGTTCGCTGTCTTCCGGTAACACTGCGGCATGTTTCCGTGTGGATGAGTTACGTCTGCACGATTCCCAGGTCATCTCACCGAAGCCCCATGTCATCAGGTGAAGGAGGGAGGCGAGTTCGAGGGTGCACCCTTCGCTTTCATCGGCAAGTCGGCCCCCAGCCATGCAATGAGGTTGCAGGGGTTCAGGCACCGAGACTAGGAATGTCCCTTCGACTATTAAGAGTATTGAGCAGCACTGTTGCGCTCTCGTATCGGAGGGACCAGAAGACGACAAAATGAGTGTGCTGCTGATAGCTGATATTCACAAGGCCTTCTCGTTCCCTTGATGGGGTTTCAGAAGTTGCGCTATCCTGTGGTATCCGCATCGTTGCTTCTGCCTTCGAAGGGCAGCCTGAACCCTGCATCCTTTTCTCAGCATGAGGCCTTGAGGCTGCAGGAACTTGGAGTTTCAGAGGCTTGCAGGTGCCCCGCAAGTCTCCTCCGTCAGAACGACTACAGTGATTATGAGAGCGCTATACATAGAATTCTATAATTATGCAATGCAAATATATATATATATATATATATATAGATAGATTTTAGTAAAATCCCTAAACTCCAAAACCCTTAGTCCCCAACGTGCTCCGTTTTCAAGTCATCGTGAGGTGTCTGCTGATGGTTCGAAAGGGATCTCTCTAGTTTGGGGTCGTCAAGTGATTCGAAACTGATCCTTTTTATGCGCTCTGGTTTGGCACTGCGAAGCGCCTTTGTTGAGAAGCTATGGAGTTAGAGAACAGCTTGCACCTTAGTCTTGACATGAACTTTCAGCTGTGCTATCTGACTGAACCGTGCAATGCAAAAGAAGCCTTAAACCCCTCAACCCTACCCAGAATCCCGGGAAGCTTCCAGAAAGAACAACCCATAAATTTGGAACCCTCTACTACTCAAGGGTACCCTGCAGGAGCCCTTTTTCAGGGATCTGCTTGGGGCCCGAATCCCAGAAAGTTGGAATGTGCAGTTAGGAGGATGAATGCTGGGGATCCCCTACACTTTACGCCTTAAGGGCGTGAGGATCATGAGGTTCCAACTTTCTGGCTTCTACTCTATAGTAAGAGCGATGAGGATCAGAAGACTGAGGTGGGCTGTCAACTGTTGACTTGGCTCTCCAAGACCATCCTCGTGAAGCCACCTGCTTGGCTTTTGGGTTTAGCCTGCAGCAAAAAGGGGGGAGGCGGGCCTCCCCGGCCGACTTCCCAAGCCCGGATGCAAAGGGGCGGGCCTATACAAGTCTGTGCAAGAGGGCTTTAGGGTTTAGGCAGGGTTCCTATCGGCTCCCCTTTAGTAGTATAGGGTCCCAAACTAGGGGTTATGCTTTCTAGGGTTGGGCGAGATTTTCAGTGGGGCTTCGGGTTTAGGGTTTAGAGCTCTGAGATCCAGGCGGGCATGCGCAGAAGGGTTTAGAGAGAGGGTTGAGGGTTTCAGGCTCGGGGCTTCGAAGCCTGGCATTTAGGGGTTGCAGGCCGCGCAATGGCGACATCCGGGCCTGTGTGGGGGTGTTTCGGCTGTTGCTTTGGGGAGGTGATGAAGGACACTATGGCCAGTTGTGGGATCAGTAGGTTTCAAGCTAGAAAAGCACACCTCTGTCAAAGACAAGAACTCGGCTGCTAAGCTGCAACTGAGCCGGTGAGTGCTCACCTTTGTATAGGCATGTTGAGAGTAGGTAGTTATGAACCCGCCTGCCACGTTCAAGCTTGAAGCAGAGGTATGGGATCGGCCCTTCTGCCGTTGTCGTCATTGACCGTGCGCCGCCTCACATCCCTCTGCTACCGGGCTGGAAGCTTGTGATCCGTTGCGGGTTTAGGGTGTAGGGATGAGGGTTTCTCCACAGTGTAAAAGGGTTTGGGGTTTTCGGGCCGAGCTTATTCGGAGGAGTGAAGGATGCCGCCCCAGGATCCGAACCCCCCCCCACCCCCCATGAATGGGATCCTTTCATCTCAGGCCGACTGAGGCCAACAGGTCCATTCCCTGCATTGCTTTAGCACTGGGGTTTCGCACGCATGTTCATCTGCAGGAAAGATTTTCTACCTCACCGAAGTTTGAATGCCTGTACTCGACATTGACAATGAGACGAACAAAAGCAGAACATCAGAAATTCCGAAGCCCTACAGCCCGAAAGCAGTACTTGTGCGAGCTTGTCACGCTTGGCCGCCGACAACGGGTCTGATAAGGGAGCAAGGATATTGTGGGGGTGATTATGAGGGTTACTATCCCTAAAGCCTAAACTCCCGCCCGGGCCAAGTCTGAAAACTGCGTCTTGAAGGAGATGAGGAGCAGAGGGGCGTGATATGCAGCGTAGCTTCCGTTAAGGACAGGTTGAGGGGATAGTAAACCTCGTCTGACTTGTCGAGCACGAGTGACAAAAAAAAACCCAGAACAACCCTGTAATACCCCTAAGGTGAGCCTTATCTTAGCCTTATCTATAGTACCCCTTGAAGTCACCCTTACATGCTCATAACGGGCTCTTCTGCAAAGCGTTCTGATCTGGACCGGCTGCGTCTCGTGAGTGCAGACGGCCCCTCAAACTGACTGTCTTACTGGCTCTGAACTCAACTTTTCAACTTTTGGGGGTTCTTATAAGGTAGTCGATTCTGAAAGCTTCAACTTGTAATTATTTCCTTGGGCTTTCGGCCACTGTGCTGTAAAACAGAACTGTGAAAACATGACAAAGCCACCCACAGCGGGAGCTCCATGAGTTCTTAGCCAGGTTCCTGCGAAAAGTCCATAAACCCGTGCCGAAACCCCATGATCCCGTAGGTGTAATCCCTAAGCCCCAAACCTGTACCGAGAGCCGACTGCCGGCAGACGTAAAAGTCAACTCAACTTAAAACAAACCTGTACCGAGAGACCTCGTCTGGCTCGACAGCGTGAACCTTACACCCTTGCCGAGGCCCTATGAAACCGTGAAGCCGTAATTTAGAGGCCTTAATAACCGAAACTATTTTGGGCGGTTCCTTATTATGATTATAGTATAATTATTTCCAAAACCATATTCTATTTAAAAAGGCCCCTACATTATGGGCGAGCACGGCCTTAGCCCAGGCTGAGCGATCAAGGTCAGTCGGAGCTCAAGTCGAACCCAGACAAGGCGGTCCAATCCCTTAAACCCTAGGCCCAAAAACTTCCTTGGCGTTGAGGGGTTGAATGGTAGTGACGAATCGACATATGCTGGGAGCGGAGGTTTTACGAGCTTTTCCTGCTGGAATATGTCAGCCCGGATGCAAAAAGGGGTTCCGGGTAGTTGAGTAGGTACCCTTTAACCTTTGTTGGGGTAGTATTATTCCATCCAACAGGTTAGCCATTACTGGTAGGTCCCCAAGGATACGCCCTGACCTTACTAAACCCTGAAACCCCAAACCCCTAAATCCCTAAGCCTTGAAGCCCTGAGCCCTAAATCCCGAAGCACCTAAACCCGAAAACCATACGCCCCTACAACCCCTAACCCCTAAAACCCCTAAATCCCTGAAGGTGGTCAAGGCTTTCAACTACGCAAATTTCGAGGAGGCGGCAGCGGATCGGGAGTAATTTAGCGGCCTAAATAGTTACCAACATTATTTTGATAGGCTCCGTATTATCATTATAGTACACTGGGCTCCAAAACCCTAGTCTAATTATTAAGTCCCCGACTTAGGGTACCTGGAGGAGTACATGGGACAAGAGATATAGCTACGGCCAGTAGCTAAATATTGTTTTGGAAAAGAGACAAACTAGCGGGCGAGAGAAGCCTGCTGCAAAAAGGACAAAAGAGCAAGGGCTGCGAATATGGTAACTGTACTTGTAACTAGTCATAATCTCGGTTACGGTACCTATGACTGTATTTGCTAAGTCTCACGAACCCTTAAGAGCTACAAGGGCTATTACCAGGGCCATTGTGCTCGTACTATACGGATCATGAAAAGGTCGTGGTAAGGCTATTCTATATGTAAGAGATTATCCGGGTGGTATTATAGGGGCCATTGCAAGGGATACATCCGGCTGCGATAGATGAGGGTGTTGTAAGGGATGCTAAAGGGTGCCTTAGATTCGTGGATGTAATTTGACATTGAGTTTCTGCTACATCTACTATGAGGGTCTGTAAGGTCTTCATAAGGCTTATTGTCAGTGCGAGTGACAAAAAGGGTATTGTAAGGTGGTAAGAGATATTTTGGGGTTCAGGGCTTTGAATATCGTTCGCCGGAGTGTACGTTGTAAAGATGAGGATGACACACATGCAGTGCTTGAGGACTGATGGTATAGAGTGTTGGGGACAGGAAAGGGGTTGGTCAAGCCGGGTCGTGCATTCTCAGCTTCGCCACGACTTGCTTGTGCGTTTGGTGGACCCGCAGGTGGACAAGAAAATGTGGGCAAAAGATCTCACCTATGCCAACGAGACTCTGGATGCCTTCTATCACAAGTTTGACTGCCCAGTCATGGTTTTGAAAGGGCAGCAGCTCGGCTTTGAGATAAAAATGGCAGTTTCCGAAAATTAGGGGTACCTTACTTTGGGGTGTTCATAAGAAGGATCCTACTGTTTAGGGTGCTCTACTAGGGTCCCCTATTTTCGGAAACTTGCAGCCCTAAACTTCCCCTGGGCTTGAGGAGCCTCGAACTCTCAACCCTGAAGCCTATTGGCTGCAAACTCAACTTTTCAACTTTTGGGGTTCTTATAAGGTAGTCGATTCTGAAAGTTTCAACTTGTATTTCCTTGGGCTTTCGGCCAGTGAGGAAGCAAGCACAGCAAAGTAAAATTTCACAAAAAAACAGGAATCTAAACCCCCATCCAAAAACCCTAAACGCAAACCCTCACCCACATTTCCTACGGGCTAGAAGACGTTGGAGATTGAGTTTGCTTGGCGACAACACGACGCGATCAAAGTCTCGACAGCAAGATGATCACCTTTTTGGGTCCAACTTCTGCTTAGTTCCGTGATTGCTTTGTCCGCCCTTGGTGGCGTAGAGATGATCACCGACACCTAGTAGCTGTTCAGTCAAAGTAGTAGGGGACCGAGAAACCTCGTCTGGCGGAGTGCGACTTGCGAGAGCGTATACTTGCAGGATCATCGGACGTAGTGAGTAAGGTTATAAGATATACGTACTTTAATGGGGGTTATAAGTATAGCTACCCTAATTGTAACCCAGTTACTAAGTCCGATGATCCTTTAAGTAGACCCTAAAACCCCTCTTACAACAGAACCCCCTCCTAGATCCCTTTAAAGGAGCCCTTTAAGCAACCCTAGTTACTAAGTCCCATGATCCTTTAAGTAAACCCTCAGCTCTTAGCTGGTGGGAGCCTGAGAAGACAAGGTTCGACCAAGCCAGCGACTCCTTCGGCACCTCGGCATGAACGCTTTTGTGCTTTTTACGGGATCCTTCAAGGGGCTTTAGGGGCTCCTTTAAAGAATCTTTTTAGTCGAAGAGTCAAGCAACTTGGGCTAAGTTTCCACAAGAAGAATGTGACGTACCTAGAATAGAGCACGGTGGTGCAAGGACCAAGGCCGAGTGCTTGCAGTATCGATCGTTGAAGCCAGAGAGCCAAATACCCCTTAATTATGGAATATAGCCTCATAATATGAAGCCCCTTATAATTTAAGGTAAATTCCTTAATTAAGGGGTATTGGGCTCTCTGGGAAGCTAGGGTTTAAGGCTTGTGGGGCTTTACGGTGTAGGGTTCTGTAAGGTCTAGTAGTCGTTCAGGGGTTGGGGTTTGTGATGTTCAGGGTCTTGGACTCGGGACTCGGTTTAGGCCAGTTTAGGCTTGAGGACTTACCCTTGTGAGCGTCCCTCTTCCAACTTTGAGGGGAATCAGAAGGCCTTGTCGATAACAGCCGAAACTCCGAAACCCCTGAACCCTAAGCCTGATGTGATATGGTATCTGCTCTGCCTGCTGTCGTGGAGATACTGTGAACTATGAGGAGCCTTGCCTGCCTTGTGCGAGCGCGAGCGTCGAAACCCAAAACCCGAAACCTTAAACCCGAAACCCTAAACCCGAAACCCTAAACCCGAAGCCCTAAACCGAGGAAAGAAGAAGAGCAAGTTCAAGGCCGTGACTGTGAAGATCAAGGGGTCGGACGAGACGATCGACCTCCCGGCCGAGTCTGATGCTTTCGCAAGATATTTAGGTTTAGGGTTTAGGAGAACCGTGGGCTCATGGGAGTTTTCCAAAATTCGGGGTTCCTTATTTGGGGTCCTTATAATAAGCATCCTACTATTCATGGTGCGTTATCAGGGGTCTTAATATGTAGGACGGGGTGTTTGGGTTACTATAGTATATTGTCCGGCACTAGGCGTTTTTCCTTTGAGTCTTGCTGCGACCCAAAATAGTAGGATGCCGACTAATTACAAAAGTCCCGACGTAAGAGACCCCAAATGCCCACCATGCTCTCAGAGTCTCGACAATGGGTCCCGATCCACGCCGGAGGCCCTGTATCCATGTCAAGCTACTTCGGATGATGAAGCCACTGTGTGCATCGTGTTAAACTGTGGTGATTTGCACGACCACAGCCGATTCATTCCACCTTCGGACTCATGAGGCCGAAATGCCATAACAGCCTTTAGCATCCCTGTACTAGCCGTACCAAACCTTCCCGAAACCCCAGATGCCTCGCTCAGGAGACCACTGTCAAGGAGATGCTGACAGTTCTTGACAAGATGTTCAGCTACAAGCCGCTCCCGCTGTCTTAAAACAGGGTATCAGGTTTCGACAGATGAGGATTGCTCCTACTGCTGCTGCTGCTGCTGCTGCTGCTCCTACTACTACTACTACTACTACTACTACTACTACTACTACTACTACTACTACTACTACTACTACTACTACTACTACTACTACTACTACTACTGGCAAAACTACTGCTACTAATAATGTTACTGCAAGGTTACCAGACGGTTTCTTCGCTCAGGGTTGTAGAGGCTCAGCTTGCGCGTCGGCAGGATGCCCATGTCAAGCAGTACAGCGTCCGCCATTCCCTGAACCCCTTGCAAGCTGAGAGACCTGAAGCCATGCCAGCCGAGCGCGAGTGTGTGAGTCGAAACCCCTTGACCCTTAAACCCTAAACCCCGAACGCCCTCACATGATGCTATACCTTCGTTTGGGTGGTTGTCAAAATTATGGTCCTTTTTTGGTCCTTTTATATAATACAGCACCCAATATCTAGGGTTTCAAAAAGGGACCCTAATTTTGACGACTACCCGTTTGGCCTTACTGTTAACAGGGACTAGTGCAGATACCTTTGGACTATGTGGAGCCTTACCTGCTGTGTGCGAGTGTGGGCGTCGAAACCCACAGACCCTAATTTCAAGCAGCCAGGAAAATCACCATCTTAGGCCTGAGCCCCAAACCCCCAAGCACTTAACCTCGAAACCCAACAACCAACGTTTCGAGACAGGAATCGGGGCAGTCTCACCTAAGCCATAGAGCCGGACCCGAACTCCTAAACCCAACTTGGCCTGAGCTTTTTTTGGCCAGGAGGGGGAGCAATCTCAAGTGCCTCTCACCTGATGGCCGTGAGCTTGCCATGGACAGCCAAGTCCCTGCCGCCCGGCTTCGGGATTCTTTTTTGGACCTACAAGGCTCCCTTCAAGGGCTTTATAAGGGTGCTGTAAGGGTCCCTTATTAGTAAGGGGTTGCTGAGGAATCCAGGAGAGAGTGGGGCAGAGGGTTCGAGGTGTTGGGATTTGAGGTTTGGTGGATCTTCGGTTTAGGCTGGTGAGGTTGGTTGTTTAGGATTTAGGGTTCAGAGTTTGAGCGCTCATCGGGGTGTTGCTGTGTAGCTGTTTGGGACGAGATTTCTATTCTGGAAGCCTGGTCGGAGATGATGGAAATAAAGAAAAGCTTCGGGCTTAGGGATCTTATGTCAAAGAGCTCTTGAGCCCTACGCCAAGACGGCCCGGTGCAAGCATACCTTAGTTGAAGGCCATCACCAGAACAACCTTGTCCGAGCCCGAAATCTCGTCGGCCGGGTACCGGCAGATGCCGATGCTCCGTGATTGAAACCCTAGCCCCTAAACCCGAAACCAGACACCACATGCCTCGCATCGCTCTTTTCGAGGCCATAGACTCCTGCGGCCATTGTTCGCGTTTGTGTTGCTAGTCTGCTAGCCTCTTCCACCATTCTCATCATGTCATTTCTGTGGAAGCATGAGGTTTTAGACCCCAAAACCTTCACAAATATCCTAAGCGGCAGCACCCGACAACGTGCCATCCGGCCGCCATCTCGTTCGTGACTTAACATCCTGGTCCTGGTTATTCCTGTCCCCTGCTGTTCTAGAGTCGTCTTCTATGCATTAAGTCATTAAGACTTGCCGCAAACTTGGAGGATCATGGGACTTAGTAAGTAAGGTTATAAGTACAATAATTGGGGTTATAAGTATAGTTACCCTAATTATAACCCTAGTCACTAAATCCCATGACCCTTTAAGAACCCTCACGTCTCTTTCCCTGAATCACTTCTTCGAGGCCGTAATCGTGGTCGACGGCCTCAAGGACTCCAGGGTGCGTGGTGCAAGCCCTCTTTCAGAGGAATGTTGCCAGCAAAACCGTAACCGCTAGACCCTGAAACCTTACGGACGGAACTCGTATATGCATGGAAATAGGTTTTAGGTATAGGGGTGGTATATTTTCTGTACATGCATATACTTGGACGATCTTGGACGTGTACGTGTACATATACATACACAGGTGTACATATATGTATATATGTATGTATGTATACATATACTTATTTATATGTGCGTGTATATACATATGTTTACATACATGTGTATATATATATATATATATATATACATCTGTTTAAAGCTTTGTGCGTAGACAGTCTCTGTGAGATCCGTATCAAAACACCCCGGAGGACTTCCAGCATGCACGCCATTCCTGGGAGCACCCCATCGGTATTATCGGCGGCGGCTTCTATGGCGTGAAGTTGGGCATGGTGGCTCGGTTCATTGCAGTTTCGTAGGGGTATCACCACCGCTACCTGCGGTTTTAAGGATTCTTAAGCTAGCCTCAATCCTAGATTCCGTTTCACTGTTCGCAGTATCGAGTTGCAGGGTTGAGCAGGTTCTCAGCCGAAACCCGTAGCCCTACTGGGAGGATCATGGGACTTAGTAAGTAAGGTTATTAGTGCCCTAAATTTGGGTTATAAGTATACTTACCCTAATTATATCCATAGTTACTAAGTCCCATGATCATGTAAGTAACGCCGGATTTCCTCAGTCGAGGACGATCTAGCATTTGCTTCGCCCAACCCACGGACCTACGGGATTCGAAACTGCAGCCAAGCTGGTGCAACCGAACTGTTCTGTGTAATGACACCGGGTTCATCAACCGAACTTCCACTAAAATCCCCTGAACTGTGCACCCAATTTGAAATCCTTACTGTAGGGGCCTGAATAGTAATTACCAATACCGTACTATTTTCGGTGTTACTTGTTATAATTTTGGTTTAAGTGACACCAAAACTAAAGCCGTATTCAGATTTCATGAATCAGGGTCTACGCTCGTGTTTTCAGACATTGATTTTGGAAAAACGGCCGAACAGAACTCGGAACCGCCAAAAGGGTACGTAAAATACAGAGCTGTTACAGTATGAGTTGTAATAGCACCACCTTATAGCCCTTAGTTCAGTCTCCGAGTATGCTACATGTATATTATACCACACGATGCTCCAATGCCCGATTCTGATCATGAAGGCCCCTGTATTATTTCATGCGGCACCTGGGAAGTTTGAACAGGGCTTGCACTGATGCAGTTGGCCTCTTTGGGCATATGTGGAGCTTGAAAATTGGGGATCCCATATTCAGGGCCAGGGTCTTTGGAACGAATCGTAGTTAGGATCTAGGAGGCTATGTTGGGGCCTTCTCGCATTCCTTTTCTTCCTGAGGCCCCATATAGCAGTCATGCCCACGCTATTCCTGCGAACTCGTCAGGAATACATGCTGCACAGGAACGAGAACATCATTCTGTTCGATCGCCATGCCCAGCCACTTGTTTTCAACTTCCGTCTCTGCGGAAACTAATGTGCCGAAGCTGCCATCGAGCTTGTAACGTAGATGTCTCCGATTACTTGTTAAGACTATCGTCTTGTAGTCCCTATTCACTAGTATACCGTATACCTCAATGTACTGTGGCCCTAAAGCCCTTTTCTAGTCGTCAAGGTTTGTCTTTCGTAGCCTCAAATCCAAATGCATATGCATGTATAGCTGGCTGCGTGCGTATGTACATGTTTATTCATTTACTTAATCCCTTCATCCGTTTAATCCCCCCCAAATATGAAGAGTTATTTGGGGCCTTTAATTTCTAATATTCAGGGGATTTCGGGTGGTTTTAGGCTTGATTCTCCGAAATTCGAGTCTAGAATTTTGAATCCCAGGCAAGGGTGCACGTCTAACGAAAAGCATGGGATCGGGAACGGGAGGAACTCCCAGGCTAAGGCGCGGCAGGGCCAGTAGTCTCGAATCCGCAACTCCCAGGCTAGGCAGCGGGGTGCGGGATTGGGGGAACATAGCTCCTTCAGTGTCCCGGGATTGGGTGCAGATTTGCATCCGCAGGCTGAGAGGAGTACTTTGCTGTCTCGAATCCCCCTAGCCTGGGAGTTCCTCCCGTTGCGGATCCCACCTAATCCAACATGCTGTCAAATCTGTTCATTTTTGAACTTCTTGCCCAGGACTGAGAATGTTTTCGGCCGGGAAATTCTTCATATTTGGGAATTTTTTTAAACGGATGAAGGGATTATATACGTATGGATGGATGGAAGGAAGTAGATAAGTTGGAGATGTGCATCTCATCCAGCAGCTTGTTTTCAATACGCATGCGTGTAAATACATGAATATATATATATATATATATATATATATATATATATATATACACATACATATGCATATATGCATGTATGTATGTATGCATGTATGTATGTATGTTTGTATGTATGTCTGTATGTATGTATGCATGCATGCATGTATGTATGTATGTATGTATGTGTGTGTATGTGTGTATGTATCTATGTATGTATGTATGTATGTATGTATTTATGACTGTATGTGTGCATCTGTGTATGTATGTGTTTATACTGCGCATGTCCCTTGATTAACCCGAATCCGCCGAAGCAAGGGCCGGCGGTGATGCATGGCACTGCTCAGCAACGAAGTATTCGCGATGTCAGACGGCGCCTCGGCTGAAACCGAAGTTTCAAGGTTTAGGGTTTAGGGGTTTAGGGTTTAGGGTTTTATGGATGAGGGTTTGTAGGGTTTGGAGCTGGAAAATGAGCCCGTCGGGGGTTTAGTGGCTTCACGCCTTAGTGCATTGCAGCCCCCTGCTCGTGCAGGGCACTCCACAATTCAGATCATGTTTGTAGAGTCCATACGACAATTTTATACTCCTCTGTGGGATTTGCACCTTGGCATGGTTCGGTGCCGAGCTTCGATGTTGCATCGACTGGTGGCAGGGCCCTGAATCTGCCTTGAACTTCTTAAGCCAAAGCTGGGTCTGACCGCAACAGGTCCAGACCAGTTCTGCGAGCACCCCACACTAAATCTTGAACGAGTGCGATTTTGGCTCCAGCATTCTTCCACCCCAACATGCTGCACTGAGAAGCTAGCACCGGATCTCACAGCACTCTGCGCACTCTGTTTTGGCCGCGGTTCTCGTAAGTTTCTCAAGAAGCCAAAATATAGGGGCCCTATGAATTAGACTAGGGTATACAGTATAGGTACTTACTTAAGCCCCTATATTATGCTGTTTGGGGCGTAAGTGCTCCGGGTCAAGGGAGCCTCCTGTGAAGATGCAGCGCCGCGGCGGCCCAGATGAGGAGCTGCCATGGCTTCGCTCACGACGCCGAGCCTTGGCTCAGAGAGACCCTCAGGGGGGGGTAGGGGGGGGAGGGGGGTAGGGGACTATACTTCCTTAAGTCCTGGCAAAAGAAATTAAGGCCCCCTACGCCCCCTAAGGGTCCTTATGATTGGCAGTTTCCTTTAAGGGGTATGATAGGGTTCTTTAATAGAGTCCCCTTTAAGGGGTACTATAGGGCTCTACAATAGGACCCCCTGTACCAAGTAGGGTTATAAGTGGCGGCAACTATAGCTATATTCATGTGCAACTCCAAGTAATGTACTTGTATAACCCCATTTACTAAGCCCCCTGATCCTCCAGGCACAGGCTTTAAACCCAGTAAGAGAGCCGCTTTCGATGAAATCCCAGAAGTTCACGCATTTTCTATATGTAAGTAAGGTTAAACCTGAGCAGTTAGTACACCCTATTTTAGTTATCAAGGCCCCTATAGTAAGGTGTGCTGCGATTGGCCCTCGCTGCCATCCTCCTTGGCAGCGCGCGCGTCACAGAAGTGCGAGGCTTTGCTTCGGGGCAGATAGCGGAGGTGGGTAGTTGTCAAAATTAGGGTCCCTTTTTTTTTGTCCTTATTGTAAAAAAGGCACCTAATATTTAGGGTACCCAAAAAGGGACCCTAATTTTGAGAACTACCCAGGTGTGCAGGCGTGGAGTGCGGATGCAAGCTCCTGCGGCACCCAACGATCGGGTCATACTGGCAGAGAAGGAATCCGGTGACTCATCCCAGGGCTCCATTCAGCCGCTTTCGTGGCTGCGGAAGCCTAAGCCACCAACACTGCCAGCAAATCTCTTCAAGCCAAAGGAGAGCTTGTCACAGACCTTCCTTGCAGATCCGAACTACATCTTCAAGATGCTGGGTTCTCTTTAAAGGATGTACGTTAAGTTACCCTAAGAAGGAACCATATATTTTACTATATAGATCCCTATGATGGTAACTTAAACTAAATCCCTTAACCCGAACCCTAAGCCCCCTGTATAGATCCCTTAAAGGAACCCCTACAGATCCCTATGAGGGTAACTTAAGATGTGAATCCCTTCTAAGACGAGCCGAGGATGGTTTCGGAGCTTGATGACGAGTCAGAGGCCGGCTACTAGGGAATGGGAGAATGGTTGTAAGAGTAGTCAAAAAGCTATAGGATTGTTAAGGCCCCTATACTATGTATAGTACCCTTATAGATCCCTTATAGTAACCCTTATAGACCCCTTCATAAGGCCCCTTCCAATCCGTAGTAACCCAAGGCCGGCAAAAGGGTCGTCGAGCTCGGCCCCGGAACTGGGGCCGTCACTTCGAGGCTCTGGCAGCGGTATCCAGAAACTGGGCTCCAGCCTTGTCCTTTTTTCATGGTTCCCCCAAAAGAATAAACAGACCGGCTAGTAGACCTTCTTAAATAATTCCTACTAAGGGATATAGGTATCTATTATTTCTAGAAGGACAAGGGTGCACTGGGCTCTTCTTAAGGAGCTTAAGTTGGCCATGCTAGGGATCCTTTAGGGGTTCCTGTAAGGGATCTATAAGGGGTCCTTGAAGGTTGAGGGTTTAAGGTTTATGGTATCACAATAGTATAGGTAATTTTTTGGTACCTACTGTACATAATATGGTTGCTTTAGTATGGTGTAAATTAAATCCCCCAAAAAAGAACCCAGGAAATGGTGGGCATAGAGCTGGACCAGCGTGCCATGCGTGTCCTGGCCCACAAAGTTCCCGGAGTCACCGTGGTGCGCTCGGACGTGCTCTTGGTAAATTACACCAGGCTGGCAGAGCTCCGAGGTGGACCGCTCTCCATCGTCAGCAACCTTCCCTTTCATGTGGCTTCGCAACTGCTCTTCACGTTGGCTGACCACGCAGACGGAGTACGCAATGCACACGTCATCCTGCAGCAAGAGGTTGCGCAGCGCATCGTCGCAAAGCCCAACACCAAGAAGTATGGCATTCCAAGTGTGGTGTTCCAGCTCTATGCGGACCCGAAGATCTTGTTCCACTTGCCACCGACAGCATATTTTCCTCGTCCCAACGTCATGACCTCGTACCTGAAGCTGGACTTTGAGGCCGCAGCAGAGCGCCGGAAGGCTCTCAATGTGGACCCTCGCGATCTACGCAACTTCACAAATACCGTGTTCAACTACAGGCGCAAGATGATGTCGAACTCCTTGAAGCGAATTCTCTCTTGCCATACCACCTTGATCAACAAGCTGCCTGAAGAGTATGCCAAGCTCCGCCCAGAGCAGATTGAGCCATGGGAGTTTGTGCACCTCACGCAGCTGATCTTCGGGAAGAAGGAGTTCCCACAACATTTCCGACGGGCTTGGCGCGGGGAGTTTGGGCGGACGGTTCGTGAATGACATAGAGAGGATTGAGACATATACGGAGCGCGAAAAAGGCACGGCCAGCTAGTCACTGCTCATATCTGCAGCAGAAGCCTTGCAAAAGCCAGAGAAGCTTGATCGAGATCTCGCCCAGGATTTTGGAGCCTTCAACCCGTGGTGGGGTCACCAGCAGCCTGTCCATGTTTAAGGGTGTTTCAGTAAGAATGTCCCCTCATTGTAGTTCTTACATTGCTGTACAGTAGAAGCCCAAAAGTTGGAAACCCAATAGCCTCAATCCTAAGAGTAATTTATAGGGAATCCCAGCACTATTTGGCCTTAATCCGGTTTCCAACTTTATGGGGTTGACTGTAGTATGTTATACTTCAAATACCTGTCAAGGCCTCAGACCACAGCCGGGTGTTGTCCTGCTCTGCAGTTCCTGCGACTGAAGAGAGTTCATGGGGAATCCCTGATTGGGTTTAGGGTCTAGTTGCCCTTCCTTTAGGGTTTAGGGTTTTAGCGTTTAGGGTTTAGGGTCTAGTTGCCCTTCCTCACTCCAATCAAGATGCTCTGAGGCACCTGGTTGCTGCAAAGGAAAGGAGGAGGTAGAAGCCTCAATACTTGCTAATGCCATTGGCAGGGTTCGTATTACAACGCAGAGTTAGCTTTATCAGAAACTTAAACCCACCTCAGAAACCTTATTATAATGGCTCAGGCGATTTAAACACACCTTAAAACCGAAACCTGATGGTTCAGGTCCCGAAGCGCCTCGTCCGCTGGTCTTTTGAGGTACAACTACAGCGGGGACAAGGGCTACGGATCCAACCCGAAATCCGGAGGCACTCCTGGGTTGCGTAGTGGAGGTTTAGTAGGATTTCGGATGATGTAGGGGTTGTATGTTGTCTAGGATGCCCAGTAGTACCCTTATTCCCTTTTTGTAGTCCTAGGCTCCTTATAAAGTTACCCAATACCAAAAAGAGAGGCCTTTTTATTCTTAGGTTACTGGGTATCCTAGATTGTAGTAAGCGTATGAAGGAACCCTTAAGGAAGACTGAGGGCCCTTTTTGCTTAGATGCCGCGAGGCTCTGAGCGGTAGCTACTCTGGTGCTCGCAGATCGTCGTGGGGACGGTATAGTCTATGGAACCTGGTGCCCCTGATCATGAACCGTGGGAGCCGAACAAAGTGTTTGTGCGTGCGAACTAGGCCCCTCCACGGCCCTAAGCCCCAAACAGAGCACCCGGTTTCCGGAGTTGTCGTGCATCTTAGCCTTTGCAACCCTGGAGACACCTAGAGACCACTGTAATGTGTTCAGATGTTCCCCCTTACTATTGTAACTGCTAGACCCACTCCATAAAAGCAATTCTGCTGAGTCTGAGCCTTATTACTACAAGCCCTGGATTCCTGACCTTCAATTAAAAGCCCCCGACTCCCTCCCAGGCCGGGCGAAGTTCAGCGCCTCCTTCGATGGCCCGGGTGCTCCCAAGGGCGGCTCGGGTGCGGGCACCGGGGTCGACTACCACCCGGTCAGGCGCGCGCGCGCGCGCGCGAAGGAGGGATCCAGTTTTCGGGGGCGAGTTTTGGGATGTTTGGGGCCCACTAGGAGTCTTAGGGCGCTTTATAGGGGTGGATTGTGCGTCTGGGGCAGGGGGTAACCGACTTACACACTGGGATATATGATACTACGGTTGATAATATAAATCCTGCGCCTTCAGGACCCTAAACTATGGGAATTATGGCATATGAATCATGGCATATACTCCATTATGGGTAATGCAGGATTGATATCATCAAGCGTATGATAAATATGTTTGAAACCCTAAACAATCCTGGCAAAGTCCCGCAGTCCAGTAACCTACTTGTTTCTAGGTTCTTATTATGAACCTTAATTCAGACTTTACAGGGACCCTACGAAAAAGTTGGTTTTGGTAGCTTAATGTTGGGTTCAGGGCTTTGCAGCAAACTTGGCCGGCCGAGAAAGAAGTTGCGTCGTATCCTGGTAGTAGAGTACGTATAGATAGCAGAATCCAAAAGGTTAATCTTTAGTTCCCTAAGATACTTATTGGCTGTAAACTCAACTTTTCAACTTTTGGGGTTCTTATGACATAGTCGAGTTTGAAATTTTCAACTCTTGTTTCCTTGGGTTTTGGGCCAGTGAGGATACATATCTCTGGGGTCGGAGAGCACGTCTTGTCGTGAAGTTACGGTGCCCTGGCCAGCAGGGGCGTCATCTGTTGGAACAAAATCTTTAAGAACTACTATATAGGGGTCCCAATAGTTATCTATACTATTCTGAGGCTTCCTGAATATAACGAATTATAGTATAATGGGCCCCCAAGAACCTATTCTACGTTTTCAGGGGCCCCTCGAGTGCTCTCCGGGTTCTATAATGGAGTCCCATTATACGCTGTTCAGACCTACACATCCATTCATCACCATGCGTATGTCTAATGCTTGCTTTGAGAGAGGTGTCTTGGAAATCGCTGGCCGAACCCCAAACTGTGCACCCCTCACAGTGTGTGTAGGGTCTAGAATCCGGAACCCTCGTTTGCAACTGGGCAAGGGCGCAGCTGTTGGATGCCATGCGCCATTGCATTGAGGAGTACCTTGGCTGCAAGAGAACCTTGAGCCCTGAAATCGGGGCTTCCGAGTCTTTCGTGTAAAGTTTAGGGCGGTGGAGCTTCCGACCGAACAAACCTCCCCTGCAGTGTCCAAGTTTCGAGGGTCCAAACCCGAGCCCTCCCCTAGAACTGGTCATCAGCTTCTAGTGCAGATCAGTCAAAGTACTTGCGGAGGCCGAGACCTCGTCAGGCATGTCCGAGTTGCGAGAGCGCAAACCATAAGCATCATGAGCTCTAAGGGCTATCTCGGCCCAAGCCCAAGCCTCTACACGCCTCAGATCCTTCCCGTAACTGTGGCTGGTAGTGCCGCCTACACTGTGTGGCTTGAGATGCTTCGGAAAGGTTTTTTGCAGGTTTTGTAGCCCGTCGAGGGATTAACAAACCAGGCTTCTGGGGCTGTAGAGTCTCTGTAGAGTTTGAACACAAGCCTTGAACAGGTACGGCTTCACCAAGTGCTGCAACTTCGAGACAGAGGCTGTTCGATCACCTGAGCGGTATAGGACCTGAACTTGAACCTTGAAGCTGATAGTTACTCTCTTTGTGTGCTTGCCACTCCTGCCAACGTATACATGAATCTTTAGCCTTTCTTCCTGCACACCCTTTGCATATTCTGCTGTGCGGGTTCAGCACCTGGCAATGCGGACGGACAGCCTTAAAATGCTTTAAAGGTGAACCGTTCACCCAGCCGAAAAGGGAGTTTCCGAAAATAGGGGACCCCAATATAGCACCCTAAACAGCCCATTTTGGCTCAAGCCATTTTGGCTCAAGTCCGCCGTCAGCTGGCGTGTGTGCCCCTGGAGCGCGGTCGCGCCTTCCGGGCCGCGTCGGGCAGGCTTGAGCTCTCCTCCTCCTCGTAGTCCTGTTCTGAGGCCTCCCGGGTGCATTACTCCACCAGTCCCTCTCGTCGTGTCGTCGTTCGTCGGGATGGCGGGGTCGGACGAAAGTACGCTCCTGTTGCCCCACCTGCACCGTTCCGAACAACTGGAGGGGGGGGGGGGGGGGTGGATGACGCTGGGACGCCAATTAGCTCAGGGGCTCTTCTGGGGGCCGAGCAGCCCGACATGGTTATGCAAGAAGCGGCCCAGGATGCGCTCCGGGCCGCCTTGGGGGATGCCGTGGGTGGGCCGTGTGATCCTGGACCGGGGAGAGGGGTGGGGCTGGCGGAAACTGAAGCCAAGCAGGCTGAAGCAGCAGCGGTGGCCGCTAATCTCCTTGCTAAACACCAAGCCACCCGAGCCCCCAAGTCCTCGCCTAAAACAAGCCCCGAAAAGAAAGCACGACCTCCGACCCTCGATCCCGCTGCCGCCAAAGGACCGCCAGTGGGGCTGCAACCCCCTCCCCTTTTTGGGGGGGGGCCTGTCCCCCCCGACAAGAACAAACGCCCGCTGCCACAGGAGTACGACATTGGTGATGATGTCCCCCCGCCGTGGGCAGCCTCACTTCAGGCGGGCATCGACCGGCTTCATCGAGGACAACACGAGCAGATGCAGGCCATCCAGGTCACTAGAGATTCCATTCAGGGAGTAGCAGATAAGGTGCAGTCTTTGGAGTCGAGGCAGGATTCGCACTTAGAACGAACTGCGGCTCTTGAGCTCCGTTTGGCGGCTATGGAACAGGAGATGAGGGATTTTCGCTCTAGGTCTCCTAGTGTCACCTCAGCATACACTCCGACGCATTCACCTCGTGGGGCTCGTGGGAATCCCGCGCATGATGATTGGCAGGTTGTTTTAGGCGGTTGGAAGGATGCGAAACGCGAGGACATCGAACAAGAAGTGAGAGACTGGTTCACGAGAGCTGAGTGTGGCCCTCTCCTGCAGGCCATGCATTGCAGCTCGGTGCGTTCCAACACGTGTAGGGTCGACTTGCTGTACATGCAGGATGCCATGGCAGAACGACGTAAGGTCCAAGGCATGTGTGTTGAGGCCCTCCGAGCAGTTGCTCAGCCAAGCTCCCTTCCAGGGCAAGGGACGGGGGCACTTTGGGCAAAGCGAAACCGTAGTCCTGAGGAGAGAGCCCGTATTCGAGCCATAGTGTCCCTCAAGGCTCTTGTTGCCAAACATTTGCCCCCCAGGGACTTTGAGTTTGACTGGCGTGGAAGGTTCTGGGCTAATGGGGTCAGTGTGCTTGCCCACGTGGACCAGAAACGTCCGGATGATGGGGCTCTGTTGTTGCTTGATGTACGGGGCCACGAAACGGGATGGTGGGTCCCGGGTCCCCTTCTCGCTCGAACTTTGGGGATTGATCTCAAGGTCTTGCATACACACTTCGAGGTTGAGGCGTCAGGATCCCCCTAGGAGGGTGGCCGGAACAGGAAACGAGGGCGACCCCTCAAACCCGAATTCGTAGCATGTACCTGGAATCTTCATGGTAAAAGTCTCCGTGAGGTTGCTGATCTGTGGCAGGGGACTGTCCCATGCCCTGACTTTCTTTTTGTGCAGGAATTAGGTGCTTGTCCTGGGGCCACTCCTGAGGTTCAGGTCTCGGATTTTTGTTTTGGGTCTGTACCCTACAAGATGTATCACTGCAGCGCGCCCGAAGCACACCTCAACCAGGCTATTCTTGTCAAAACCGAACTGGAATTCCATGCGACACACAAGTCGGGGCTTCCCGTTGGTCTTGTCCTGCATGGTGCATGTCGGAATCACCGAATTCATTTGGCATGTTTGCATTTGCCCCACAGTAAACGGGTCAGCACCGAAGCTAAACCACGATCTTCTGCAGAGGAGGTTTGGAAGGACACCTTGGAGCTACTGGATTCTCAACTGCAGGATACAGGTGGCGAGGCCATGGTCATCGTCGGCGGTGATTTCAACCAGGACCTTCATGCCAGCTCGGACACCTTTTCGGGAATGGGGCTTCTGAGGGCTCTGCTTCAGAAACATAGCCTCTCGTTGCATCGTTCCGTGGGCATCACTTGGACGGCCCGTGGGGCTGCTAGCGAAATCGACGCTGTCCTGGCTCGTGTCCCTAGAAGTCTCACGTATGCTCACAAGCGGGATGACATGCGACTGGCGCTCCCCTCGGACCACTGCCCCGTCTTTCTGAGAATTTGCACCCCGATGCCGCTGCTCCACAGAGGCACACGCCCCACCACCAGGTGTGGCCGGTGGCTGCCCAGCATTCCGGAGCTGGAGAGCTATGCGGCCTCGGACATGGAGTTTGGTCCCTCTCGCATGTCTGAGTTGTGTTTAAAAGCCGAGCGAGTTCCTTCCCTTCGATACCAGGACTCTTCGGACCTTAAGGCCCTTATTGCAACCAGACGTGCCTGCCAGGACCCTCACACGAGAGCGAGCATGTTGTCCGAAATACGGGCACGCCGAACCAACGATCGGCACGAACACCAGTTGAACATTCTGCAGCGAGCCAGGGAAGGGGATAGGCAGGCTATCACGTACCTCCGAAAGAGTGCCGCGCATGCTTCGTTTGAAACCAGCTACATTGAGCAAAGAGGGGGGCAACAAGCGGCCAGCTTGGAACTCCGGCAGTTCTATGACCGCAAATACGCTTCCCTCCTCCCGCCTCCCACCGAGGAGGCGATCCATCGGATGATTGCTACACATTCCTCCGTTAGACCGCAGCCCTTTACTAAGGATGACTTAGGCCTGGCCATCGCCAAATGCAAGCCACGCACAAGCGCTGGCCTGGACGGAGTGTGCTATGAGGCAATCCGGACCTATCATAGATGCGACAAAACGGGCAAGCTTCTCCGCTTCATGAATCGTTTGCTCTTTGGGCAACAGCCTCTTCCCGAGAACTGGTACGAGGCCAAGGTAGTGCTCCTGCCCAAAACGCCCCAACCCTCCAATCCTGCTGACCTGCGCCCGATCTGTCTCTCTCCGTGCTTGTCTAAGATCTTTGGCAGGCTACTGATGGGGAGAGTTGCGCCTAAATGCCCGCCCTACCAAAGTGGGCAAATGGGGTGCAGACGAAAAACTCAGACGGTAGACGGCATCCTCGCGGCGCAGACAGTAATAGGAGTCTTACGCAGAAAGCACCAGGTGGAAGCACATGTGGCCAAGCTAGATATTAGGGCGGCTTTCGACAGTCTTTCCCATTCTTCGATCGTGCACTTCTTCATGCACTGTGAGGTTTGTCCCGAGATCCTCCTGCTATGGCGTCTGTGCTCCCAAAATCGTTTGCTAATGAGTTTGGGAACTGAGACTTGGCGTACCGAGGTCCGCCAAGGGATCATGCAAGGCAGCAGCTATTCAGCTGATCTCTTCGCTCGAGCTATAGATTTCCATTTGCGGGGGCTCCAGGCTCGGTGGAATACCGAGTTTCCCCGCTGGGCGGATGCAATAGAGCTCCCACATTTCCTGCTATATGCTGATGATGTCATGCTTTTTGCGATGGATGCTAGGGAACTTCAGGTCAAACTCAGGGACCTGACGGACACGTTGGCGGCGGTAGGGCTCTTTGTCAACCCTGCCAAGTGCAGCGTGCTTAATATTGAAGGATCGACGCCGGGGGTCTGGCTCCGGGGCTCTTGCACCCCTCTGCAGGGCAAGGACCGCTTGATGTTCCTTGGGGTACCTCTTGCACACACTAATGCCCCCGACATGGTCCTCATGCACCCGCTCAGAAAGATGACAAATTCTTTCTTTGCAATGAAGAAGATCTTGGACAAGCCCTCGACTCCGCACAGGGTTAAGAGTGTTCTCTTTGACTCGTACATCAGCTCGAAATGGCAATGGTGCAGTTCGGTCGTTTGGCCTACGGTGCGCGCGCTGAAGAGCATAGAAGGGCTTAAGAATTCCTTGCTTCTGGGGGTTTTTCGCTTCGGAAGAGATCCTTTCAGCACTTGGTTGGAAAACGTGCAAGGATGTCGTAGAGCACTCAGTGTGTACTGCCAGTGCTTTCGAGGACCGCAGTGGCAGGTGGCCTGGTTGACACGTATTTGGACCTATTTCGGTCACCTTGCCCGGTCCACGGAGGACACGCCCTTACGCCGCATGCTCAGGACCATGGGGAGTCACCGACTCTCCACGGGACAGCTTCGGCCGTCCTGGCTTTCGGAGACGCCTTTTCACAAGTTTCGCTTGGTTTATCAGCAATTGCAAATGCAAGGAGAGATGCCTCATTGGGAATGGCAGGCAACAGACCGCACGGCCTGGCTGGCTATGCTGCCGCGATGGCTGCACTATTGGCATGCGTCGCCTGTCCATCCCCTGACGACGGAGTATGTAGCTGGTCGCCAGCTTGTCGTGGTAGATAAGGGAATCTCTGCTCTACGCAGACGACGTGATGCACTGGAGGGTCTGTATCGTTCCGGGCTAATCCATCTCAAACCATGGCGTGCTGATAACAGAACAGCGGTCACCTTCTGGGTGACGCATGTGCCGGGCAGTCTCGTCGCATGTGTCTACTGTTTTCGTGCCAAGGTGAAAGTACATGATACCACGGTTTTGCACATACGCCTTCAATCGACTGGAGACGGAGGGGTGGTAGTCGTGCCAGTGCTGCTCGCTCTTTGCGAGCTCCTTCGGCTGCATGATGTTACCAGCCCTCTGCAACAGGCGGGCGTTGTCCTTCCCCCTCACCTCCTCCAGAAACACGTCCTTGAAGGTACAGCGGATGCGAGAGATGCTGATTCTGCAAAGTTCAATAGGGTTTCAGAGGAGGTGGATTTGCTGTCACGAACGGCGTTGACACCCAAGCGACTACCGAACAGGTGGGCGGTACAACTAGGATTTGAGCCTTCAGTGCTTCCGGAGGGATGGGATTTTCTGTTTCGCACGGCCGACTTCCACAGGGCTCAGTACTTTTCGGAGTTGCGGTCAGCGCTGCTGGTGTTGCTGCGACCCCAGTTGCTGTAGCCCAACCTCAATGTAGCCTCTGGCACAAGCGTAGCCTGTGGGATCCTTTCCGGTCCTCACTTCCGTGCTCGCTCACCCACAGGGGGGGGGCAGGACGGGACGGAAATGGCACCCAAGCGCCCCCGCCTTGACGCGGAGATCCGCGCTCTGCAGTTGCTGGAAGCAGGGGATTTTGTCACCAAGACTCAGGCCCTTGACGTCCTGCGGCTGATCCCCAAGGCGGAGTGGACTCGCAAACAAGGTGGCTACGTGCTGACCTTTGGAAGCTTCCAACGAGCCAGATCTGGGATGCGGTCCTCTGGTAGGAGGTATCCGCTGACCACCAGACTCATGACGAGGCTTGTCCGCCACTGGTCGCCGGATACAGCTTTTACCACGATAACAGTGCTGGACAATGTCATGACACCGCCCCATACGGACTGCCACAACTCTGAGGTCCCAGGGGTCCTTCTGGCTCTGACACAGGGCTACAGCGGTGGCGAGCTGTGGCTGGCTCATGACTTGGGGGATACAAGGATGTTGTGTGGTGGTGTCTTCCGGAGGGGGATCAAGATTGACGTCACCACTCCCTTCCAATTACTCATGCTACGTGTGCCTGGACAGGAGACCGGGTTGTGTTGTCGGCCTATAGCACGGCTGCCAGTACGTGCAACCTCTCGGACGATTTGTACTGCCGGCTCTGCTCTTTTGGTTTTCGGCCTCCTACTGCTCACGAAGAGGATCGCTTTCGACACGAGATTTGGGGGGCCACGGTTACGAGGCAACTGAGGCTTGAGCCTAGACTGGTGTGGCCGCGGGGCACCTTGTTACACCACCCTCCTGTGACGATCGACCTGGAGGATTCCTGTCCAGCAACGATACCGATACCGTCTGATACGGAGTCGGATGTCATCAGCATGTGCATGGGAGCAGCCAGTCCAGAGCCCGACTACTGGGATTGTGTTATTTCCGATCCGGAGTAATCTTTGTGCTCTTTTTGTTCTTATTTCGGTGTTTCGGAGTTTGGGTGCTCTGGCTGCTCCTTTTTATTTCCCTCACGGGTTTTTGCCTCTGCATGTAGTGGGTAATCCGCTAGTTCTGTGCAGCTCTAGGCTCTGATACTGACCGCTGTAGAGGTTTGGTCACCATCCATGATTTTCCAGCTGGCCTGCGCCGTGGCCTTTGGGCTATGCTTGGCAGCGATGTACTCGGTGTACTGCATGTTCCGACTGAGTATGAATTCAATGCGTGCCCACGAAGCTGTTTTGCTGCAGCTCCTTGGAGAGCAAAGACAGATGCATGACCTCCTGAACCAGACTCGGGGCGACGTTGCTGAACTCCGACGAAGACATGGTGAAGCCCTGGACTCTCTGTACCATGGCCTGCAACTACGATCCAGACTGGGGGCAGTGGACAATACTCATGCCCTTGTTCAGGAACTCCATTCTCGGGTGTCTGGTCTCGCGGGAATACAGCATGTTGGCCACGTGCGAGGGCAGCTGCACGATGTCTTGGATGCTCTGCGCGAGATACAACAATCGCTCGAAGGGATGAATGTGGACGGGAGTGCCTCGTCTTCAGCGCTGCCCATCGTCCGACTTGCCGTTCCTACTGGTACTGAACTGCAGCTGCTGTGATACATTCGAATTCAGCATAGGCAATGGACGAGAGTGCTTTGTTGTGTTTGCTTTTGGTTCTTGTTAGCTCGGGTCTTCGTTCTTTTGGTGTAGCCTTCACACGCACTCTTCGCGCCTGCTGGAGAATTCCTTGAATTTACTGATTTCCGAATTTGTAGCCATGTAGCATGTTGGAATTTGCAGTTGTGCGTGTGCAGCCGAGTAAAAGCATGTGCCGCCGCGAGCTTGCCAGCGCATAGGGGATGATGCGATGTTTGGAAGACGATGTAGGTGATACCTTTGACCCTCGGGACCAGCATTTTCTGCCCAACACTTGGTATCCACTGCCCGTCCTAGCACTGCTTCCTGTTCCTGTCTCTAGCCTGAGCCTTGGCTGCTTGGGGGCCGCTGGGCTCGATTACATGATCGACGAGGCGCGTACTTTGGGCAGGGTTTTCAGGGTTTTCTTTGGGTTCTTGGACGTGATGCTTGTGACGAGGGCCTTTTGGGGTACTTCTGGGTAGCCGCTTCTGCCACATAAAGATACTAGGACGCATGCTGCTTCAAGCATCCCCCTCCTGCCAGCTCTAACGCCGCATGCTTGCGCAGCTCCTTTGGCTGACGCGCCCAGTAAACTGAAGGCTACAGCTAGACTCCCGTGCTGAGGCGCCATGTCTGTTGCCTTGTACCAGGCTCAACACCGCTTTCCCGAGGGAGGCGAGGATGGGCCGGATCTCACCGGAGTATGGTGCATGCTCCTCACGGGTCTGATGGGAGCCTTGTTGGCTGGTCTCTTCTTCCTTGGCCACTACTGGGGGTGGGCCCTTTTCCCCTGCATGCGACGTGCGGGGGTCCAGCAACGTTTGGACGATTTGGTCCGGGCCGTGCAACAACTGCAAGCGCTGGTTCATGCTGAAGGCTATGCCACCCGCAGTGCTGGCGCGGACGCCCTTCAACGGGCCATGGGCCTGCTTGACGTGGACGATTCCCTGACTCGCATGCTCAATGATGGATTCGAGGACGGCCGCAATCGTCTGCAAGCCATCATGAACAAAGTCATGAAAGTTGGCGAGGTGGCCAACACAATCCATGCCATGCACGCGAATTTGGGGAATACCCTTGCAAGCCACCAGCTGGAGCTTCAGAGAACCATCCAGCGTGCCAAGGACGACCTCAAGCAAGCCTTTTCCTCTGCTGGGTCGAAACTGGCGGGCAGTGAACACAAAAGCATCACAGATGCTCTCAGTGCCATCTCGGCTGCCCTCGAGGAGGCCAAGCTCAACACCTCTACAGCTTTGGATGCGGTGGCCAAGAAGATGGTGAAGGACTATGCGGACCTTCAACGATTCCTCACTCCGCTACAACGAAACCAAGAGAGTTTCTCCACGGGCATGAACGGGAGGTTCGAGCAGCTCCAGAAAGACCTCTCAGGCATCTCCTACGCCTTGAGCAAGCAGATCAAGGAGCTCAGTGGACAAGTGCGATGGGCTCAGCAATCCCTGGATAGAATTCAGGGGGACAGCGAACACTTGCCAGATAAACTCAATTTTCTGAGGGGGCTTCTTGAGGCGGTCAAGGAACAGCTGGAAGTCCTTCAGAAGGAGATCGAAGCTATGAATGCGGAGCCAACGGCACGCTCTCCCACTGCAGACCCGGCCACAGCTTCAGGACCAGGACCCGCCGCCCCACCGCCTCCGGCTCCGGCGGCAGCGACTGCGGGTGGACCAGGGCCCACGATGCTGAACCTGGACGAGTCCCTCCCAATGGTGAGCCGCCAAGGGCAGGGATATTTGTGCCCGATCACGCTCCCGGATGGGAAGGTCATTTTCATCCCGAGGTCGGTTCTTGCACAGATGCTAGGAGCACATGTATTGTAAATGTCTCGCTGCTCTTGAGGGCCTGGAGATCCTTTCTATGTTGCACTGTTTTGCTACTTCTTTGTGGCCTCTATGTTCCTGTTTTCCATGTGTCGATGGCCCCTCAGCAGCACATCCGACGACTGTGATGATGCATGCTCGTACAGTAGGAGGCGAGAGCGATGTTTTTCATGCGCCTGGCCCCTGAATTTCATGCAAACTGCAAGTGTCGTGAAGACCCGAATTTGGTGCATCGAATTTTCAGCATGCCTGCATTGAATTCAAGAATATGAATTTAAGCCTGCGAATTTGGGAATGATCATAGGTCGTCTTTTGCAACAGTACCGAGCATCCACAGCCAAGCAGAAGAAATGCCGCTTCGAGTGTCTTCTTGGACGACCCCACACAAACCCACAACCACCCCTCTCCCTTTGCCCTCTCCCCCCTTTCCCCCCCCCCCCCCCCCGCTCCCTTCCTCCCTAGGTCATGGAGTCTTGTTACACCATAGCCCCAGCGTCTTGTTGCAGCGTACATAGCCATACCCTCCCCTCTAGTGTCAATACATGCCTGCACTGTCATATGCCCTGCTGTTCCTTAGCTCCAAGCCAAGCGTCTTGTCGTTTCTGAGTGGCATTGTTGCCGAACCAGAAGCGAGCCCACTGCTACTCCCGTTGCCCTACAAACACACTGAAGCCTGACAGGATCTTCATGCTCCGCATCACCACCGCGATCGGGGGACGGGCACAAACAGGGCAGTGCTGCCGGGAACCACGCCAAAGCAGGGGTTTGGAGGGTCTTTCCGGCCCCGTCATTCCCGCGTTCTCGTTCGTGTTGTGGGTTCTCCTCCAACCCTCCCTATTCGGGGTCTAGGTAGCCCTAGCCCGCGGCGCTTCTGCCATGGCTCACAACTGCCAGTTTTCTGCTCGCACCTCTGGGTCCTGGCTGGCTTGTGATGGCAGACGATGCCACGCTCTAAATGCTGTTTCGGCCCCTGGCGCGACGACTAGACGACTGCTCTGACCACTGGGACTGCTTTGATGCCACTCATTATTGTGTGTCTCCTTGGATTCCCCACGGAGAGACCAATGATGGGCTGTTCTGGTTATGCTGCCCCTGATGTATGTCCCATAGCTGACACCGCGGACGCAAAACGTATTCTTGGGAGATGCCCGGCCGAGATGATGGAGTCTGTTATGCTGCACTGATGTATGTCTGGCAGCCGAATACATGCTCCACTGAACGCGAGTCTGGAAGCACAGAGCCTTCGTTGTGCATGCATGGAATTTGGGCTATGCTTTCTGCATACCACGGCTTACACCAAACTGACTGCAGCAATCTGGGTGATGCATTGAATTTGGATGCATACGATACAGCGTGAAGGGCCTCTGCCCTGTGGTGTCTACTGACTGGAGTGCCGATGCTGGGCCGTTTTTCCTTGCATCGCTGTCGAGCCTACAACCAGAGGAACGTACCAGTCTGGACGCTTAGACGTACAACGCGCATGAACGGAATTTGAGAATTTGAATGCATGTGCAACTGCATGAAGCTGTCGAGCCCTCATCAGCAAGTGGCAACGGTCTGGACATTTGGGCGTCCAACGAGCATGAATGGATTGGGAATTTGTGTGCATGTGTTGCTGCATGTATGGCATTTTGCCAGTGGGGCCAACTGGACTGAGGATGCCGTGATTTCTGTGTTGATGAGTTCACAGTTTGAGGATGATGCGAATAGCTGCAGGATGCAGGTTGAGGTTGATCGTAGCGCGGATAATGTTTGCTGTCGTCAATGTATGATGGCTTGGGCCACATGTGCCTGTCGTGGGACCAGGGAACCTCGCCAAGGCTTGTCCGAGTGTGAGTGCTGAAACAGTAGGATCCTTATGACAGGGACCCTCAAATAAGGCACCCCGGATTTTCGGAAACTTATGGTCTGGCAGTTCGAGGCCGAGTCCCGATAGAAACTTGAGTATACCTAGACCCTCCATCTACCCTCTATTAGACTCTAAATGCCCCTTATTTGGGGCCATATACCCCTATTTGAGGGTACAAGGAGGGTCCTGGTACAGGAGTTTCCAAAAATATCCTGGAAGGCTTAAACCCGACCCGCTCAATCTGATAAACCCCTGAGTCCCAAAAAGTGCGACTTGCTTGGCATGGGCCAGGTCTCTACCCTGAAGATCATTGGAGATCCGGAAGCCGAGGACCTGTTTTTTGTAAGGTTTAGGCATGGAAGGCTGAATGATAAGCAACACAGTATCTAGGGGTCCTGGTCATAATTGTAGTAAGGCCCCTGTCCCTGGGGATCGAACTAGCCCAAAGCCTTCTATAGTATGGTCTTTGGGCCCAAAAGCCTTAATATATATATATATATATATATATATATATACACATATATATATATATATATACACATATTAATATATATATATATATATATATATATATATATATATATATATGAGTCCTTAGATCCTTAGGGTATATTGTGCGGGTGACTTGTAGGGAACAGCAGAGCACATTTTTGCCCAGAGCCTGAGGACCGCTACTACGAGCTCGGCCTTACAAAGCCACCGGGCCGACGTTAAGTTTGGATAAGTTTCTCAAGGGTTTAGGGTTTAGGGGTAAGAGTCTCGCTGGGCGAGCACTAATCAAGCCTGTGGAAAAAGGGGCAAGAGTCTAGGGTTCAGGGTTTAGGGGTTTAGGTTTAGGGCAAGACTTCAAGAGGCCCGGATGCAGAAAAGGGCTTAGGGTTTTTGCGTACATAGACTTCAGTAGCGGTTTTCCGGGCTTCAACCTTCTGGGAGCAGGTGGGAGTTGCGCTCCTACAGGGCATCCTCGGTGTGGGAGTGGTTCGTTTGGAACAAAACTTTGTGGGAGGAAGAAAAGCTCCCATCGGGACACCGGAAGCCTAAGTGCAAGTCCCATATACAGCCAATGTTGCTCCAAATCGTTGTTGTGTCAAGGCTGGACAAAGCCAGCGTCGAGCTTTCAGGCAGCGCCATCCTTCGCACACGGGGACTTGTGGGGAGTATTGCATCTTCTGGTGCATTTGGGGATATGGAGCTTACGTCGTAAAGCTCACACCAAGTCGATGTGATCGGATACCCAACATCATAGCCCGGAGGAGTGGTGCTGGGAATGGTCTGTGCCATGCGCTAGATTCTGCTAGATCGAGTTCAGGGGCATCCCGTGGGCATTATATACAGCTTGTTGTTTGCTTTGGTTCTTCATCGTGCAGCATGCAGAGGTGGCGGCTATGGTGGCTACGGCACCACGGGCCAGATGCGTGCGGCCACTACCAATGTCAAGGCACCCCCGGATGCTTGAAGCATGCTTGCTGGCAAGCCAAGCATGTGGGAGTTTCCGAAAATTAGGGGTACCTCATTTTGGGGTCCTTATAATAGGGATCCTACCATTTCGGGTAATACATTAGAGTTTCCTATTTTCGGAAACTCCCATATAGTAGCTTCACTCAAATCTGCGCCCAATATTCCTATACGTACTTGGATCCCTAGCAAGTACAGGGGCGCTAAATAGGGTGCCTGATGTTAATAGACCGCCATGTAAAGCCATCAGGGAACACATGGAGGCTTCCTGACCGTATGCCTGTCTGGTCCCCATCCTACTGAGAGGTATTAGCGGGGTTATAAGTGGGGTGCCCATAATGATCACCCATATTAGGGAACTTATAACACCACGTATAACTACCCATGATCCTCCAAGTAGACCCTAAATCCTAAACCCTAACCCCTAAACCCCTTTACAGGAGCCCTTGTAGAACCCTCAAAGGAACCCTTAAAGGGAACCCTATTATAGAACCTCCAAGTAAGCCCTAAACATCCCTAAACCCTCGGAGCCGCCAACGAGGTCTCGCTCGTGTACCACTTCCCAGGTTTCGCCGCAAGACAGGGTTCAGGCTTTAGTGTTTAGTGTTCACTCACGCTTTGCTGCCGGCATACACTGCAAGTTCGTGCTTAAAACGGGTCACTCACGAAATTCAGGAAGGGTTCTCGAACTTCGGTAGTCCCGAAGTTGAGAACCTCAAAGCGTGCAGCTGGTGGTAGTGGTTTTTCAGAAAGTCCATGGCAGCTGCAGGAAAGCATAGGCTTTGGGGTACTTCCAGGTATATACTAAGGCCCTGAACCCTACTTGGAGGATCATGGGACTTAGTAAGTAAGGTTATAAGTACCGTAATTGGGGTTATAAGTATAGCAACCCTAATTTTAACCCTAGCTACTAAGTCCCATGATCCTTTAAGTAAACACCCACCGGACCTTAGGATGGAGGCCTTACGTCCCCTCGCTGAAGTCGTGTTCTCTTCATCTCCTTGCGAGTTCAAGGTTCCGGGCATCAGCGTTTAGGGTATGGAAGTGCAGTCAGGAGTGCTGACCTTCCGTCCATGTATTCAGGCGATTGCACAAGTCCTGATGCAAAAAGGGCTTACCGGCCTGGAGATATTCAAACTGCTATTACCATGATTACTGTTCTTGTTGGCACTTTTATTCTCACAATTGTTAGCATTGCTGCTGCTACTACTCCTGCTACTGCTACTACTACTCCTGCTGCTACTACTACTGCTACTACTACTACTACTACCACTACTACTACTACTACTACTACTACTACTACTACTACTACTACTACTACTACTACTACTACTACTACTACTACTATAGCTAGAGGCTAGGCCTCCCGACTACACAGCAAGGCGCCTATGACATCAATCGCATCGTCGACTATCCGGGTGAGGAGCCATGGGTTCCTTTTGGGTACCCCTCAAAGGTTACTCTGGGACCCTAGGGTCCTAGAATACTTACAGGATCATGAGACTTAGTAACTACGTAGGGCTATAATTAGGGTAACTATACTTATAACCCTAATTGGGGTACTTCTAGCCCTAGTTACTAAGTCCCATGACCCTTTAAGTAGTCCTACAAAGGGGGCGCCGGGGGACTTGGTAAGCAGGGCTAGATGTAGGGAAGCCGGGGCGACATCAAGTATCATGACCTAGATTAATATGTAGCTCCATTGAATTCATTCACTGCCTTCATTCAGTGGTCCAAGAAACGAATCGGGTTTTGTTCTTGCTTTTTGTGGTGGGAGGCAGGAGGGGTGGGAGCAGAGACAGGGGAGGGTGTTTGGTCATCCGGTTATACAGCCTAGTAGTAGAGTAAGGAACCTTTAACCTTTTGGGTATTATAATCCCTTTGTAATCCCAAGTTACCCCGAGAGGTTAATCTTTAGTTCCCGGGATACTCGAGGAGTAGGCTTGTGCTGTCGACCTATACCTCAGCAGCCTTTTCTCTGTAAGGTTCCGGCCTGCTACAGGGCGTACAAGCCGATGATGTTTATCGATTTTCAAAGGTCAAGTAGTAGGAGATCTGTCGTAATGTGTTCATACTAGCAAAGAGCCCAGAGGTAGACATAATGTATCGTAGTATTAGAATATCTGATAGCAATGCTTGCCACAGGTCTTAGGCGCGCCTCCCAACACTTCAGCAGCATGAGTCGTGTCCATGGCTTTGGGCTTGTGAATTGACTATCCTGTCCAGGTTTGGGGCCCATCCAGCAAACCTGGGGCCTAGATCTGAGCTTCTGGAACAAACTCGCCTCCAAATCCGCAGTTTTCGTTGGTAGTTGCATGAGTCGCATCGGTGTGGAAGGCTTAAACCCTCAAGGGAAAAAAACCTTGCGTGGGCAGGACGAATTCATCGCCGCCGGTGGACAGGTCGGTTATGGAATGGGAAACGGCCACCTGCCTTTGCTTAGTTGGTCTTGTTAGTGTGTGTGTGTGTGTGTATTGTAAATGCAGCAGGCTGAATAGTTACCAGTTTTCATTTCTTGGGGTTCTTGAATATAATTCTCGATAGTCCGCCTCCTCCCCCGTACCCCATTCGAGCTACTCAGGCCACATATTAACATAATCAGTTGTGTTAGAACCCCTACTTACAGGATCATGGGACTTAGTAACTGGGGTTATAACTAGGGTAACTATACTTAAAACCCTAATTAGGGTACTTATAACCCTAGTTACTAAGTCCCATGATCCTTTAAGTACATCTTCGATGCCGGAGCTTTGCCTGGAAGCCCAATGCTGATGCACCGCTCGGCCTATTCGGCCTGTTGCTGGCTTCTTCAAGGGTCCCTTTAAAGGGTTCCTGTAAGGATTACTGTAAGGGTACTTTAAGGGATCTATATGGGTACTATAAGGGGTTCCATAATGCAGGAGGCCAAAAGGGATTTTAGCCTATGGGGGTTTAG
Organism: Symbiodinium sp. CCMP2592; assembly: GCA_905221615.1. Lineage (NCBI taxonomy): Eukaryota > Dinophyceae > Suessiales > Symbiodiniaceae > Symbiodinium > Symbiodinium sp. CCMP2592. Next base: position 1,293,473 of record CAJNDT010001890.1, on the reverse strand, counting down.
TAGGGATTGGGGTTCGCATAATAGGGTTCATATCAAGGAATCCCTACCGCAAGAACCTTAAACCCCCCTGTCGGCCTCCCATCATCATGCGAACGACACTGTCAAGAAAAGGCACTGGCTTTACCTTGATGTGAGCCGTTGTGAGACATGTGGACCTGCAGCGCTAGACGAAGAAGTCCCGACGCAGCTTCCGGGTCTGTTCATCTCGGCTTCGCGCCGTTTCCAAGACTGTGCCGCAATGCAACCCCATCTTCGACACACCAAATAAGAACGAGGCTATCCTGCTGCGACTCACTGCATTTCCCTTCTTCCAAGACCCTAAACGCTGAACTCACTCGGCCTAAGTGGTGGAGACTTATTGCGGAATATTGCGGATGCCGTGCCTGCAGCGTGCGTGTTGCAAGGGTCGAACCTACTGTAAAGCCCACGGTGTTGTGCCGTAGGCTTGGCAATGCCTCGGAGCTGCCGGTTTTGACTTTTCAACTACTCTTAGGAATTAGTTTATGTTTGTCTTCTCATTTCACTCAAGGGATTAATACCTAAACCCTAAAGCGGCTAAGTGAAGTCAATTAACTGAGCGAAACATGAAGTGAGAAATGAAGGGCATGAAGAGTGTTGTCTTTCTTTAGTTGAAATTAAATGTAAAGGGAAACAACACAGAGAATTAGGTTCTTTGTTCCATTCTTCTTTTCACGGTTCACCCTCTAGAATCACCACTCATTGTAATGAAACGCTAGAACCACAGGAACGTAATCAAGATTTAGTTGGGTCCTTTGACATTAAATTAAACATAAACCGGTTCTTGTTTTAATTCATTGTCGTGGCCCAGGCCAGGGTGGACTCTTCGTCTGGGACGATGGCCGAATGAAGGCACATTCGATGCTTTTGTGCTTGAAGGATCATGGGACTTCGTAAGTAAGGTTACAAGTACCTTAATTGGGGTTATGAGTCTAGTTACCCTAATTATTATAACCCTAGCTGATAAGTCCCATGATCCTTTAAGTAGACCCTAGAATAGAAACCCCTATAGATCCCTTTAAAGGAGCCCGTTAAGGAACCCTAGCTACTAAGTCCCATGATCCTTTAAGTGGGACGGTGCTAGAGCCGACGCAGCTAATTTAATACACGGGCCTTCATGATTCGACTAGGGTTTTGGGCGTTCCTTATTTAGACTAGGGTTTGGGGGGTTCCTTATTATAAGTTCTTATAGTATACCATACCCCAAACCCTATTCTAATTGCTAAGGCCTCTTTGTAGAACCGGAACACCTTGTGCTCGGGTTCGGGATTGTCGTAACTGGTGCTTGCACGCAACAGTCCTTGTCTCCGATGTAGTCTGGATATCGAACCCCCTTCTGTCCGCGCTCATGGAGGTGTTTCGAGTAACTCGGGTTTTACACACTGAAACTTCCGCGATGCCCACAGAGCTAGCCAGAGGGCAAAAGCTCCTGGAGCTTGAGAAGCGCACCGGTCGGGTTCTTAAAGGTTTCGAGACCCTTCCCCAACACTGGTCAGGATGGACGCGCTGCGATTTTGGGCAACGGCGCCTTCGCAGTGGAGAACGTGCGAAGCTGCGTGGGCATGTCTGCAATCAGGCGTTCGAAATAACAGTATAGTGTTCTGAATCTGAAGCTTTCATACTAATTCTGAAGATTAGGGCCCTTTGTACTAGTGTGGCCCACATCGTCGCGCCATGAACAGCATAACGAAGCAATAAGAAGTAGCAGTGCTCGGTGCTGAAGTTCCAGCACCTGCAACAGATAGAAACCGATGGGCCGATGGTTGCTGAGAACGGGATTTCCGTTGTTACAGGTCATGGGTTCTTTGTCGCAGTTGGATGCAGCGGGTCTAACAGAGCCCAACATGGATGCCTGCCTAAGTCCGTGACCTTGTAATCACCTGTCTTCGCGTCTTAAGAAGGGCTTCTGAAAGCCACACGGGCTCACAGCAGCAACCACAACAGTTCATTTCGGCAAGATAATATCCGGTCACGGACATGCTTCTGCACTGAGGTGGAGAATGCCGCTGCCAAGGTCTACATCATCACGCGACGGAAGCACCTCGGTAGTTTCCCAAAGTTCTGCGCCTGTTCCATATGCATACGCACCTGTACTTTGAGGTTCATCCAACCACCTTGTTCACTTAATCTTGCGAAGACCAATGACCAGACCTTGAGTTTCAAATTCAATGCCGGTCCACCTCTTAGCACACACAGAGTTTCTATGCTAGGTAACCCTGTCGTAGGCTTCGGACCAGGGTTTTTGTTTTGGTCCAGTTTGGTGCGACGGCCGGCCTTGGACAACACAGTCTCCCACAGCCCCCTGATGTAGGAACCTGATTAAGAAACCCAGGGCGTATAACCCCCCCAAATTAGTAGGATTCATATAAGGAACCCTAATAAAGCTAATAAAGGCCCAAGCTTTCTTAATCAGGTTCTTACATTACCGACCCGGACCCGTTGCATTAAACTAAGGCCCCATTCGGGCAGTTAAGGTACGAGAACTCCATTCGACGCACTTGAGAGTTCATGGTCGTAGTATGTAGCTCGGGCTACAGCTGCTATAGTGGGCTTAGTAGTTAGAAGTACTGGCACCTACACTATGCGCTACTCTACTTCTTCAACCTGCATAAAACCGTTAGGGAGCCCTCAGCGTGCCCTAAATCCTCCAAGGAGCCATTGTCACCCATTACAGAATCCTATAGAATCGTCTTTAACGGCAACCCTTCTGAAATTTGTGCGATGCCCTGGACAAGTCCAGAAAACTCATCCAGAGAAAGATCCTTTAAAATTCTCCGAGGAGTTTCATAGCGCCCGCTATAGAACACTTCGTAGTGCCATAGAAAACCTTCGGTATAAGCCAGAAAGTTTGAACATTAGTATCCTCATGCCCCTAAAGTAAAGTATAAGGGATCCTAGCACTAATCCTCCTACACCCATGTTCCAACTTTCTGGCTTCTACTATATTCATAGCCAGTAACCCCATGAAGCCTTACTAGAGACCCTCCTTGCCTTGTTGAGAACTTTCAAAACTCAGCCTTACAGCGCCCGAGACAAAATACACCTGAACCCTCATCACCCCTAAAGCCTAGACCCAAAACCCAAAACCCTAAACCCTCAAAAAAATCTTAAACCCTAACCTAAACCTACCATAGTAACCTCACCGAGGAGTCTGCTTTGCCCACGTCTTCCATGCTGGTTCTGCCACCAGGGTCCAGACCCCACTCCAGCCTTCCAGTTGCTGCATCTCGACGCAGTTTTGGAAGGGCTTTTTCTCCTTTTCTGTGAGGACTTTACTGGAGGGGGGGTTTTGGAGGGTTTTAGAGGGTTGTGGTACAGTTGTGTTGGATGTCTGTGGAGTTGTTGGAGTATTTTTGAAGGTTCATCGGGTTGAATCAAGGTTTGAAGGACTTCGAACAATGAGGGTCCTGTCGTTTCTGGTGTCCCTGCAATGGTTATTCCGCCGTTGATGTTATGCTTCGGAACATGGTGTCCTGTCTACGCCACGGCGCTCTTCATTTTGGGTTTTAGCGTTTAGGGAGGACCACGCCAGCCTAAACCTCTTACGACCCTTCTGAAGTTGGTTAACTCCACCCATCAATCTGCACCCAAAAGCAGTTCCGAAGACCTTTGGCCCTAAACCCAAATAAACTCTAAGCCCTGGAAGGGTTTAGGGTTTAACATAGGGGTTTCAACAATTAATTACCTATTTTGGACGGCTCCTCATTATTCTCATAGTATAATGGGCCCCAAAACCCTTTTCTATTTTTTTAAGGCCTCTAGCCTACAGTACGCTTATAGATCCCTTATATCCGAACTATCAAGGCCCCTATGTTAGGTTTCTGAAGATCTTGGCCCGAGGAACCAGTTCAAGCCGATGTACGAGTGCGCAGGCGCCTCGCGTCTTGAGTCTCCCAAAGGGTCCTACCCAAGACTCGAATATCCCTTAAGTAAGGAGTATACCTTAAATTATAGTAGGATCCCTAACATGATGTAATTAAGGTATATTCCTTAATTAAGGGATATTGGAGTCTCTGGGTATGTACTGTTATGGGGGATACTTCCCTGGATCAGAATAGTAGTTCCTAATATAGAAACCCTACATTCTACTATATAGGTACATAGGACCCTTTGGGTTTTTGTCTCTTTGGCAGGCTACTTGGAGGATCATGGGACTTAGTTAGTAAGGCTATAAGTACCTTTATAGGGATTAGTTACCCTAGTTATAACCTTAGCTACTAAGTCCCATGATTCTTGAAGTAGTCTTTGTCTCTTTGGCAGGCTACTTGGGAGTTTCCGAAAATAGGGGACCCTGAAAAAGTACCCCAAATAGTGGGATCCTTCTTATAAGGACCCCAAAATCAGGTACCCCTAATTTCCTAGGCTCCAGTTGCCTAAATAGTAGGTTACTGGGGTACATAACCTATGGTTAGCAACCTCCTGTTTTGGTAACAGGAGGTCTAGGCTAAGCTTTCGGTTTGGGTCGAAGCTTGAGAAAAGGTCGGCCGGCCTTCGCAGAAAACATAAAGCCAATTGGCTGATGAGGATATGTGCTTCAACAGATGAAACTGCCGTTGTACCAACGACCTCCCCATACTTGGAGGATCATGGGACCTAGTAAGTAAGGTTATAAGTACCCCAATTTGGGTTATGAGTATAGTTACCCTAGTTATAACCCTAAGTTACTACGTCCTATGATCCTTTAAGTAGGGGCCGGAACCTGCGACTCCCAGTGCCCCGAAGTTGCTGCAAGCCGCAAGCCTGTGGGTCCCCAAGTATTGGGACCGGCGCAGCCCAAAATCCGATCTGTGAAGCAAAATAACTGTACAGCATGGTACTGTATTGTACAGTATGATGTCTGCGGTCTTCGGACATGAGTGTCCGACCTACAGGGCCCTAAACCCTGAACCCCCAAGCATCCAATGTGGAGGCATCGAGGACCCCTTCAAGTTCTATGCGGTGGTGGGTTCGGGTGAGGCCGAAACCTGCCAAGCAGATATGACAGGGGCCGGAATGATTAGACTGGGGTTTGTGTGGGTTTTCGCAGGTCCTAATGGGGCTGTGCGGAGCTTAATCACTATAACAGGGTTCTAGCCAAGATTACAAGAAACAGGCATGTGTGGACTTTCAGGGAATCTTCTTACTGCTGACTCAGGCCCCTATAGTACTTCGGTGATGTTGCGGGGTTGTTCATCTTGTTGCTCTTTGTGCAGCAAAGTGCAGTTGCAGACCCCAACCCCTGCATTCTGACCAGCAGAGTGCTGCTTGCCATGATGCCTCAAGAAAGGGCCTATACTCGTATAGTAGAGTAAAATAACTGTACAGCATTCTACTGTATTGTATAGTATGAGTATCAGATTGGGTAGCCTATGGCCTGGTCTTTCATGCGGTTGTTTAACCCCATAGATCCCACACAACTCGACAGATCCTTAACACCCTCCTCATGAAGCCGTGCCTCTGTTGGGCGAGTGTGCGAGCCGAAAACCCTCTATAGAACCATCGAAACCAGAACGAAGATGCCCCTAATTCTCAAAGGGGACAAGGAGGGACCCTTATTGGGGACCTCTACCCTATAATGGGCTATATAATGAGTATATAATAGCTATATTAAGGGTATATATCTAGGGGTCCTTATTAAGGGTCCCTCCTTTTACCCTTGGAAATTCCGAAATCTGAAAAGATGCCTCAAGGATTGCCAGATCAAGCAAAGCAGTCGCTTCGGTATTGGCGATGTCACCTTCCTGGCGCATGCCTACGGGCTGCTGGAGTACCGAGCAACTGGGCGTGCTGATTACTTGGGGCCTTAAGAATTGGACGAGGGCATGTACAGGATTTTATCGGGTCCGTCCTTCATTGAATTGAAGAGTGAGAATGAATTTGGCTTGGGGCTGAGGAACCCCAAAAACAATGGGGTTAAACGTTTAAAGACGTAAAGCCTTAGAGCCCCAAGAAACCTTGAGCACCCACCTAAAGCCAGAAAATAGCTCAAACCCCTTCCGATTAGCCCGGACGGACAGAATCGCCAAACAAACGGCTTCCAAGGCCTTTAATCATATTCTTGCCCGGAGGGTGCTTGGTACATGTTTAGCAACAGCTACACCAAAACCTCTTCTGAAAGTGTTAAGGCTCCTTGGTCGACAAAGAACTTAAAACACGAAGACTGATACTTGAAGGATCATGGGACTTAGTAACTAGGGTTATAATTACGGTAACTATACTTATAACCCCAATTAGGGAACCTTACTTACTAAGTCCCATGATCCTCCAAGTAGGCTTCTTGCGAAGGTGGACACCTTGGCGAGATGTAGTGCCAAGACCCTGCACCTCACGAGTGGCGAAAAGCTGGAGGACATGGGCCACGTCTGCGACTGGGATTCCCCAAATCTAGTCTATAAAAGTTCTGAAAAGGCTTATAAAGTCTAAGGGTTTGGGGTGCGTACGGTTTAGGTGTTTCAAAGGTTTACGGTTTTTGAGGCGTAGGGTTGCATATAGGAGCCGGAATAATCAGAACAAGGTTTGCATAACGAAAACAGCTTTCAAGTAGGGTATCATTCTTCGGGATTGTAGGGTTATTTGCAAGGGCCTTGAAACTGGGTTTGAATATGTGCTGCTTCTTTCAGCTCCCTTCTTTAGTTGAGCTTTGTTTTTAGAATACTCTAAAACCCTAAACCCTAAACCCTAAACCCCTAAACCCTAAACCCTAAACCTAGACTAACATAGATGCTTGCGAGCTTACGAAAAGACTTATATAGATTCCAAATCCCGGAAACGACCAGATTGCAGAGCTTTGGGTCAGATTTTATTGTGGGATGGGGGTTCAGGGTTCAGGGTTTAGGGTTTTGGGTTTTGGGTTTAGGGATTCATTGCAAGGTCTTGGACCTCAAGTACATCACGGCCCCTGCAAGACATAACCACGCTTGCAGAGCCCTGAGTCGCTAATGATGACAGTTGCAACAGTACCCTTTCCAACGTTTGGGATACGGGGCCTTTGTTTTACACATCATCACGTCCCGATCTGCTGACTCCCATAAACCCTAAGGGTTTACAGATCGACCTGGAACTTGAACTAGGGGGTGGCCCCAACCTAAGATCATCAAACTTTCACACCCCTCTAAACAGCCCGTAAAAGGCGGGCGGGCGGGCCTTAGTGCCCGGGGGGTTCACTCACCCCTTAAGCCTGGGAGAAGAAGAGAGAGAGAGAGAGAGAGAGAGAGAACCTGAAACCCCATAATCAGAAGAAAAAAGGCAAGCGAGAAGCCTACAACCTCACACGCCGAGGCACAACGGAACAACCAGGTAGTTTTCAGTGAATGTCTCTGGTACCATCTTGCTACATGGACTTCGTCCTGGTCAGGTGCAAAAACCCTATTCAAATCCCAACCCTTCAACGCAGAAAATCCGGCACGTTGGACAAAAAGCCCTAACCTTCACACTTCAGCTCAAGGTAACCCCTTAATCCCTAAACCCTAAAAACCTAAGCCTCATGCATTGCATGGCGCTGCCAGACCCTCTGGATGCAACGGCAGAGGGAGAGAGAGAAAGAGAGAGAGAGAGGGTTTGAAACCGTACAGAGGGCACAAGCCCAAACAGTAAGGGGACCAGCCCAAGTGAGAAAGCTGAGTGCCCGAAGCGTTGTGTGTGCACACTAGCTGTTGTTGCTTGGACATGTCATGCTTCGAAGACGGGCACCCAGCACTCACGCGTTCACAGTACAGCCGAGCCCATCCAGTCAGCATGACGGGATGGGGCCGCTCTTCGGAGCGGGAGGTAGGGACTGCCTGCCTCCCACGCCCCAGAGCAAAGCAGAGAGAGAGAGAGAGAGAGAAAAAAAAAAGAGAGAGAGAGGGAGAGAGAGAGAGAGAGAGAGAGAGAGAGTTTTAACGACTATCATAATTAGTACTATGGTTGTTAGCACTACTCACTACTAGTCATATTACTGCTATTAAGAGTACTGTCAGTCTCACCCCTCAAGCAAACTTCAGACTCGAATCACAGGCAAAGCTCTCGGACTGATTGGTGATCCGCGTGTGGACAAGCTCCATGCCATGACCCACAAGGCAGGTGCTCGGGTGTCAGGGGTTGAGTTTTGTGGTTTAGGGTTTGAGGGTGTCAGGGGTTGAGGGTTTGGGGTTTAGTGTTTGAGGGTGGGGGGTTTGGGTGTCAGGGTTTGGGGTTTTCCAACTGCTGGGGCAGGTGCGCTCCAATAAAGCCGGGGTTTAGGGGTTTAGGTTGGAGGTTTACCCGCTTAGGTTTTGGCGAAAGGCTACCGACCGTAGTGGCGGCTTGGTGTTCAGGTGCTGTCTGGGTCAGAGTTGATGATCGTAGAGTCGATTTTGCTACTAGGGCTGTTGGCGGGATGGGGCCGGAACAGTCGCCCTACAATCGGGTTCGAGCATATAGGCATGAACAATCAGTACTTGCACTCCTTGGGGTTTGCTAACATAAACATACACAGGCCGCAGCATCAATATATATATATATATATATATATATTATATTGTGTATATGTACCCCCATAAACCATGTTGAAGCCCCTACATTAGGCGCCCTTTGTGCTTTGCACGAAGGGTCTTACCGGGGCCCTCAGGGATTTGTGCTTCTGGCTGAAAGACTTGCAAACTTGTTTGGGAGTTTGTAGTACCGCTCCGCTGAACTGAGTTGCGTCTGACAGGATCCCCTGAGCCAGAAACTCTACTTCCTAAAACACGCCCCAGGTGGGGAATATGATCAACGGCGACTTCCGGCGGGTCATGACCGCGGACGCCACAGGCACTGGGCATGCAAAGGTTTGATGACGGCTTTGCTGTCCGAGTAAAAAATGCGCTACGGGCATCGAACCCTGTGCTTAGCAATTCCGGATTACCAGTACGTGAGGACTTGGGGCCGTAAGCAACCACAGCTGTAGCTAGCTCTTCCATGGTATAACCCAACTTCCTAAGTCTCCGGGCCCTTCAGGTATTGCGAGCATAGTCCTAAACCCTGCTCTCTCTCTCTCTCTCTCTCTGTCTCTCTCTCTCTCTCTCTCTCTCTCTCTCTCTCTCTCTCTCTCTCTCTGACTACACACATACTCCCTCCCTCTGTTACTTTGTGTAAACTACACACAAACTTTCATATACGTGTATATGGACATAGTGTCTGTATCCATATATACGCATGTGTATTCTCGCTTTCTCTGTCTCTGTCTCGCCCCTTCTTTCTATACATATATACATATATATATATATATACATCTATCTGTCTATCTATCTAATATATACTATATATATATATGTATATCTATCTTTGTGTGTGCATGGACACATGGATGAGTGTATGTATGTATGTATGTTGTGTGATGTATTAGGGTATATGTGTATGTTTTAGGTGTTTATGTGTGTATGTGTGTATGGGCACGTGTATATACAAATGCAGATCCCAGGACCACAACTGGCTGGCCTTCTTCAAAAGCCGAAGTCGCACCCCAAACCTGAGGCCTTCAAGCGGGTGCCTGGCCCAAGGCCGGCGTGTATGCCCTTAGAACCCAAGACCCTCAATCTCCAGACCGAAAACCTGTTGTGTCCGCCACTCCCAATTAGTTGAAGTATCACTCAGAAGACCTCAAACCATATGCCTCGCCTGGATTGTCCAAGTGTGAGCACCGAAACCAAAAACCTCAATTAAACCCAGTTGCGAGAGCGCAAACCCTGAAAAAGAGGAATGGACGCCAAGCGTTTCACTACCTTCTCGGCTGGGCCTGGCGCATGCGGCTTTGTGAAGCAGCGCTGTGGCTGGAGAGCGGGGGGTCGCGGTTTGTACTTCGTGGGATATCGGCCCTTGCGTGTCCGAGTATGCAGGCTTTTCTACAGAGAGCTCTGACTATTTACGGCTGAGGAATGAACTTCCAGCCGTAGGCAGGCTCTGAATTGTCTCGGGATCCTGAGTATATAAGGTGTACTACGTGATTACCTAGTGGACTGTTCGTGGACCTACCGCCTCGCAAGTACGGCCTTCGCTAGTTAGGCAAGCCAAGTTTATTGCCGGCAGGATTGAAGGCTTCTATAATGAGTGTACTTCCGTAAAGCCCGAGCCCGAAACCCTGACGGCTATTTACCGTCATTGGTGTTCGCCCCGGGCGGCTTTCCACTTAGGGTATAAGATCTGTGCTGCTTCATAGCAGGTTTCTCGATATTTGACATGACAAAATCTCCGCCTAAACTGCAGATCGAGGTGTGTCTTGGGGGACGAAGCCCTAGCCGTACCCGTAGCTTCGAAAGACTTGGGCCTGCGAAGGAACGGACCTTTGCAATAATTACTAGACTAAACCCCATATTCTGGCTATGATCTAGTTGGAAAGACGTTGATGATCGTAGCCACCGATTTGATCACATCCAACAAAACACGCCTGATCATAATCTGCTTCTTCCTGTTGCGATCATGTGTCGCACGCACGTCAACTTCTGCATCAGACATCAGCATGACCTCCACCCCACCTGCATCACAACCCGCTTCATCGTTATGGGAGTTTCCGAAAATTAGGGTACCTTATGTTGAGGTCCGTGTAGTAAGGATCCTACTATTTAGGCTGCTATATTAGGGTCCCCATTTTCGGAAACTCCCATATCAGTATCGCCATCACCATCAAGCTGGCCACAACCTCGCCTTTAATACCTTTGCATTCTCAGCAAGCAATGCGATCTGCAGTACTTAAAGGATCATGAGACTTAGTAACTAGGGTTATGAGTAGGGTAACTATACTTCTAACCCCCAATTAAGGTACTTATAACCTCGCTTACTAAGTCCTATGATCCTCCAAGTAGTGAGTAATTAGTAGAGATTTTGCGGAAGGTGATGACGATATTGAGAGCTGCTTGTTCCCGTGCTTATCCGACATCTGCTCCTGAGGTGGTACTACATGCACAACCATCCTTGGGAATTCCGGAAAGCATGCGACGAGGGCATGATGACGCCGGGCTCGCACGACTGTCAATCCGCAGGGTTCGGATTTCAGCCGTCAGGTTCAGAGTTTATGGTTCAACGAGGTAGGTTTCGAGAGCTACCGGTACTTGTAGTGGTCCTGCCAGGATCATGAACCGTTGAGGCTAGCAGGACTTTTAGACAGCAAAGAGGCCGCTCTGGAGGCCTTCCGAGGACACCTTGTCGGTTCAACAGAAGCAGCTGTATAGTATTATAGTATAGTACTATGATATTATGGTAATATTGTATTATAGTAGTAGAGTAGTATAGAAGCAGCAGCAGTAGCAGCAGGACTTGTAGAGGGGCCCGCGCCGAACCAGCAGGTTCCTCACGAGGTGACAAGGCAAGCCCAGCAGATGGTATAGTGTAGTCTAATTTTCCATGCATAATCTAGTATAGCATGGCAGACATGATTTTGCGAGAGAAGGCGTGCATACAATAGATTAGAGTATAGTGGAAGATATTGGAAGATTGGACAATATACTATAAATGCCTTGTCAAACCGCCTACAGTAAGCCCCAGACCTTTAAACTCCTAGAAACCCCGTGGTTCGTTCAAGGAAGTTGCTGCCTGTGCACAAGAAGAGCGACACACAGCCGGACCAGCCCGTGTACATGACCAACGTTCAGTACGTGCCTTTCCTGGTGAAAGACGTCGGGGTCTACCAGCCAGACGTTGTAGGGTTTGGTGTGTGGGGCCCAGTGTTTAGGGTTAAGTGTCTAGGATACTTCATACTAGGTGGGCTGTCATCTCATGCTGCCGCCCGGGAGGAGGAAGTGAGGAGGAATAAAGCTTCTTGACCGACGCATGTGTCATTTTAAGAGACATCCCCAGGGCGCCTTCAAGGCAATCCCAGGCCAAACCTCACACCACCAACCGTCGTGACAATATTCGTTCCTCGCGTCGGATCGCTTGCTAAATTACTTAACAAGCATCAAGTTAAGGCTTTGGCAGTCCAGGTAACCCTGATTGACAAATATTGACAAAACAACTACTACAAGTAGATACTTCTTCAATTATATAGGGGCCTGTGCAGGGTCTACATTAGGTTTATACAGGGCTAGTTGTGTAGGTTCATTTTCGTTTTAGGACCTGACTTGCTGAGGAAATGTGGGCTGGCGGCGTTTTTGGAAGCTGCCAAGCCGAATTCAACAGTGTGATGGGCTAGGGTTGAGGGTTGGAACCTGCCAGTCAAGTGAGAAGGCTTGAGACATGCGAAAGTGTCGAACTTCCAAGTTTTGGATTAGTGACATGGCGGCTGTGAAGCTGGCGCGCAGGATCACTCTCATAGGTGCTGTTGCTACTAACTGTTGTGCATCACTAGTAAACACCACGAACAGTTCTCGTCCTCAAGACTGCCGAAGTCCCAACTATTCGTCTGTGGTTGCCCCGACCTGCGCTTCAACTCAGTGGACTTTGTTGCCGGTCGGGCGTCGTGTCAATGTATCGTGGACGCTGAAGCTAATGACTTGGTTCAGGGTCCCGAGTTGCGAGAGCGTAAACCCAAAACCCTAAACAGGCGTAGGATTATCAGCGCCAAAGCCGACCAGTCAAAGCACTATGCACCGAGAGACCTCGTCTGGCTTGTCCGGGTTGCGAGAGCGTAAGCAGGCGTAGGGTTTTATGGTTTTGTTACCACCGGTGATCTTCTGAGCAAGGCTACTTCCCGAATGCAGCGCGAGCCTTCGGCGACGAAGCGTCTTACAAGCGCCCTTCGGGTTTGGGGTTGGAGCTTCCTATTTGGGGGGGTGTGTTCGAAGCTGCAAGTGGGTTTATCTCTCAATTAGGGCTTAGGGTGTAAACAAACCCTAAACCAGCCCCCATTCCCGCGTTCTCGTTCGTGTTGTGGGTTCTCCTAAACCCTCCCATTCGGGGTCTAGGTAGCCCTAGCCCGCGGCGCTTCTGCCATGGCTACTGCCAGTTTTCTGCTCGCACCTCTGGGTCCTGGCTGGCTTGTGATGGCAGCCGATGCCACGCTCTAAATGCTGTTTCGGCCCCTGGCGCGACGACTAGACGACTGCTCTGACCACTGGGACTGCTTTATGCCACTCATTATTGTGTGTCTCCTTGGATTCCCCACGGAGACCAATGATGGGCTGTTCTGGTTATGCTGCCCCTTGTCCCCGGGCTGACACCGCGGACGCAAAACGTATTCTTGGGAGATGCCCGGCCGAGATGATGGAGTCTGTTATGCTGCACTGATGTATGTCTGGCAGCCGAATACATGCTCCACTGAACGCGAGTCTGGAAGCACAGAGCCTTCGTTGTGCATGCATGGAATTTGGGCTATGCTTTCTGCATACCACGGCTTACACCAAACTGACTGCAGCAATCTGGGTGATGCATTGAATTTGGATGCATACGATACAGCGTGAAGGGCCTCTGCCCTGTGGTGTCTACTGACTGGAGTGCCGATGCTGGGCCGTTTTTCCTTGCATCGCTGTCGAGCCTACAACCAGAGGAACGTACCAGTCTGGACGCTTAGACGTACAACGCGCATGAACGGAATTTGAGAATTTGAATGCATGTGCAACTGCATGAAGCTGTCGAGCCCTCATCAGCAAGTGGCAACGGTCTGGACATTTGGGCGTCCAACGAGCATGAATGGATTGGGAATTTGTGTGCATGTGTTGCTGCATGTATGGCATTTTGCCAGTGGGGCCAACTGGACTGAGGATGCCGTGATTTCTGTGTTGATGAGTTCACAGTTTGAGGATGATGCGAATAGCTGCAGGATGCAGGTTGAGGTTGATCGTAGCGCGGATAATGTTTGCTGTCGTCAATGTATGATGGCTTGGGCCACATGTGCCTGTCGTGGGACCAGGGAACCTCGCCAAGGCTTGTCCGAGTGTGAGTGCTGAAACCAGGAGGAAAAACTGTGCCATCAAAAAAGGGGTCCCAATTGAGAGAACTACTCAAGTGATCCAGAAGTCGTCGGTTTAACATGAAAGCCTCAATAAGCACGTTGGTTCTTGTCAGCTTCTCCGTCTTTGAAACTAAAGAGGTGGAGTGGCTGCGACGGTTTGCTGACATGCAGTAGTCACGTTGGCTGCCGATTCCCAGCTGATGATGGCATAGAGCCTGGGATCCAAAAGGCACCAACGTGCCTTATGGTACTTTATTCATCACAATACCCCCCCCCCAAAAAAAAAACACCATTCTGATTGTCACGGCATTTATATTCTCTACATCATGGAATGCACTTGGCTTCGTCGGAGTCTTTAGCTTTGAAGCAGATGCGATGTTGCTGTTTTCTATCACTTTCCCGGCTGACCCCAAGCCCGGAGGCAACGAAGATGTGATGTTGCCCTTATGACAATATACTACAACATGCCCCCCACCCCTCCTTATGATAATATTCTACAAAACACCCACCCCCTCCAAAAAAAAAAGAAAACTAACGATTCTCGGGACGTCGATGTGACCAGGGTGGCGCCCAGAAGCGCCAGGGCTTTAGGTTGTGCCTCGAGAGCTTGGGATTGCCAAGCGGGTGTAAACCTCAACACTACATTGCATTTAGTTATGCTGTCTTCGTTTTTGAGGGGGGGGGGCAGTGTCTAGTTTTTTGGCAATACACCCTTTGCAGAGAGCGACTTGGGCCCGTCGATGTATGACGGGCCCAAGGCAGCTGACACAAATGAGTTTCCTCACAGACACCGGTCTCCCCACACAACGCTTACCAAAGCACATGGGTGGTTGTCAAAATTAGGGTCTCTTTCTGGGTACCCTAAAATATTAGGTGCCGTATTAAAAGAAGGACCCAAAAGGACCCCAATATTGACAACCACCCACATAAAAGCCTGAAGCCCTCGCCACCCCAGACCCTCAGAGAACACCGTAGGCTTTTCAGACCATGCGCGGCAGAAGCGGTTCGGAGGTACTCTCTGATCCACACGATGCACCCAGTCCACAAGTTCTACGAGTACTGCAAGGCCCATGGTACCCATGTATAGGGTTTAGAGCTGGGTAAACATGAAACACGTGGGAGAAATCTGACTTTCCCGGCCGACTTCCCAAGTCCGGATGCAAAAGGGCTTACCCAGAGAGTATTACAGGGTTTCGGAGTGCACCTTGCGCTTTGCATATGGAGTCTAGAGGGCTTTATTGCCACGTTGTCCCGCTCCGTGTCTTTCTTGGATCTTGGCGAGTATAGGCTTCAGATTTGTCCTTAGTTCTGCAGCGTTCTACCAAGGTGTCGTCCCGGCTGACGTTCTCGTAGCTGTGAGAAAAGGAGGTCCAAAGACTTGATGATAGGATTCCCGAAGACTCGTACCATAACCTACCCCAACATCTTATTCTAATCATTAAAGGATACAGAGTTTGTAGATTACCGGGCAGTAGAATAGATGCTGCAGAAGCCCTCCTTACCAGAGTCTGCTGATCCCGGATGGGGTTTAGGGTTGAAGGGCTAAGGGTTTGGCTGTTTTGGTGTTCAGCTCGCCTACAGTCTGCTAACACAGTCTTAAAGACATACACGCAGTTGCTAGGTTACTCGGTTACAAAGCCCCTCGGCAGGCAGATTGGGACCGCTACCAGAAGATGCCCCCGGATGCATTGGAGAAGGTTTTGCCTCCAAGTCCCTGTCCCGTTTAGTGCGCAGGTCCTCTGATTCACGAATCGAGCCCCGGCATAATACGTGAACCCATGACAACATCCACCTGCAGCCGGAAGTTTACCACATATATAGAATGAAATCGATGGCCCCTTTCTCACCGTGGCAGCAGTTGGGTCATGTCTCGAAAGCTAGCCAACTGGAGTGTGTGACTACCAACTCTCCACGGCAGTAAAAAACCAATACCAAACATGATAGAAACATCAACATCGCGATTACAAGCTTCGAACCAACGCCAACATGCCAACCTACAAGACAAGGTCTGGCATGCAAGGACAGCACCCTGTTTCAGTTTTGGGAGCAGTGCACTGCTGCTAATTTAGATATTTCAGATTTTTCGGGTCCAGGGCAGCCGGGCAGCCCACATGCTCAACTACACGCCATTACCACAGTATTCTTCTGCAACTTCCCGAGTATTACGTCATGTTATAGTATGTCAGCCTCTGCAGTATGGTTTTGCCCGATGGCGCCTAAAAACGATATGTTGTGTGCCTTAGCAGGCCCAAGCTCATGCCTTCGGCTACAACCAGAAAGAAACGAAGCCCTAAAAATAAAAGAGGCCTAAGGATAAAATCCCATGGGGAGTTATAGCATGAGGGTAAGGTAGCCTGACCGACCTTGACGGTCCGTTGGTAAAACAAGGGAGGCTGGAAGTGTGGGGCTTGGCGATTGACGGGTTTTTGTTAGGTTCGATCGGGTCACAGGGTTCATGGTTCTGTGTCCTTCTGTATTTCGACTCCATGGGTCTCTTTAAATAAATATGTATCCTTCTGATTCTATATATATATATATATATATATACATACACATGTATGTATGTACATACATACAGTTACCTCATTATGTTTAACTCTAAGCCCTTCAATTGGCGGCACAGCAGGTTCCAGGAGAACTGCAAGGGCTGCGCGGACAAGAACGTCCCCTACCCCTACACCTTGGATCATGTCAAGAGCTTCCTTGCTCAGATTTGATTGGAGGATGATTCGAATTTGGGATTATAGCGTTCATTTATGTTGGTATTTTCCGTCCTTTGGTCCGCCGGTCCTCTGCTCCTCTCTGCTTTTGGTGCTTGCCACTAGCTTCGGCGGCTACTATATATTCAATGCTAAGCAGTGCCGCAACTCAGGGAACAGTTGCGCGATTCTGCCAGCATGTCGCAGGACTGCATGGTTACATACAGCACACCAAAAAAGCAAGAAACGCAGTGCGGTGTACCCTGTAGGCTTAGGCTAGGATAGTCTGACGGAGTCCAGATGCGAATTGTTGAGGGATTTGACCAAACGACTTGCCCAATCGCTTCTAAACTCTTGAACACCGAAACCCTTAAACTGGGTGGATGTGGGGTGAAGATCGCTGCCAATGTTTCTACAGTGGAAAGAGGTGAACCGACATGTGGTCTTCGCTGCCTTTGTCAAACCTCTGCTTGAACGAGACGTCGAGCTTTTTCTGAGTGGGCATATCACATGAAAACCGCGTGTAGTGTTGACTCTGTCTCTTCGTAGGCCAAAGTTTGCCTGTGTGAGAGGCTTCAAAATATCCTGTACCTGAAGCTGTAGTCAACTGTTCACTGAACTTCGCTGCAATGTGGGCCTCGTCCTTGCTAACAAGGAGGGAAGAAACCTTTAAACTCTAAAGCCTGTAAGCCGTGCGTGGGTGCGTACACGTGTGCTGTTAGATATTCTCCGGGGTTGTTCATCTGCCGAGTTGGGACAGGTTTACGATCTCATGGTGTTCTTAGTAGCTGAGTGGCTACACTTTACACTTTTTGGGAGAGTACTACCCATTGAAAACTGAAAGTGTGCAATTTTGGGGGCTTATGAACTCAGCAACTAGGTGTTGTTGCTGGAAGTCTTGCCTACCTCGCGCGAGCATGAGTCGAGACCCTTATGCTCTAAACCCTAAAATCGCTAAACCCTACACTTTCAGTTTGGATGCGGTGGAAAAGGGGCGAAGACAGACAACTGAACTTATACGGATGTGCAGGGGTCTGCTGCTTCCTTGCAAGCACTCTCGCATGTTACTTGGTTCTCGTCATGGAAGTAGATTATGCAAGTTACCATATTAGGGACCTACAGCTGAACAGTAGGGCTTCCGAATTATGGTAGCGCAAAATTAACTCCTAAAGCAAACACGTATAGTACCCTAAAGGCCCTTATACTACCCTGTACAGGAAGGGGCTTCGTGCTCAAAGGTAGACGATTCGGTTGCTTTTGAAGCTTTCAAGTTCGGTAAAACTAGGCGTCCAGGTCCTGTTCATGTGGAGAAATTGACAGTGACAGGTCTGAGAGTCATAGTGTACCTTCGGTTTCAAAAAGCTTCGGCATAATAGGTCTGGTATAGATGTCTGCACCAGTAGCCAGCAGCAGCACTATACAACTTCAGTCGATATATGAATATTCTTGATTGTACCCCAACCGCACTATCAGCGAAGGCTGGTTCGACGAGTACAACACGAAGTTGAACTGCGCGACGAGCATGGAGGGCCCCGACGAGAAGTTCCGAAAGAGCACCATCGAAACTCTGACAGCATATAGTAGTCTTCAAAGTAAAGCATTTAGCTGCTGCAGAGGACACAAGCCAAGTTGATCCAAACCTGCTGTTGTTTCACCTTGCACTGAACTCGTCGGTTGTTCATCGACAGAGTGTTCAGTGGAGCCGCAGCGACGGCAACGACCTCGACCATGTCGGAAATTTTTGTTTGCCCTGCTACTGCCACTACGACCACGGCAGCGGTTATCAACACCACTGCTGCGGCCGTTGCTGCTACTGCTACTGCTTCTACTACCTCTACTGCTCTTGCTGCTGCTGCTGCTACTACTACTCCGACGATGACTCCTCCTCCTCCTCCTCCTCCTTGCTGCTGATGCTTTTACCCCCCCGGACGTCGTGCTGACTTGCAAGGAAGTTTTCCGAAAGGGCGATGTGGCTCTGCAGCGCGAGCTCATCCCCAACCTAATCAAGGAGACACCTCTTTGTCAGGTGAGTTTGGGTGTGCAGTGCGGTTCATATTCTTTGGGGGTTCCGGAGTCCCCGTTGAGCAGCTGCAGAGTCGAGGAAGCTTTGCGGCAGCTCCCCTTCGAGTTAGGACTAAGGCCAACTCACGCCGCAAGTGGCCAGCAGGAATTGCAGGTTTCGGGTTTAGAATGGCCCTGCTGTTGAGGAGTGTTCGCTGGCACACAATCCAAGCCCATGCTGAAAAAGAGTGGTTCATAGTTCACATCGGTCTGAGTCAAGATGATTGAGGGTCAACTAACCAGAGGTATTGCAGGAGCTAAGGAGCCAGGGATGATGATAATCCCTATGAAAATAAGGAGCTAAAGAGCCAAGGCAACCCCAAAACCACTGGTTAATCAAAGAGGGGGATCAAGATAACCCTGGGCCTGAGGCTGCGGGAGATGGGATCGGCTTTCCAAGTCTTGGACGCCCGAGTTGCATGAGACATGTTGTGTAATGTAGGGTCCTTTATAATGACCTATAGTTCCTTTTTATAATCATAGTAAAATCCTATTCTAGTCATTCAGGTCCCTCTTAAATTCTTAGAGGTTGAGTGGTGCAGAGCTTCATGCACGCCGCAACGAACGGATGATGCCTCGACGATTCGAAACCTCCCGGATATGCACTAGTCTAAGCTCGTCAAACTGTCTAAGCTCGTCAAACTGGGGCATATTCCGTCTGCATGACCCCCCGAATCTCCCCCAAACATCCAGCTTGAAAGTGATCAAGCCTAAACGCCTGATGGACTCGTTTTCGTCCAAAGCAGGAGTTTCACAAGTCAGACCTCGAAGCACATGCCTCGCCTCCATTGTCGCAGCGTGAGCGCCGAAACCCCGTAACCACAGGCCCGAATCCCCTAAACCCTAAACCAGACCCCGAAAGCCCGAATCTCCACTCCACAGGAGTTCAAGCTTGTCAAGAGCGTGAAGGACGGAGAAGATCCGTACACCCAAGTTTTGGCCAACAAGGCCCAGGGTTCAGGGTGGTTTGAATTTCCGGAGAGTGTCATCAGTCCGTGCTTTGGGGAGACATCGTTCGAGGCTGAACGCGCGAACGCTAGAACTTCGGTGCAGCAGGGTTACTTTCGTGCATCCCACGTCCCTGAAGCCCAAGCCCCCAAAACACTCAACAACGGAAACTGACTCGTTTTAATCTTCATCGTGTTCACCCTACAATGTACACCAAAACTCCATTCCAGTCGTTATAAGGCTTCTGTTTGAGTCCCAGCCTCGGCTTCATCTAGGGCTACTTAAAGGATCATGGGACTTAGTAACTAGGGTTATAATTAGGGTAAGTATGCTTACAACCCGATTAAGGTACTTATAACTTTACTGACTAAGTCCCATGATCCTCCAAGTAGCTATCAGTCTGACTTAAGCTCTGGCCGACGGCAAGCAAGGGGAACAGCATTTTCTTATCAGGGAGTGTCCGAAAATTAGGGGGACCGTATTTTGGGGTCCTTATAATAAGAAGCCTGCTATTTAAGGTACTATATTAGGGTTCCCTATTTTCGGAAACTCCCAAAGCCTTCATCACAAAAGCCGCAATTCCGCAAGAGGTCTACGAGTTGAAGAAGCCGCTGACATCCTCCAACTCCGAGTCTTGCATGAACTTCGACGACCAGCAGACGAATCTGTGGAAGGCCGTGTTCTTGGAGTTTACAGTGGATTCGAGGGTCTTTCGGTCGTACAGTAGGGCTTTAATGTTTTTCCAATATGTTTCGAGTTGTTCCAACTGGAGTGACCGGCGAAGCAACTTCTTTGCTTGGGACTCTTTGAAAAGATGTCTTCACGCTGGGAGGAGTATTACCTTAAAGTCCCTAGCATTATATACCGCACATTTTTGTTCGACACGTGAGGGCCGCTATACTTGCATCTTCATTTCTCTTAGGTCTTAGGAATTATGCCTTATGCATCTTATAATCTAACTTAAGGGGGTTATTCAGAGTATTATTGTTTAAGGCGGCTACGGTACAACTGCGCTGGGGCATTCGGCTTTTCAATTATTTCCGTCATGCCGACTCTGGCTTTTGCATCTTTGCATCATCATGCCGCCGCAGGGTCGATTGTGAAAGTGTTGGGCTGCAAACCCTGCTTGGAGGTTCATGGGTACATGTACGAGGGGTTGAAAGTGCGGTAACCATAATTAGAAGCCACATCAGGGGACAGAGAGCTCCACTTATCACTAGCCACGAACCTCGGAGTGCTCCTATGAGCAGGACCTTGTTTCCGATGGCTTCACGTGCCACATCGAAGAAGTGCCCTGCACATCTGCAGGGGCTTTCCTGGACTGCCAATTGGGCGGGAGAAGCGATCGGAGGGTTTAAAGTAAAAGGCAGAAAGTTGGAATATGATTATCCTAACCCTTCTATGGTAAATTATAGGGTATCCTACCCTGAAACCATATTCCAACTTTCTGGAGTTCCCTTTAAAGGATTTGGGGAGTCTGGTTTCAGTTTCGGGCTCGGCTTCGGTTTGGGGGTTTTGGGGTTAGGAGCTAAGGTGTTCAGGGATTGCGGGTCGGAGATTTGTCATGTTGTGTCATTGAACTCCAAGCCCTGATCAGAAGCAGGTCTCTATGTCTCGATTTCTTTGTTGCCAGCACACCTAGTACTGGCCATGATGACGTGTCTCTCCGCCTCTTTGCAGCTTGTCGCGCTGTAAATGTCATGTTTGTTGCCTGAAAGGTCGAAGCCATGCAAAATTCGGGATCGGATTCCGACCAAGTTTCAGTTGCAAGGCCTCACTTCTTCAAGGTTTAGGGTTTAGGGGACTCCTGACTTACTTCACACCGTTTGCTCTGCAAAGCAAGAAGCCAGTCACCGATCCGGGTTTGTCGAAAGCTACAAACGTAGAAGCAAAGCAGCAGCTGAACCGAATGCGGCGGGAAACGGATTTGCAACTCCGCTCGATCTGAAATCTGCAGGACGGGCAGGCATGGGGAAAGATCGTTGGACTTTTGGACAAGCTCAAAGCCGAGTGAGCTACCTCCCCTGGTGGAGTGCAGCTTTCTCTTTTGCATCGCACCTCCCAAAACTTACAAGCCCTACCCTCAAGCTGAAAGACGAGTCCCCCGACTTCGTAATAGGGTTCCTTATAAGGGATCTCTAAAAGAATTCTATAATCTATGGGGCCTAATAGTTAGTATTCAAGTGTCTACCCATCTACATACGAAACGGCTTTGAGTAGCCACCCATTTCTTGGGACGATGGCCGACCTTCCCAAAGGAGTACAGTTTTAGAGTGCACGTGACGCATGGTGCCCGCAGTAAAAGCACTGCGCTGAGATATGCGTCTCCCGTATTAGTGATAGTGGCTCTGTCGATGCCTATACATTTTGCAGTTGATGGACTGCATCTATAGTTTTGTATCTTCCAAGGACCTGTATGCGATCCGAGGAGGAAAAAGGCTTCGAAATCAGCGCCAGGACATTGCGATAGCAAAGCCTTATCATAGATCCCTGTCAAAACCCACTGTACAGCCCCCTACAAGAAAATCCTAGGTAGTATCAGGGAGACCCCTTAAAGGGGACCCGTCTTAACCCTACTTATGTCTCCCTTAAACGGGACCTTATTGAGAGGGTGTATATCCCTAAGAGTCCCTCTAATGTAGGCCTTAATCCTAGCTCCTAAACCCCTAAATCCCTAAACCCTACAGAACCCGTTAAGGAACCCTCAAAGCAACGCTGGAAAAGCCTTGTAGACGGCGGCCTCAGAACAGCCGGAAGCAAGAAACGTGGGCTCCCAGCTCCGGCGGGGTGGTTGCATCATCAGATGGGTAGTGCTCTATTAGAGTTCCTTTTAGGGTCCATGTAGAAGCGTGCCGTAAACATTTTGGGCGCTTGTAATTAAGGAAGAAGGGACCCTAACTTGGAGAATTGCTAAATCCTAAACCCTAAACCCCAAAACCCTAAAGGGTAAAAAACTCCAGAAACCCTAGACCCCAACAACCCGAAACCCTAGACCCGTATCCCTGGGCCCCAGACCTTCATTACCCTCGTAGTTCTTCTTGTCCCACGTCCGTCGACAGGGGGTTTCTGGGCATCAGAGACTCGTTAAGTTGCTTCTCGAGGTTCCTATTATGTGGGGTTCACATTTGGGGCTCCTTTGTTTGCCAAGGCAATTTTAAACTGTGCACCCTTTCTCTTATCCTGTATCGTAATCCAGCTTGCAGAACTTGGCGACCCTTATCTCCAAACCAAAGCAGAGACAGGAGACCGGAAACCCTGAACCCAAAGCCTTGAACTGTTGCATCGGCTTCACGCCGAACAGAGGCGCGATCACGTTGATGTCCGAAGCATCTACTGGAGGGCCCGTGCACGGAATCAAACATCAGGCTTCCCTTCCTCCCAGAACTCATCGGGCTCAAGAAAGCCGAAAGCACATGTTGCACATCGTGCTTGCTTTCTGTAACGACGGAAGCAGTAAAGACTCATGACTATTCCTGAAGAAGTGTTGCCCCATGTTGTCCATCTAGGTCGCCTGCTGTTCCAGAGTCGCCTCCGCCGGAGAAAATCTTGCAGCTCTGCTGCAATGGTAAAACGGCGTGAAGGAGTCGGATGCTGGCACGCTGAGGTGGAGCTATGTACATGTATGGGCAGACGGCATGCAAGCAAAGCTTAACAACGGTAAGACGCAGGCGGGGGCCGCAGAGTAACCTACCACGACGGGACGCTTAAGTGCTTGTAACCCCTAAGCCCCGTAAAGATGTACCGACGCGAACCAAGAACCTCGTCTGGCTTGTCCGAGTTGCGAGAGCATAAACCCCTTCGTGCAATCCCGGAGGTTCTCCGGACGGTAAGCGGGTGCTGGGTTGCTGCATGTGTCTCAAGGCTAGAAAACCGCGGTATTTACGTAGTTTTCGTGGTTTGCGCACAGGTAGATGTCCTGGCATGACAGATAATGTATCCGCATTTTTTCTGGAAAACTGTGTGCACGGATGTGAGTTTCGGGGGCGTAAATTTCGCTAAAACCCACATTTTTGCCATACTGCAGAGCACTTGTGTTGTGTCAGAGATGTGTTTCGTATTGCGTGGCGTGGGTATTTTCGGGGTAGCATCTAAAAGCAATGGTTTTCGCGATGTCACGGTTTTTTTGTTTGGCCAGGTAACAATTTTGCTATTTGGGACGACAAGTTCGTTTCAGATAGACAGCAAAACAGCATGCATTTGTCACCAGACAAACAAGAGCTTTGAATTGATGCTTAAAGTTTTCGTTTGGGAAGCCCAGAAAAGGCGAGACTTTTCTGGTGGGAGTGTCTGACAAGTAAGAGAAAACAGCAGCAGCAGGAAGCAACAGCGTCATTGTCATTGTTATCATCATCGTTTTTCATCGTCGCCATCGATATCCTCTGCATGAACAGGCAACAACACCAACACCAGCAGCATCATCCAACATCATCGTAATCAGGAACATCAACATCATGATCAGCGTCATCATCATCATCATCACCATCTTAATCCTCACCATCGTCACCACGGTCAAAGCAAACTTTTCAAGGAGTACAGATATGAATCTGGAGTTGGCAGGGCTCTTGATAAAACAGCGAAAACCACGGAGCATTCTCAGTATTATTAGTATTATTACTATCATGATTCTACTGATTACCAGTATTGTCATTATTATCAAACCCCCTCTAATTTCTGGTATCTTCCTGAATTCAGAAGTCGTGGGCTCTCTGAGGACCTTCTCTCCGGCCCTGAGCGCCACCACCGCCGACTCCCAGCGGACGCCCCCGGCGACGGAGTGGTCGAGTCCGGTGTGGCCGCCCTTGTGCAAGCAGCGCTTCGGGGTTTCTATAAGGTACTTAGGGTTCCAAAGGGTTTTTTAGGGTTCTATAGGGTTTAGGGTTTAGGTACTTGGACAGTCAGTGGTCTTCTACAGCTTTTCCTTCGAACTCTTGCCTTAGAGTCTGGGTTACTGTTTCCCGGGTTCCTTTTTATAACTATAATAGAACTATAATATAACTATAATAACTATAATATAACTATATTATAACCATGATATAACCATAATATAACTATAAAATAATATACCCCAAAACCCTATTCTAATTCTTAAGGCACTTTCTGGGGTGCGAAGAGCTGAGGCTGCCAACGCCTGCTTGCATGATGGACTCTTGACCTGCAGCAGCTCTGGGGGTTTAAGATTGGCGTTTCCGAAAATAGGGGACCCTTAAAGGGTTCCTTTAAAGGGATCCTTTAAGGGCTCCTTTAAGGGGTCGATAGGGTTCTATTTAGGGTTTAGGGTTTAGGGTTTGGGAGTTTCCGAAAATAGGGGACCCTGAAATAGTACCCTAAATAGTAAGATCCTGGAAAGAGGGGTTTAAGATGGGAGTCCTCAGTTTCCTTTCTTCAGGGTACCCGGCAGTCGCAATAGGCCTGGATGCAAAAAGATGGGAGCTTGCGAAAATAGGGGACCCTGAAATAGGACCCTAAATAGTAAGATCCTTATTAGGAGGAGCCCAGAATAAGGTACCCCTACTTTTCGGAAACTCCCAGATGTCAGTTTTGACCGAGCGAGCCTACACCTTGCTTTGTCAAATAGCCTCTCAAACAGAAGCGGCTCCTGGCGTAGGATTCCATGCTGTAGGATCCTGGCCCCAAACAAGCGCATACCGGACTTGCTGACACAAAATCCAGCCTTGGAGAGCCCATGCTGTAGCCCTTAATCAAGGGAAAATAGTTCAAACCGTAGCGCACCGTAGTAGTAATAAGTCCATCTCGCATAAAAGTTCTGCTTCAAGGGGTATTGGGCTCTTTGGGAATGGAATGGTGTACCAAACTCATGCGCCGAATGCCGTGCAAACATACAGATACACAACTTGTCAGGCTTGCAGTTTCTATCGTAGCTTGAGGTTTCGACCATCCGTCGTTTTTAGCGCTTAAGTAGTTTGGGTGTTAAGAGCCAGTAAAACGGCGCGCATAGTCCGCCATTAAGGGGTATATTGGGGCACCCTGGTCCTATCATCTTGTAGAAGCAGTCTGGGGACTTTTGGGGAGGATCCGGCTCATCGGCGATTTTGACAGAAATGGACTTTGAAGCTTAATGCCTTTGGTTTTGGTTCTTGGTTGTATTTTTTGCGGTGTACATGGAGATTTGCTTGTTCGGCATTCACCTCACTTCTGCGTTCATGAATGGGCAAAATGCAATCAATCCATTCCCAGAGCCTAGCCGGAGCGTCTTGATAAAGCTGTTCCGACTGCCACTTTATTGCTACGCCATAATACGACAGCGACCACTACTGTAATGGCAGTAAACGCCACGAACACTCTGACAACGACCACCCACCACGACCTCTACTGCTTCTGCAAATAGTAAACATTTCTGTTGCGATTATTACAAACCATTGGTATTGGAGGAGCTCAAGAGCCAGGGATGATGATAATCCCTATTAAGTAAGGAGCTAAAGAGCCAAAGGAACCACAAAACCACTGGGTAGATTACTCTGCAACTCTGAGCCCGGTACACTCCCGAAGTCTGAAGCGAATGAGAAAATAAATACAGTTCCCGTCACTCGAGGAGCGTCCGACGAGTGCTTCTGCGCACCGGCGCGTTCTTGTGTTATAAGGCGCCAGCCTCGACGGTAATGCAGGGGTTGGAATAGTCAGCACTAGTGTTCCCTGATAGTCCCCTTGTAATCAATATACCAGCAGAGCCCAAGCCTCTGTTCTACTTGTTATTATGGCCCCTATACTAAAGTTGGGAAGGCTTCAGAGTTGATTCCGCAGGCTTGGGGCTCGAGGTCGGCAAAGCTGCTCGCTTGAGAGGCATCGGGGACTTACGGACAAATTTTTCGGCTTCAAAAGGAGTGCCTACACGTCCCTCTAAACCCATTTGCCAGTGAGGGCTGTTTTGTTCCGGTGTTCGGCCTGGTTATAGCCAGAACAAGCAGTGCTTCTTCTATATCATGTCGCCCTTCGAACTTGACATCTTCGAATTGTCTAGCTTTCCGAGTTTGAGCCATGTGGAGCCAAACCTGCAAGGACCCGATCCCCAAGACCTCAACGGGTCTTGACTCAGCCTCGCAGCGGTCCCGCATGCAAACGCGTTTTTGTTGTGGACTTTTCGCCTATGTGCTGAGATTGCTACAGCTCTTGTCGGCCATACTCAAATCAAAGACATGGGATGACAGATGATGGCAGCATACTTCTAGTAAGTATATTGCTATCATGGTCAAAGGCTCAGGGTTACCGATTATAAAGTATCGCTAGTAACCGCTAGTACTATCACCCCACTATCCGCAAGCCAGCCACTCCCGAATGCGCCCTTCGCAGGTGACGATGCTTCGCGGGGAGGATCCCAGGTCTTATCTATGTATATATATATATATGTATATATATATATAATTATATCTGTATATATATATATGTATATATTATAGATGTTAGATATAGGTAAAAAGGTATAGATATAGATGGATAGATAGATGTATAGTCTGCGAGGCCTAGAGCCATGGAGACTCCTAAGAAGGGTTGCTACTTGTACCATCTCCAGAGCATCAGATAATTTTGATGTGCATCGGGTTTAAGGCTATAAAAACATTCAGGCGATTGCACAAGTCCCGATGCAAGAAGAGTGTATTTATACGGCTTTGGGTCTCGGGCTTTTGGTGATGCTTATTTCCGTCAACATTACCCCATCGCCAGGGCATCAGCGTTTGGAAAGGATTGCTTAGCTTCCTGTCCGGAAGCTCCCAAGCGTAGCCAGAAGTCGGCTTCTACAATCCCCTGCAGCCTCAGCTGTGGCGGTTTCATAAATAGGCCCTGCAATAAACTCCCAAACCCAGTTCCAATTTGTTTTAGATCCACCATATTCGGCAGCTTGGTGACGATGAGATCCTCAACTACGCTTCCCTCCATGGTTTTTTACCAAGAAATTGGCTTTGGAGCTGTGCCGCTGGCAGAAGGCCGCTTTGTCCACAGAGGGCAGCATGTCATCGAGCACACACTTATTGATGAAATTACTTCTACTCGATTTGGACTTCCAATGCAGTGATAGCGCTGTTGATCTGTTGACTGCTGATACTGAATGTCGCAATGAAGAACAAGAAGACTTGGCATGGCCAACTAAAAGGGGGCCTAAATTATTACCAGTACTACTTTGGGGGTTCCTTATTATAATTATAGTATAATGGGTCCCAAAACCTTCTTTCTAATTATTGAGGCACCTATATTATAGAACCTGTACAGATCCCTTATAGCAATCCTTGCACCGATTTAAAGGGAACCCTATTCTAATCACTAATTTTCCTATAGTAGCAAAAGGGGGCCTTGGGGCTTTGTTTTTAGGCCATCAGGGAGCGAAATGGATCGGACAGCCCCCTAGGCCCTAGCAGTTTCAAGGTATGCCTAAACTATCAATGCAGGGTCGGAGTGGCGAGAGCCCCCAATCCCTCAACCCGACCGGGGTCCGGGGAGTTGTCATTCTAGGTAGAGATCCTCCAAAGCATGATTTGGGGAGGGAAGGGGTTTTGATCCAGGCGCGCCTTTACATCAGTTTACAGCACGAAAGCAAAGC
Organism: Symbiodinium sp. CCMP2592; assembly: GCA_905221615.1. NCBI lineage: Eukaryota > Dinophyceae > Suessiales > Symbiodiniaceae > Symbiodinium > Symbiodinium sp. CCMP2592. Next base: position 1,265,401 of record CAJNDT010001890.1, on the reverse strand, counting down.
AACCTGAAATGAACACCTTTCTCATTTCACGGCACAATTTCTGTAAAAGCATCTGCGGCTGGTAGAGACCTGCCTCACCAAAGCGGTCAACTGCAGCACAGCTCGGCCTATTTCGCTGAAGCCTGCTCACTTCACGAATGTCAGCGCCGCGACCGCCATGCACGCGGGCCTGCTGATAGGCGTTGGCCCTTAGGCTGGTCGGCGACATCCCCGCTCTAAGAAGGACCATGACCAAAGCAACTGAAAGGGTTCTGAAGTTGCAAACTATTCGGGGCATATATAGCCTTCCCCGATACCCAGTTTTCCATTGCTTTGTGAGCAGGCTTCATGCTGTACTGATACGTGCATTTACGGGCTCGAACGTGAACTAACAACGCCGGTGCCAGAGACAAGAAATGAACCTGCGAAGCTCCTGCTGCATGCTTCAGTTAAAGCATGCCGATGCGCTAGTTCACATGGCTAGTCTCCAGATGTCCGCCGCCGGGTCTGTAGTTAGTGCCCTAAACCCTAAACCCTAAATCCTAATCGGTACTGGAATCCTCGCAGTGGTTCGTCCGAGTGTGAGTGCTGAAATCCTAAACCCTAAACCGTAAACCAGGAAAGCTTGGCCACGAAGCCCAGCGCAGAACTAATGTGCCGACTCGCAGGTGCCTCGAGCCACGTAGGCTTCCAAGCTCCGTTCGCACGGTATAATCTCAACGGAATATGCACTACTAGGACCAGGGGCCACTAGGCCCCTTGGATAAGCTTCGGCGTTCAGGGCGTATGAAGACGAGAATGTACATGTAGTCCTCCAGTATTAGTTTATGACTATCTAGTACAAATAAATACATCCACAGACAGATATGTATATACAAACCCTAAACCTTAAACCCTAAGTATATGTCCATACACATCTTCTAGCGCCTGCGTTGGGCGTTCGGGCTCGACGCTGTGCCCGCCCATCCTAATGAACTTACCTCGCAGTCGGCTTTGGGTCTCAGGAGTGAAAGCCGGGTGCCGGGGTATCAGAAGCAAATCCCAGAATGGGTTTCTGGACATGAGAAGATCACCACAAAGGCTGCCCCTGGCACATGATGTTATGCGATTTAACCAAAAGGTGTCCGTGCATGAACAAAATCAGTACCACCGTTTCGTTTCAGATATAAAAAAATTGGCGCGAAGATCTACAGCGATCGCGAGAACCATCGCCGGCTGTATCAAAGTCATGAGGCTGTGATCCTTGGTTCGCCGAAGAGCCCGGGGTTCATGCGAGGTCCCAGCTCCCAAGCCAAGCCGCACAGGCGGTTTAGGGGGGGCAATTGCTGTTGATTTGCAGTAAATCCCATAAAGTTGGGAACCGGATTAAGGCCAAACAGTGCTGGGATTCCCTATAGATTACTCTTAAGGATTGAGGCTACAGGGTTTTCAGCTTTTGGGCATCTACTGTAGTACTGTTGTGAATAGTTTAAGTTCGTAATGGCCCCGTCATACTAACAGTGACCACAAACACACGCACAAAAAAAAGCACCAGAGAAATGTTGAAATAATGGACTGTCCATGATCATACTTATTATACTTCGTGACTTGTGCAAACATGAGGACCAGTCGCCTTGGAATACATACGCGGGGCCTGGGACCTTTAGCAAGCCTATAGGGCCTAGAAGTGGGGGACCCCGTTGTTTGGTCAGCTTTTCTCACTCTGCTCGCACTCCGATCATCGCTTTCCGGAAGGCCTGCCAGGGGAGAGGTGGAGACGTCGTGGTTTATGATCTAGTCTTGGGGCTTCCAATCTCGACAGCCATTAATCACCTGGAAGTTAGACTTGAAGGTTGATGACCCTCGGGTTCAATCATTCTGGGGTTTGAGAGCTCGAGTTTGAAGCTGAGGATAAGCTCCAGGCTGGATTTGTTTTGGGGGTCGGGAGTGCAAGTAAACAGTATACGTGGCCAGTTATGGCCTAGGGCCCCTAGGGCCACATGGGGTTAGGAGCAAAAGGCACGGGTTTAGGGCACACCAGCAGCCGGGGTATGGACCGAGATACTGCTACTGATCACTCATTACATTGCTTTCTCAGCATCCTCGAATCCAATGCACAACTCTGGCGAGCACAGCGCGCTTGCAGGGACAAAGCCTCGGAGCCCCCTTATGACCTTTTCTTTGCTAGCATGTGACAACATGTGTAACGATGAATGACGCATCAATTTGAACTCGCATCGGGTGGGCTCATGAGGCGAATCATGTTACCAGACTGGAGGCGATAAGCTGGTTGGCAGCGCACACAGCTGGTTGGACTCTCACCCTAGGCCTTGAAGTCTTACGACCCAAAACTTCCAAATACACGTCAGGCCTGAACCGATTGAAATGTAGCAGTACCCTACATGCTCTTGGTCCAACCTGGCTGGCTCTACCGCTCCGAACAGCTCCTGTACAGTTAAAAAGGCCTGACACTGGCACACGACGTGTGTGGCCAGCCTTTGGCTGCCTGGCCATAGCACAGCCATGGGAGGAAGATTCCAGCCTAGCCTTATCGTAAGTGCAGTAAAAGAGTTATTAGGCACTATCATCTGAATCATGTCGATAGTTGAAGCCTGATTCACCAAAAAACAGGTGACAGATTTATGATTTAGGATTTAAGGATTATAGTTAGAGCCATAGTAATATAGTAAGCCTGAAGAGTACTCGAGCTGGACCCCGCACGGTTCAAGACAGCACCAACTTGACCTACCTAGCCTACCTACACCTGACCATATCCCACACTTGACACTCTCAGCTTGGATCTTCCCCACTACGGCTGCGGGTGGCCGACTGGAAAAACCCGGTCGCGACATGGCGATCCTGCTGTGACTGGAGGCTTCTAGTTCGTCGTTGACACCTCAGTCATCCAATCCGTGAGTGCGGCCATCGGCAAAATCTTCAATCGCTCTGCGGATTTCTTGAACCTCAGTCAAGGAACATCCAAGTTCAATGGCTCATAATGCAACAGCCACCAATACGCCGGAAGATGAGATGCAGGCTTTGGGACCCTTGGGACCTCGTTACCTCGTTCACCCGAACGCCGTAACTATGTGACTACAGTAAACCCAACAAAATTGGAAACCGGATTAAGGCCAAATAGCGCAGTGCTGGGATTCTTTTTACATAAGTTTTACATAAGTCTTAAGGAGGCGGCTATTGGATTTCCAACTTTTGGGTTTCTGCTGTATGTGAAGTACTGCACTCACTAGCTTCTCTGCACTCGCATGAACTTGAGACTGAGTCTAGGCTTTGCCTGGAACGATCCAAGCTCAAGAAGACTGCAAGTCTGAAAGATGCAATGGGTTTAGGATTTAGCGATTAGGGCCACATATCATATATCATATCATATCATATCCCCATATCATATCATAAAAGCCGTCATAGAATAGAATCATAGTTTATGCATCACATAGTTTCACATAATGACATAAACTATCTCCAATGAACCGACTGTCCTTGTATATTATATATAAATATATAAACTATATAGCTCAATTATAGCCCGCATGATGCCCACATGACCCACCTGGTGTGTCTTGATCAATATTCTGACGACCCTACTCTCTTCACGCAACTAAATCCAAATCAGCCCTAATCCCCAGACCCTAACGGCAGCCCCTTTGGCCTCAACAAACCTGCTCAAGAACCTGCAACAACCTTACAAACTTCTGGCAACTTCAGTGCTGCCAAACTTCTCACGGGAAAGCGCTGCCTTCTCACGGCTTGTCTTGTTGACGAATTTGTGTAGAATTGTCGTAAGACCATGAATCGTCACGCTGTACTGGCGGAGGCACTTGTGCTGGCTTTCCAGCTTTTTGACAAGCTGCAAATGCACCGCCGTAACCAGACTGCATGAGCTCCATGTCTTAACAGAACTCTGCACTGCCTCCATCATTCCATTGATCCGGTCTGCATTCTGTGTCACCTGACAGCTTGACAGGGTGCTTGCGGTTCTACCAGAATTTCGTCATAGAAAGGCGTAGGAGGTATACAGAGGCTCCGTAAGAAGGCATTTGTTGAAGCTTCGGTGCGCCCCAGGCACTAGGAACAGGCCAGGATTGCTGATATAGTAACTGCAGACTTTTGGGTTCAGGCTTGACGCGGGCAGGTTGTTGGGTGGCCCTTTGCATATCGGGTAACCAGGCCTCCGCGACGTAAGTACTTTGGAGCTCGCTCGAATCGCTTGTGTAGTTTAACTGTTAATAACCATTGTCACATCATACTATACATGCAATGCTGCAATGCTATGTGTGTGCCCATGGCTGGCGATCAGTTCGTACTATCATATATAATGAAGGTTGAAAATTACCACTGTACCACTTACCACAGCAGTCAAAGCATACAGCTGCACGGGAGATTCCAGTTTAGTCCACTCCTGGCAATTTCCCAAGTGCAAGTCAAAAACCAAAAGAGAGTTGCACAGAAGTTGCACAGTTACACATCAATCACATCAAATCACATGCATCACCACATCACATCACAACTACAAGACCGCATCACACCGCATGGCATTGATGGCATCCATGTCACATCGCACCGCATCACATGTCATTGTGGAAACATCACTCATCGACTCATCACATTCATCACTCATCACACCACATCACGCAGACCCAGGCGTCGCATCCGCCCGAAGGCCCACAATAGACCTGAATGGTGACCTGAAGTGTGACGATCTCCAACACGCTAAACCTGGAGCCCATCTAAGAATTAGATTCTAACTCAACCCAATGCCAATGTCACAGTAATACTGACTAACACCGACGCCGACAGTCTCTGTCAAAGCACTCCAAGAATCGGGATCTCAAGTAGCTGCTTCACTACTTAAAACAGTTTCGGCAAATCCAGCCGCTGACAGCTAACAACTTGGGTTAACGGCGGCCTAACCATAAGCCTCAATCGAAAAAAGTACTCCAGTTAGCAGACTCGAAAGACCGACTACAGCGAAGAGCTAAAACTTATCACGGTCTTGAAGAACCTCCAAATCCAAGGCAAATCCTGCAAGAGACCACTGGCCTTGATGTGCGTTGCCTTTTGAAACAACGTGGTCTTAATGGCCACAATGTTGCGGTTTTCAATGAGCTTCTCAAACTGGTTGGGGATTGCTTTCACTGCTTCCTCCAATATGGCACAGAGGGTCTTCTCCATGACAACGAAAATGGGCCCCAGCATGTACTCGGAGAAGAAGTCGAGAAGCTCTTTTTCCTGATGCCTGCCGCTCTCCTTGAGCTTCTGCGTCGCCTTGTCTGCTGAAGCACAGAGCAACTGCAAGTCAGGCTCGTCATTGCTGAGCTGCAAGTGGATGAATTCCACCACGCAGCTTCGCAGCGAGTTGTACTCAAAGTCCTGCTGCAAACGCTGCATGACGTCAGCGCTGATCTTCAGGATGGGGCTCATCTTGGTCAGAACCTGGTACTCGTGGTTGGGGCCCGGAAGCTCTGCAAGCTTTTGCCACAAGTCCTTGTTAACTCGCTGTGGTGACGGCAAGAAGCGGCTCTGGTAAGAGGCGAAGGCCTCTGCGGATTGGATCAGCTTGACTTGGAACTCCACTTTTGCGTTCTGCCACAGCTCAGGCAGTGATTTGTCCACGGTGGTCAACAACAGGGCCAGGAAGTCCTCTGCGCCGTCAACCTCGAGAGCAGCGATATTAGCATGGAAAGGTTCGTCCACCTTTGCACAGGCATTGCAGAAGGTTTCCAGGCAACTGCAAAAGCTTTTTCGGTCCCAAGCTGGGATACTGTTCGACAGTTCTCTCTGCCACACTCGAAAACTCTTGCCGCCGCCACCAGTCTGGGCCATCAGCTGCAGCGTTGAAGATACGAGCTGCACCTTGAAGCAAAATGGATAATGACTCAGTCATAATCATTCAATCACTCACGGGTTTAATTTCAGGCGTTTATGCAAGTTTACAGGATTTTCATTAAATGTGGACATGTAGAGTAGACAGACTGGGGACGAAACTTTGGGTTGAGGACTCTAGACCACAATGACTCCAGACTCACGTATACTTAGTTCGCACACTTCTAGTTCCACAAACCCACGGGTATCGTAGAATGCTACGGGCTACGGCTAGAGCACTACAAGGACCAGGATACGATAGTGATACATGATGCAACTTGATACAACCTGGAACTTGAGCACTTTCAAACTGTAGAGGATGGAAGCGAGTCTTTTGGAATCATCATCAGCTTTATAGTAGCAATTAGAAAACTCAATACCAACAGCACTTTATATAATGTATATAAAACAACACAACTAGGAAACCTGGCCAAGTTGATGAGGCGCCAGCTGCTGCAACGTGTTGGACTTGGCCAGAACGTTTGTGACCTGTGGGTCCACTTCATTCACAACCGTAGCTTTGATCTCGTCCAACAGCTTCTGCACACCGTCACCAGCAAGCATCGTCATGACGTCCCTGTGACTGCTCATAGAATTGAGGAAAGTGGCAACGCAAATGTCCACGGTGGAATCGTTGCCGAAAGTAGGGATGACCTTGCTAAACTGCAAGGTCAGCCCTTCAACAGCCCGGGAGCACAAGGTAGCCACGAAGGTCTCAAAGACTTCCACAGCGGCTGTTTTGGTCCCTGCACCGGCCACCTTCAAAGCTTCAGCCAAGCGATTCGAAGCATCGTTGATTTCCGACAGGATCTGCTTGAACTTTGCGACGGTTTCGGGCGGAGCTGAAATGTCTTCTTTTGCCAGGTAGAGGACCAACACTTCCTCTTCGGAGACCTCCTTGAAAAATCTCTCAGCTGAACGCAAAGCTTCTGCTGCATCAGACTGTGCTGTCAGCTGGGCCACCTTGTCCTGGCAGCGCTTTTGCAGACGCTCCCCGATTCCGTGGTGAGCTGCCCTCAACACAGGCGTGTCAATGCCACCAAGAACTGCAGTCAGAGCCTGCTGCATCTCCATGATCTGGCTTTCGTCGGAGACACTTACGACAAGCTTCACGGCATGAATTGGCTCTCGAATGCTCTCGAACATACCAAGCCGACAGACTACGGACAGCGCCTCACTAAGCTCGGCAGCAGCTGCTTCCACCATGCCGTCGCCGCCAGCTGCTTCGTGCTTGTCCAGAACTTGTCCGATCAAGCTCTCCAGCGTCGCCTGTGCAATTTCCAGCGCCTTCTGCGGTTCGTAAAGGCTTCCAAGGTTCTCCGCCTGCAAAAAGTCGGCAACAACGGTCCAGCTGGCTTGCTGGATGGCTTGTGTCACAGCACTTTCCAGGTACCCCTTTCGAACATCAGCAGGGAACAACTGAAAAAGGTCTTGGTAGTTCCGAGACAGCTGCTCCATTTTCTCCTTGAACTCCGGAGCTGCCTTCTTCCTGGCAGCATCAGTTTGAGAGTTTGGATTCTTCTGGACTTCAAGCTTTGGGTTTTCTGATACTTGGAAGGCATGGAAGTTAGGCAGCCTAAGGGGCCTACTGGCCTACGAACGGTGAGCCAAACGGTGGGCATGTGTGTGGCAGTGACATTAGTGACATTAGTGATGTTATGCGTATGCGACATCATGGGTTTGGGCTGGGTCTAATTCTGAACACTGCTCTGAATACGGCCGGATAGCCGATGTAGAGTGCCTGTTTGTAGACTGCGCATATAGGCAAGCATCTCAGCAGATTAGATAAATCGAGAACACAGGAGAGGCTGAGAGAAGGCTGTACAACAGAATGCTGACTGACTGACCGACTGACTGACTGGCGGACTGACTGATTGACTACGTGACTTACCACTTACCAACCAACTAAACTAAACTAAGCTCAAGCAAATTAGGAATGATTGCCCAATACTACGACTGATGGCTCTGCCTCTAACCTACCTTGCTTATGAACATGCCTATGATGCCTATGATTCTATGATATATGATGATAAATTATGATATATGATTGACAATGATTGATAAGATGATTGACAATGATTGATAAGATTTCTTGCATTGATGTCTACTTTGCACTGTACACTGTCTCCTAGTCGTCTCGTTCTTGCAAATCTAATCCAGCCTATGCACTGGAACTGGGACGTCTCTGGAACATGGAAAAGTCCAACACTACAAGCTGCAGCCGTACAGTGTCAAGCCGTGTAGCAAGATAGTGAAGCCTATCCATCAGCCAGCCTGTCTAGAAGTCCAATACAAAAACACCGTACGGTACAGACCATATGTATGCCGTATGCCGCAGCATGCCGCCGTAATATCATACGGACCGTACATGTCTCCCCACGATCCGGCTGGCCTTGTGGCTGGGGCACCACCGTAGAGGTAGGCATTCGCAGCCTGAAGATGAATTGAGGAAGGAAGTGGGGGGCAGTGGGGGGCATGGTCACACAGTCGCGCCACAGGACAGCGCTGAGCCCAACCGCGAACCGGCCTTGCAGCACGATCGAACCAGGTCCAGCTTGGCACCCAGGCTCTTGCAAGTCGCACTTGCCTGAAAAGCATGTCCTTGCTCGAACTGCTTCAACGCCCTGCTGATCATCCGGTCCACCCTGCCGAAGCTCTGCCCCGTTGGCAACGTTGGAAACTGATTGAGGCCACTGAACAGTGCTTCCAGCTCCTGCTCCAACTTCTCCAGCTCCTCCTTCTGCAAATCCTCCGCTGTCTTCTTCGCTTTCGATTTTGGCACAGCTTTGGCTTTTGCCGCAATGCTAGATGCAATGCCCAGGGAGTTCGCCTCCGCTGCCTCCAGTTCCAAATCCACAAAGGCTGCTCCTGTCACTGCCGTCATTGCACCGGGCGAGCTCGGGTTCGGCGGCCCTTTGTCACTTTTCTCGGGCTCGGTGGGTGCTGCTTTGGCTGGGAGCCTGGCCGCACCACTGTGAGATGCAGTGTCGTCCTTCAGGCGGGAGGCCCATAGGGTCTGCTGCTTGGCTCGATGCCTAGCCTAGACCCAACAGAGCGACCTCACAATGCCACACCCTGCAGTCATGAACACAAGTACCAAGCCTCAAATGCGACTCTCAGAAACAACACCACCACCAGGCCCCACAACAACAACAGGTTGACAACAGGACCGTTGACAAGACTGAGAAACTTGCAAATTTACAAGCACCAAGCAGTCGTAAAGTGGCCTGCAACTTCTTGGGTTCCCATCCCATTGTGGAGAGAATGAGCTGCCCTCTGCCAACGAAGCGCTTTGCTTGCTGGTCCGGGGCGAGCCTGAGATCAAACAACTGCCAGGAACGGGGAACCCCGAAACCGGGCACATCTCACACAAGGCTTTACTCAGGCGTTCAAGGAGCGAAACGAACCCATCGTCGAGCTTTCTCTTGTGAGAGACAGTCATGCGTTCTTCGACGTTTATCTCGTAGACGTCCCTGGGTCCATACCACGCCTGTTTTGTTAGAAATCAGAAGATCAAACATGAACATGAATTTATGAATGTGACTCAATGTGACTATGATATATGAAGCAGTAATTGGTACTACGATTGCCACTACTCTACTATGCAGCCAGTAGGCACCAGCACAGGTGATTCTGAAAATTCGGTCTTCATTGTGGTCGTGGTCTTGACACTACACAAAAAGTTCATGTTGCCAGAACTACACTTAGTCACCTGCCACTTACCTGCTAAAAGAACCTGCTAAAATGACTGACTTACCCACCGATTCCAACCTACGCTCGTATCACCCATATCATATCTTATATCTCAGACAGCCTGCCTGGATACGGACTTGGGTCAAGCTGCTGTGATGGTTTGACCCCACCACCGCCACCACCCCACACCACAAGCCATTGGGGCGAAACTGGCAATCCCGAACGTGATGCTTGGTCTGGAGTGGAAAGTCTGCACAACGGATTGAGAAAGTGTTGAAAGTTGAAAGGTGCACGTGAATCCAAACGGCAGGGGCGATGGGGGAAGGGGCTCCAAGTCTGGCTAGGCCGCTAGGCCCACGCACGTGCAACGAATGAACGGCGGGCGGTTCTTGGGGTGGGGCATGGTGAGCATTCCAATTAAGCGCCTCCGAGTAAGGGCTTTGACTTGGCTGCGATCACTGGCCCTGCCCTTCACTGTAGTTCAAAATCAATCTGAAACAAAAAACCATCTCCAGGAATCCCAATTCATGTCAAAATCATCGGACGACCGAGCTCTCCCTGACGACAATCCTTTCTGCCAGTTCTTCAAGGATCCCTCCGAAATCATATGAGATGCCCCTTAGAAGTCCTCAGCACCCTTTCCGAATCTAGACAAGCACCACTTGTGCTTTTCTACTGAAATATTAAAACCATGCTGGCCTTGTAGAGCACTGCTTGGCTGCCGTTGGGCAGATTTGTCATCTCTCCAGCCATCGGAGGCTCCTCCTGGTTGGGATGATGGATTTTCCAAGCTTCTTTGGTGTATCCCAAGCAGCGCCCCAAGGGGCGGATGACCGTTACCGTCTCTTTGTCCTGGTGCACTTGCCTGGCAGCTTGTAACATAATATCAATCATAGAATCATATCATATCCATATCATATCATTACAACAAGGAGGTTGAGCTGGAGGATGGCACCAGAGCATGATGGATGATTCCTGGATGATGGATGAATGATGGATGATTGATGTTTGATGATGAGAGACTATGAGAGATATGATATGAAGCTATGATTTGGACATGAACTGGGAGATGGTATGATGCAATGACATGAACCATGAGTCATCAGTGGTGAATGATACGAGATAAATGATAAAAATGATCTGTTGGGGGTGTGGGTCAGCCACCGGCGCAAGCATTCCATCACGGAGTCTGGCATTAACCGGGGTCACACACACACACACTATGACTATGACTATGACTATGCCGGGTACGGCCCCCATACAGTAACCGTCTATAATAGGGCTACTACTAAGGGCCTTATATATCTATATTATGAATATTATCCAACTGTTACTGAGTGGGGGCCGTACCCAGACTATGCCGCCTATGCCGCCTATGCCGACTATTGCATGACTCGGTATGCAATGTACTGGCTCTACTATATTATATACTGCATACCTCATCATCGAAATAGCGTCGACAAATCTAAACTGAAACCAAACACACAGAAACGACTGACAACGCCACGCAGCTTATCTGCATCACAACTGAGTCGACGTCACCATCATACAGCATACACCAAAGCTACCCTGGCTACACCAGCTGCAAATTGAAGCAATGGGACTGCTTTCACTGGCTTTCACTTCTTACCGCTAAGCCAAGCAATGCTTCTCACCAAGATGCTGCAGGGGCTCTGGCTTCCAAGCCTCTGGCTGGTGCAGCAAGGGGTAGATCTTCACAAACTTGCCATGGTGAATCATGAAGATCTTGCGCTGATCAGGCGAGCTTTGTATCAGAGCGACCAGGTCCTCAGAATCGTTTCCAAGTTCGGAAATAAGCCGTACAAGTTTTATACTTACATGATTCAATAATAAGTGATAATATTCATACAGCTCATACATCAAGCAGCACTTGCATGCCCGCATACACACAGACATCAACACATCATCTGATATATGATATATGATATATGATAGAGATATATGATATGGTATGATACACATACTCACATACATTACATTCTACTATTCTACATTGTTACATAGTTACATAACTTACTGATGTAGAATGCATGTCTCTCTGTATGGTTCGATCTCTTTCTGGCAAGCTTCACCCCATATCATTTCGCCGTACATCAACAAATGCACCACGTGGCACAGCTCACACTTCCCGGAGCGGGCGAACTTCAACTTTCGGTCCCGGTGCGGGTGGGCTGTGGAGCTTGTGAAGCCGCATGCCTGGCAAACCTCCTCGCCAGGATCATTAAGAAGGTCATCCATACTGAAGTCGTCATCTTTCAAGTACTTCTCGATATCCAGCTCCAATGACCTGAAAGCACTGACAGCACCAGATGCTACACGGCTCAGGATATGATTCAGAACAGTGTGCAGAGAGGCAGCGCAAGGCAAGAACATGACTGAGCTGTCTGGGCTATTCAAAACACCTGAGGTCATGGCGACGCACCCCCTTCTGCAGACATCAAGTCCACCACAGCCGAGTGTCTCAAAGCTCAGCACGGATCTTTGGAAAATAACAATGAGCAAGCAATCGGATGAGTGGGCCGGCCGATGGATTCTCGAAGCCAGCACAGCTAGCACAGCAACACTGGCCCAACTTCGAGTCAGGACCTCTTCAATTCGGGCTTTGAATCTAAGACCGTGGAGTGGAGTACGGGTTTCATCTGCACGTCAGCCAGCAAGGTCAGAGGGACACATACCGCGGCCCTACAAAGATCATGAGTCATGTCCAGCATACATCACATCAATGAGTCAATCAACGAAACTCAACGGATCTGCTATCGAACGGATGCATCTTTCGTGGCCTGCTTCCACGTCCGGTCGGCCCCTTGTGTTGGCGCTAGGCCTTTGTGGCCTCTACGACACCAAACCCAACCCTCGCTGCCATCGCACAGCCATCACTGCCATCTCCTTTCATCAATGGCAGCAGAGCTCTACACCCAGCAATGAATCTATCGGTCGAGTACTTGGCATGTCAAAGTCTATGATCAGTCTATGACTATGACTATGTAGACTATGACTATGACTATGACTATGACTGTGTGATGGCAGGCAGCTCAAAAGTGCTGTCACACGGCAAGGCACAGGCCTTGGCAATCCCCCAACATCCTCCAAAATTTGTAGCCTACGGCCGGCCATCTGGCTCGCCGACGAAACAGCAAAGCGGCAATGTACAGCAGGCAGCAAGGAATCCTTGGCTGTAATTGTGGAAGGATACTGCGTTGCCAGCTAGCTTTGCAAGAACCCTCTCCGGGGTAGCACGCATGGCTCTGCTCACCCGGGAATCGTCAACATTCATGCCGAGCAGGCGGAATTTCTCTTTGTTGAGCAAAAAACGTTGTTTTTTGCGCAACCACTGTTTCGAACCAACCGTGAGACATGTGATCTTGCCGCTGTTGGTGTAGCAGCGACCCATGCTCTGGGACCTCAGCCAGCAAGCTCTGTTCTGATGCCAAGCGCTACGCAATCCCTGACTACAACTTTAGCTACAACAAGACTACATCACAACATCAGACTACATCACTACATCGACTACATCAGTACAGTACAGCAGACTGCATCGACAAGTCAACAATATCGAAATAATGCTAAACTTCTGCAACTGCCCTACATTCTGATGATGGACATCTGAAAAACAAGCAATGCTAAAACCACCCTTGGCACAAGTCCATGCACTCCTCAACCACTTGACCCTGCACGGGGTTTGTCACGTCATGGAAGATCAAGAGCTCTTGCTCACGCTCAGTCAAAGCCTCGAAGAAAGTATTGCCCGCATAGTCCTGGCGAGCCTCTGTCATCATGCCAGGTGAGACCTGCGCGAGTGGCAGGGGGTTCAGGTTTCTGGGTTGTGAGTTGTGGGCTTCTGAGCTTGGGTTTAGAGCTTTACGGTTCAGTTTTCTGGTTTGTGGGCTTCTGGGCTTGGGGGGCGGATGGGGGCTCTCACTCAGGCAGCCTGACACACCCCCAGCCTTATCCGAGGCTGTTAAATAAATCACATAGTTCCCCAGACACAAACTGTCACAGTCACAATCTCCATGTCTCATACGTAAGAAGAAAATACAAGGAAACCATTCTACAACTCCAACCCCCGTAAAGTCCGACCACGTTTCCCAAAACCTCTGCAGCCCCAACAGTCCTGAGCAAGATCATGGGCTCGACTGCAGACCTGATCCTGAACTCGGAAAGCCTATAGCCACAGCGCGAACATTTCACCGAAAGTTCCGGCTTTGGTAGCACATATATCATATATCATTGTATCATATCATATGAATCATATGTCAATACTGCCATTACCAGTATTATCATTATCATATCATCAGTGGTATTATATATTGTCATTGTATTGTATCTACTGGATACCGACCCATCTCTAGTACATAATAAAAAATATATATAATATACGCCAACATACACGTTATAGGTATACGGTATACGGTATATAAGTTTTATAGCTAATATTATATTTCTATTTGCCACACCGTATACACCAGAGCCCCGTCCAACAAGCTAGATGGCCTGCGAGGACTCCATGTAGTGCTTGTGAAGCCGCCGCCACTGTCTCTGAGTGTTTCTCAGCTGAGGCTTATGATTGCTCCAATGAGCAGCCATGTCCCGCACGTAGCCATCTTCGCCATCGTCTGGGTCGAGGAACTCCAGCAAGGAAGGCTGCGAGTACTTGCCATTCAAGATCCTCAGCCAAAGTGTTTCCAAGGCATCCATCAGGGTCGATGCATTGGTGTGATGCTTGCGGAGAATTCCTTGGTAATGCAGCCGCTGCCTGGTCATCGGCACACCGCACAGTGTTGGACAGACTTGCACACAACGGACTTCGTATCCGCAATCTCGGAGCTTGGCCATGACCTCGTCCTGATTGGTGGAACCGCCAACTCCGTCAGGGCTGTCGCTGGACTCGCCGCCGAAGTCATCGCAAAGGCCAACAACCTGGGAGGACGACAGAGTGCTGGACGTTTGATTGCTTAGGCTCTAGGGTGAGTATAGTCAGTATAGTATAGTATAATGCTGGGCAGTCTATGAATAAAGAGAATCACACCACACTGCGAAATTCCGAAATCGGCACCCTGATTTACCCCAACTCCAAACCTGGACCTGCACCACCCCGGCTTCAAAGCTGTGAAGTAGCAGCTCAACAGCAAACATTGTCATTGTGGACGAAAATGTGTCGCAGCAATACTGTAGGCAACAATGCCGCTGCTGATACTTAGAAATTCTCTCCCAACTACTTACTATTCTTGCTTGAACCACCGGCTCGTTTCGAAACTTCGACTGACTGAACTGAATGAAACAATGAAACCAAACAAAACCGAACTTTCCCAGAGCCAGTGGCCATTTCAAGAAAGATGTAGCGAGGCTGATGGGCTCGCAGGAAGTTGCAAAGCTCATAGAATGTCTTTCCAGTGAGTCCTGTGGCTTCCTTAATGCATGTGTGTGCCTCCTCCAGCTTTCTCTTGGGATTGCGTCTGGACCTGGGCATAATCCGGGGAATCATGGCATTTAGAATTGCTCGGCTCTTAGGGGCTTTGGGCAGGCGGTTACGTAGGTTAGTTAAGTTATGTTATGTGATAGATGATAATATATGATGCTATGTGGCATGCATACAGGCATACAAAGGACAGGGGAACTCACCGGCTCCTTGTGGCAACTAAGTGTCATGTGGTCCCTGTTGGTGGCTAGGAAGTTGAAATAGTTGAAGTTTAATTCAAGGGTCCATGGCAGTGCATATTCTTCGTAAGGGCCATGCGACGGCTTGGTTGAGGTCGGCAAACAGACGAATAAGTAACAGTACCAGTGTAGCAGTATAGACGACTGTATACAGTATACAGTATACAGTATACATTATAACTTACAACTATAACTTATAACTTATAACTCATTAATAAGTTTATACATTTATACCACTTGTATAGCTGTATAGCTGTATAGCTTTATCTATAGCAGTAAAACCGGCGGCATACGGTAGATAGTGGATACAGGATAAGATAAGGAGAAACGAAAACATAACCGGTGCAGCTAGTGCAGTGCAAACAAACAGACATAGACTGCATAGACTGATAGACTTGACTGATGATGACGATGATGATGATGAGGATGATGATGATTGATCACTAGAACTAGACTAGACTACTTTACACTTTGTGTAACAGAATTAATTACTGCAGTCAGTCTTACTGTCTTACCAATAGCTGCTGTGACTCAAGCCATCATCGTGTCTCCCCGGAGCACGTAGCGGTGTAGTACCGCTAAGCCGCTGGATGTCAGTGTTATGATGAGTTAGCACTGATATCATTCATACAATTGAGATCATTGATCACTGGTAAATCATAATGGTATGTAACGGTATGCAAACATACGATATGTATGATTCTATGATATGATATGATATGATGAATCATATCAGGGCACCAACCCAACATACCCAACAATCTCAAAACTTCGAGCCCCCCAGCTTGGACTTCGCAGGGATTCGTTCAAGCTAGGCTATGGGCTATGGGCTATGGGTTGGGTTGACACTGAAGGAGGCCTGAAGAACTAAACAGAGATCGACAAACACTGAGATGGTCTGAGATGAGCACACACTGTGGCACACCCAGCTGCAGAAGCACACGGTGGACTCTGGGCAAACACTGAATTCGCCCTTGCGCAGGTTCCATATGGCCACGTCAGCTGCGTCGGCAATATCGCTTCCCAGAATAGGTACTGCCTGAGAAAGCTTGATGAAATCCTGGACATGAGGGTCGATGTCCACACTCATCTCATGCTTCACAGCCTCTTCTGCCAAGAGGTCATAGTCTTGCAAGCGCCCGCCAGCGAACTCGCAATTCGCCTCCACCATGAGCATGAAGAGATTGGCCAGCACTTCCTGACCGAACACGGCATGTCTGCAAAATGCAAGTGAAACAAGACCAGAAAACCCTGAGAACCCGAATACCTGGAAATACCATACCACTCGTCATGGAACTTCATGGCACTTCTGACAATGGCACGGTGGAGTCCTTCGTGGCAAAGACGACTCCGTCTGTTCCGCTGCACAAAGTCGTGACACGAAGAGGGCCGGAAGACTCCAGAAGCTCGGCTGCGAACTTTTGCCCAGCCTTTTTGCAATCTGGGGCCAGGTTGTCCCAAGCTTCACGCACTACCCGCCCAACGCCACAGGGTCCCGTGTCAGCAATGTTGATGCCAAGGGGGTCCGCAGGGAGTTCCAAGCACTTATCGAAATTGTCTTGCTCGAAGCGACCCCAAGAGCCGCCGCTACCGGTGCTCCCAAAGGACAAACGCCGTTGACCCACGCTCTTCCGCAGCTGGGTGTCCTGGCAATAAGGCAATTAAAAGACACTACTGCAAGTTTACAGCCACAGGGTTTTCGGACATGTCAGAATATCATATCATTCATATCATATCATATCATATCATACCATCTCATTATCGTATATCATACATTAACACAGGCAACTGTCTCAGACAACACATAATGTATAAATGAATGTAAAATAAAACAGAACACAGATTACACATGTCAGCACATTGTGATACAGTGTGCTATGATAGTGCGCAGTACAGTAAAACAGTACATTACTAATATCAGTGATTAATTATAGACTATAAAATGATACATTGATTGATACATACATGATACGCATGGTAATTACTATGATACGTACACCAATGGTGTTCAGTGAATGCTCAGTAGGTTATGACTCATAAGCTCATAAAGAATGTGAGTGCTCGGAACAGGTGCTCCAGTTGGACAGGTAAGGATGAGGCGTGACTTCGGCCTTAGGCTCCGGGTTTCTTCGGGGTTTAGGATGTAATAAGTGTGCAGGAGTGATTGCCGCAGATTGCCTTCATAACTGCACTGGGCCAATATTTGCTCAACCTCTCCTGATCGCGGGCTGTGGCACTCTTCGGCGTCACATTGGGAGTCTTGGGGGTCTTGAGAAGGGCCAAGAAGTCATCTTCATTATCAATGGAGTCGCCCACATCAAGCTGCGTCTCCAGCGGTCGTGCCATTCTAAGCGTTGGCCGTTGCCAAAGGTGCAGCCAGGCACTCAAAACTATGCCGACTATGCGGCCTGAAACTGAAACTCCAACTTTGGGCAACACGACATGACGACGTTTGTGTGGCTCAGAGACTCACAGCAACAAGCGCAACTACACGCGGTGCCTGCTCCTCAAATGCAGAAAGCATTCTGCTGCACGCTGTGCACTGTTATCTTATGTCATCGATGGTGATGACTGAAACATACTGATGTGAATGACTCAGCAACTCGCTCATATCATACCAAATCATATCCAGCAAAGTCTACAGCCTGGTCTCTTTGGACTTGTGATGATGATGTGTCAAAAAAGAGACATGTGGTCATGTGGTAAGGAAACGACTTAGCAATATTATAATATTGCTACTCCTCTTTCTTGATTCTTGGTCCACACTCAGCAGCATACAGCATACTTGATATAACTGGAAAGTATCAGTATCAGTGTATCATTTTGCACATACGGGCACGCCCCAGCAGAGCAACACCGTCAGGGTTGCGATTAGTGGGTGCGGATTAGTATTTGTGGCAGATTCACATGCTTTTCACAGGGTGTGGCTTGCTATTCATAGACACCGTCAGGGTTGCATTTAGTGGGTGTGGGTTGGTATTTGTGGCAGATTCACAGGCTTTTCACAGGGTGTGGCTTGCTATTCATAGACACCGTCAGGGTTGCGTTTAGTGGGTGCGGATTGGTATTTGTGGCAGATTCACATGCTTTTCATAGGGTGTGGCTTGCTATTCATAGACACCGTCAGGGTTGGTTTAGTGGGTGCGGATTGGTATTTGTGGCAGATTCACAGGCTTTTCACAGGGTGTGGCTTGCTATTCATAGACACCGTCAGGGTTGCGTTTAGTGGGTGCGGATTGGTATTTGTGGCAGATTCACAGGCTTTTCACAGGGTGTGGCTTGCTATTCATAGACACCGTCAGGGTTGCGTTTAGTGGGTGCGGATAGGTATTTGTGGCAGATTCACATGCTTTTCATAGGGTGTGGCTTGCTATTCATAGACACCGTCAGGGTTGCGTTTAGTGGGTGCGGATTGGTATTTGTGGCAGATTCACAGGCTTTTCACAGGGTGTGGCTTGCTATTCATAGACACCCGAAGGGTTGCGTTTAGTGGGTGCGGATTGGTATTTGTGGCAAATTCACATGCTTTTCATAGGGTGTGGCTTGCTATTCATAGACACCCGAAGGGTTGCGTTTAGTGGGTGCGGATTGGTATTTGTGGCAAATTCACATGCTTTTCATAGGGTGTGGCTTGCTATTCATAGACACCCGAAGGGTTGCGTTTAGTGGGTGCGGATTGGTATTTGTGGCAAATTCACATGCTTTTCATAGGGTGTGGCTTGCTATTCATAGACACCCGAAGGGTTGCGTTTAGTGGGTGCGGATTGGTATTTGTGGCAAATTCACATGCTTTTCATAGGGTGTGGCTTGCTATTCATAGACACCGTCAGGGTTGTATTTAGTGGGTGCGGATTGGTATTTGTGGCAGATTCACATTCTTTTCACAGGGTGTGGCTTGCTATTCCACAAATGCCAATCCGCACCCCTAGACGCAACAAAATTCTTCGCGTTAGCTGGCATTGCCTGGCCAAGTAGTGCCAAGGAAGTCAATGACTCAATGCTCGAAATATCTGTCCTGGGATGCTACCCGTCTGAGACTTTAGTAGGGCCAAACAAGCAATCCTACGGGATACGCCAGCATTCTGGCTGAGCACACAGTTGAATGCTGAGATTTCGTGAATTTGACACGTCCACTCTCTTTTTTGAGGGGGGTAGCTGGAGCAATGCAAGGTTATTGAAGGTTCCAAATTAGACTTTGAACGGGATTTGAAATGGAAAAACACTAGAAACAAGAAGAGCACGCCACTGCCGAGTGTTGGACCAAGTAAGCAAGAAATTACCATTACAAACACGATATGATATGACGATATGACTCACGATATGATAGGATATAACATAAATTAAGAGACCAAAAGCCAAAAGCTACAAGATATCATATAATATAATATAACTTAATCATATAAATTGCAGGCCGGAGTTGTGACTCGATAAGATCTCCTGGGTTCTAAAAGTAGCGTCCCCGAGTGCCGGCCCATTATTGTCGATGAGTCAATGGCATCAAACAGTCTTTGAATCTGAGGATATGATATGATTATGAATTATGATTCTGATTAATTTATAACTATATATAAACAGTTTATATAGTTTATAAGTAATAAGTTCTAATTTATAACTTTATAACTAGAACTTATAACATATATAATTATGCAATTATAATTATAATTTCTAATAATTATAGAAATATCGAAAATATATTATATATATAATTATATAATATTATGCTATATAGTCTATACTTGTTGTATCCATATATACTGTGTAAGTTTATAATATTATATATATATATATAAATATATGATATATGATATACGCCATGATATTATATGGAATATGACATGTGATGTATGATGTATGATCTCTGATCTATGATCTATGATCTATCATATATCATATATGATACATGATACATGATACATGATAAATGCTGCATACTGCTTATGTGGTATTATGATAGAAGGTGTTGTATTATAAGATTGATTCTATTATTCATAATAACAGCACATCAGACATAAACGTTTATGCGGTAATCTGGCAATAGGACGATATCCTGTGACCCGGCTCGATGCTGCACTGAAGTAAGCCAACTCCAACATCGCGACCCACCGTTCCACTGTTCTTCCACTTTGGCAAGTCAATACGGCTTGTGATTCAGCGCCGCAGTTCTTCTGCCCCCTGAACCTGTGAAACTTGGCCTTTGGCCTGTAACGCTCAGGCTGCAGAGATTGAGCTGACACTAAGATTGAGGACTGACTGCATTGATTGTAAGACTTGGCAGACTAGCAACTATATGCCTCGAGGCTTACAAGACTGCCGGCCCAGGGTCTCGCAACCTCAACCAAGCGTACTCTTGCAAAACATAACGTCCCCAAAACGACGAGAACTGCCAAGAACTAGTGTCCGCCGCTGCTGCTGGCTGCATCGCTGCCGAAACTGGTTCGGCCGAACTGAGCGCAATAGACGGCCCGGATGGTGCCTGCACGCTCACGGGAAACAATACCATACACTAATCTACATATAACATATACCATAGTCAGAACTATGAGGCGATATAAAGCTGTTACCACCTGCACCATAGGGCACACTGGTCGGTTTGGGGCGGCTCAAACCCTCAACGTCAGAAACACAGCCTTGCCTTGGGTATGGCCCCCATACAGTAACAGTCTATAATAGGGCTATTATTAAGGGCCTTATATATCTATATTATGAATATTATCCAACTGTTACCGAGTGGGGGCCGTACCCAAGCCTTGCCTACGAGAACACCTTGTGCACACCATGTGCTACCCAAATCCACTAACAACAGGTGTCTTCGACTGCTCTAGTGTTTTGGGTGCGAGGTGAGATGTTGAGCTGTAGTCACACCCCCAGAATACCTTACGACCCACAGTGCTGGCTAGCATCGAATCTACAATCTATAATATTCATGAATGCATTTCTGCAACGGGCAAAAGCTTGTGGCCGTAGGGCCGTATGACCATACCCTGATCTTATCATGGCCAAATGCAGCTCTAATTTGCATGCGTTGTATTGCCTATAAGGCCTTATAGGCTATATGATATAGCCTGGGTACGGTCCCCATACGATGGCAGTCCATAATAGGTCTACTATTGAGGGACTAACATATCATATCATTATTTTCATATATTATCAAGATCATCCAACTGTTACTGAGAGGGGGCAGTACCCAAGCTATAGGAGTTTGTATATAAACATAAAAAACTACATGATATATGATATATATATATATATTATATATAATATACTGTAGTCTGATTTTGCGCCAGAAATATATAATAATAATACATACATATATATATCATATATATATATATATAGAGATGTATATATATATATATATATATATATATTATATACATTATGATATATATCATCATATATATTTCTGGCGCAAAATCAGACTACAGTCCATACTATGACCAGGAACAGTTTTTGCTGTATCATCTATATCATATGGCTATCTGACTATCTAGATCGAAACATAATACGATATGTGATATGTGAACCATTCCAGAGCTCCCGCCAACACTTCCTGCCTACATGTCGACCTCCTGTCTCTGACACACGTCGAACAGTACCCTTGACCTGCTTGTTGTTGTAGAACATGGCGTAGCTCTTCGCAGTTTTCTGATAGTAGATCCGGTATTTCGCCGGCAAAGACCTGGGACGGTGTCAGCAGAAATGTCATTGCCAAGCAGCAACACAATGGGCTGGTGGGTGCACCCCACCGCATACCACCCCACCCACCCCATGGATTTCTGAAGAACGTTTCGTCGCAATTGCCACCCAATCCACCCCCACCCCACCCCCTCCCAAACACTCCACCCACCCAATTGCTACAATCATGAAAGCTTGAAGGCTTGAAGTGTAGGGTTTGGGCTGAAGCTTCGGGCTGGGCGAACCTTCTCAAAGGCTATGTGGCTCGGCTAAACTGTACTGTACTGTACTGTGCTGTTCAGACTCTGCATACTGTACTGGACTGCACTGCACTCAGTACACTATGATACTGTACAAGACTGCATACTTACTTTCATCAGCAATCAACTTCCAGACTGACAGAAAGCCACCAACCCTGATCAGCGCCAGCTAACTTGAACCACTACTAGCCACTATACTGCTTCCTCAGATTAGCCTCCCGCCCCGGTGATGAACGAATGAAACACACGTTTCAAACACACATTCAGACTCATGCAGATTCCTTCAGTTCACACCTGGCTATTCAGCTGTTCGATGATCCCTTGTAGGACTATGCGCTGAACCCTCTCCTCTATTATAATTCTTCCAATGCTGCCCCGCCTTGGCTCCAAAGCCTGCTCGATCAGTTCGAAGTCTGTGGCATCTGTCCTGGGAGCTCTCTCCTTCTCTGCCTTCGCATTGCCATCGCTAGGCCCGCTAGGCCCACCAGGCACCATGGCCTGCTCTGGCTCTCCTCCTTCCGGCTCGGACCCACTGGAGAAAACACCTGCACCCAGAGGGAGCCTGTCATCATCATTGAAGTCAGAGTCATGCCCCGGCAGCTCCGCACAATCTGAAAGCTCGGACTCGGAACCGAACTGCTCTGATGGGCCGCCGAACTGCTTCTTTGCATCTGAAACTTCCTGGGCGCCAGAACCCGGAACCAAACTTCCCAGACCAAGCAAGGGGTCTTCAAACATTTGCCAATCAGGCTCATCGCGAGCTGCTGCTGGTGCGGCCTTTGCCGCAGCTGCCTTCCCGGCAATCTTCTCTTCTGAATCACTGTGCAAAGCTGTAGCAATGTGGTCACACAAGTTGATCTGATGATACTCAACCTCATTGACCAACCAGGACAAGGAAACTTTCATCATAGCACTCGCGAACTCGTACTGGTTCCACATGCCAGCGTTGCCAACATCCCGTCCGGGGACAGGCACCAGGGTCAACCGAAGCGGAAAAGTCTTGACATCGTTGGCCTTGTAGGCAATGGGCACATTCATCAGCTTGGACGCTGTTTTGTCTGCAGCACGCATCTGGCAAAAGAACATGCGCAAAGGCCTCTTCGTACCTGTGCAGCACAGACGAAAACGGAGTTACACGCATATTGGAAGACAGTCTATCCACTGCAAACTTCAGGGTGGGGCGCTCCTACAGAAACTCGTAATTACCACGTTTCTGCAGGGCTGGCAAGTAAGCTTGTGGGAACTCGGCAAGAGTGTCAATTATTTACACGCTGGCCTGGCCTAGTATGCTGCGGACGAACACTGACATCTTCTGGTTCGCCCGACACCCAGATCTCTCGAACTTGAGGAGAGTACTACGCTTGGGAAGGCGGCCAACGAAGGCAGCCATGTTCTTTAGGACATCTGCATCAGTCTTCTGGCAAAGGCCAGGGTGCACATTGAAGCAAGCATCTTGTGGGTCTGGACATTCTGATATGGAGGGCCAGGTGCCGGAATTCGCACGCTGCTCGTCGACCATCCCACCCAAGCATCCTTTGCAGTAGGCCTCTGCTGCGCCCCCTGAGTGATACTTCCTGGCTTGCAATACCCGCTCGGCGTCCTCTGTACCAAGATTGGCAAGCTTGGCACGGCCTTGCTGCTTGTTTGCAAAGGGAGTCAAAATCTTCTGAACCCATCCTTTGGTCAACGGAAATTTGTCATCTCCGATATTCCACGGAGTGCTCACAGCTTCTTTGTTGGCCCTTTCATGCTGGGACTGCTGCCTCTGCTGTGCCCGTCGCGAGGCCACTGCCAGCCGATGCCTGGCGACCCATATGGACCTCTGACTTTGGTCCATATCCTTCCAAACTGCACGCCAGTGCTCCTTTGTGCTCTGTGGGTTGGCCTTGAGCTTGCTTGAAATGAAACAGAACATCCCACTGCCAAATTGCTTGGGTCTGCTGTGAATCACTTTCTTCTTGCGGGTAAGCACCATCGCCTTCTGGACTTCAGCATCGGCTGCTTTCAAGTCCCGACAGCCCCTGGCTTGAAAATGGTCTGCAGCCGAGGAAAGCACCATGCCAGCAGCTTGGTGATAGAAGCTCCGTGGCCGAGCCACATAACCGCCTGCCAGCTTTCTCTGCATTGAGTGGGCTGACTCTTCACGTATGCTGACAGCCCTGGTGTGCTTCTCCAAAGTGTTGACATGATCTGCAAGCGCCTCATTCACTGCTACTTCCTCACGCAGAGCATCCTGAACTACGCGTCCCCAGAACGGGTCAAGACAACAGCTGTTCGTTTTCAAGAATTCATCGACTCGAGGGTGGATGTCTTCGGCTGGCTGCTGTGCATCAGGCGCTTGCTCACCTGAAACCAAGGGAAGGCCGAGCAATGACAGTGGAGGGAAGTCGAACCGCATAGTAATTCGAAACTTCAATGCTGCTAAAGTTTTCAGCATATCAATGGTCAGCATTTCGAACATCTCATGACTAGCCCTTTCAGGGGGCCAATAGCTCACAGCCACGCACCAAAGCGTTTCGCGTACGTTTGAGGATAGCAATGCCCACAGATCTTTCATGACAGAGCGAGTCGCTGTAAGGACATCCCTGAGGGTATGCACTCGAGCTGCCACGCTTCCTTCGGCAGGGTTCTCAACTGGCGGCTGTTTGGAGCGTAAGCGACGTCTCTTTGCTCTGGCAAGCTCTGCACCCAAACGCGAGAAGCCCAACTGGTCCCTGTCTGCATTGATCAGCTTGAAGGCTATGCGTGTAATCCTCCGAAGCAGAAGCTGCAGCGACAGTACGGAAAGCAATGAAAATGCAGCTGTCTCATCCTTCAAGAAGCTGTCTGACCTGGACTTCCTGACTGCCATAGCTTGCTGGTACGAGTCCAAGTCCCGCTCAGCCTCATTGTTGGTCGCCTCCGCGTATCCAAGCAAGGACAGAAGAATAAATATTTACAAGTTATAGTCTAGTTATAGTCATAGTTATAGTCAGTTATAGTAGTTATAGTTATAGTTATAGGTAGTCAGAGTCATAGTTATAGTCTATAGTTCTCATTGTAGACGTAGACTAGAAGAATAGTAGACTATGCAAGTGAAACAAGTCGAACACGAACATGGACTTATGACTTATTCAATAATTATGAACCTATGAAGTACTGACCAGCTAGTACCACGACGACGACTACTACCACCACTACTACTACTAAAACTTAAAACTACTACTGCTACTACTGCTGCTACCACTACTACGACGACGAGCAAAAATACTAAGCGAACCATATGACTACATGAGAAGGGTTCAAGAGCGACACGAGGATCTGAGACACCACGATTTCAAGGGGTCATGGCCCGCACTTATCTAACTTATCACTTATCACCACAGAGTGCCACACACCCAAAGCATAAACCCAGCTGAGCAGAATTCAACTCTTGCAAACACCGACCAGCCCGATACCCCCATAGTTTCTGTTCTGAACAAGAACAACGAGAGCCGTCCTGGGCCAGAACATTGCTCTGGAGAAAGCTTTCGCTCAGCACAGCATGCACTGACAAACCTAAAGACCAATGCGACAGCGCTGGTGTCACTTGGCTCCACCGAGAAGGCTGGAAGACTGGGCTTTCGCTCACGCCGAACACGTTCTGCAACAATGCCCATGCCTCAAACATTTCTGCGCTTGAAATACACAGTTGCTCCAACCAGTATTACTTTAGCCGCTTCAACTTCCTAGCAAATGTGCTAGCTTAGGCTACACGGTTTAAGTTAAGAGTTTAAGTTACACTGGCCGATGAGATTGGATCTGTATATCCCTGTTTCAGAGTATGTGAGTATAGTATAGTACAGTACAGCCTATACCGTACATGTTCAGTACCGTAAATATTACAAGACATCAATGATATATGACATGATATGATGGTATGTGATAAATATGTCAGGTATCAGTTATGCCACAAATGTCATATGTAAACTATATGACTCAACTGCAGCCCAGGCACATCATTGAAAGCATGCTGCCTACTCTCATGGCAGCCAACGCAGAAATGTGACCACTCATTCTTGTTCACAATATCTCCGTTGAAGAAGTCCAACAGTTTTTCGATCTGGCTTCCCTTTCGCTGAAACGTGTCATCGTCATCTTCCATCGTGTTGTCCAAAGCACTAAGCAACATCTCTTTCAGCCTGTTGCGATAATATGTCTTTGTGCAGGGCAAGTCGGGTGGCTCAGTGTCCGGGTGGAAGCGAAACCGCTGCTCCAGAAGGGCAAACATCGTCTCCAGGCATCTTTGTTGGCTTGCAGTGTGTAATTGGATTCTTGTAATGGAATAAAGCGCCGGAGAAAGTTTCTTCTGTTCTAGGAGAAGGAGAACCACCCGCATAAGTTGATGGAGCAGGCAGGGAGTGAATGCGCAGGTGGCAACAACCCCAGCCTCCTTTCCCTTTGCGACCAGGTAAGTGAACAGCTTCCTCATTACTTTCAAGTTTGCGGCAGCCGAGTCAGCCACACAATGGAAACCGATTGACTGGAACTGGCTGCCCAACTGCTTAATGGCTTCTGGGAAATCGCAACCGAAGAGGTGGGTCTCAAAGTTCTCAAGCAAAGTCGAACCAACGATCGCTGCTGAGGTAGATTTCACCTGACGCGGCGGGAAAGTTAACTCCTCTTGTCTCTCCACGCAAGAAGCATCTGTCCAAGATATCGAGCCCGTCATAACCATGGAGTGCACGTATTCCCGCCGCCCATATCTGTCCACACGAACGCCAGGAAGATCTGCAGAAGACCCAATCCTTGGAGGTTGCGCTTCAGCTTCTGTCGTATTTTCTTTTCTCTTTTGCTGATCTACCAAGAGCGAACAGGTTGGGGGTGCGATTCTGATGGGGTGGGCTGGGATATGAACTACAGGCACTACAAACTACAGGCGTATACAGAACGAGGGATACATCATGATACATCACCAAATGCTGTACAGTAGTAAGTCTGAAAGGACAGAGGAGCCCAACAACCCAGAATTCACGCATTTACATAATGGTCTAAAATATAATTTAGCTTTGATTCTTGATTACCGCCTCTATTCTCGGTCGAAGAAAATTCGGTTGGAGGGCTGTTTGCTTTGTCTAGTCTGGTGGCTTTTTATCAATCATTATGATGTACGGTGCATCAACCCGCGACATATGACACATCAAGCCGCGATATGTTGACATGACATGACTGACAACTGAAATTGTCTGGCTCCTGTTCTGCCATGATCTATAAAGCTGCTGCTTGGTTGCTAAGTGTTGGGACCAGGGTCCCTGCAGGGCTGTGCGCCGACTCTGGAAGATCTGTAATTACAGGCCGTCGAGCTTTGACCTTCCATGACTTCGATTCGTAAAGACCGTTCACCAACCGCAGAATCTACAAAATCATGACCAATCCGCGACCAGCATACCCTGGTCCATAACAACCCATCAACCGGTCAACTGTCAACTGAACGAACAGCTAACAACTATGGTTTGTCTGATCGTGACACAGACCCGCTTATCCCCAACCCCAACCAGTCTACAGTCTGCATCACGAGAGCCCCCTGGGTGCAGACTTTGGGTCGTTGCCAGCCCAATGAAGGAAGGAAAACTTCATGAGCATCATCCAGCCCACCCAAATTACCCTGCCCCGACGAGTTGGTTTCTGGCGAAGATAGTAGAGCTCTAAACGGTTCTCAACACATACAGGCCGCATAAGTTGCGATGTTACACAGCTACACGTTACACAGTTAGACACGCACACACACACACACACAACAGCCCCTGCGACCCACATCGTCTGCAACATCTTCATATCATACATATCAGTCATCGATCATATCAGTAACAGTATCAAACAGTATCAGTATCAGTATCAGTATCATTATTATAAATGCCCGCGTGCTTCCACAACACATTCCTAGCATAGCTACATAACCGTCCATGCTCGCCTAGTAATGACAAACGAGTTTCTCCACTCCATCTGTCCCGCCCTTCTTCAAGACCTTCCGCACAGTATGAGCTTGCTTCGTCTCGTCCCAGCCAAACGTTACGTTGCAAACCCGTAGATCACGTTGCGGGTGGGCGCCCTGGGCTGCCTGGGCATCATCATGGTCCGTGCCCAGGACATCTTTCTGAAAGGACCTGGCGAGCGGCGGCTAACCACAACATGTTTCCGAGCTTGACCCTATCACCTATCATGCTAGTATGGGCTACAGCCTTGAAGAAACAACCGCAATAGCTTAAGGCGGCTGGGGCTGACAGACAAACCAGAACCCGGCCTCTTTTGCCCAAACATGTATGCCGCTGCAACAGTCAAGCATGACCGGAAAAGACCTCTGCGCTGATCCTTGCCTGTCAAGTACTCTGTGACCTTGGCCTTCAACGAGTTGAAGGCATTGGGGATGTGCTTGTCAATGCGGAACCTGCCACCTCAGATGATGACTGCAGGCAGTGAGCTTTGGGGTTTGCGTTTACGGCTTCACAGTTTGAGCGCTGGAATTAACCAAAAGCCACCAGGTTTAGGTAAGCTTTGGGCAGGCCTGTGGCTTTCAATTCGAGAACTGGGTGGCCTACAGCTAGCATA
Source organism: Symbiodinium sp. CCMP2592 (assembly GCA_905221615.1). Classification (NCBI taxonomy): domain Eukaryota; class Dinophyceae; order Suessiales; family Symbiodiniaceae; genus Symbiodinium; species Symbiodinium sp. CCMP2592. The sequence continues at coordinate 1,236,698 of CAJNDT010001890.1, read as the reverse complement.
GACAAGCAATGTTGGGCCGTAGCATAACAACGCAGCATAAGTCATGACTGTCAGGGATAGCACAATCCCGGTTACAAGTTCAATGTGTAAATAATACATCCCTGATGTAGGACAAGATGTATCACTGTATCACTATCACCGTGCCACACTGTCACTACATAATGACTACTTACATACCGTCTAAACCTTACCCGTACCATACAGGTATACTATACCGACTATACCGTATCTATACCGTAATACACCGTACCGGGACCGTGTAATTACCTATGCCTATACCTATATATATAACATAATATAATATAATAATATAATATAATATAACAGATAATATATATAGAAAAATGGTATATACCGAAACTATTCCGTACCAATCGAATCAAGCCCATGAAATCATCAACCTTCTGAACCACCGAAAGTCTTTAATTCTATCTGTAACCCTTGAGAGCCTTGGTGACGTTAAAATTAAAATATGCGACAAGTGCGTGACTTTAAAAATCGCAGCAACCCTCGTATACCGCACACCTAAGTTACGAATCTTGCAAGACCGAAGAACCAGAGCCGGAGAGATGCGAACCATCTTTTGCCACTTTTGCAGAAGCTTGGCAAAGTCTCACCACGAACCGCAAGCAGAAATACTCACATCCCTGCACATCAAAATTTACACGATGCTTCATGTGCGAGTCTGTGTTCCCACAGACCGTGTCCGATTGACTCCGCCTTTTTGGCAAAGAGCATCAGCCTCCAATCGTGCATGGTACAATATAGCCTGGGCAGCTGTCAAGGCATCGTCGGTATCCCCAATCACTTCAGCTGCTTCCCACGCACCCAGCCCAGCGTCATCACGGTCGTTCTCATGGCTGGGGCCAGGAATGGAGGCATGCCACTCAGCCAACCAGGCCGTAGGAGTTTGCCATAAGTGCTGCTCGTCTGAGGGCTGCCGATGCTCCGCCAATTGCACCTGTTCATCCCAATGCTCGCGGAGAGCCTGCATCAAATCACCCTTGGTGCCGACAGGCGGAATGCCATGGTCGCGGCACCGGGTGATCAACGCTTGCTTGTCCAAGCTGCTAAACGACCTGGCGCCAGTAATCTATGCAACCCAAAGCTGTTTAGTCGCTGCCCAGAAATCACCTTTTTAATCTCATGACTCGGCTCTACCAGATGCCACATAGTGTACTGTATACTGTATACTTTATGCCGTAGAAAGAAAAATGCCGTCAAATAATGATACATAATGTATACCACTACAAGACAATACCGTAGGCTGTAGGTGTATCTGTATACTGTATAACGATACTAATATATAATAATATATAGTCTTATATAGTCTTAGTATAGGACGGTTGTATACCGCATACTGTATTGTATACAGTAGACTGTGTATTGCAAACCGCAAAGCCCAATGCCGCCTATATATAATATAGATAGACATATAACATATATATATATATATCATATAATATGTCTGTATGAGATTATATCATATTATGACTATATGCTAGACTATATGATATAATGATATAATCATTCATATTCATACAATATAGGTTTAAACCTCTACATACTGCATATGCCGCGTGCCGCCTATGCCTAATTAGCTCTTAGCTAGTGCGACTCAAACTCTTAGCCTCTTACAGTAGCTAGCTCTGCGAAGTAAACATAAACTCATAAACTCAGCAATCGTAACAAAAAGCTGCATCAAAGCAGTCAAACGGCGTGGCCGGATTGCAAGGGTGCGGCACCAAGTTGAAGTCTTTCTTGTAGAGCGTCTTCAATTCCGGAACCAGCAATGCCCGCAGCTCCGTCAAAGTACGTGTGTTCTCAGGACGGGCCATGATGGCATGAATCAAAGCATCCTTTTGCTTGGGAATCGAACATGTCTTCGCGCTATGCGCGAACGGCCGCTGGAAATCGTGCTCCGGCCAGCAAACAAAGCAGCGCTGACTAGCCATGCCAAAAGCGCCGAAACCACCTGCCTAGAGTCAACAATTACCTTTAGCCTTGACCCATGCAGCCTAATTATGCCGCCTATGCTACCTATGCTTCGGCCCATGCCTACACTGGATATTGGCTACGCTATTCGCAACATCCACAACTGCTGCTTTCAAGCCTGCCTTTGAACCTGAAGTGGTGCGAGATGGGCGGTAGCAGGGTGTGAGTCACTGCACTGCCACACAATCACAATTTATCCCAGCTCTCAATATTGAATCTCTGCACAATTGTCCAACTCAACAAGGGTCCATGTCAGGATCTTAGAACCACGCGAGATGGTATGAAGCCACGCAACCAACAACTACAGTCACACAGCTTGCGAAGTCATACGATTGATTCTACATACAATCGAACCGAAGTGGCCCGGAAGGCTGAAGGCCCCATGGCCCCATACATACTCCACTACCCACAGCCCACAAAAATGCGAGCAAGCCACGTTCATCCAGGGTTTGCAAATTGTCCGCTAGGCCCACAGCTGCATCACGGACCACTTGCTCGGTATTCTCCAAGCGCCGCTTATTTGGGTTCTTTCTGCCGAGAGAATCCACATTTGCAGGCTGCGGCATGGTCGGGTGTAGTACTGTGGCATTACAATACAGTGGAGTTTTTTACTGCCTATCCTGCCTATGATATTATGAGTATGATTATATTAAATACAGTACAGTATTACTGTATAGTATAAGTAATACAGTATAACTATAACAGTATCAGTATCAGTATCACTGTATCACTATAGACCATGACAGTGTCAATGACAATGACTATGACTCATGACTATATCTTAGCCAAAGCTAAGCAATTCCAGACAATCCGGGCAGGGACGGTGGGAGCTGTTCTGTGCCGTCTGGGACATCTGATGGGTGACTGTATCAAACTGTGCGACTCTATGACTTTGTGGCTATGACAGACTGTCTGTATGAGACTGTATGAGTCACACGGTAATGCCGAATACGTTGAGGAATAGGCTGCATGACTCTGTATGACTCGTCTATCTATGACCTACCTACGTGAAAACCCTACAACTCTACGTCTACAACTTCTACCCACTACCTGCCAAGATGACGCCATGTTAGGCCATGTTGTTAGTTGCGAAGCCTGGCCAGACCCCGAGCCTCTACGTCCAAATGACGTTCGCCTGTGAGCCGCTGTCTGTAGCACAGCAGAGGAATTTCAAAGGACCAAGAAGCCTTTAACGTAAACTGCGACAGTCCATGAGCTGTTATCGGCTATCAGTCAGCACAACATTCCCAACGTTATGAACTCCTGGCGACTCTGGCTGCACTCACTCCTAGCCTTGGGGCGTCGATGCCAACCGCGCAAGCAGCTCAGCCATGCACGGCCGCAGGGCCCCACGTCGAATGAAGACATCCTCGACAGACAGGGACAAGTGACAAGGCTTTCAGCGGCAGTTTGGGGATGGGCACGGGGCAGGGAGGACAGGGGCAACTTCAGCCAGGCAGTGAAACCGGAAAGGAAAAATCTTGTCCGCCCCAACCATACCTACCATACCATACGGACCATACCCTTGAAACCTTGCAGGCCGAACCAAACCCCATAGCATTATGTATGGCTGCCTGAACAGGTTTACTGTAAGGGTCGGGTTATCCGACTACCAGAGACCCTAAACAACCAAGCTTCAAGCAAAATGACCTAGCATTGAACTCCGAGACGCAAGTCCAATTAGACTACTGGCTACACTGCTACACGCTACTGTACACTGCTGCTTAACACTGCTTAGTGCTCAGACCATGTTAGAGCCTTGCAACTTGCAATTTGCAGCCTTACAACAACTCCTAAAACACGAACCGGAGCCCACCAACCCTCGTCTTTCGTCCTTAGACAAGTCTCTTGGCAACATCTCGCTTGCAGGAAACCCAAAAAATGGATTTGAACCCGCAACAACACACTTCTGGAAACCCCAAAGGGGGCGTGCCTTCTGTGCCACGAGTCAGCTCGTGATCGAAGACGATGGAACCTGGCAGGACGAAACAATACGCAAGAAACATGGACGAGGGCCTCGGACGAGGGACCTACCCAATTTACAAGCCCAGCAGCAACCCTGAAAGCCTGTGGGGGACATGACAGCACGGCTACAGTGTTAGGGCTCGGAAACTTTGGAGATCCTTGCAACGCAAGCGCCAAAAAGTGCCACGAACTCCTGCGGCCTTGGCTCCCAGAGAAGGGACGAAGGTCCAGGCAGTCCACGGCAGCAGGCGAAGTCCTGGGAGTTCTGTTTGTTGGATGCTGCTACAGTCGGCTTCGAGTTTCAAGTGTTTTGAGTGTTTTGGGTCAGGGTTGAGATCTAAAGTTTTCTGGCGTGTTTAAGCTTGAATCTTGGATTTCGGTGTAGACAAGACAACACGAGGCAGCTTAAGACAACGCTGCGGATCAAGGGCACAAAAAGTCTCTCCTCGGACTATCCCACGCCTGAGCCTCTCACCAAGCCACATTCTCCACACGCAAGCAGCCGCAAACAGCATCTGCGACGGTCCGCACAGCGCCTGCCGCAAAATAGCTTCGAAAGAATTCAGTCGGAGTGGTTGCCACGGTCTACGTCTACCGGTCTACTGCGGTCTACCGTCTACCTTCTTCCTGTGCTGCCCTGTGACCACAGAGGGACCTACCCAATTTACAAGCCCAGCAGCAACCCTGAAAGCCTGCAGGGGAATGTTGACAGCACGGCTACACCCGGGATTAGGCTGAGGTTTTAGGGTTCGGGAACTTTGGAGATCCTTGCAACGCAAGCGCCAAGAAGTGCCACGAACTCGGTTTTAGGGTTTAGGGTTTTAGGGTTTAGGGTTTTAGGGTCTAAGGTTTCAGGGTATTTAAGGTTTTAGGGTGTAGGATTTCGGGTTTAAGGTTTTAGGCCAGAGAAGGGACGAAGAAGGTCCAGGCAGTCCACGGCAGCAGGCGAAGTCCTGGGAGTTGTGGGTGTTGGTTACAGTCGGCTTCGAGTTTCAAGTGTTTTGAGGGTTTTGGGCCAGGGTTGAGATCTAAAGTTTTGTGGCGTATTTAAGCTTGAATCTTGGATTTCGGTGTAGACAAGACAAGGCAGCTTAAGACCCCGGGTGTAAAGTTTTTTCGCATCAGAAGCTGTCGCCCAAATGAGAGCTGTCGCCCAAATGAGAGCAAAATGTGCGGCGTATAAACGGCACGAGGCTCAAATCCAGGATTCCGGACGCCATAGCAGGCGCAAGCTGTACACGATTTTTTGGGAAGGCATTGCCATTCAGCCTGTCATACTCCGCGGCGCCGCTGCTTCTCAGACTCATGGAATTGACGAATCTCAGCGAAGGAGCGAAACCCCCTTTCACACTTCGTCTCGTTTACCATGCTATTGAAAGCGAGCAGTAGATAGCGAAGTTTCTTTGCGAATCGCCTCTCCTCCTGGCTACCATGATACCATGTCCAGTAGCAGTAGCCTTCCAAAACGTCTGCAGTCTTCCTGGGCTGCTTCACGATGTCATGTCGAAATGTCGGAAACAGAACGTCCAGCACCGTTGCGCAAACCCAGCCGCCGGCAGCAGGTTCACTCCAGCCTTCATATTGGATGCCATCTGGCCCTTCCGCCTCTTTCAAGTCGCCGTGGAACAAGCGGTGATGCACGGTTATCTGGCTGTTCACATGCTGATGCTTGTAGCTGGATAAGGAAGCCAGCATAGTGTGCCTGTTCTCATGTTGAGTGATCCACAAGATACACTCTTCAACGAGCTTGATGGTGGGGATCTCCTCCAGCTGCTCGAGCTCCATTGCTATGGCCATGGCCATTGCAAATTGCAAAGCACGGAGTGGGAGGCAATGGCTTAGTAAGAAGGCCAACTGTCGGAGCCACAGACAACTTCAATGCATCACACGGGGGTTATTATGGGTGTACATGCACGCACCCGAATCTCGCAAGACCTGTCGCTGCCCTCGACCCGGCCTGATGGCATTGCTGGCAAGAGGGTCACTTCTTCCCCAGGTCCTCGATGTCGGCAGGATAAGATACTAATATACACGAATATACTGGCATAGACGGCATTAAACGACAAGGCATGTTCCCATGAATAGCTTTCACCAGGCACTTCGGCTGTCATGTGGGCTTTACGGCTTTACACTGATCACTGAAAAGTCTCGAGCTTCGTATCTTATCGAAAGTCCCAAACCCTAATCCCGCCATTCAATCAGCAATCTTCCAGGACCATTGTCAGCACGGTAGCCACAGAAGCCAGGCTGCGGAGCCACAGGACAATAAGGATGCCTTGGCTGACGAAACTGACGAAACTGCCAAAGCACCCTAATCTTCAATTGCAGGACTGCTCAACTGCACGACCTGATATCTGAACAGCTGAACATTGAGGATTGCCAACGCCGGCGCTGCCAGTCAAGTGCATCCTAGATGCAGACAAACCAATGAAGCTGCAAATCCACGCGGAATATCTTCCTTGTGGCGATCGACTGTGGCTCTCACAGATCCCACTGATCACTGATCCCGCACATGTGCTGTCTGCTGGCTGCTGGCATGCGGCATGCTGGCAACTACAATCTCTTCCACGAGAGGTGCAACGGTGCAACCGTGACAACAGCAACAACAGACAACAACAACGATGATTGATAACAACAACATGTCGGGCAGCAGTCCTGCGAAGCTGTCGCATTCTGGATGTCGTGACGATGCTGAAGTGGACGGCCTCGCAACGCTCGGAATCGGAAACAAGCGAGAACAGGCCACTGAACGGAAATCCTAGCGGCAATTGCAAGCTCCACTCCACAGAATTCCACAGTCCGACGCATGCTGCCCACGTATTTTTTTCAGAACAGCAGCTGACACTGACACATCCTATCGTGATGCTTGTCATGAAAAGCGTCCTGGCATGTCTGCCACTGCAGGGAGGGTCATAGCCCAAAGGGATTCTCCAGCACGCATATCCTTGGTAGTAATGTTTGCCTTTGCCATATAGCTTTTCCTCAGCACGTCCTCGTCCGCCAGGGCTGAAGCTGCAAGCGCAAAACTTATCAAACTTCGATGGCAGGCTTTCGGAAGAGGCAAACGTGACAACTCAAAGCGGTCGACGATGCACATAGCCTGCCCAGCGGCCACGTAGGCAGATGTGACGCCCAGAACTGGCACCAAGATTTGCTGACATTCACGTTGAACCTTCTCTTTCATGTCTGCATAAACTGAGCTTGGCCATCCTGAGCTGCTGCCTGTGTCTGTGGATATTTTTATACCAGAGCAGCTGGGGATGGCAGGATGCATCTCCTCGGCTGTAGAGCAGCTGGGGCCGCTGGGGATAGCAGGTTGCATCTCCTTCTTGGAAGTCTTCGCCTTAGCATCGTCCACCGTGCCAGGTTTAGCCTTAGCATCGTCCACCGTGCCACGACTCTGCTTGTTGCAATTGTGCTTTCCGCGCTTGCAGCTGCGGCAGGCAAAGCAAAAGTTGTCAGGTGGTCGTCTGAATGTGCGGTTTTTGCACACCTTGCAAGACCAACCAGGCATCCCCAGAAAAGCTTGAAGCTATAGCCAGAGTGGGCAGATGATGTGCAGCGAGGCTCTGACCCATGGAAGTCCGCACCGGATCTAAGCAACTGCGCTCGCCATAACTTAACTACAACTTGGACTGCCACTGAATATACTAGCACGCCCGCCTACTCATGAAAGCCCGTGCGGCCAGCTTAAGCAGCATCTCGTGCAACGGCAGACGAAAGCATCAGGAGAAAGGAATGATCAGAGCTTCAACGCAAAATCCGACTTTGCACGGCAGGTGGCGCCTTGAAGATCTTGTCGCTTCAGCTGCAGCATTACAGGCGAGCCGATGACCTTGGCAGGCGTCTAAACACTTTGCCCACGGGAATGGAGGCGAGGAAAGGAAGCTCGGCGAATCTGGCCCCCACCTCACAGATAACTATTCGCAGACACCGTCCGATGGCTGGGAGACCGAAAGCACCTGAGAGCCCCCAAGCCCCCGGCTGTGATCCCGCAGCTTCTCCCGCAGCGCAGCAGCACGAAGTACCAAACGTGCCACCTATCGACAAATCTGCACCGCTTCAACCCCTCGGCAAGAACTTGAACCCCACAGCGCAAGAACCAAAGCACCAGAGCCATCGTACAGAAATTGCACTTCCTGACCCATTATTTTCGAAAGTCGAAACTTGAAGCTTTGGGCTCAGGGTTTTGGAGATTGGCAAGGCAAACCCTTTGGATGCAATGGCAGAGAGAAAGAGGGGGAGAGCGAGAGAGAGAGAGAGAGTGGCTTTCTACCTACCCTGCCTGGCCTACCTGCCCTACCCGGCGCACTAGCGGCAGCCCTACATTCCTAGCCTACCTACGCGAATCTAGCCGGTACCTGGCCTACGCGGCGCACTAGTGGCCGCCCAACTTCCTAGTTAGTTAGTAATCACGGCCCTAGTCTACCTACGCGGTGCACCAGCAGCCGCTTACTTTAGGGCTTACGGGGGTTGGAGATTAGGGTTTAGCCGAGCCGCAGTGGAGTCGCCCAAGCCGTCAAAGCCATGACCGGAACAGTGCGAATGATCCTTGTTACGACTTACGCCTGGTCAATGCACTATGGTTTAAGATTTGGGGTGAGGCTGTGTAAATATTAACTTCAGGACAGGGTCCTGCAGGGACTTTAGGATTCGGAAGCTTCTTGGTATCTTCGGGGAAGGTTAAAGGCTTAGGGATACTTGGGGAGTTTCTTGGTGCACTTCTCGATTTGTACGTTGTCATCCTTGCGCAGGGGCCCTGCTGATCTTCTCTGTATATAACTTAGTATAACGCCCCAATCTTATCGGATATAAGACTTGGCCTGGGAGCCAAAGATGCAAGGCCTGCGAACCAACCCCCATGAGGCTCGCATGGTCATCGAGCAAGAAGCGCCTGCAGGGCTCGGCCGAAACATGGGTAACAGCAGCAGCAGTAGTAGTAGCAGTAGTAGTCTGCTAGTATTCTGTAGTAGCAGCAGCAGCAGTTGGAACAGGAGTAAGTAGTAATAGTGATAGCAGAATAGAGTAGTAGTAGCAGCAGCAGCAGCAGTAGCCGTGGGAGCAGTAGGTCATTGTTGGTCACTAATAGGCATTGGTAATTCCAAATAATACAAATAATACTATAATAATACTACTACTAATCCCTAGTATTTGCTAATAATACTCATGATATATCGCAATACCAATAATACCAATAATACCAATAATACTAATAATACTAATAATACTAATAATACTAATAATACTAATAATACTAATATTACTAATAATACTAATAATACTAATTATAGTACTAATAATACTATTAATACTAATATTATAAGTATAATATTACTTATCACTAATAATAATACTAATAATACTAATAATACTAATAATACTAATAATACTAATAATACCAATAATATTAATAATACTAATAATACTAATAATACTAATAATATTAATAAGACTAATACTACTAGTAATACTAGCCATAATAATACTAATAATCTAATGTGGGGCCCAGTGCTGTGTGTGGTGGGTGTGGTGGGTGTGGTGGGTGTGGTGGGTGTGGTGGGTGTGGTGGGTGTGGTGGGTGTGGTGGGTGTGGTGGGTGTGTGTGTGTGTGTGTGTGTGTTGTGTTGTGTTGTGTGTGTTGTGTGTGTTGGGTGTTGAGTGTGTGCTGATTTTGTGCTGGGTGGGTGCTGGTTGTGCTGGGTGCTGGGTGCTGGGTGCTGGATGGTGGTGGGTGGCTGGGTGGCTGGCTGGGTGGCTGGCTGGGTGGCTGGCTGGGTGGCTGGCTGGGTGGCTGGCTGGGTGGCTGGCTGGGTGGCTGGGGTGGCTGGGTGGCTGGGTGGGGGGGTGGCTGGGTGGCTGGGTGGCTGGGTGGCTGGGTGGCTGGGTGGGTGTGGGTGGTGGTGGTGGGTGTCTGTGGTGGAGGCTGGGTGGTGGTGGCTGGGTGGGTGTGGGTGGTGGTGGTGGGTGTCTGTGGTGGAGGCTGGGTGGTGGTGGCTGGGTGGAGGTTGGTGGAGGTTGGGTGGAGCTGGGTAGGTGGCTGCTGGGTGTGGTGGGTGAGTGGGTGGGGTGGGTGGTGGGGTACTGGTGGCTGCTAGTGTTGGGTGGTGGGTGGTGGGTACTGAATTGGGTGAATTCGATCAGGTTGGCTGGTGCTTATTTTGGGGTGTATGATTGCTCTTCGCGCCCTTTGTGGACTGTTAGTGGGGAGGGGCCATAACGAAGTAATAGTAATAGTAATAGTAATAGTAATAACAATAGTAATAGTAATAGTAATAGTAATAGCAATAGTAATAGTAATAGTAATAGTAATAGTAATAGTAATAGTAATAGTAATAGTAATAGTAATAGTAATAATAATAGTAATAACAATAGTAATAGTAACAGTAATAGTAATAGTAATAGTAATAGTAATAGTAATAGTAATAGTAATAGTAATAGTAATAATAATAGTAATAGTAATAGTAATAGCATTAGCAACAGCAACAGCAACAGCAATAGTAATAGTAATAGTAATAGTAATAGTAATAGTAATAGTAATAGAAATAGAAATAGAAATAGAAATAATAATAGTAATAGTAATAGAAATAGAAATAGAAATAGAAATAGTAATAGTAATAGTAATAGTAATAGTAATAGTAATAGAAATAATAATAGTAATAGTAATAGTAATAGTAATAGTAATAGTAATAGTAATAGTAATAGTAATAGTAATAATAATAGTAATAGTAATAGTAATAGTAATAGTAATAGTAATAGTAACAGTAACAGTAACAGTAATAGTGATAGCAATAGTAATAGTAATAGTAATAGTAATAGTAATAGTAATAGTAATAGTAATAGTATTAGTAATAGTAATAGTAATAGTAATAGTAGTAGCAGTAGTAGCAATAGTAATAGCAATAGTAATAGTAATAGTATCAGTAATTGTAATAGTAATAGTAGTTGTAAGAGTAACAGTACTAGTAATAGTATTGGTAAGAGCAAAAAACTAAAAAAAATCAAAAAAATCCTGGATCCCCGGGTCCCTGGGAGGCGATGCCTGGCCGTTGCGCCCCTCCCCTGAGGGTCTCCGGCCTGGAGCGCTTGATCCTCCCTGTGGGAGCACCCTGGATTTTTTTTGAGTTTTTTGATTTTTTTCATTTTTTGAGTTTTTTGAAAAAGGCAAAAAAATCAAAAAACTCAAAAAAACTTTTTTCATTTTATTGACTTTTTTCAAAAAGGCAAAAAATAAAAAAAAATCAAAAAATTCAAAAAAATCAAAAAAATCCTGGATCCCCCGGTCCCGGGGAGGCGATGCCTGGCCGTTGCGCCCCTCCCCTGAGGGTCTCCGGCCTGGAGCGCTTGATCCTCCCTGTGGGAGCACCCTGGATTTTTTTGAAATTTTTGATTTTTTTCATTTTTTTGAGTTTTTTGAAAAAGGCAAAAAAATCAAAAAAAAATCAAAAAAACTTTTTTGATTTGTTGAATTTTTTCAAAAAGGCAAAAAAATCAAAAAACTCAAAAAAATCAAAAAAAAATACTGGATCCCCCGGTCCCGGGAAGGCGATGCCTGGCCGTTGCGCCCCTCCCCTGAGGGTCTCCGGCCTGGAGCGCTTGATCCTCTCTGTGGGAGCACCCTTGATTTTTTTGAGTTTTTTCATTTTTTCATTTTTTTGAGTTTTTTGAAAAAGGCAAAAAACTCAAAAAGACTTTTTTCATTTTGTTGAATTTTTTCAAAAAGGCAAAAAAATCAAAAAACTCAAAAAATTCAAAAAAATCAAAAAAATCCTGGATCCCCAGGTCCCGGGGAGGCGATGCCTGGCCGTTGCGCACCTCCCCTGAGGGTCTCCGGCCTGGAGCGCTTGATCCTCCCTGTGGGAGCACCCTGGATTTTTTTGAGTTTTTTGATTTTTTTCATTTTTTTGAGTTTTTTGAAAAAGGCAAAAAAATCAAAAAACTCAAAAAAACTTTTTTGATTTTTTTGAATTTTTTCAAAAAGGCAAAAAAATCAAAAAACTCAAAAAATTCAAAAAAATCAAAAAAATCCTGGATCCCCCGGTCCCGGGGAGGCGATGCCTGGCCGTTGCGCACCTCCCCTGAGGGTCTCCGGCCTGGAGCGCTTGATCCTCCCTGTGGGAGCACCCTGGATTTTTTTGAGTTTTTTAATTTTTTTGAGTTTTTTGAAAAAGGCAAAAAATCAAAAAACTCAAATTTTTTTTTATTTTTTTGAATTTTTTCAAAAAGGCAAAAAAATCAAAAAAATCCTGGATCCCCGGGTCCCTGGGAGGCGATGCCTGGCCGTTGCGCCCCTCCCCTGAGGGTCTCCGGCCTGGAGCGCTTGATCCTCCCTAAGGCAGCACCCTGGATTTTTTTGAGTTTTTTGATTTTTTTCATTTTTTTGAGTTTTTTGAAAAAGGCAAAAAAATCCAAAAACTCAAAAAAACTTTTTTCATTTTGTTGAATTTTTTCAAAAAGGCAAAAAAATCAAAAAACTCAAAAAATTCAAAAAAATCAAAAAAAAATCCTGGATCCCCCGGTCCCGGGGAGGCGATGCCTGGCCGTTGCGCCCCTCCCCTGAGGGTCTCCGGCCTGAAGCGCTTGATCCTCTCTGTGAAAGCACCCTGGTTTTTTTTTCCCTAAACCCTCCCCTGAGGGTCTCCGGCCTGGAGCGCTTGATCCTATTTGTGGGAGCACCCTGGATGTTTTTGATTTTCTTGATTTTTTTCATTTTTTTGGTTTTTCCCCTGGTCTCTGGGACAAGACCGACCAGGTCTATTTGGAAGATGCTTTCTTCTTTTCGTAATTACATTTAAATGTACATTCCCCTTATTAAAGACGTAAGAAGGAGCTTCCAAATAGACCCGGTTTTGCTCACACACGGGGGGGGGTTGGGGGCTTTGTAGGGCCCTTAGGGTTGAGGGAGTCTAGGGCTTAGGGCTGATGGAGTTTAGGGAGAGTTTAGGGGTTTCGGGAGCTTAGAGAAGGTTTGGGGAGCTTTTTTTAGGGCCTCTGTGGCTCAGGTTTAGGGTTGAGGGAGTTTAGGGGTTTCGGGAGTTTAGGGAGTTTAGGGTTTAAGGAGTTTAGGGCTTAGGGGGGTTTGGGTTTTGTTTTTAGGGCCTCTTTTAGGGTTTAGGGAGTTTAGGGTTGAGGGATTCGAAGTTTTGGTTGCTTTTTTTGTTGTTTGAAGGGCTCCTTGTCGATCTGCAGAGGGTTTTGGGGTTTAGGGCTCAGGGTTTCGGGCTGGTTTAGGGTGTAGGGGCTTGGGTTAATGGACTTATGTGTTTGTCTTATAGGGTTTATGGGGGTTGAGGGTCTTCGCTGGGTTAGGAGTACAGGGCTTAATTAGAAGTTTGTCTTACGGGGTCGAAAGGGGGTGAGGAATGTGGGGTGCTTAGGAATTAGGGCGGGCTTTGCCTCAGCCGGAAATCCATCCCCAACCCCAAGGTCACAACCCGAATCCAAGCCAGAGTACAGGCCGAAAAAGCCTCCAGACCCCAAAAGCCCGAGATTCCATAGCTCCTAAACCCCGAACACCCAGATTACCCATAGCCCAAGGACCGCTTCGGACTTGCCGAAGAAAGCGGCCATGTGGAGTGGTGTGCGCTTGTGCCTGAGCCAACCGAAACTGCGGTTTAATAATGCCGTCATGTAATGGCCTCACTCATTGGGATAGGGTACCTTCAAGGGTTCCGTAGTAGGGGTGCGAATAATGCAGCGGGGGCCCTGACTATTGGAGTAAGGTTGTGGGGCATATGACAGCATAGTTACAAAGGCCACTAACATAGCCGGTGTTTCGGCGTGACCAAGGGACGCGACCCGGGATGTGTGACATTTTGGAGGTTGCGCTACAGATCCAAGGCTCACCCCTAAATCTAAACCTTCAAACGAGCCAACACTTTCAAGAAGATGTACATGAAGGTACTTCAGGGGCCAACTGCAATGCCCAGCATTAACTTAACCCTTTAAAACCCCTAAACTTTAAACCGACTCGAAACCAACACCATACTAAACCCTTATAATAGCCCTTAAAGTGGTCCTTTATAGACCTTTGAAAGGAACCCTCCCAAAAAAAGGGCCTTAAAAGTAGAGGAGGACCGAGGTGCTGGTCCGCCTGGTTCAGCTCTTTGGCCTTCTCCTCGTCCGCCAACCTGGGGAGCTCCCGGAATCCAGGGAGCCCAAGACCCCTTAATTAAGGAATACCTAGGGCCTATAGTGCTCCTTTAAAGGGATCTATCGGGTTTAGGGTTGAGGGGATTCAAATACCCCTGAATGAAGGAATATAGCTGTAAACCATCATATGAATCCCCTTTATGGTTTAAGGTCGATTCCTTAAATAAGAGGTAGTGGGCTCTCTGGGAAAGCCCAAAGCAGACTTGACGGTTTGGGCCCTGCAGGGCTGCTATAAGTATAAGGGATGCCTGAAAAATTCTTGAAGGGACCCTTCAAGGAAAAGCCGTTAAGTGTTAAGGGTTTAGGACCTAAACCCTTAACCCTTAGTTTAGGACTTACTAGGCTTTTGGGGCTTTAGCGTTTAGGCAGGATTTGGGGTTGGTACTTTAAAGCTCTTTTGTGGCACAGGAAGGCTTGAAAGGAGATTTACGCCATTGGGGTGGAGGGATTCAGAGCATTAGAGCATTGAGAAGGACGGGGAAGTTTCAGAAAAGTCAGGATCCTAACTTTTAGCAGAAATCGCAGTGTCCCAACTGGAGTATGAAAGGTTTGCGGTTTTAGGGTGAAGGTTTGAAGGCTTAGCACTTGCAGCTTAGCCTTCGAGGGGTTCAGGATTCGGGGCTGAAGGGTTTCAGGATTCGTGGCTTCAGAGTTGCCGGATTTGGGCCGGTGGGGCTCAGGATCTAGAAAATCGGAACCAAGCCCCAGACACATCCGAGATGTTTGCGGGCTCAACAGTTGGACAAACGAAAACAGACGAAACACTGTGTTGTTTCAAGCCTTCGCGAGGCAGAAAGCTCCCGATATACACGTGACTACTGCGAGTACACTCGTGGAAGCAATGCTTCGAAACGCCAGGCAGATTACTGCATTCTTGTTGAGGAATTTGGTTTAATTTTCCGTACTAGGGATCTAATCAAAAACATGGCTTCCTTATTGTGGGAACTTAAACTAAGTCCCTAAGCCCCCTTGAATTAAATCGCTTAACACGCCCAGTAGCAGCTCGTCAAGCTTCTCCAGGTCACCTTGGGGAGACACCAAAGATGCCCTCTCGAAGGCTCAAAAAAATCTTGTGGACCAGAGTTCGACTATGGCTCTCACTATGCTGCTCTCAACTGTATACGCTTGAGTTAGTCAGACTGGGACGCTAGATAGAACTTTATTCGAAGACAGAAGTCTTAGCGGGCCCTTCCCATGCCTGCTCGCGCCGCATCGTGCAGCTCGGTTGAGGTATTCCCACCCTGACCAGGACAGGACTTGGATGGAGCGCCGTCGGCGGCATTGTGTAGAGAGGAGGATGATGATCACAGGCAACAAATCGCACTGACAAAGGAACATTGATCCGGACTCAGAGAAATGTGGTGAATAAACGTAGGGATTGAAGAGACTGCTGCCTCCACTTCTATTTCGTCATTAACAACGGCAAGTATGATTTGGCTAGTAGCTAACAATCAACAACGGCTGCTGCACTAAGGAGGATGTAGAACAAGGGCATGGCACGCCCTGAAGAGCTTCGCTTGCCAGCCTTGCCAGACTCGTCTTTTCCCGCGCCTGCAGGTAGCATCACGGGGTAAAAGCCATGAGGGTTATAGGGTTTGGTATGTATGCAAAGTTGGGGCCATTATGGTTGCGACTTTTGGGTGGAACTTAGGGTTTTCCGGGTAAGGGTCCACCAATGCTGTAGCTCAAGATCCTTTTTTATTCATGGAAGGGGTCATTACCGGGTCGGGACTACTTGGGGGATCATGGGACTTAGTAACTATTTGTTATAAGAACCTTAACTGGAGTTATACGTAATTATAAGTAGAGTTACCCTAATAGGTCCAGTGCCCCACGACCGGCAAGGGCAAGCGAGCCCCAATCCTCCTAAACCATGCGGAGAGTACCCGAAACCCTACTACCCGTAACCCTTGTACCTCTTAACCTGATGGCCTAATATATTCCACACAACACCGGGCCGCCTTTGCCGCCTTTCTTCTTGCCCTTCTCCTTTCCTTTTTCCTTGCCTGCCGGGCTTTTGGTGGCTGGTCTTGGGGTTTTAGGATTCAAGGCTCAGCCGCTCTTTTCTGCGCGGGGTTGTCAAAATCAAAACATCATCTTGTTTCGGGGTCATTGGTATAAGAGCGCATGCACGACGGCCTAATTTGGAGAACTGCCCACACTTAGAGGTCCGATATGGGTCTGGAGTTCTGCAGTGGTGCTGAACAGGGCAGGTGTACGAATTACTGGCTCCTGGCAGAAACCTACTAGACATCTCAACTGTAGAACAGAGGACCACTGCAAATCAGCAGCTTTCTGCTTATCTTCTTGACAGAAGACTGAAACTCATTGCTTACATGCAACGGCCATTGAAACAAGTCCAACTTTGCTCGGCATCCAGTGCAGCAGGTGCCTTTTTCCTTCCCCTTTTCTTTCCCTTTCTCTTTGCCTTTCTCTTTGCCCTTACCTTTGGCCATTGCCGCAAATCGCCGCAGTCCTTTGCGACCCTGTGTGTGTGTGCTGCTTGGCTGAAGCTGTGAAGATGGGGTGAGGTCGCTTGCTGTCGCCTGAAACCGATGCGAACGCCATCTGCAGGACTTTCGCGTGGGGCTGTGCACCATGTGGGCATGGATTCGGGTACGTAAGGCATTAGTGCATACCCTCATGTCATGTCGTCTCTACCTTTTCAGAATTGGAAATGTCAGCGGCAAAGTCGGGTTTGCTACCCCGCAAGTATCTGTGGGCTTCGGCCTGTCCGGCAAGCATCTGTTCGTCGCGTACACTGTCCCCTGACAGAATGATGTGCTGTCTCATGTTTTATTCTGTCATAACTAGTAAACAGATATCCTCGTGATGATGACTACTACTATGTTCTGCCCTATGAGTCTTCTGATTATGATTAGTAATTTGACTCTGCTTGAATAGTGGCCTCCAGATTCCGAATCGGGCTTTGAGACATGCTATCAGGAGCTACAGGGAAATTATGGTTAAAGCATGCAAGAACTTTTGGGGGCATACGGCGACCAATCTACTAAGAAGCATCGTGTAAACCATTCAGGGCCCCATGATGCAACATAAGTACTTAAAGGATCATGGGACTTAGTAACTGTGGCTATTATTCGGGTAACTATGCTTATAACTACTTATAACCCCGATTAAGGTACTTATAACCATAGCTACTAAGTCCCATGATCCTCCAAGTACAGTCTAGTACAACCACTTAAGAATCATGTAAGACCCACATAACGCCCTTGTAAACCGGTATCAAACTCTACAAAACCGCACAAAAACCCTCCTCCCCCCCATGCCATTCCAACAAAACACAGCAGAACCGGGTTCGGGAGTTCCGTTTTGTCTTAACGGTCGATCCCCAGCTTGTTCAGCTTCACGAGACGGTCGAAGTAGCGATCCGCCGTCTCTTCCTGGATTCTTGTTGGGGATTCTAACTTATGTTACTACACTCTTATTAAGAATATTTTTGGGAAAAATAATAGTGTTGTCGCAACAACCGGATTTTCACATGATGCTAACTTGATCATCAAATTCCTTAACAAGGGCCCAGCTTCGTCCCCAAGGGCCCGGTGGAACTTGTTCAGTATCCACAAGGCCTTCCTCGGCTCTTTGGTGTTTTGGGGCTTCTACTTGGAGGATCATGGGACTTAGTAAGTATGGTTATAAGCCCCCTAATTGGGGCTACAAGTTATTATGAGTATAGGTACTCCAATAATAACCCTGGCTACTAAGTCCCATGATCCTTTTAAGTAGTGAGCAAAATATGGGGTCGCAAATACGACTATGTCAGACTCTTCAGGGGTTCAGGGTGTCGGTTCAGAGTTTCAGCTTCGGTGTCTTGTGGGCTTTTATGAGGGCTCTAGGTGTTTGTGCAGGGTGTTCAACAGGATTTCGTCTTGGGTTCGACATGGGTTTGGAAACAGTTCCTGAGACTATTCCTTGACGTATATGTAGTCCATGTACAGCTAATATCTTTATTACGGAGCCACTCCAGTTTGCCGCAACGTGCAATAGAACTACACAGACTGCAAGCCACTCAAGCGTCCATACTGCCGTGTGGCGGTACAGGCCTGTGCTAGATGCTTTCAGACAAGGTGCAGGGGTTGGGGCCAGAGGCTTATACCTTGAACCGCTGGACCCCAGGCGCTTGAAACCCTACGACAGCCTGAGGACCTTCAGTGGCCTCAACTATTGTATGGAATACTGTAGGGGCCTAAATAGTTACTCTAATTATTAAGGTCCCTACAATAAGGCCTTCGGCAGTCTTGGGGCTGTAATCTACTACTGCTGATGGACAAAATCCTGCATTACCCATTATAAGGAATATACCATAGTGCTCATAGTTTAGAGTCCTTACGGTCATGCAGGATTTTGTCCATCAGCAGTATGACTCTAATGAGGAGCCCTAAGAACAATCGTCTGTTCTGGTCTGTTCTGTGTCGGACTCCAGAGCTCTCAATAGGGCGCGTCCCAAAACTGTGGAAAAAGCATCAATCCCAGAATCTCCAATATCCCTGTAGGGTTCCTTAAAAGGGATCGATAGGGGATCTATAGGGTTTAAGGGTTTCTAATGTCCCTTTATGAAGGAATATACCGTAAATCTTATTAAGGGATCCGATTATAACTTAAGGTATATTCCTCAATTAAGGGATATTGGAGTCTCTGGGATAAGTACTCAGGCCCCTATATGGAGCGGGCTTGAGCTGATCCTGGGGCTTGGGGGTCGCTGCCGGGACGCTGATTTCTGGTGTTGGCGACCAGATTCGGCTCCTTTGCTGCGAAAGTTCAGGGTTTAGGGTAGAGTTAGAGTGACATTCCGGAATAAGTTTAGGGATGCCGGGGCTTAGTGTTAAAGCTTTAAGGGTTCAGGGTTTTCAAATTACGATGCAGAAGCGATTCTAAGCTAAGACATAGGTACAACACATCAAGGCTGAATCATGTCAAGCTTCCCACAGGTGCATCACGCGGCGAAAGGTATCCAACGCTGCTGCCTGAACATGGGCGAGCATGCAGCTGCTCGATTAGTATTGCTTGGCTCAGCTGCTCTCGGTGCTGCCTATGGTTATTGAGGACACTTCTCAGGTGCTTATCGCAGACACTGCCACAATTCACTTTCGTGGACTCTGGCCGCTCTTGTCCCGGGAAACGGGGGTCCTTCCAAGGCAAAAGCCGCAGGCTTCACAACTGGCAGGCCTCTGGACCCTGGCAGAGAGAACATCTCCAGAGTACGCAGAAGGCCCAAGCCCGGATCCCTGGAACTCTTAAAGACCTGATGTAGGGGCCTGGATAATTAGAACAGGATTTTGGGGGTTCCGTATTGTTTGATTAAAAAAATTATAGTACAACATATCCCCAAACCCTGTTAAATTAGTAAGGCCCTATATTAAATGCTTAAAGAGCTTACCGCCTAGGCCCCGGAGACCTAGATGCCCCTTATAGGAACCCGTATAGACCCCTTAAATCCCTATTCTAACTATTACGGCCCCTACAGTACCGCCTGAGTTGTAGAGATCCCCAGAGAGCCCAATACCCCTTAATTAAGGAAAAGGGCTTAAACTTAAACTATACAGGGCTTCATATTATGATTTCAGCCATATTCCTTGATTAAGGGGTACTGGGCTCTCTGGGGACCCGGAGGCTCGCCTCACCGGCTTTGATGCGGTTGGCCAGCCAGGATGCCAGCCTGGCAGAGAAGCAAACGAAGACCTCACAAAACTCGGGTCTATGTTGCTGCCCCCCTCCGCGGGCGCACTGCTATGTTCGGGCTTTTGGGGTTTAGGGCTTAGGGTTTAGGATTTAGGATAGTTTAAGGAGTCGGGTCTGTGTTAGGGTAATTACTACAATTCCTGAAACTCACAAAGCAATGGGGCACACGAGGCTCGCGTGGCTCAGGGCAGTCACGAGAGTTGGTGGAGCACCTTTGAGACTCAAAGCTTTTGGGGTTGAGGGCGCGTAAGAAAATGGAGTTTACGATCTAACGGTCCACGGTTGCGAACCTGCGACTTTCTCCTGTCTGCTAGAAGCTGTGGACTGCGATACTTCCTTGCAGCTCTAAGAGACCTCCGAAGGAGAGTTTAGGACTCAAGGGCGGAAGCTATTCGTACTCCGTGAGTCGGCTGGCGACGAGGCGTTCCGAACGCCCGCCTGTCTAAAGGACAGTCCCAAGCCCTGGACCTTGACATAAACCTTCAATAGGGTTTAGGGTTTAGGGTTTAGGGTTTAGGGGGTAAAAAGACCCATGAAGAAGGAAACCCCGTGTCAAAGTCAACTACAACCCTGTAGGATCCCCAAGAATCCTCGGAAAACCCTACTCTGTCAGACGTGCCAGGTTGGCTCGAACTGGGTGGGCACGTGGAAGGGATCCCTTCTCGTGCCCTCCAAGATCACCTTCCGCTGGACTCTTGCAAGAGACACTACAAGTAGCTGAAGTTATCTGTGGGGGGGGGGCGGGGTATATGCAGTCATATGGCTTCCGGCCTCAATATCACAAATATGACAGTCAAACAAAAACAGAATTCTCTCGAAGCTGAATGTATAAACACACTTCTACATATTCGTATTGTTGTGGCAACTTAACTTAAGTAATCAATTGTCTTGGAACCATCTAATTACTTGTATATCACAAGTATCGTACCACACACCCCTAGCCGAGGCAGTTTGGGGATACCCCTAATAGGGTTTGAGGGGATATTCTAATGTAAGTATACTAAGAAGGAACCCCCACAACCCTATTCCAATTATCAAGGCCCCTACGTTAAGCACTTCTTGATCCCACATACGGTTGATGATATAAATCCTGCATTACCCATAATAAGGAGTATACCATAATTGCCATAGTTTAGGGTCCTTAAGGTAATGCAGGATTTGTATCATCAACCCTAAACCCTATAGATCCCTTAAAGGAAGCCCTTAAAGGTACCCCTATAGATCCCTTTATTAAAGGAACCCTAGGGATTTATATGGGACTTTCCGAACTTAGGAGTACCATATTTGGGGGGTCCTTATAATAAGGATCCTACTATTTAGGGTACTATATTAGGGTCCCCTATTTTCGGAAACTCCCATATCATCAACCGTACTCCGGGCCTCTACCGCCTCCTCCGGATCCATCTGCGTCAGGCAGTAGAAGAGTACCCGGCGGGCGTGGAGATCGTTCTTGGCACCTTGCAGAGTTCAGGGCCAGGGCTTACAACATAGATTTGGGGTTTGGGATATCAGGAAAAGAACTTAAAAATTTGGGGGTCTTGGGTGCAAATCGACCCAAAAACCTTCGATTTCACTCAGATTATGTTCGGAGCCCCCAGAAAAAGCAGTTCTCCTAAGGGTTCCGGTCTGGGTAATATGGGGCCCTATATTAGGGCTCTGTGCCCCCAACTTGGGGTGTCGGGCTTCGTAGTGGTGGCATGCGTCTTAGAAGAATTGGGGCTTGCACTGGTTGCGCGGTTAGAGCTTAAGGCAAAAATTGTTCCTATGAAGGGTTGAGGGTTTGGGCGCAAAGCTTTCAGTTTCCGTGTGCCAGGCTCGGGATTTCGACTCTTGAAGATGTGAGGCAGGGCTCCATGTACAGAGGACGAAGAAGATAGCAGCAACAACCATTTATTCAAACCTCTGTATGGGTAGTTTGTGATGCCCCCGCTAGTCTGCATGGCAGCTTGTTGTAGCTTTCAAAGCAGCTTTTCTCCTGCCTTTGCGCCCTTCCGATGCCCCATGCATGCCTGCTCCCCTAAACCTGGCGCTCACGCCCGACGCCCAAAAGCCTCAGACCCTCTCCCTTTTTAAAGGAACTATATATATATATATATATATATATATATAAATACTAACCATAATCAGGAACCCTGAAGAGGTAGGTCTTTTCGGCTATACCCCACTTTTTTCAAAGGCCTTGGCTCAAGAAAGACCTGGCAGCAGTGGCCAGCTCCTGCAGAGATGGAGAGTTTAGCTTGCCAGGAATAAGAGGCCCTTCTTTAAGTAGAGTTTCTGATATGAAGGAGGTATCAGAGAATGACAGACTCCTCTCAAAGAATGGGGAGCCTTATCGGAGAGTCTTCTGAGCAACTGTATGTGTAACCGTGAGGGTGCCCCCTAATGTTTCCCAAGCGCCCGCTTCTGCTGTCGGCGCAACCTGGAACACAAGAATGCAAGAAGAATCTTTTAAATCCAAAGTAGTATCCAGGAAACCTTCGTAACACAAGATCCGCTAGAGCACGTCTCAAAACTCTATAGATAAAGAAACCCTGTCCTGCTGCACGAAGCCTACAAAAGCTATCAAAATTCTGCCGACGAGACCCCTTATTAAAACACCATTTTAAACCCCTCAAAACCATAAACCCTAAACCCTAAACCCTAAACCCCAAACCCTAAAAAAAAAACCCTTAAACCACACCAAGAAGCGTATGTCGCCAAGGAGCGTCCAGAACTTAGCCCTCCCAAGCCCCAGAGGTCCTCAACGCTCCCCGGCTGCTCCTTCCAGACCTTCTCAAGGGTTTCTAGGGTTTCTAGGGTTTTGGATTGAGGGTTTAGGGTTTAGGGCCTAGGGTTTGGGGTTTGGGGGGTTAGGGTTTTGGATTAAGGGTGAATGGTTTAGGCTGTTGGTTTAAGGGTTTTGAAGGTGTTTGGATGTTTTGGGTTTAGGTTTTGCAGTGTTTGGGGGTTTAGGGTTCACTCTTGCTGACACTTTTGCGACCGCTAAGGTCACATCGGGGGCTTGTAACATGCTTTCACGTGGAATTGATGGATTTGTGCTGGGTATGCTGCCCTCACCCTGTGACAGTCTGTATTTAGGATCAAATCAAGGCTAAATTTGGGTATGTTATACAGTATTGCCCAATGTTGCAGGGTGGAGCTGTACCCAAGGTCGGTGTTTTGAGGTTCAAGTCTTCAGGGCTTCAGAGACATAGGGCTTGACACGACACTCGACGGTGTTGTGGTGCTTGTCGTACCGCACATCCATACACAGATGTGCATGGCATGAGCCAGGGTATGGGTTTAGGGCTTGAGGCTTTGACTGCTCTGAGGTGATGACCTAGTTGCTGAGTTCCTGTGCTGTCGGTTGCACTGTGCCCACACATTCACCTGGCCTAAAAATCCAACAACCCGAAACACCTTAAACAAATCCTAAACCTCTATGCATTTAAGACCAAGCACACCAGGACCCGAATCCTAAAACTCCCGAAACCCTAAACCTCTGAACAAATCCTACATAAACCCTCTTATTTCAAGGACCAAGCACTCCTAAATCAGGGCCCCTTGCTTTCCCAGAGACTCCAATATCCCCTAATTAAGGAATAAGCAGTAAATCAAACTGGGGATCCTACTATGATTTACGGAATCTTCCTTAATTCAGGGACCCTTTGCGCTATAGATCCCCTATAGATCCCTGACAGGAAGCCTAGGTATATTCCTGAATTTAAGGAATCCTTGGAGTGCCCCGCTTTCCGAACGTCGGATGCCATGGCCTCGGAGACGGCGCCCATGGAGACACCCTTGAAGAACTGCCTGCAGGTTTACTTGGAGGGGCAGGGGACTTAGTAAGTAAGTTACAAGTAGGGTTATAATTGTGGTAATTCCATTTAGGACTCTACTTATATCCTACTTACTAAGTCCCTGCCCCTCCAAGTACCTACGCTCGATGACATAAATCCTGCATTACCCACAATGAAGAATGTACCAAAAATTCCCAGGGTTTAGGATCATGGGCCTACGGTTGATGATATAAATCCTGCAATGACCATATAACAAGGAATATAGCATAATTCTCATAGCTAAGGGTCCTCATAACCCCTAAAAGCCCTTAAAATCACATCCTTATAGCAGCCCCTTATAGTAGCCCTTCTTGTAGACCCATTAGTTCCTATAGTTTCGGGTCCTTAAGGTGATGCTAGATTTATATCATCCACAGTAGAGGCCTGACTGAACCAGATTAGGGGGTTCCTTTACAGCTTCTTTAAAGGGTGTCCTTGAAAGGGTTTCTACAAAGGGCTCCTTTAACGGTTTCTATAAGGGCTGTATACCAGAGGAGCCTCAATGATTAGACTAGGGTTTTGGGAACAGGATCTGTTGAAGTATAGCTTTACAGCGGCTATAAGGCAATACTGGTAGTCGAGCCCCAAATGGGTTGTTGCCAGCATAACGTTCTGGATTATAGGGGGCCAACAGAGGGGAACAAAGGGAGTAGTACACATAAACCCGGTTAAAATCCCATGCAACCTTAATGGAACCCTTATTTAACCTTGTATTAACCTTGTAAACCTTCCACTAGAAACCGTTGAACACCGATAGCACCCTTCGTACTGCGAGCTAGCAGTACAACAGGGGTAGCTATTCGCAGGGCTTTGGGTTTGGGGGGCTTTGGGCTTTTGGGGCTGGAAGGAGGGCTGTAGAACTTTAAAGGTTTGGGGTTTTGAATTAGTTGGATCAGGGTGTGTTTAGCCTGAGGGTGTAGATCGAAATGCCCTGACTGCAATACACTTCTCTGCCCTCTGCGCCCAGTCACTGTGGCTCTGGTGTGAGCTCTTTGCTTTGGATGCTCACCTCGGCGCCGACCCCAACTGTCACACTATGGGCGTTTCATAAGATAGGGAAACAGGGTGCCTGAGTGGAGCCACATTGTTGTAAGGAGGACCCCTGCTTTGAAAACTCTGCTAAATCCCAAACCCCAGGCCGCAAACCCTGAAACCCTAAACCCTGCTATAGAACCCTACAGTACCCTTTAAGGGGGCCCTATTCTATAACCCTGTAGATCCCCGATCCTCAACATAGGGCACCCCTTCAAGCCATCCTCCCAAAACCTCTGAAAGAAGCTCCACAGCAAGATCCTCTTAAGCCAATAAGGGAGAAGACGAAATATCCCAAAGGGCTACCTAAGCAACTCTAGTAAACGCCTGTAACCCCTTAAAATAGTTCATGGTTTGGATAGGATTAAAAGCTTCATGTTTACTGTTTACTGGTTTAAGTACCCATTAAAATGTAAAATGTTCTCCAGCTTTGACAAAGTAAAGCAAAACTAGGATACTCACTAACCTAAGAATAAAAAGGCCTCTCTTTTTGGTATTGGGTAACTAAGGAACCTAGGACTACAAAAAGGGAATAAGGGTACTACTGGGCATCCTAGAAAAGTCCCAGACCCAGTGGCGGCCACTGAGTCTTCCAGGTTCACCACGGCGTGGTACCACCCATCCTGGGGTTCATATAGGCAGGCTTTGTCCATGGCCTACGAAGGAAACCCTATAAACCCGGAAACCCGAAATTGTAAACCTATAGACCCCTAAACCCCTGAATCACAAAAACCGTTTAAACCCTAATAACCCCCAAACCCCGAATAAAACCTAGACCACAAAAAGCAAAAAGGGATCACGAGCCTCGACTGTCCGGTTCTTAGTAGGGAATGGGGCAATGGGTTATGGGGACTACTATTGGGGATTATATAGGGAGTACTATAACTATAGGGATCCATTCCCCCATTCCCTACCAAAACCAGACACTCAAGGACCCCTTGTAGGTCCCTTTAGAGGATCCCTTTAAGGGAACCCTACGGCCCATTCCCCATTCCACAGTTGACCAAGCGTCTGGGATGTAGGCCGAATCTCCGGCTTCAAGGGTGAACTCCAGGGGCCTCGCTGGGCCAGGCTTTATAGGGCTTTAGGGCTTAGGAAATAGGTATTACCCTAAACCCCTAAACCCCTAAGCCCTAAACACGCAGATGAGTTTAAGGTTTAGGGATCCTAAACCCCTAAAGTCTAAACTCTACAGAAGAAGGTGATAGGGCAAGGTCTCCCTGTGCCTTTCTGCCGGCTCCAGCGTGGGATAGACCAGCTGGAGCCAATCCTCGGGTTTATCTGAGGATATACCCACAAGGTGAAACCCATCTTTTAGGGTATCTCGATTTAGGTTTAGGATCTGTTATATAGAAATGTATAAGTAGATGGGATTATGACGTAGGGCTTTGATGAAGAGAACTTAAAGTCAAGACGCTTACAACCTGCTTCTGGCTTTAAAGGGCTTTGCAGTTAATCGTTTGGGAGTTATGGGGTTCGTATGGCCTCGTATGGGTCTCATGCGAGTTTCGAAGCATGCTGAAACGAAAGCGGGTGAGCACTGTCAAGGTCTAGGGTTACATGTCAAGGATTCATTCTGCAGGCTTGTAGCTCATAGTGATGGCTGCTTGCTCCACGTATCAACTCAAGTCCATTGAACAGACCACTCAAGGAGTCAGAGAAGGTACTCTGGCAGTCCCCCTTGAAGGAGCCCTCAAAGGAACCCCTATAGATCCCTTAAAGGAACTCCTATAGATCCCGTAAAGGAACCCCTAAATACCATGTAGCCCTATCAGAGTCGCTGTATCCTGACCCGGGAACTCCTGAAGGTAGGGGTTCTATAGGGGCCTTAATATTTAGAATCGGGTTTTGGGGTATATTATACTATAATTATAATAAGGATCCGCCATAGTAATATGGCAATGAAATATTAAGGCCCGTAGAAGAAGCTTGCTTTTGATTTGGGTTAAGGGTTTAGGGGTGCTTATTACAAACGTCTTTGTTTGGGGCAATTCCAGCCGCGCGGCCGTCAGTGAGAAGCCGCCCCCAGGGCCATCACCGGGTGGATAGTGTCCGGGCGGATATAGGAACCATCGCTTCCTGGCGGAGTTTCATGTTTGGCAAAGAGACGCGGTAGCGAATGATTGCCGTTGCGATGATGCTGGCGAGACAGGATAGTCAACATTGATGTGGAATGAGGGCGGTCCGTCTCTCCTACAAGGTACACAGGGGCCACCAACCCAACCCAGGAATTCTCTCCTTCAATCACCAGGCCCCAAACCCTCCTAAACCCTCCACCCCCAAACCCGGCACCCTGGGGCTGGGGGGCAGAAAGCCGGTCCGTCCATGCACAGTCATCTGCACGCTGGCACCGTGCGTGTGCCAGCCGACGGCGCTCCTTGGCCCACCGAGCCTCGGGCTTTTTAGGGCTCCCTAGGGCTCTAAGGACTCCTATAGGGTTCCTTTAAAGGGGATCCATAAGGGGCCCTTTAAAGGGATCTGTAGGGATTAGGGCTCTAAGGACTCATACTTTTGATGATAAAGATCCTGCATTACCTTCAGGACCCTAATCCATGGGAATTATGGTATATTCCCGATTATGGGTAATGAAGGATTTATATCATCAACCGTAGGGCTCTAAAGACTCATACAATAGGGCTTTTGGGCCCAAAGACCATACTATATAAGGCTTTTGGGCTGCTTTGATCCCTATAGGGTTTACGCCTTCATAGGGGCTGTAATGATTAGAACAGCGTTCCTTTGCAGGGGTCTATAAGGGATCTATCAGGGTACTATACTATAATGGCCTTAACGATTAAAATAGGGTTTTGGGTCCATTATACCATAATTATGATAAGGAGCCCCGGTCTAGTAAAGTAAAAGCCAGAAAGTTGGAATACGATTATCCTAAACCCTTTATGGCAAATTATAGGGTATCCTACCCTGAAACCATATTCCAACTTTCTGGAGTTCCCTTTATAGGTAATCGTTAAGGCCCTTGTATTGGGCCTTCAGGCCTTGAGGCCCTTGTGGGTTCATAATACGGTCTTGGGGCTTTAGGTCTTTGGGCCTTCTGAGTTTACTATACTGAACTTAGAAGTCTAGCAAAGAATTATAGTTGTAGCTGATCCTTAGGGATGATCATAACCAAAAATTAACAAGTATTTCTAAGTACCCCTAAGTTTAGGCCTTTCGGATTTAGAGCTTTGGGGCTTTAGGTTTGAAGTGTTCAGGGTCCGCAGCGGGGTTCTCGAGGCTTACGAACCAACCCCAAAAAACCCCGGACGGATGGGTGAGGGCTTGGGTTCTGTGGAAGGCTGATGAGTCCGTGTGCCATCTCGCATCTTCTGCAGTTCCCAAGAGATTACGGCAGAACCCGTCGCAGAGCTGGCTGGCGACGCAGAATTCGGAATCCCTCCGGAGCTCAAAAGCGGGACTGCTAAGCTGTTGCACCAAGCAACATGTGCACTGCACCGGCCGTGTCGGGCACGGAGAAAGCCGACTCGTTCCATGAGCATATGGCCTAGGATGACTCCATGTAACTGCAGCTGGCAGCCCCCCCCCCCCCCCCAGCACTCGGCTTGCGGTTCGGGGTCAGAGCAAGCCGAACAAGAGCCTGAAGATCGGCTTGGCCGACAAGCTCCGATGTGTCAAAGCTGCGGTTCATGATGACACTGAAAGAACAGAACGAAAACCAAACACAAATCAGCAAATCAGGGTCGGGCACAACTTCTTCTTGACCAGATGCAGGGTGGATGTCCTCGCCGCCGGGCATCCCATCGAGCTTTATGCCCATGTCCTGTGGGAGACAAGGGCTGTCGGGTTTGGGGTTTCGGGTTTTGGGCTTATAGGATTTTGGATTTAAGGGTTAAGGCTTTAAGGCTTTAGGGCTTTAAGGGTTTAAGGTTTAATGGTTTAGGGCTTTTAGGAGTTTAGGGCTCTAAGGGCTTAAAACTCAGGGTTTTCAAGGCTTAAAGCGGCAGACTGCGGATGCGGAGGCTCTCGGAGGCTGCGATCTGCGACGGACTGAGTGGCGCGCAAAGGCATAGCTGGGCTCCAGGAACTCTGCGTCATCGTAGATGCCTTTCGGGATGCTCATGGGCATTTTGGATGCAGCTTGAAGTCTGTTGCACTTCGAAGATCCAGCACAAACCAGGAAATTACGGCTAGTGCGCTTGTCAACACAGGCTTTCTCTCTAGTGCCGGCAGATGTGCGGGAGCTCACCTTGGTCCATCTCGCTCTGAAGATAGTCTTTCAACCTCAGCAACTGTGCAGCGGCTCTGGTATACTGGCATGAATAACTAAGTTTTGGGTGGGTCTACTAACTATCTAGGCTTCTTTATGAGATCGAGAAAATCGATCTGTAGCTGTAGTGATTGTAGTGTCCACAACGCCCAGAATTTTGAAGAATTGTAGTAACCTAGACCCAAGCATAGTAGGGTTTCCACACTAGGGTTTGCTTCTTGCACACAAGGATTTGTGCTAATCTTCAAGGGTTCGGGTTGGCGGTTTTACTACACAGTTCAGCGCATATAAGTTCGTATACTAAGTATCCCTGATTCGCCCCAGTGGGTACGCTTGCGTGTCCGAGAGGCGGAATTTCTCTGGGCCCTTCGCCTCTGTTTTGCGCAATGCTCCAGGAGTAGCCCACTCGAACTGTTGCGCCAGTCTCCTGCGCTAACGGGGATTTTCGGGCTTTTTTCGATGCTCATAGGGTATACACGGCGTTCAGGACCCGGGAGGATCTTGTGTGTGAGGTTGTGCATGACAGAAGTCTGCGGCAAACGGACGGGGTAAACCTCATGGATCATACAGCGTGGGCTTCGCACGTCTTCCGCATGGTTTCATCCACATGTCTCTGTCGCGAGCATTTGGTTTCTGCATCATGATCAGCGCTGCGAATCGGCAAAGAGCAACAGACACCTGTCACTCCCGGGCCCTGAGCTGAACTCACGAATTCGAATTACTAAGGCCCCTATTATCGGCCTTATAGTAGCCCTTATAGTTTAGTTCCCTTTAAAGGAGCTCGGAACCCTCTTCGAAAACCAAGCCCTGAAGCCCACAACCAAGACCTTTCTCCCCCAAGATTGGGCCAGGCCTGGGCCTCGAAAAGCCCCCAATCCCGTGTCCCGAAACCCCAAGACCCTGAATCCCGAAATCCTGAGATCCCTTCAAGGATCCCCTAAAGGATCCCGTATACAGGATCCCTCAGAGGATCCCTTACAGGGTGCCTTAAAAGGATCCCTTAAAGGAACCCCCAAAACGTAGTAAGAATCCTTAACGCATGCAAGCCTCGGCAGCTCGCAGCAGCGCTTCCTGGGTCAGCGCCGGCTGACGCTCCTCGACTCGGAGCAACAAACAACGTTCCCAGGAACTCCAAAACCCCTGAACTCGGGAATATATCTGAAATCTCATAAGGGTTCCTAGTATAATTTATGGTACATTCCTCAATGAAGGGGTTTTGGAGTGGGCTCATAACCCTAAATGGAGCAAGTAGGTTATAAGTAGAGTTATAAGTGCCCTATATGGAGATACCCCAATTATAACCCTACTTACAACTTACTAAGTCCCCTGCCCCTCCAAGTAGACCCTAAACCCTAAACCCCATGGATCCCTTTAAGGAACGGTATAGATCCCTCTAAGGAGCCCTTTAAGAGCCCTTACTAAGTCCCCGGCCGCCCCTCCAAGTAAACCCTCTCTAAACCCCCTGTTTCTCGGACAAAGGCTCTCGAATATCTTGCTACGAGCCTACTTAACGGATCATGGGACTTAGTAACTAAAGTTATTATTAACATAACTATACTTGTAATTACTTATAACCCCAATTAAGGTACCTAGAACCATACTTACTAAGTCCCGTGATCCTTCAAGTAGGCACCTGCCGAGCGCGTTTCGTTGGGTTCTGGACCAACTTGAAACCCAAAGCCCGCGCTCGGTTTGCCCGTTGTCTTTGCTTCTCCGAAAAATTGCAGTCCTTTTGGTCGCGTGCCTGCTGCAGTGTTTTTTTGACTATAGGGGTCCTTGTAGCTCTACAGGGCTCAGGGTCCTTAAGAAGTCCTGCGGCTTGCGCTTTCTTAGCATACGCGAACACCCCATTCGAACTGCCTCTGTGAGGCCCCCTGTCTCTTTTGGACCGAGAAGCCAGAATCCGCGGATCTTGTCGTATGACGAAGGGCCGCAAGGACCAGGCGCGATCTTGCAGGGCTTCGGCGTCCTTGGCCTGGCAGGGTGCCAAAGACGCAGTAAGGGCTCCTTATATGGGAGTTTCCGAAAATAGGGGGGTACCTTTTGTTGGCTCCTTATAATAAGGATCGTAATATTTAGGGTACTATATCTATTGGGATCCCCTATTTTCGGAAACCCCTTATAAGAGAGGATTCTACAAGGACTTTTGGTGCTTAGTTCTTATCCGGGACTTAATAAGGGCTCGCCATCAAGGATCTACAAGGACTGTTAGGGCTGTTACTTGCAGGGATAGGGGTGGTTTGGCTTACGAGTTGTAAGGCTTTCCACGGGTGTCTGCTTCGGGGCTTGAGGGTTCAAGTTCAAGGTGTCGGGGCGCGAAGGACCCAATCCGAAACCCATCTGTGTTTTTTTTTGGTGGGGGAGGGGGGGTGCCTCATTGTACTCATTGTAGAATATACACCAATCAAAACCCTATTCTAATTATTAAGGCCCCTATACTATATTAACCTTCTTCTTCCCCAAACCACTGCAAAGCCCTGAAGA
Source organism: Symbiodinium sp. CCMP2592 (assembly GCA_905221615.1). Lineage (NCBI taxonomy): Eukaryota > Dinophyceae > Suessiales > Symbiodiniaceae > Symbiodinium > Symbiodinium sp. CCMP2592. Next base: position 1,205,333 of record CAJNDT010001890.1, on the reverse strand, counting down.
CTTGGAGGTCTTTGCCACGGCTCCAGTTACTTGGAGAATAGGATACTGACCACATACATGCGTAACTCATTCACCCTAAACCCTAATCCCTAAACCCTAATCCCTAACCCTAAACCCTAATCCGTAATCCCCAACAGCCCCATAAACCCTATAAGCCCTATAAAACCCTATAGCTGGAGCCCCATGGAACCATAAGCATCAGAGCTAAAGCGGCTGGACACCAGGCCGGAGTCATGGGAACAAGGGCCTCCATACAGTAACAGTCTATAATAGGGCTACTATTAAGGGCATTATATATCTATATTATGAATATTATCCAACTGTTACTGGGTGGGGGCCGCACCCAAAGTATAGCAGCCTTGACAAGTGGAATAGGCTTCCTTTATAAAGAGGGTCTATAGGGGATACTATATGGGTACTATATATTATAGGAGCTATAATAATTAGCTTAGGGCTTTGGGGTTACACTTTAGCTTAAAGTATAAGAAGGAACCTCCCCCCAAAAAATAGCCTGGGTATTTATTAAGGCCCCTAAAGTAGCATTCCTAATGGGGTCTTTGCTATAAGCACAGTTCTATCATTAAGGCCTCCGCACAAACATTCCCATGCCCACACTGATTGTACACATACATAGTACACATGCACACACACACACACATGCAGAGAAACACACAAGTACAAGCACACATAAACGGAAAAATCGTATGCATGTAAACATGAACACAACATCTAAATGCCAATACCAACATATGTAGAGGTACAGACCACTGCCTGTATATATGTTAAACGGGCATGCACAACATCGCAGATGATGATTCTTGTCATTACCATACCATCAACGACGACCGGCACCAGAAACTTCTGAAAACATACTGAAATAGGTGTCGATTTCAACAGTCCCCGAAATTATCTACAATCAGCGTGATACGTCAAACAATAGGGGAAACTCTGCGTCATCCCAAATCGATGCCTAGTGAAGCCCTAGCACTGCTTCCCACGAACTGGCTGATGGGTTAGGGCTTGAGGTCTAGGGTTTTGGGGTTTGAAACGGCTTGGGGTTTGGGACGTGGAGTTTGGGGTTCAGGCCCGAGAGCTTGCGGTTGAAGTGTTAAGGCTGGATTGAGGGGCTTCCGACTCTAGGATTTGGGAGTTTCCGAAAATTCGGGGTACCTTATTTTGGGGCCCTTACAATAAGGATCCTACTATTTAGGGTACTATATATTAGGGCCCCCCATTTTCGGAAACTCCCATTTGTCGGTCCAGAAGTGCTCCTGCCTGGAAGGAGGCAATGTCACAGAAGCTCGCCTCGCCACGCCGATGGCTCAGATACTCAGGCAATGGAGCTTGAACCTGGGATCGTCACAGCATGGATTCGTTAGAAGGGGCCCCGTGGTATAAAAGAATATAATAGGGCCCTAATATAATCCTTATAGTCACTATTACAGGGTGGGGGCAGCTTCTAATGGATTCGCAAGTAAACGCTCGATCGGCGACAACCCCAAGCTCTCAGTGTCGGAAAACCCGACCAGGTTCCTCTGTGGAAGGATGCGCTGCGTAGATCATTGGCGACATCGGCCCAGATCCCCAGAGTCCTAAACCCTAAAAACCCTCTAAAGCCCTAAACCCTATAAGCCCTACACCCTTAAACCCAAAACCCTATAAGCCCTAAACCCTATAGGCCCTGAGCCCCAAACCCTAAAGCACATGAAATCTGAGGCACTCCGTCGCTGTCCCGCCAGCTGCGACAGCCGACCGCGCCTGGTGCAACGATAGTGCCGGAAACTCCTCAAGAACCCTCAGGATCGAAATCGGCGTAAACAGGATGGGATCTATAAGGGTTTCTATAGGGCTGCTATTAGGGTACTTTACGAGTAGTTCTCCAAATATTAGGGTCCCCTTTTTTGGTCCCCAACATAGTACGGCATGCTTGCAAAAAGGACCCTAAAAACGATCCTAATTTAGAAGACTACCCATTTTAAGAACCCTATAGGCCTATAGGATTGGAAGAAGCAAAGGGTTCTTAGTCCGGTTCCTACATTTGTCTTGACGTCCAGCCCATTTCAAGCGTGAGATCCCGTGATACTGTCGATGGACAAAATGCTGGACCTATTATAAGGACTATACCATAGTTCCCATAGTTTAGAGTCCTTAGGGTCATGCAGGATTTTGTCCATCAACAGTATGTGGAGTCCAAGACTGTTGGGTTCCGCGGGGTTCCTGATTGTTACTACCATGTTGCTTGCGTTCCGTACTACTCTTCCCACCATGTTGGTTGGGGGTCGAAGTAAGTTGTAGGGCACGGCTGAGAAGTGGGGTAGTGGAACAGACACTTGCAAACCCTACCTGCTTCTGTCCTCCAAATACTCGCCGTTCTCTCTGTCCAAAGGCAAACAAGGCAAATTAGGGTCCGTGTTGAGCATTACAAGATTGATGTAGTGCTTGGAAGATACACAATAAGCACTAACGTCGATACATACTATATGGGTACTTTAAGGGTCCCAGAAGGTATTGTATAAGGGTACTATAGGTGCAGACTTCTCAGCCACCATCGCCTCGAGACACGAGCCTCGGAGTCGCCAACCACGTCCGGCCCCCAAGCAGCCTTGAGGAATCATTGAGGTCTTATAGGGCTTATAGGGTTTTATAGGGTTTATAGGGTTTATAGGGTTTATAGGGTTTATAGGGTTTTATAGGGCTTACAGGGCTTATGGGGTTTCATTTAGGGTTTTGCACCTGGTTTTTTGGAAAAGGCATCACCCTGGCCTGGCCCTATATAGACAGCCGGAGCATTGTATATAACCTGCCTCTACAAGTAAGGCACCACAATTGCCAGAAACCCCCACACGACTCTAAACATTAAGCCCTAGACTAGACCCCAAACCCTACCCTTGGCCCTGAAACCCAGAAACCTTAAACACTCGAATATTCATATTATAGTATGTTCTAGTATGTTACAGTATATTGTTGTATATGAAAGAATATTGCAGCATCACATAGTATATTATAGTATGTTATAGTATGTTATAGTATATTATTAAGTTTTTGTATATTATAGTATGTTATCGTGTATCACAGTATATTATAATGGTTATAATACAGTATATTACCGTAATCAGAGTGAATCACGCAACCATTGCAGGAGCCTCGCGGAAACCAAACACGCCGAAGCCACCAAGGCAGTCCTGACAGCGACGTCGATTTTCTCGATTCCTTCATTGTTGGGAGAGGAATAAACATGTACATTGCTATTCCATATTAGGTTCAAGTACCCATAAAAAATTGAAACCTATGACAAATTCGAGGGTCATTGGGCCTTAGTACTGCCCGAAGAAAAAGGTTTAGGGTTTAGGGTTTAAGGTTTAGGGTCAGGGTTTATAAGGGTTTAGGGTTAGGGTTTAGGGTATATAAAGGTTTAGGGTCGAAGGTTTAGGGTTTATAAGGGTTTAGGCTTGGAGTTTGGGGTTTGTAAGGGTTTAGAGTTTAGGGGAGGAAATCATGGGGCTTAGTAACCATAGGATTCTGTTGCTTCAAAGGGTCCCTTCAAAAAATCTTCAAGGGATCTATAAGGGTTCTAAAAGGGGAGTTTTAGGGTTTACTTGAAGGATCCTGGGACTCAGGAAAGTGGGTCATTATTAAGGTAACTAACTATACTTCAAAATTACGCATAACCCCGATTGAGGTACTTATAACCATACTTACTAAGGCCCATGATCCTCCAAGCATGGCGAAAAATTCTAGTCGTAAAGCGGTCCATGATGCGGAAAAGTTTACAGTTCTGTTTCTTACCAGAGGTTCCGTTTGCTGTTCTGATTTATATTCATGTTGTCGGTCCTGTTGAAGCAGTAATGTGGTCCTTGTACAGTCAGGCTCGTGGAATCGTGGAAAACGGGAGGGTGTGTTGGCGGGGCCATTTAGAATGTAATTCGATTGTTAATTGAACTATGCTTGACTTTGCTACTTGCTGCATGTAGTGCATTGAGTTGTTACCACATCCCCGTGCTAACTTTGTGTACTGTCCGTAAGCAATGCTGCCTGCCACGCGCGCAACCGGCACGGTGACGGTGCGCTGCAGTCATGGCAAGGAACCCGAAAGGCTGTGCGTCCAATATACGGGCGGTAACAAGTAAACTGACTGAGGTTTGGTCGTAGATGAAAGATATTGTAGAAAATATTTTAAAAAAAAACCTACAGACTAGTCTTACCAAGTTTCGAAACACGAGGGCTTTGATATGACACCTGCAAGCCTGAAAGATTCGACCTTTCAGGCCCAGGCGGTTGGAAATTCAGATAGGGCACATCCCCGATGGACATTGGCAAACTACTGGCACTATGGTCGTAGGACGCCTTTGGAGACTTGTTTCGCTGACTAGCTTGTCATTGTTACCTAGCAGAAGCATGCGCAAGCCTGTGCCGAGCCAACACGCTCACAAATCTAATGTCACCGCCGCAGCTTTGTCGAAAGAGGTTTTGGGATGCGGCCAAACCGAACACACATCGACCAGATGGCGAATGGGGTTCGATAGTTGTACCATGTGCAGGTATGCGACAAAAGAAGCTCTCACGGCTCGGAATGCAACAGCCTTAGGAACAACACGGCGCAATCGCATGTCTTTTCCCAACCATCCGGCACGCGTGTGTCCAGCGCCAAGTTGCCGAGGAAAACACGACCTGGCCCACAGGGGCAATAAGAATATAGAAGAACAGGAACAAACACTCGCCAGCGTTTGTGATCACCCTGCGATCATGCCAAAACCGAATTCTTATGTCACCGCACACCCCCCTTCTTCAGAACTTCGCAGCCCTGCCAGGTTCGTGCATTCGTTTCAGGCTGCGGTAGGTGTACCAGTAGCCGGAAAGACCTACCTTTGCAAGGAACCATATGGTTAAAACATCTTGAAGAACCCTAAGAAGGTAGGTCTTTTCGGTTTTAGGTGCATTAAGATTACATAAGGGGTATTGGGCCCTTTAGGAGCTCCAACTCCAAGCAAAAAAAAAGGACGGACCCTACGATGGATCCGTGCTGACGTAAACTCAAAACAGAACAAGACATAGAGCTTAGCGCTGAAGGAGTTCATGATGTCGAATTCACACCATGTGAGAAGGTCTGGGTGTCACAGGCTCGCATAGACTTGCCGACTCCCTAGGACGCTGCATTGCTTCAAAGGCTTTCTGGACTGCAGATTGCACCATCAAGGAGGACTACCACTCACTCAAACCCATAAGATGCCTGAAGCCTGAATACAAAGGCTCCAATCCCCAAATCCAGTATCACCAAGCTCCGGAAGCCCATGGACCCCCGACCATTGAATACTTAAGAACTAACCGTACAGGATCACAATTAATCAGCACCGTCTTGCAGAATTGCGAGGAGTGCAGACACTTGGTCTGCACCTTGTCTAGCCAAGCCTCGTCGTTTCGCACGAAAGAGTAGCTACAAAAGCACGAGAAGCAGCCGTGCAAGTTAAATGGCATCGCAATTAAAGCACTGTTGGCCCCTCAACGTTAAGATTGACGTCTTCTCTTAAGGACTTGCGTCTCAAAACGGCTGGCCCCACTCAACATGGTAAGAACGGCCGGCGTGCGTAAGCCCTACAGGCCGATGGGCGGCAACTTCACCGGCAAAGGGCAACCCGATTCCACAGTGCTCAGGATGTCAAGGCTCTGAGGAACCTAGCCGAACTACAGACAAGCTGGGCCAGACGAGGAAGTGTAACAAAGACAAACGCCGAGATTCCCCAGTCCCACACCATACCCGCAACTCCGAAACTCCCTTCTTGCAGCACAAAACATCCAAAGAGCCGGACACACCGGGCAGTATCCGGTATCCGGTCTAACGATTACCATAGACTCGGCGACAGGAAAGCTCTGCGAGTGCGCCTCTGTGGCCAGCAGCCGGTGCAGCGAACCCAGCTCCGCTAGCTCGAGCAGCAGGTGCACCTACGGGCTGACATGAGATTTGCTGCATTTAGGAGGGCAATCGACCTATCCCTGCACGAGCAGACTGCAATTACAGACTTACCAGATGCATCCAAAGAGCACGAGCCCTGTCGTGGGTGACGCCAAGGAGGCCTCAGAAGAAGTCAGACGATCAACGCCGCAAAACAAGACAAGTCATGCTCTTGCCAACGCTGCATTCCGTGATTTGGCCTCCGACGGATGACAAACGGGCTGTCTGTCCTTGGCATTTCACATAACGCTCTACAGCAGAGTTCCCTGTCACAGCTTTGAAATTGAGGCTCTAGCATCATCTGCACCTGCATTTCCCGCTCGAGCAAACGCGCCGCCCCTTCCTGGATCCAAAGTGCGGAGCTTCAAGGCTGGAGTGTGAACCACATAAAACACCACGCACTCTACCAGGACCATGACGACCATGACGACCAGGATCACCTTTACCACCATGACTCATGACCAACAAGATCACATAGACCACCAGGGCCACCACCACCAAGGGGCGCAAGGATCACACTTTCCACCAGAACCACCATCTCCACCACTACCACTACCACTGCCGCCAGGGCACCATAAAGATAGAGGCAAACCAAAGGCAACATCCTCAAACTTTTTCCACCAACGGCGAGATTAAGAATCCACATTACGGACCCCCGAAAAGCCTCGCAGTATCATAGTAATAGTATGGTCGTCTGGCCCTGCTGTATCTGAAGCACTTCGATCAGCCGGGCCCTGCCAGGACTTTAGCCACTTCCCTCCTTGGACAAGCACAGATGAGGCCGATGCATTGGAATCTGCAATGAATCGCGCGTTTCCGTCAAAGCCACAGCAGAACTGCGGAAATCATACCATCTTTGTCCTAGTTCCACTAAAGTGGGGTTTTGACGACGGAGTGATGTCTTCTGCAATCTTTCTCCAGGGAGAGAAATGGCGGAGGGTAGCAATACGTACAAGCGTAGGGCATAGGGTTGATTTCACATCTGACGGCGAGAATACACATCACCCGAGTGTGGACGCTGTTTCAAGGAATTACACATCAGTGGCGAGAATACGCATCAGCAGATGCTAATCCCCATCCAGGCGCTGTTTTTTAGTCTCCACGTCGCGCAAGCTCAAATTTCAGGATATGCCGCGGACGGTGGGGTTTGAAGCACTTGTCATTGCATTCTAGAGCACATTTTGGCACTGAATCCCCAAGTAGACGCTGCAAGCACTCGATTCCACAAGCACCCAATCGAGACACACATCATTGGCAGCACCGCATCAAAACCAGCCATTCCCCATCTAGACGTTCGACTCCGCAAGCACCCACTCGAGACGCACAGCAGTGGCATCACACACATCAAAACCAGCCGTTCTTCATCTAGACGCTCGATTCCACGTGGAACCATGGGATCTTTCAGAAATATAGAACTTACTGCTTGACATGCGTTTCTCGAGTGTGGACGCTGAACGATGCGTATTTCAACCCAGCGATGCGAGATAAAGCGACATTTGTACTTATGCTGATCACCCTGGCCTTCACCAGGTGCTGCTTGCTGACGCTCTTCAGAGCGTACAGCTGGGGCTGCCCAGGCGGACCTGTCATTCGACGAGCTGGCAACACCGACACAAAGGAATGGTGGCAGAGGTCCCTGCCTTTGTCGACCGCCCGCACTTCACCCCATGCGCCTCGCCCCAGCACTCCCCGGTTCCTGAGCCACTCTTGCTAGGATGAAGGTCATGGTCGAGTATTTGTGGAGTTCGCGTTCTCAGGATCGGGCTGGAAGCCCTTGAGGCCGATGCGCGGCAGGCTGACCTACAAAGTGTAACCGGGAACCATGTGCCACAAGACTTGCCTGCGTAGCAGCGCTGCTGACTGCGTCTGCCTGCGCAAGGGCCTCCTCCAGGCGGGCGCTTTCCTGCAGAATGCGGCTCCAACTGATCTGGACAGCGGAGGCTGATCACAAAGCAAACTGGGATTCGATGCTTTTCCACAACCCTGTGTCTCCTTGTCGCCACTTCATATGGATGATATCCCACTGAGGTGCATCAAACGTGCCTGACAAAACCCAGCATCCCCCGTGGAAGCCGAAGTTGTGTACGCGACAATCACAATAACAAGATCACAACGATGATGCCGAAACTGCTTCGGTCGCTTCGTGCGTGCATTTGATGGACACAAACGGGAGCGAGCATGTGCGAGGAAAACAAAGATTAAGAGGACACGGGCGAGTGTGAATGCGAGCCAGAAAGAACAAGGACAAACAAAGCAGGCACTCGGATGCACGTGCAGACGCTACAAGTCAGTTGACGCACTCCACTTTGCCGCTGTCACAACATGCTGGATGACAACGCAGTAGGGATGGCTGTGTTGTCAAGGATACTGCTGCTGACTGCCGACAGTGATGCTCATGATTGTTCAAAGCAACGGTGGCAAGTATGCCGACACTGGGTGACCATAAATACAACGGCATACATGCCAGCAATGGGGTGAGCGCTGTCAGTCAAGAGGGCATCGAGAATCCATCGCTGTCGCAGCACAGCAGTGGCAGCAACAACAGTCGCCGTCATGGCGCATTAAACGGGTCATGACGTAATTAACTAGTGCGATCGTTATGTCCTACAAACAGCTCTGAACGATGTTCATAAACAGTGTCGGTGGTGGCAGCAGCAGCAGCAGCGGGAGTAGTAGCGGAGGACTGGCTGGTTGAACTGGCAGTAATCGCAGCGACAGCAATACCAAGCAGTGGAAGCAGCAACAATAGCAGTGGTCGCAGGGCAGAGGCAACAGGAGTGGTAGCAATGATGAGGCAGTCGACTCTTGCGTAACAAGAATTCATGCTGGTTGTGACACAGCCGATGTTGACAATAGCAATAATGATGATATCTAAAGCAGTGGCCTGCGTACTAACAATTAACAGTCGTCGGGATGAGCACGTCCGATCCAACTAGAATGACAATTAAGGCTCCGGGCAGTAGACAAAACACCAAGGCACTGGGTTCTGCAACTGAAGACGGACTACATGACAAGGGAATAGGAAGCGGCCCGGTAGATTTATGAAACCGCCCGAACACAAACCCTCAAACAGCCAGCGCATAGATCTAGCTGCCGAGGGCTTCCTCGAGCCCTGTGCACACAGGCCCGGTCGCGCCTTGCCCCTGTAAGGATTTGTAAGGCGGCGACCTGGTCAAGCTGATTCCGGTGCAACGCAGGGCAGTTGTAACGGAAGTGCGAGTTTATCTAGTGGGGGTTGCTTTGCTGCGGCAAGAGCGATGGAATGCAATTGCTGGTGGTCGACGTCGTAACAGCCGTAAGAGTGGCTGCAGCTGCAACCTGCAACAACAGCAGTAGCAGCAGTAGCAGCAGCAGTAGCAAGGAGGTTCAGGAGTAAGAGTTTTATCGGGGGTGGTAGTACTGGCGGCAGTAGTAGTAGTAGTAGTAGTAGTAGTAGTAGTAGCAGTAGTAGTAGTAGTAGTAGTAGTAGTTGTTGTTGTACTAGTAATTGTTGATGTACTATGAGGAGGAGGAGCAAGAGGAGGAGGAAGAGGAGTAATAGTAGTCGTGGTTGTCGTCGTGGCCACTGGTTGCTGCGCCCATTGAGCTTTGAAGCGAGCAAGAAACGCGGCTGAAGCTTTGATTCCGTAATCACCTAAAGACTTAGAGCTGGGGCTCAGGCTCCCAGAGACCAGTAGTCGGCCTGGGCAGACGTCTTCAGAGCAGGGAGAAACTAAAGGCCTCTGGGGCACAGGAGTGTCCAGCTTGTGTCTACTACATAAAACATGCGCAATAGCACAGGACCTTACATGGGTTGCTAACTAGATGTGGTTTCTTGCTTACTGACCTTGTAACCTAAACCCTAAACCCTAAAACGTACCCGCCACCCGTCGCAAATCAAGGCCGGGACCAACAAACCTGTGTCACCCGTGGCATGGTCAATAATAGGGATCTAGAGTAAATGAAACGGTTTCCTTACTCTGGTAACTTAAGTTTAAAATGCCTTAACAAGAACCCAGTGGCTCCTCGATACGCGCGAAAGATCACTTGCAAACGGCATCAATGAAAGGAGAAATCCGAGGCGCAGCCAGGTGGTTGTGCTCGTGCGGCTTGACCTCAGGGGCTGGCTACTCCACGTCACAAAACTATTCGGCAAAATCTTGCGGATGCACATCTGCAGGGTCCCAACACGCCAGCGACTGATTGGCCATGACATCCCGACTGCATTCAGTCGTGACAAAACCCACACATGTAGGGCCTGCGGCTGCCACAGACCTGCAATGCTGTTTAGCGAGCATACACGAGCCCTTTTTATAGGGAAGGTCCCCGTCTTGCAAGGGCTGTTCATGTCATGCGCATGCCTGCTACTTTGCGCGCCATCGGCATGCTTACAAAGAAACAACATTGATCCATCGAGTATGCGCAAAAGGATCGGTAGTACCCGACACGCGCAGAAGACCAAACCTCTTTCACTCCAAGACCCCTGCAGACTACTAAGGCCGACAGTACTCAAACACTGCCGTGAAAGAATGTCGAACAAGCAAACACTGTCCGCAAAAATCACGGATGAGACTGCAATGGAAGACGCATAAACTAAGCGAGCTACACCAAAACAGTTTGCTGGACAGAATGTGCAGATCTGGGCTCCGATCCGCGATCTCAGGAGCCATGTACTCCGGAGTGCCGCAGACGGAGAACGTCTGGCCTGCAATGTGTGAACCGACTTTAAACTGAGTCTAACCGGGTGCGCGGGTTCATGGCTAGGAGGGAGTGTCGGTGTGCCAGTGAACGCCTGCCCACCCGAAGCAATAGTGCAAAGCCGGGCTCTTAAGGAAGCTGCAGGAACTTAATCTCAGATACCATCACAAGGAAACCATATCACGAAATATCGATGCCATGCCAAGGTGGGCTTCAGCTGAGGAGGCTTGTGGCTGGAGGGCTTCGAAACTGCTTGGTCACCGGATCACTGCACCAAGCTTACCGAGTGAACGAAGCATGACCTTGCACATGGGATTGTGTTGGGAGTGGCATAGACAATCGCAACAATGCTGGTCGAACCTGTCTAGGCGTACGCTGCAACTGCCTTATGCTGCTTGCGGAGGACTGACTTTGCCTCTGTCATCGCAGGGGGCAGCGCCACCTGTCGACGAAGTTCTCTGTTTGTCCGACACACTCTGCATCCACATGCCGGTTAAAGCATGAATGAAGATGTGTCAGTGCATCTAGTCGTCCCTTTTCCATAGCGAGACAGAAATAGGTTTTAAATGCAAAACCTTGTTTTCTGCGATTCTGCTACACGCACAGAAACTTATCATATGAATGTGCACACGCACACGCACATGTGCGTATGTCATGCATGCATGTATGTACGTAAGATGTATGTATTTTTGTATGTACGTACGTATGCCTGTATGCATGTATGCATATCATACATGCATGTGTGCATCATCGAACGCACTGTTCACACATCCAAACCGCTACAGACAACTCCGAAGACATGGTTAGCTTCACATCGATGTCCCAACTACATTTTTAGAATCTCAGGATCTCATGCCTGATGCTAGACATGAACCCTTCCAATTTCAAACGAGCCAAGTTAGACTCAGACAACAAATCGCAGCCCCAGCAACTCTAAGAACACCGGGCAGGCCACGTCGGAACCGAGTTTCAAGCATCCGCTTCTCCCGAGCTCTTGCGACCACCTCCCAAGGTTGCATGTCACTTCTGGCGGATGCTTCCGAGCAAGGGCAAGCTCTTTTGCGTCTTAGCGTTCAGATCTTGGTGGCTACGGCCTAGTCACGGCTCCGTAGCCACGGGGCCACTGGCCAGGGGGCCACTGCACTCCATGCCCGCGTCGCGAGTCGAAGGGCATGCGCTCAGCTGTTCCCGGAGGTCCAGACGGTCCCGGCAAAGCCTCAGTCACATTTACATAACATAATAATCAAGTCAAGTATATGCATGCATGTATAGTTTCACCTCTTCCAAGGAGTATAACAAGGAGTCTGGGATAAAGACTGAGACTTCCAAGGCTTGCACGTGCTATGATGCTGCACAGCACAAGGCTTTGCCAAATAAAGCAAGTGGCTAAGCGCGAGCTGCCTGCATGCTCGGAATTAGCTGCCGCACAGACCAGGTAGTATGCTACGAAGCCAGATAGGCAATGAACAGAAGCCAGGGCAGCATAGCTGCGTAAGATTCTGCAATTTTCCACTTTGTCATTGAAGACCATGGCATACCATGTCCGGATGTGCTCAGGGTTGGCCTGGTACCACAACAAGGCCACTGTGGAGGTGCACAGGAGTCCCCTCAGAATGATCTGGATAGGCAACGCGATGGCAAACTTGCCCAGGTCGTTTGCACCGACACCAATCAGCAATCGAAGTGGACCCGTTATGCCAACGTCGAGCATTGCAGTCCGCGGAACTTGTGGCTTGCTCGGGGCAAACAAAAAAGCGAGCATGGAGCAAGCACCCATGAAGATCAGGATGCCCAGAGCGATCTTGGCGAGGTCAAACGGTGCAATTCGCACTGCTGGTATGACTTCGCCGTGAATTTGCTCTAGGATTTTGCTGCCATGCATTGACCAAAAGCTGCCAAGGACCTCAGAGAGACGGCCTTGGAATCGCGCTTCCTCACCGAGGTCTTCGGGGGCAAGCGTTTCCAGCAAGCGGAACAGAAGTTGGTGCGCTTGACGCCCAAAAAAATGAATCGCATTGCCGGTTTTGTCCGCCGGACCTGCTGCGCTGGCAAGGACCAGTGTCGCTACCAACAAGGTCACGTCCAAGGCACCGTGCAGAGTCAGAGCCAGGGAAGTCCCCATGCCCAAATTATGTTCCTTGCATAATGCCTCTGAGACTGGTCGAGATGCGTTCAGCATCAGCAACACCGTAGACACCAGCGCCCACAAAAAGCCAGGGCGCGTTTGCCTGGGAGCGTTGAAACTTGAGCGGCGTCGTTTCTCCATCCTCTCCAGGCTGCGCATCTGCTCGGCCCGGAAACGATCCAACAACATCCGTATGAGAGTTTCCTGCGGCACCATGCGGCGCGCAACACGAAGTGCAAAGGCTTTAAGAGGGTAGCTTTTGCGCAGCAGCTCGTCCGCCTTTGGACCAAGCCGCTCATCTGCCGACAGTGCAGAAAAAAGCAAGCCATTAAAGCGTTCATTGAGTTCACTCATTCCACCACTTCCAAGCTGTCCGGAGGGGAGGCGGCTGTCCTCGGCCCTGGTATTGACCGTTGGCCAATAGAAGTCCCGCCTTGCTGCCATCTCGTCCATGTCCTCTGGGGACCACTCTGAGTCTGAACAATGCCATGCTTTCCAAAGGCCGTCAGCTGTGCGCTGTGCTCGTGGAAGAAGGTCCGAAGGGAGTTTCTCAGCCACCACTGCAGCCTCAGCATCCAGTATCTTTCCATTGATCACGAGAGCCAGCTCCTCCCAGTTCTTGCCGAAGTCCGTAGCAACTCGTGATTTCGGAATCGGAGCGTGGCCTTTCTGGGGATGAGCAGCAAGATTGGCGATGAATACCGTTGGTAAAAGACAAATCTGGCAGCCAGGAATTTCGCTGAAGATGCGGACCACCAAAAAAACCTTCAGGCACGCGAGAGGTAGTGAGCGCCACAAAGCATTCCGCCGGCGCAGAGTCTCCCACTCCTCGACTGTCTCGCCGCGGAGGATGCGTCTCCACCTGGTACCGACGACGTAAGGAGAGTCCAAATCAACAATGGCGAGCCCCGCCTCAAGGAATTGCTTCCTTTTTCGGAAAGCAAAGAAGCCACGGATGTTTGTGATGCACACACCAGAGAGCAGCACCAGCAAGGACGCCGTGAATTTAATGTCAAAGTCGATGCCCTCTTCTCCGGCGGCTATAGCCTCGATGTTCCTCGAAATTGCCACCCAGCATTGCACCCATGAGAACAAGAAAAGGAACATTAACCCCAGCTGTTTGGCCATCTGGAAGCTCAACGGAACGGGAGCACCAGCCTCCTCTGCTTTGAGCGGCAGCCTTCCAGGCTGCTGTTTTTCTTCCGGAGACTGCAGGTGGTTCGCCATCTGTGGGCTTTCCATCAATCTAAATACAGTACTTAAAGGCCGAAGGGAATAAGTAAGTAAGGTTATAAGTAAGGTTCTAGTGAGGGTAACCCCACTTACGACTTAGGAGACTTATATCCCCAGCTATGGGCCCTACCTAGTAAGTCCCCCGGGCCCTTAAGTAAATGATATGGAGACAGGGCAGTCCTCTCTTAGGACCTGGCCACTGCAAAAGCCTGCGAGGTCTAGAACGTGGCAAATGCTTGCTGACGCTTCGAGCCGCGAGTCGTTGCAAAATCACAGGTATATAAACCTTCTACGTTTGTTTCTTGCGTACACTACATAGTAGACCATGTAGTACACTATATATATATATATATACAATATGCTGTTTGGCTACCATATAGCGTACTTAATCGTTATCTAACGAGCATGCTATATGGTGTACTACTAAAGCCTACCATTACACAGAATTCGAAAGTTTGCTGTAATCTGCCGTGCTTGATCCTGCCTTGCTCCCCTCTAAGCCCCAAACCCAAAGCCCGAACCCCACCATCAAAAGCAACAAAAGCAATACCACACTCACAGATGCAGCCCCGGAAGTCCCCTCGGGACACGCCGCAGCCGTGCCTTCCTGCACTGAGGAGCCCGTGCATGTGGTGGCAGGTGCAGTGGATGCTTGCACATGGCATGGCAAATCACTCCCCAGTACTCGGAGAAACAGTTTACAGCGAGAATAAACAGTATCAAAGCAATGACGACAATAACCGCAACACTCTCACACTAGCAGCCACTAGTCACCGTCAATATTAACAAGTACGACCGTGATCCTTGAAGAATCAGCCAGAGCAACAGGCAAGGACGGCAAAGAGACACTCATCGCAACGCTACTTGCAGAGGCAAGACCACGCATAGCAACAAAGCATTAGATTGACAGCAAAACCCAGACCGTGCGTCACTCAAAACCCGCAGACTGGCCTCCTGGTCCAGGGCTTGCATCTGCAAAGCCCACGCCTGAGCTCGTAAGTGGTCTGGGTCTCTAGGGATGTTTGTGGGAGTTGTGGCTCTGTGTGCGAATCAGACTGAGGTTCATAGGTGCGCAGCTTGAGGGAGGGATCTGCGCATTTTCGCAACCTGAAAAGCCCAGTCGCCTGCCTAGACCCTGATGCCCAAACAGATCCCCTAAATCACTAAAAACCCCGAAATCGCGTAGCTCCTAGCCTAAACCTCTTACCTACACCCTTAAAATCCTTAACCTGAAACCCTAGAATCCTAGAAGCCTCTGGCCGTACTCCCGACGCTTCACTCCAAGCTCTGGGCGGATTCACGACACCATGGCCTGGGCATCGACGCGCTGCTCTCAGTAATCAAGTAAAACGTCTGGAGCGGCCTTCTGAAGCTGCACACGAGGACGTTCCTTATCACATAAACTTCAACATCTGACGGTGACGGGTGCGCCTCAGAAGGCACCATTCCACTCATAAACGGGGCAACTAGGTGCTGTTGACGTGCCTGCCAACTGTGGAGTATGCAGGAATCAGGAAGGACGAATCCGCATGTTACACAAGTGGATGGGAGTGACTTGGTGCACAACCCCAACAAACCAGAGATGGACGAACAGTGTCGTCGTCCCTGAAAAAAGAAAAGTAAAGTAAGAGCCCTGTGTCCGCCGACTGTACTCCCGTGTTGGATTGAGAGCAGACAGCAGACGAAGAAAGCAGAGGCCAGCACGATGCAAGGACTTCCAATGGGTGGTTCTCAAACTTAGGGTCGCTTTTAGGTACTCTAAATATTAGGTGCCTTATTAGAATAGGCGACCCTCATATTAACATATATTAACAACACCCATATATGCCAGATAACAAGGAAGGCTTAGCTTCTGCTCGTCGGTCCAGGCTTAAAGCGCAGCGACATGCTTGCCTCCGTCATCCTGCAAGCGCCACGACGATGGTTCTGGGTTTAGGGTTTAGGGCCCCCGTGGGGGCTGGAACCACGGTTCGCGGCTGAGTGCCGCACGCTGTCGTCCCGCCACCTCTGGGAGCACAGCAAGCACAAAGACCATCGTCTGGAAAGCATCTATAGTCTATATAGTGGTCAAAAGGATGCCTTGCAAAGGGCTTTCCTACTACCGTAGCAGATTGAAAAAGATGCATCACAACAGTGGCTTTGCGACCTTCCAAGGACCCGGCAAGATGCGATCCGGCTCTTGGCCACCAGGCCTGGGATTCGAGCTTTAAGGAGTTATGGTTTGGCTACTGCTGGCCGCATTCCACATTCCAAACTTTTGCCGATCAGCGACGTTCTTCTCATCGTGTCCAGTTTAGAGACGTGACAGAATGATCCGGTTCTACAGTCCTGCCGACAGAACCTGGGCAACCTCCATGCCTTTAGAACATGACATAGAGGCTGCTGACAGCTCTGTTCGTGGTGCGTGGTGTTGTACAGCAAGTGTTCCTCTAATCGACTCTAATGACTTCGGCTTGAAAAAATCTCAAGGGCCTCTCCAGGGAGATGGACTTCGCCAACTCCTCAGAGGATAAAACGAGCGAAGATTCCGAAGCTCAGAGCTCCAGCCAACGCTCGAAGGCCACCGGACGTCGAACCATCCGGCAGCGTGTCCTGTCCGGTGCCGCTCATGCTTGCAGTCGTGCCATACTGTTCCTCTGGGTTGGGATCCGCAACGTACAGCATCTTGCGATTTGCCTCGGCACAGGTGGTCAGGTCCGTGCGAGTATAGTCGTCACAGTAGAAGACCACACCATAGCTGCGCCACGTGCCAGCGACTTCACCTGTAAAGTCAACCTGCGGCGTAATCGTCCCGCTCGTGAGGAGCACCGCACTGGATGCAGCATCGCCTGAGTGAAGCATCACAGAACGAGCATTGGCCATGTTGGTGCCTGATTGGAAGCCACTCCGTCCGTCAAGGAAGGGGACTTGCGCGATGTTCACGCTCGCGCCTGCAGTATTCCCAGTATAGGTTGCATACAGGTTTGCGTCGCTCAGCAAGTTGATGGCGTTGAAGTAGGTCCACTTGCCAGTGGCACCGCACATCTTCATGTCCGATGCAGAGATCGTGGCCGCGCTGAGCAGCGTGTCGCCAGCAGGGCAGGCCACAGGTCCTCAGTTGTGCGTGAAGTCACCAAGGGCCGGTGTCTTCTTGTGGCATCGCGCAAGCCGCGTGAAAGTAGAGCTGAAAAAACAGGCATCATGCCGTGGATTCATGGGCGACTTCTGTTGCTTCGGAACGTGACTTTAACGATACGTTTTTGCATGGTGAGTAACCTATCCAGCCCAAAATCCGATCATGAACAAAGCCCCAGGATCCGTAGTTGTTTCCGTTGGACGTGGGCAGCTTGCCAATGCTGAGAGTGGGGTTCGTGTTCCATTGATAGGTTCGTCGTGTTGTAGCAACATAGTCGCCGGTTCGGTAGAGGAACACATTCTTGAGCTGCTCCGCATCGCCACTGATTTCCACCAGGGTGAAGTTAGTCCACGAAGCCGTGGCGGTATTTGTCACCCCTGTCTCTCGTGTGGGGGGGCTGGTGCCGGTCATGCCGGGTCCAGCCCATGCACTGCCACCCAGCGAGCACTGCACAGCCGCGCAGGCACCCGAGAGCCGCGCATTCCCATTCTGGATGAAGACACTGCAGCCCAAGTCCCTTTCGGTGGATAGCTCTTCCACTGCACTTGCGCCGGACCGCACCCAGTTGTCAACATACTCACGGATAGGATACCTCGCTTAGCATCAGGACACGTCGGAAGGCAAAAGGGGGTGCTAGGTCAACTGCTCTAGCTGCCCTAGCTTGCTGAACCTGCAGCCATGAAGCAGCTTGCACTCCCCCGCCGAGATTTCGAGCGACTCGGTAGCGCAATCTTGGATGTTGGGGTGGTTGATGTAGCAGGTACCGCCGAAGAGGTTGCACACCTGGACATGGAACGCGATGCCCGTGGTGATGTTAGCCGCGCCGCTCGTGCACCGGGTCACATTCGGCTCCTGTGCAGCTGTCACAGACACCAAAACCAAGACACACAAGAAGCGAAGAGAACGGTGGTCCATGGCCTTAGTTTTCGCACATCCGAAACCGGGAGCTTAGAAGCTTCGGACTCTTCCTCACGTTCCATCCAAGAAGCAAAACACGGGCCCGGATCTGCAAACAGAAAACGGGGGAGAGCGATGCTTCGCACTGGGAACCACAGTTCTCGAGCAGGCATAAGCGGATATGACCAACTGCAGAAGTTGCGCATTGGAATGTCACGAACGAATCCTTTTTGCCCAGATATGCTCGAATGCCCTCAGCATGACAGTGCGAAACTTTAGCGCAGCCCCTTCTCCTGCATGTGCCACGAGAGAAACTGTGCTGGGGATCCGGCCGAAGGTCAACATCAGCCAAAAACACCTCGGCATAGCTTCCGGTCAGCGTTGCATCCTCCATCTTGGACCGAATACTTGCTTGTGCGGCAACTCAGCTCAAACAACTCCTTCCGATGTTTGAGGGGGTATTCGGCCTTGCCAATGCGGGAAGACGACACTGTTGCAAAGCAGATCGCGAGGCTGGCACAAGGGCAGTTAGGAACCTGGTTTGTCTTGCCTCCTCTACCCTACACCCTAAGCCCTATGCCGCAGACCGTGGTCTACTCGTCAAGACGGAACTGAAACTCTCTGCAACACATGGCACAAGCACAGCATCCAGCCTTAGCTCTAAACACTGAGCCCTGAAGCCTAGAACCCCCAAACCCTCAACCTTCCTAAACTCTAAACCCTCAAACCCTGAACCCCAAATCGATACAGAGCCCTGGACCCTATAATGTAGGAACCTGATTGAGAAACCCTGGGCCTTTATCAGGGCTCCTTATATGAATCCTGCTATTTTGGGGTTATAGGCCCAGGGTTTCTTAATCAGGTTCCTACACTATCATAGTACCCTTATAGATCCCTTATAGTACCCCTTGTATATAGACCCCTTTAAAGGGACCCCTAGGTTCCTACATGATACTCCCAATCAGCCCCCAAACTCTAAAGGCTGACGCCCCTCGATCAAAGCCTCATCCTGAGATGGGAGCTTCCCGGCCCTAATATAATACCCGAAATGTAAGATCCGTATTATAAGGACCCCAAGATAAGGTACTCCTAGTTTTCGGAAACCCTAAACCCTTTCTAGGACCCTGATAGATCCCCCTTAGAAGATCCCTTTAAAGGTACCCCCAATACTCGGAAACTCCCAGATGTGAGATCGGGGCCCGGGCGAGGGAAAGGCAAGGCAGACCTACCCGAGCGCAGGTCACTACAGATATATATATATATATATATATACCCCTAGGGTTCCTTGAAAGGGATCTATAGGGGTACCTTCAAGGGCTTCCATTCAGGGATCTATATGATATATATACCCCTAGGGTTCCTTTAAAGGGATTTATAGGGGTACCTTTAAGGGCTTCCATTAAGGAATCTATATGATATAAATCCTAAAGGGTTTCGGGTTCAGGGTTGATGATCTAAATCCTGCATTACCCGAAGGACCCTGAACTATGGGAATGATGCTATATTCCTTATTATGGGTAATGCAGGATTTATGTCATCAACCGTCAACCGTAGGTCTTTCGGGGATACCAGAAAGAGTCTAACAGGGCTTAGGGTTTAGGTATTTTGGGGGTACTAGAAGGAGCATAATAGGGTTTAGGGCTTAGGTATTTTGGGGATGACAGATGAGCCCACAGGCTAATCACGTGCATATGTGAGCGCGTGGAGATGTGTCTGCAAAGTCATTGAACTACTTGGAGAGGCAGGGGACTTAGTAAGTATGGCTAGAAGTAGAGTTATAAGTACCCTAAATGGACTTACCCCAATTATAACCCTACTTATAACCCTAGTTACTAAGTCCCCTGCCCCTTCAAGTATGATCTTCAAGCATCGGACGTGACTCGCATGGCTGCGCGCGACGTTCGAAGGACTGAGCTTGCCGCTACCCCCCCCCCCAACCCGCCCCCTCGTGTGTGTTTGCAAGGTCGTAGCCTCATGACCTCGACCGCCCTGCACGGCTTGCTCTACCAAGTTGACGCAAGAGCATGATCTAGAAAATCATGAAGACGCCGCTAAGACGCCCCACCTCCACTGAAGGTCACGTGGACCTGGGCATCGCAATGCAAGCTTCGTTTGAACGGAAGGATACTCAAATGCTCCGGTGATGTCTGTCCACCTGATCCCAATGCGGGCACGAGGTGGCGTGATTACGTCTTCTATGGCACTGCCGGCTCCCTCGAATTTCACGTTTCACGCGCAAGGTGCGCACGGAAACATCGGCCACGTCGAAAACTTCATGCAAAGCATCTAAATCTAGAAGGTGGAAGCATGACTGCTACATGTACCGGAGCATTGGTCAAGTCATGAAAGTCACGCCTCCACCTCCGCCTAACAGATCGCTTGGGCACCGCAACGCAATTTTTACTGGTGGAGAAGGAGTTCCGATGAATTCCGGTCCACCCCTTCCACTACACCAGTCACTATTATGCCTCCTGCCGAGGCACTCTTCAATATGCTCACCATGAGATATCGTTCGAAAGGCTGAGTTTGATGCCGCCGGTTGCATAACTTTTTGTACATGTGACGACTTGAGACCCGGAGGAGGGTGACGAAAGCTCTAGCTTCATGGGCTTAGTGAGCATGAAGACCGTACACAGAAAAGCTAAACGCATCATGAGCATCACTGGGATTAAAGCTTGGGAGTTGAGGAATACACGGTGATTTCAATTTCTAAGGAGCATACAGAAGAAAACCAACGGGGTCATACACAACCCTTGTGCACCCAAAGCCCTAGACCCGTTGAAAAAGCCTCCAGGGAACATACAGAAGAAAACGAACGGGGTCATACACAACCCTTGCGCACTCAAAGCCCTAGACCCTGTATCTTAAAATCACTGAAAAAGATAACAAATGGTGTCATACACAGTTGTTTCAGCTTCCAATGAGCATACAGAAGAAAACGAACGGGGTCATACGCAACCCTTGCGCACTCAAAGCCCTAGACCCTGTATCTTAAAATCGCTGGAAAAATGCAACGAATGGTGTCATACACAGTTGTTTCAGTTTCCAAGGAGCATACAGAAGAAAACGAGCGGGGTCGTACATAACCCTTGCGCACTCAAAGCCCTAGACCCTGTATCTCAAAATCGCTGAAAAAGACAACGAATGGTGTCGTACACAGTTGTTCCAGTTTCCAAGGAGCATACAGAAGAAAACGAACGGGGTCATAGACAACCCTTGCGCACTCAAAGCCCTAGACCCTGTATCTTAAAATCGCTGAAAAAAGACAACGAATGGTGTCATGCACAGTTGTTTCAGTTTCCAAGGAGCATACAGAAGAAAACGAACGGGGTCATACGCAACCCTTGCGCACTCAAAGCCCTAGACCCTGTATCTTAAAATCGCTGAAAAAAGACAACGAATGGTGTCATACACAGTTGTTTCAGTTTCCAAGGAGCATACAGAAGAAAACAAACGGGGTCATACACAACCCTTGCGCACTCAAAGCCCTAGACCCTGTATCTTGAATTCGCTGAAAAAGACAACGAATGGTGTCATACACAGTTGTTTCAGTTTCCAAGGAGCATACAGAAGAAAACGAACGGGGTCATACGCAACCCTTGCGCACTCAAAGCCCTAGACCCTGTATCTTAAAATCGCTGAAAAAAGACAACGAATGGTGTCATACACAATTGGGTCATGCACAACCCTTGCGCACTCAAAGCCCTAGACCCTGTATCTCGAAATCGCTGAAAAAGACAACAAATGGTGTCATACACAGTTGTTTCAGTTTCCAAGGAGCATACAGAAGAAAACGAACGGGGTCATGCACAAGCCTTGCGCACTCAAAGCCCTAGACCCTGTATCTCAAAATCGCTGAAAAAGACAACGAATGGTGTCATACACAGTTGTTTCAGTTTCCAAGTAGCATCCAGAAGAAAACGAACGGGGTCATACGCAACCCTTGCGCACTCAAAGCCCTAGACCCTGTATCTTAAAATCGCTGAAAAAGACAACGGAATGGTGTCATACACAGTTGTTTCAGTTTCCAAGGAGCATACAGAAGAAAACGAACGGGGTCATACGCAACCCTTGCGCACTCAAAGCCCTAGACCCTGTATCTTAAAATCGCTGAAAAAAGACAACGAATGGTGTCATACACAGTTGTTTCAGTTTCCAAGGAGCATACAGAAGAAAACGAGCGGGGTCATACATAACCCTTGCGCACTCAAAGCCTTGGACCCTGAATCTTAAATTCGCTGAAAAAGACAACGAATGGTGTCATACACAGTTGTTTCAGAGCATACAGAAGAATACGAACGGGGTCATACACAACCCGTGCGCACTCAAAGCCCTAGACCCTGTATCTGAAAATCGCTGAAAAAGATACCAAATGGTGTCATACACGGTTGTTTCAGCTTCCAATGAGCATACAGAAGAAAACGAACGGGGTCATACGCAACCCTTGCGCACTCAAAGCCCTAGACCCTGTATCTTAAAATCGCTGAGAAAAGACAACGAATGGTGTCATACACAGTTGTTTCAGTTTCCAAGGAGCATACAGAAGAAAACGAACGGGGTCATACACAAGCCTTGCGCACTCACAGCCCGAGACCCTGTATCTTAAAACCGCTGAAAAAAGACAACGAATGGTGTCATACACAGTTGTTTCAGTTTCCAAGGAGCATACAGAAGAAAACGAGCGGGGCCATACACAACCCTTGCGCACTCAAAGCCCTAGACCCTGTATCTTGAATTCGCTGAAAAAGACAACGAATGGTGTCATACACAGTTGTTTCAGTTTCCAAGGAGCATACAGAAGAATACGAGCGGGGCCATACACAACCCTTGCGCACTCAAAGCCCTAGACCCTGTATCTTAAAATCGCTGAAAAAAGACAACGAATGGTGTCATACACCGTTGTTTCAGTTTCCAAGGAGCATACAGAAGAACACAAACGGTGTCACACACAGCCCTTGCACAACTCAAAGCCCCAGACCCTGTACCTAAAAATCGCTGAAAAAGTTGAACAGTCTGACAAGGATCACGCAGCAGAAGCTAGGCGTCTCAAAGAAGCTAAGCCAGCTAAGCGCATCATGAGCATCCTGGGATCCCAATTGGCGCCGGCAGGCGAGCATCATGAGCATCATGGGGTGCTCGCTTCTCCATTGGAGAGTGGTTTAAAACCCCACCCGCTGGAGGGGGCCCCCCGCCACCCCCTAAGCCTTCTGGCAGAACAAGTTCTGACTTTTGAAACGAAAGGCTCCCTGGGGAGAGCTTCTGGAACCTGGTGTACACTGAGACTGACTGAGAGTGACTGAGAGAGCCTCTCTCCAAGCCTCTCTCCAAAGACTGGGGTTGCCACCGTGATCATGTGGCGCATCGCGGTCTGCAGCAAGCACGCCAACAGAGTCCGCAAATATGAGCTCTACCTTAACCTACCAAACCCTACTTTTTTGTAGGGTCCCTTAAACCTCCTGGCTTTGGCAGGCTAGGGCTAAGGTAGCTTATAATTCCTACCATCCCCGGATGCTCCGACACCGCCTCCGAAGCTCGCCGCTCTCCGTCTGCAGAGAACCCGCTAGTTATGTACCATGTCAGCACATTAATATAGCACCCTAAGTAGTAGGATCCTTAATCACAGGACCCCAAAATAGGGTGGAAACTCCCATGTCACGGCGTGCTCTCACCAGGCTGATACCAGAAATGATCGCAAGAATATCTACGATCCCATCTCCAGCACCCCATAGACCGTAAACGCGCTCCCCTGCCTCCGAGCCATCTTCTGAAGCCTGCCAGGGCCCGACAGAAAATCGCAGGTCCTTTTCATTATACTAAATATCTTACACACATACCTGATCATAGTATCATCTGGCATACGTACATACATAGATACTTACATAGATACTTACATAGATACTTAAACACATACTTATACATACTTACATACTTACATACTTACAGGTACATATATACCATATGTACTATACCCTATTAGAGTATACCGATATACTATACTATTTCAACTATCTCGACATAGTCACACAGTCTGAAATATGGTACCTCATATATGGTATTCGGACGTGCACACAAGCCTCAGCAGGCCTTGGGATAGGTGCCGTGCATGCGTGCCGCACCCCAAAGCTCACAACAAGTAATCGTAATAGTAATACCTGAATGCAACACCGCAGCTACATAAATCGACATGTCGGTTGTGTAATACGAAACACCTGCACATATCACCAAATGAGATACCCTTGAACGTAGTGGCCTTCGGCGTGGGCGCCAGGCCACGCTTTTGGCCTGCAGGGGAGATGAGTTGGATGTGTGCCTACTTGTCGGGTATCATGGGGAGCTAAAAGTTAACCTTTTTGGGCATATAGGTATTCTATGGGGACTATACTACCCAAAAAAGGTCAAAGATTGCCTACTCTACTACTAGGTGCCTGCTCTACTAAAGATTGCCTACTCCACGACGAGGTGTGGAGCATGGAACCTTCCGCATACCCGGCCCGACATCTGAGCGACGCGTGCAAGAAACCAGGCTGTGTCAAAGTAACCAACGCAACCTGCCATACTACCCATGCTACGAAGTTCCCGAGTAGCCCCTTTTTAATAAGGGTACCCTTTTTCCTACTATTTGGTTTCAGTAAGGGAACCCCAAAAAAAGCGCAAAAGGGTACTACTCAGGAACCTAGGCTATCCCACTTGGGGAAGTGAAGCGTAGGGCTTCAAAGCTTCACGACGACGCTCTCCTGCCTGCCGCATGGATTCTCAACTTGAGCTACTTCGTCCTGTGGCATCTGGAGCACTCATGGGAGCCTAGCATAAGTAGGGCTGTCACTAGGGCAACGACAACGCCTAAGTGGCCCTCCCAAGCAGCTAGGGTGTCAGAACAAGAAACAGGCGGCAGCTGAACCTCGCATGAAGGGCTCAAAAGGGGTATCTCTCGTTTACAAAATACCATAAGGATACTATAATCATAGTAGAGGACATTCTCAAGAAGCGTGAATGCCGAGGCTAGGTACTTAGCTCCGCAGCTCTACGGCTCTCGTTTTGAGTTTCCGCACTCCTCCTTGGAGGGGCAGGGGACTTAGTAAGTAGGTTATAAGTAGGGTTAGAATTGGGGTAAGTCCATTTAGGGTACTTATAACCCTACTAATAACCTACTTACTAAGTCCCCTGCGCAGCTTTCACCGACTCTGACCTCCTAAGCAGAAGTTCGAAGAGCAACGCCCAAAATACGGCCAAGGCATCCTCTCCAGGTTGGGGTTTAGGGTTTATTATAGGGTCGAAGATCAAAACATGCCACCTGAAGACGCCAGCAGTGTGGAAGAGGCCCGGCAAACCCCGAGACTCAAAGGATTCTGAATTCTGCCTGCACCGACTAGATCCGTATCATAGGGACCCTTAGTGGGAGAAGGGGCAGGGGGGTAGGAAGCCTTAATACCCATAATAAGGCCTATTTAAGGAAGTATAGTCCCGTACCCCCTCCCCCCTACTCCCCCAAGGGTCCTTATGATCCGTAACTACTCTGTAGTTCTCCAGAAGCCGAGCCTCATAACACGAAATCTCATTGCATTGCATGCGACCCTCTGTCGTGCATCTGTGCTAGGAGACCCTGCCAGGCTCACTGTTGCACGGATGAGGGCCTCTGCCAGTTGGTACAAAGGCCATTTAAGACCTGCCCAAGGCCTATCCCTGCCACATTGCATTGAGACCGTGGCGCATAGCAGGAGGCACCTCTCCACACGCTCACCAGGCAGAATGGTGTCTTTGTTACACCAGTCGTGCTCACATCTTCAGAGCATCGACTGCCAACTGAACCGATTTGCTGTCGGCATTTTCCGGAAGAGCTGGCTGCTGTCGCATCGCGGCTGCATCCCGAGGCAGCCGCCGGCGCCGTGGCTGTTTTCCGCATAGCAGACAGCTGCTCATTCTTAATGCAGAGTCATGTCCCAGGCGCGCGGCAGTATCGATGCAACCGGAAGACGTTCGAGAAGTCTCGGGCATGAGGCATTTCTTCAGGTTGCAGAAGTGCATCGAACACTGAAAACAGAGGCTCTCGAAATGACCAGGGGTCCTCTGGAAGGAAGCTGAAGACACTCGAGGGAGACTCAAAAACCCTTCTGTGAAGGCCAAGGCCAAACTTTTAGAGAAAACCCTGAAAAAGGGGCCTTAATAATCAGAATATGGTTTTGGGGTATGCTACACTATAACTATAGTAAGGAACCCCCCAAAGAGTATAGGTAATTATTAAGGCCCCCATATTAATCCCCGAAGACTAAAGCCTTTCAGAGGCGCATCCATGAGGAGAGGGAGCTGCACAGCAACTTCGCAGGCTTGGGGGACCACAATTTCCACAACCACCCTAAACCCTAAACCCTAAACCCTAAACCCTAAACCCTAAACCCTAAACCCTATCCCCAAAATCGGAGCCCCGAAACCCTAAGGCCTGAACCCAAGAGTCCCAGAGCGACACCGTAGGAAGGGTGGAAATCTCCGAAATCCTATAGCTGGGTGGTTGTCAAAATTAGGGTCCCTTTTTGGGAACCCTAAATACTAGGTGCCGTACTATGTTAGGGACCCCAAACGGGCCCATAATTTTGACAACCACCCACCTGGAGACCCCATGCTTTCTGTAATGCTGGCACGCATAGCATATGATAGCATACAAAAACTCTCAACAAACTATTCTAACCTGGGTGTTGCGGCTGAACCTCTCGCAAGAGAGCCTCTCAACACGCTTCAGCATTGAGACGGGTGACGCCTGTCTACCTGTTCCAGCTGCTAAACCCTAAAGCCTAAACCGATACGAAACCCCAAAACCAGTGATGCCAGCAAAAATGCCGGCGGAACTCCCCTGAAACCCGCTCCTGGCACCGCCGCCGTGCTGCACCTCGCAGCGCTTAAAGCTTACTTAAAGGAACACGGGAGTTAGTAACAAGGGTTATTATTGGGGTAACTATATTCTGATTCCGTACAACCCCAATTCAGGTACTTATAACCACACTTACTGAGTCCCATGATCCTCCAAGTATAGGTTCCCTTTTTATTAAGGGTATACTTTTTCCTACTGTTTGGTTTGAATAAGGGGACCTTAAACTGAAAAGGGCAAAAGGGTATTACTCAGGAACCTAGGTTTTTAGGCTTTGTGGCGGGTAGGGTTTAGGGTTATAGGGCTTTCGTCTTTTGAGAGCAATTGGTTTAGTGTGCAGGGGTTTGCTTGCAGGACGTAGAGTGAATTGAGGTTTGGATTCACACGGTCCAATATTTCGAGCTGTTTTGTCATCCACGGCTTGAGCTCTATAGGAAGCCAATGGAACACTTCATGTCACCCTGAACCCTAAACCCTAAACCCTAAACCCTAAACTCTAAACCATAGAGGCATGGAGGCGGTGGCTTCCTTCGGCCTCGTTAGGCTGGATTTGATATATTAGGATTAGGAGCTTAAGGGGACTTAGGGGTTCGAGGGTCTCTTAAAATTCAGGCTCCTGGCTCCTGTTGATGTCTGCCCCCGAAAAGCACTTCGGAAGCCCATGTCTTGAAACCATGCGTCCTGGCTCAAGCACCAGACGCAAAACTGGTAATTGGGACCAAAACCTGATCAATAGCTTATGACAGCGAACTTGCGGGAATCTCGTAGAATAACCACAAACACCTCTACATTCTCGAGATGTCGAGGCTCTCGTCTAGGAATTAGGAATGGCATGTCTTGGACGGGAATTCACAGTACTTTAGTACCAGCTATTGTAGAAGCCTAAGTAATTACCCAATACTATTCTTTTTTATTGCTATTAAATGCTATTAACGTAAAATATACCCCAAAACAGGGCCCGTGTATTTTCTCGAAGATATTGAAAGGAATCAAAAAACTTCGGGAAGTCAGCATGTGCTGAACTAGCTCGGAACCTGACCTGGCACAGATGGAGCCACCTTTGCCATCCTTTGCCCATACTACCCTCACCCAAGAGATGCGTTCAGCCTTCAACACGTCGGGCTTAGGGTAACGTTGCATGATTGCTTCGGTTGTGAGGTTTGTGCGACTGGAAAAGACTTGCCGCTTCACCGTAGCCTGTTCGAGGGCTCTTACCTGTCTTACTGAAGCATTCGAGCCAAACTGTGCACGACTCGCGAACTTCGGTCTTCTGGGGGTTTACCAGAAACCTATATCTGAACCAAATCCCCTCGTCGCACGAGCTCTCCACCTGAAACCCTTGGTCAACCAAGAAACGATCTTTGGATAGTTTACCAACGCTACACAGCTGTTGGGTTTGACAATGGTATTAGAGCAGCCTCATTGTGCTTGTTCTGGTTTCCGCGCATGCAGACATGTATGTAGTGGTCAGACTGCTTGCAACTTGAGTAGGCATTGGACTTGCACCCTGATCATCTATCCTTGTTTGTAACAACATGGATTTCGGCGCAGGCCAGTGTAATTTCGTGATGAGCAAATCGGCTTTCGCAATTTTCCGACATCGCTTCAACAATGCTGCGGTTGTGGGCTCGCTGAATTTCGGAACTACGTCGAGGCCGGTCAACTCGACATCCACGACATGATGCACGACTTTGGTAATCTGGATATGTGCGGGATGTTGGCAATTCGCATATGTGTTTTGTTCAAAAATTGAATACATGCGAAGATCATACCTGCAGTTCTCTCCATGGCTCTTCTTTTCCAACCACTTCGGCTGTCGCGTGTCAGCGCCAAGGTCTTGCAGAAGGCACGACCACATGGCCCACCTGGCGTGGAAACAAATGTTAAATGCAAGGCGGTTGGGCTTCGGGTCGGGATCTTTATTTACTTCACCTCGTACCTACCGCTGCCAATAAGATGCCAACTACACAAACTTAAAGTTTAAGCCTGCATCATAGGAATATTGCGTGTGCGCCACCGTCATGTGAAGCATGGCTACTGCTTAAGCCGCGACAAAAACATGTAGCGAAATCGAAGCTGCAATGAAGG
Source organism: Symbiodinium sp. CCMP2592 (assembly GCA_905221615.1). Classification (NCBI taxonomy): domain Eukaryota; class Dinophyceae; order Suessiales; family Symbiodiniaceae; genus Symbiodinium; species Symbiodinium sp. CCMP2592. The sequence goes on along the minus strand of CAJNDT010001890.1, from coordinate 1,176,394 downwards.
CTGGCAAACCCTAAACTTGGCCCGAAGCACGAGACACTAATTGCCCCCTCAACGTTAAGATTGACGTCTTCTCTCAAGGACTTGCGTCTCAAAACGGCTGGCCCCACTCAACATGGTACGAACGGCCGCGGCGTGCGTTTTCCTGAGGATCGGGCCGAAAGCCCTACTGTCCGATGCACGGCAACTTCACCGGCAAAGGACAACTCGATTCCACAAGCACCCAATCGAGACACACACCATTGGCAGCACCGCATCAAAATCAGCCATTCCCCATCTAGACGCTCGACTCCGCAAGCACCCACTCGAGACGCACAGCAGTGGCATCACACACATCAAAACCAGCCGTTCTTCATCTAGACGCTCGATTCCACGTGGAACCATGGGATCTTTCAGAAATATAGAACTTACTGCTTGAAGCGCGTTTCTCGAGTGTGGACGCTGATCGATGCGTATTTCAACCCAGCGATGCGAGATAAAACGACATTTGTACTTATGCTGATCACCCTGGCCTTCACCAGGTGCTGCTTGCTGACGCTCTTCAGAGCGTACAGCTGGGGCTGCCCAGGCGGACCTGTCATTCGACGAGCTGGCAACACCGACACAAAGGAATGGTGGCAGAGGTCCCTGCCTTTGTCGACCGCCCGCACTTCACCCCATGCGCCTCGCCCCAGCACTCCCCGGTTCCTGAGCCACTCTTGCTAGGATGAAGGTCATGGTCGAGTATTTGTGGAGTTCGCGTTCTCAGGATCGGGCTGGAAGCCCTTGAGGCCGATGCGCGGCAGGCTGACCTACAAAGTGTAACTGGGAACCCTGTGCCACAAGACTTGCCTCCGTAGCAGCGCTGCTGACTGCGTCTGCCTGCGCAAGGGCCTCCTCCAGGCGGGCGCTTTCCTGCAGAATGCGGCTCCAACTGATCTGGACAGCGGAGGCTGATCACAAAGCAAACTGGGATTCGATGCTTTTCCACAACCCTGTGTCTACGGGTCGCCACTTCATATGGATGATATCCCACTGAGGTGCATCAAACGTGCCTGACAAAACCCAGCATCCCCCGTGGAAGCCGAAGTTGTGTACGCGACAATCACAATAACAAGATCACAACGATGATGCCGAAACTGCTTCGGTCGCTTCGTGCGTGCATTTGATGGACACAAACGGGAGCGAGCATGTGCGAGGAAAACAAAGAATAAGAGGACACGGGCGAGTGTGAATGCGAGCCAGAAAGAACAAGGACAAACAAAGCAGGCACTCGGATGCACGTGCCAAATTTGAGATCGCCAGACGCTACAAGTTAGTTGACGCACTCCACTTTGCCGCTGTCACAACATGCTGGATGACAACGCAGTGGGGATGGCTGTGTTGTCAAGGATACTGCTGCTGACTGCCGACAGTGATGCTCATGATTGTTCAAAGCAACGGTGGCAAGTATGCCGACACTAAGTGACTATAAATACAACGGCATACATGCCAGCAATAAGGTAAGCGCTGTCAGTCAAGAGGGCATCGAGAATCCATCGCTGTCGCAGTACAGCAGTGGCAGCAACAACAGTCGCCGTCATGGCGCATTAAACGGGTTATGACTGCGATCGTTATGTCCTATAAACAGCTCTGAACGATGTTCATAAACAGTGTCGGTGGTGGCAGCAGCAGCAGCAGCAGCAGCAGCAGCAGCAGCGGGAGTAGTAGCGGAGGACTGGCTGGTTGAACTGGCAGTAATCGCAGCGACAGCAATACCAAGCAGCGGAAGCAGCAACAATAGCCGCGGTCGCAGGGCAGAGGCAACAGGAGTGGTAGCAATGATGAGGCAGTCGCCTCTTGCGTAACAAGAATTCATGCTGGTTGTGACACTGCCGATGTTGACAATAGCAATAATGATGATATCTAAAGCAGCGGCCTGCGTACTAACAACTAACAGTCGTCGGGATGAGCACGCCCGATCCAGCTAGAATGACAATTAAGGCTCCGGGCAGTAGACAAAACACCAAGGCACTGGGATTCTGCTGCAATTGAAGACGGACTACATGACAAGGGAATAGGAAGCGGCCGGTAGATTTATGAAACCGTCCGAACACAAACCCTCAAACAGCCAGCACATAGATCTAGCTGCCGCGGGCTTCCTCGAGCCCTGTGCACACAGGCCCGGTCGCACCTTGCCGTGGTAAGGATCTCTAGGGCGACGACCTGGTCAAGCTAATTCCGGTGCAACGCATGGCAGTTGTAACGCGAAGTGCGAGTTTGTCTCGTGGGGTTGCTTTGCTGCGACAAGAGCGATGGAATGTAATTGCTGGTGGTCGACGTCGTAACAGCCGTAGGAGTGGCTGCAGCTACCTGCAACAACAGCAGTAGCAGCAGCACCAGTAGCAAGGAGGTTCAGGAGTAAGAGTTTTATCGGGGGTGGTAGTACTGGTGGCAGTAGCAGAAGTAGAAGTAGTAGAAGTAGTAGTAGTAGTAGTAGTAGTAGTAGTAGTAGTAGTAGTAGCAGTAGTAGTAGTAGTAGTAGTAGTAGTAGTAGTAGTAGTAGTAGTAGTAGTAGCAGTAGTAGTAGTAGTAGTAGTAATAGTTATTGTTGATGTCGCCGCAGCCGTGCCTTCCTGTAGATGCTTGCACATGGCATGGCAAATCACTTACTCGGAGAAACAGTTTACAGAGAATAAACAATATCAAAGCAATGACGACAATAACCGCAACACTCTCACACTAGCAGCCACTAGTCACCGTCATTCAATATTAACAAGTACGACCGTGATCCTTGAAGAATCAGCAAGCGCAACCGGCAATGACGGCAAAGAGACACTCATCGCAACGCTACTTGCAGAGGCAAGACCACGCATAGCAACAAAGCATTAGATTGACAGCAAAACCCAGACCAGGCGTCACTCAAAACCCGCAGACTGGCCTCCTGGTCCAGGTCTGCAAGCTGAAGGGCCCACGCCTGAGCTCGTAAGTGGCTTGGATCTCTAGGGATGTTTGTGGGAGTTGTGGCTCTGTGTGCGAATCAGACTGAGGTTCATAGGTGCGCAGCTTGAGGGAGGGATCTGCGCATTCTCGCAACCTGAAAAGCCCAGTCGCCTGCCTAGACCCTGATGCCCAAACAGATCCCCTAAATCACTAAAAACCCCGAAATCCCATAACTCCTAGCCTAAACCTCTTACCTACACCCTTAAAATCCTTAACCTGAAACCCTAGAATCCTAGAAGCCCCTGGCCGTACTCCCGACGCTTCACTCCAAGCTCTGGGCTGATTGCAAACACCATGGCCTGGGCATCGACGCGCTGCTCTCACTAATCAAGTAAAACGTCTGGAGCGGCCTTCTGAAGCTGCGCACGAAGACTTTCCTTATCACCCTACACAACATCTGACGGTGACGGGTGAGCCTCAGACAACAAAGGTTGCAACATATTTCTCGAGCACTCGACATCAAATGCTCCGACCTCTGGTTGGCAGTCCCCTCCGGCGCAGCGCACTGCTACGCCGGACAGGTGCTCGACCGAGGCCGCGACATGTTTTTCTGCCTGGAACCGTCAGTGCGCTTTGTTTTCAGCAGAAGGATTACTCGCTGGTTTGGGGGCTCAGGGTGGGCACAAGGCAGATCACGTTGCCAATTAGCGCCTTAACTTGATGAAGGTGTGTGTGGCCCACATCCTACAGATTTAGCCTTGCTTGTCGAGTCCTTCTCCTACAGATATCTTTGTCACCAAACCCCAAGCCTTCAACATGCCATCAAACCCGTTAGCCCCAAACAGCTTCCAAACTTCCAAAATCCATGTAAAATCTCGGTGGGAACGAGAATGTTGAAATGGATGTTTTCAATAATAGGAGCTTGTAAGGGTGCTGTTAGCAGGGCATCATAAGGTCTTACGGGTGGGAGTGCCGGAAGCTGATAAGCCTCACAAGTAGCTTTAACTCAAGACTCTGAACTGCACACCCCAAAACAATCCAAAAGAGTAAAGTCGGTTTAGGGCTTGGAGGTTACGGGTTTGGGCTGTTTCGGGTTTAGGGTTTGAGTAAAGTCTGACCCTCCCATGGCTTCCAAAGTGATTATGCTAAAATATACTATGTCATATTGGTTTGCACTAAGTTGTTCATATTCATTACACTATGTCATACTGGATTATGTGGGGCTTGAGAAAAGTCTGACCCTCCAAACCCTTAACTCTAAATAAACCCTCCCTTGGATGTCCCGCAGACCAAGTGTCGGGCTGGCTGCGACGACTGAAGTTGCGATAGGGTTGGCAGCCGATGCAGCGAGTTCTGCGGTTTAAGGACTTACAGGCCATGTAGGGTTTACGGTTTAAGGGCTGAGGGTTTAGGGTTTACGGGCTTGGGGATTAGGGTTTAGGGTTTAAGGGTTCAGGGTTTACTCTGAGTAAGAAGTCAGAATGCTGCGCTTCCTGGTTTCGGGCCCACTCTTGGTGTCGTCAAGGCTTGCGTTTCGGGTTCAGGGCATGGGATTTAGGAGACAGGCCTTGCTGAGACATCGCATTGCTTCAAAAAGCAATGGTAATAGTCTTAGTGACAGTAATACACCAATGGTAACAGTAGTTATGCAATTATAAAACAATAGCAATCGTAATCGCAAGAGTAATAGAAGTAATAGGTCGTAAGCGGAGACCAAACTCGACCTAAAACAGGCGCAAGAAAGCACACAACTCCCCTGCAAGAAAAGCAGTGGTTCTAGGGCAGGCAGAGTGGCAGGCCGTCAGACCCGCGCACGGGGCACAAATTTTGGGGCTTAGCGCCTGATACCGAAGCCCTGTGCTATGACGCCCGCACCTTGCAAAGCTTTTCCTCCAAAAGACTCGATATCCTCAAACTCCCAAACATACAACGAATTCCTGATCAACAGTCAAACAAAGACTCCGTAAATCGTAAGGATCACGACACAAAAACCGGCCTGCTCCCATGAACACCCGCAGCAGGGAGCGCAAATTGAGCCACAATAGCAACACGCAGCGAGGGCAGTGCGGGCTGAGCGTTCAGGGGGTGAGGATGGTTCTGGACTTCGCAAAAGCTGATCAAAATACTGGGAGCTTCCGAACTAGCGGTACCTTATTTGGCGTCCTCATAAGGATCCTATTCGGAAACTCCCTACTGGAATCAGGCTGACCGCGCAGCAGCGACGTTCAAAAAACATTAGCTGAACTAAATGCTAAACAGTTTTAGATGATGGCTGACACTCATTGGAGCTGCAATAAACAGCCAAGTACCAAATATCTAAAGATAGGCACAGTTGATAACGTGTTGTAAGAGTAGGTGTGGACAGTTGTAGAGAACCCTCGCATCGGCTCAATATGGCTTGTAAGAATGAGTCGTAACACGTTTACTCTAATGGTCTCTGCAACCTGGGAGTGTCCGAAAATAGGGCTCCCTCATATAGTACCCCAAATAGTAGGACCCTTAGTAGAAGCACCCCAAAAATAAGGTACCCCTAATGTTCGGAAACTTCCACCTCATGATTGGTACGCTCCCCCGACTGTCGAGTGCTACACTTGCACTTGCGTCTAGAAGGACAGTTGCTGTTGTCGTCTTAGCTTGAGTCACATGGCCCCCCTCTGCACACTCCCAGACGAAGGAAGGCCGCTGCAACGAAGTGTCGGTTCTGCCTCGCGCATCCAAGTTTTCAGACGCAGCGAAGCCTTAAATCCTGAACTAAATCCTAAATGGCTCACCTCAAACCCCCTGTGCTTCACTAGATGACCGGCCACAGCAAGCCCAAGTAGCTGGAGACCTGCCACGAGGCGGCGAGGAGCTTTGCGACAGAAGCAGGAACCCCGATACCGGGAGCCACGATTTCCCAAATTCAGAGGCTCTGTCCAAGAGTCAAAAAATACCTCGACTTCTGCCATTGCACATATACTTTCTGGATTTTCACCTGAATGTCGAAAGATTCGGAGGGCTAGGGCTCATGGCAGGGGCAAGCTGCTTACTCCCGCTGCTTCTGGGGTGTGGTGTATGTCATCTTCCGTCGATGCTTGCCTAACGTCCCCGGCTCAGCAGAGAAGTCGCAAGTGCAATGACAAGGCGAGCAGCATTGGGCAAAAGCATGTTGAGCCCTTCCTTTTCCACTAGAAGCATACTGGCTGTGTACCCTAAACCCTAAACCAAGGCCCTGAGCCCTAGAGTCCCAAAACCCTGAAGCCTTGCAAAACCCGACATCTCTCTCGATGCTTCTGATAAACAAAAGCAGATCCAAGCTCCTGTCAGCGACCTCGGAGGATTTCAAGGGGACTCCGTAAGAAGTAGGCGCGAAAGTTAGAGGGTCTCCCTCTGGTTCTATATGGCTCCAGATCTTATTCAACTACTTAGACGATCATCGGACTTGGCAATTAGGGCTATAAGTACCTTAATTCTGGTTTTAATTAAATATAAGTATAGTTACCTTAGTAGTAATAACAACCTTATAGTTGCTAAGTCCCATGATCCTCCAAGTAGTGTGTATGTAAGCGTATGTACTTGACGTACCTGTGTACATACCAACCATGCCATTCTACACCACACCATACCATACATACATTTGAACATCTGCACACACACCTCTGCGTATGAGTGCGCACACATGAAGGGACGCTCATAACCCTGCAGCCTACTTGAAGGATCGGGGCACTTCGAGCATGGCAAGGCTACCCAAATGGGGCATTTCTAGCCCAATACAATCTCCCCTTGATCCTTCGATCAGCTCTTGACGTCTTATCCCTTACCCTAACCCTGAACCACAAACTCTGGCCCCAAGCTTCGAAACCCAATGCCTAAAACGAAAGCTTCTTCATTCCTTTGGGAGTCTCCGAAAATTAGGGGTACCTTAATTTGGGGGGCCCTTATAATGAGGATTCTACTATTTAGGCTACTATATTAGGGTCCCCTCTTTTTGGAAACTCCCATTTCGGAACACTCTTGGAATCTTGGGCTCCTCAAGGACAGCTTTTTGTCCCGCGAGCCTCAACTCTCATTCTGTTTTACATCAACACCTCACAAACCCCTGCTACGTGTATTGCCCTTTAGAAAGCCAGTATATGCTGTCGATGTTCGAACCCCTGTTGTGTTAACGAACCCTCACAGACTCAGCTATTCACTCTGTTCATATTGATTTAAACACCCCCCCCCCCCGTGCAGGTGAACCTCAAGCATTTTAACCCTGTGAATCCTAAACCCCAAACCCCAAAATACATGAACCCTCAAACCTAAACCCGAAGAAACCCTACTGTAGGGGCCTCAATAAGTAGAATAGGGTTTGGGGATCCATTATACTATAATTATAAGAAGGAAGCCCCAGAAAATAATGTAGGAAATTCTTGCGGCCCCTATAGTAAACCCCACAATTCGTAAACCCCTAAACCCCTCAACCCTAAACCCCACCCCTAAACCCTAAACCCCTAAACCCCTAAACCCTAAACCCCTAAACCCTAAACCCCTAAACCCCTAAACCCCTAAACCCTAAACCCCACAACTCGTGTCTGACGGCCTCCACCTCGGGCACCGAGAGCCGGAGCAAGGCCGGCTCCCAGGGCTCTGCGTGCGTGCGGAGCCGGAGCTGCAAGAGCACCTGCTTAAAGGCTCATGGGACTTAGTAACTAGGGTTCCCTAAAGGACTCCTTTAAAGGGATCTATAGGGGGACCTATAAGGAGGGTTTAAGGTTTACTCAAAGGATCATGGGACTTAGTAACTAGGGTTCCCTAAAGGGCTCCTGAAAAAGGGATCTATAGGGGGACCTATAAGGAGGGTTTAGGGTTTACTTAAAGGATCATGGGACTTAGTAACTAGGGTTATAATTAGGGTAAATTTACTTATAACCACTTATAGCCCCTACTAAGGAGCACCTGGGCCAATGGAAGGAGTCAGGGGCTCAGGGGTTTAGGGGTCTAGGGTTTAGGCTTTAGGGGTTGGGGTTTAGGGTTTAGGGCGTTTTTTTGAGGGTTCAGGGGCTCAGTTGGAGGGGCAGGGGACTTAGTAAGTAGGTTATAAGTAGAGTTAAAAGTACCCTAAATGGAGTGTTCAGGGATTTAGGGGTTCAGGGGTGTAAGGGTTTACTGTAGGGTTCAGGGTTTAGGTGTCTTCTTTTCGAGGCTTGCTACTACCCACAAAAACCCCACCCTGCAGCCTACAAAAACCCCACCCTGCAGAATCCTGCCGCAGCAACTTTCGGGTCTTGGTACAAGAGCTCTAAATCCAAAAGCTCTTCACAACCACGGCAATCCCTATTGTCTCTGTTCCTTTTGTAGGGTTGCCGTATAGGCTCCTAAATTCTAAACTATAACCGTGGCTCATCAAAGCGAGGAACTACAATCGAGACTATAGGACAGCTTTGTCTCAAGGCACACCTGCAGTATCCATTGTAGTTCCTTTTTGGGCTACCTTATGATTATAGGATCCTACAAATAAAAATGTGCACCACAACGGGAACTATAGGCGTTGTCTCAAGGCACTCTACAGTATCCATTGTAATTCCTTTTTTGGAATTATAGGATCCTTTACTGGGGACTTAGTAAGTATGGTTATGAGTCCCTTCATTGGGGTTATAAGTAACTATAAGTATAGTTACCTTCATAACAACCCTAGTTACTAAGTCCATGATCCTTCAAGTAGGCTTTCTCCCAAGGCACTCTCCAGTCCGCCGGCGGTGGCCCAACACAAAGCTCTGCTGGGCCCTGCGTTCGCCCGGCCAAGCTCTGCCTTACGGGCTTCGCGCTTCTTCTGTTTGGGGTTACTATAGGGGGTTTAGGGTTTGGGGTTTAGGGTTTAAGGTTTAGGGCTTTTTGGGGCTTAAGGGGTATACGGCATTTTTCTGTCTAGACAGGGTGATAGTTGGAGATCAGCTTGGGAGTTTTGGGGGTTTCGGGGGCTCAAAGCACTTCCCGTGAGTCCAGGCCAGGAGACTCAGGCTGACGCGCAGGGAACTACTGACTCCTGTCGACCCTCAAAGTCGCTAATGTCGGCGATAGCTGCAAAATCTACAAAAGGTATATTATGCTATGTTTACAATCAGAAACCCCCAAGACAGTGTAGTTGATCTGCAAAGGCCCGCGAACTTCGGCATGACATGCTCTCACCCAAGGCAAGGCACTTCAGCTGCCGTGCGCCTTTGGCGCTTCCCGGCACGCCAGGCCTCAGAGGCGTCCCAGCTGCTTGTTTCAGCGCCAAACCATGAGATTTTGCGTGTGCGATCTGCGAGTCACCAGCAGGTCTCCGATATGCGAGCCTAAGGTTTTAGGGTCCATTATACTATAAGAAAACAAGGAACCCCCAAAATAGTATTGGTAATTATTTCGGCCCCTATAGTACACCTGAAGCCTCTCCCTGTTTTTTCCCTCAGCTGCCGCCCACACAAGTTTCGCACGTGCACTGCAGTGTAGCTACGGTTTAGGAGAAGAGAGGCTCCAGTCTGAGTGCGCCGGCAGGGGCTGGCAGTCTTCCGTCCACCGAAGCCGCAGCTCGGGACCTGTAAGGCTGCGCTCTCTGAGAAAGGGGAAGCAATCTTCTGAAAGGCTGGTTGCAAGCAAGGATATTTAGCAAATTGCAAGCTCTCGAGGCTGCACTTCAAAGCTTGAACTCGGACTTCCTGAAGTGCTTGGGTGCTGGCTGTCGGCCGCGAAGTTGAAGACCGTTTTGGCCTATCGGCACGACTCACAGCCGGCGTCAACAAACTGTGCCTGAACCCGGCATTCTGGATTATCGCGATCTGCTGCAAGCAAGGCTGGATGGCTAAGAATTGGGGCAGAAACACTGCTCTACTCTAATGGTCTGCCCGGCAACATGCCTCCATGTCCTTCCGGCACTGCTGAATCCTGTGTGGGGGCTTTCTTGCAGATTCGTCACATATCCAACTCGAAACTTTCAGCCTGCATCGGCGAGTCTGGAAGCAAGTCCGAAGTAAGCCCTTTGAGAGACAATACAGATAAAGCTGATGAGTCTGTCTGAGAAGTAAGCGGGAAACTGTCCATCTAGCTACCTATGTGCATACACACACATACCAAGAATGGAAAGCTTCGCCGCTCTGAGGCGGCGGCTCGATGTCCTTCGCCTTGAGCAGAGCGCTCTGCTCCTGCAAGCTTTGCTTGGCACGTATACTATCCCCCTATAGTAAAACTCTACTTATCCTACTATTTAAACTTTCTGCAATCCCATGCATCTTCTGGGTTATACTGCTATATCGGATTATGCCGAAGTTGCAACCCTAAAGCCTGGGAGAGTTTTTGCAACAGTGCAGACCTCGAAAGGCTCAAGCCACAAGCACTACATGCCTTACAGCCCCCGGTATAGTTATACCATAATATCACCAGCATCCTATCCTACTGCTGATGGACAAAATCCTGCATGACCCTAAGGACTCTAAACTATGGGAACTATGTTATATTCCCTATTATGGGTAGTGCAGGATTTTGTCCATCAACAGTACTTCTACAGGTCGATACGAAGTTTGTTGTCAGGATAGAGCTGAAGCAGCGAAAGGCTTGAACCCTGCAGGGGTCTCAACTGCGGCCCTGCAGCCGCCAGTTGAGTTGATGCCAACTGCTTCTGCTTAAAGGATCATGGGACTTAGCAACTATAGGGTTATTTGCTAAGGTAACTATACTTATAGTTACTGTTAAGGGTGGTTGTCAAAATTGTGGTCCCTTCCTAGGGACCCTAAATGTTAGATGCCGTACTATATTAGGGACCCAAAAAGGTACCATGATTTTGACAACCACCCATATCTTAGCCAGCCTGCGGCGCAAACCCATGACAGTGCACCCAGGGATCGGGCCTCGAGTTTGGCGGTGGCCTTCGCGACCTGCGGCTGTGAGCTGAAACGAGATCTAGCCCGGCATTGCAGGAAGCCAGTAGTACAGCATAGTACGCTTACTATCGTAAAGCATAGTCAAGTATAGTACAGTTTTATAGCCTTGGACAATGTAGTATAATCTCGTGTCGCATAAGACAGTACAGTAGAGTAAAGCATAGCATAGCATAGTATAGTACAACAGAATAATGTAGTATGGTATAGTACTATATCAAAACCCCGAATACCAGCCTCAACCTCGTGACAACTGGACTCACCCACATCGAAAGCCAACTCATGCTCGCGGATATGAGCTCAGGGTTTGAGGTTCAGGGCCTAGGGTTTGGGGTTTAGGTCACCCACGCTTCCCGACGATGCGGGCATCGTGCCTGCTGCTGTAGATCCTGAACTTGAGCTGCTTGTTCCTGCGACTGACTGGAGCAGAAACCTACTGGAAGGTCCTTGAGGCACAACTAGGTTTGCAACCAAGGTAGCTAAGACTATCGAAAACCCTGAACTAACGTTGCAGGACACAGGGGAACGCTGCACCACACACTAAAGAAGCTCGAATGCTCAAGCTTCACACCACGTACCGCGGCTCCAGAAGGGATATGAGATAGTTTTACGAACTATGCCGACCCCTGTAGTAGTAGAGGGACTCGGCGCCGGAGATCCAGCACGAACCTGGAACACCCTGAGAGGGGGAGAAGTCTGGCTGGATCGAAGGTGATTTCGGCCTGGCGCCGGCGCCACACGAGGGGCCAGCTCAACAGATCACAGGCCGCTCTTCCGAAACAGAGCCGAGGTGGAACGACAAACAGCACAAGACATCGAACAGTTCGTGCTTCGCGACTGCAGCGGAGGCAGTGGCCGGCGCTGCCGAAGCGAGGTTTGTGGCCTCGCAGACTTGGCCCGGCTCTTATGCTAAGAGATTTCAACAGCTTTTCGGAATCAGTGCCTAGCATTCCGTTTTGCTAGTTGCCAGCATGAGCAGCCATCTTGCTCAGCCAATGCACACACAGGTGATGATGCTCTATGCGACTTAGTCGCAAGAATCAGTTTTGGCGGACTTTTTCCATGGTCAAATTCTCCGTTGTCTGGTTCCCCTGCCCGACATCAGTAGCAAGGCTTGCGCTTGGGGCTGTCCCAGAGCTGGTGACAAAAGAAGGCACGGCTGATACATTGCACTGACTTAGGCACATGCTTTCGTACTGCTGGGGGGAGGTCAGTCTTCCCTCCGCATTGGCCGAAACGGATCCACTGCAAGCTGGAGGGCAAGCGCGCGAACTCGCGGCCAGCTTCTTCGGCTTCGCCAGACAGGAAGCAGGCTTGGCCTCCACGTGCCCAGAAGGTCAGCACACGGAGATCACGAAGCTCTCTGGCGACCGCTAGGAAATGCTTCCACTCAGATACTGTCGGCGTAGACGAGAACTGCAAAGCCACTCTCTGCAGCCGCGGCGATCGGGCCAGTATGACGGAAGCATCCGAAAAGTTCTGGATTGAAAGCATCATGTGGGTCCACTCCACACTACCTCCCAGATCTTGTGCGAAAGCTCGGGCATCTGCTTCGGGCCACAGACAGATACCTTCTGCGTTCACGTGCTGCAGAAGCCGGCTATTACTATGGGAGTATGTCATATGATAAAGTGCAAGCGTCCTGAGCCGCAAGTGCCGGATTGCTTCCAGAAAGCCGTCGGTGGTTCTTGCATCCATGTGAGGAACGAAAGTGAGTGTTTCCAAATCCTTGAGCCGACGGAGCACCTGGAAGAAGCCACCTGGTTGCATCGTGTACTCCGGCAGGGCATGGACCTTGTTGTGAGAGCTAGCAGTGATGCTCAAGTCTCGCAAGTGCGGCGTGAGGGTCAGAATTTGGGGTAAATCCGCAAGTGCCGAACCCTCTTGTATCGCAACAGACCAGTCGGTCCAGTTCTCAAGGAGCGCCCGCCCGCCAACTGCTCCAAGTAAACGATCAAACCACAGGATCCTCTTGTCGCGAACCAGCAGACTCACTTCACGCTTGAGGACAGCAGGGTTCCACAACGAAAGCACTCTCACCATGGAAAGGTCCTCCTCGCCCTCCAAAATGCGTCTGGTCGCCTGTAGCCACAATGCTTCGGCCAGCTGCTTTGTATCAACGCCACTGCTCGGATGCTCCTTGAGACATTCGAGGACCACGGTGGCCACGTCAGTGCTACCGGTTTGCACGGCAGCTACGAGCCACTCGGAGACTCCCTTGGAGCTGGCACTTCCTGTTGTGCCATGACAAACCCATTCCAAGAATTGTAATGCGCCGGAACGCATGGCCATGGATGAAATAGCTGAGAGAAAAACGGGAAGAGGAATCGCAGGAACAGCGTAGACATAGCCGTTCTCATCATCCCTTCGTACATACTGAATCTTGGGCTCTTGACCAAACTTGGAGCCTGTGAGCCCCAGCTTTCGCACATAGCTCCAACCGTGTACTGCATGGAACGCTCGGTTTTTGTCGGACATAGCCCCGTTTTGGTAGGCACATGCGAAGCCCTGGACTTGCTGTGCCACATTCAGGTACTGGTCCTTGGCGAGGGCATACTTGAAGAGATGCTTGAACTCACTCTCGAGCTGCTTGAACTTCGACCGGTCGTGGCAGCCGTGCTCCAGAAGCTTGCAAAAGGCATCGGGTGATCGAACGACGGCCTCGTAGACACCTGTGTTGTCCCAGTCGTGAACTACCGAGCAGCCTAACTCTGCAGCCCATGCTGCTGGCGAGTCCACCCCGTCGAAGCTCACCCTCACGTGGAAGCTCTCCATGCCTGGAAACATTGGTTCTTCATGCTTGTGTCTTGGCAAGACGCTGAACTCGATGCCGTTGAGCTCGCTCTCAGGCATGAAACGCGAGAGGGGTAGAGTCAAGAACTGCACAGGCCACTGGGCAGGACCTTTGCAGGCTGCAAGCCGCGCACGCAGCAAGCTGCTCTCCGCGCAGCGTTGGAAGCTTGCAGGGCCAGGGGTGGCTGGACGCTCCTCTTCGAGGAGCCAAGAGACTTCGAAGTCCCGGTCGGCCAAGACGGGCGCCATGGTCAACCTCACAGACTTGCCAGTTCGCAGATCTAGGGGATTGTACTGGCTGACGGTGATGCTGATGTTGCCGCTGCTGTCCACATGGGCACTGACTGGAATGGTCATTGTGCTGTTGTTGAGCATCGTCGCCTCCAGGTGCACCAAGACGTCGAATGGCAGAGGTGACCCCCGGCGTAAGCTCAGCTCCTGAACATCAGAAGCTGTTTGCTGAACACCCTCCGCCACCAGCGCAAGACTGAACTCCAAACTCCCTTCATCGTTTGCTTGCCAATCGGGGTGTACGAGGTCGAAGTTGACCATGTGGCCGCGTATTGGTACTCCAGGGCCACATTGCCGTCGCGCCCCTGCACACCCGTGCAAGTGGCTGAGCATGTCGTTGTGCGCATGTGTTGTGTGAGCCTCGGAGTCGATGCTTGAACACGATTGCTCGTGAAAGGCGTGATGGTGCTTCGCAAAAAAGCATCCTCCGACTCCAAAGAAGGAAGACAGGCAATCAGGATCGATCTCACAAGTGTCTGAGCATGTTTCTGGAAGACTTCTGGCATACTCGGTCCACAGGTGGTCACCCACAGGTGCTCGGGTAGGAACGCCAACTACGAAGTCAGTCAAGAAGATGGTGACTGTCAAGTTGCCTGCTTGCCTTGGAATGCTAAGCTTGCTCCCGGGCAGGGTGCCCCAGCTGAGGCAACGCTGGAATCCACCAGCTTGATCAGAAATCATAACACGCGTCGGGAGCATGCGGAAGGGTGCGAAGCGGACGCTGTAGCGCCTCGCCGGTTGCGAGACACGCCATCCCGTGGCGATGAAGGCTGCAATCCTCGGCACTGGCACTCCCATGAGATCGATGTTCGCCGCCAGCGGTGAAGGATGCTTCGATTGCAAGCCCGGCAGCTCGAAATGAAGCTCCTTGGTGGTGGCCGCGGTGGTGGCGATCATTGCAACTTCGTGGAAGCTGGTATCCAGCACCAGGACATATCGATCCCTCCATGGTGAGAAGTCCAGCGTGTCCTCCAGGGTCGCAGGCTGCAAACTCTCAAGCTCTCCGCGGGAGCACAGGTAGCCTGCTGCTCCGAAAGCTCCGCATGATGAGAGCAAGGCCATAGCGAGCATGAAGCTGGGCAAGAGCATGTAGGCGGCAGGAGACCCCGTGCAAGCCAAGACCACACGGCGGTGCCACAGAAGATCTCTGAAGAAGTTGAAGTTGCAACGGCTCCCCGAAAATGCCCCGTCTTCCGGAAGTCCCGGCTTCAGCTCTTCTGCAAGTGCCACAGGATCCCTGCCTCCCCTGCACGCCTCCACGAAGGCTGGCCAAGGCAGAGCACAAGCCTCCGAAGTCTTCTTCAAGGAAGCATAAGCCGTGCCTTGCATGCGCACCTCGGCGATGAGGCGGTTGCTCTCTTCCTGTACCCGAATGGCGTGAATGAGTGCCCACACAGGCCCTGCAAGGTTGCCTAGGACATAGCCCACGAGCCTGGCAACAGCCATCATGTTCATCTCACCCAAGTTGCCCACCACCACAAGTGAAGAGTAGATGATAACAATGCCGATCATCGAGACCTCTGCGACTTTGGACGTCTCCACCGCGAGAATGATGTCCTTCGCCAGGAGAGAGTTCACCAGCATTGCCCTGCAGACGATGTGGTGGAATCGCAAAACCGCAAGGATGTTGATGACAAGCGCGAGGCAGCTGATCCCCCAAATCAGTGACTCCGAGGCTGCTGTGTGGATGAGGACTGCGAGGGTGGATGCCTGAAGGGTCTGGCCCAAGAGGACGAAGCTCAAAGCTTTGGAGCACTGGCCCACCTCCTCCCAAGGTCTTCTGACAACAACACCCAAGCTGCCCAGGGCACCTTCGCAAGGCGGAACGGCGGCTGTGTCTGCGCCTGCTCGCCACAAGGCTTCGCAGGCAACGGCAAAGAGGAGGATGGCCCAAGTGAACAGCAAAGCGACCAAGTAGTCCGGCACCCATGCTGACGGGCACTGGAGCTCCATGGAAAGCTGCCACTCGTTAAGGAAGCCTTCGACCGATTTCGGAAGCATCTCGGAGAGGCGGGCGGCCAGGCGAGAGCCAGCCTCGAAGCTCGGAACGTCGAGCTTGCATAAGCAGGCGGGCGGGTCAGACACCATGCAGAGCCAGAAGGCTCGCTCGCGCTCGGCGCGCATGCGATGTGCCAACCTGGGGTCGACGAAGACTTCGATGGTGGAGCCGTTGACGGGATCAACCGGGTCAACCCAGGGCACAACAGCGGCCTTCGTCTCAGAACCTCCCGCCTCCTGAGAGCAGTCAGCGCTGGCCTTGACAGCATAGACTTGTCCTGATTGCAACTGCCAGGACACATCCCTCATGTCGGCGCCTGTCAGCTGATACAAGCTCCGGCCATCCCTGTCGTCCGCCTGAACTTGACTGCATCGGGCCGCACAGGTGTCGTTCACCAGGTCCTCTTCAGTCTCATCATAATTCATGGAGCTCTTCTCACGGATTGCCATGACCAATCCGCTGAACAGGACGATTCCTGCCAAGAGCCACGCATTAACCTTGAACGTTGCAAACGACGTAGACGCACCCATGGCGTGAAGATCGGCAGTGCCACAAAGGCTGGCCGACGCGCTAGGCTTGGGCAATTGCGGGATAAGATATACAAGCAATGCAATTTGGCAAACCGCATACGACAAGTCAGGATGAAAGCAACGGAGACGGCATCTGCGGTCGGACAACCTCTGCAGTGCTACCCCACACTCAAACTCATGGAACGGCAGAGGATGGCAAGAAAGAGGCAGAAGAGGGAGGGGGAGTGGGAGAGAGAGAGAGAGAGAGGCGGAGAGGAATCCGACTTCTTGGCCAAGCTCACGATTCTGCAGACAACGCGGTGGCTAGTTGTGGTGGGTCAAGACAGCTCCATGGGCGCCATCACACAGCGACAATCAGCGACACACGTAGCTCCGGTGCAAGGACGGCGCATCATGACCCGGATCCGACTGCCTCCAGCTCGCTTCTTCGCAGGCATCAGCGCTCGCTACGGCAGCTCGCCTGCAATCAAAAAGTGAATCCCCTGGAAGCCCGAACACGTGGGAGGGACCGTCTCAAGTTCGTTTTCGGGCTTAGGTCATAGCGGTATATTTCGCAATTTCGTCCGTGATTCAGCAAGGTTGCCCATGATCAATTCACCCCCAGACCTCAGACCTCAGCACTAACATCTGGTCAGCATCGGAATCGGAATATGGCCGATAAAACTGCGAGAACGGGTGAAAGACACGAGCTTCCCCAGGTTTTTGTGGTTCTAGGGTCCATGTATGATTAACTATGGGACAGGGTATCTCAAGTGGACCTCAAACTGATGTCAGATGACATGAGTGCTTGTTTTCGAAGGATCGGAAGACGCAACTTTTGAAAGGCTCACTCCATCGGTTCGGGATATGCTGTCTAGGATCTTGCGTTTCGAGGCCTCGGACCCATATCGTTTCGAGCCACATCCGATGTCCCCTTACCTCGTGACAAGGAATAGACTGCGCTGCGAACCTTTGTCTGAGAACTTCACCAAAGTCAACTCGGGCTTCTGGTCCTGCCGCCTCCGCAGATTTCGTTTGTGTTGGGTGGCGGATGCGTGTTGAGAGTGGATGTTCAGGCTTTGGGACAAGAGGGTGCTGGTTGGTCGGGACAGAGATGGTAAGCCCGAATGATCCGAAACCCATCTGCAACCCAGCTACAAGCAGTCCAAACCCAAGCCGAAACCACTCTTCCATCCGTCAGCCCTGAGTCCTCACCTCAACGGCATAGCCTGCTCGCAAAACCCAACATACATCCCACCCCACATTACCAGGCAAGAGCCATGGAACTGTTCTGGAAGTGCAGAAATCCGAAACCCTGAATGCCCTCTGCGACCCGAACAACTCTGAAGCTGATCTCTTGATGTGTTCGAAAGCCAGCTGGACGCGCCTTCGCCGTGCCAGTGGCATCCGTGGCATCATACCCGTTCACGCCCGACAGAATAGGCGCCCAACGACATTGCAGCGGGAAGCGACAACTCAATTTGCGGCGGTGCAGCAGTGCAGCCTGTGGCCTGGGAGCACAACCTCGAAATCTCGGGGCGCCCCGACTAATGCTGGCGTGGCGTTACTTGGGAGCCGCCCCAAGGAGGAGAACAGTCGGCGGCCGCGACATCTGGAGTGGCTAACTGAGCCATTCCAGATGCTACTGCTACACTGTCATACAGATGTCTGTTTCCACCTGCTACTCGAAATGCTACGTTAACATCTCTGTAGGCGTCCAGCCGCTTCGAACGTCACACTTAAATCCTGAGTATTAAGGCCACGATATCAGCCCCTCCCGCCGCCGAGCTCTCCTCGCAGCGCTGCTGCCACCGCTGCACCTCAGCAGCTGTGGTCGATTCTGGAGTCCACCACTTTTGGTGGGTTTGGGTTTGGGGAGGCTCTTGGCTTCTTGAAGTGACCTAGTGTGTGAATGTGTGTTTCGGATTCATGGTTATCTTGGCGTTTTGGGCTGGTTTCGGCTTTTTGGATTTGGGATTTGCGGGTTTAGGTTTAGGCACATACTGCTGATGGACAAAATCCTGCCTTACCCATTATAAGGAATATACCATAGTTCCCATAGTTTAGAGTCCTAAGGGTCATGCAGGATTTTGTCCATCAACAGTAGCCCCCGGGTGCTTGGTTGTCGGCTTCTTGTGCGCGTGACTTGGACCCTTCAGGGTCTCAGTCCTTTAGTCCAAGGGGAAAAGGAGGGACCCTCAATGGGGACCCCTACCCTATAATGGGCTATATAATGGGTATAGGTATATACCTAGGGGTCCTTATTAAGGGCCCTCCCTTTACCCTTGGATTTAGGTGTGCAGCAATCAACAGAGTGTCATCGTACCGCCCCCGACTTGCCCACCCTGAATATGTTCAAAGCTCGGCTACGCGACCGCCTGACCTCAAAGACAGGCTGAACCTTTTAGTTGCCTTGTTAGCTACTTGGAGGGGCAGGGGACTTAGTAATTAGGTTATAAGTAGAGTTATATAAGTACTCTAAATGGACTTACCCCAATTATAACCCCACTTATAACCTACTTACTAAGTCCCCTGCCCCTCCAAGTAGTAGTTTGAATCGGGCTTCTACAGGGGTCCTTGAGAGGTTTCCATAAGAAATCTGCCTGCTCTGCGCACTGCTGTGCGAGGGCATCCTGGAACCTGGCCGGCCAGCGACTTTAGGGGTTTATAGGGTTTAGGGTTTAGGGGTTAGGGTTTAGGGGTTTCGGGGTTTAGGGTTTAGGGTTTCGGGTTTAGGGTTTTAGGGGTTTAGGATTTAGGGTTTAGGGTCTGCTGTAGTTGAGGTCTATGCCCCTGAGCACAGAAACAGCACACACAGTTCTGGAAAGCAAACGGGAGTATCAGTTGAGGTATGATACCTGGGGTACTGGCCCCACCCCATAACAATCTGTATGAGGTGTTAAAGACTATATACAGCATGTACAGTATGTATAGTATGAATACACTCCAACTGTTACAAAGTGGGGGGCAGTACGGTTGATGATATAAATCCTGCATTACCTTAAGGACCCGAAACTATGGGAATCATGGTATATTCCTTATTATGGGCAATGCAAAATTTACATCATCAACCGTAGCCGTCTTGTGATTTGAGATGGGAACCTGTGAGCTGCCCTTGCTTTGCAATCCATGTTGGGGGTTCAGGCTTTCGGGGTTTCGGGGGGGGGGGGGGGGGGGTTTAGGGGTTTAGGGTTTAGGGGCTTCGGGGTTTCGAGGTTTTGGGGTTTCGGGGTTTCGGGTTTTGGTGGTTTGGGGTTTACAAACACTTTCTGGTGATTACCCTTTCCGGAATACATACACTGGGCCATGCATGCATCTGGAGCAAGCCACTGATACCATTGTACATGAATATTAGAAGGAGGAAACTGTAAGAAGCAATATACCTTATACGAAACCCTTGTAGGAGCCGGTATGGTATAGTATATGCGCTTATCAAAGGGAACCCAGGGAACACTGGACAACTATAGCAACCCCAATGGTATCTGATATTAAGCCTATAAACGTAGACTCAGGAACACTTAGGACCAATATTGCTAGTCCGACCATGTCCGACCCCTCATAGTGTCTCTTTTTGAGGGGTGGTGCTTTTGACTTTGTTGCGCCGCGCCTGGAGCCGACGGCGGCCTGGCAGAGAGCAACAGTCAGCGAACGGCATGTTTCGGGTGTCTATATGTGTATTTCTAGGGTCTTTAGATAAGCTCTTGTATGGCTTTCACTCAGGGCTCTACGAAGGTTTACAGAAGAGAGCTACAAATTTCAAGAAGGATTCAGAAGTATCACTGGTCAGTTTCACCTTGGACAGTACGGGGTTGCTGGCCGCAGTAACCCCAGAAACTGAGCTTTCCTTTTGGGTTGAGTATCCGATCCACTGCAACCTTAAGCCCGAATCCCTGAACCTTGGTTTCGGGCAAGCTTCAGCTGTGAGAAAACCTGCACGCGGAAGTTTTGTTGATGATTTTGTACCGTGTGATGAGCCTGGAATCCCAAGTCTGTCTTTACAGACACACACACAATGAAACGAAGAAACACATCCACACCCACTAAGACACCCTCACGCACTGCCAGGACGAAGCCAACCAAGACACCCACAAGCTCCACAGACAACTCTCGCGTTGAGGTTTACGGCTTCAGGCTTCTAGGGCTGCGGGTGTTGGGCCTGCGGAACCTGGTCTGGCGGATCGCTCGCACCTGGGCGCAGGGTTTTGGGTTTAGGCTTTGAGGTAACAGGGAGCTTAGTGCATTCTATGTAAGGTCAAGCAAAAAGCGTTGTATGTTGTAAGGTCAAGCAGAAAGGCATGGTAAACCCATGCAGTGCTCTTCTTCCCCAGTTTTTGTTCGCCAACTGCGCATCCTTACTTATGTCCCATCATCCTGCAGGTTGTGCCAGTGCAGCGACTACAGTTCAAAGGTAGCCGAAGCCACTAGAAGAGAACAGCATGGCAATTAAACTTGAGGACCTGGACAAAGGAAGAGAGAGGGAGAGTGGAAGGGGAACAGCTCGGAAAGGAGGACTACCGAAATCATGCTCCAACACCGTCAGACCCAAGCCTTTGCTGAGATACATGGAAACTCTGCAGCGACCCACAGCGGTGTCGAACATGTCATACTAAGGCTTGCCTGTCAAGCCTTCCCTGAGGACACGGTGGCAGACTTTGCTTTCAGCCCAAGCCCCAAAAGCTCAAGCCTTGTTTCGAATGCACTGCCGTGGCTCAGCTTAGACACACTTCCAGCTGCATCGACCGGCCGAACGTGCTTACGAAACCGATGCATCGACTCTCATGCTTCCGAAACGGTATACATATACACACACGTACATACGTACATACATACATACGTGCAGTCATTCATTCATACATACATACATATACACTAGTGTGTAGCTACAAGTGCAAATGTATAGGTATATGCATGTGTAGATGTCGATGTAACCTATATTTAGAGAGAGAGAGAGAGAGAGAGAGAGAGAGAGAGAGAGAGAGAGAGAGAGAGAGAGAGAGAGAGAGAGAGAGAAGGGTTTACGGATGTGTAGGACGCCTTTTGTCTGCGCTTCGCAGGGCACGGCTGACCTGATGGCTCAGGAATCCTCGGTTCGGCACCCAGAGACCGACACCACAGGGTCAGGGTTGAGGGTTCGGGCTTGTTTTCCCCAAGCCCCCTTTTCCCAGAGGAGTCTGCGACTTCTAGATTCTAGAGGGTTGAGGGTTTATGGTTTCGGCACCCTCGAACTTGCAAGTCAGTCTGATAGCAGACATCGTGTGATTATCTTTCACTTTCTGCGAACCTGTTTCGTCAAGGGCTTCCACCTCTCAGTCTGCTTCTCCTAATTCCGAAAAGCCCAGTCCCCCATCCCAACACCGCCAAACTCCCATCCTTGGACTTATTCCCCCAATGGCTTCGGCTTTAGGGTCTAGGGCTTTAACCCCTAACCTACTCCCTACGCTGCCGGCGGGAATCCCAGAAGGTCGGCGTCGGTGCGCAGATTCTTGAGATCCCAGGGCGAGACCAGGACCTGCAGGGAAAGGGCCACGAGGCAACGTCCGGTTTCGGCTTTGCCTGAACCCTACGAACCCTCCCCTGAGATTCTTGGGGTGAAGGTAGGGTTTAGGTGCCGCCACTACGACCACGACTACGACGACGACGTCTACTACTACTACTACTACTGCTACTACTGCTACTACTGCTACTACTGCTACTACTACTACGATGCAGTCAGGGCACAGTCCGGTAGCCCAACTTGCGGAGGAGGCGGTGGCGGACACGGCGTGAGATGGGCCAAGACACGAGGTCAAGGTCGATCACCAGAGAAGACCTCACACTATGGTATATAGTATAGTGCGTGTATATATATATATATGTACAGTATAGCACACTATAGTAGTGTATAGTATCTATGGTATAGTAAACTATAGTATGGTATAATATCATATAGTATAGTAAGCAGAGAAGACCTCACATCATACTATGCGATCGTCTGTTCTCGCTGTTTTGGTATCTTACAGCATGTTCTAGCATCTTGTAGTATACTGTAGTGATGGTATATTCTAGTGTATTATAGCAGCATATTGACGGACATTCTACTGTGTTTGTCCATGCTTTAAAACTTCAAAACTGATACGCTAAACCCATGACCACACCAATCCTTGCGCCCTGAACCTGCCAGGTGTTCCGGCGCATAAGAAGTCCCGCAAAAGCCTTCTAATCCTTCTAGCAACCCTTTCTGGAACCCCTCCCTAGACCATTTGTAGAACCCTTTGAGGAACCCTGTTGTAATTTCAGGTGTTTTATACGCAGCCTTAAAGGACCCCTGGGACCAGGGCTGCTCGAGGAAGAAGTCGACCAGAAAGGGGCCCACGGCTGCTTGCAACGTCCTGGGATACTCTTACCCTGGGGCTCTAAGGACTCATATAGGGTTCCTTTAAAGAGATCTATAAGGGGTCCCTTAAAGGGGTCTGTAGCCTATAGGGTTTAAGGCTCTAAGGACTCATACATTAAGGCCTTTGGGTCCAAAGACCATCAAAAATATATAAGGCTTTTGGGCTACTGTGATCCCCAGGGTTATGGCAGAGTGTGGTGTATTGTGTGATTGCTGCCAGTATGATTACACCCGTTTAAACAAACCCTCTTTAGAAGGAACCTTTTCAGGAACCGTTTAAGAAACCCTTGCGCATAACCCTTTAGGGAACCCTTTCGGGGCAACCCCTTTCGGGGGAACTCCTTTTGAGGGAACCCTTTTAAGGAACCCTTACAAGTACCCTTTTTAAAAGGTACCCTTAAAGGAACCCTTTTGCGGGGAACCCCTCTAAGCTGCGAAAAAATCCCGGGCTCAGGCTCGGAGACTCCAAGCCCGGAGGCCCGGAACGTCCCGGAGGCGACAGGACCCGAGTCACCTGCGCGCAGGTAGAGTTTGTGAGGGTTTTACGAGAGGTCAAAACGTTTCTGATGGATTCTGTGAGGATTCTGTAGGGCTGGCTAGAAGTTTGACCCAGCTTTTCTACGCGGGTCTCTTTGTTGTTGGATAGGACTTTTCAAGTCTCTATGGTGTTTGCTAGCGGTCTGTACCCAGAGCCTCCAAACTGTAAATCATAATAGGGTCCCTAACAAGACTTAAGCTCTGTTCAGGTTTCGGAGGCTCTGAGTAGGGGCTTCCTTAAGGGATCATGGGACTTAGTAACTCGGGTTAGTACTAAGGTAGCTATACTTATAGCTACTTATAACCCCAATTAAGGTACTTATAACCATACTGAATAAGTCCCATGATCCTCCAAGTAGGGGCTTATGGACCTTGTGGATTCGGGCAGCTTCGGGTCTCTAGAGCTCTCGGGCTCCAGGGTGCCAGATTTTGGGGCTCCGGCTGGGAGAAGAGTTGGGAGCTTCTTAACACTTACTTAGAGGATCATGAGTCTTAGTAAGTATGGTTATAAGTACCTTAATTGGGGTTATAAGTAGTTATAGCTATACATAGTTACCCGAATAATAACCCGAGTTACTAAGTCCCATGAGCCTTTGAGTAGGACTTCTATTATGACTCACGCTTCTTGGCTTTGGGCTTTGGGGTTGTGGGTGGAACCCCGACTAAGAGTTTAATCTAGACGTGCTGCTAGCCTGCTCTGGGATAGAATCACTTGGCATCGGCAGTTGCCTTCCAACAGCACGTCTGACCTTGAAGAGCAGAAGAGAATGAACAGCCTGGAAACTGTAGTACCCTCATAGAGCCCTTTTCATACCTTTACGTCACCCTATCGCTGGGAAGGCCATCCCGCCTGTTGATGCTGCAAAGAATTCGACAGCCTCTTGGCCTGTCAAGCTCGGGGGCTGTGCAAAGCTCGAAGCGCAGAGACTCCAACACCCCACAGCTAAGGAATAAGCCTTAAATCTGATTAGGGTTCCTATTGAAATGGTCGGTACATTCCTTAACACTTTCGGGCATTTGGAGTCTCTGCAAGCGGTGAGGCAACCCAAACACTCCAAAACCCCTTAGTTAGGGAATAAACTTACATCTGATCAGGGCTCCTATGAAAACATATTCTCTCTTTTCCTTGATTTCGGCTGTTCGGAGTTTCTGGGAAGCCGGAACCCAAATCCACGAAACCAAGAATCCCCCAATCCGACAGAACCTAGACCCCTGAACCTTCATAGAGCCTGAAGACCTGCCCCATTCCCTGAACCCCCAAGGCCCTTCATACTGCTGATGCCAAGTGGGTTCCTTTAATAAAGGGATCTATAGGGGTACCTTTAAGGGCCTCCTTTAAGGGATCCATACGGTTTAGGGTTGATGATATAAATCCTGCATGACGCTTCGGACTCCAAACTATGGGGACTATGGTATATTCCTTATCATGGGTAATGCAGGATTTTGTCCATCAACAGTACCAGCAAGTCGGTTTAGGGTTTAGGCTTTTGAGCATAGTTACCTTGAGTATAACCCTAGATCCTATAGTTACCGCACCCATGATCCTTTTAAGTAGAACCCTGAACCCCTATAAGCCGAAACCACTTCTAGATTCCTTTAAGGGGCCCTAATTATTGAGGCCCCTAGATTATAACCCCCTTCAAGTATCCCTTAAAGTAACCCTTACAGACCCGCTTTAAAGGAACCCTATTCGAATTTATGAAGGCCAAGGACCTTAGGGCCTGCCTCTGTCCGGGCCGCTTCAGCCGCGGCCTCGCATAGCTGGGCGTTGGCCGTACTTTCGGACGCAAGGACCTCGGCAGGGTTTTTAGGGGTTTAGGGCTTTAGGGGTTTACGGGTTTAGGGTTTAGGGGTTTGGGGTTTAGGGGTTTAGGGGTTTTAGTTTCTCTGCGAAGTTCCAAAGTTCGGCTTTGGACAAAGGTCTAAGGTTTGGGCTTGTGCGGTTTGGTGGATTAAGTGCCCTAAACCCTAAGCCCCAAACCTTGACGAAGGCAGGTCTTCATATTATATTTATGTTCTATAGTTATATTAGATTCTGATTCTTCTTAAAAAATAATATATATGTATAGACCTTTTGTTTTGCCAGCGGCGTCATGGAGCTTGATGAGGGCCACGGTCGACTGCGGGGGAGTTTCGGAGCAGCGCTGCAGGATTCTCTCGAGCACCTCATTCCAAAAACGAGCTTCATTTGAGCTTCATGCTCAGGAGTATATTAAGGCATCTACAATGGGGCCCCCTTTAAGGTTTCTATAAGGGATCTACATTAATATTAGGGTAACCATACTTACAACACCTCATGGGGTTTAGGGACGGATTTTCCACTTCACTCCCTGTCCTTCCGAAGATACCACCACTCCATCACATTGCCATGTCCCTTGAAGCTTGGGACCACACACCTTGAAGCTTGAACCTACGGTCTACCATAGGGGCCTTCATAATTGCCTATACTATCCTGGGGGCTCCAGATTATGATTGTAGTAAGATGGGCACCAAAAGCCTGTTCGAATAATTTCGGCCCCTATACTATGATCATACCGCTGTATCTTTTCCTGCCGTCCTTGGCACGTTTCTGTACTTCTCCGACAGCTCCAGTGCGCACCTCAGGCTGCAACAGGGACCAACACTGTGGCTCTGCCTTTGATGGAATACGGGCCTGAATCATTAGATGAGGGGTTTTTTGAGTTTTCATAAGGGCTTGAATAATAATTATAATAGGAAGAAGAAGCAGAACAATAACAATCAAAACTGCAATTCGAGGGCTGTAAGGTTATTGAAAAAATTGAAAATAGATGCGTCCCTGGTGCAGGGCCCATGCCATGTCAATGTCCTCCTTCGGGTCCAGAACTTCGGGGTCGGCTGCATACTGTGCCTCTGCTGCTTAAAAATATCATGGGACTTAGTAACTAGTGTTATTATTGGGGTAACTATACTTATAAGTACTTGTAACCCCGATGAAGGTACACATAACCATACTTACTAAGTCCCGTGATCCTCCCACTGGGGTTTCATATCAGGGGGCCGGCAAAAGGTCGGAGCCCAGGGAGCCTAATTATTCCTTACATGAGGAATATGCCTAGGGTTCCCTGTAACGGCATCTGCAGGGTTTAGGGTTGAGGGGATTCAACTACCCCTTAATTCGGAAATATGGCTTAACTTATATAGGGCTTCATATTATGATGTTAGCCATGTTCCTGAATTAAGGGGTCATTATTGGGTTCTCTGGGAGTAACGTAGGGGTGAGGCCTTTACACTTAGCACGAACCCTTGGGTTGGTTTCCTTTAAGTACTTTATAAGGAATCCTCTGAACAATCTCCGAAATTGCCCAGGCTCCTATCATACCTTCATCCCACCCCCCTGATGCCCTTGATCAACAGCGCGTTGGGACTCGGAAGGTCCTTTCGGGAGCTCTGCTGCGAGGGGCTTGAGGGGCCGAGCCCGGATCCGGAAGTTCCCTCAAGTCAGGCTTTTTTCCGCTGCGCTGCAGAAGCAGCCAACTTTTAGGGGACTACTAACATTAGGGGGTTCCTTATTATACTTATAGTATTCATTGCCAATACTATTTGGGGGGTTCCTTTTTATACCTATGTAGTATTAATTACCAATACCGTTTGGGGCTTCCTTATCATACTTATAGTATAGTGGGCCCAGACCACAACTAGTTAATCTAGCATCGACCAACGGCCTCGCATCGTTTCAAGGCCGTTGCCTCACCCTCTGAGCTCAACGCACAGCGACTCAACGCACAGCGGAAGGGCATGCGAACTCACAAAAGAAGAACCGGATTTGGGGCTCTACCGAAGTCTTCAGTTCCTCAGGCGTGATCATAAGAGTCTAGGGGTCTGTCTAAAGAACCGTTCAATCCCAGGACATGTCGAAGTCACTGCGAGGACCCCGAAGATTTCCGGAGGTGACGTCGCCCCGCTCAGGGCCAAGGCGAAGAGGAGCCTGCAAGCAGCGAGAAGGGTTTGTGTGGTAACTCAGGGCGTATAGGGTTTAGGAGTTACGCAAGGGCCAAACAACAAGGTTTGAGGTTTAGGCTTCTCAAGCCTAACGGCTCCAGAAATGTCCATCTGCTGGTGGTCAACCCAACAATCGCGACTCCAAGCGAGCAACTAGAAGTGTAAAAGCTTCGGGTTTACGGTTCAGGGGTTCTTCGGGAGGTGCGGCAATCACTTGGGGGACGCACGGCTCGGAGCTTCAGGAGAAAAGACTCGCGCCCTCCGAACCTCAACCCCAAACCCCAAAAGAAGCCGTGACAGCAACCTTTCAAGGGGACGCTGAAAGGATCCCATAAAGGAACCCTGAAGAAGGCCCCGAACTCGCCTCGCCGTGTCGCTTTTCCGGAGCCTCCCGAGCTGCGGCGCCAGGGCCCCGAGGAGCTCCTGAAAGGAAAAAACCGGCGCTCAACAATGGGGTTTATAATGTAGGGGCCTTAATAATTAGAATAGGGTTTTGGGGCCCATTGTACTATAATCATAATAAGGAACCCCCACCATAATATTGGTAATTATTTAGGCCCCTATATTAGGGGCTTTTTGGCCTTGGGGACCTTCATAGTTTAGGGTTTATTGACTTACGGTTTAGTGTTTGGGTTTGGGCCTTTTTTTGGGCGCCCTAGAGCACTGTACTGCTTGCGGTGGATTGTAGGGTTTCGGGTTTGGGGTTTTGGGGTTTTGAGGTTTTGGCTTTGAGAGTCAGGGAAAGTGGAAATTACACCAGGCTTTGGGTTTGGGCTTTTGGCCTGAAAAAGCGCCCAGAGGGGGGATAGAACGGAGCCCCCAAAAAGGGGATCTGGACCAAGGGTACTTCAGGTTTATGGGGGGCCTTCCGGGTTTGAGGATCAGAGTTGCAGGATGTTGCAGGCTTAACTAATTTAAGAGACCCAGCCTTGCTGCACCCTCGTACGGTCTCTGAGCGTGTGCTGCTGCTGCTGCTGCTGTCAATGACGAAGATCGCCAATGGGGCCGAATATTTCCAATTGCGAGGCAGTGCCGTGAGCAGCGATTTCTGCATCTGAAGTACCCTATATAAACCCTAAAGCCTCAACCACCCTAAACCCCTAAACCCTGGTGGCCGGTGATGGATAGAAAGAAGCTCGTGCACTGCAGGTCACGTCCATGCAGGATTCGAAAGAGATGTGAACCTTCACACGGTTGCAGTTGAAAGCAAGTTCAAATCTTTCACGCTTATCATTGTGCAGATATTATGAGACTTGGGGGGCCCAACTCGAACCTGCAGATCCCCAAAACCCCTTCACCAAGGTATGTACCTTAACTTAACTCATGGATGCCTCAATACTACCAACCCTAAACCTTGAACCCTAAATCGGGAGACTACCAACCCTAAACCCTAAATCGGGGAGACTACCAAGCCTAAACCCTAAACCGGGAGAACCCTCTGTGGAAACTGAGCTGCCAAGATGCATCCACGTCGCGCTGCTCTAAGAAGCGCAGTCGTGCGAGCCTCGGCGTCGACGGCTGCATCTACTTGGAACTTCATGGGTAGCTATAAGTGGGGTTACAAGTTTTGAAAAAGGCAAAAACACACAAGTAATCCTGCTTATAAACCCTGCTTATACCTACCCATGAACCTCAAGTAGGAAAATCTAGGGTTTCGGGAGTGCGGGTTTGTGCTCAGGGTGTCAGGATTCAAGGGCGTCGGGCCTCAAGTTCCCTACCAGCCCAAACCACAAACCCTAAAGGCCCTGAAACCCTATAGATCCCTTTAAAGGATCCCTTTATAGATCCCTTTGAAGGAACGCTTTATAGATCCCTTCAAAGGATCCCCTAACCACCTTAGACGGAATCCTCAACCGCGGCTTGGAGTCTCAAACCAAGCTTTCGGATTCAGAATTTGCAGCTCAGGGCTCAGGGTCTCCTAAACCTGGAACAGCGCACAAGCTCAGGCATTTCAAGCCCCCGAAGGGCCCTTAAAAGCCTAAACCTTGCACAACCCGAACACCCCTCGAACAGAAGCCCCTAACTCCTCAAAGCGCAACTGTTGATGATATAAATCCTGCAGTACCCATTTTCAGGAATATACCATAGTTCCCATAGCTTAGGTTTCTTAAGGTCATGCGGGATTTATATTTATATCATCAACCGAAGCACCAAGAACACAACGTCTTCGGTCAACTTTCCGCATCTGAAGTTTCTCTTGCACTCCCGAGGCCTCTGGAACAGAGACTTTTTGCCATGTTAAGTTTAGGCGACACACCCCGCGGCCCCTATAGCCTTTGGTGATCGAAGTTGAGATTGCTTGGTGAAACTTCCTCCTGCCGGTCGCACACTGGCTGCACTCGCAGAGTCTGGAGCCTTAATGATTAGAATAGGGTGTTGGGGCCCATTTTACTATGATCATAACAAGGAGCCCCAAAAATCGTATAGGTAATTATTAAGGCCCCTATGTCAGTGCGGATCGATAGGAACAGAAACTGAGGGGAAATCATCCTGTCGGCCATGCTCCACAGAGGCTTGGACCGGGACGTGTCGCTCAACTCCCTCTCCAGGGAGCCACGTGGAGACGTCCACCTCCCAGTACTCGTAGCCCTTCTTTTCCAGCCATGCGACCTCCGCTTTCTGGGAGTTGCCGAGGCCCTCTGAGGCTGCAAGAAATTCACGCTCTGCCTCCGAGAGGCAAGCCAGGAACGCACGCCGGGCTTCTCGGCTGTACTGGGAGGATCCATCGCCGCGTGGCTCCTGCGAGAGGTTGCCGAGGCCTGCGTCCAGCATCTGCTTGAAATGATGGGATGCCTCGAACTCTTCTTGTTTCTTATTCACCTTCTCCCTCTGGAGGTTCTCTTTGCCCGCAGATTCGAAGCTCTCGACCTTGCCCTTGCCGACGTGATTCTGGAAGTAGTACACCTCCAGCTCTGCTCCGGATTGCACCGCCTTTTCGATGTTCTCTCTCCACTTGGTAAACCACCGACAGCCCCAAGGCTTTTGCTCCCCGTAGAGTGGTACGCACCAGCAGGTCCCCGGCAAGTCTTCCCTCTTCGGGATGCTGTCGTGCCTGCCGTAGTCGCGCGTGCCCTGAGGAAGGAAAACCACGGCTGCACTCACCTGGCCTTTCCGGCCCTGAGACACCAGCGATTCCCAGGCTCCCTCATACTTCCCAGGCCAGCTCGCCACGCAGGGCCGCCCGCGTTCGCGGATGACGCTCCCTTCGAAGCGGATGCTCCGGTTTCTGAGCTCTCCATGGGCTTCTCTGTGCTCTCGTTCCTGCTGTTTCTTCTGATCATGGTCCAGGTCTCTCCGACTGAACATTAGAAGCACGCCACCAAGACACACGCCGGCACCTAGGGGTACAGGCCAGACGATGGCTGCCGTCCACCAGAATCCCGACAGGGCGTGTTGAACTGTTAGCACTGCCAGAGTTATCAGCGCCAGAATCGCCGCCAGCTTCAAGCCAAGGCGGACGCAAGCCACGTACTTTCCAAACTTAAAGTCATTGAACTCGTCCTTGCCCGCTTCGCCAGCACCAAAAGAAACAGTTAAGATACAGAGGCAACAACACAGGGGCACCGTGGCGCTGGCCAGCAGCACGGCCGCAAGGGCACTCTCGGGCGGGATGGCTGCACAGAGAACGAGGAGAGCCAAGGAAGGCCCAACTAAAATCACAATTCCTCGGGCTGTCGGCCATGCGTCGGCGTTCCGTTTCGTGCTGGTGGCTTGCCGGATCATCGTCTCCGTTCGTTCCTGAGCCTCCTCGCGACGCTTTCCTTCACCTGGGTTCTTGTTAAGGAATTTAATTTCAGTTGCCATAATATAGGGGTCTACAGCAAACAGTATGGTTTCCTTGTCATGGAAACTTAAACCAAATAGCTAAATGGGAGTTTCCGAAAATCAGGGACCCTAATATAGCACCCTAAATAGTAAGATCCTTTTTACAAGGACACCAAAAATAAGGTATCCCTATAATTTTCGGAAACTCCCTTAAAATTCTTAGCCAGAGCCCAGTCACGAGCCAACTCCCGGGCTTCGGAGCGGTCTCGGCCCTTGGCCCGGTGGCTGAAAGACTCGAAATCCAGCGAGGCTCGCAGCGAGGCCGAGGCTCTGCCGGCCTCCACCTGACTGTCTGTCCGGTTCTTAGTAGGGAATCGGGTTCCTTTAAGGGTTACTATAAAGGGTCGATAAGGGTTACTACAAGGGTACTATAAGGGGAACTATAAGGGTTATACTATAAGGGTTTAGGGTTCTTACTAGGCTGTCGTGCTGCTCAGTAGGGAATGGAATTCCTGTGAGGGCTCCTTTAAAGGGTCCTATAGGGGTTCTACAAGGGGTCTTAGGGTATCGCCCCTGTCTGGTTCTTAGTCGGGAATGGGGGAATGGGTTATGGGAACTACTATTGGGGATTACATAGGGGCTACTAAAACCCTAAACCCTAAACCCTAAATACGGACAAAATATAGGGATCCATTTTTTCCATTCCCTACTGCTGATGGACAAAATCCTGCATTACCCATTATAAGGAATATACCATAGTTCCCATAGTTTAGAGTCCTTAGGGTCATGCAGGATTTTGTCCATCAATTCCCTACTAAGAACCAGCCTGGCCTGGCAGCTGCCCCAGACCTCCGGGCTTTCGATCAATCGAACAGAGACCGAGGTGACCACCACGTCTGACGACACTCCGACGTCGCAGGACCGCCCGGGATAAACGATCTTCCACTCCTCCTCCTCCTGAAGCTTCACTTCGATGGGGGTTTGCAGGTCGTTCGCCACCGTCAGAGCCATGGCATGGCTTCGGCGAAGATAGGGGCCTTCATAAGAATAGGGTTCTGGGGTATGTTCTGGTACAACTAGTACAAGGAAAGACTTGAAAGAACCCTACGAAACTCTATAACTCTTGTTAAGAATCAACAGCATGCATTTTTCAAGGCAAGGCGCCAACACTAAACCCTTGCAGTACTATGGGCCGTTCCACAAGGAACCCTTATCGACCCCATATGTCCCGTTATTCAAGAATTGTGCTTCTAATTCTTACGGGTACCCTCTGGTCTAGTTTGACTGTAAGGAGGAACCCTCAGGAAATACTGGTACTAAATTACTAAGGCCCCTTTGCTTTCGAACCTCGCGTTTTGCAAGGAAAGCTCGGGCCTAACATTGCAACGGCCGCGAAAGAGTCCTTTGGCTCCCAAAGACCCCTGATTCAACGCCTTGGATATAGGAGGATTATGCTTCGTAGGAGTTCATGCAGGTTTTCTGATAGGGCGTCATATCATCATGGATAAATACATCTTCAAGTATCATGTGTGGCGAACTTTACCCTGCACAGTCCCAAGTACAATGACGAAGTCATCCAACCCGCATCACAAAGCAAAAGCTCTTTCGCCCCCCATAAGGTCATCAAAGGAATAATAGCACTGTCAAAAGAAACCCGAAGCAATAATGAAGGGGCCTTAATAATTAGAATAGGGTTTTGGGACAGTGCACGTAATCATTAAGGCCCCTATAGTACCAAGGACGCAGAAGTACAAATAATCATGGGACTTAGTAAGTATGGGTTATAAGTACCTTAATTGGGGCTATAAGTAATTATAAGTGTAGTTACCCCAATAATAACCCTAGTTACTAAGTCCCATGATCCTTTCTTTAAGTACAAAGAATCGTCCAGGCGGCGAGTGGCTGATGGACACCAGCTGCGATGGCGCAAAAGACCAGAGACTGCCTTTCATGTTTAGGGTTTATAGGGTTTAGGGTTTAGGAAAGAGCCTTGAACTAAACCCTACACCCTAACCTACCCCCCATAGACGTACGCGTTCCTTCTTTTCATTTCATCCGGAAACCCGGCTGCCATGCGAATCTCTGAAACCCCAATCAATCTGCTTGCGTCCGGCGGCTGAAAGTGAGCTGGCAAAGCCTGAGCATAGGCTTAGGGAAGCTTGTAGGGGTTGAAGGTTTCGGGCCAAGCCACTGCCCTTGGCCTTTAGGGGCCCTGATAGATATATTGCAAGATATTTCTGCTTGAGGGACCCGAAAGTGCACTTCTACGAAAACGTTCGGTGATTTCAAGCGCTCTATCGTCATTCATGGGCTGCTGGCTCCGTTCAGCGCAGCAACGGCCGAGCAGTCCCAGCATTCAGGCTTCCGGCTTGCTTCTTACCTTTGGTTAGTAGGGAATGGAGGAATGGGGTACAATTATATCTACTATTGCTACCGTTCTTCCATTCCCTACTAACCAAAGGTAAGGCTTGGCACCGACTGTTCTGTACTGCGTTGATGGCTGGTATCGATGGTGTATTGGTCTTGAAGTCGTCCTCCTGGTGATCCTTTTCACTTGCTTACGATTGTTAGCATTGCCTTCACCACTGTCATCGTGTGTTAGTCTTTGACGGATCCCCCTTACACAAAGCAGTTCGGCAGCTTGCGGATAATGACCACACGGGGCTGGCCGAGCCTCAGGTGCGATCTCGTGAGGCTACTGAAGGAAGGGAACAGAGTATTTGGAGGATCATGGGACTTAGTAAGTATGGCTATAAGTCCCCTAATGGGGGTTATAAGCAACTGTAAGTATAGTTACCCCAATAATAACCCTAGTTACTAAGTCCCGGATGATCCTTTAAGTAGGCTTTGGCGTTTAAGGTGTAGGCTTTATGGCGGCTTAGGGGTTTGCTGGCTTTAAGGGGTTCGGGTTCCGAGGCTAAGGTTCAGCGTGTGTCAGAAATCGGAGTAAATGAGCATTGGGAGTTTCCGAAAATTATAGGGGTACCTTATTTCGGGGTCCTTACTATGAGGATCCTACTATTTCGGGTGCTATTTTAGGGTCCCCTATTTGCGGAAACTCCCAGTAGAGCATGGCAGCGGGTTGCAACAGCACAATCTCTACCTACTGACCAGTGTCCATCTCGGTTTAGGGTTTAGGGTTTAGGGTCTAGGCTTGAGGGTTTTGGGATTTAGGGCGATAAGGGTTTAGGGTTTAAGGGGTTTAGGGTTTTAGGGTCTAGGGCGATTAGGGTTTAGGGCTTTAAGGGTTTAGGGGTTTAGGGGTTTAGGGGTTTCGGGTGCATCTTTTTCGAGGCACCGAGCGGCTTTGCCAAGACCTGCAAGAGGCCCTCGACATCGCGCGTTGACACCTCCTCCTCCAAGATGTCCTCATTTTCGAGACGGGTGCTTAAAGGATCATCCGGGACTTAGTAACTAGGGTTCCCTAAAGGGCTCCTTTAAAGGGAACTAGGGTTATTATTGGGGTAACTATACTTATAATTACTTATAACCCCAATTAAGGTACTTATAAGCATAGTTACTAAGTCCCATGATCCTCCAAGTGCTGTTCTGGTCGCTTTGCTAGGGGGAGATGCCTGGGGGTTTCCGAAAATAGGGGACCCTAATATGGTACCCCAAATACTAGGATCCTTACTATAGGGACCCCCAAATAAGGTACCCCTATAATTTTCGGAAACTCTCATGTAACGTAATCTTGCGCTGCTTCAGCACATTGCAAGGGTCTCGGGTTCAGAGGACCGTTTTGGCCGAAGTCAAGCCTGCAGTGAATGACATTCCCCAGTGACAGCAAGTCTACATCTTACACACTCTGGACTAGACGCCGGCTGTCTTACGGGCACGGTAACAGCCTGTTGGAACGTCTGGTCCCTAGACACTACACCCTTATAGAACCCCTATAGACCTATAGATCCCTTTAAAGGGACCCTTAAAGGAACCCTTATAACTACCCATGAACCTCCAAGTACCCATAAGAGGTCGGACCGAACCTCGCTCCTCCACTCGTGCAAAGACCATGTTCGTCAGCTCTGCATCCTGAGCTTGGCATCTTTCAAGGGCTGTTTAGGGTTTAGGGCGTTTTGGGTTTAGGGTTTAGGGGTTCTTGGGGCTTTTAGGGTTTAGGGTTTATAGCGTTTAGGGTTTAGGGTTTTTAGGGTTTTTAGGGCTTTTAGGGTTTAGGGTTTAGGGCGTTTAGGGATTTAGGGGTTTAGGGGTTTAGGGGTTTAGGGGTTTAGGGGTTTAGGGGCTCCGAGGTTGTCTTGAAGGGTCGGCAGGACTGAGTCGGTCTCGCCGCTGCCAAATAACCAGCAGCTGAGGTTCAGGACTCATGACATAAGTTGATACAATATCGCATATGATACGACACTATAATTTGTAGTGATATACTACAACGCACTACAAAGCACCATAATATACTGCAACGTACTACTATATACCATACTATACTGCAACATACTATGGTACACCATAGCATACAATAATAGTAGTATACTACAACCTTCTATGATGTGCCAAGGTTTAGGGTGCTGCGCCGAATCGTCTCCGTGTTTTCTAGGAAGACGAATCCGAAGGCTCGGAGTTGGCACTGGATTTGTTCAAACGTAGCGATGTCTTGGAGTGGCGAGGGACTAAGTGGGTAGAGGGTTTAGGGCAAAGTTTAGGGTTTAGGGTTTAGGGGTTTAGGGTTTAAGGGTTTAGGGTTTAGGGGCTTAGGGTTTCAGGGTGTTTACAAAGTTATCAGTATCATCACCACGAGCAGAATGCCTCTTAAGGTACTTATAACCCTACTTATTGCTTGCCTGCTAAGTCCGCCGACCCTCCAAGTACCAATACTGTCCCTTACAGTAGGGCAGCAGGGTCCTTTACTACAGCGATAATATACTATACCCACAAGCACTACCCAAGCACCATTCTAATTCGCAATCTCCTAAGAGCCCCCCCCATATAAGCCCTTAAAGGACCCCTGAACCCCAAACCCTAAACCCTACTATCTCCCTGAAGACAAGGCTCAACGACTCCCCAGCGCAGGAAGGCCTCAAGGAGGTGCACGCAGGAACCGAAGCGAAAATCCTGACCAGGGTTTAGGGTTTAGGGGTTTACGGTTTGGGGGCTTAGGGTTTGGGGGCTTAGGGGTTTAGGGGTTTAGGGTTTAGTTTAGGGGCTTAGAGTTTTGGGGCTTAGAGGTTTACAGGTCTAGACGGCATAAGGGTTTAGAGGTTTATTCCTTAGGGTTCCTTATCATAGATGTATTATATTTATGATACACCCAAAAACCCTGGCCCTATTCTCATTCTGTACGGAACCCCACAGGAGCCAGGTGTTGCAAGCGTTCCTGGAGCTGCCGCATGGCTTCACTGCGGACGAAGGCCACCGCGGATCCCAGGTGGCCTTTCACGGACCGAATGGAAGCAGAGGATTCAGTACTAAACCGTTGGCCTGAATAGGTGGAATAAGTTTTCGGGGTAGATTAGCCAGCAATGCAGGGAACATAACTGATGCTCTTAGATATGCTTTTTCGAAACTGCCAACCGTGCTCTTAGATATGCTCTTGATCCACCCCTGAATAAGGGGAATAGTTGAATACTCGGAATCCTTGCACTTTCTCAGCTTCGAGGGGTTGTAAACGCTGAAATGACACGAGGACTGATGCACCTCATTCGAAGGGCACAGCCTGCTCGAAGGCACACGCAAATGCTGCGATTTGCAGACACCCTGGAACAGACATTTATGTATACTGCATTTATTGCTAGTTTTCCCATCTTGTCGCATCACAAAGAAGAATGGAGTATACCGTCTTACTTCACATCGCCTAGATTTTGCCCGAGGGGCCACGTACACCAAAGCATAAACCCTAAGGTAAGAACCTGATTAAGAAACCTTGGGCCCTTCTGAGGGTTCTCAGTATGGATCCCTATATATTGGGGTTTCTTAATCAGGTTCCTACACTACACCATACTACACCCGACGTGGCCTGCTGTCTGCTCCGTAGGAGGTCCACGAACGCGCAGGGCCGCGAGCGCGACGGCCAGTATGGAGAGGTCCTGAAATCCCAGGGTTTTTGGTGGGCTTTGGGTCCATGTGGGTAGTTGTCAACATTAGGGTCCCTTTTGGGGTACCCTAAATATCAGGTGGCGTAGTATAATAAGCACCCAAAGAGGAACCATAATTTTGACAACCACCCATGTACGTCGAACTACGAGTATGGGATATACAATACATCCATACATCCATCCACCCACCCAGCCAGCCAGCCGCCCACCCAGCCAGCCATCCATCCATGCATCCATGAATACATGCATGCGTACATACATACATATATAACTGTATGTACAGCCGCATCTGTGCATCTACACATACTTACATATGATCTACACAAACTTACATAAAACATATACATGTGTGTGCCTGTATAAACACATACAAAGTGAATCTACAGACATTTTGCTATACACGTATATGCATAGATATAAATGTATGTGTAAATCTATATGTCAACGGTACCTTCTTCTTTTGTGGGTCCTTGCAATAAAGATCCTACTCTTTAGGAAACTATATTAGGACCCCCTATTTTCGGAAACTCCCATATTGATTGAAGAGTATGTACCGGAGTCATGGCAAAACCCGAGACTCTTGAAACCCGAAAGCAGCAGAGATCCTGCTAAGTTACAGCCGCTACAACCTCAAGCTCATCGGAAATGTGGGAGTTTCCGAAAATAGGGGATCCTAATATAGCACCCTAAATGATAGGATCCTTAAAAGAAGGACCCTAAAGGAAGGTACCCCTATATAATTTTCGGAAGCTCCCATGTGTGTGTCTGTGTCTGTGTCTGTGTCTGTGTCTGTGTCTGTGTCTGTGTCTGTGTCTGTGTCTGTGTCTGTGTCTGTGTCTGTGTCTGTGTCTGTGTGTGTGTGTGTGTGTGCGTGCGCGCGTGCGTGTGCGTGTGTGCGTGATTGATGGGTCCTCTGATCATCTCGGGACTCTAAGAGTCCAGGGGATACGATTGCCCGACACCCTACACCCTAAAACCCGAAACGCTGAGCCCTACTCTGTAAAGTTACGCTCAACACTTACCCAGAGGGCCCAATAGCCCTTAACTAAGGACTACTGCTGATGGACAAAATCCTGCATGACCCTAAGGACTCTGAACTATGGGAACTATGGTATATTCCTTATGATGGGTAATGCAGGATTTTGTCCACCAGCCTACCAAACCCTACTTTTTTGTAGGTTCTTATTATAAACCCTCATATGGAATTTATAGGGACCCTACCTTTTTGTAGGTTTTGGTAGGTTAAGGTATGGCTTAAACTTTATGGGGCTTAGCCATCTCAAGCCTGCCTAGCCTTCATTCAGGCTCCGGGCTGCGGGCTTCGGGTTTAGGGCGAACGCGACTAAGGTAGGGGCCCATAATAACTAGACTAGGGTTTGGGGGGGTCCCTATTATAAGTATTTCTTTTTTTGTTTTGAGGGTTCCTTATTATAAGTATAGCATAGTACACCCCCAAACCCTATTCTAATTATTCAAGCCTTTGTACTACATCTCCCAGGCTTCTTCTTTTTTAACCCTGGTTAAGGAAGACTTCTTGAATCACACAAAGGACTCAGGATGGGTACATTGGAAGATGTTCCCTGGTCCTGCGGGCTAATCGCATTGTGACGGTGCGTGGCCACCTGTGGCTGCCATCGTCAAGCGGCTTCACGAGTGCCGTACATTGCCGTACTGCTCTAGCTGAGGGTTCCCATCAGGAGGTCCGCAAGGCCTTCATATATTATCGAAGGTTTGCCAAGCGCTTTCAAACCGTTGCTCCACATGTGAGTCCCCCACATGTTTCAATACGAGCTTGCCATCACAGGGGCTCTTGTTAGAAGTGGCTGTCACTATCACCGAACTCCAGGCATGCCCTAAACCCTAGCCCGAACACCCTGGACCCCACCAAAAACCAAGTAATTGTGGGTCTACTGCAGGTTTTACAATACCGTATAATGTATTCATACACGAACCCAAACAGTACCAAGTCCTAACTCTTAACCCCTAATTTCTCTCTGTCGCAGGCTTGCGGATGTCCGGCACCTAAATCCTAGACCCTACTTGTCAGAGAAACCTACTCAGTGAGTTCCCTGGTCTTCCATGCAACCACGAGACTCCCAGTAACTCTCACTACAGAGTTTCGTTTGTCGGGGTTTAGGTTCAAGGTTTATAGGGTTGAGGATGCAGGAATTAAAGATCAGAGTTTAGCGTAAGTATTGTAGAGAGTGGGCTCTTGTCTTGGTGGGTTCAAGGTCCCTCCACTGAAGTCCTACTCTTCAAGGCCTAATATTGGTATCCGTAGTGGTTCTAAATTCCCACGTCTCTTCGACCAACACCCTCGCCTTTTCTACGGGGCTTTGAGGGCTTTGCTTTCCGGTCCCCCTACATGGTGGCTTGCTATGCGCGGAATTGCGGCAATCTGCCTCTGCGATGCGCTCACTGAGGTCTGCCACTTCGGGCGAACTCACCTGTCGAAGCCCGTGGCGCTTTAGGAAAGCGTTTGGTTAAGGTTAAAGGTTCAAAGCTCAGTCCTGTCAAAAAGGGCTCAAGTACCAGGTTCCCCGGACGTGGATTCCGAAGCTACCCACTCGTCGGCTTCACCATTCGAATGAGGTCCTGGGCAACCCTGCTGAAAACATATATTGGGGCTTTTATTTCAAGTCTTTCCAGAGTCTCGGGGCAGCAGAGACGGCGAAGCGCGTCACCGAGATGTTTCATTTTGCTGCGCAAGTGAAAGTGGGAGAATGAATCCCCATAGCAGTCCTCATATAACCCCTAAAGTAGCCCCTATATCATCCCTACAGAAATCCCTACATAAGCCCTAAAATAGTTCCTACATCACCCATTATAGTATTCTCTATATAATCCCCTACTGTAATCCCTATATAACGTGTTCTAGTAGTCCGTAGATTCTTGCTCCACTCTTCCTAGGCCAAACCGAAGGCCTCCAGTCGAACGACAGCATCGGCAAGCCTTCAGGCTTCCCAGAGGCTCCCAAACCCGTTTTTGTAGGGAATATACTTGAAACCATCAAGGTTCCGATTGTGATTTACGGTATAGTATATTCCAAAATTAAGGGATTTTGGGACGTCTAGGTTTATGACAACAATCTGATACGGGTGCCTTAGTGCTCAGAATAGGGTTTAGTCGTTTATGGTTTTGTTAAGCGCCTCTGTTCTCATCCGCCACAGTCTTGCAACCTGCAAGAAAGTCCGTTCGCACAGGCCAAGTGCCTGCGGCTCAGTGGCCGGAAGCCTGTGAAGCGAATCCTGTGGCGCGAGCTCGAGCAGCAGGTGGACCTGCGGGCTGGCGTGAGATTTTGCTGCACCTCCACGATTTCGGAGGGCAATCGACCAATCCCTGTTGGATCCACTGCAGAACGACACTCTCCGCGAGCAGGCTGCAACTGCAGACTTGCCGGATGCATCCAAAGAGCATGACCCAGACCCAAGGCATGAGAGTCATGGCGATTTGCAAGCAGGCAGTCATGCTCTTGCCAAAGGTGCACTCCGTCATTTGCGCTCCGACGGAGGACAAAGGGGCTGTCAGCCCTAAACCCGCACAGTATCACAGCATGGCCGCATGGCCCTGCCGAATTTGATGCGCTTCGATCTGCCGGGTCTGCCAGGACTTTAGCCATTTCCCCCCTTGGACACGCAAAGATGAGGCCGATGCATTGGAATCTACAACGAATGGCACGTTTCTGTCAGGGCCACAGCGGAACGTGGAAATCATACGAGCTTTGTCCCAATCTCCACTGAAGTGAATGAGTGACGGGTTCTGTAATCTTTCTTTCTCTCACGAGATAAATGGCGGAGAGTAGCGGTGCGTAATGATGCTGATCACCAGCTGCTGCTTGCTCAGGCGCTCGAAAGCATAGCACCTGGGACTGGCCAGGCATACCTGTCATACGGACAATCTCCACAGAGCTCTGCCCTTGCTTTGTAGACGGCTTGTCTTTCGGCGTCCTTTCCCGCGCTTCCCTGCATCCGGCAAAAAAACACACGCGGCAGATGGTCTGCTAATATTATGTAAGCGTCGCAAAGTTACAGCTAACCATGCTACCGACACCAAAGTGCAAAGGCAGCACCACTGTCCACACAACACAGACAGGCACGGGCCTTCTCCGATGTTGTGTCCTCCTGCCACGAAACAGCTAACAGGAGTTAAGCATCCGCAAGAGCATCCCAGCATCCCATATCCTGCAAAGGCAGCTCATCCACCACCAGCTCGCCGAGCACGTCAGCCTTTTCTTCTCGCTTTGCGGCCTCCTCCACAAGCGCTCAAAACAGGTACGTCTCACATCGACGTGGCTTCGGCATAGGCGGCCTGGAGAGCTGCTGCCTGCATTGCTGCATCTGCTAAAGAAACATGCGCGGCACATGATCGACTGCTGTAAGCATCGCACCCTGGCCACGTGCCAGTCAGCCAGGGCAGCCCGGTTGAGGAAGGCCTGTTCCCAAGCCATGGGAAATGTGCACGTGTTGATCTCTGCTGTCGCACCTTCCGGCGCTTCTTGGCAGCTACCTCCTTCTGGAACTTCCGCGGAACGCCTGGCTTCGTCATGGTGGTGGCTGTCTTCCTCATGGTGGCTGTCTACTTGGCAGCGGTGCTCTCCCGCCTGGCCGGCTCGATCTCCCAGAACACCTGCCCAACGACATCAAAGTCAGCAATATGCCCGAGTGGATGTTGATCTCTGCTGAAGCACCTTCCGGTGCTCCACCTCTGCACGTGCCACGCGCGGTGCGGTCCGCAAATCCCCAGGCGAGGTCTGCACACGTTGACCCTCGCTTGTATGTTGCTTAGGGCTTAAGGTTTAGGGAAGTTTAGGGCTTTTGAGGGTGATATAGTACAGCTATATGGGGGATGTGATGGGGATGCCATTGGTAAACAGTCCGACGGTATATCCGGCTTGTTGATGGCTTTGCGGGACAGCTTGTCGTGCGGGGCAGAGCCGGGGCAATGGCATGGTCGAAACGACTAACATAGGGGCCTGAATAGTTAGAAAAGGGTTTTGGGGCGGGCCCATTATGCCATAATTATTTCAAGGAACCCCAACATAGTACAGGTAATTATTTAGGCCCCTACATTAGAAAGGTCTCTAAGCTCTCGATTGTAGCTTTCGAAATT
The DNA here is from genome assembly GCA_905221615.1 of Symbiodinium sp. CCMP2592. Taxonomy (NCBI): domain Eukaryota; class Dinophyceae; order Suessiales; family Symbiodiniaceae; genus Symbiodinium; species Symbiodinium sp. CCMP2592. The sequence continues at coordinate 1,134,242 of CAJNDT010001890.1, read as the reverse complement.
TTCTGTTCGGATATATGTTACTGACAGCTTCTGAAGAAGACACTTGTGGCAGCAGGCAACTGATGCTCACACGGATAACCGGCACCAGCAAGATTAAGGGAAACAGGCTGTTCACGAATGCAAGCCCTTCGAACAATCGGAGCAGTTATAGTGCATCTTCGGTTCGACTCGGCTTGGTCGATTGACTGCTTGGGTGACTGAATGACTGACTGATTGATTGATTGATTGGTTTTTCGGATTGATTCATTGATTGATTGATCGATTAGTTGATTGGTTGATTGATTGATAGACTGATTGATTGATTGATTGATTGATTGATTGATTGATTGGTTTTTCGGATTGACTGATTGATTGATTGATCGCTCGAGTGATTCATGCATTCATTAATTGGTTTATTGGGTGCTTGCTTGCTGGCTTGATTGATGGATTGATGGGTTGGGCTGATAGGTTGATTTGTCGTTCCCGACAGGTGTAGCTATACCATCCGGTTCTAAACAGAACTGTTTCAAAAGTGTTCCACACCCGCGGCTCCCGCTGTAGTGCAGTGCATATTTCGCGCTCGGGCCCAACTGTTTGAAAGCACAGCCCGCTTCATTACAAGTTCTTCTACATGGACCGCTATTTGGGTGGTTGTCAAAATTAGGGTCCCTTTTTGGGTCCTTAGTATAATACGGCACCTAATACTTAGGGTACCCAAAAAAGGGCCATAATTTCGACAACTACCCATTTGGCTTTCAACATGCTTCCACATCTTCCCGACAATAACCCTAGACATTCCGTGCAAAGATGGAGACTCCGCGACTGATACGACAGCTACTTAAGCAGACATCTTGCCTCTTATCCAACATAGGGACCGGAATGACAAGTAATATTACTCCATAGGGTTCCCGAGCGTGTTCATAGCACAGCACCCCGGGAAACCCTACTTTACCTAGTCTTGCCCCCATATGAAACCCCAAACAATTCCTGTATTGCAATGTGACCAGGGCACAGCGCCAGCGTGCGGGAGTTGCACTCGTCCAGTCGGCTGCTTAGGGTGTTCATCCTTTGCTCTTATGAAGCGGAAACGCGGATTTCGTGGGGTTTGCACAAACAAAACCTAAACCTGAGCTCACCCTAAACTGAATAGAGCGTTCGGGGTGTAGCGTTTAGAGTTTAGGCTGTTGGGGATGATGCTCGAAGTTTCTGATGCTGTAGCCTGGCATTTCTTCTTCCTGGCCGGCGCTGGCTCAAGAGAATATGGCCCTACGTAGCTACCAATGCCGTTTTGGGGGCTTATAGACCCCAAAACATCATTCGAATTCTTAATAAGGTCTCTTCTAGTAACCCCTTGTTTTGAACCCTCAAAGAAGCCCCACGTCGAACCAGGAAGGCCCCTACATTCAACAACTTCATATCGCTGGGGCGAACCCAGATCTGCCGAAGCGAGAGGTTTCAAAGGGGAAGAGGAGGGACCCTTAATGGGGACCCCTATATAGGGTTCCTTAAAGGGATCTATAAGGAATCTATAAAGGGTTTAGGGTTTAGGGTGTATCAAAGGGGAAAAGGAGGGACCCTTAATGGGGACCCCTACGGTATAACGGGCTATATAATGGGTATATAACATAGCTATATTAAGGGTAGATACCTAGGGATCCTTATTCAGGGTCACTCCTTTTACCTTGGAATGCTTCAGAGAGGCCACCAGGAAGTTTAGGGGTTTTGGCGATGAGGGGTCTGGGAAGTTCAAAACTCAAACAGGGTTTGGGCCGGTTCTTGTGCTACAGATCTTCCAGGGAGCTCAAACGAATCCTGGTATCATTGCTGCTATGTCTCACCGCTGATAATAAGGCTCCTAGTTTTGAATCAACGCTAAGCTGCAGAACGTGGAATCTGCCGTCGGTGCTCAGCCGCTTTCGTGTCCAAGCCTTCTCTGTCCGTGGATCTGTGGAACTCTGGGTTCGGATTTCAGGTTTATGGTTCAGGGTTTGAGGTTTAGGGTTTGGGGTTTGAGGTTTGGGGTTTAAGATTTAAGGTTTAGGGTTTAGGGCCAGTTTAGGGTTTGAATGAATGGTTGAAATTGTAATCGGCTTAAACGCCAAGCACTACACCTGAAACCCTTAAGCCTAACCCTAAAATGCCCTGACATCCTTCTTCGGCTCACGCAAGCCAAAACAATCAGCCGGGCCTTCTTGCCCGATGGCCGAGGCTCGCGCATGAGGCCCCCCAGCCTTGGCCAAGCACGTGAAGCAGTAACGAAAATACAAATTCATAATAATAATAATAATAATAATAATGACAATAACAGTAATAATAACAATACTAATAAAATAACAATAGTAATAATAATAACACATACTGGCAACAGTCATAATCATTATACCCAGGCCGGCTTTGATTAAAACCGGCGAGTAGGGTTTCAGGTTCAGGGTTGAGGGCCATGAACCTGACTACCACAAGAGAAAGGCAGAAACACCCGAAAAGAACTGTCCGGTTTTGGCATTAGGGTTCTGCTGGATGCTTCACGCGGAATGCCAACGGGCAGGTTTCAAAATCGAAACTTTTCGAGGAGCTAGGTAGTTAAGCGCTTGGAACTAAAATCGTCTCGAGCTGATCCAAAACTCTCCGAACTAGCCTCTCCGTTGAAAATTGAAACATTCCACATGGGATGACGGGCACTCGATTCTGACGCTGACCCATGTTACCATGTGGGTGTGCGCAAAGTTGCGTCACCTCGCCATTTTCAAACCCCAAAATCTGCAATCGCAAGCTTGCCTGAACCCCCAGCGCGAAGGATCTCCCCCCCGAACAAATTGGGGGTGGAACCACTGCAGCAGCTGCAACCTAAAACCCCCCTGTAAACGCACGCATCAAAACCCTAAACCCCTAGACCCTATAAACCCCCATAAACCCCCATAAACCCCTATACACCCCTATAAACCCCATAAATCCCTAAACCCCCCATAGTTCCGAGGTATCTTTGAATCCATGGATCCGACGGAGGACCAGCTCGAGCACGGCCAAGTCATCGGCTTCCTCGGCAGCGGAAAAAAACTTCTCCGCTTTGCTTCTTCTTTGCGGATCATGGGACTTAGTAAGTTTGGTTATAAGTACCTTAACTGGGGCTATAAGTATTTATAAGTATAGTTACCCTCATAATAACCCTAGTTACTAAGTCCCATGAGCCTTCAAGACCGAACCCGGAGACTCCAAAACCCCTTAAGTAAGGAACTTACCTAAAGTTAGAATCGGAAACCTAGTAAGATGCGAGGTATATATATTCCTTACTTAAGGGATCTCTCGGAGTCTCTGGGAACCTGTGGGTGTAACATGACATAATAATCCCTTCCCCCTTTTATTAAAGGGACCCCTAATTATAAAAACACTTTTCCCCCGATCCACCCGGAAGTAGCACCGCCCTTTAAACCCTAATTTGAATTAGGGGGAAGGTTTAGGGTCTACAGATTGAGGGTTTAGGGGGAAGAATTATAATTGCATGACTCAGCAACTGCTCAACTGAGCCGCATGAAAAGCTTTATCAGCCAAGCCTTTATTGAAGCCTAGTTTTTTAATGCGCATTTACGGATTTAGTGTGTATTTGCACGGATTTGTGTATCTGCACGGATCTAGTGTGCTTTGCACTCACGTCCTGTGTAGTTGCACGAATTTAGTGCGTATTTGCATTGGATTTGGTGTGTATTATACGCATTTAGCGTGTGTTTGCACGGATCCTCAGTATTTGCACGCATTTGGTGTCGAATTACAGGGATTTAGTGTGTGTATTTACACGGATTGAGTGTGTATTTGCACAGATTCCGTGTGTATTTGCACGCATTTACTGTGTACCTGGTGTGTAGTTAGAGGGATTTAGTGTGTGTCTTTACACGGATTTAGTGTGTGTTTGCATGGATTCGGCGTGTATTTGCACGGATTTAGTGTGTATTTGCATGGATTTGGTGTGTATTTGCACGCATTTCGTGTGTGTTAGCACGAATTTGGTGTGCATTTGCACGAATTTCGTTGTCTTTGCACGGATTTAGTGTGCACTTGCACGGATTTGGTGTGATTTGCAGCCCTTATAATAGCGTTTCTTAAGTCTCCAGAGAGCCCAGAGCTTCAGGTCACCCCAAAATCTCGATTCCGGGTAGGGAAAGGGCCCAAATGACACCCGCGGGGATTGAGCCCACGACCTTTGCCAGGAGGGGTCTGGAGCCGGACACTTACCCATTAGGCCATGGCCACATAGTCTCTCTAGGGGGTTTCGGCAAGGTCCCAGGCCCAATTCTGACGGTGTCCCCTTGGGCCCTTTCCCCATCCAGAATCGAAATTTGAAAGGACCAAAAACCGCCAAGAGCACAACCAAACCCGCCGAAAACCGCGCAAACCCACCGAAACCCTCCCCGGTGCAAGTTCCCAACATCAACAGCAGGTTGCAGAGGTTGAACCAGCAGGTTGCAGAGGTTGAGCCAGCAGGTTGCAGAGGTTGAACCAGCAGGTTGCAGAGGTTGAACCAGCAGGTTGCAGAGGTCGAAGCTGCAGGTTGCAGAGGTTGAAGCAACAGGTTGCAGAGGTTGAACCAGCAGGTTGCAGAGAGGTTGAACCAGCAGGTTGCAGAGGTTGAACCAGCAGGTTGCAGAGATTGAAGCAGCAGGTTGCAGAGGTTGAAGCAGCAGGTTGCAGAGGTTGAACCACAGCAGGTTGCAGAGGTTGAACCAGCAGGTTGCAGAGGTTGAACCAGCAGGTTGCAGAGGCAGAGGTTGAACCAGCAGGTTGCAGAGGTTGAAGCAGCAGGTTGCAGAGGTTGAAGCAGTAGGTTGCACAGGTTGAACCAGCAGGTTGCACAGGTTGAACCAGCAGGTTGCAGAGGTTGCACCAGCAGGTTGCAGAGGTTGAACCTGCATGTTGCAGAGGTTGAACCAGCAGGTTGCAGAGGTTGAAGCAGCAGGTTGCAGAGGTTGAGCCAGCAGGTTGCAGAGGTTGAACCAGCAGGTTGCAGAGGTTGAAGCAGCAGGTTGCAGAGGTTGAAGCAGCAGGTTGCAGAGGTTGAACCACAGCAGGTTGCACAGGTTGAACCAGCAGGTTGCAGAGGTTGAACCAGCAGGTTGCAGAGGCAGAGGTTGAAGCAGCAGGTTGCACAGGTTGAACCTGCAGGTTGCAGAGGTTGAACCTGCAGGTTGCAGAGGTTGAAGCAGCAGGTTGCAGAGGTTGAACCTGCAGGTTGCAGAGGTTGAAGCTGCAGGTTGCAGAGGTTGAAGCAGCAGGTTGCACAGGTTGAACCAGCAGGTTGCACAGGTTGAACCAGCAGGTTGCAGAGGTTGAACCAGCAGGTTGCAGAGGTTGAACCTGCAGGTTGCAGAGGTTGAACCTGCATGTTCCAGAGGTTTGGTGGGCTTGCGCGGTTTTGGGCGGGTGTGGTTGTGCTCTCTTGGCGCTTTTGGTCATTTCAACATTTCGATTCTGGATGGGGAAAGGGCCCAAAATGACACCGCAAGAATTGGGCCTGCGACCTCTCCCAAAACTACTAGCAAGGTGCGCAACCTTGCCAAAAACTATCTGGCAATGGCCTAATGGGTAAGTGTCCGGCTCTAAAGCCTTCTTGGCAAAATTCGTGGGCTCAATCCCCGGGGGCGTCATTTAGGCCCTTTCCCCACCCGGAATCGAGATTTTGGGGTGGCCTGAAGCTTTGGGCTCTCCGGGGACTCTCTAGAGCGGACTGGGTGCACATCCGGCTTTCGTGGGGCAGGTTGCAGAGGTTGAACCAGCAGGTTGCAGAGGTTGAAGCAGCAGGTTGCAGAGGTTGAAGCAGCAGGTTGCACAGGTTGAACCAGCAGGTTGCACAGGTTGAACCAGCAGGTTGCAGAGGTTGAAGCAGCAGGTTGCAGAGGTTGAAGCAGCAGGTTGCAGAGGTTGAACCACAGCAGGTTGCACAGGTTGAACCAGCAGGTTGCAGAGGTTGAACCAGCAGGTTGCAGAGGCAGAGGTTGAAGCAGCAGGTTGCACAGGTTGAACCTGCAGATTGCAGAGGTTGAACCTGCAGGTTGCAGAGGTTGAAGCAGCAGGTTGCAGAGGTTGAACCTGCAGGTTGCAGGGTTGAACCAGCAGGTTGCAGAGGTTGAACCACAGCAAGTTGCAGAGGTTTAACCAGCAGGTTGCAGAGGTTGAACCAGCAATTTGCAGAGGTTGAACCAGCAGGTTGAACCTGCAGGTTGCAGAGGTTGAAGCAGCAGGTTGCAGAGGTTGAACCAGCAGGTTGCAGAGGTTGAACCTGCAGGTTGCAGAGGTTGAAGCTGCAGGTTGCAGAGGTTGAAGCAGCAGGTTGCAGAGGTTGAAGTTGCACAGGTTGAAGCAGCATGAAGCAGCAGGTTGCAGAGGTTGAACCAGCAGGTTGCACAGGTTGAACCAGCAGGTTGCACAGGTTGAACCTGCAGGTTGCAGAGGTTGAAGCAGCAGGTTGCAGAGGTTGAACCTGCAGGTTGCAGAGGTTGAAGCTGCAGGTTGCAGAGGTTGAAGCAGCAGGTTGCAGAGGTTGAACCAGCAGGTTGCACAGGTTGAACCAGCAGGTTGCAGAGGTTGATCCACAGCAAGTTGCAGAGGTTTAACCAGCAGGTTGCAGAGGTTGAACCAGCAATTTGCAGAGGTTGAACCAGCAGGTTGAACCTGCAGGTTGCAGAGGTTGAAGCAGCAGGTTGCAGAGGTTGAACCAGCAGGTTGCACAGGTTGAACCAGCAGGTTGCACAGGTTGAACCAGCAGGTTGCAGAGGTTGAACCAGCAGGTTGCAGAGGTTGAAGCAGCAGGTTGCAGAGGTTGAACCAGCAGGTTGCAGAGGTTTGGTGGGTTTGCGCGGTTTTGGGCGGGTGTGGTTGTGCTCTCTTGGCGCTTTTGGTCATTTCAACATTTCGATTCTGGATGGGGAAAGGGCCCAAAATGACACCGCAAGAATTGGGCCTGCGACCTCTCCCAAAACTACTAGCAAGGTGCGCAACCTTGCCAAAAACTATCTGGCCATGGCCTAATGGGTAAGTGTCCGGCTCCAAAGCCTTCTTGGCAAAGGTCGTGGGCTCAATCCCCAGGGGCGTCATTTGGGCCCTTTCCCCACCCGGAATCGAGATTTTGGGGTGGCCTGAAGCTTTGGGCTCTCTGGGGACTCTCTAGAGGGGACTGGGTGCACATCCGGCTTTCGTGGGGCAGGTTGCAGAGGTTGAACCAGCAGGTTGCAGAGGTTGAACCAGCAGGTTGCAGAGGTTGAAGCAGCAGGTTGCAGAGGTTGAAGCAGCAGGTTGCAGAGGTTGAGCCAGCAGGTTGCAGAGGCTGAACCAGCAGGTTGCAGAGGTTGAAGCAGCAGGTTGCAGAGGTTGAAGCAGCAGGTTGCAGAGGTTGAAGTTGCACAGGTTGAAGCAGCATGAAGCAGCAGGTTGCAGAGGTTGAACCTGCAGGTTGCAGAGGTTGAACCTGCAGGTTGCAGAGGTTGAAGCTGCAGGTTGCAGAGGTTGAAGCAGCAGGTTGCAGAGGTTGAACCAGCAGGTTGCAGAGGTTGAACCACAGCAGGTTGCAGAGGTTGAACCAGCAGGTTGCAGGGGTTGAACCAGCAGGTTGCAGGGGTTGAACCAGCAGGTTGCACAGGTTGAACCAGCAGGTTGCAGAGGTTGAACCACAGCAGGTTGCCGAGGTTGAACCAGCAGGTTGCAGAGGTTGAACCAGCAGGTTGCAGAGGCAGAGGTTGAAGCAGCAGGTCGCAGAGGTTTAACCAGCAGGTTGCAGAGGCTGAACCAGCAATTTGCAGAGGTTGAACCAGCAGGTTGAACCTGCAGGTTGCAGAGGTTGAAGCAGCAGGTTGCAGAGGTTGAACCAGCAGGTTGCAGAGGTTGAAGCTGCAGGTTGCAGAGGTTGAAGCTGCAGGTTGCAGAGGTTGAAGCAGCAGGTTGCAGAGGTTGAAGTTGCACAGGTTGAAGCAGCATGAAGCAGCAGGTTGCAGAGGTTGAACCAGCAGGTTGCACAGGTTGAACCAGCAGGTTGCACAGGTTGAGCCAGCAGGTTGCAGAGGTTGAACCAGCAGGTTGCACAGGTTGAAGCAGCAGGTTGCAGAGGTTGAGCCTGCAGGTTGCAGAGGTTGAATCTGCAGGTTGCAGAGGTTGAAGCTGCAGGTTGCAGAGGTTGAACCTGCAGGTTGCAGCGGTTGAACCAGCAGGTTGCAGAGGTTGAACCAGCTGGTTGCAGAGGTTGAGGTTGAAGCAGCAGGTTGCCAGCAGGTTGCAGAGGTTGAACCAGCAGGTTGCAGAGGTTGAACCAGCAGGTTGCAGAGGTCCCTCTAACCACACACCAGGCACACACGGAATCTGTGCAAATACACACTCAATCCGTGTAAATACACACACTAAATCCTTGGGATTACACCAAATGCGTGCAAATACTCAGGATCCGTGCAAACACACGCTAAATGCGTATAGATACACACCAAATCCATGCAAATACACACCAAAGCCGTGCAAATACACACAGAATCCCAGCAGCAGCAGCAGCAGTAGCAGTAGTGGTAGCAGTCGCAGCAGTAGCAGCAATCGCAGCGGCAGCAGGAGCAGGAGTAGTAGTGGTATTGTCACTAGCAGGAGTAGAACATCCGCAGCATCAGCACCAATAGCATTTGGGCAAAGGGGCATGGGAAAGTGGGAATGGGTGGGTTTTGGTGGGTTTGCGCGGTTTTAGGGCGGGTTTGGTTGTGCTCTTGGCGGTTTTTGGTCATTTCAACATTTCGATTCTGGATGGGGCAAGGGCCCAAAAGGACACCGCCAGAATTGGGCCTGCGACCGTGCCCAAATCCCCTTTGGAGGCAGCCGCCCGCCCCCAAGAGTATCTGGCCATGGCCTAACGGGTGAACATCTGCCTCCAAAGCCTACCTGGCAAAAGTCGCGGGCTCAAGGATGTGAGATAACAACACCCCCCTAATTATAAAAACATTTTCGAGTTTTTATTTAGGGCGAAGGGGGGGGGGGGCCCGACCCTTTAATATTAGGGGGAAGGGATTACAAAACATCTTCTGATCTGATGCAATAACAAACCATGTGTAAGTAAATATGACAATACAGGGGCCTTCATGATTAGAATAGGGGCTCGGGGCATATTATAGCTGCATATAGAAGTAGGATGGCCAACGAGAATAGGGGCCGGAAGAACCAGCAACATGCTTAGGCTTTGGGTCTTTTCTGGCTTCGGATTTCGGTGTTGGGGGTCTGGTGTTAGCACCTCTCCACTCCAAATGTGAGCTTTCAGTTCAACGTCGAGCATGGTTCAACGCTCCCACCGCCATGGTGGAGTCTCTACAATCGCATAACACTTGGGACGCAGAGACAGAGCCAGTGCTAGTCGCACGTCATCAACTTGCGAAGAGCCCTCGCAAAGCCCAGACCATCTCAATGGCAACTTACCAGCGAGGCAGCGTCGGAAACTCGAAGTTCACAAAACCCTGGTCATTACCGTTTCCGAAAAACTGTATGGTATCAGTAAAGTATAGCTTTTCTACAGCTTGGTATGGTACAGTATAGCACAGTACGGTTTGACCCATTATCCTACACTATTGTGAGCCTAAACCCTAAACCCTGACTGAGTCGCATGAGCCAGGGCGTAGCGGAGCAGCTGTCCCGGTTTATGGAGTTGCCCTGAAGCTTCCAAGCTCAGTCTGACGTGGTGGCTTCAGGATTCCTGTCAAGGGTTCTATATCTTAAGAACAAGAATAGGGTTCCCCTCAAGGATACTTAAAAGGATTCTATAAGGGATCTATAAGAGGGTTCTATAAGGCTTACTTTTGGGGGCTGAATACCCTAGCCTGAAACAGCCTTGACCTTTTCAATCATCGTAGAATTATGTAAAAAAACGGTTAAAGGTTACCTACTCAGCTACTAAGTACTATGAGGGTCATTACAGGATCCTGTGCATACGAATAGGTTTTTCGCGTTTCGGCTGTGAGCTTCAGCTTTTACAGGCCAAACGATGGAGCCTCGTGTCTGCAGGAAGAAGCTCAACAAGTAGCAGAGGACCCTATCCTAGACCCTACACCGCCCTAAACTTAAAACCTAAACCCCTGAGAATCCCTTGTCAAGCAATCTGAGTTGTCTTGTAAGCCCTTTCAAAAAATTACTATTCTGGTTCTCTACAAAATAGCAGGGGGAAAGTTAAAGAATCCAAAAGGACAACCCAGGCCAGAGATGAAACCGACGCTCGGCTTGCCCACTGGCCCGCAGGGAAGCAAAGCTCTGGCAGTCCCTTGCACCAGTCACGTAGATACTGGGTTTCTGCGTTGAAGGTTTACCTTAACCCTAAAAAAACCTACCTTTTTATGGACTTATCATATTGGGGGGCCCTAAAAAGGTAGGTTCCTTAGGGTCCAGGTGGGGTTTAGCATTCGGGGGAACCCTGACACCCTGCCGCGCACATTGCCCGTTTGTTTTGTTGTAACCTACACTTTCACCCTAAACCCTAACCCCTAGACCCTAAACAGCCGAGAAGCTCAATTCTTCGATTGCCTTGGCTGCTTTGGTGGGGGAGGACCTTGAGAATTCACTGAAGGGTTGCTTGGAAGGGTGTTGATGAAGGCTCTGTCTTATGGGGGCCTATTTGGTGTATATGTTCTTATGTATATACTTGTGATTTTTTGTTTGGTTATTTGTATATGTTTTCATTGGTTTACTGACGTACCTGCTTGGTTGCTGATCCGCTTATTTCTATCAAGAACCCTAAGGTGGAGTAGAGCTTTATAGTGAGACTAGGGTTTTAGGGTATATCATAACATAACTTTATTGAGGAACCCCAGGCACTTGCATTCAGGCACCCGAAGGAACAATGTTGGTCATTATTCAGGCACTCTATGTCAGAGCTTCATGTAGACCGCTCATTGATAAACCCGCGTTCTTTAAGGGGCCTCAAAGTAACAGTAGTGTAAGGATCCTTAACATAATCCCTATCACGGGGAGGGAGTTCATTATTGGATTTGGGGCTTAAAGGTTTAGGGTTTAGGTTTTATCAGGGTTCAATTGATTTGTCTGGACTTTAGCACGGCCTTCTCTTTGTGGAGCTGCGCCCTTCGAAATAAGGACCCTTTTTGAGTGGTCCTTGCCTTTGCAATTCAAAAAGGATCCTTTACTTTTTATAAGATTGCAAAAAGAAACTCCGTTTAGGTTTTGGATCCTACGACTGCTTTTATTTTGCTGACCCTGGGTGCAGCTTTGCAGCTCCACAAGTTCAGCAGTTCATGGGTAGTTGCACAGCATGCGCCAAGACTCTAGCCGGCTGACTTGTACTTGGAGGATTCTGGGACTTGGTGTGTATGGCTACGGGTGGTGCATAGTTACCTTAACAAGAACCCTAGTTACTAAGTGCCATGATCCTCCAAGTATCGTTGCCTCCTCTTGCAACTACCCAGAACCTTCAAGCTACTGGTGCCAAGCAGCTGGATAAATCGGCGAGTTCGTCCCGAAGCTGCGGACCCACAGGCCATGTGGCGGCAGCCACAGACGTGGGGCGCGGGTGAGACGCAGCATAAGAACGCAAGCTCGAGGATGAAGGGGAGCAACGGATGTCTTGAAGGATCATAGTTAAAGGATCATGAGACTTGGTAACTAGGGTTATAACTAGGGTAACTATATACTTATACTTACTTATAACCTCAATTAAGGTACTTATGACCGTACTTACTAAGTCCCATGATCCTCTCCAAGTAGAGCTTTGCCAACCAGCCTCTAGTTGGGGCTATGGTGCTTCTCAGCTCAACTGCATGCAGTAGGATGGTGCAGATTTCAGGCCTTATTAGGGTTAAGGGTTTAAGGGTTTAGGGATTTGTTGCGATGTGCCTGTGCCCGCACTGAGCAAAAACGCGAAACCTGAAAGCCGAACGCCCCGAGATCCTAATCGATTGGCGCGCGAAGCCTCAGAGGCACCGGTGCGCTTGTTAAGGCTGTGTGTCCCTGCGGGCTGCAGGCTAAGGAAACCTTCCTTGAGCATGCCCAAACGGCTGCAGCAAAGCATATCTACAACTTCAACCCTTAACCCTAAAACCTAAACCCCTAAACCCTAAACCCCTAAACCCCTCAACCCCTAAACCCTAAACCCCTAAACCCTGTCCTAAGCCCGAGAGCCCAAACATCCCAAAGCATAAGCTCTAGAACACTTACAGGAGCCCTAACAGAATTCCTTTCCCAAAAGCTTATCACCCCAAAGGCTACGGAGGCAAACCCACAAGGAACCCTAGACCGTAAGCCCCAACCCTAAACCATACAGATTCATTACAGAGCCCTTATAGATCCCTTTAAAGGAACCCTAAACTTTAAACCCTATAAACCCTAAGACCAAAGACTAACGAAGCGCAACGAAGGCCCGAATGCTCAGACCCGCGCCCACGGCCCCCGTGGCGCTGCGCAGGCGCAAAAGGACCAGCTGTCTCAGCTCGGGGCCTGGGCGCAAGAAGGAAGCTACATAATTAGAGTAGGGTTCCCTTTAGAGGGCTCCTGAAAAGGGATCTTTCGGGTTCTATCAGGGATTTAGGGGTGTAGGGGCCTCGGCACAAGAAGGCAAGGAGATTTGGAATAGCCCAGAGAGCCCAATACCCCTTGAGAATCCTTTAAAGGAACCCTTCAAGCTACCCTTATAGTAACCAGAAAAAGGAGCCATAAGGTACCCCCTAATTTTTTCGGAAACGCCCATGTAGGATGGCAAGTACGGAGCATCCTCGAGGCTACGGCTGCTTTTTGCCAGCTCTTTGAGCTGCGCCGCAGGGGAGGCAGCCGGCTCAGCCTGCCAAAGGTTTGGTGGGACATTGTGATAGAACTCTGTTTAGATCATGGGGGGCCTTACAAAATGGAACAATCCATTACAGCCCTCAAGGCCTTTGAATGCAGGTTTTCTGGATTTAAAACGGCATCACAGGGTTTTATAGACTTATCTGGGCTTGACAAGCGCTTCTACGGTTTTAGAGGGCTGAGCGATCTCGAAGACCTTCCGAAACCCGCTAAGACTGCAACAATATGCAAAAACACTTTAATGTGCATGTTACGCAGGTCGCGACCAGCTCTTCAAATGTGAACTCACGAAACAGCGACCACCAGATCGTAGTAGTGATGGCAATCGTAACCATATTATGAGAGAAAACACAGCAGTGATACTAAGAGTAATACTCGTGCAGTGCAAATAGCACCCAAAAGTAATCATAGTATTCATCCTATGTAGCAATAGTGGGTAAGAACCGCAACAAGCGTAAACATAGTAATCATGACAACATTTAGTAGCAATAATCGTTGCAACAAGAACATTGATCGACGACAGCAGTAATGCCAATAAGAACAATCTTGGGAATAACAGCTTGATTTGAAACTCCATCGAAAGCGCCCTTCCCAAAGTCTCACTAAGAAGCACTGTGCCTGACCCTGCGCGAGGTCGGCGTCCTTCAAGCTGTCTGTGCGTTCTACGTGGGTTCTTCAAAAGGGCCCTAGAGCCGTAATGTAGGGGCCTGAATAATTAGAATAGGGGTTGGGGTCCCATGATACATAATTGTAATAATCGAACCCTAAAATAGTATAGGTAATGATTTAGGCCCCTATATTAACACGAGTCTACACGCGGGTCCTGCAGCGTCTGGACAGTCTGGACTTCTGCATCCAGGACCTTGCCTCAGATTTGGTCTGGTCTACTTAAAGGATCATGGGACTTAGTAACTAGGGTTATTACCAAAGTAACTATACTTATAACTACTTATAACACCCAATTAAGGTACTTATAACCATACTTACTAAGTCCATGATCCTCCAAGTAGGGAAGCAGACCGCCCTTGAGAACGCTTCCAGCAAAGAGCTCAAAAGTCTGCCTAAACCCTGAAGCCTAGAGCCTAAACCCCAAACCTGTAAACCCTAAACCCTATAAACCCTAAACCCCAAACCTAAACCCAACCCTAAACCCTAAACCCCAAACCTAAACCAAACCCTAAACCCTAAACCTTAAACCCTAAACCCTAAACCCTAAGCGGCAGGTGCTGAGGCCTCTGCACCACGCGTCCCCGCAAGGCACTGGCCTCAGACGCAGACCCCCGTCCACGGGTTTAGGGCTTGGGGTTTATAGGGTTTAGGGGTTTAGAGGGTTTAGGGGTTTAGGGGTTTAGGGGTTTAGGGGTTTAGGGGTTTAGGGGTTAGGGTTTTTGGGGTTTAGGGGTTTAGGGGTTTAGGGGTTTAGGGGTTTAGGGGTTTAGGGGTTTAGGGGTTTAGGGGTTTAGGGTTTAGGGTTTTTGTGGTTTAAAGTTTAGGGTTTAGGGATGACAGTGCTTCGTGTGAGGGAGCGACTTGCAAGGCCTCGTTCGGTGCAGGCAACACGAATCTCGATTCGACATGTAAAGAGTCAATGTCTGAGGTGTTCTGAAATCTAAAGGTCTTTGTGTGCGTGTGTGTTTCTACGGGCCATGCGTCGAAACAGATCAGAACTCATGACGTGCCTCACACACGAAATCTTGCAGTCGTTGGTGCCGAAGGTGTTGGGGGTTGTATTTTCGCGAGCACCGTCCATCTCGAACCAAGTTCGGATCAGCCGAAGAACCATCGACCACTCTCGAAACAGGCAGTAGCTTAAGTGGCCAGACGATTAAAGAAATCGGCATCCTCAGATCTGTTACAGACGTGATGCTAGTAGTCTCTCGGCCTGCGGCTCCAAGACCGGCCCACATTGCCACACATTTAAGGTACCACAGTAAAGCAACTCCACACTTTACTTCAGACCCCATTCATTCTGGTATTTTAAAATCTTACTCTAAGTATAGATCCCTAACAATGGTGGTAAGTAAAACTAAACTCCTCAGCTAGAACCTAGACATCATCCCAGACCCAGGGAGCCCCCAATACCCCTTTATTAAGGAATATGGCTTAGATCACAATATGAAGCCCTATATAGTCTAAGCCATGTTCCTTAATTAAGGGGTTTGGGGCTCTCTGGGGACACCAGCTCCTCTGTCTAAGCAATGACGTGACTTTGCGCTTGCATCGAGAGCTCTTTGGGAAGGACGTATCCGTAGTTACCTTAGTTACTTGGGGCAGATTGAAGTCTCTCGGTAATATCGAGGCCTTCATGCTTAGGGTAGAGTTAGAGGGCATGCATACTGATATAGTACCCCAAGTAATAGGATCCAAACTATAAGGACCCCAAATAAGGTACCCCTAATCATGTAGGCTCAGATTCATAATGGGGACTGTAAGGGCCTCGACCGCTCTGAAAGCAACTCGGCGAGCCGCGGCTTGATGTCGTCGTCGTCCTGCTTCGCTTTGGTGAGGTGTGACCTTGCAGCTGACCCAGGGGAGTCTCTGACAACGGTTTCGGGATTCTTTGGGGTTTAGGGTTACTACCCCTGATACCTTACATCGTAAGGCTTTAACCGCAAGACGTCGACCTAGAAAGAGAGGACGGAAGAAGAGGAGAAAATGGAGTCCGCGGCCAGTCGAAGTGCAATCACGATCCCCATTGAAATCCTGACTGCGTTGCTGATGAACTCTGGCACCATCTCGGACAAAAGCAATCCTGCTCTCCATCGGACATGATCAGACGAGATGCCAGCAACACAGTCAAAAAACAAATGAAGCTATGAGCCATCACCACTCATGAAAGTCTATGCAGTGCAGACGTCATCAGCTACGATGGTGACGTCGAAGAGCGGTTGACGAGATGAAACGGCAGGCAGCTCCTCTCTACAGCAAGGAAACCTGAACTCTTGGGTAATAAAGACTCCTGGCCAACTATATCATGTAATATGACATTATACGATGCAGCATAAAATGACATAACGTAGTAAAATAAGGAACCCCCAAAAAATAGTATAGGTAATAAGTAAGGCTCCTATAGTAGAACCCCCCCCCTGCCTTTAGAAGCACCTATATATACCCCAAACACTAAACTCTCAGACCCTAGAACGAGCCGCAAAGCGCAAAAATCCCTAAACCCATAAGACCCCTTTAAAGGAACCCGAGGATCTCCACAGGTAACTACTACTCCTCTCCTTGGAGGATCATGGGACTTAGTAAGTATGGCTATAACTACCTGAATTGGGGTTATAAGTATACTTACCCTAATAATAACCCTATAGTTACTAAGTCCCATTAAGTACCTTAATTGGCGTTATAAGTATAGTTACCTTAATACATAACCCTATAGTTACTAAGTCCCATGATCCTTCAAGTATAGTAGCCCAAGGTCCAGGCGCCAGTCGCAGCAGCGCAGCGGAGCGGCAGCGCAGCGCCTCCGAGAAGACTCTCTAAGGCTTTACCTACTTGTCGGGTTTAGGGTTTAGGGTTCATGGGGAACCAAAGGTTAACCTTTTTGGTTATGTAGGGATTATATAGGGACTATACTACCCGGAAAAGGTTAAAGGTTCCCTACTCTACTACTAGGTTTAAGGGGTTTCATATTTTTGAAGAATCTTTCAGGCTCTCAAGGGGCTTCATGATTCTTCAAAGTTTTCCAGGGTCTCGTTTTGCAGTTTACTACGGCCTTGAAGCGATTTTTGAAACGGAGTTGCAGGGTGCCCAGTGTCTGATCCAATTTCTTTGAAAGATCTCTCCATATCGGAAGTGGGCGCGTGATTTCAGGAGCCCATGAAACCCCATTCAACTCCAAAAACTGCTAGAAACCCCGTTTGTAAGGTTTTTCCCTAACCCTTAAACCCCTAAACCCCTAAACCCCTAAACCGCCAAACCGCCAAACCCCTAAACCCCTAAACCCCTAGACCCCTAACCGCAAGCGGCTCCCGGAAAGCAGTGTCCATGGAGCCTCGCGAAGCCTCGTCTCTCGCGCACCTCGACAGATTCAGGAGGGCTCCCAGAGAGCCCAATACCCCCTAATTAAGGAACATGGCTTAAATTAGATAGGGCTTCATATCATGAGTTAAGCCATATTCCTTAATTAAGGGGTATTGGGCTCTCTGGGTTCAGCGGTGGTGGGGTGTGGGCGGTTGAATTGCGTAATATAGGGGCCTCAATCAATAGAATGGGTTCTGTGGTATATTATACAATAATGATCATAAGGAGCCCTCAAACAGTATTGGTAATGGTTTAGGCCCCTATATTAAGGGGCGTGTGGCTTGAGGGTTTACAGTGTGGGGTTTGGGGGTAAGATTAAACTCTACCCTGCGGATGCAAATCACCGATGCCGCCTGCCGCTGCCAACTCCTGGCGAACCTCTGTCACACTTCGGAGCGCATCCTGCACGAGCCACAAGCTAGGCTTTCGGGTTTACGGTTTGGGGGAAAGGCCTGAAGGGCATTGATTCCAAGACAACAGTATCCAGCCTGCCAACTCTGCGGACGTACAAAGTCTAAGCTACGCGGCAATCTCGCTTTGCGCTGGAGCTGGCGCTAGCTGTTGCATAGGTCTAGGTGCTTACATGTCTGTCGGATTTTATGTGAGGTAGCTGTAGGTGTAACTGCTTCTGACCTCAACCGATGGACTCACTATAACCACATCTATCTATTAATAACCGATGTCTGTCCATGAGTCCCTAAACCCCGACAAAATCCCGATTCGCCAACCCCTGTGGAAACCATTTGGAAACCCGATCAAAAAAAAAGACCAAGATCAACCCTCAAGCTCATGCTACTTATTATAGCCCCGAAAATTAACCCCATAAGCCTTCGTCTCATCACGCCGGCCCTTATACTATTTGCAACTACCCCTTCCAACCTCCAAATACGCCGCGGCCCTCGAACCCTTAGCCGCAAACCCGAGATGCAGGATTTAGGTTCAGGGCTGCTGGCACAAAAGCCGAAAACACGCAACCCTAAAACTCAAGTACCTTCGGCCTTAAACCCTGAACTTCTAGCCGTTGTCGCGATCCTCACACTGCTGTCGGAGCTTCCGCGACTCTGCGGTCTCTTCAGGAAGCTCGACCACCTTTGCCGCGTTTACGGTTTACCTTTGAAGCTCGGGGGACTGGGAAGGAGCTCAGGGCGAGTGACGGGTTCAAGAGTTCAGGATTTTATAAAGTTCCCCTTTACCGCTCCAAGGCTCTTGGCTCCTATCAGCCTAGAAAGGATCGAAAACCCGACAATTCGAAGCTCTGAAATCGCAGAACCCTCGGAGATCTGCGAGGCATAGGACCCTGAGCATTCCGCACAACAGCTTTTCCACAGTATAGCCCTGACTCTAAACCCTCAGCTTAAATCCCGGACCCCTGAACACTGAACCCTGGGCCCCGAAAGCAAAAAGGAATTGCCTGGTCTTGTGCCGGGGTCTGCTGCACACACCAAGCCTTGCAGCAGATATTCACAATTTTACGTACAGCTACTTAAACAGCGCGCTCAGGGTTCACGGCTCAAAGATAGGATTTGGAGAAATGCAGCAATTTATTTTATAGTAGGGTTACAATGTAAAGCCTAACGTGAAACTTGATATAATATTCGTAATGACGATACAAAATAAGGTTCTGGTTGGTTTAGGTTTTAGGGGCGACGCTGCTGCATCGAAAAAGTTGCTATGGCATTGGCGGCCACTGGAAGAGCAGCCACTGCCAGGAGTAGCTGTCGCGGTGTAGGCGATGGTGGAGCACGCCCACGGCAATGAACCAGGCGAGCTTCTCGCTGGCCTGGTGGCAAGCCGCCCGAAAAGTTTTGCTTTGCTTGGCTGTCGCGGTAAAAGTCGCAGCTCCAATTTGCTCAGTTCTCCTCCTCCTTGCTTTTTCGCCAGTAAGCCTGGTACTCTGGGTCGACGGCGCGAAGTACTTGCTGTACCAGGATTTGTCGGTGTCCAACGTCCAGGTGCGACCCGCATGTCTCTCTTTTGCTTTCACCGTGCAGCCCAAGACGGGCCAGCAGAGCGGCGAGGCCAAACCACCGCGGCACGTCCTAAGAGCCACTGAGAGCACCGCAGGACCAAAGAAGACGGCGGGGGAAAGGATGCAAGTTCATGTCGTGATCCGCGGGCGTGCGGCGCAGCTACTGCAGCTTCAGCATCCAGCAAGTGCGGGGGACCGGGAGGCTGTTGGACTTAACTTGTGCCACAGAGTTCCAGCACTCAAATCCAGCAAACCCCACCCGCTAGAGTGCATGCTACCTTCAGGAGACGCCGGTCAGAACCGGGGTTGGCTCTTCCTTCGTGTTCGTTTCTTTCCCGTCTCTTCGAAAGAAACAGCGAGAACTCCCGAATTGGGATCTGCCAACCACAAGCTAACTGACCTTGCCGCATCTCCAGCTAGCCCTCGCAGCTGCAGCACCAAAGATACGAGTCTTACCGGGAAGCACCCTCGAGGAGGACACACGGCAAGACTTTTGCTTCCCGTCCACAGCAATCCTGAAGCCGGCGACATAGACATAGACCTTAGCATTCAGCGGGGGTGTTTGAAGGAAAGAGTCGTGGGTGGGCGGGACCCCAGGTGCACATGCCGCAGGACGAGGTGCCTCCAGCAGCAAGCGCCGGACGGTGTTCATGGGTGTTGTAGAGACCTAAGTCAGGCTACGTACGCGGTGTAGAGCTTGCATCCACGCTCGCGAAGTGCTGTCGGAGGACTCTCTTTTTTGAATTTATCTTCCCGCCCAGGGTGGATCGTGGTCAGAAGTAATATACTCCCACTGCTTTGTGCGAAAGTCCAGAGGATGGATCTCGGTCGCACAGCCAACTTGTACCCAGTATGGAAGAGTCGCACGCGCACTGATAGCGCACTATGGAAAGAGTGTCTGTGTGGTCTGGTTGTCACGTGTCGCTGCAGCAGCACGCTCCACCGGCAGAGTCATGTTCCCCTGTGGCGGACCATTGCCGCGCACTGGAACGCTTGTGGTCCTGGTGGCCGGCAATGCCGCGAGGCGGGGTGCCACATCTCTGCTACACGTCCAAAATCTCAATCTGTTCGAGCTGAGTTGTGTTTTTGCTGGGAACCCGGCGGAAATGGAGCTTGGCCGCTTTTCCATCAGCATCTTCTTCACTACTGCAAGCAAAACATCACGTGGCTTCCCGACGTGGCTGTGCCAGCGACATGCTCTGCCTGCCAAATACCAGGTAGCTCTCGGCCGGACTGGGCGTCGTCTTCATAAGGTCTCCTCGAGGAACTGCCAGACCCAGTCTGGGTGACCTTGACAAGACCGCAACAGCGCACTGTAGACCACGATAGAGAGGGACCACTCCACCTGACAAGCGGCAGCCACGAGCTTTCTTTGGTGCAGGACAACGCCATTGCCCACCTCGGAGGCAACAGCGGCCATGTCGGATCAACGGCGGGATGTTGCTTTTGCTGTTGCTTGATGCAGGCAGCGGCTGCGAGGACACAGCGGCTTTTCTAAGCAGATGCTCCACGTCCGACTCGCGACACTTCACAAAAGTTAGGTTTCTGGGACGTCGCGTAATAACCGAGGCTCAAACCTTCGGCAAGGGCTTAGGATTTTTAGGGTTCACGGTTTGATCTTAAGGTTCACCTTAAGCTGCTACAACTTACTTTATGGTGGGGTTCGAAGGTAAGGCCGTCCTTTCTTGCAGGTTCCTAATGTGAAACCTTGATTAATGAATATTCGTAATGACAATACAAAATCAGGCTCTGGTTGGTTCAGGTTTTGGGGGGCAAAGCTTTAGGGCGACCCCGCTGCATCCAAGATGCCGCGATGGCAAGCGTCGTGGTGATAAACCCTTAACCACTCAACCCTAAACCCCTAAAACCCTAAACCCCTAATCCCCTAATCCCCGAACCCTAAACCCTAAGCCCCTAACCCTAAATCTCTAAACCCTAAACTCCTAAACCCCTAAACCCCGGAATCCCTGAACCCTAAACCTAGCAGAGCTCAGGTCTTGGTGGACATCTTGGAAGCTCTATTAAACCACGCAGCTACAATCTCGTTTAGGATCTTCATGGCGCGAGTAAACTTTTGTTGCGGGACCCAAGTTTAAGGAACTACCCATACAACCTACGGTCAATCTTCCTTATGCGATAAGCTTCCTGATCGGTCCATATCGAATCCACTGTCGCTCCTTACTCCTTCCTCATTTCGCCCCTATGACTGTGGCCCAGATCCCCCACCAAATCCCGGCCGTTGACTCAGAGTCGTCCAGGACAGGGCTTGGGGTTTGGGGTTTCCTAAACCCTAAACCGGAGCTTGGGGTTTTGGGATTTGGGTTCTCGGGTTTGCCAAGAAGACAGCCTTCGACGGAACGGAGAATGCAGCAATGGCTCAGCAGGTTGCTACTTGCTACAAACAGGGCGTCTCTGCAAAGCGCAACCAGTGCAATGTCCCGCCGATGCACCCCGACATCACTTAAAGGATCATGGGACTTAGTAACTAGGGCTATTATAGAGTAACTATACTTATAATTACATATAACCCCAATTAAGGAACTTATAACCATAGTTACTAAGTCCCATGATCCTCCAAGCAAGACTGGGCGAAAAGCCAAGGCGGGCTTCAACACTCTCCAGGGCAACTGAAGGCTCAGGAAACGCACAGAAGGCTGCTGGAGATAGGATCTTCAACTACATGCATAAAGCCTAACCCCGAACCCCCCCCCCCCCCCCCCCGCTAAAGACTAAACCCTGAACCTCTAAACCCTGAACCCCTAAACCCTAAACCCTAAAGCCCTCGTCAACCCCCCGAGGGCCCCAAAAAGCCCTGCTTGCGGATCCTCCTCGGCCGGTGCAGGTAGACAAGCCTCCAGCGCCACGAGCCTTCTCTGGAAGCCATGGGAAAGGGGCTGGGTTTTGGGATTCAGGGGTTTGGGGGTTTTGGGGTTTAGGGTTTAGGGGTTTAGTGGTTTAGGGGATTAGGGGGTAGGGGTTCAGGGGTTCGGGGCTTCGGGCGCGTGCGTTGAGCTGAACCCTTACAAAGCCGTAAAAACTCTAATAAACACCCTGCATCCTGTCACAACCAGGAGAATTACAGAAACGACGGTGAAAGTGACAGTGAGAACACGATGTATGATATCACTATCGCAACCTTCAGCACTGATGATCAAAGGACACCGTGTAGCCAGCAGAGCGTGAAGACGAATGCACTGACGAGAGAGAACCGTACTCAGAATGAGTACAGCGGTAACAGACAGAGTGATAACAGTAACGACAATGGTCATAGCCGTAATGACTATGACAATGATTCCAGCTGCCATGAGGCTGTAGGGATCATCCCAGTATCGGGAGGGAGAAGGATTCTGAAGCCCGAGTGCCCCCAGCAAGCATTTTCCAGGAAAGAACGATCTCGCAAGTACGCCTAGTCCAAAAGAAGGAGTAAGTTGCTGTCGCGCGTAGGAACCGGGACGGAGCTATTATGTCCATCCTGGCAAATCAAGAGCAGTAAACGGTCCAACCTGCACGCGGTAAGACCTCAAACCGGTCACTGCTATCCATAGCGAAAGTCAGCGACCCGCAACTCAGCCAATCGCTATTATCATCAAGAGTGCAATCAGGTCCACCAACCCACCAGTTGTTGGTTGCGCCATGATGCTACCATTTCCTAGATACCTCTAGAGGAAAAAGAAGTGCTCGTAGGCTGCTGCCGACCTGCATAACGACTCTAAACCCTCTGTCCTAAGTCGTGAACCCTAAAAACTGCGGAGAAAAATTACGCAACTAAGACAGACCGAAACCCTACAAGGACATCGTTCAATGCACGCGCAGATCTCCGTCCAAACCAAACCCACAACTGCAAAACGAACACCCGCAACCCTGAAATCCTAAACCCTACATGCTAAACCTTAAACCCAACCCTCAAATCCTAAACCCAAAATCCTAAGCGTGTTGAACACGAAATCCTAGGCCCAAGACCATAAAACCCAAGGCTTGTGACCTAAACCGTAAACTCCCTAAGTACGAACGGCAATAGCAACAGCAACAACAACAATGGTCACAAAATGATAGTAAGCGAAATAACAGCAACCATACCAGCAATAATCCCTCTGATGAAGAGAGGAAGACTAGCAACAAATAAAAACGTAGCAATGAGACTAACAACAGTAATCATGAATCATAAATACTCGTATGCCTCAAACTCATCAACTGATGCGGCATGTCATTTCGAGCCTCGCCCCTTTCAGACCTTTGGCCGAGAGCTTGGTGAAGGTTTGGGGATTTAAAGCTTATTTGGAGGGGCAGGGGGCTTGGTAAGTAGGTTGGTATACCAGAGTTTTAAGTACCCTAAATGGCTACTTATAACCTCGTTACTACGTCCCCTGCCCCTCCAAGTAGGGTTTGGGGACTGAAGGCTCTAGAGCTTTATGGTCGCATTATACGGTTTCGGGCGGGCTTTAGGCTTTCAGGGCTTAGGGTTTCGGGTTTGAGGCTTCGGGCTTTAAGTTTAGGGTTTAGGGCTTCGTGCCGGCTGGAGCACAAGAGAGGCAGGAATTCACGAAAAAGCCACGCAAGGTCGCAAAGGCTCTCAAGCTGGGATTGCAAGACCTTAGTAATTTGGAGAGCAGGTTTGGGGGCCAATTACCCAGATAGCCCAATACCCCTTAAATAAGGAGTATGGCTTAAATTATGCAAGGCTTCATAATGTATTCTTTAATTAAGGGCTATTGGGCCCTCTGGGTGAATAACAATTATGTAGGGACTATGACTATGAGCGCGATAGTGCTACTAACTGTTCCCACCTCTGCTTGTTCCCATTTCGACAACCCAAATCTGGGTCGCGAGCTGTCCGCATCCACAGCCGTCTCACCTCGACGCAACCTGCCCGGAGCTTCGGGCTAAACAGTCATGCGTTTAAATAAGGGCTCAAAAGAAGTATAGGGCCTTAGGAATTCAAGTCGGGTTTTGTGGTATAGTTACCCAGACCCCCCGGGAGGATCTAGAAAGTAGATCCCTAATTTGGGCCCCTATACTACTGAGGGTACTGTATAGGAACCCCCATTAAGGGATCTACTTTTCGGATCTTCCCAGGAATCTGGGTAGCTGCAGTTATGTGTAGTCTCAAGCGGGCTCCAAAGATCAGACGCTCCTCTCAAGATTTTGGGTTCATGGACTTCTGTGCTGAAGCTCCTCGTTGCAGAGGCCTTAATGATTAGAATAGGGGTTTAGGGAATTCCTTATGAAAATTATGGTATAGTATACCTTAATGATTAGAATAGAGTTTTACATAGGGGTTCCTTATAACAATTATAGGATAATATACCCCCAAGCCATATTCTCGTTATTGAAGGCCCCAACATTAAGGCCCAAAGCCGCCTCCAGTAGCACCAGCAGACGCAGCCGACTCGGATGAGCTGAAGCAAACCCACCTGAGCGGCTTCTATTGACGGGAAAACTCGTGGGTTTCGGGTTGAAGTAGGGCCCCAAAAAAGCACAAAAGCAAAAATTAGGATAGGAATGTCCCATATAACCCCCCTTATAATGAAGCCCATGAAGGCAGGGATATCCCTATAAAATGCTTATGCTTATGTGCTATTGTTTGGCCAAAATATGAAAACGTCTTAGAAAAGAAGACGTCGACGGTGAAGTTTGAGCCTTTAGACAAAATCGAGGAAGCATGACCGAGGAGAAGTTTAGCGCAGACAAGCCGACAAGAAAAAGAAAGCAGACGAAAATGATGCCGAAGAAGCGAGAAGCTAGCAAGAGTGTGCTTGAGCACGCTCTTCCGGGGAGAGAAGTGCTCGAGCTTAAGAGTTCTTTCTGGACTACTAAACGCAAGCGTCTTGTGCTGAATGCACAGGGTCTGACAGCTCTTCACGAGCTACGGCTAATCAATGATCCAGTTGGTCTGGGTTCCGTGCCATCATAAGAACGCATTCAACGTGCTCACTGCATACCCCTTTTCGTGGTAACTTCCGTAAAACGGAATAGCCTACCTTTTTACGGACTTATATGAGGAACTCATAATAAGGAACCCTAAAAAGGTAGGTTATTCAGGGTTAAGGTTAAGTCTAAACCCTAAACCTGAGAACCCAGCTCATGGTGGGAGGACGGGCCGAAGTCCCATCACAGAACTCTGACGATGCTGAGCTTCGCCCACGTCGTCACACGAACTTTGAATCTTCTCCTAGCGGAAAGCCTCGTGGGCACCTGTGAAAGCTTCGTGTCTGGTAGTGCTTCTTAGGGTTAAGTCGGCAGTTCCCTATACCCAAAACTGCAGATTGGGACGGGGGGGTTGGGGCTTGGATGTTATGCTCTGAATCCGCACAGCAATCATGCGGTGCCCATACCTGGTTTTGAGGCTGTCGAAGTAAATAAAACACACTGCATCAGCTTAAGGACGTAGTTCTTTATTTTTCTTCCTCTGTCTGGTGCTTAGTACGGAATGGGGTAGTAGTCCCTATATAATCCCCCATAGTAGTCTCCATAATCCATTCCCCCATTCCCTACTAAGAATCAGTCATGGAAGAGCCCTTATGCTCTGTAGTGAGGCCTTAGAGCAACTCAAGCGATGGACGTGAACATGTCCAGGATGACAAAATATAGGGGCCTTAATAATTAGAATAGTGTCTTTGGGGCCATTACACTCTAGCTATAATAAAGAACCTCCAAAAAAAGTATAGGTATTGATTAAAGCCCCTATTTTAAAGAGCCACGCACTGCAGACGCTAGAGAAAGAGGTGCCTTCCGAGGCTCTGAGGCTACAGAGGCTCGAGCATTAACTCTTCGAGTGAGTCTCGAAGCATTGCTTGGCAGGCTTTGCTGCCAGAGTTGAGGATTTGGGGCTTTGGAGTTAGGGTTCGTGTGTTTAGGGTTTTAGGCGTTAGTAGACTAGGGTTTAGGGCTTTGGAGCTTTATGGTTTTGGCTGATTCCCAGGACCTTGGAGCCTTTAGCTCTAGACCTTGTGCAAGGCACACCTTTGACCTTGTACGTTACTTGACGGAGCATGGGACAGGGGGCTTAGGATTTTAACATGGTAAGAGCGCGAAGTCAGTTGCTGCATGTGTCTTGCTAACGTAGTGGGGATGGCTCCAAAGCAAATCGGGCCGTCCGCTCAGGGGAAGCTCACTTGCAGCCGCCTCAGAAGCTCAAGGCGAAGCTAGGGTTTAAGGGTTAGGGTTTACGGGTTTTGGGTTTAGGGTTTAGGGGTTTTGGATTTAGGGGTTTTGGGTTCAGGGGTTTTGGGTTTAGGGGGCTTTCGTGCTCGACTGCATCAGGCCCCTGGCGGTTTAGGATTTAAGGAGAATCTCAAGATGTGCATTCTCCGCAGAAGTCTTGGCCTTCCCCATACAGAACCCCAAATCCCAGAGCCTCCAAAACCCCTCAATTCAGGAATAGACTTTCAAGTCTAATCAAGGTTCCGAATATAGTTTAACCCTAAACCCTAAACCCTAAATATTCCTTAACTAACGGGTGTTGGGGACAACTAAAAAGATGCGTAAATCAATTTCCTCATACCGGGGCCGGCTGCCTCTCAAAGCAGGTTCAGGCCAAGAAGGAGGAAGGCCCCATAGATTTCAAGGGATATTATGGTTTAGGGTTTAGGGTTTGGGGTTTAGGGTTTAGGGTTTAGGGTTTAGGGTTTGGGGTTTATGGTTTGGGGTTTGGGGTTTCGGGTTTTGGGGTTTGGGGTTTAGGGTTTGGGGTTTTGGGGTTGAGGGTTTTGGGGTTTGGGGTTTAGGAAGGTTCGGGATTTTCCTTCCTCAAGGAGTCGAGGGGTCTTTGGGTACCAGCCCTTAGAATAGCCCTGTTTGGGACGAAGAGGAGCGGCCTTTGAGACTTTTGCGGGGCTGTCGGGTTCATGCTCAAATGCTCATTGAGGCTCAGGCTTAGGGTTTGCCGGTACAGTCTTGCAGGGCATAAGGATCTACGGCATCTAGGGCTCGATAAAGAAGTCTTTACAGGCTTTTCCCTAGTTTCTAGGGTTCTAGAAGGCTTCTATCCCGTCAGGCTTAAGAGCTCTTAAAGTAAACCATATCCTTGCCCTCATAGTAGCCCTTACAGGACTCCTTATAAAAGGAACCCATAAAGGAATCCTCAAAGGAACCTTCAAGGAGCCCTCCAAGGATTCCTTAAAAGATCCCTTAAAGGAACCCTTTAAAGGAAGCTTTCATAGTTCTGTAGTAGCCCAAAAGTTGGAAACTCAATAGCCTCAATCCTGAAGAATGATGTGCTAGGGGTTGAGGGTGATAAGGTCTGGGGCTACAGGGCTTTAGGGTTTAGGGTTATAGTAAACCTCATAAAGTTGGAAACCGGATTAAGCCGAATAGTGCTGGGATTCCCTATCCCTAAACCCCTAAAGCCGGTAACCCTAAAGCCCTGTAGCCGCAGCCCTTAGCGGCTCCAAGGCACGGTTCATGGCCAGGACAGGGTTCCTCCGCGCAGAGAAGCCCGGGATGCGCCGGGGCTTCAGAGGCTCCGAGCCCTTCTCCTGCCCAAGGAAAAGGGTGTTGTTTTTTTGGAAAAGGTTTCAGGGCTTAGGGTTTCGGGGTTTAGGGTTTAGGGTTCAGGGGCTTAAGGTTTAGGGTTTAGGGGTGTAGGGTTTAAGGGTTAAGGGTGTAAGATTAAGGGTTGAGGGTTTACGGTTAAAGTTGACTTGGAGGATCATTGGACTTTGTAACTATGGTTCCTGAAAAGGTTCCTTAAAGGGCTCCTGAAAAGGGATCTATAAGGGTTCTATAAGTGCTACACGGGTGTATGAGGGTCGTATGTGTTATGTAGCTTATATCCAAGGGTAAAAGGAGGGACCCTGAATAAGGACCCCTAGGTATATACCCTTAATACAGCTAATATATACCCATTATATAGCCCATTAAAGGGTAGGGGTCCCCACTAAGGGTCCCTCCTTTTCCCCCTTGATTATACGAGGTCTTAGGACTTGACGTTTCCTCACCGGAGATCCAGGAAACACCGTACAGTTACGCTCAAACGGAACTCAAACCTAAGGGATAAACAAGGGTGTTAAGGTTTAGGGCTTTAGGGTCTTAGGGTTTTAAGGCTTAGGGCTTTAGGGCTTTAGGGCTCTAGGGCTTTAGGGTTTAGGGCTTTGGGGTTTTAGGGTTTAGGTCTTTAGGGCTTTAGGGTTTAGGGCTTTAGGGTACAAAGGAACCTGGAGATGAACTCTAATAAGGAATTGCGAAGCCCGCAAAAACCAAAGCCGTCAGAAACCCCTAATCCCTAATCCCTAAACCCTACCTTGTTTTAGGGTCCCCTAGTTTCGGAAATTCCCATACCTTCTGAGCTCAATGAGGGACACTTGGAGGGGCAGGGGACTTAGTAAGTAGGGTTATAAGTAGGGTTATAATTGGGGTAACTCCATTCAGGGTACTTTCAACTCTACTTATAACCATACTTACTAAGTCCCAAAAGCCCCTCCCAGTAAACTTTAAATCCTCAACCCGAAACCCTACACCAAGGAACCTGGAACCATGGGCAAGGCTAGGCTCTGCAATCTAATGTCTCGGCCTGTAGGGGTTGGGGGGGGGTACATTATACTATAATACTTGCAATAAGACATATGCCCGGAGCCTCCAAAAACACCTCAAAACATAGTTTTCTCCTTAAATCTAACTCGGGTTCCTCTTAGAATTTAAGGTTTGTTCTAACACCATGCCTAAAACTAATGAGGGTTCCTGTTCAAATTTAAGGTATATTTCTTCCTTGAAGGGTTTTGGAGGCTCTGGGTGCATCTGCGCATGTGCATATACGCAGACGTAGACGTGTACATACGGACATACATACAGATGTGTGTATATATATGTATACATACACGTCTATGTCCACAACTTGCATGTACACATACATATGTGCATGTGCGCATGTGTATGTGTGTATATATATATATATGCGCATTGCCCGACGAACGAATACACGAAAACCACCAAGAACACAAACAAACAGACACACGATCAAAAAAACATGCATGTTTAGATGCACACGTGCTTCCACACATACATGCATTCATACATGCTGGCATGCATGCATGCATGAATGTTTACATACGTACAGAAACAGATACATGCATGCAATGTACGCATGTTTACATGCATACATACATACATAATCATACATAATCATACATACACAGGATACGACGATTCTCGATAGAGGCTGGCCCACCGGAAACTTGTACCACGTGCCCGCCCCTGCAAATGACAAAGCGGCCTTCGCGCGGGTCTCCCGAATCTCCTCAGGGTTTAGGGTTTAGGGTAAGGATGTAGAGTGTTCAAGATTGATCTAGAACCTGACTGTTGATGCGGAAAATCTGGCGCTGCCTTACGTGCCACACCATGGGAACTAAACTCAAGTTTGCTCACTACGAGTAATGCAGGATCATGTCCATCCACAGCAACTCTGAAACATCATTGAAATATTAAAGAAGTCGACATCCGACAGAAAGCGAATCAAAGTCCTCGACAATATCCATGAGCGAAGGGCACTCAGGACTCTTCTTCAAGTTCCGAGTACCTTGGTTTGGAGGGTATGTAGGTTTCTCGTGTTGCCGGCATACCAGATGGGCCTTAAGAAAAACAATACGGTTTCTGGTTACACTATACGATAGCGATTTGGGGAAGGGTGCAATATCGATAATCATCGTAGGGGTCAGGGCCCAGGGATGTGGGGTTGGTGCAGCTTAGAGGTAGCGTAGACATGATTTCGATCTAAACTGCAGTTCCACTACTGTACTAAGGCAGGGCTGTAAACCAACCATCAAAACTTCATACTTCGGATCGCGCTGAAACATCCGAGGCTTGGCTAGATGAGATCTGGCTTCAGCTGAAGGCTCGAAAGATGACCAGCTGAATCCGATAAACAATCCGTGGAGGGGAGAATGCGTAAGCACCCGGGTACTCAAACACGAGCAAACGGAAATCAGGCTCTCATCATCTAGGTCTCCATACTCTGGGTACAGCCCCCATACACCTCCAAGTACTCATCTCCAGATGCCGAGAGTCGCAAAGCGACATCCCCAAAACAAAAAAGCTCAGGCGCACCTAGGAGTTGTGCCATGTTGCTGTCTCGCCAGCCGATGAAATTCCTGACAGTGAAGCCATACACCCACCCAAACTTCAGTGCACACATCTGGTATTTTGACTAAATGCCAAAGTTGGCTATAACGTCTTTTTCCATCTGCTCTCACACCAATATTATTCGACAGGGCATCCCATTATATGGTTATGGGTACGGTAGAATATACCCGGGTAAAGCTATAGAATCATAGAAGTAAGTTAGCGACAATCACAAAATACTCACATCTTCAGTAACGCACATGGAAACCTACAACAAGTGGCCATGAACCCTAGACTCTCTAGACCCTATAACACCCTGCAAGGTAAAAGACCTGCTAGCTAGGCTAACCTATCGCTCTAATACTGGACCTTCAATACCCTAAACCCCACACCCTGAGCTCCCACAGCCCAGGCTCCCTTTCTCCCAAGCTTGATCCCTTATCGAATCAGGGATCCTTGGGTTTAAGGGGCTTAAGGGTTTGGTGCTTGCGGCTCCGGGTAGGATCAAGGCTCTCGAAACAACTGTACTTGGAGGATCATGGGACTTAGTATGTAAGGTTATTATAAAGGTAACTTTGCTTATGACTACATATAATCCGAATTAAGGTACTTATAACCGTAGTTGCTAAGTCCGATGATCCTTTAAGCAGGCTCCCCGGCGTCAGGCTACCTGGGCTTTGGGGGTTACGGCTTGGGGTTCAGAGCTTGGGGTTTAGGGGTTTAGGGTTTAGGGTTTAGGGGTTTAGGGTTTAGGGTAGGGGTTTAGGGTTAGGGGTTTGAGGGTTGAGGGTTTAGGGATGCTTAGGGTTTAGGGGTTAAGGGTTTAGGCGTGTCGGGTTACCTTGCATGGCAAGGAACGAATGGAGGTCGATGTACTGCGCCGTCTCAACCTGAAGCTTTCTTGGCTCTTGGACGTGGCAGAGCATGCAAATACGCTCTTTGCACGCGCATACAGGCATAAAGACGAGCAGACAATTTCAAAGACAAATACAGATAGAGATAAACAATACAGATGTAGGTATGGATAAGGATATAGAGACGGATATAGATACAGACACGGATATCAGCATGGATTCATAGACATGGACATAGACGCGGACACACACACACACAGAGCACACACACACACACGCAAACACACACCCAAACGCAAACCGTTCTAACCTGTTCTACAAATCGAACTACAACTTAACTGCTCACCTGGTGCAGGCAAGGCCAAGTGCAAAGGCATGAATACAAATACAGAGCAAGCCGACAAAAGAATTACATAAATACATGTGCATTGATATGTACATATACAGATATACACACCTACACACATACATACGCATACTTACTTACCTACCTACCTGCCTCCACCATCCATCCATCCGTCCGTCCATACATACATACACACGCAATTCATACCTACATGTACGATTAAGTACCGAAGTACCGAGCTACCTGCTCGAACATGTACGCATGAAAGATTGTGGCCGCTTCTCCCCCCGCGCTAGTGGTCTTCTGCCCAAGCAATTTGAAGACTGAGACTCAGTTCCTAAAGAGTCGCTCTTGCTGATTCAGCGTTTCGGGTTTAGAGTTAAGAGTTTAGGGTTTAGGGTTGAGAGTTTAGGGTTTAAAGTTTAGAGTCTAGGGTTTAGAGTTTAAGGTTTAGGGTTTAGGCTTCAGGGCTAGAGGTTTCGGGTTTCAGGTTCGGGCATGAGGTGTAAGGGAGGGTTCAGGGGCTACCCAGCACTGGCCAGGGGAGACTCCTGGTTGCATCCCAAGAGAGCCCTGGAATTATTGGTGGTATTCCACCCTTACAGCCCCCCTATCTATCTGTCTATACATATATGGAAATAGCTATTGTGTCAAATACCCTGAAGCCTAAAGCCTAAAACCCTTCTCCTGCTACCTTGCCAGCACCGTACCCAAATGCCGACGAGCTGCCACCGACGCATGGTCTACCTTCCGACGTCTTTCTCATCACAGAGCAGAAAGCGTGTGACATGTTAGCGTGATTTGCTCAAAACTCTTCCTGCAACGCATGCACGCAGACCTGCATACGTGCACTTGCCACTACTTGGAGGTTCATGGGTAGTTATAAGTACGGCCTCTAAGTGGGATGACTATAGTTGTAGCCTATAATGGGGGACGTATAACCCCACCTATAACTACCATGATCCTCCAAGTATGCTAACACTCCGTGAAGGGCGAGGGCTTTTTCCGGCATCCCTCCCACCTTCAAAGCGCGGAGGAACTGCCTCAGATGCTCTGAAATGCTTAGGGGTTTAGTGTTTAGGGCTTAGGGTTTAGGGTTTGGGGTTGAAGATGCTTAGGGCTTAGAGTTTAGGGGCTCAAGGGCCAAGATTTACGGTTTAGGGCCCTGGGTTTGCATGGAAGGCTTCGCAATGAATTTGATTTTTGTTTCCAAGATCCTCGTCGTGTTGAACCAGAAACCCGAGGGGCAATGAGAGTACAAGATGCACTACCGCACTACCACGCTGTGTTTTAAACCCTGCTAACCCTAAACGCTACATTTCGAACTCTCAAACGCAAAACCCTGCACCTCATTCTGTGTGAAGGGCTTAGGGCAGACGTTAACCTATCTTCCAAACCTTGCACACCCCCCGCAGAGCCGTGTTGCAGCTCCACAGGCGAGTCGGGACTTGCTTGGAGCATTCGCTGCCGAAGCTGCTGCACACCTGGGGTCTCGCAGTGAGGCGACAAGCTTTGGGTGGGGCTCTGGATTCAGTATTCAGGCTTACTGTAGGGCTTACCTTAACCTGTCAAAACCTACCCATTTTGCAGGGGTCCCTCTGAATTCCATATTAGGGTTTATATGAAGAACCTACAAAGATGTGGTCATGGTGGTGTAAGGTAGCCTCATCGGACCTGTCACCCAGAGACTCGAACGCTTGAACGGCTCTACTAGCATCTTGCGAAAAGTATGTCAGAATGGATGTGAGAGGGGGTAGAATATCGCTTAACCCCTAAGTTCAGAGTGCTTTCCGAAGGAGGAACCCCTACCGTAAGGAAGGACAATGAATGGATTCGGGAATCTTGTGGCAGCTCCTCCAACCAAGGAGTTACCCTCTTGTCTTGGCTCTGGCACCTTTGCGCGGCCCAGTCCCATCAAGGGGCCCACGCATTTGCAGCACGTCACCTGAATGCGGGGCTTACGCTTTGCAACAATCATGAAACTTTTGTTGGCAAGCTACAAGTGACCGATTCGTAGCTTGCAACGCCACTGTGACTTCTTACTTAGTAGCTTGTGCCATGACGAGTCGAGCGCGGTGTCCCAAAATCCCTTCGATGCTTAGCTGTTTCATCCAACTAAGAACTGAGATCCGAAGATGCTCGAACCCAACAGGATCCGCCCTGCAATAACAACCCTACATCCTAGCTATGTCCCATCATCCTCCAAGTGTGGAGTCCGCCTGGAGACAAGCGGTCCGTCTCCAGTCGAAGAGGCCTAAACCCAGGCCCAGCTTCGCGTTGCTTTGGGGTTTTCGGGTTTAGGATTAGGAGTTAGGATTCGGGACCCTTGGGACCCTTGGGGATGTAGAGACCCTCTCCCTTTAAGGGAGCCAAAAGGTAGGGTTAAGAAGGGCACCCTTCAATGAGTCTCCCCCCCATACCTACCTTGGTGCTTGCAGGACTTTGGGCTTCTACTTGGAGGGGCTCTTGGGAGCCCTACTATAGATCCCTGTAGCAGCCCCTATAGAGCCCCTTTACAGGAACCCTACTTGGAGGGGCAGGGGACTTAGAGTAAGTAGGTTGCACGTAGAGTTATAAGTACCCTAAATGGAGTTATAACCCTACTTATAACCCTACTTATATAACCATACTTATAATTAATCCCCTGCTCCTCCAAGTAGGGTTGAAGCCTGAAAACTTTTAGGGTAACTTAAGCGGTTTTTTGGGGGATTCGTTATGCGTCCTCGTGTTGGGGCTTCGGCGTAGATTCTAGTAAGCCTTCGGTATTTTTTGGGGGGGTGGGTCGTTGATTCGGGGGGTAGGCCTTATTCAAGGGCGTTGGGCTTTACTTCGGCGTTCATCACGCCAGCATCGTAACATGTCCATGTTTGTGCGCCTGCTGTTGTGCATGGGTGTGTCTTTTGTCGCAACTGTCTGCAATCTTTCTCTACCTCCAATGCCACGCATGCATCGCCACTAATTCAACCAGCTTCCTCTGTCGGATCACTACTTTCTAGAGTTTCTTGAAATTTTTGGAGTGGGTTCGGATCCGCTCCGTCGTACTCTCACAGATCATAGTCATTGCACTGGCAATCATAATGAAGCCGGGTAGCGTGTGAAGCAGCCGGCTTCCGTTTGACGACACTACCATCGTCCCTAAACCCTAAACCCACAAACCAAAAAAACCTAAACCCGAAACCCTTACAGCTCAAAACCCTAAACCTTAAACCCTCAGATCCAGAAAAGCCCTACACCCCACCCCCCACCTTCTGACGACACCATCGTCCGTGAGTACCGCTCCCAGTTCTGCTAGCAGGTCCGTGCTCTCAATCCTGAGAAGAGCTCCATTCGGCGGCTTCCGGATCTACGGTGTAGTTTAGGGTTTAGGGTTTAGGGTTTAGGGTTTTGGGTTTAGGGTTTTGGGTTTAGGGTTTAGGGTTCAGGTGTTTAAGGCTTCAGGCTAAGAGTTTAAGGTTGGAGCTGCATGGTCTGAAATAGGATTGCAATCTTTGTTGGGGATTCCCAAAGGAAGGGCCTCTACCAATGTCGCATTTTACACGGGGGCCTGCTTCGTTAAAACTAACTACGCTGATGATGGATGGCTATACACCGATCATTACACGAAGGGGCGACTCCAAAACCCAGAAACCCTAAACGTTAGAAAAGCAGAACAAGTCCGTCAGTGCCGACGGAAACAAGGCGGACTGACTTCAAAGGAGAATGCACTGGAGTCAAACAGCCTCAGTTGTCGACATAAAGCCGTGGGGAAAATTTATACCGTAAAACCAAGGATGACTTATCGGAGTATACAATAATAAGAATAATCATAGCCCCAAACCCTAAATCCTTTAATTGCCAAGACCGTCACACATCCGCCGAGGCTCCTCAATGCTCGGACTTCGGCGTCTGGCCGTTTGTCCGGCCACTGAACCTTGCTTGGAGTACTACTGTTGATGATACAAATCCTGCATTACCCCAAATAAGGAACATACCATGATTTCCATAGTTTAGGGTCCGTAAGGTAATGCAGGATTTATATCAGATTTTATTATCAACCGTTGGAGTTGAGGTTCAGGGGTGTAAGGTTAGGGGTTTGGGGCTTGGTGTTTAGGGTTCAGGTCTTTGGGCCTAGGAGTCTAGGGTTCAGGGGGTTAGAGTTGAATGCTTCGGAGTCAGGGTGTACGGGGTTTTTAGCGGTTTAGGAGGGGTTAAGGTCTACTATCAGATGATTTTTCAGGGGTTCACAGAACAAGGTTTTCTGGTGCATAACCAAACCCTAAACCCTAAACCCTAAACCCTAAACCCTAAACATGCTCTGAAAAGCAGCGCCTGTCAGCATTGGAGGGTGTTTGGAGCTTCGGGTTCTAGGGCTTCGGATTGTAGGGCTCAGGGAGTGTAGGGCAGTGTAGGGAGGGTTCCTTTAAGGGATTTATAGGGGTTTCTTTACGGATTCCTTTAAGGGATCTTTAGGGGGTTCCGTGACGGGTTCCTTTGAGGGATCTATAGCGGCCCGAATCTAAGGACTTGAGGTGGCCAGGACACCTTACTCGGGCCTCGAAGTTGGAACTCTACAGCAACCGCCACTATCAAAACAACCACCTTCAAAGAAGGCCCAATGTAGAACAACAAACCCTAAACCCTAAACCCTAAACCCTAAACCCTAAACCCTAAACCCTGAACCCTAAACCCTAAACCCTAAACCCTAAACCCTAAACCCTAAACCCTAAAAGCTCAACCCGAGATCCCAGAACTCTCTACAACCCCGAAAGCCTCCCCCAGACTGCCGAAACCCCCCTTGAATTGCGATGGATAGAAACCACCTGTCGCATGAGGTCATCGTTCCAGGGGGCTCGCTCACCTGCGACGGTCTCTGGGTTTCAGGATGCTTTTGGAGTTCCTGTGAGATTTTGGGCGAAGGATTTATTAAGAATGAGAATAACAATAATGACAATTGGCACAATCGAAACAGAAACAAAAAACATCATCATCGTCACCATCATAATAATAGAAATACTCTCCTGTCCGAATGGCACCTGGGCATGTCTGCATTCCGTGGATCTACCTAAAACGGATCCTCCCGAAGGCATATGCGCGAGCCTGTTCCAACTGAGTCAGATCTGGATCGCGAACGGGCCTTGCACGGGAAGTGACTTCGATTAAGATTCTGAGGCCGAGGAGTCCATCCGCAAGCTAGTGCCAATCATCAGCTGGTACATTCTACATCATTCAAGACTCTGACACGGCACAGCGGTGTGTATTTATGTATACATGTGTGTATATATGTATAAATATAATATACACCTATACGCATATACATATACACATACATACATATATACATATATACATTTCTACATATCTACATCTGCACATATACACATATACGCATATACACATATACACATATACACATATACATGATCTACGTATGGACTTCTCTAGCGCACTACCCCAGGATCCTCTGCATCTAAGCCTCAGCCCAGCACTCGAAAAAACGTGGACAGTCGGGCTCTGAGTGAAATCATCGGAATCACAAGCAGGGCAACCATGCATAATTAGGTTCTGAGTAGCACTGTTATAGTAAGAGTACCCTTGTTCGTACGATTCGGTTTAATAAAGGGGCCCTAAAATAGAAACTGCAAAACTGTACTACTCAGGAACTCAGATAAATATGACTTGTAACTCAACTTGCGAAGGTTGCTGCAGTATGAAGCTTCAACTGTACAAAACCCCACGAACCCTAACCGTCGCCAGGCCTCTATCCTAAACCTTAAAGCACAAACCCCAAACCCTGAACCCTACCCTAAACTCTGGACCATCAAGGGATCGGAAAGGACGTGTGCTGGGACTCGGACGCGGCTGCGCCTGGCATCTCCTGCACCTTCCAGCGTCCGCCTCGTTAGACGGACGACCTCAAGGAGTCCATCACTATCCCGGTTTAGGGCTTAGGGTCTAGGTCTTAGGGTTTAGGCTTTAGAGTGTAGGGTTTAGGGCTTCGTGTCGGTGCTACCATGACTATCATAACCGTCCTTGGACAGAAACTTAAAACAAATCCTTTCATGAAGGACCCCCCGTTGTGAGATCCACGTACTTACAGATTTGATGCACATTCTTTACTTAGTGCACTGTAGCGTCTGTGTAGTACTGCTGTAGGAGCCCTATAACAACACAACAGTACACCCTGTGCAGAAGCCGAACCCAGAGAGCCCAATACCCTTAATTAAGCAATATAGCTTAGATCATAAGATGAAGCCCTATATAGTTTAAGCCATATTCCTTAATTAAGGGGTAGTTGAATCCCCTCAACCCTAAACCCTATAGATCCCTTTAAAGGAACCCTAGCTATCTTCCTTGATTAAGGAATAAGCTGGGCTCTCTGGGAAAAGACGTTCCCCCCGGAGTGTCGAGGACCCGGCGCAGGCGACGAGGAAACGTCTCGTACCGCCTGGCAGAGGGCTACAGGACTCCAGTTGAACCCTAAACCCTACCTTAACCTACCAAACCCTACTTTTTCGCAGGTTCTTAATTTAATATAGACCCTAATATGGAATTTGTAGGACCCCTACAGAAAAGTAGGGTTTGGTGGGTTAAGGTCGGGTGCAGGAGAAGGAGAAGTTTTGGGGCTTGGGTTTTACCTCGGGTTAAGGCTGTTCGCGAGTCAAGGTGATATTTCGGTCCATAAAGGGCTTATTAGGGTTCCTCGGAGCTTAAGGTTCAGGATAAAGTTCCAGGACGCACGATTGCATGTGCCATGGCTTCTGAAACTCGCAACACTACGACAAGTGAGGGCTTCGTGTTCCGGAATGTCTATGAAGGCATGAGTAGGACGACAATGGACCCGACGGTATGCCCTTGTTCTAAGCCCGCTCATCACCCGACTTCCCAGATCGTGCTGAAGCCTCTCGGTCTTGCCAGCAATCAGAGTTCCCACTTAGAGGATCATGGGACTTAGTAAGTATGGTGATAAGTACCTTAATTAGGGCTGTAAGTAATTATAAGTATAGTATAGTTACCTTAAGTATAACCCTAGTTACTAGTCCCATGATCCTTTAAGTATGAGTGCAATACAGGGGGAAGGAAGCAAAGGCTTCGCGCCTGCCATGCCAGGGAAGATGCTTTTGCCGCGTTCTTCCTCCACCTGCCAAAGCCAAGCTCTGGTTTCAAGGATCTTCGTTTACATGCAGGGGTTAGGATTTGGGATTTCAGGTTTAGGATCTTCGTTTACACTACTACGATACAGATACATGGCAAATGAACTGTTTTTTTGACGTCGTTGGAGTATCCCAAGCCGCGTAAACCATGCTGAAGCCTTCATCCCTATCACTGCCTATCACTAATCAAACCCTTCAGAAATCTGAAACCTGAAAACCCAAAAAACCTCAACAGCCCAAATCCTGGCCCTAAAAGACCCTAAAACCCTCATTTTCTCCACCGTGGCTCTGTTCTCTGAGTTCGTTTTAAGACGTCCATAAAGAAAGAGGCGGACTCGATTCAGGCCTGTAACCCAGAATTCCTGCAAAGATCACTCACCCATGAATATGTAAACCAGCGTTTGGTTGTATGTTGCGGTAGATATGTGTGTATATACATACATATATCTATATATATGTACACAGACATATACATATACATATTCGTATACAGATATACGTGGATCGTGTGTTCGTTCTTTCGTCCTCTCTTTCGTTTCGCTCCTTCTTTCGTGATTTCTGTCGTTCATTCGTTCTTTCGTCCGTGGTTCATTTCATTATTTTGCTCTGTCGTTCTTTCCTTCGTTCGTTACTTCTTTATTTCGTCCTTTCTCTCTTTACTTATTTCGGGATTCTCTCCATCGTTGTTCTACTGCTTTCTTGCGTTCTTTCTTTCGGTATTTCTTGCTTTAAAGCTTATGTGTATATATCTATATATATATACACACACACGTACATATTATGTAGTGTGTATATATATATATATATAGATATACGGATATCGTACACATGCATATCAATATATATATATATATATATATATATATATATATATGTATATATATATATATATATACATATATATATATACACATACATACATTCATTCAGGACCCGTCACAGCTCTTCAGGCCCGTACATTAGCCCAAAGGACTCCACCTTTTTTCATCCCGTAGAAGAGCAGGTCTCTAGCTGCTCCTCAAAGCAGTGGGGATCCTTTCCCCCCCGAAACCTGAAACCCTAAGCCCCCAAACCCTAAACCCTCTAAACCCTAAACCCTAAACCCTAAACCCCAAACCCTAAACCCTAAACCCTAAACCCTAAATTCCTTAAATCCCAAATCCCAAACCCTAACCCCTAAACCTGAAACCCTAACCCCAGGCTCCAAGAGACTCTCAAAGTCCTAACCCAGGACTCCACTTACTATAACAGCAGTAGTAGCAGTAGTAGTAATAATAAAAGTAACAATAACAATAACAATAATGACAATAATAACAATAATAAGGACAGTAATAATAGAAATGGATTCAAGTACCATATCATGCTACATTTCTGATCCCTCGAAAGTGGAGAAGATGGCCTCCACTGTCTCCACCCATCTCACCTGCCACCGACCGTCAGATCTTGTTGAAACACAGGTCTTTTTAATGGGTTTCGGGAGCTAGTTCAGGATTCCCAAATCAGGATCCCCACCATCGTCGAAGGACTCGTGAATCAACCGGTTTGGAGGTTCAGATCTTGCAACCTCAAAAAAGGAATGCTCCTGAAACCATGCTCAAACCCTCAACCCCAAGCCCTAGACCCTCAACCCTAAACCCTAAACCCTTAAGCCCAAAAAACCCCGAAAGTCTCGTAAAAACGCGAAAGAGGTCGGGCACCTGCTGCCAGGGGAACGGCGGAGCATGGTCCTGGGCAGTAGGGCCTTTAGGGTTTACTGCGAGGATCATGGGACTTAGTAGCTAAGGATACAATTAAGGTACCTAGACTTATAACTTATAATCGCTTACAACCCCAACTAAGGTACTTATAACCATACTAAGTCCCATGATCCTCCAAGTAGGGTTTGGGGTTTAGGGCTGTGGACGGGTCCTGAGCTTGCGATAGAGTTGAAGTGTGGTAGTGAACAAGAGCAGTTCGTGCTTTGGGGTTTTAGAATGCAGGGTCACAGGCCGTCGGAGTTTATGAAAGCTTTCGGGGTCCAGAGTATCTGATGGTCCTCGCACGGATTGGTGCGAGAAGGCGTCAGACTGAAGTGTGCAGAGCCCCGTAGAGGAATCGCAAGATCTGCTGGACGTCTTCAAACCGAAGAACACTACACCGAGCAGATCGAAAGCAAGTCTCGTCGTCATGGTCTTCGTCCACGATGTCCTGATGAAGAGGCATCGTACCTTGGCAGATTCTCGTCACAGGGCATCTAGTACATTCATACCCACGAAGACTTGCACGCCCCGCTCCCTGCCTAGCCCTGCAACAGCTGCAGAGAAGGCCAATGGCGACGGTGAGACGGTCTGGGCACTTGGAAAGTGCCACACAACATGGGAGGTTCCGAAAATAGGGGACCCCTATATAGTACCCTAAATAGTAGGATCCCTATTATGAGGACTCCCAAATAAGGTGCCCCTAATTTTCAGAAACTCCCACATTGGGGAAACCTCAACTCCGGCCAAGCTTCTCAACCAGCGCTGCACGACTTTGCAATCCTCGCGACGGAGACGGGCTTTTTTCCACGGCTACACAGTTACACTTCGGGCGATGGGGCTTAGGGTTTACCCTGAAGCCTCAAACCCATATCACCCTCCAAACGTTTCAACCCTAAACCATAACCAGGGCCCTCATCTCCGTAGATCTCCGTAGAGCCTACCTCCGTGAACCTCCTACCCCCCCGAATTTAGTATAGGGGGCCTGCATCCTTGGAACCATACCATACTACAAACACACATATTAACTAACCCTACCGAATAGCACTGGAAGTTCCATTTATGAACAACCCTAACAAACCTTGAAACCCTGAAAAAACATTGAAAACACAGACACACGCGCACACACACACACGCACGCACCCAAAAAAAACTAAAACCCCTTCGTGAAACCCCCAAAAAATTAAGCTTCCCTAGCCTGCCGCTGCTCGCTCGACAAGCCGCCGAGGCCGGTCCTCTGCCAAGAGGGCCCCCACTTGGAGGATCATTTAAGTACCCTAGATAATAGGTGCCGTATTGTAATAAGGACCCAAGAAGGGACCTTAATTTTGACAACCACCCTAAAATTTAACTATGCTTTTTAAGTACCTTAATTGGGGGCTACATGTCAGTATCAGTACAGATACCCTGATAGTGACCCTGCACTTTCGAACTGGAGAACGGGGGGCAGACTATAGTACAGTACGGCACATTGCAAAATCTTATCGTACACTGTAAACGCGAGCACGACCATGGAGGAACGGGGAGCGCGCTGTAAGACCCTGAAGGCCCAGAGAGCCCAACACCCCCTACAAGCAACTAAGGAATAAGGCTTTCAATTATATAGGGCTTCATATTATGGTTTAAGCCATATTCCTCAATTAATGGGTATTGGGCTCTCTGGGGCCCAACAGCCCTAAAAAGCACAAATCTCCTACAAAAACTCACAAACCCTCTCGCAACTAATCCCTGTTCAATACACTCACAAAGCCTCTCCGCCGCTCCTGGCAGCGACCTTTGCGAAGGCCTGCGACGCGCGCATCTGCAGCGAAGGCCCCGACTGTGGCTTCGACGAGGGAGCGCCTAAAGTGTACTTGGGGGATCATGGGACTTAGTAAGTATGGTTATAAGTTCCTTAATTGGGGTTGTAAGTAGCTATAGGTATAGTTACCCCAATAATGACCCTAGTTACTAAGTCCCATGATCCTTTAAGGAGGGCTCATCAAGAGCTTCGGTGCTTCATTGCACCGGTTTTTGTTCAGCGCTGTGGGATTCAAGAAAAGCTTCCGAGTTCAGGGCTTTTTCGGAGGTGTTGGGGTTCAGAGTGGCGTTTGAGCTTCGGCCCGGCTTGCGGTTTCAGCTCAGATCAGAGACCTGTCGCAAATCCATGGATCCGCGGGAATAAGACGATCCCAAGCCTCCTAAACCCCGCAGAAGCATGAATGCCACAGCTCCGCAAGGGTTCTCCTCCTCGGCCGGCATAAACAAAAAGTCTGAAGCTTACATCCCTAACCGAATGCCTCAAGCCGGCAGACCCCAAAAGCCCTCGCCCGAAAAACCTCAAACTCAAGCCTTACAGTAGAAGCCAGAAAGTTGGAATATCATTATCGTAACCCCTTTAAGGTAAATTATAGGGGATCCTACCATTAATCCATATTCCAACTTTCTGGAGTTCCCTTTAAAGTTTCCTCAAAACGTTGAAAGCAACAGAAGCCCTGCACTCTAAAAACCAGAAACCAACACAGAAGCCCCAAAAACACCCTCCAAACAAAACAGAACCCCCCCCCGAAAAGACAAACACAACAAGAGTCTTGGAAGAAGAAAGCTGGCAAAAAAAAAGCTAAATGTTGAATCTTGTACATGATTTCATTTTGAGCTCAGGGGGCCTTGGACCCCCAATCGCATGCAGCCCGAAATCCTACAACATACCAGGCGGCTGCCGAATCGAATCGAAGAAGAAAGACCCGACTGTGCCGTGCGGCTCGGCCCATCTTCCTCTAGGCGCCTCGGGATCTGAGACCCGGAAGTTCCAACGCCCCTTACCCAGAGAGCCCCAATATCCCCTAACTAAGGAATAAGGCTTAAATTATATAGGGCTTCATATTAAGATTTAAGCCATATTCCTTAGTTCAGGGGTATTGGGCTCTCTGGGTAAGAGATCTTTAATAAAATCTACGGCGTATTCCTCCGAAGCTGAGACCTGGTGATGGGAGCTAACATAGGAGCCTGAGCTAGAAACATGGAAGGGTTTTCACGCAGTCAAATGGCCGGGATAGTTGGAACAGGGTCTTCAAAGGATGTTTTGATCAGCGCGGCATTGACAGAATTGAACACACATTATTGCTGCAAAACTACTAAACATGTTGGGGAAAAAATTTCCCCAATATGTTTAGTGCAAAACCCCGACCCTGAACCCCTGAAATCCATGCAGATGGGGATCCGATCCACACAGAGTCCGGCGGCGTTGCTTGCCTAGGCACTCGTGGCTTTGAGATCTGTGAGGCTTCCCAAAGACTCCAAAAGCGTAATTCAAAGATGGAAGCCCTACTTGGAGGGGCAGGGGACTTAGTAAGTAGGTTATAAGTAGGGTTATGATTGGGGTAACTCCGTTTAGGGTACTTATAACTCTACGGATAGCCTACTTACTAAGTCCCCTGCCCCTCCAAGTAGACCCTAAACCCTAAACCCCATAGATCCCTCTAAGGGAACCCTATAGATCCCTTTAAGGAGCCCTTTCAGAGCCCTTACTAAACCATCCTGAACCCTAAACCCTCAAACCTGG
This sequence comes from Symbiodinium sp. CCMP2592, assembly GCA_905221615.1. Lineage (NCBI taxonomy): Eukaryota > Dinophyceae > Suessiales > Symbiodiniaceae > Symbiodinium > Symbiodinium sp. CCMP2592. The sequence goes on along the minus strand of CAJNDT010001890.1, from coordinate 1,090,826 downwards.
GGGGCCCAAACTCTTCCCTTTCTTGGGAAGTCCTGGCACTCAGGATCCTGCTATCGAGGAGGTTTAGGCTTTAGGGTTTAGGGTTTAGGGTTTAGGGTTAGGGTTTAGGGTTTAGGGTTTAGGTTTAGGGTTTAGGGTTTAGTGTTTCGGGCTGCGCCGGCCTGGGCAACCTCGGACATATGACTAAACGACTCAAGGAATCGTTCAAAAACCCAAAGCCCGCAAAGCCCTATACTCTCAACCCAACCATATGGGAGTTTCCAAAAATTAGGGGACCCTAATATAATGCCCCAAAATAGCAGGATCCTTATTACAAGGACCCCCAATTTTAAGGACCCACAAATAAAGTAACCCCTAATTTTCGGAAGCTCTAAACCCTTGTAGAGCCCTTTAGAGGAACTCTTTTAGTGCCCTTATAGTAACCCTTTACAGGAACCCCAAAACGTACCCCTAGTTTTGCAAGCCCTTAGGGCCCCCTAAAAGGGACATGAAGCGAATGCAGCGGCCAAGAGCTTGTACTGGCTCCAGTCCGTCAGACACTGATCACCTTGTTTAGGGTTTAGGGCTTAGGGCTTAGGGTTTAGGCTTGAGGGCTTTGGGGTTTAGGGTTGCTCAGGGTTTAGGTGTTACCTGAACCCTCAAAAGTGGCAAAACAGTGGCCCAACACCAAAAAAAGGCTGGTGTTGTACATACCTTCTTGGGTCCAGGAAGGGTTTTGGGTTAGAGTTTAGCGGCTTGGGTGTAGGCTTTGCGGGTCTGAGGATTCTGGTTGAAGCTTTAGTCTTTGGGGTTTAAGATTCAGGGTTTAGGGTTTAGGGTTTAGGGTTTGGGGTTTAAGATTCAGGGTTTCGGACCTCTGAAACGGGCTTTTGACGTCTGGGGCTTAGGGTTCAGGGCTAAAGCAGCGGGAACCAGCACCCACCAAAAGCTCAGAGTATCGGTAAAGCTCTTTTTCAAACGGAACGTCCATCCTGTCCACTCTGTACCCTAAACCCGAAACCCTAAACCGTGGCTATGCCTAAACCCCAAAAGATCCCCTAAAGGCGCCCCTAGAGGAATCTCTATAGATCCCTCAAAGGAACCCGGTTAAAACAATCCCAGAGATCCCGTAAAGGAACCCCTTTAAACCCCTATGGTTCGGCCAGTTATGGGTGGTTGTCAAAATTAGGCTCCCTTTTTGGGTCCTTATTATAGTACGGCACCTGATATCTAGGGTACCCAAAAGAAAACCTTAATTTTGACAACTACCCAGTTGCTTCAGAGCTCTGCCGCCGCTCAGTGGGTGAGGACAGCTGTCAGGCCGGGGCTTAAGGGGATAGCATCAGGGCTTGAATGATTACAACAGGATTTTGGTGGTAGATTATACAAGAACTGAAGGAATAGTAATATATTGGTGGTCATTCAGACCCCTAGTTACGGCAGAAGGGGGGGCATGCGCGATCATACGCTTGGCCCTGAAAAATTAAAGTAGATTGTGTCTGCGTACGAGTGTATGTGTATATATATATATATGTATGTATGTGTGTGTGGGGTTGTGGCGCGCGAAATATATATATTTTCGCGCTGGAACGGGACACTAGCAACAAGTGTACATGCCCCTATACTGTCTCGCTTGCTGACAAGCTGTCACTGCATGATGCTTGCTTGGAGCTTGGGGCCCGCGCGAGCCAGGCGTTCGGCGGAAACATACTTCACCTCCTCACACAAATGCAGGCGAAGAGACCTACCTTCGGGGAAACAAGACCTCCAAACAAATGCAATCCAGCGTGGCAGAACTCTAATATTCTCGCCAGAGGGACTGGCGCAAACAGCTCTGAATCCAGCAGAAAGTCGAGCTGCACGCTCAAGCTAGACTCGCCCGCAAACAGCGGCACGAACAATCACAAGTCAGCTACTGTAACACTTGCCAAAATGTTCAGTGATGATGATACCCGAAACCGCAAAGACATCTTCTGCATCTCAGCATCTGGGGACGCCTCAGTTCAGCGCGGAAGCACCAAAAGAGGCATCCACTGCACCACTGGAAGACAAACGACCGGATATTGTAGAAGCTACAATCCCGGCTGCGCGATTCTCACTCCTAGCTCTAGGAACAGACTCGGATGCTGAATGATCTTTTAGCATCTGGCTTGCTGCACGACTGGCCTTTCGTCTTTAGGCTCGCCCAACAAAGCAGTCCACGTACACGTGCTAGGCCCCTCACAGACGCGGCTGGTGTGCCACCTCGCTCCTCTTGAAACTCTTCCTGTTCGGAATTACAATAGGGTTCCTTTCTAAAGGGATCTATAAGGGTAACTATAACGGCGGTTATAAGGATATAATATAGGGCCTTAATAATTAGAATTGTCATTCGATGGCTCTCGGCTGCGCATTCTTCGAGAATCAAAGATCTCCCGAGGCCCTGCTACCTCGATTCCCGATAACTCTAGTTATTAAGGCCCCGACACCCTCAAATTCCTAATTCTCTAAAAGTAGACCCTTACAGATCCTTTTTAATGAACACTTTAAAGGAACCCTATTCTAATTATTAAGGCCCCTACACCATTATAGGACCCCTATATACCCTTATAGACACCCTTTAAAGGAACTCTATTCTAATTATTAAGGCCCCTATATGGGAGTTTCAGAAAATTAGGGCTACCTTATTTTGGGGGTCCTTATAATACGGATCCGATTATTTAGGGTACCATATCAGGGTCCCCTATTTTCGGAAACTCCCATATATTCAACGAAGGTGGCAGGCCTCCGCCTCGTCCCACTCGCTGCCCAGCGCCTCCTCATGCAGTACACCCAGGGTTTAGGGTTTGGGTTTGTGATTTAAGGTTTAAGGTTCAGGGTTTAGGATCCAGGTTTAGGTTTGGGGATTTAGGGTTTAGGTTTCAGGGTTAAGGGTTTTGGCATTCGGAAGCCGGGCGAACTCTACGTGAAGGGTTTGGGCTTGAGGCTTTAGAAAGCATTTTAAAATTTTAAGGAACATCTTTTCAATGATAATCTGGACCATATCTAAGGGATTCTGGAGGCTCTGGGTACCACTCGTCTTCCGCTTTGTGGAACACCCGACCTTGTGTTTCGCGAAGGAATCTGCATCGAAAGCCACGCTCAGGACGACAAGCTGACCTCAGATGAGGGTTTAGGGCCGCTAAGGGCTTAGGGTTTAGGGTTTAGGGCCGTTAAGGGCTTAGGCTTTAGGGTTTAGGGCCGCTAAGGGCTTAGGGTTTAGGGTTTAGGGCCGTCAAGGGCTTAGGGTTTAGGGTTTAGTCTTTTGGGTGTAACAACTAAATGGCCAATGAGGAAGTGTTCCAAAGCTCAGCCTTCGTACTTTGCGCCTGACTTTGGTCTGCATCCGTGAACAGGTTTGCACCACCCGCCTCAATGTCACTGAAAGTCTCTATGGCTATGGCTTGAAACCATTGATCTAATGTAGGAACCTGATTAAGAAATCCTGGGCCTATAACCCCCAAAATAGTAGGATTCATATAAGGAACCCTAAAAAAACGCCCGAGGTTTCTTAATCACGTTCCTGCAAGATTTGTTGTACATGACTTGAGGCCGAGGTGGGGTTGTGCGACCCTGCACCAGAAGCCAGTAAGCTGGAACATCAGTAATCCGATGCCCTGAAGGTCTGGCAAGGGAAATCTCAGCACGAAGCATCCTGAGTCGGTTTTCCAAGCTGTTCGGGTCCACTGTACTTGGAGGATCATGGGACTTAGGAAGTATGGCTATAAGTCCCTTCATGGGTGGTTATAAGTAGTTATATAAGTCTAGTTACCCCACTAATAACCCTAGCTACTAAGTCCCATGATCCTTCAAGTAGGCCCTAAAAACCCCCTTATAGAACCCGTATAGATCCCTTTTCAGCATAGAACCCTTATAGATCCCTTTTCAGGAGCCCTTTAAGGACCCTTTTAAAGAACCCCAGTTACTAAGTCCCATGATCCTTCAAGTAGGCCCTAAAACCCCCTCGTAGAACCCTTATAGATCCCTTTAAAGGAGCCCTTTGAGGACCCTTTTAAAGAACCCCAGTTCCTAAGTCCCATGATCCTTTAAGTATCTTCACGGCGACTGGAGCGTCCGAGACTTGGACTGAGAAGTTCCGAAGCTTTGCGTGCCTCCAGCAAAATCCGAAGCCCCCCCAGAGAGCCCAATACCCCTTAATTAAGGAAGGTACCTAGGGTTCCTTTGAAGGGATCTATAGGGCTTAGGGTTGAGGGGATTCAACTACCCCTTAACTAAGGAATATGGCTTAAATGGTTGAACTATATAGGGTTTCATATTATGATCCAAGCTATATTCCTTATTAAGGGGTATAAGGTTCTCTGGGCCCTGAACCCTAAACCCGGACCCTACTATAGAACCCTATAGTACCCCGAAAGTTTTCCCTAACTAGATCCCTTAAGGGTTCCTTCAAGGCTCCCATGAACCCGCAACTCTTCGAGCGGTACAGAAAAACCTGACAGCGCCATGCCGCTCTCCAAGGCTTCGAGATTCTTCTCCTTGGACAAAGGGTTTAGGGTTTGGGTTTCTTTGGGGTTTAGGGTTTAGGGTTCAGGATTTAAGGTTTTGGGTTTAGGGTTTAGTTTTAGGGTTTAAGGGTTTAGGGTTGAGGTTTTGAGGTTTAGGGTTTAGGGTTTAGGGTAGGCTTCGAGATTCTTCTGATTGAGCAAACAGACTGACGGATGTCAGCAGGATTCAAGAAGGTATCTGGAGGTACGGGAACAGCTCATCGGTGGCATACGTAGGGTTGATTAACAACGTCACGTAGCTTCAAGAAGAGTAGCAAGCAGCTCCGTTTTGGAGTCTCAGACAACAAGGAAGTCATACTGTCACAGATACCTGCTTGATTCCGAAGGCCGACTGCCGAGTTGCGGTATTTGCTGCCTCTCTCTCTCTCTCTCTCTCTCTCCCACCCGCTCTATCTGTCCTCCCGGCCTCACTCTTAGACTCTGTGTCGGCCTCTCGCTCTCTCTTTCGCTCTCCCTCCCTCCATCTCTCCTGTAGCGAAGTGAAATATAGGCCAGTAGCCCCGCCTTACGAACCGTTTGGGGCAATCAGCTGCAGATAGTTTTACACACAAGCCGTTCCGTTAGCAGGCCACTATCTCGACCGACCTTGGTTCCTCTGTTAGGCGATGCGGGCGTGACGTGCGCATGCATCTCCTGGTCAGCCGAGCGTCAAGAAGAGTCCAGCCGAAGGTTTCACCTGATCCCATCCAGGACTCTAGGGTGGTTGTATAACTTCTGCCGGGCGGAATACAAGCATGCTGCCTTGCTGTTGATTCGCTCTTGGGAACCATTCAGACATGTCAACAGTGCTCAGCTACTGGCACCTTTAAACCATTGTTTGAGCTGCAACGACAATAAGACTGGTCCTGATGATGTGACGACGACGGATGTGCGTGTGTGTGTGTGTGTGTGTGTTCGCATGTGCATGTACATATACATCTACATCTACATGTACCTATATATATATATATATGTATATATATATATATGTATACACGTATATGTACAAATATGATGTAGAGTACGACCATCCTACATATTATATATATATATATATATATATATATATATATATATGGAGAGAGAGAGAGATGTATGTATGTATGTATGTATGTATGTATGAATGTATGTATGTATGTATGTATGTATGTACGTATGTGTATGTATATACATATATATATATATATATACATACGTGTTTAGATATGTATATAATGTATATACCCAGAAACCGAAGGGAGCCACGCTGGGCCGCCTGGTGTCATGAAGCGGTCGCTAGGGCGATTGCCCCAAGCCAGGCCAGCCCTGCAAACCTCGGATGCTGGCATTTAGGGGCTTGTAGAGGGTTTAGGGTTTAGGGCTTTGGGTTTAGGGTTCAGGGTTTAGGGTTAGGTTTACATGGGGGTTTGTAATGTTTAACGCTTAGGGCTTCGGGGTTAGTGTTGAGATGCCAAAGAACGCGCTCGGAACTGGTGAACGAGGTACCCCCAATGCTAAGAAGCTTGCTTGGATCAGGCCTTTAGGTCGAGGCAACTAACATAGAAGCCTGAGTGATTCGGTTTGGGGGAGTGATTACCAACTGTTCTTCCGTGGGACTTCCCATCATGATTACACTGGGATATGCCCAAACCCCCTGCTCTAATCATTAGGATCCTGTAATGAGCGTTGTAACCACGACGACGTCAAATGTGAATCTACCTGCCACCGCCTCTAACAAGCTTTCCGGGTTCTTGAGAGGCAGTAAGGTGTATGTGGCAGTGGGCCTGTGACTACCAAAGTCCTCATCAGCTCGTACTTCAAGTTCTCTCCTTCTCCCCGAAGTTTCTCGAACTTTTGTTGTAAGGAGTACCGAAACTCACATTTGGCACTTTCACACAGGGCCACTGGCACAAATCTTAAAGCAAATACCATTTCTGACAATCCGCGCTGTTTGACAGGGACCTGCAAACGCTGTCTGCTACATCGTCACAGTGTCGGCAAACAAACTCTTGCAGCACGGTCCTGATCAGCATGTAGGGACTATGCCTTACAACAGATATGTACATAAATAACAGGCTCCAGTCAAGAGTCCAAGGCTGAAACCCTCTTCAGCCAGAATGACCTCTCCTAGCCGCTTGAAGGCAGTCAACTTGTCAGAGAAGTCGAAAGCCCCGATGGCCCTCAATGCCCCAATCCCAACTACTTGTGATCACCCAAAGAAGCTTTCAGAACGCTGAAGAACCTTAACTGTAAAGCCTAATGAGCCGTTACTTCAAGAATCATGGGACTTAGTAACTAGGGCTATTATTGGGGTAACTATACTTATAAATACTTATAACTCCAATTAAGGGTCTTATAACTTATAGCCATACTTGCTAAGTCCCATCATCCTCCAAGTAATGAACGCCGTCCACTGATCAGGCCAAGCAACTGCCGCGGCCTGCTTTGGTTCCCGACAGCACTCGGCACAAAATGCCGCGAGGTTCACAAACCTGAAAGGAGAAAAAATTCACACAACCATCAAAGGTGGACAGCCTTCTCCGATCGTGAATCAATAGCAGCACTGCCGGAGCCATCACCTTCACCTTGCCTATTCGTAGATCGACTTGTAAAATCATACAATACCATACAAACCCCACATCGAAGCCACATAGAAGGCTCCCTTAAAGCAACCCTGCTAGAAACCCTGATAAGGGAACCCTGAACAGGAACTCGTTTTGATGCAGGGTCTTCAATAATTCGAAGAGGGTTTCGGGGTATGTTATACTATAATACTCACAAACAGGAACCCTAACGAATACTATTGGGAAGTAGCTGGGCCCCTACATTAGCACCATCTGCAGCTCTGCTGCACCGAGGTTCCGATGACGTGCCGGGGGTGGAGGCGATGAGCTAACTCTGCGGCCCTGCGGAAGAAAGCGAGACAAGGCCAATCTAGGGGCCTTACATTTTTGGGGGTCTAGAAGGGCTACTACAAGGAATCTATAAGGGTACGATAATATAGGGGCCTTGATAATTAGAATGGAGTTTGGGCGTATATAATACTATAATTAAAATAAGGGGCCCCCAAAACAGTATAGGTAATGGTTAAAGCCTCTAGAGTAACAGGTTGGAGTAGGATTCCTTTTGAATAACTCCTTTTGAAGGAGTCCATAAGGGCTACTGCTAGGTTTTTCAGAGTTCCGTAAGGAGCTGTGCAAGCTGGGCCCTTCGCATGAGGACCCTCGAATGAGGATTCCAGAAAATTTGCTCACCGACCCTCTGATGTTGTTCGAGGACGTTTTTGCAATATAGGTACCTTAATCATTACCCGTACTATTTTGGGGGGGGTCCTTACTATAGCTATAGTACTATGGGCCCCCAAAAACCCTATTCTAATTATTGAAGCCCCTATATTAGTTTGTGGTGGTCTTGCTCCTTCTTGCGACTACTTGGCATTCACAGCAGCAAACCTTGGACGAGAGACTACGCTGAATCCGAAACTCCAAAACTGAAAGGCCCATCAGGCGAGTTGAATTGCAGTTGGAACCCCAGAAGCAAGCCTTCGATAGGTTTGCTCGATCTCGTCTCCGTGCAGGCGCGCAGGTGGTACCCAGAAGTACATGTAGCCTCAGGTGAACCCTCCTAGACCCTAAACCCTAGACCCTCAACCACAGACCCTGAACCCGAGTCTCCACAGAAACACAAAGCTTTCCATGTGACGCACTCTCGGCCGAATGAAGACGAGACACAAGTGCTATCATACTCTCCGGTACGGTACTTTTGGGTAGCCATAGACATATGCATAGAGGTAAACATACACGTACATATGCATGTATATACATGCATACATAAGCCTATACTTACATATAGGTATAAGTATACATGTATAACTACATGACAACATATGTGTATGTCTGTATATCCTTCTGCCGCGGCACGAAGGTAGTCCGCCTTCTGTCTCAAGCACATGACCTGCCGCTCGAGGTCCTTTCATGGAGGACGTTGGCACCGACTGCCTTTTCTGGTAGATGTGCTCGACTTCACAAGACTGGCTTTAGCTTTAGATGTACCGAGGTTGAAATAATGGGGAGACTATTGCGCCAGGTCCTTGTTGTGCTCTGCCATGGGGAGCAGCGTGCCTTCAACCATGCCGATCACCTGGGAAGTGCGCCCGAAATGGGGGCGATCTCTTCAACTCCCTGTCACAAGCCCTCAGCGCGCTCGACAATAGACACCAGAATCCAAAACCTCACATCTAGAAACCCAGAACACACAAATCTGAAACCTAAACTACCTGAACCCTAAACCCGAAGCCCAATGGAACCCGAGAGTTCAGAAGCGTCACGCGCTTGCAGTGATCCTCAAGGGATTTCTCGAAGCGGTCTCGCGCCATGGCTCCTGACGATACTTTGGCTTCCTTTAAACGCTGTACGATAAGGGGTTCCATAAGAGGGTCCCCTTTGAGGGTACGATAAGGTCCGCGTAAGGGCTACCACAAGGGCTACTAGAAGGGATCTAGAACGGACCCACAAGGATCAGTATAGCGGCCTCGACTTATAAGTCCCTACATTATGGGACGGGGGCAGGGGCAAGGATCCGCACCCAAAGAGCTTGTTTCATAAGGCATGCCTCTGAGAGCCTGAAAAGGAATGCTCTCCCTCAAACTGTGCGGTGTCCTTGCTGGAAAGTTTCGAACATGTCGTCGGCGATCTGCTTGTTCGCCATAACCTCGGAAAAGGGCCCCAAAGGGCAAACCACCTCGCTCACGAGTCGAAACGAGTACGGTGACACATGCCAGCTCTATCTCTCTTCTAGGAAAGACTGAGGTGCGAGCGACTGCCTTAGCTGCTCCACGACTCTCCTGCTCTGAACAAAAGCAGCGTGGCAGGCAACAGACCCAAGAAATCGGAAAGACTGCATCTGTGAAAGCTTGTTGCGAGTTGGACGCAGGTTGCAGGCTCAATTGCAATTCATTTCGCTGCAAACCACTGTAAACGACACCTTCAAGGAACCCCTATTCTAATTTTTAAGGCCCCTAAAGTAACTGTGCTTTGACTCTTGCTGGAAAGCCGTGCCGCCGAGGCGCGTACCACTCCTGAGCTTGGCACGACTTGGTGGATCATGGGACTTAGTAAGTATGGGTACAAGTAACTTAGTTGGGGTATCAGTTATAAGTCATTATAAGTATAGTTACCTAATAATAACCGCAGTTACTAAGTCCCATGATCCTTCAAGCAGCACCAACCCCCTTCCCGCATTTTGAGCTGCAGGATTTTAGAATCGATCCTGAACACATTATCTAATCGAAAGAGTTGATTCTCCCGACGTCAGTAGCATGTTATGGTATGGTGTGTCAGTATAAAACTGTACCTTTCGGTACATCGTAGTATCCTGAACCATAGTATACTACCCTAAACCGTAAACTCTAAACCCTAAACTAGACTAAGTATTCATCTTTTCTTCTGCCGAGGAGTCCGTGTTGCTCAGCTTCGTTGAAGCCAGGCGCTCCTGAAGCGTCATCTTTTCCTCGGCTGCAAATGGATAGTCCTCTAAGGTTTGGGGTTTGCTGCACATGGGTAGTCCTCTAAGTTAGGGGCCCGTTTAAGGTTCCTGAAAGGGACCTATAAGGGTTTCCTTGGAAAGGGACCTATAAGATTGGTTTCTACCAGAGTGCGTTTAATGGCGCCTTAAATGAAAGGGATCTATAAAGGCTTCTATGATGCTTCTAGAAGGGGTTCCTTAAAGGGATCTATGGAGGTTTCTATAAAGTTTCTATTACCATGCATGCTCTATAAGTCTTCAGGGTCTCTTTTAGGGTCCTTTGCATAAGTGTGCTTTGGGGACCTAAACAGGGACCCTACCCTACTTTCGAGAGCTACCCAGTGTCGTACAGGGCACCTTGGCCCGTGAGAACGCGAGGTAAGCATCCGCCAATGCTTTGAAGGAGCATCGAACCTAAACCCTAAACCCCTAAACCACCTTACCCCTAAACCTTAAACCCTCAACCCTAAACCCCAAAACCCCCTAAACCCCTAAGACCCTAAACCCTAAACCCCTAAACCCCTAAACCCCTAAACCCCTAAAGCCCCTAACCCCCAAACCCCTAAACCCCCTAACCCCTAAACCCCTAAACCCTAAACCCCAGACCGGCCTCTGCAAACGCTCCTGTGAAAGGGACCCCCGACTTAAATCACATTTCGAAAAAATCAAGTCGACGCACTACTTGCACCCTGATCACCCTGAAACCATCAAGTCTGACAAAACCCCTAGGGCGAGGCTCCAAATGCTGTTTTCGTGGTTTCATACTATAGTTATAGCCTCATATACCCCAAAACCCTATTCTGACTATCAAGGCCCCTACAGTATAGTACCCTTTTTGTATCCCTTCTGGTTAAACCTACCGGACCCCTTAAAAGGAACCCTACTCTGATTCTTAAGGCCCCGTTTGGTAGGCAAAATATATCCCGAAATCGTATTCTGACTGTTGAAGCCCTTATCTTATTTCCTGATGGTATCCCCTATAGCAACGCTTATAGATTAGTAGTCGAGGCTCCATGACCTCCACCGTCTTCAGCGCCATCCGCACGTGCCCTGTCTCATCGCCTCAGAGCTTCGGCCGGGCCACTTAGGGCTTAGGGTTTAAGGCTTGGGGTTTAAGGGTTTAGGGTTTAGGGCTCAGGGCTTAGGGCTTTAGGGTTTGGGGGCTTAGGGTTTAGGGTTTAAGGCTCAGGGTGTAGGGCTCAGGGTTTAGGGCTTAGGGGCTTTAGGGTTTCGGGTTTAGGGGCTTCCGGAGCCAGGGCCGAAATAATACTGCCAATAATCATAGTAGCAACAGGAAGACTAGCAATAATAGTAGTGATAGTAATAATAGCCTTCCGAGCTAGGGCTTCAGAATCATACTAAGAATACCAACAGTATTACGCATAATCATAATATTCGAAGAAGACATTACTAAGAATACCACCGACAGTATTGCTAATCACAATAGTAGCATAAGTAAGACTGATAATCAAAATAAGAACAATAGTAGTAGTAGTAGTAGTAGAAGTAGTAGTAGTAGTAGTAGTAGTAGTAGTAGTAGTAGTAGTAGTAGAAGTAGTAGTAGTAGTAGTAGTAGTAGTAGTAGTAGTAGTAGTAGTAGTAGTAGTAGTAATAGTAGTAGTAATAGTAGTAGTAGTAGTAGTAGTAGTAGTAGTAGTTTTTTGTAGTAGTAGTAGTAGTTTTTTGTAGTAGTAGTAGTAGTAGTAGTAGTAGTAGTAGTAGTAGTAGTAGTAGTAGTAGTAGTAGTAGTAGTAGTAGTGGTAGTAGTAGTGGTAGTAGTAGTAGTAGTAGTAGTAGTAGTAGTAGTAGTAGTAGTATAATAGTAGTAGTAGTAGTAGTAATAGTATAATAATAACAATAATTGTAATAACACCAACAATACAAAGGCTGCAGCTTAGGGTCTCGGAGCTTGCGTGCCTCTTTACGTGCCTGCTGGGGCCCTCAAATCAGGCTCTCGTGTTGACTGCAAGTTTGCACAGAACTGCGCTGAACGCTGGCAAGAAAAGTAACACCTCAAACCCGACACTTCACGCGCATCCCCCACAGCTTTCGCAAGCTAAGACCCAGACCCTAAACCCCAAACCCTCAGCCGAACCGCACATCATGCGCAAGCGCTGCGCTTCGTGAAGAGACTCTTTCATGGTCTTGATGTACAGAGGCTCCTGCGGCAGAGATGCGGCTCTTTGACATTCGAGACGAACTCAGGGCTCCCAGTGGCTGCGACACATATCTGCAACCTAAGTCTCGACATGTCTCAACCCTAAGCTTCTAAACCCGACAGCCCCAGCCCTAAAAGCCCTCTCTGAAGCCCAAAACCCTCAACTTTAGGGCTTAAGGTAAAGGGCCCCGACCCCAGCAAGCGCTCCCAGTCGACGAGAAGCTGCCAATTTCGCACGTCCCCAGCGAGGACGCCCAGACGCTCAGCAAGCCCCTGAGACAGCCCAGTCTTCAGGTGCAGGGTATGGAGTTTAGGGTTCCGCTATATTCCTTCATTTAAGCGCATCGGGCGCCCGCCTGCGCGAGCTGAAGCGGCACTGACACAGGGAAACGACAAGTGACAACGCACGCAACTTCATGCAGTGCCCTGGACCATAAGCCCCACACCCATTGAATCAAGCCCTAAGCCCCACAAAAAAGCTACAAAACCCTAAGCCCAAAGCCCTAAGGGACCCTCGAAGAACCCCAAGCATCGCGCCTGGATGGTTCGATCCACCTTGTCGATAATCGCGCCGCGAGGGGGAAGCGGAGGATACTTCCTGCTTTGGGTTAGGGCTTACTGTAGGGTTTAGGGCAGTAGGGTCTAGGTTTTGGGGCTTCAGGGTTTTGGGTTTTGGATTCAAGGTGTCAGGTCCAACTCCAAGAAAGAAATCCCGCTTCTTCAGTGCCTTGACGGGGGTATGGTTCTTGCTAAACTCATATAATTACGTGTCTTTACGAGGTTCTAGTAAGATGTTACCAGCCTCTGTTCAGCGCGTTGCTGTTGAAACCTTGCAAGGCCTTTCTCGAAAGATTGGCTCTCGGAGTGTCTTGGATGGGGCCTGGTGGAATCAGGGACTGTTAAGAATGGTTCGGATTCAGGGTTCGGGGCTTACGGAAAACGCCTTGGCTTGATTATCTTGGGTTGCGAAATGCTACCGATTCCAAGAAGCTGAGAAGGCTTTGAACACAACTAGAGCCATTGCTGCCTTTGTAGTTACCCAGCACATAAGCAATCAAGCATCTCAGCTTGACCTGCAAGCCCCCTCCACACAGATAACGTGTCTTTTTGGACGACCCGACAGACAAGGAGCCGGTCATTTGGAGAAAACGCTGTTAACATGGAGACCGTAATGATCAGAATAAGGTTTGGGCTCCATGATACCATGATTCACGGTTGCTCGTCTTTCTATGACCAGTCGCTGTACCCTAAACCCTAAACCCTGAAACCCTGAATCCTGAATCCTAAACCCTAAAGCCTAAAGCCTAGTGCCCTAAACCCTACGGTAAATCCGAGAAAAAAAAACTAAAGCCCTAACCCTAAACCCCTAAATCCCGAAATCCCTAAACCCCAAACCCCTCAACCCCCTAAACCCTAAACCCTAAACCCTAAACCCCAAACCCCTCCCCAAGTTTAAGCGCCCCTAAAGCCCGGGCCAGATCCGGCCTGCCCTTGGGGCCCTCGCGTGGGAAGTTGCCGTCCAGGGGCTCGAATTTCTCGGCGCTTCGAGGCTTTCAAAGAGGGTTTAGGGTTTAGGGTTTAGGGTTTAGGGTTTAGGGTTTAGGGTTTAGGGTTTAGGATTTAGGGTTTAGGGTTTATGGAGGCTGCACTGCAACTGTATCCGAAATCTCTTGCTTACGGAGTTTCTTAAAGCACACCCCCGTCACAAAGATTCAGAGATGTGGGGGGGGTCCACGGGCCTCATGCGGCTATTAAGATCTCTGCACTCGTGAACGAGATCTCCAAAGGATCTTCAACCCGAGTGCCCGCTGCAAGCACTATCGGGCAAAGAACGAGCTCGGGTAAAACCGCGGAAAAACGGCACGAGCTGGCGCTGCCCCAGCATTCAGGCACTTCCATGCCAGAATGCCAACCTACAGCCCAGAGGCCTAAGCTTTTTCCGTAAACAGCCTGTTTGGGATTGCCTTGACACACATCCCTGTTGAAACGCTCCGCAACATGCGTGATATATCTTTTCCAGCAAGCTTCTGCCACCCTCCAACGTAGTGGAAGCCTAAAATCGGAATCCACGCAGAACCCTTTAGGGAACCTGAAGGAACCCTTCAGAGGGACCCTGTTGGGAGCCCCCAAAAGGGTCGCCTAAAGGAACTCTCAAAGGAGACCCTTCGGATCCCTCAACCCTAAACCCTAAAGCCGCAACTCTAGAACCCTGAGCCCTAAACGCTGGCTAAACCCCCTGAACCCTAAACCCTCAACTCTAAACCCCCAAGCCCTTTCTAACAGCAACCCTTTCCCAGAGGCTCCATATATACTACTATTATGGAATTAATCCCCTAAAGCCAAAATAAGGATGGTCTTCCGGGGCCTAAGACCATAATGGTAGTTTCTATGGAGCCTCTAGGTTTCTTTTTCCTTGAGTGCACCTCGTTCGTCTCCTGCGCCCAGAAGCCTCTGCTGGTGGCCTGCTTCGCCAACATTCCTCGAAAACCGCGGCTGAAAACCGCGGCTCTTCAAAGGCTAATGTAAGGTTCCTTTAAAGGGTCTATAAGGGCTACTTTAAGGGATACTGTAAGGAAAAGCTAATGTAGGGTTCCTGTAAGGAATCTATATATAAGGGCTACTATAAGGGATACTGTAAGAGTCAAGCCCTGAAATAGGTGTGTATGGTCCCACATAGTGGGAATGTCGGGCATTCCTCCGGAATCGGCTCTTCAAAGGTTAACCTAAGGCCTTACGAACTAAAATGAGGTTTTGGTGTCTTTGATAGAAAAGGCTCTTCCAGTACGCTCCTTGCACCGTAAAACCCTCAAATAGGTGTATACGGTCCCAAGTAGCCGGTATTTAGAGTCTAGTGGAGAGTAGATGCAGGGTCTAGGGTGAAAGGTTACTACCTACGTCGCCCCGGGACTTAGGAGGGACTTATAAGTACTTATAAAAACTTATGTTGTAAGTTATCTTAAGTCTTTATAAGTTGGTTTTAAGTTATCCTAAGTTAAACACACGTTTTCGAAGCACTTTTTCTCGCGGCACGTTTTTTGTCCTTTGTCAAGCAATCTTTGTTGCCGTCCGGTGTGCTAATGCAGCAAAATTACCTTCGACCCGTCATCGAGAGTCCAGGCTGGGCGTACTGCCCAAGACAAGTCTGTGAGCTTGACAAAGCACTCTTGGCCTTGCTTGGTCCAAGTGCTATAATCTACTTTCCAGCTGTTGCAACACATGCGTGCTGCGACAGCTACAGCCCCATCTGCGCGCATGAGGAAGCCGAGCACATGCACTGCAACACGCTCAGACAGGATGTACATTCCTGAAGGGAAATTTTCACCCTGACACTGTGCGTGTGCATGCAGGGTCTCACCGTCATGCTGCACTTTAGGGCCCGAAAGCACAGCTCGACTGGACCAGTTGCCTGTCCAGCTGCGGTCCTTAGACAGCAGTGAGGCCAGGGCTGTGGTCTCAAAGTCTGCACGGGGACAGTCTTTGCCGCGAAGCTGCGTTTTGAAAGCTTCCGACAAGCACAGCTTCTTCGACTGAAAGCTTTCCGGTGCTAGCAGTCTCAGCTGCAGCACTGGAATTTATGCCTGGATCCCTTGCAGAAAGCATGATTGCTGGCTCAGTTGCTGTAGTCTGGAGGGTCAGGATTTTCGCTTTCCTACGTTTCAGAGTCTGATTGAAAAAGCCTCTCCAGGCAGTCTGCAGCACAGTAACCACCTTAACTTCACCTAAAGCCTCTTGGCTCCAGGGGAGATCTAAGGCAACTCACCACCTTAACACCTTAGCCATCCCAGATACCAGAAGCCTACAGTAAGGGCTTCCACCTAAAGCCACCTTATCTAGCCAGGCTGAGAAAGGGCAGCCACCTAACCACCTTAACTGTCCAGATCCAGGCAGTCTTAGGAATCGGACCACCTATCCTTCAGGTGGCCCAGGCTTGAGGCCAGGCCTCCACCTTAGTTCACCTTAGTTTCACCTAAAGCCTCCGCCCTGTGCTTTTGAAGCCTCACAGTCGCAGTGAGAACTCGCTGCAGAGATACGAGCTGTAGGGAGACTGCAGCATTCAGGTCTCTAAATTCTCTAAACTGAAGAGCAGAGTATCATTGTGATTTCGCTGGTGCTTCCGGGGCTGCCACGGCTCCAAGTCTGTAGCTCTTCGCTCCCGGCCCTAGCACCTCCTGCCAGCAATGGCCAGCCAGTTCCAAGCTGTGGTTACCGTGGACCAGATGCATGAAGCAGTACATCGTCCCAAAAGTCCACTCCGAGGGATACCTCAAACCCAACTGAGCCAGCATGCTCACCAGCATGCTGCAGCCGGAGGACACAGAGCCGGAAGCCTGCAGCGACGTCCACTGCGAAGGCTTCAAGAAACCCAAGAAGTTCTGAAAGTCTTGCGACTTCGGGCCACGCTTGCCCGGGTCCTCCTTCGCTTCCTCTGTCTGCAGACGCTGCGACACTGCCACCCGCAGTGCATCGATCTGCTCAGGGGTCCAGCAGTTCTCGTCCATCATCTGAAAAATGCTGTTAGCATCTTTCAAGTTCAGCACTGAGGTTTTCTTCAGCACCGACAGCAAAGCCACCTGCTGTTTGTCTCGCAAGGCATCGAAGTTTGGAAGCTTCGACACCTGCTTCAGGAAGCTCTGCGCAGCTTCGAGCTGCTTGCACACGGCCGCCATGCCGCCAACCCTACTTTGAGCCGAAAAGCAACGACTTTCAGTGTCTCCATAACAAAAGTATGGCTTATGAAGAAAAAAACCTATCTCATCCTAAGTTTCCCTAAGTTTTTCTATGAAACGACTAAAATAACTTATAAGTCACCTGTAACTCACTTATAATTACTTACGATTCATGAAATTTATAACAACTTTCAACATACTTAGCAGCAATTATGAGTGACTTAAACAAACTTCAACCTAACTTATAATCACTTATAAGTCCTTCTAAGTTACGGGGCGACGTAGGTATAACTGACGGTTGTAGTGAAGAGTACTATAGCAATGAAAGGCCTTTTTAAGGCCAGAGTACTACAAAAGTTGCTGTAAAGGTTACTGATTAGAAAGGATACTGTAACGAATGCTCGAAGAGGTTCTTGGGAATCGGAGGTGCTTGTACCTGGAGGATCAGGGGACTTAGTAAGTATGGTTTTAAGTACATTGATTGGGGGTATAAGTATAGTTAAGTTACCCTTATAGAACCCTGGATACTCAGTCGTTTCTCGGCCAGTGGGGAGAAGCACAATCCCATCTGCCAGGACACGCAGCAGTTTGTCAGACTTTCCATCCACGAAGCCCTGGACAAAGTCGAAAGACAGGCGTGGCTCTGCGAGAAAGCTGGCTATCTTAGCTAGAGAAGACTCCGGACACTGCTCTGCTTGCCATCGGTCGGGAGGTCTCGGCAAGAGCTCAACCAGTAGCTGTATACATGGAGAAGCGCTGAGGCCGGATCACAGAGAAAGTGAGCCCTCGAAGCTGCAGCATCTGATTCACGAAAGCCACGGAAGCCTTGTCGGAGCCCTCGCCGCCGGTGCTTTCGATGAAGCGCTCCACCTCTCCGGAAACTGACTGCAAATCCCGACTGCTGATTTTGTTGAAGCGATGACTCAAAATGCATGTGAACTGCTACATCCTGCAAGCTTTGATAACAACGGCTCGCAGGCAGAACACCAAAATCAACGGTGGAGGTGTTATCCGACTCCAGGTCAAAGTGAGTATTCTTTCTACGACTAACAGAACTTACTACTTCTTCTATTGCTGCCACTACTCGTGGTGGTAATAGTAGTACTGGTAGTTGTTGTTGTTGTTGTACCAGCAGCAGCATTCGTCGTCGTTGGTGTTGGCTGTGGCGGCGGTTTTGCTGCGGTTGCAGTTGCGGCTTCGGTTGCGGATGCGGATGCGGTCGCGGTCGCGGGGGTTGGGGTTGTGGTCGCGGTTGTTGTTGATGATGTTCGTGCTAGTGATGGTGTAGTTGTTGTTGTTGGTGGTGGTGGTGGTGGTGGTCTTGTTACTGTGCGTGTTTATGTCGTCGTTGCTGCTGTTGTTGATGATGCTCCTGTTATTGTTAGTGTTATTGTTATTTGTTCTCGCTCTTGGTGTTGTTAATATTCTAGTTGTTGTTATACTTCTTGCTATCTATATTGTTGTCACTGTTAGCGTCATTGATCTCGTTGTCATTGTCTTTGTCTTTGTCGTTGCTGTCGTCGTCAGGAAAATCAATACGTAAGTGAGCAAGTAACGCAATCAGTGAATAGGTAGTAGTAAGTACCAGGACCTAGGAGGCGGTAAGTAGCAGCCGTTCCCACGGGGTTTGGCCATAAACCCTAGACCCTAAACCCCAAACCCTAAACCCTAACGCCTAAACCCCCTAAACCCTAAACTCTAAACTCGCTAAGCCCTAAACCCTAAACTCGCTAAACCCTAAGCCCTAAACCCTAAACCCCCAGGACAACCCCCGTGCCTCCTCCGGCAGGGCGTTGCCCCTTCGCAGCTGCCGCAGGATCGACTCCTGGACCTGTTTCGCCCTGGCAGGGCTCAGGGTTCAGGGAGGGGCTCAGGGGTGCGGGGCTAGAAGGGATCTATAAGAATACTATAAGGGTTCCTTTAAAGGGATCTATAAGAATTCTATAAGGGTTCAGGGTTTTCGGGGTTCCTTAAATGGGATCTAGAAGGGTACTAGCAGGGTTTTTAAGATATGCCACACTACAATCATATTAGACCATGAGGGAATGCTACGAGCAATGATTCAGACCCCTATGTTAAACCTTCGGATGCCCAAGGTCCCCAAATACTTGCAGATTTGCACTTCTCGGAGCCGTACAAGCTAAACCTCAAAACGGTAAGGATCCCAACACAAAACCCGAAATCCCAAACCCCAAACCCTAAACCCCAAGCCCTTACGGAATCCTCCTAGGACCCTTACAGAACACTCAAGAGAACCCTTGTACAACCCTTACTCAACGGTTTGCACCTCTTCCAGCCGAAATACCCCTTAACTAAGAAATAAAAAACTTAAACTACAGGACCCCTTAAAGGATCCCGTAAAGGAACCTACTCCCAAAGGACCCTGTAAGCCCACTAGACCCTACAATCCCCTATAAACCCAACAGATCCCTGTCAGGACCCCTCCAAGGAACACCCTTAAAGGAACCCTTTGTGGAACCCCTTGGCACCTCTTCGAGCCGACCATGCTGTCCAGCTGACTTTGCAGAGGATCCGGCGCAGGCCAGAGCCGGAAATAGCCTTCCCACTTGGAGGATCATGGGACTTAGTAAGTATGGTTATAATAAGTACCTTAATTGGGGTTACAAGAAAATAGAAGTAGAGTTGCCCCAGTAATAACTAGGGTACTAAGTCCCATGATCCTTTAAGCAAGGACTCCCAGAGACCCCTAAATTAAGGCTTCATCTAAGGGTTCCTCTAAAGGTTCCTTTAAGGATTCCTGTAAGGATCCTTCCAAGCAGAGTCCTTTCAGGTTTGAGGGCTTCGGTTCAGGGTTGAGGGGGTGGCCTTGGAGGCTCCGTTGATTGCTTTGAGGGTTTCTGTAACGTTTCTTTGGAGGGGTTGAAGGTTTAGGGCTTAGGTTTAGGACTTTGGGCTTAAAGCTTGGGGCTGTGGCATTCTATCAGCGTTTCAATGAGGTTGCCTGAACAGTTTCTACGCTTTTTGCAAAAACTTGTGGGTTCCGCTTGAGGCTTCCTATAAGCTTAAGGACTCCTTTGAAGGATCCATCGGATTCACCATCCATTTTTTGGGGAAGGAGGATCCGTGCTATAGTTTAAGAAGTATATACTCCGTAAATAAAGAAGAAGCTCTACAAGAATTTCAGGAACATATGTCTTATGCCTGACAGTCTTCAGAGCCGGAGGTACACCCTACACCCTTACCCTTGAAATCCTGGACCGTAACCCAAAACCCTAAGCCCCACGCCCCGAAAGCACATAGCAGCTGAGGGCTCTACGTACCGGGCCCCAGCTGTAGTGCGTGATGATCCAAAGCCTTTGCGCATCAGATACGACATGAAACCCTGCACCGCCCTTGCGGGTTTAGGGCTTAAGGTAAACCCGAAATCCTTTTTTTCTGAACCCTACGACCTAAACCCGCCCTCAGACGACTTTGACTGACGATATACAAGATTGTGAAGCAACTGCTGGGTCGAGGCTTGCACGCTTGCTTTGCTATGATGGGGACACGGTTTAGGGTTTAGGGTTTAGGTAGCAAGGAAACGGTGAGCAGGCGAACGCCGGTTACAAATATGGTCTTAGACATACCAAACCGAATTTGATTCCAATTCCTTCTTGTTGCGGTTGGCACAAGTACATACATCCCGGTCGTTATTGTAGAAGCACAGCTTCGCATGAACATGCGGCTGCCCAACAGCAAACTCGCAAGCACTCCGACACACTCTGCCAGCCGCCAGCAATGACCACGACCACTGCAGCTGCAGCTTCGACGAATGCAGCTGACAAGAATGTCATGTAGGCAGTAGGCTACATCCCACTCCATGTGCTGCAATTACTACCACGTGCAACGGGCCCAACCGCCGCGAGATTTGAACCGCTGCAGCAAAGATGCTTCTTCCTGTGCTCTGCTTCATTGACCTGAGCTTGTGGGAGTTTGTAAAGCCGACACAGGCCTGCTTGGAGGGGCAGGGGACTTAGTAAGTAGGTTACAAGTAGAGTTATAAGTACCCTCAATGGAGTTACCCCCATTATAACCCTACTTATAACCTACTTACTAAGTCCCAAAAGCCCCTCCAGGCCTGGAACCTCAAAAGTGATGATTTTTACATGCAAAAACAGCGGCCACGTCCATCTTGTCGAACTTGAGCTGCAGCATCTCGTAGCCTCGGATGAAATCAAATCGCGCTGGCTCTTGGGGACCACACCCAGAGAGCACTTAATCCGCTTAATTAAGGAAATTGGCTTGAACTATATAGGGCTTCAATTCCCTGAATTAAGAAAACTGGCTTAAATTATATAGGGCTTCATAATATGATTTAAGCCACATTCCTCAACTAAGGGGATTAGGGCTCTCTGGGCATCTCGTCATCCGTGGGTCAAGGACGGTGCAAACACTGAACAATCCTCCAAGATTTAACAAGGCACGGCATTCAACAGGCTTACCCTGCCATTCGCAGTCTTCTTGCCGGTCATGTTGCTACGATGGGCCTGGTTACCAATGCCCGCTGAAAAAACAGAAGTCACAAAAGCCTCAGACACGAAACGGCAATCCTCTAAGGCGAGAAAGCAGCACAAAGAAACTCAAAGTGCTCAGCTAAAGGAGACCGGATAGAAAGTCCCCAAAACCCTTCCACCCTTAAGCATACCTAAAACGTAAATTCGCAACCCCAATGGATCCTCCAATGGTCGAGTGGCCAAGTACCAGGTTCACAGACTCGGCACCTCGGTCATTCGAGGGCTTGTGCGTTGGTTTCGGGGTTGCGGCTGCTAGGCGTAAGGCTTCAGGCATGAGGCTTGGACGCCCCAGAAGTCGGGGTCTGGGGGACTTCAGGGTATCGGGCGAGGCTTGACTTTTTAAGGGCTCCGGAGTTTCAGGGTTCAGGGTTAGGGTCTGGATTTGGGTATTGGCTTTTCCGGTTGTGGGCTGACTTGCGAAGTCTTCAGCGGGTGCGCGAGATGACCGAGAGAGGGACAGAGACAACAAACAACATACTGCTGATGGACAAAATCCTGCATGACCCTAAGGACCCTAAACTATGGGAATTATGTTACATTCCTTATTATGGGTCATGCAGGATTTTGTCCATCAACAGCATGATAGAACATACGAGAATGAGACAATGTCATGACAGAAGCATACTTCTACTTCACACCTCGGCGTCACAGTCTGAAACGGTCAGTGACAAGACCCAGAACGACCGTGAATATACGGCAGAAGTATAGAGAACACAATCTGAAGAATCATGGTGGCAACCAGGAAAGATCGGATGCAATGACGGGGGTAATGATGTTCACCATGTTTCGGTGCGAAAAATATGCAGACCGTAGCAGTGCCAGCAGGTACCAGCTCTCAGGACAAGGCAAAGAAAGGGCAAGAGTTCAGGTTTGGGGCATCAGCAAACTCGAGGGCAGAAAGGTTTGAGAGGAGAAAACGCTTGGGACGCTCGAAGCTTTTGTCTGGATGCCCGAATGACAACTCATATCAGCCAAGCGGCCGGTTTGCAGCACCCCCAGAACGTGCTCCAGCACCTGCAGGGGTACTGAGGGTGTCCGGCTGTGAGCTGTTTGCCTTCGATTTATGTGTGGGGCCTGTCCGCTGCTTCAGCAGCGTCCAGTGTAGATTGAAAGAAGTAGAGAGTTGATGCTGGCTGCCGGCTGCATCAATCTATGAGTCGAAACCCCCGAAAAGGTACAAAAAGTCTTTGGAGTTCCTTTGGGTCTGGCCAACGACTACCAACTCCTCAGCCTCAGAACCCGACTAAACGCCAAGCCCCCGAACCCTGAACCCTAAAATCCCATGCCCTAAACCCAAAGCTCTGTACCGCACCCTCAACTTGGAGGTTCACGGGTAGCCATAAGTAGGGCTTATAAGAACGATAGCTAATCACCCCACTTATGGGTGGTTGTCAAAATTATGGTCCCTTTCGGGTGCTTATTATAATACGGCACCTACTATTTAGGGTACCAAAAAAGGTGCCATAATTTTGACAACTAGCCATATAACTACCCCCATGTAGCTCCAAGAAGGGATGCCTGAAACCCTAAACCAAAGAAGCCCTCGGGGATCGCGAAAACTTCTGGCCGAATCCCGCTCTTCCCTTTTAGAACCCTTATGGATCCCTTATAGATCCCTTTTCGATCCCTTATAGATACCTCATAGACCCCTTATAGATCCCTTGATGGGTCCTTATAAACCCCACTACCCTCAGGGACCGAATCCCAGGCAGCGCCTCCGCCGCGCTGCTGCAGCGCCGAACAATGGGCTCGGCGGCTGGTGTGTCCTGCGCTGCTTTCGGGCTCCTTAAAAGGGATCTATAAGGGTTCCCTAAAAGGGAGTTCCGTAAACGGGATCTAGCATAGAAAGGGTGTCCTGCGCTGCTTTAGGGAGGTGTTGGGCTTGGGGCTTAAAGGTTTTGGGTTCAGGGTCTTGGGGTTCAGGGTTGACTCTTTGGGCTTGCTTAAGGTTTTGGTTCAAAGTTCAGGGTTTAGGCTTTGGGGATTTTGGGTTTAAGGTTTAAGGTTTTTGGTTGAGGGCTTAGGCTGACTTCTGGAATATTGGCACTTAGTCATAGTCAGTCGGCTATGATCCTGGCAAAATTACCTTAAATTGGTGGTATCCAACTTATGACCTTCGTAGCTCCTCACCCTCAACATTACAGTGCCACTACGGTCCTTGAGGAACCACAATAAGATTAATTTAAGGTATACAAAATTCCTCAATCAAACGATTTAGGAAGGTCTGGGAACCTCCGAGAAGGCCCGCAGCAGCAGCTTCTTGCCACCGCCGAGGAGGACCAGTTGCTCTTCGAGGTTTGTGCCTTCAGGGACAATTGTTGGGGTTGAAGGTTTAGTTTTAGGGTTTAGGGTTTAGGGTTTGGGGTTCAAGGTTTAGTTAGGGCTGGGAGTTGAAGATTGCTAGAGGTGTTGCTTTAAAGGGTTTGGGGTTTAGGGTTTAGGAACCCTCACAACAACCCATAACACCCTGCACAGCTCCGACAAGAACCCCACAACACCCTGCAAGGGGCCCACCCCGCTCATCCGGAAAAGACGTGCAAATCTGCCATAGAAAGAACAGGAATTCTGGAAGCATGTCTTCAAATCGGCTTTACTTACCCTCAACCCTGAACCCTAAACCCTAAATCCCTACATCCTAAATACCCCTAAACCCTAAATCCCTAGACAATCAAAGCGGAAATCCAGCGAAACTCAAAGAAGAGGCACCCGGCAGTTTCAGATCCAGCAGCTGGTGACCTCACGCTTTGCAAGCCGCTATGCTACGTTGGATTGAGGGCCAGGGGGCCACAGGGTTCAGGATTTAGGGTTTGAGGCTTCGGGTTTAGGGATAGCTTAGGAGTTCTGCGCATGTTTCCTTCAGCCTACCCTGTCCTGCACTTAGCGCTAGCACGACCCAAGGGTTTGGGTTAAGGGCAAACTCGGGATTTAGTATGAAGAACCGATGATTTACAGCGGCATGGGTTCTTAACCAGTAACTAGGGATCGTTGACTACGGGATATTCACGAGGGCCTGTTGCCATACGCCAGGACCCTCCTTGAAGGACTGAAGTCGGACTTCGTGAGGCCTGAGAGCGTTTGCAGGTATGCTGCAGGTCCTTCCCGTGGCCCGACATGTCCACATGTAGAATCTGTCATCATGCAGCCCCTACAAAAGGTGAGGACAAAGTCGCATGGAGAAGAAGCACTCTAAACCGGCTTTAGGCCTGCACACCCCGCACCCTCTAAATCGTCCCTTGCAACCCTAAGCCTAGGAAAGAAATGCATAAAGCACTAAACTAAGCCGTCCCTGCCCCCGCCGATTCCCTCGTATAGAACCCATGAGGACAGTACAAAAGTACCGTACAAAACTCGGAAGCACTTCTAGAACTCTTATTGGTGCTATGCTCCTGATAAGTAATATTAAGGTCTTCTAATCGCCTGTTATCGCTCTTTGTGGTACTTTGTACGTCAGAGCACCAAGCTAAAGAGCTGAGGGCCTCGAGGGTAGGAATGGAGCTTTGGCAGAAGCTACATGGGGATGTTCGCTCTGCTACGAACTCACAGTGGAGTTCAACTGTTCCGAGGGTTATCACTCTAAAGGGACGATGGCATAAAAGCCCTTACTGTAAACTGAACCCTATCACTCTAGTCTCAAGGGACGACGGCATTAAAAGCCCTTAGCCGAAACCCTGAAGGCCAACTTTACTTAAACCCCAAACCTACCAGGGCCTCCCACACCCCCTTCTCGCCTGCGCTGCGCACCTCCGAGACCGTGGGACGGTCGGGCCTCGTCGAAGCCCGGAGAACAAAGAACACACACCGGACTACAAAGCATAATATAGGGGCCTTAATAGTTACAAGAGGGTTTTGGTGGTCTTTTCTACTATAATGACAATAGTATTGGTAATTATTTAGGCCCCTATAGTAATAGCATGATACACTTGAGGATAAGACAATGCAATTCATGACAAAACACTGTGTAACAGAGTAGAGTACACTAGGTGAAGGGGCTCTGGGGGATTTTGTTCGAGGCTTAAGGGAGATTGTGGATTTTAGGCGTTACGGCATTTGTGACGATTCGCGGTTTGTTGAGGCTGAGCTTGAAGGGGTTGGGGATGTTGTTCTTACAGCAGGGTCTGGAAGGCGTGGAAGGATACAATTCAGAAGGGTCCAAATCAAACAGAGCCCTAGGCCCTAAACCCTAACCCAAAATCCGGAACTCTACTAATTGAGCCCACATTGTCTCTCACTCTTTCTCTGCGTCCTGTCATCCCACAACTCCCACACCTTTCGGGGGTCTCTGGGCTTCAGACTTTGGGGTTCCTAGCGCTCCGATCTCCTCCAGCCAGGTCCTCGAAGCCTCCATCCGAATTTAGGGCTTTAGGGTTTAGGGCTGTGGTTTAGGGTTTAACCCGGTAACCCTCAACCCTAAATCTCGCAACCTTCAAGCAGAGCGCGTGCAAACCGAAGCCGAATCACCCAAAGCTTCATGCCAAGGCCACAGAGCGGAGGATGATGAGGACGTCCCGGCGCCGGGCGCGGATCTGGGTTTGGGCCACTAGCTTTGCAGCACTGGGACAAAAAACATCGACTTCTCATCAGGTGTTCATAAGCGCTCCCCCATGAAAGTTGCTAGGGAACAAGTCTTGAATGGGTGTCGTGGTGGTGTTTGGGTGTCTTTACAGTTTGTTTCAAGGATTTTCGGCTCATGGGAATGAAAATTGGGAAGCAGGCCGTAGCCAGATTCTGGGTACCGGTTGCCTGGCGGCTTGGCTCACTTTAAAACCCACTTACGAACATCTACAAGCAATACATCTAATCGAATCTAACATAATCAACATAGGGTGCATAAGATACTGCAATCTGACATAATTAGTGCAATCCGCCCCTAAAACTCAGGCCCACAAACTCCTCAAGACCATGCCAAACAGCGACAAACCAAAAAACATGCAATAAACACCCAAAGGCTGCAAAACAAAGACCCAGGAGTCGCAAAAAGAAAAGCCTTTGAAGATACCAAAAAGTAGCTTGGGGACAGATCTCCTTTAACAGACAGGATCATGAAATCGGACTGATGCGGCTCCTACAAAAGGGATTTTTTTCAGGGGATCCGATTTTTGGATCCGGTAGTGCCCTTTAAAGGGAGCCCTCAAGGGATTCGTGTTGGGGTTTCGGCTTTCGGAGTTAGGGTTGGAGGGTTTGCGGCTTAGGGTCTGGGTAGACTGCTGCCACTGAGGCTCTGGAACAAGGCTTCAAAGACGCCTGAGCTCTCGTCGCTGACCTGCGATGTCTGTCTGTGCAAAGAATCTAAAGCCGCACTTGAGACAAGGGCTCGTACACTTCGGAGCTCAGGAGGCGCGGACAACATGCAAACTCACTGCGCTGGCATACAGTTGTAAACAAACTTCGGCAAAGGTTCTTGTCGCTGGAACTTTAAGGAAATGCTGTTGTGATTCTGATCACACTAGCTGCAACCAGGTGCCAGCAGAGAGCCTTTCAACAGTGCCAGACTAACTCACGTTCTTGAAGAAACTCCGGTGCACACAGCTCATAGTCGTGCTCTTTCAGAAACTCCTGAAACCGAAGTCTCATTCATACAAATGAAGACCCCAAAACCCCCTAAACCTTAAAACCCTCATAAAGACCCTAGACCTCAAATCCTAAACCCTAAGACCCTAAGACTCTAAGACCCTAAGACCCTAAGATCCTAAGCGACGACAGCCAAAGGCAGCCCAAGTACCGGCCGGATGCGGCCGTCGCTGGTCAGGCAAACGCGAAACTTCTGCGTGGACTCGTCCAGGCCTGAGCACCCAAGGATGCGACACTTTAGGGCTTTGGGGGTTTAGGGTTTTAGGGCTTTAGGGTTTAGGGTGTTTAGGGGTTAGGGGTTTAGGGGTTTAGGGGTTTAATAGGGCTTTAGGGTTTTAGGGTCTCAGGGTTCAGGGTTTAGGGTTTTAGGGTTTAGGGTTTTTAGGGCTTGGGGGTTTTAGGGTTCAGGGTTTAGGGCTGGGGTGAAAGGGTTTGCGGCTTTAGGGCCTGCAGGATCCAACGTGCCTCAAAACCCGACTCTAGCCCTCCAGGTCCCAAAACCCAACCCCCTCCACCCTAAGACCCTAAACAGTGCCCTTAAAGATCCCTTTCTAAGGAACCCTTACAGAACCCTTTAAAGGAAACCCTAAACCCTGAACCCTTAAAGATCCCCTTTTAAGGAACCCTTACAGATCCCTTTTAAACGAAGCCCTAAGCCCTAAACCCTTATAGATCCCCTTTTAAGGATCCCTTTAAAGGAAACCCCAAACCCTAAACCCTCATAGATCCCCTTTTAAGGATCCCTTTAAGGAAAACCCTAAGCCCTCCCTAGGGCTCCGGCAAGTGAACTCCGGCATGGCGGCCTCCCATCCTCGAGTCGCATACTTGGAGAGCTCAGGGGAAATTAAAAATAGGGCTTTTAACAGGGATACCGCTACATATATATATATATATATATGTGTATATATATATATATATGTGTATATATATATATATATGTGCGTGTGTATATATATATATATATATATGTATATATGTAGTGTGTATATTTTTGCCTATTTCAGGTGACTTTTCTCCCAGTAAGTAGGGCTTTTAAGGAAAGGGGTCATATTGAATCTTGAACCCTACTATCTAGACTCACAACCTAAACCCTGGTAGACTCTCGCCCAAACCAAAAACCCCCCTCCCGTCCGATTCCGATGCTGTCGAGCTGCGAGCTATCAGATCCTCGGGTGGCTTCGTCCGTGGTTCGTCTTCTGCTTGGGGTTTGCAACTTAGGGTTTCGGGTTTAGGGTTTAAGGTTTAGGCAGCTTCGGGGCGTTATGGGTTGGGATTTGAAATACTTTCGCCCCATAGAGGCTAACCTGCTGACTGGTCGGCTAACTATGCACCCATTGCCTCAAGGTTCCCTAATGTAGGGGCCTTAACGGCCTTAATGAATGATTCGAATAGCGTTTGGGGCCCATTATACTGCAAGTATAAAAAAGTAACCGCCAAAGGCGTATAGGTAGTTATTAAGGCCCCTATACTATAGTATCCTTATGGATCCCTTATAGTAGCCCTTATAGACCCCTTTAAAGGAACCCTAGGAACCCCATACTCCAACAGGGGAAGCCTTACCAGCCCAAGGCGCTACAGTAGAAGCCAGAAAGTTGGAATATCATCATTGTATCCCCTTTAAGGTAAATTATAGGGGATCCTACCATTAATCCATATTCCAACTTTCCGGAGTTCCCTTTACAGTATCCTGACGGTGCCAATTAAAATCCATCTCCTCAACAAGGACCCAGACCTGCTATGGGCACTAAGCTTCTGTAAACACAGTATATGGACGTGTGTGTGCATGTATGCAGATATGTAGATGGATAGGTAGACAGATAGATAGGGAGAGATCAGACATTAGTGAGCTAGCTAGTTAGTTGGGGAATTAGTTAGTTACTTACTTAGTTTGTTTGTTGGTTAGTTAGTCAGTTAGGTGGGTGATTAGCTAGTTAGCTAGTTGGTTGGCTAGCTGGCTAGTTGGCTAGTTGGCTGGTTAGCTAGTCGGCTAGTTAGCTAATTAGCTAGATAGTTAGCTAGTTAGCTAGTCAGCTAGTTAGCTAGTTAGCTAGCTAGCTAATTAGCTAGCTAGCGTTAGCTAGTTGGCTGGCTAGTTGGCTAGATTCTAGATAGCTAGATAGCTAGTTAGCTAGTTAGCTAGTTACCTAGTTACCTAGGTAGCTCGTTCGTAAGTTCGGTCGGTCGGTTGGTTGGTCGGTCGGCTGTTGGTCGGTAGGTCGGTTGGTCAGTTGGTCGGTAAGTTGGTCGGTTGGTTGGTTGGTCGGTTTGGCTACTTAGATAGTTAGCCGCGGCACCGCTCTCTCCAGAACGTAGCCGAACCTTTCCAACGCGCTGTGGAAGATATCCACGCTCTCGGAAGGATCCTGAAGCAAAGGTGGCAAGGTGGAACCCATGAATGATAACCACCCTTTCTTCAAGCGTCTTCGCCTTTAGGATTCCGAGCATCGTTTTCATCAGTGGCCTACAACACTTGCCATATTGCCAGCCAGGCTCGAAAATTCAATTTTCAACCCAGTTACTCCAAAGCCCCTCAGTTACAGAATGCCCCTTAAGTTTCGGTAGGAACTCTCATGTCACTTCAATAGCTGCCTCGGCGTCTCTGGAAACTTCCTCAGATTTCCTCAGGCTTCATTTCTGCTACTTCTGGAAGCTGCACCTTCCTGGCTTACTACAAGGGCTACCATCAGGGTGTTATGGGGGTTACTTTTAAGCTTGCTAGAAGGGAGGGCCGGGTGCCTTGTTAAGAAATCCTACTACTCATGCGGAGTTCATAGACTGGGACTGGAATGATGTACACTCACGGTTTAGGGTTTAGGGCTTTAGGGTTTAGGGTTCAGGGTTTAGGGTTTCGTTTCCAGAGGACGCGTTTCCAGAAGATCTCTTCTGCAGCTCCTGCTTCAAATCTGCACGAGGTGGGATCCACAGATTTTGGCTCCGGACAGGCGGATGGCGCAAAGGACCGTTCCCCAAAACCCTAAACTCAGAATCTGTAAGAGGCCACCGAAGCCCTAAACCCAATCCCCCGAAACCTTAAACTCGGAATCTGTACCCCAAACCCTAAACACCCGAAGCCCTAAACCTTAAAAACCCTAAACCCCCCCGAAGCCCTAAACACCTGAAAAAGCATGGGGCGTGTTGTCCTGCGCTGCTTGGCCGAGCGTTGGCAGGCCGACGGCAGCCGTGAGGTCCTTCCAAAACAGAAGAAATTACTATAATTACTAGAAAGACTATAGTTACTATAAGGACTATAATAACTATAAGGACTGAAATTATTCTAAGGACTGGAATTTCTATAAGACCTGCAATTACTAGAAGGACTATAAGGCCTATAATTACTATGAGTACTATGATTCCTATACAGGTCTGCTCTGTCAGGGCTACAAAGGTCAAAATAGGATTACCGAAGGGCCACTGTCGAAAACAGGAGCGGCAGTAAAGAAGTCTTTGGGGTTAGACAGAGCCTCAGGCTGCAACGGTTGATGACATAAATCCTGCATTACCCAACTAATACGGAATATAATTACCATAATTCCCACAGTTTAGGATCGTCAAGGTAATACAATGCAGGATTTATATCATCAAATGAAGTGGGCACTGTTAGAGGGCCCCCACATCGTTGTTGAGTCCCGGGCATGTTGCGCCGATGCTGATTGGCCCATGGTACGTCTTCGCCCCTCGCCGTCGCCTCCTTGAGGCACAGATGGCTTAGTTTACGGTTTAGGGTTTGGGGCTTAGGGTTTGGGGTTTAGGGTTTGGGGTTTAGGGTTTGGGGTTTAGGGCTTAGGGTTTAGGGTTTAGGGTTAAGGGTTTCCGAGGGAGTCCCAAACAGTTCTGGTACTATAGGTGCCTTATTGATTAGAATAGGGCTCCTTTAGAGGGGGTTTACACGGGTGACTACAAGGGATCCATGTGGGTACTATAATCTAATAGAGGGGCCTGAATATTTAGAATAGGGTTTTGGTGCCATTATACTATAATCATAATAAGCAACCCCAAAATAGTATTGGTAATCATTTAGGCCCCTATATTAAGGGTTCTGCATCGGTGCTTAGAAGGTGTTACAAAGTTTGTAGCCTTCTCGAGGGCCTTAACATTAAGACCCTTATTATTCTGCTTGCTAAGAGCAGTCGGTTGTTGACTTTGTTTGTCTCGACCCCGAAGTCCATCGTCACACCCAACAACAATCTGGGAGCTTCCGAAAATTGGGGGGTACCTTATTTTGGGTGTCTTTAAAATCAGGATCCTACTATTTAGGGTACTATAGTAGGGTCTCCTATGTTCGGCAACTCCCATCTGGCTCAGTCGGCTCAGCCGAGAGTTCAAGAAAGCTGCCTTGCACTCAAGGCGTGAACCACATCTTTCGACCCCGCAACCTCCAAACCATGAAAGGACCCTTTAAAACAAATCCCAAACCTAATAAAGTTGCTACAGCTGCGTTGCCCCTAAGAGATAAGCCGCCCTATAGTTCCCTTACTAGCCCAATAAACCTCAGAAATACAAGGTTAAACTTTCCGATTCCTACTCAACTATAAGAGCCCAAAAAGTTTACAGGTTAGGTATTGGGGATCTAAGTTCCCTTTCAAAGACCCTCTGTCTGTGGGAAACCCTCCTCTTGCTCCGGATCTCCAAAACGCTAAAGTCTAAGCGATTCTAAACCCCTGTATTGGAACCCTTTCTAGGAAGCCCTCTTGGGAGCCGTTAGGGTTTAGGTTTAAAGTTTTTTTCGGGTTTAGGGTTTAGGGTTTAGGGGGTAGGGGGTTTAGGGTTTAGGGGGTTTTGGAAGCCACAACTTTGGATCTCAAAGCGGCCTTCATCCCCCAAAAGGGCTAAGCGTTCAGGGACCCTGGAGCTCAGGGCTGAGGCTACCCTAGAAAAGGGACCCTGAAATCCCCTAACCCTCACCCTACATTCTAAATACTAAACCCTGAACCCTAAACCCTGAACTCTGAACCCTGAAACCCTAAAACCCTCAGCTCCACGGCAAGCTGCCTCACTTCCGGAAAAGGCGAAGCAGGAGAGGCCCCATTTTTTGGGCTTTCGGAACCCAGCACTGGGGTTCAGGGCTTCAGGGGTTCAGGGCTTAGGGTTTAGGGTGTTTGGGTTCAGAGTGTTGGGCTATTACTAGGGTTTAAAGTTTAGGGCTTGGGTGTTGAGATGTAGGTTTAAGGGCTGAAGGGGTCCCCCCCAGTAGGGTTCGGGGCCTCTGGGCTGATAAGAGGATGTTCTTTTTTGGCTCCTGCTGTGTCTTACTGAGCTGAAACGACGACGGCGCTTGTCTCGCTTGTCTCCGCCTGTGTGCCGTCAAGCATGGAACAGATGCCTTGCAGGATCATGGGACTTAGTAAGTGTGGTTGTGAATACCTTTAATAGGGGCTAGAAGTCATACGTACAAGTGCGCTGAAAACAGCCCCACTTACAGGAATCCTCTAGCCCCTACATATGGGAGTTTCCGAAAACAGGGGACCCTAACAAAGTACCCTAAATAGTAGGAGGATCCTTATATTAAGGACCCCCAAATATGAGGCACCCCTAATTTTCGGAAACTCCCAAAGAGGGGAAGTCGTTTTAATGGAATGCGGGGGGAGCCGTGCCCTGGCAGTGCTTCGAAACAGAGCCGGGGCACTCAGGGATATAATCCATAATATACTTTTCGTATCTTGAGTTTAATATTGCTTTTTTATTTTTTTAATATACAAAAAGATTTCAACAAAAATTGGTTATTATTATTCAATATCCATAAAGGTTCTGTAAGGATGGTGGGTTTAGGGGTTCAGGGTTTCGGGTTCCCTTAAAGGGTTGCCTTACAGGGCTCCTGAAGAGAGGATCTAAAAGAGTTCTACAAGGGTGGTTTTAAGGTTGCTTAAAGGCGTTTAGGGTTCCTGTGAAGGCTACGATACGGCTACTACAAGGGGTGCTAGATGGGTGTACTATACTTAAAGGATCATGGGACTTAGTAACAAGGGTTCCGGAGAGGGCGTTCCTATAACGTACCCTTAGTAGAAAAAGGGCCTCAAATTAGGGGATCTATTTTCTTGATCCTCCCGGAGGTCTGGGTAATGCTTCAGTTTTGCAGACAGATCTTGGGCTTCAGCCAGAAGTGCATAAATGGCCGAGAAACGCCTCAGCACGTGGCGAATCTTCTGTGCGGAATAACCGGACACCCAATGTTAATACAACTCTAAGACGATCCATGAGTGTGGTCCTGACTTAGGGTTTCCGGGGTTTGGGTTCCGCAAGAGGCAGCAATACCAGCATCTTAGCTTGGGCACATTCCATCGCTGGCCGCGGTCACGACCACCACCTCGACATGGTCAGGTGTATGCCAACAGAAGTGATGCAGCCTCCACCACCATCACGTGACATTCCCCGGAACAGCCTGCGAGAAACCAGAGGATTCGAAGCCACAGGCCATAAACAGATCATGCAGAACTCTTGAGTTTAGAGTTCAGGGTGCAGTGTAGACCCCCGATTGATAGGCTCCCCTTTTTCTGTTTAATGGTTCCAACATTAGTATCCCTGATTGTTAGCCAGGAGAAAAGGCTTATCAATCAGGGTCTACGCGTATGACGAAGGATCGTCGATAGGCTCTTCATCTTGTCGAGCTGGTACAAGATTTCATTGGAGCCTAAGGAACCTGCCTTTTTTAGGGTTCCCTGATGTGATTTCTTTATATGAGTCCTTAAAATGGTAGGTTATTTGGGGTCATTAAGGTCCTCCATATAGGGTTTGAGCGGAGTGTCGATGGCACCTTCTTCTCAGGGCCTACCCAAGCCTAAAGAGTGTCTTTATCACTCCCTGAGCCCCAAGAGTCCGATTCCGAAGCCCGAAATAGCCCCAAACCCTAAACTCCAAACCCGAAACCCGAAGCCCCTAAACTCTTACCTTACCCTTATAAATCCACCTTTTTAAGGGAAAGGAACCCCCAAGGCCCAAGACCAAAAACCTGCCGCGGAAAGCCGCAGCCCAGTGTGCTCTTCCCAGAGAGCCCAATACCCCGTAATTAAGGAATATAGCCTAGGGTTCCTTTAAAGGGCTCCTTAAAGGGATCTATATAAGGAATATAGCTTACATTACATAGGGCTTCATATTATGATTTAAGCTATATTCCTTAATTAAGCGGTATTGGGCTCTCAGGGTTGGTTCTGGGAAGCCGGCCAGGCTTGTGGAAAGAAGGGCGTCTAGCGCCTTCAGTTCGCAGCCCAGGGTGTACTGTGGAGGTTCATTATAAGTAGGGCTCAAAGGGTTCAATTAAGGGATCGAGAAAGGTTCTATAAGAAAGAAGGGCGTTCCCGTAAAAACCTCCCAAAGCCCTGAATTAACGACTATCTCCCTACATTCCCTTACATTGCAATCGGAACCCCAAATATGATTTAAGGTCTGTTCGTTAGTTGAGGGGTGGTGGGGTCGCTGTGGGTAGAACCGTTCGGGGCTCCGGCGTGGAGAAACAGCACCCCATGCGAAGTGAACATCGTCACAAGGACGCTTTAGCCTTGCCTACAAGCTTCAGTTACTACTTCTTATGGCTCAGGGAGAAGGCTCGAAGGCTACGGCTGGGCCTGGATCAGGGAGGAGTAGGGGGGGGGCTTCGAGTTGGGGCCGGATGTCACATGAACTCGTCTAAAGCGTCCTCAGCTTGAGCCCAACAGCGGTGGCTCAGCACCTTGTAGCCCAAGGTCTGAAATCAACTCTGGAGAGAGGAGGAGGCCACTACTATTATTGTGATTGGTTATTCTTAGTAATTCTTGCTTTTAATTGTTAATACTATTCTTATGATAATTATTATTGTTATGATTAGTCTTATTGTTATTCTTTCCAGCCGCATGGGCAACCTTGCAGCCCTGCTGAGTATCTTTTGCCGATGGCAGGCTCTCCATCTTTTGGTCACCAGGTGAAGGCTACGGGCTTAGTTTGGGGATTAGGGCTTAGGGGTTTCGGGTTAGGTCGTCTGGAAAGAACTTGAGGTAGGCAGAGGAGCCTGCAGATAAAATGGGTCAGTTCGCGCATGCGCCACGAGAAAAAACACCGGCCATCTTCATCTGTAGAGACAGAGATCAGGTGAAGATTGCTGGGGTCTTTCCTGTGGCGTACGCACGAAGTGACACCGTTCTGCTAGGATCTGCAGGCTCCTCTGCTTACATGGTCTCGCATGCTTCTCGAGATTCGTTGCGTCGTCACCGGAGTCAACCAAGCCCATGAAGTCAGGGGGTTGACGTGTGGTCGCATCGACCCGGAGCTGGGCATGATGAGAGCTGGGAGAAAGAAGGCCCAGACAGAAAAACACTCCCTCAGCCGGCGGCTCTGGCTGGCCATCATCCACAACGAGTCTGACACATGTTCTTTGGAGGTCTAGGGCTGCGGGGTCGGGTTTAGGGATTAGACTAGGATAAGAGGTTCAAGGTTCAGAGTTCAGGTCAGGGGTCTAGGTTTCAGGGTTTACCTTAACCTTCCAGAACCTACTTTTTTGTAGGGTCCCTATAATTCCCATATTAGGGTTCTGAATAATAACCTACAAAAAAGTAGGGTCTTAGGTTTTAGGGTCCATGGTTTTAGATGATCTCACCACGTACTGAACGACACGTCGGCCAGCGCATCGATCTGCTGGGCAGAGGTCTCCTCCGGGTCTATTGAGTATTTGGGGGATTTGTGGGCTAGGGGTTAGGGTTTAGACCCCAAGGAACCTACCGCTTTTAGGGTTTAAGGTTCCCTAATATGATTTCTTTTTCTAGGTCCTGAAAAAGTAGGTTATTTGGTGTTAAAGTAGGGTTTAGGGTGTAGGGGCTGAGGGGTTAGGAGTATATAGGGTTACTGCAAGGCTTGTTGGTTGAAACCGTGGCGGGCTGTGTAACTCCCAGGAATCCCAGCATCCCTTAGCTTCGGAATGCACCTTCATGGTGCATGTTATAGGATTTCTGACTAGTTACTAGTAATGTACCTTAAATCATATTAACCAGCCTGACATAAATTGAGGCATAGTCCTCAATTAACGGAATAGTACGTCGTGGCGGTGCGCATTTTGCGAGACTCCTAATTGAGGGGTGCTAGGCTCTAGCTGGGACGGTTTTAGGGTCTAGGGTTTAGGGTAAGCACCTCTTGAAATCGATAGCACCATGAGTGAAAGGGCTACGGTTGCCACAGCTACAGCTGGTAGCATCTTCAGATGTCGATGGCGAAAGGGGCCCGCACATGCTCTATAGCGAGCCGGAATGCAAAGACGCAGGCTGAGTATCAGCTTTCTTTCTCTGGCGCTCCGACTGCGAACCGCTCGAATAACTGACTGCCCCTCTGCAGCAGGATGCCTGGAAAGCGCGTGAATGACCGGGGCTCAAGCCTTCAGCCTTTGGCGACGTGCAGGGAAGAATCTCAAGCGGCACCTCGCCAGCACTGAGACTCGTGAAGTAGCTGCGCAAGCGCTTCGTCTAGATCAGGGCCGTAAACAATTCTCTCAAAGACGACATTCTATCCATCGTTGCAACATATAAACCTGCGAGCACAGCGACCAGTGCTCCGGCGGAGCGTGTACAACTCCGACGGAATCACTAGGATTCGCAGCCATGCCCTCTCGACCAAAGCAAGACTCGAGGAGGCAGCTGGGTTCTTGGTTACGGAGCTCTTCCTTTCACACAATCACCATAATCAAGGATGTTTAGGCATGCTCGCCCTGTTGTGCTAAAGTGCGCTGAGCTCCCAAACAAAAACCCAGGGAAACAAAAACCGAAAGACTCTCCGGATGGGACGCCAAGGCGCGGACACCGCAAAAACAAATGCCCCCACATCCCTAAGAAGCCTTTCGTTCAGTTGGCAAGCCCCAGGACTTTTTTGCGAGTGTTAAGCAGCTCTGGCGCCACAGAAAGCCTCGCAAGCACATGCACATTGGTGCAAAATGCAGCTCTCTCTCTCTCTCTCTCTCTCTCTCTCTCTCACTCTTTCTTTCTCTTTAAGAGTGCCTTCGTCGTGCAACAGACGCAAGATTACATCCAGAGGTCCAAGCACCCATAGGGCAGCACCCGCAGTAGCAGAGTAGCACTTATGAGGTACCCTATTTTGGGGTTCTTACAATAAGGATCCCACAACTTAGGGTACTATATGGGGGTTTCCGAAAATAGGGGACCCTAATATTATAGTACCCTAAATAGTCGGATCCATATTACCATGATCCCAAAATGAGGTACCCCTACTTTTCGGAACTCCCATAGTCGGGGGTCCTTACCCCGTCACGGTGCGTGGGGACCCCCGGGCCAAGTGATCGGCAAAACTCTCTTCGCACACTCCGAGAGCAGTGGACTGTGGAGCTGCAAGTAGAAAAGCGAAGATGCGATAAAGTAATGAATATACGAACTTTAAGGATAGTAAATTTATGGGTCATTTTTAGCTATTGAGTTTACTATGCTTATATTTTCAGATGCTATACTTGGAAAGGTTTCCGTCCTCGAGAGTGCCCATAGTACCAGGCTCTTCACGGAAGTTGAAGGGTTTCCGAAAAGAACTCAAATCCCCAAACTCCAAAGGGATCCCCTTGCTCAATCGAGAGCTGGAAAAACGAAGAGAGCCGCCTGGATGTCACTTGGTCACTTGGGCAGGCCTAAACCCTTGGGCCGGAGACGTCTGCATCGGGTCGATCCGCTCGGTCGCCCGATGGTGCAAAACTGGTATCGTTGCTTCCGGTGTGAGAAGTCGACGTCGTGCTGGTGGTTGTCGATGGGTCGCCCGCTGCATCGGTGTCGTTGCTGTCGGGGAGCGAAGTCGCCGTGGTGCTTACGCTGGTGATGCTGGTGACCGGTGTTGGCGATGACGGTGGTGTCTTGCTACTGACAACACCTTTCACATTGATGGACAAGCCCGCGCCCTCTGCTGGGACCCCAACTTCCAGAAGGCTCCGGATGAAGACCGCGTTTTCGTCCGGCGGAGTCGCCGCTGCCAGGGCATTCTTGGCGGAAGTTTCGTTGGCCTCTGACAAAACGAAGACGACGTAGTCGAAGTCCTTCTTCGCCAAGCGCCGAGCCAGAGCCAAGCGTCTGCTTGACCCGCTGATCAGCACGTGGTTTGGCAAAACCGAATGCCCAGTGAGGTTCGCCAAGGTCCTCCGAAGGGCCTCCGTCACCAAATGCGAAGACTCTTCGAAGGTTTCCGGATCGTCGACATCGACTTCGACGGTCCCCTCGAAATGTGGGGTGTTGTCAGGGCAGTGGTAGCTGCCACTCGCGAAGATGCACTCTTCGGCGAGGCTCTCACAATCCAGTCCCAAAGGCCTTGGGCAGCCAGAGTCCAAATTGTCGGAATCACAACCGCACGTGCGTGGGCAAAAAGCTTCCACAGTCTTGAGTCCCCAATCGAATCTCCAAGAAAAGCAGGACCCCCACGTCACGCCCGTCTCGGTGAGGTGGTCACCGAAAGCACAGCCATGATCCCACATCGCCTGAGCTGTGAGGAGGGCTTCCTCCTTTCCCTCGGTCTCGGTGTCCGTCGCTTCCCCGATCGCCCGGATGGACTCCACCCACCTGGGAGTTTCCGAAACCAGGGGACCCTAAGATAGAAACCTAAGTAGTAGGATCCTACAATAAGGACCCCAAGATAAGGTACCCCCGAATTTTCGGAAACTACCCACCTGGACCATCTCTCGTCACTGCGCAGCTCTGCCGCCGACTTCTCCTCGCAGGTGTAGCTTTCCAGGCTCTCTAGGAAACCTCGGCTGACTGCTGAACCCGAGGATTGGCCCTATGCCTGCCCTTAAGCCCGTCCAAAAAGTTAAACTTTGAGCATAGAAACCCAAATGGTTCATACAGAAACACCCAAAAAGGGTAAGTCCTAAGAGCCAACCAAAAAAAACGCCAAGAAGCCGCTGGAGGACCAACAGGCCCGGCCAAGACCGTAGGGGCAGCCCGCGATCTGCATCACCTGGGACGGGTGCTTAGTAGGGAATGGGGTTTAGGGTTTAGGGACCTGCTTGGAGGATCTTGGGACTTAGTAACTAGGGCTTAGGGTTCCTTTTAAGGGTACTATAGGGTTCTATAATAGGGTTCCTTAAAGGGATCTATAAGGGTTCTATCATGGGAGGATCATGGGACTTAGTAACTGTGGCTATAAGTCCCTTAATTGGGGGTATAAGTAATTATAAGTGTAATTATCCCAATAATAACCCTAGTTTCTAAGTCCCATGATCCTTCAAGTGCGACTGGTGCTTAGTAGGGAATGGAGGAATGGATCCCTAGAGTAGTCCCGATTTAGGGTTGAGGGTTAAGGGTTTGGGGTTTAGGGTTTTGGGGCTAGGGGTTAGGGTTAGAGTAGTCCCTATATACTCCCCAATAATCGTCTCCATGATCCATTCCCCATTCCCTACTAAGAATCAGGCGGTCACCTCTCCGGCTGGCAGCTTCCACCCCACTCCCTTTCTGAGTCTAAACCGCCAGAAGGAAATGGGCCATAGGATCCCTGCTCTTTGAAATTAGAACCCCCAGTGAAGGCTTTTTCTCTTAGCCTTAATAGGAAAGGGGCCTTAAAGTTAGAATAAGGATTTGGGGCTCTTTATACTATAGATATAATATGGAATCCCCTAAAATTGTAATGGTAATTATTTCGGCATCTAAAGGATAATACCCTTGTAGATCCCCCTTTATAGACCCCCTTTCAAGGAATCCTAGGAACCCTATATAGGTAGTTATTTAGGCCCCTAGGGCAAACCACCCACCTCCCCGGCTGGATCGTTGCAGCCGCAGGTGTCCGAGCAGAGCATCCGGGCAGCGAAGCCTTTCCCCTTGCCTGCGTCTCTCAAAGGGGAGAAGGAGGGACCCTTAATAAGGATCCCTAGGTATATACCCTTAATATAGCTATTCTATACCCATTATATAGCTCATTTCAGGGTAGGGGTCCCCATTAAGGGTTTTCCTTTTCCCCTTGCCTGCGTCTCTCTGAGGGTTTACTGGGGTTTAGGGCTTCAAGGTTGCTTGAAGAGCTCCTTATACGGATCTCTGGGTTCCTTAAAGGGATCTATAAGGTTTAGGGTTTAGGGCCTAGCAGGGGACTTAGTGAGGGCGCTTCAAGAGCTCCTTAAAAGGATCTATAGGGTTCACTTAAAGGGATCTTTAGGGTTTAGGGTTTAGGGTGTACTTGGAGGGGCAGGGGACTTAGTAAGGGCTTTTAAAGGGCTCCTTAAGAGGATCTATAGGCTTCCCTTAAAGGGATCTATGGGGTTTAGGGTTTAGGGCGTACTTGGAGGGGCAGGGGACTTAGTAAGTAGGTTATAAGTAGAGTTATAAGTACCCTTTCATGGAGTTACCCCGATTATAACTCGACTTCTAACCTACTTACTAAGTCCCCTGCCCCTCCAAGTAGGGTCCAGGGGTTAGGGAGGAACAAAAAATTGTTTTGCGGGCTGCCTTTTCAGGATCTAGGCCTTTAGGCTGGAGGCGCTCAAAGACTTTTTGGGGGTTTGGGATTTAGGATCCTGTACATGAGCTCCCTTTTTGAAATATGAGGACACCCAAACCACCAGGAGCAAAGAGGATCTCGAAAATTGGCCAAGCTGCTCCCATCCATCAACCCGCAGTAGGGCCGAGCATCGTCGCAGCCCATCAAGCTCTCGTTGCCTAAAAATTCACGCAGGTAGTTCCTCAAAGGCTCTGTGTCACCCAAGTCAGCACACCTTGGGTTAAAGACATCGACGGACTGCTCCAAGGGTAAGATCGAGGTCTCCGTCAGAGCATCCACGCTGCCAAGCCAAACGCCCCAAGAAGTTCCAGAGTTCGCATCACTGACGCTCAGCACTTCGGCTTCGTCGACGGCTTTGGACTGCAGCTCGTAGCCCCCATCTTTCCAGCCGTCTCCCTGCGTGGGGCTGAGGAGGATCACGTTGCGCTGGTCCGTGGTCCACACGAACTGCAAGTTCCCTCCGCACATGGCGTCCTTCGCGCTGTCGAGGGTCGCTACCATGGGGGCCAGCATGTTCAAGTAGACAATCATCGTGACCAACGGGATCAGCACCAACATCGACATGGACTTCACGTCCGCACCGCGAACGCGGGGCCAGGACTTCATGGGCAAGGGATCCATCTGGTTCACCAGGTGCCGCCCGGGAGTTGTGGCCAAAGCCTTGGGACTCGTGCGAACTGCGGAACTGCCAGACTATCGTCACAGATATGAAAGGAGTCTGAGCGGCATCGAAGAGCAGATCGTCGATGTCGAGGATGATGGCCAACGCCACCGCCTGAGGGCGAATCTATCTGGAATTGGCGTGGCTTCCTTTGCCTTGCCACATGGCGAAAATGCTGGGGCCACGGCATTCAGGATCAGCTCCGTGACGTCGATGGTGTAAACCAAGAAGAAGGTCCTACGAATACGAGTTCATTTTGGAACTTCCTGGCGACGGTTCCACTATGTAGCTACGAGGCTTGCACCCTCAAAGCCTCCTATAAACCACATCGCGCAACCTCTTCGCGGAACCCGAAACCAGACTCCGCGGCCCAACCCTAAGCCCTACGCCCTAAACTCGAGGCGGAAGGGCCCTTAAGGTGGGGGGTCCCCACGTAGATGAGAGCCGCCGCGGCCAGCAGACGGTACGCCAAGAGGATGGCGCTGGCGATCTTCCGCCGCACGGAGACCGAGATCAACCTGTGGCAAGAAGCTTTTTGTTGGGGCCTTATTAATTAGACTACAATAAGGAACCCCCAAGATGGATTGGAACTATGGTACAGCTCAGCTTGAATTTCAGTGAAAAGGCTGCAAGAAATTTTGGCGAAGGCCCCTCTCACTCCCAGGCCCCAGTTCTTCCTGTAGTGCATGACAAGCCAAGATCTTGATTTTACTCTACATATTCCGGAAGCCCCCTCGCGCAGATTTAGTGGGAGGCCCCCTCTAACTCCCAGCTCTTCCAGCCTGTCGTAGAATCTACCGTAATACCATCATAAAATGCCATTACATTCCATTCCATACCATAACATACCATAACATACCATAACACACCATAATATACCATAACATACCATAACATACAATAATATACCAGAATATACTCTTCCAGCCTATAATGCATGACGAGCGTGAAGGGGTTCTCCCGGCTGTTGATTTTGGTCGGCCCAAGAGGGGTGGCCATGATGCCACGATGCAATGCCAGGCCATGGTTCACCTCCTCCGGACGGCAAGGGTAGCGGTAGGGTAGGGTAGGGTAGGGTAGGGTAGGGTAGGGGTTGGGGTCGGGTCGGGTAGGGTGGGGTAGGGGTAGGGGTAGGGGTAGGGTTAGGGTAGGGGAGAAAGAAGAAAGGTTTAGGGGTTTAGGGTGTAGGGTTTAGAGTTTAGGGTTTAGGGTTTCGAGGGACCGTCGGGTAACACAGTTACACCCTAAACCCTAAACCCAGTTTCCCTAAACCCATTAGAATCCCCAAACCCTGTAACTGGACAATCCGCTGAACCCTCAACCCGGCTTGTGCAAAGCAGACTTTCACCGAGAAAGGCTACTCCGATGTCACGCACCTTCTTCAATTCAAGCGGGGAGCCGGGCACTTCCACAAAAGACGGTTTAGGGTTTTTAGGGTTTTTAGGGTTTCCGAAAAGTTAAAAGCACTCCATCGATTCCTCCATAAACTCTACTCTGCAATTCCCTAAACCCCACACCCTAAACCCCAAAACCTTGGCCACCATCAGGTACCAGCAGAGCAAGGCCACCAGACAAAGGCGCTCACCAGTGAAGAAAGACTCCAAGCCTTTGGGTGTTGGGTATAGGGTTGGGGCTTCGGGTTTCGGGTTTAGGGTAACAGTCTGAGAACAGTGGGTTTCGAGTTAAGCGATTGGGAATTAAGGGTTTTTGTTTTGGCGCCCCTTCTCTCGTCTGCAGCTCTCACCACAGGGAAGGGTGTTGGGTTTAATTGGGGTTCAGGGTTTGGTCTCTTGCAAGCTCCAGGGTTACCATTGGGGAGTGTGAATACTGAAAGGATCATCGGACTTAGTAATTACGATTATAACTACCTCAATTAGGGTTATAAGTAACTATAAGTATAGTTACCTCAAAAATAACCTTTTAGTTACTAAGTCCCATGATCCTTTAAGTAGACCCTAAACCCTCCTTATAGAACCCCTATAGAGATCCCTTTTAAGGAGCCCTTTAAGGAACCCTACAGTTACTAAGTCCCATGATCCTCCAAATACCTAAAGCCCTAGAGCTGGCTTTAAGTCTTCAGGGCTTCAGACCCAGAGCTCGGTGTAGTTTTTGTGGGGCTCGAGCTGTGAAGGCAAACCCTAAACCCCTATATCCCTGAAACCCTCAACTCACATAAACCCTCGGGGTTTTTAAGCTTTAAGGATGCAGGATATTGACGGGATTATTATGACTATGATGGTTGTTGTAAATATTAATACTGGTGGTGGTAGCGGGTGCAGGAGTGATAGAGGTAG
Source organism: Symbiodinium sp. CCMP2592 (assembly GCA_905221615.1). Taxonomy (NCBI): domain Eukaryota; class Dinophyceae; order Suessiales; family Symbiodiniaceae; genus Symbiodinium; species Symbiodinium sp. CCMP2592. The sequence continues at coordinate 1,047,538 of CAJNDT010001890.1, read as the reverse complement.
TGGTAGTGGTAGGTAGTGGTAGGTCGTGGCAGGTAGTGGCAGGTAGTGGTAGGTAGTGGTAGGTAGTGTAGGTAGCGGTAGGTAGTGGTAGGTAGTGGTAGGTAGTGGTAGGTAGCGGTAGGCCGTGGTAGTGGCAGTGGCGGAAGCAGCAGTAGTAGCAGTAGCAGTAGTCGTCGTCGTCGTAGCACGAGGATCATTACAATGTATGCGTACTCTGCTGCTATTCTAACTATTACTACTACTACGACTACTACTACTACTACTACTACTACTGCTGCTACTACTACTACTACTACCACTACCACTACCACTACCACTACCACTACCACTACCACTACCACTACCACTACCACTACCACTACCACTACCACTACTACTACTACTACTACTACTACTACTACTACTACTACTACTACTACTACTACTACTACTGCTACTGCTACTGCTACTGCTACTACTACTACGATACTACTAGTACTACTAGTGTTAAGATATTCTTACTCTCACTATACCCTAAACTCTAAACTTTTACCCTAAACCCTAAGCCGCTGTGATTACTACAATTCTTCGGGTGCTGGGGTTTCGGTCTTTCGGGCTGTGAGCCTTCCGCTCCCGGCTTCATGTACCGGATGATGTTCTCGTAGAGGGTGACCTGGGAACTACGGTTGATGATAGAAATCCTGCATTGCCCCATAATAAGGAATAGACCATAATTCCCACAGTTTCGGGTCCTTAAGGTAATGCAGGATTTATATAATCAACAGTAGAAGGGTTTAGGGTTTAAGGGAATTAGAAGCGTTCTATGAAGGGGTAACATATGGGTGTACTATACTTCAGGAATCATCGGACTTAGTAACTGGGGTTCCTTAAATTAAAGGGCTCCCTCTGGTGGTTCTGCAAGGGTTCTACAAACAGGGGTTCAGGCTAGCTCAAAAGATCATGGGACTTAGTAGCTAGGATTTTGAGTAGGGATAAGGCAGCTATACTTCTAATAATCACTTATAACCCCGATTAGGGTACTTATAACTCCAAGTCCCATGATCCCCCAAGTAGTGCAGGGTTTGGGATGTAAGACGTGGGGTTTGAGGGTTCGGCCATTTTGATGTTTGAGGTTTAATGCTCTGAGCTTAGAGTTTGAGGTCTAGGTCTTGTGAATTGAGGTTCTGGATATGGGATGGTAGGTTGAGGGTTCCCCCGACACGGCGCCGAAACATGCTAGAATGTACCCCAAAACCCCATAGGAATCAATAAGACCCCTGATCAGACCCCTTTATTACAGAACCATAATGGCAAAACCCTAACCCTAAAGAACCTCCCAAGAGAGCCCAATACCCCTTAATTAAGGAATATGGCTTAAATTATATAAGGCTTCATATTATGATTTAAGCTATATTCCTTAATCAAGGGGCATTGGGCTCTCTGGGATCCCCGGCGCCTGGATGCCGGATGCCGGCAGGGATTTGTCCAGCGCGCAGACCCGCTCGGCGAGAGAGGACTTCGAGAGCGGATCATACCTTCTTAGAGGCTTTGAGGGGCTCTGGTAGGGTTTAGCGTTTGGGTCTTTGAGGAGTTCCATTAGGGTTCTCTATAGGGGGCGTTCTATAGGATGGCCCTGGCAGGGTTCTAAGGGTTGTACACCTGGGCTTGTTGGAGCAGGTTCAGGAAGCTTGTCTTTGTGGGTATTGTTTTGCTGCAAAAGCTAAGCTCTAAACTTTACCGAGAAGGTCGCAGAACTTAGATACACGACACATAGTATACAATATATACCAGATGTTACCAACTACATGTTTCGTGCTTCGACTGCATTACATTCCTTTGTCATATCACTTCATGTTCAGTTCTGCATCGCACAGACCGTTTAGAGAAATAAACCAATTCAGCAGATGAACCGGCGAGTAAACAAACATTGAAGTAAAACGGACAACTACGCAAATAAGCTAACTGCACCATCAAAAACTGACATGAGCAAAGACAGACAGGCATGAACAAACAAATCAGTCATACTGCATACGGGTATATGGCTCTGTATGATCTCCACTGTGATAACACACGATAAACGACTAGATTAGATTCGATTAGATTCGAAGCAGCTAGATACATGAGGTTCTGTCAGATGTGGGTTGTATCGTATTGTGCGATCACACATTGCGATGTGGGGGTCATATGACAACTTGTCATCAAGGCTATATACATGTGTAAGATGCATGTATGTATGTATGTATGTACCTATGTATGTATGTGTGTATGTACGTACGATTTATGTGTGTATGCTTATGTATGTATGCATGTATGTATGTGTGTATGTATGTACGCGCGTACTGTACATGTGCGTCAAAAGAGTACATCTACGATGTACATTTTACTGGGCTATTCTATACTGGGCTGTATTGCATCATGTTATATTCTAGTACACGAATTTATACTATATTGTGCTACACTACACTACATTATACCATGTGGAACCGTATTCTACTTTATTACACTACATAAGTATTCCAGATTCTGCCATGTTCTATTACATTGTGTTGGAACCTACTTTAGTATATTCTGGCAGGAGCATATCGTAGTAAAACTAGCTCTGTGTATTCTCTTCGAGACCAGTATAGTCTAGTCTAGTCTAGTCGAGTATACTCTAGTATGGTCTAGCATACTCTAGTCTAGTCTAGGACCGTATAATTAGTAACTCATGTCATCGTCTGTTATATTGTGTTACACTAGTCTACATGATGGTACAGTGTAAATGTTGTTACTGTTCATTTAACTTGAGGCTCACTTTCCTCATGTCATCGCTGCGTGAGAATACATAGTCCTGTACTCCACAAGAGAGTCTTGTGTTCGATTATCGGCACTCTGCGGTCTTGTGTTTGAGTCCAGTTACCCTAAACCCCTGAAACCATAAAATCCCAAAAACCCCAACCCCAAAACACTGAAGCTCTACAACCCCAAAACCCCAACCCCAAAATAGTAAACCCTCAACCCCAAAACCCCAACCCCAAACCCTATAAGCCCTATAGAACCATTGGATCCCCTTTAAGGAACCCCGTTAAGGAACGCCCACCCAGGGCACTGGGTCAGCGCGTGGCCGGCGGAGCGACGCCAGCGGAACGCGTCCCGGACCGTGTCTTCCTGGGATTTTGCCACGGTTTAGGGTTTAGGGGTTTAGGGTTTAGAGGTTTAGGGTTCAGGGTTGCTTCAAGTGGGTTGGGGTTTAGGGGTTTAGGGCTTTAGGGATCGGTTTAGGGTTTACGGTGCTTTGCGGTTTTAGGGCTTTCGGGGTTTAGGCTTCTGACATGTTGCTTCGAATTTCTGAGCGTTCAGGGGTTGAGGCATCAAACATGGGGCTAAGATTCAAGGTTTGAGGAATGCGATTGAGGGTGTCTTGAGTCATAGTGTCTGTAACAAGGGGCTGCTAGGGCTGTGGAACACATGTCAACAAGCCCAGTTTCGTCCACTTCGGGCGTCAGGAAGTTGTACCAAGCGATGCCGGTAAAGACCTAAGAAGAGGAACACCAGGAGAGTCTGGTGCACCGGATGGGCCTTGGGTTTCGGGGTTTAGGGTTTAGAGCCAACCCGCCCGAAAATGCCGCGAGTGGCAATCTGCATGGACATGCTGACCACGGCGAGCAGGAAGGTTTGGAGGGAGCCCAGTGGACCCAGCGCACCTTAGCTCTGGAATTTCAAGGACGGTCGGTTTTTTCGGCTTGTCTGCTTGGGTGCCGGTTCCGATGAAAAGGAAGAGGTCCCACGTGGACTCCCCGAAGCGGTAGTACTCCTGCGTCTGGACCTGAGCTGCACGACCACCTTTCTCATCCCTTGCTAGGTCTGAGACAACGTTTTTTTCAAACAGGCAGAAGGAAGCGTTTGTAGTGCGGCAACCTTGTCGAACTGAAAGACTCTGCCAAGAAACATCCAGCACCTTCTCATCCACGTGGTCCACGACCGGAATCGTAATTCGACGCCGAAGCTTGTCTGAAGAATCCGGAGTCGGCTGCGGGTCATACCTCCCAAAGGCCAGATCCGGAGGGGGGGGAGCCTTTCCTTCACCTGTCGTGAAGTCTATGAGCTTTCCGCACCCCCAAGAAACTCCAATATCCCTGAATTTGAGGAACATACATTAAATTATAGTAGGATCCCTGATCCCTAAAATGATCTAAGGTATATTCCCTAAGTAAGGGACATTGGAGTCTCTGGGCCCTTGAAAAATGAGGTGAATTCGAACTCCAAAGACCCCACAACAGCGGGCTCTCACTCCAGGGCAGCCAAGGAACGTGGACTTGCTCTTCTGAGAGTCGGCCGTCGAAGACTCGCTCGCTGGGTCCGACTCGAGCTCGTTGGTCTCACTTAGATCGTCTACCTCTGCGATGGGACACAACCGTGCATAAAAACGCAGAAAGCCTCTGAAGAAACTATCGCAAGATCCACGATGGAGACAGAGTCGCCAGAGTCTCAAAAATAATGACACTCAGAATCTCAGTTGTAATAACAAGAAGAAGGAGAAGACGAGGAGTGCCCTGAGGCCCTGCTTTCCGAGCTGCCCCGAAGAAGAATCGCACCTCCGCCATCTCCAGCGCCTGACACTGCGCCGAAGCCAAAAAAAAAGCGGGGAGAGGGAGTCGGAGAGCCTTTTGAAGGAGGGACCCCCATCTCAGGTGACCCTTGGTCTGGTACTTTTAGAGGGTTTCTCGAAGAGGCTTCCCTTCGAAGGGTACCTTTCAGGTTCCAAACTAGGGTTCCCTCTTAAAGGAAACCGCTTCAGTGGAAGCCCCCAAGGGTCCCCGCCGAGGCACCTCCGTTGCTGTCGCCACGCTCATCTCCGCCAAGCGTCCGTTGGACTCAGAGACCTGCAGCATCTTCTCCAAGGCCTGCTTCCAAAAGCTTCTGCTACGGGCTTTTGGGGCATTTTCGGGGCGTGTTGGTGCGCGGCAGGGCTTTGTGGGCTTTTTGGGTTTTCGGGCTGAAGGTGTAGGGAGATTTACAGATTTCCAACAAGAAGTAAAGCAGAGATCCCACCGACGCCGAAGCAACAGCTACCGGTATGAATGCGTATAAATATCATATTAGGAGTGTAAGTAATGCAACACTTGTCATACCATATACTGGGACATTGAGACCATGGATAAGTACTTAAACGGTCATGGGACTTAGTAACTAGGGTTGTTATAAAGGTAACTATACTTATAATTAGCTATAACCCCAAATAAGGTACTTACAACCATACTGACTAAGTCCCCTGCCCCTCCAAGTATATCCCAAACCCTAAACCCCATAGATCCCTCCCTTTAAGGAGCCCTTTAAGAGCCCTTACTAAGTCCCCTGTATACCCCAGTCTCCCCAGGTTTTGCCTGGACTCGCACGTCGAGACCTTCAAGAGCTGAAAGTCGAGCCTCCGAACTCGAAGCGTCTGCAGCTTCAGTTTGAAAAGAACTCGAAGTCCGTGGTGACAAGATCTCTTCTAAGCAGTGTACTATATGGTATATTATATATAGTATTGCCTAGTACTTGAAGAGAACTCTGAGTCTTTCGGATCTCCAGCTACCCCCGCGCCGAGATGAAATGCATGCTCGGAGCCTCGAGATGATCGAAATGCTCATGGATCTCCTCCAGAGCTTACGGCCTAGGGTTTCGGGTTTAGGGTTTAGGGTTTAGGATTTAAGGTTTAGGGTCTCCCTAAATTCTAGGGTTTTGGGCTCATGGATCTCCTCCAGAGCTGCAGATTGAAAGTCTGTTTGCGGTCCGTTTGGGTTTAGGGTTAGGGTTTTAGGGTTGGGCAAAGCACCCTCCGTTTCCCTGCAACCATAGCTACAGTATCGCGAACCCGAACTGGGATGCATGGGAGGGTGCTTGCAAGCTCCAGATTGCTGGACGGAAAAGTGTGTCAGAGAGTGTCCTGCAGCACCTGCATGTCATGCTGCACATTCGAAGACATGGCGCCCACGCTTGCAGAACTTAACTATGTGCGTCTAAGAACACTGCCGCCTGGCGTCTGCATGGCATATGCTGCTCTCTGTATCTTCTGAGGCTTCTGGAACTAAACATCGCGTGGAGCACAGGTTCCACAAGATAACGCGTCGAATGATAAGTCCTCTGGCAACATGTGGCACAAGGGCTTTGAGCCGCAATCCAGCTTCGGGGCACATGGTCCGTAAAGGCCTGCAGTCGCAATCAGGCCCACATCACAACAAAGTTTCGTCTTGCATGATTGCTCCGAACTGCAGCTCTAGCCAGCACAATAGTGCATCACGCTCAACCTGCTTCCGAAAAGCAGTCGGGTCCTGGGCAATCTCCTGGGCCATCACCCCAGTGGGTTTGACCCAAGATCTAGACACTGGCCTCAGTGAGCAATTCCGAAGCAGATGGGGGCTTTGCGGTCATGGGAAAACATGTGCGATGCCCCGTTGATGCATGGCGTTCTTCCACTCCTGTTGTCTCCCCGAGGCTGCTAGTTATGACAGTTCTGGACGAGCCCGAGTGCCAACTGCAAGCATTTCCCATGCAAGAGCTCGGAAGTACTGCACGAGCTGGCACTGCGTTCAGGCATTGCCATCCCACAAGGCCAGCCTGCAGCCCAGAGACCTAAGCTTGTTTGATAGTTCTTGAACAGCTTCTTGCTGAACACGTTTGAAATTGATGCCCCGTTGACGCATGTCATCCTTCCATTCTTTCCTCACCATTGCCGTTATGTGTCTCTTCAACTGTTTGGAAGGAGGCGGAAGATTGATGGCAGCCCTCCGAGCTTCTGGATCTTCCAGGAATGTCCTACATGCAGATGTCTCTGCCATATGGCGGTGAAGCATCGGCTCGCCAAGAAAACTGCGCTGGTAGAAGGAAGGCGTTTTCAAGGTTGATACAAACATCCACTGATTGTTCAGTCGGAAGCTCTTCGTCTCGAAATAGTGGTCCTCCGCCTCCGTCTGCCTGTACCTCGAGAAAAAAGTATGCACCAACTTCTTCGGGTCATCGCGACATGTCCAGGCATCGAAAGTGTACAGTTCTTTCATACCAATCTTGTCTGCAAGGTCTTTTGACAGGGTCAGCATCCTATCCTTTTCCCCCTGTCTCAAATCTGCGAACCCTAAGCGTGGTTCTTCCATGTCTGCCGCATCCACCAAGCCACGCTCTGTGGCATCTGCCAGCGAGAACGGTTGCCAGGACCCCTGTGGTAAATTTTGCCATGCACAGGTCGATGTTCCAGCAGCCGTACTCTCCGAATAAACATCCTCCTCCTTCCATGCCAGATCTTCCTTCAGAGCCTCCTGTGCATCAACGTTCTCCTGCTCAGGTTGTAGCTCCTCTTTTACAACCTGTTCCGCACCAGTGTGCTCCTCTTTGGCTCGCAGCTCTTCTCCCTTAACCTCCTTCGCATCCCAGCCAGGATCTGGACTTCCGAAGCTGCGGATGACTTGAGCAGGGCTTAATCCTGTTTCCACGCGTTGCCTCTTCTGAGGCTGCATGGCGTGCTTGATACTGAGACGCTGCCGTGGAACAAGGACTGAACGGAAACTACAGTCGGTCTTCCTTGCATTTGCGCATGACCCCTGAATGTAATGGTGTAGACTGTGTAGAATGGTGGACATGGAAGCAGGCGCAATCCTCCGTATGCCCGTATGCAGTCAGAATCGTGTTCGCATGTGCTTGCTACCTGAGGGACATGTGCAATTGACAGTCCAAGAGACCACGAGGCACTAAAGTCGGGATCGCAGTGTTTCGGATTGGAAAGGACGGTTTCAAAAGAGCTCTCACGTCTGACTGGGGCCTTGGCCGGCAAAGTTCGATGCTCCCGCCACTTTATCCAAACACTTCTGCGGGCTCCGCCTGAATGCGGTCTCAATGGTGTCGACTCTCAAGTGCAAAACGCGCTGTGCATACACATCTGGCTCGGCATGAACTTCGTCTCCTCAACTACAAGCACTCAAACACGGACGGCGTTGCACACACACTTGTGTTCGCTCACCGCCTGGGAAGGGAAGTCCGCTTTTTCCCTAAACAGCTGTCTCCACCTGATGCGCCGCCTCTCACAAAAGGTCTGCTTGTGGCCTTTCATGGCCTGTGACGCCCGAGACCATCGGAGATGAAAACAGGCTTTACAAGGGACGCTTGTTCGTGGTGCTCTCGCGACGTGTGCCTTTCAATTCGCCCGCCGGGGAGCAGGCGCTTTGGAGTCCGGACACTACGAGCTTCAGGCTCCAACCCGTGCACTAAGGAAGGCCGTGTCAGGTCTGTTGTTGACATCTTCTGAGCTTTCGCATCCTTGAAAAAAGAGACAAGAGGCCATGCCCTGGCCTCCTGCACCGCGCTCTTGCGAGTTCTGCGCCGGAGATCTCGTTTTCCCTTCCTGCGCTGCAGACTTCGGGAAAGCAGATCTTGAAGTTTAGGATTCCGGGACTTGCAAAAGGGCCCGTCGCTTCGCGCACCCGACACCCAGCTTCGATTCTCGGCTCTGGGCTGCGGAGCTTCGGAAACGTCACTCCGCGGACATCGGACATGTGAGAGCGGTTTCTCCTTCGACTGCCCAGGCAAAGGTGTCCAGGCAAAGGGACGGCGCACACTTGCTCCAGGCATCTCGCTTCATACAATGCAACAGCGCCCACGCTCAAGCCGCGGGCACGCTCCAAAACCGCGGCGAGGCCTTCTGCTTCTCAAGAAGCAGCCGCCGGCTCGGGAAGCTTGGCGCCTATTCTAGCGTCTACTTGTCGAGTGCCGGACATCGCTTCGGCCCGAAGCTGAGTCCACGGCATCCATGGAGTGCTCGGAGCCTTAAGCAGCTTGTCAGTGCCAGCGTGTGTCAAGTTCAATTTCTTCATTGCCGTGGCTCGTGGTGCTCGGAGTGAACCTCTTAGCAGACGAATTACAGCTCATCAAGCAAAAAGCCCATCAACTCACGACCCAACGAATCTCAGGAAGCATCCGAAAACAGACGAGAGGAGAGACGGAACCGCAGAACCCGGTCTCGTCAGATCCCATCGAAAGCTCCCCGCGGACCGCCGCAGCTGGGAGCAGACTAGGCCTCCCTTTGTGACGGGTCTCGCTTCAAGGGCTCTGTAAGAGTTCCAACTTGGGTTCTGAATACTCAAATTTAGTGTTTTTTAAATCGGGGGGCCTGGCCCAGTCCACCGTTCCTTTCGCGGCAAGGTTTGATGCTCATGTTTCTCCCCCGTTTAGCTGGGCTTCCCATGCATGGACAGTCGAAGCAGAAAGGATCCCACTTTCTGAGGCCACCGCCTCGATCTCATCGAAAGGAGCCTCCTTCTCCGGATCCATCGAAACCGTGTGCTGGTCTACGAATCTCGGGGCTGCAAACGGTTGTCCTTAATTCCGCGCTACAGACCGCTCATTGAGAGGGTTCAGCATGTCCCAGCTAGAGCTGGACTACCTCCTGAGATGAGCCCCGGCAAGACGTCGGACATGTCGTGTCCTCCGTGAGAAGTGCTGCGCCTATGCTCTGTCAATGAGTGTATCCTACAAAGCGAAGCCGAAGAGCAGGAGCGCAGCTTTCTTAATCGGCCGCTCCGATCGCGAAACCTCTCAAACAGACTGCCCGTCTACAACTCCGGTACTTGAAAGCCGCGTGAACCAACGAGGCTCGCAGCTTTTGGGTTCAGGGTTTAGCCTTCGGCCGTCGACAGCGTCGACATCCGGAACGTGAAGAATCTCAAGCGGCACCTCGCCAGCATTGAGACTCATGAGGGCGTTTCCATCAAGGACCCTAATCTAATACCCTAAATCATAGGATCCTTATTGTAAGGACCCCCAAAATAAGGTGTTCGGAAACTCTTATAGAGCCCTGTAAAGGAGCCCTTATAGTACCGTTATAGTAACCCTTTGAAGGAACCCTAAGGTAATACGCTAAATAACAAAAAAGAACAAGAAGAAGAATAGGATCCTTATTATAAGGACCCCAGAATAAGGGTCCCCCTAATTTTCGGAAACTCCCATGAGGTCACTGCACAGGCGCTTCCTATGGACAGCGGCAATGGGCCCCCGGGACACTTCTCTGCAAAGGCATGGTTTAGGGTCTAGTTTAGGTTTTGCATCGTTGCAACATATGAAGCTCTGTGGAAGACTGCAATCGCCAACGCAGCCACCAGTGCCCGGTAGAGTACAACTACGGTACAACGAAGATTCAGATGGAACAGCCCGGGATTTGCAGCTTCGCTGCCAACCCGGCGTGCGGTTTGGCAAAGCAAGGCTCGAGGAGGCAGCAGGGTTCGTGCTGTGCCCAATCACGCTGACACATACGCCGTAAATTGCTGACATGCTGTCCTTCTTATGGGCACGCACACTGAGTTCCTAGTAAGAACCCAGACAGACAAAACCAAGAGCCGGTAGTGTCTCTCTCCGGGTCTCCCTGAGAATGTCTTGGCCGTGCAACAGACGCAAGCTTGGAGAGGGTCCTAGCCATACTTCGAAACCGTGAGGCTCAAGTATCTGGGAGTTTCCGAAAGATCGGGGCACCTCATTTATAGTAAGTAAGGAACCTACTATTTCGGGTAGTATATTGGGGTCCCCTATGTTCAAAAACTCCCATCTGGACTAAGCCAGGACTAAGGGTGGCAGCTCGACACAATCATCGGCCCGCACTCTCAGAGTTTTCACCGGGATTCGGAAAAGAAGTTGGACGCCAGAGGGCGGCTGGCGCCCGGAAACCAGGACACGGCGTTAGGCTCTCCGGTTTAGGGTTTAGGGTTAGGACGAAAGCGTAAAGCCTGCATAATTCGTGGAAGTGACATAGGACAGCCGCTCTTGTCGGGACCTGGTTCCTGGCTGTGTGGTGGCTTCGATCTTTACGGAACGCAGCACAGAACTACAACAGCCGAACCCTCCGAAACTGGGTTCTTGTTAAGGGATTTTGTTTAGTTACCATAATAGGGACCTATGGTAGCTGCTATGGTTTCTTTCTTCAGGCAACTTTAATTACATCCCTTAACCACTAAACCCTTATAGAACCCCTAAAGGAGCCTTAAATCATGGTAACTCAAATTAGATCCCGAAAAACAAGAACCCAGGAGAAAGAGGGGGCTTCTTAAAACGCAGAAGTAAACTGTCTGGTTCTTAGTAGGGAGTGGGGGAATGGATTATGGAGACTATATTGGGGGTGAAATAGGGACTACAAAAACCCAACTAAGGTACTTGTATCCATACTTACCATTGCTAAGTCCCATTATCCCCCCACTACAGAACCCTTATAGATCCCTATCCCTTTAAGGAACCCTTCTTGGTCCCTTCCCCCCATTCCCCTGCAACCCTAAACCCTAAACCCCGACCCCTGAACCCTAAACCCTAAACCCTTAATAAGTAGTGCCATAGGGATTTCCATTGTGAATCTAATATTTCATTTTAATATAATAATCATTGAATCTTGTTCCATTCCCCCCATTCCCCCCTAAGCACCAGACAGTCAAAGCAGGACCCCCGAGGCCAGGAAGCTTCGAGCCGAAGCCTCCAGGCCTGGGGCCGTTTTCGATGGCCGGAAGTCGAGGGTTTAGGGCCGTTTAGGGTTGGTTTTAGGGTTTAGGGGTTTAGGGGTTTCGGGTTTAGGGGTTTAGGGGTTGAGGGTTATAGGATTTAGGGTTTAGGGTTTTAGGGGTTTAGGGGTTTAGGGGCTTAGGGGTTTAGGGTTTAGGGGTTTAGGGGCTTAGGGGTTTAGGGTTTAGGGCTGGTGGTGTCACCCGGTGGGCTCGGTGATGGCGTACTGGGCGCGCTTCCCTTCGCAGAGATTTCAATCTCCAAGTCCGCACCCTCCGCCGGGATCCCCAATGCCAGAAGGTTCCGGCTGAAGACGGTGTTCACCCGCTGGGTCCTAGTCGTCATCCATCCAAGGGCATCCCTGGCGGAAGTTTCGTTTGTATCCTCTGATAGCAGGAAGATTGTATACTCGTACTCCTTTTTCGCCAGCCGCCGGGCCAAACGTATTTGGCCGCTTGGAGGTGCACGTTGGGTGATCAGCACATGCTCCGGCAACACGCCATTCCCTGTGAGACTCGCCAGGGTCTTCTGGAGGGCCTGCATGATTTGAGTCCGAGACTGCACAAAGGCATCCACATCGTCGAGGTGGACATCAGCTATCCCGTCGAAATTGGGGTACGCGTCGGGGCAGTAATACCTGCCGCTCGTGAAAACGCATTCAGCGACGGTCCCACAATTCCTGCCCGCAGGCCTTGGGCAGCCAGAGTCCAAATTGCCAGAGTCACAGCCGCAGGTGCTTGGGCAGAAGGCCTCCACGGTCTTTAGGCCCCAGTCAAATCTCCAAGAAAAGCAGGATCCCCATGTCACATTCATCTGCGTGAGGTTCTCACCGAAAGCACAGCCATGATCCCACATCGCCTGAGCTGTGAGGAGGGCTTCCTCCTTTCCCTCGGTCGCGGTGTCCGTCGCTTCCCCGATCGCCCGGATGGACTCCACCCACCTGGGTGGTTGTCAAAATTATGGTCCCTTTGTGGGTCCTTCATATAATACGGCACCAAGTATTTAGGGTACCCTAATGTAGTACCCTAAATAGAAGGATCCTTATTGTAATGACCCCCCAAACAAAGTACCCCCGAATCGGAAACCACCCACCTGGACCATCTCGCGTCACTGCGCAGCTCTGCCGCCGACTTCTCCTCGCAGGCGTAGCTTTCCAGGCTCTGTAGGAAACCTTGGCTGACTTCTGAACCCCTTCCAAAAGTTAAACTTTGAACCTCCTTATTCTGGTTCATATAGAAACCCAAATGTCATATAGAAACCAAAAATGTTAAGTCCTACTAAAGGTTAAACTTTTAGCCTCCTTATTATGAAAGTCCTAAGAGCCAACCCGAAGAACGCCAAGAAGCTGCTGGAAGACCAACAGGACCGGCCAAGACCATAGGGGCAGCCTCTAGGTTATGATCTACTGGGGGATCATGGGACTTGCTATGATTATAAACACCTTAATTGGGGTTATAAGACTTGGTAAGTATGATTATAAATACCTTAATTGGGGTTATAAGACTTGGTAAGTATGATTATAAGTACCTTAATTGGGGTTATAAGTATAGTTACCCCAATAATAACCTTTGTTACGAAGTGCCATGACCCTTTAAGTAAGGAGTTCATTTAAGTTACCATACTAGGGGTCCATAGCAGATAATATGGGTTTCTTCATTAAGGTAGCCTTAAATGGTTCCTCTACGGGTTCTATAAGGGTTTAGTGGTCAAGGGATTTCATTTCAGTTAGCATACTAAGGAAACCACATTATTTACTGTAGGTTCCCAAATTATAGTAACTTAATTTAAATCCCTTAACCACTAATTAAACCCTTCTAGAACCCGTAAAGGAAGCTTAACCGAAGGTACCTTAACCCAAATTCCTTAAGAAGAACCCAGGCCTGCAATCTGCATCACCTCTCCGGCTGGATCGTTACAGCCGCAGGTGTCGGAGCAGAGCATCCGCGCAGCGAAGCCCTTGCCGTTCCCTGGATCTTTCCGCTTTTGTTTCAAGGGTTTGAGGGTTTCGAGGTTTAGGGATTTAGGGGTTTATGCACGACGTCTGCGGACCATCCAAGCGAGAAGCACGCCAAGATGCTTAACAGGACGACATACGGGTTTAGGGGTTTAGGGTTTAGGGCCTGGGAGTTTTGGGTTTTGGATTTAGGATTTAGCGGGGGCCCTTAAAAGTATTTATGAATAGATACCTCAATAATATACTATAGGAACCAGAAGGGGAATTAAAACGCCTCCCAAAGCGTTTAGGGGTTAGGGAGAAAAACAGTATTGTATTGCTGGTTGCCTTTTCAGGATCGAGGGCTTAGGTTGGAGGCCTTTAAGGGTTTCTTAAGGCTTGGGAATCAGGATCCGAGCTCCTTCTTTGTACCCAAACCACCAAAAGCAAACAGGATCCCGAAAATTGACCAAGCCGCTCCCATCCATCAACCCGCAGTAGGGCCGAGCATCGTCGCAGCCCATCAAGCTCTCGTTGCCTAAAAATTCACGCAGGTAGTTCCTCAAAGGCTCTGTGTCACCCAAGTCAGCACACCTTGGGTTAAAGACATCCACGGACTGCTCCAAGGGTAAGATCGAGGTCTCCGATAGCGCATCCACACTGCCAAGCCAAATGCCCCAGGCAGTTCCGGAGCTCGCATCACTGAGGCTCAGCATTTCGGCTTCATCGATGGCCTTGGACTGCAGCTCGTAGCCCCCATCTTTCCAGCCATCCCCCTGCGTCGGGCTGAAGAGGACCACGTTGCGCTGGTCCGTGTTCCACACGAACTGCAAGTTCCCTCCGCACATGGCGTCCTTCGCACTGTCGAGGGTCGCCACCATTGGGGCCAGCATGTTCAAGTAGACGATCATCATGGCCACAGGGATCAGCACCAACATCGACATGGACTTCACGTCCGCACCGCGGACCCGGGGCCAGGACTTCATGGGCAAGGGATCCATCTGGTTCACCAGGTGCCGCCCGGGAGTTGTGGCCAGAGCCTCCAGACTTGGGTGAACTGCGGAACTGCCAGACTATCGTCACAGATATGAAAGGAGTCTGAGCGGCATCGAAGAGCAGATCGTCGATGTCGAGGATGATGGCCAAAGCCACAGCCTGAGGGCACTTCTATGTGGAATTGCTGTGGCTTCCTCTAGGTCGTCGCTTGGCCAAAATGCTCGGGTCGCTGCATTCAGGATCAGCTCCGTGACGTCGATGGTGTAGACCAAAAAGAAGGTCCTTCCGCGTCTACGACTCAACTTACACGACGGTTCCACCTACAAAGTCGCAACCCTCAAGACACGAACATCAAGCAACCTTTGCACAGAAGTTGTACTTCGAAGAGCCCCTTAGATCTGGGAAAGTACGGGCAAAAGGGCCCTTTGGGGGGGTCCCCACGTAGATGAGGGCCGCCGCGGCCAGCAGCCGATACACCAAGAGGACGGCGCTTGCGACCTTCCGCCACCCGGAGACCGAGATCAACCTGTGACTAGAAGGTTTTAGGCTTTAAGGTTAAGGGTTTAGGGGCTTAGGGGTTTACTGCGGCTGGAAGTTTGCAGCTCAAAGACCCTGGTTCTACTTAAGATATGCCGCAAGCGGTGCAGATTTAGTCGGCTCTGCCTGTAATGCATGACAAGAGTGAAGGGGTTCTCCCGGCTGTTGATGCGGGTCTGCCCGAGAGGGGTGGCCATGATGCCGCGATGCAATGCCAAGCCATGGCCAACCTCCTCCACAAGGCGCAACTCTTCTCGACCCACGACCTGCACGACCTGCACGACCTGCAACCTAGAGCCTAGAGACCTAGGGTTTAACTTTCGTAACGTTCAAACGACCTCTCCCTGCAAAAGCCACGAGGTGGGCTGCAAGTGACTTTTTCTGGGTGGACCCCCTTTACAAGGACGTGTACTCTCAACTGTGCCCTCTTTCACAGAAGCGTTCTAGCGGTCCAGGGTACCTGCTTGAGGTTTAGGGTTTAAGGTTTAGGGTTTGGGGAGCTTTGAAACCCCAATTTCATCCCATCAAGGGTTATACTCGGTGATCATTAGCTTCCGCCCCCGAAAGATCTTCCTCCATTAAGTAGAGGAGGAAAACCAGCTCAAACTATAAACCGTGTAATCCTCGGAACCCAAAGCTCTGAACCCGAAACCCTGAACCCAAACCCTGAACCCAAAAGCCTTAAACGGTAAACTCTAAACCCAAACCCTATACCCTAACCCTAAGCGCTACAGCCCTGAACCCCAAACCCTCCTTGGCTACCATGAGGTACCAGCAGAGCAAGGCCACGAGACAGAGACGCTCCCCAGTGAAGAAGGACTCCACGCCTTTTAGGGCTTAGGTTTTAGGTCTTTCGGGTGAGGCTTTAGGACTTCAGGGCTTGGGTTTGACGGCTTCAATAGAATGGCACCCCTCCTAAGTAGCCCTCAAAGTACCCCTGAGAGAATCTGCATGGGAGCCTTGAGGGAACCCCCTATATTACCTATCTTTTGTAACGAAGCTCCCACGAGACTTCCCTTAAGGGCTCCTCCAAGGATTCCCGAGAATTCCCCCAAGGGACTCCGAGATTTTCTTAAGGGCTCCTTCCAAGAATCCTTAGGTTCCTTTCAGAGGCTCCCTAGGGTTTGTGTGAGGGATCCTTGAAAGGCTCCTTTAAGAGCTCCGTCTTGAAGGGATGAGCCCAGGACTTCCTTTCAACCCCGAAATCCCCAAACTCGACATCCAGGCCTCCTTTAGGGTTTAGGGGTTGAGGGGTTTGGGGTTTGTTAAGCTTGGTACACTTCTCGATTTGTGCGTTTAGGGTTTAAGGTTTAGGATTTTAGGACTTAGCATTTTAGGGTTTAGGGTTTTAGGGTTTAGGATTTTAGGGTTTAGGGTTTAAGGGATCCTTCACAGGGGCTCGCAGGGGTTGCTCGGACTCCAAGCCTTCCGCCTTCGGCTTGAGGTAGCGGATGATGTTTTCGTACAAAGCCATCTGGGGGGAAGGCCAGAAAAAGCTTGGGGGTCTGGGGTTTGGGGCATTGTGGCGTTAGGGTCTGGGATGTTTCATGTTGAAGCTTGGTTTTTCGGGTTGTGGGATTGAAGCTGCGGAAGGGTTTGTGGGTTTGAGTTTTGGGCTTTCGGGAGCAGCTTAGGCTAAGGTTTGAGGTTGAGGGTTCTCCGACAAAAGCACGCCCCTTCTGCCGAACGCTTTCTCAAACGCGGCACCTGGATGCCGGATGTCGGCAGGGACTTGTCCAGCGCACAGACCCTCTCGGCGAGCGACGACTTGGAGAGCGGATCATACCTGGGCTTACCTTTGATTAGTAAGGTATGGAGAAATGGGGTGCAATTATAACTACTATTACCACCATTCTTCCATTCCCTACCAACCAAAGGTAAGCGGGCTCTGATCACGTCCAGAGAAGCGGTTGTTAGGAGCACTCCTGGTTGGAAAATTGAATCTGGAAATTCACGCATATTGCAACGGTGTGAGCATTTACATGTATACTACTCAGAGCTTTCACCTGAAGCATATCATACATGCTATCCTGCGCAATTTATACTAAGGGTTCAATACTAGATATGGCTTATTGCAGCCTGTATACTGCATAATGTATATGAAAGCATCTACAGCATGTATTCTCGTTTTCAGGCTGCGCAGTATATGTGATTCATGATGAGTTTTGTGTTCTGTTGCGTATTACACATTTTACATATTGTACCATAATCTGTAGCGATTACATACAATGTGCAGAAGATATAAACATTAAGGAATACCTTCATTCCTGTTTAGTTGTTCGGTTAGGTGCTGCATGACATTATCCACGATGTGTGTGCTACACATTTCTTTGAGATGTAGCATGTAGATTGTGTTGCTTATCAACTTTTACACTGCGAACACTACAAACTCTATAAGATACATTGTTCGTTACATGTCGTATGCGGTAAAATTCATATTAGTGTGAGTTATGTGTGTGTGTGTGGGAGTGTGTGGACACACATATATATATATATGTGTATATATGTATATATATATATATATATGTATATGCATATGTATATGAATATGTACATGTAAATGTACATGTACATGTATATGATATGTGTATGTGTACATATGTGCATACAAGTATAGATGTATATATGTGTGATATGATCTGGCATGAGATGAAAAATATGTTGTACATAAACAATAGCCTCGAAAAGACGTGTACACTATTTGCTGTATGCTTCAGACCATCTACTGTAGAACTACATATGGATCGCTGTTGTTTTTTATAACGCAATTTAGAGGGTTTAAGCTTTGCCGGTACTTGTATCAGTAAGCTTAACCTGTACAGTACTTACAAAAACCTCAACCCTACCCGCAACCCACTGAACCCATGCTTCTTCAAACCCTGAACATCGAAGCATATTCCGGTTTAGGGTTTAGGGTCCAGGTTTGAGGGTTTAGGGTTCAGGATGGTTTAGTTTACTTGGAGGGGCAGGGGACTTCGTAAGTAGGGCTATCAGTAGAGTGCTAAGTACCCTGAATGGAGTTGCCCCAATTATAACCCTACTTATCACCCTACTTACTAAGTCCCCTGCCCATTCTCCTGAAGCCCCAAGGCCCAGCTGTTTGAGCTGCCCAAGACACTGGGTTAGCGCGTGGCCGGCGGAGCGACGCCAGCGGAAAGCGTCCCGGATCGTGTCTTCCTGGGATTTTGTTTGAGGCTTCAAGTGTTTTGTGGGGTCAGGGTTTCAGGGTCAGCGTTTAGGGCCTGGGGATCTTGCAGCTTGCTTGAGGGCTTTCTTTTTTGCGGGCCCTTTCCCTCCCTGCTACAGTCGGAATACGAGGGCTTAGGGTTTAGGATTTCTCAGGGTTTTGGGGGGCGTTTCGGGGGTGGTTCGTACTTAGATGCTTAGGGTTTGAGTTTGAGGGCTGAGGGCTTACGGATTCTTTAGGGCTTGAGGCTGTAGGGCAAGGTTCCTCAGTTTTGACCGTCTCTTGTGTTCAGGATCTCTGGAGCGATTTTAAAAGCGTTTGTCATGACTTCATCATAGGGCTTTATGGAACACAATTTAATACGCACAGCTGCGTCCACTTCGGGCGAAAGGAAGTTGTACCAGGCGATGCCGGTGAAGACCTAAGAGAAAGACCAAGCGGAACACAGAGAGAGAGAGAGAGAAGGACCGGAGAAAGTCTAGTGCAGCAGGGACTAACGTTTAGGTACAGCTTTAGCGGATTTTAGAACTTCGGAGATGCTTGGAGTTCAACATTTGAGATCCCGAGCAAGACTTATGACCTCCAGAAAATGCCGCGAGTGGCAATCTGCATGGTCATGCTGATCACGGCGAGAAGGAAGGTCTGGAGGGAGCCCAGCGGACCCAGCGCACCTTGGCTCAACCCACAAGAAACCAAAGACAGTGACTTTCTATCGCACTCTGCTTCTTGCTGGGGCGCCGGTTCCGATGAACAGGAAGAGGTCCCAAGTGGATTCCCCGAAGCGGTAGTACTCCTGCGTCTGGACCTGAGCTGCACTCACAGGGTGGCGCCCCCTTCCTTCTGCATCCTTCTGCTAAACGCCGCAACTCCCATGTTTTTGTCTTGCAACCCGACTCCACAGCAGCTTTGGCTTTCTCATCTTTCAGGTCAAACGCTTTTCAGCTGGCGCAAGGGGGCTCTACAGGGGTAGGCGCAGAGGAAGACAAAGCCAAGGAACATCCAGCACCTTCTCATCCACGTAGTCCACGAAGGGCATGGTGATTCGTTTCCGAATGTGCTTGTCCGAGGGAGGGATGGAGAGCTCTGGATCATACCTTGCCACCGAAAAACAGGGTGGTCGCGTTATCTCCCTGTCTCGTTCAGACACTTGTCCAGGCATCACTGCTTTCTCTCTCGTGAGCCCTCCACATACCTAACGGATGAGCCGAGGATCTGGCGGCAAGAAATTTGATATCTATATAAGCTCCGAAAAACACTCAAGGCTCCGAGACCCTCGCAACTGGGGTGCAGCCAGGTTACGTTGACTTGCTCTTCTGAGAATCTGTCGAAGACTCGCTAGGTGGGTCCGACATGAACTCGTTGGCTCCACACGGCTCGTCTACCTCGAGCGTGATGCGACTAGTCTTACACCTGCATCAAGCTTCCCGGGCAGCAACAGAGCGAAAAAGGGTGTCTAAACGTCTTGTCTCTCAGCGCGCTGACCCTCAACTCTTGGTGCGGAGGTGCTGAAGATTCGGAGACGAACCGCACCTCCACCATCTCTAACGCCTGAGAAAACAGCAAGGGGTCGAGGTTTTCGAGTAAGAAGTTTAGCGCTGCTGTGTCAGTGCTTGGAAGATTCTGAAAGACCCTCCCACAACATCTTCTGCGGCCGTGCCTGCGATGCGTGCGCTGCGTTGATCACATCCACCAACTTTCCGTTCGTCTCAGAGATTTGCAGCATCTTCTCCAAGACCTGCTGGGGGGTTCCGAACATAGGGGACAATAAATATATAAATATATATATATATATATATATACAATATACTAATATAACATTATAATACTACAATAATAATAGAATGATAATACCCTAAATAGTAGGATCCTTATGTTACAAGCAGCCTAAAATGAGGAAAACTCCGTGCTTGGAAAAGTTATGACTGAGGAGATCCGCACGGGAGTTTCCGACAATTAAGGGTACCTTTAAAGGGTTCCTTTAAGGGTTCCTTAAAGGGATCTACAAGAGTTCTATAAAAAGTTCGCCAAAACAATGTGTCAAACTCTACGACTCTACCACTTTTCGACTTCCCGAATCCACTCCAAGAAAAATACTGTACTCCACTCTACCACGCTTCGCCTGGACTCGCACGTCGAGACCTTCAAGAGCTGAAAGTCGAGCCTCCGAACTCGAATCGTCTGCAGTTTCAGTTTGAAAAGAACTCGAAGTCCGTGGTGGCAAGGTCTCTAGACACCCTGTGACGAGATAAAAAGCATGCTCGGAGCCTCGAGATGATCGAAATGCTCATGGATCTCCTCTGCAGTTTAGGGCCCAGGGTTTACGGTCTAGGGTTGGTTCAAGTTCCAACTGCCTTCGCGTACTTTGGGAAACCTTGGGGCGCTGCACCTTTTTTTGTTCCTTGCAGCTACTATCGCCATGGCGTGGAGTGCATGATGGTTTACAAGCAGGTATCTGGCACTTCATTGAAATCTAATTATCTACATCTTCTGCCAGATGGCCGGCTCTGCAACATGCAAGGAAACTTGTGAATGTCAAAGCGTGTCCTTCAACACCTGCATGTCATGCTCCACCTTCGAAGACATGGGGCCCGCGCTGCACGACCCGCACCCGACGAGCTTTGGTCTTGCTCGGACAGCCTGTGGAATTAAAGTAAGTGTTTTGTCCTGTCGACACTCCGCCTTGCAGCTACTAGGCGCATGCTGCTGTTTATGACTTATGATAGCATAAGCATGAAACTTATGAAGCTTGCAACGCGGGAGCAAATGCTCGAAAACGCGATGAGCCAAATGATGAATATTCGCGCAGCGTGCGGCACAAGAGCTTTGATCCGCAGTCCAGCTTCACGGCACATGATGGTGCAAATCGTTACATACCCACCCAAGCCTAAATCGTCACATACCCACCCATGCAGGCTTACATTCGCGATCAAGAACACACCGTGACAAGTTTAGTCTTGCACGCTTGTTTTAAACCGCAGTTTTAAATGCCCATCACAACATGCAGTGCAACGGTGCGCCGCCCAAGCCATCGGGACCTTGGCGATCGTTCAGAGCGGTTAAGGCCGAAGGTTACATGGTCCTGGTGAGTCACGTCGAAGCTGCCACACTCTGGCTGTTTTCGCAATGTTTTTGGATAAATCGCAAGATGGATTTGAAGTGTCCATTAATGCAAGTCAAGCTTGCCCGGTTGAGGTGTCAGCAACGATTCTGTGAACATTGGGAATGAACTGAACACGGGCAGACGCGACAGCTGCGGCAGTCTTTTTTGGTTTGGGCGGGCTTCGTCGGCAGCGGCTGCTGCTCTCAGTCCCTATCTAAACCACGAAGCAAACCAAACAAACAAGACAGCGGTGAAACATGAGCACAAGAAAATAACAGGCAAAAGAACCGCGGCGAGCAGACTTTGTCGGCTGAAGTCGTTCAGTTCACTACCCATGCAGGGAAAGGGTGAAGCCCATATCCAGGTCCCCGGCCGTCGTTCTAGTCCCGTCGGACAACGAGCGACCCCCTCAGCCCTGTTCCATCACGGCTGTGCACACCTAAGTCCAAAAATCCACTGCAATGGCGGCTCGTGTAAGGAGGTGCCGAACAATGGTGCGTGCGACCCAAGTGTGCCGTGTTGCATGTACCCCGCAACCGCGAACTTCCCTAGAGGAACCTGGCCGTCCGTTGCGGAGATGGCGAGGTGGGGTGGCCGCCAACCAGTTGAGCTATAATGCATTTCAAGGGTTGCTGGGACCCTTCGCGGCGCATTTGTGGCTTTCCTTGCGGCGCATTGCAGGAGGTAGTAGTAGTCGTCGTACTAGTACTAAGTAGTATTGCAAGGCCTTGCGAACGTCACACAATCCATGTGCTCGACGAGGGAGGTCATTATTGAATGGACGCTCAGTGGCAGCTTCATCGTTTTGATGAATCCTGAGTGGAAGACCTACCGACGGCTACGTTCAATCCATGCCATTCAAGTCAATCCGTGGCTCTGCCACCCCAAAGTTGGGGTAATAAGAGATGCGCACCGGCCCGCTCTCGCCATCCATACTGACCCCATCTGCGTCTCTTGCAATTGCAGTAATTGCAGAGCTCCCATGAAGGCCAGCATGAGAGGACATGCCAGCAGAGGCCCCATCAGAAAACGTGGTCGATACCAGAGCCGCACCTCCATCATCGTCCTCTTCCGAAGCACTGTCATGCACCACCAGCACCATCGAGTCAGCCGCCACAGGATTCCAGGCATGAAGGCTGCTCGTAGTTGAAGGGGGCTGCAGCAACAGCCCTGGCTTCCGACTCTGCCGGCGCATCAGAGATGGACGGGAAAGCGCTGCCGCTCCAGTCCGCTCGGAGAGCCGACGAGGCCAGCCGCAGCAACATTGCTTGTAGATGTGATCGGGCAGAGCGAAGGAAGAAGACATTCTGCCGCCCATCGCATTGCTCGGTATGTGCATCACCCGCTGCAACAGTACAAGCTTGACAGCAGCGCAAATGTCACCAGCCAGCCACCCGCCCGCAGTGCATGGTACTGCAAATAGATAGCATGGTCCGCCGAGCATCGCGCTCCTGCCGTCTGCTTTCCCTGCCTTCATGTGCACGCACGCATTGTGGCGGCCATGAATCATAGACCTGGGCGGTGACAAGATGGAGGGTGTGTTATGCGATGCAGCTAGCTGCCTGGCAAGTCGTGTGGCATGGGCACTATGGCTAGTAGTGACAGCGATGGCAGGCACGCACACTTGTCCGGCGACGCGTACTTGTCTCACCCCATTCGAAGACAAGCCAGCAGGAGTGCCGCCACAGATGTGGCTTGCACCACCGGTTCGATCCCTCATAAAAAGAGCTGCACCCTAAAACACAGTCACACCCCTAAAAGGAACCAGGCACTTCAGGGCTTGCACTCAGTCGCATGACCACTCTACTCAAGCATCGTCAGCAGTGATCTAATCGGCATCAACAAGGGCCTTTGATCCTGAAGACAAGCCCGCGGCCCTTGGCAAGAAAGCTCAAGCAAGCAAGGTCCTTATCCATGGAGCTCAGGCTAGGTCCGGCCCGTGTTGACCTGCCCCGGCATCACAAACCCAGCTGGCTGCAATCGTTCGCGGTGTTCGGCAGTAGCCCTACATGGTGGTTGGCCGCAAGGAGGACGAAGTCACCTTCCCCGTGGTCAAAAAGCTGCTGGTCTCAGTGCTGCCAAGATGCTGGCAGAACATGCTCACCAAGGCGAGTGGTGTTCTGTGGCCGGAGCTCAAAATGGTGGCGCGGAAGCTCGAGCTTGAAGCAGACCCTCGCAGAGTCGCCCAGAGTCAAACCTTTCGCCTCGGACTTTTCTCCAAGGGAGGACTAGTGGGTGTGTCCAAGCCTATGTATGGCCACATTGCGGTCTGCAGGTTTGTGAATGCGGCAATAGCGGTGCGACGACCTTTACCTGCGCGAGCTTCTCGATTAATCTAGATGATGCAGTGGAGCCACACAAGGACATGTGCAATGCGCCTGATCCCGCTGTTCTCTTAGGCCTGTCAGACCACGAGGGCGGCGGTTTTTCGCACGCGTCGGTTCTTGGACACCACTTCATGGAGACCTCCGAGGGTTTCATGCAGGGCGAGGTAGTGGATACTTCTTGCAGAGCATAGATTTTTTCAGTCGTCAGCTGACGCATACAGCACTTTCTGCCAGCTTCGGCCGCCGCATGTTGCCCTGACACCATCAGCAATCAGTAACTGTACCTTGTGAGCAGAGAGGATGGTCTGGCGACGACAACCAAGAAGAACTCATGTCGGACGTCCAAGCCCGTAAGCTGTTGTTACTGGGGAAGTTCCTGTGGCGCACACGTTTTCGAAGGGTTTTTTGGCCTCGAATATGAGTCCGTCAAATCTGTCAAAATGAAGGTCAAGACAAAGGTCCAGATATTCGGGAGGCTTTCCGCATGGGGGTCTCTGCTAACAGAGCAAATAAAAAACTGGCGAGAGCCAGGTGGGTCCATCTCGTGCATGAAGAAGTTTTGGAGTTAAGCTTAAATCTGTCAAAATGAAGGTCGAGACAAAGACCAGATGTTCGGAAGGCTTCCCGCATGGGGGTCTCTGCGAACAGATCAAAAAAAAACTGGCGAGAGCCAGCTGAGTCCATGTCGTGCATGAGGAAGTCTTGGAGTTGAGCACCATGCACAAATTCCGAATTGTCAGCCACACCTCTTAACACCATAACTCTGCATAGCTCAAGAAGTCCTGTTTAGATCTGGTGCAGATACCTTCTAGAAAATTCCTCCTGCGATAAGAATGGGCCGCCAACACCCGGAAGTGCGATCTGTTACGGAGAAGAATGGGCCAGAAGCAGCCACCAAGACGCGCGAATACGACTGTTACGGATAACTACTGCTACTGCCACTACTACAACTACATCTACCACTTAGTCTTGATGCCTGGGTTGTCAGCATGCACCGCAAGCGTTGAATGCACACTCTGGTGTTGTCTTCCTCATACTCTGGTAGTTGAAGGAACTTGGAGCAACAAGACTTGCTTCTTATCGTCACGCTTTAAAGACCCGCCTAGGGAAGACTCCTTATAGTGCACAAGTTTCCATGGATTTTTCGGTCTCGAAAATGGACCCGTCAAATCGGACAAAAGCTGAACAAGGAACGATCTGTCCGTTTCCAACCAGTGCAACAGCAAAAAGTGCAGTGAGCAACCAGCCGGTCTAGCAACAGTAAATGCAACCAGAAGCAAGGCAGAGGCAAGGAATGTTGCAAATAGAGTCTCTAAAAGCAAAAAAACTGACGAGCTAAGTCCATGTCGTGCATGTTTGAAGTAGAGCACTGTGCATAAATTCCGAACCGTCAGCCACACTTCTCTGCACAGCTCAAGAAGTCTTGTTTAGATCTGGTGGAGATACCTTCCATAAACTTCTCCGCTCTTACACGATCTGTTCCGGCGCCAACCAGTGCGTGCGACAGCAAGTGCAGTTCGAGTCGCAGGCGCGGCTGTAGGAGGATCCGCAGTTTGCGGATAAACTCTACAGCGCTGGCTGTCCCGCGTCTTTAAACCTACGAACTGGTGGCAGAACTTGGATGCTCTGATCAAAGCTGTTGATGAGCAGCCCAAGCGCCATCGTCCCAATCTGACTGAACTCACGAGCAGCGTGGCGGCCACCGAAGACCCATCTACTTTGACGGTGCAGCGGGCCATCCTCTAGGAATGGCGGAAACAAGAGATAGCACTTGCGCTATCTATTACCTTCACTGGTCGATTCTGATCGCTCCTATCGCTCCCCATGTCCCTAACCGCTGGCTCACTGCGCGTCAACGTCGATCATTTTGGCTTTGGCATCTACAGCTTCACGGACAGAGCTATGCGGCACGCTGCTTCTCCGAGGCGGAGACCTGGCGTCCCTGTGTTAACCCGCTGATCGCTGCGGCCCTTGCCAAGCTGTGCGAGCCACTACTGTAAGGGTTCCAGCTCCCGAACCCCTTAAATGCGTAAGAGACATGTTCCTCATTTTGGCTTCTGCCAGACCTTGGAAGATTGCATGCGGCGCTGTGCTTGGAAAAAAAAGGAAGCTAAAGCGAAAGCCCGCGCAGTTGCAAAAGCACCAAAGAAAGAAGGCCGCCGGCAGCAAAACCTGAAGAAACGCGCCCCAGAACTCTCAGTTGCAAACTTGTTTTTTGGCTTGACTGGACCTCGTCGACTACAAGCAAAGGAACAAACTAACAAAACTACAACAAAGCGTTGAAACAGAAAAGCGAAGCTCTACAAAGAGCTGCGGCGCACAGACTTTACCTGTGTTGGACGTTCAGCACAAACTACGGAGCCTCAGCGACCGGTCCGGAGCAACAAAGAGCTGTCGCTCTGAGCTGCCCAAAACAACAGGTGGAGCCAAGACGACCAGGCTCCGGCAAGCCGTTCTAGTCTCGCCAGACAACGGACAGCCCCTGTGTTTTGTTCCGTCGCGATCGTGCACACCAAAATCCAAAAGTCCAAAGCCCACTCCATGCTTGAGCGGCTTCCAGACAGAAGCGCGATCAACTTATTGCCAGCCGGCGACTCTTCACACATCAAAGGACAGAACCAAACGTTTCTCGGCGTGCAAAGCAAGGACGTCGCAAACGGCGTCCAGCGACAACAAGTCGCTCGTTACAGTACGTAGGTAGCCGGGCGAGTGATGCAGACTGTAGGAAGCAAAATGTTGTGCGTCAAAGCCAGAGCAGCGCAAGCCCTAGAAACAGGTGACCAAGGTCACTCTTGTCGAGAGTGCACACCGGAGCTGGAAAGACTCAAGTGGTGGGCAATGCACAGAGCAGGAGTGGCATGGAGGGTGAAGAGAACCCAAACGACGTTGTCGGCGGTTGCAGTGGCTTCCACGGGGGAAAAGCGACTTGAGCCAGATATAACCCGACTTGCCTCAAAAGGTCCGTAAAACCCGGCCACCCAATCCAATTGCAAAGTGCCAACCGCTTGTGGTGCTTTGAGCATTTCGACGCAGTTGAAGCCAAAGCGATGGTTCTCCTTTATTGGTTGGTCGCCCGAGGGGATACAGGCGCAGGAGCTGCCAGGTAGTGATGAGCGCCTCTGGTTCAGACTGGAGCATCATTGGGCGCAGAAACGCTGGAACTGCGGCGGAGAATTTCCTCAGGGTTTTTACGCCAAGGGTTCTTTTCCCCTTAGTGGATATAAATTATGAAAGCGTGTGCTGTACAGGAGGCCCGCCAAGCATCCTAGACACAGCTTCCGGAATTGGCTCCGTAATTCGAGCGTTCTTTTGGCCCATGTGTTGCAACGATGTCCGACGTGGCCCCTCCTGTTCCTCCCCTCAAAGAGTGAGTTGCGCAGGAGTAGAACGTCCTTCGTAAAAATGGTCCTTCTCCTGCCTGTTGCTGGAGACTTTGTCCGCCCGTCTGGCCCGCCTGCGACAGGAGCGTCAGGATGCAAAGGTGTGGTATTGTCTGCGTGTCTACAAGATGTCTTGATTGTCTTTCGTCCAAAGCAGGTAGAAGCGCGCAGAGTCGCTAAGATCCTGAAAGCAGAGCAAAAACGACTTTGCAAGGCATGGTTCTGTCTGCTGCCCCGTCGAATGTAGATGTTTGAACTTGCCCAGGCCAAAACAGTAGCACGGCAGCTTTCTGAATCGCAGTAATTAACCCTTGTCGTTTCTCGCACGATGGCGCGAATGTTTTAACGCGCATTGAGCCCGGCACTGAGAGTGATCAGCGGTCAGTGAGCTTCGCTGTCGCCTCTCTGGTGTTGAACTGTTGCCCCAGCAGCGAGTATCTGTTGAGCAGTGACTAAGCTCTGCCAGCTTTTAGTACGTGAGTCAGTGAGTGTGAATGAGTGAGCTTAGCTGCGACGAACGGCTGCCTGCAGCGCGTAAATTCTTCTTCGGTGTCGGGTGAGCAGTGACCAAGCTTCGCTCTTTCTTTTCCAAGGGAATGAATGTTTACGGCTTTGAGCCCGGCGCTGAGAGTGGTCAGCGGTGCGAGCCCTGCCGAAGCAGTGGGTGAGAGAGCTTGGCTGTGGCCCGAACTGTTGCGTGGCAGCTAGTAACTTCTTCGTCTTCGGTTGAGCGTGAGCGGTTCAGCAGTGTGCAAGCCTTGTCTGAGGCAGAGCACGAATGTTTTACGGGCTTTGAGCCTGGCACTAAAAGCGATGACTCTGCGGAGTGGGGTTTGCCATCTGGCAATGAGGTCTGCCATCTGAGCCAGTGAATGTATGAGCATTGCCCAAACTGTTGCCTGAGCAGCTGGTAAACTTTCCGGCTAGTCAGTGACGAAGCCTTGCTTTGACGTAATCCCAGCCTTCTTTTTCTGAAGGCCACAAAACGTGGTTGCGTTGCGGTGTAGGGTGTAGGGTTTAGGATGAGTAAGTGAGCCTTGCTGTAGTCCATGTGGGCAGCCAAAACTCTTTGTTGACATCTAGCAGGTTTTTCCGAATGCACGAATGTGAGCCCGTCATATCATGCTCATTCGCTTCTGAAATGTTGAGCCTGTTGCAAGGTCGAAGCTGAGCGCCGTAGTCTTTTACGTAGAGCAACGCGCAGCATGGGAAATCTGGATCCGAAATTGTCCGCTTGCAGAAAGCTAGGACAGGCAGACTCTATTGATCCGCCGCAGTTTGATTCGAGATTGTATGCTGCAGGGTGTGAGGATACAGACGAGGGAACCTGAACGAGCCCAGAGGTGGCGGGCAAATGATTTCACCCTTAGGACAAAGCCGGTGGTATAATACTCAGCTGCCAACTGAGTTTGATTGACTCCGGCATGTCTGGGACCTTCCACCGTTCTAATAGTGTTATACTACCCAAAGGGTGTGTAAGTGGGTTCCCTTGGTTTTTGCAGCAGATGGGGTGGGTTCCCTGTGGGTTCCCTTGTTTTTTGCAGCACTTCAGGTGGGCTACATATGGGTTCCCTTGTTTTTTGCAGCATTTCGGGTGGGTCTGTGTATGTTCTTCATTGAGCTTTCTTGTAGATTCCCATGGTTTTTGCAGCATGGACGGTGGGTTCCCTGTGGGTTCCCTAGTTTTTGCAGCATTTTTAAATGGGTTCCCATGGTTTTTAACAATATCGACGGTGGATTCTCTGTGGGTTCCCTTGTTTTTTGCAACACTTCAGGTGGGCAACATATGGGTTCCCTTGTTTTTTGCAGCATTTCGGGTGGTCTGTGTATGTTCTTCACTTAGCTGTCTTGTAGATTCCCATGGTTTTTGCAGCATGGACGGTGGGTTCCCTGTGGGTTCCCTTAGTTTTTGCAGCATTTTTAAGTGGGCTCCCATGGTTTTTCACCGTCGATACGGTGGGTTCTTTGTTTGGTTCCCGGGTTTTTGCAGCATTTGAAGTGGGTTCCCATGGTTTTCCAATAGGCTCTTTTGGCTTTTGCAGCATGTCAGCTGGGTTCCCTGTGGGTTTCCTAGTTTTTTGCAGCAGTTTTAATGGGTTCCCATGGTTTAACAGCATCGACGGTGGATTCCCTGTGGGTTCCTTGCTTTTTGCAGCATTGCAAGTGGGTTCCCATGGTTTTCCCAGCATATATTGCGCAAAGGTCTGGGCGGGCTCCCTTGGCTCTTGCAGTGTGTCAGCTCGGTTCCCTGTGGGGTACATGTGGGTTCCCATGGTTTCTCCAGCTCGCGCATTATGTTTCAGAGAAGAGTGGAACTGAAGAAGATGTTCAGGACAGTGGCTGCAGGTGTGGCCCAGTTCCATCGCACATCTTGCGCTGCATTTGGATTTGCTGCTTTGAAGTAAGGCTGCAAAAAGCACGTCTGCTATCTGCAGTTTGGGTCGAGACCAAAGACGTTAAACAGGCTCACCTCTGATGCACATGAGGCTCGCCGCCCTCCTGTGGTAATGCTCTTGATAAGTTTGCTGCAGCTAAATGCTGGCACGCTGATGCGAGGATTTTGCGGCATCTACTGGTAGATGTTAATCTCAGCTTGTAGCTTCAACTGTTTCGATTGCTTGCTGTACGTGGGCTGTTTTTGCGCTGGGAAGCTCCACTTGCAGGAGCTCTTTTTTCCTACAGAATAGTAGGAAGCCTCGAAGGGCCTCCCCTGTGCGGGAAAGATCTTGTACGAACAAGAACAGAAGCACTTGTCTTGAAACGGCAGCCGATGGCAAGTTTGGCAATTTTTCCAAAAGTATCTCACATTTCACAGCATGTTGGCTTTCTTGGACGTTGATCCAAACAGCATGCGGAAGGAATTTTGTTTTTCCGTGCAGTTTTCCAGCTGAAACGGGTTCCAAAAAGCAGCTCTAGTCCGGGCACCGAAACGGGGCTCCCGATTTTGGCTTTCTTCGTTGGACATACAAGCTCACGCAATTCGGGGCCCCAGATTAGAGCTCAGATTTGGGAGCCATTTCTGGGGCCCAGTTATGCCGTTTTTTCGTCGAGCAGATGCCACATCTGCGTGCACAGCTGGCCGTTGCGTGCAACAGTATATAAACCTCGCCAGCTCTGTTTTGCATTTTGCCGGTGTTCCTTCAAAACTCAAAATAACAAGTTGAACGCTCGCAAACATGTGAACTTTGCAAACAGAACTTTCTCACACAGAGGAGGCCCTTCCAAGCATCCTAGAGAACAGCTTCCGGAATTGGCTCCGTAATTCGAGCGTTCTTTTGGCCCATGTTTTGCAACGATGTCCGACGTGGAAGCACCTCCTGTTCCTCCCCCTCAAAGAGTGGAGTTGCCGCAGGAGTGTAGAACGTCCTTCGTAAATAAATGGTCCTTCCTCGTCTGCCTGTTGCTAGGAGACTTTGTCCGCCCGTCTGGCCCGCCTGCGACAGGAGCGTCAGGATGCAAAGGTGTCGTATTGTCTGCGTGTCTACAAGATGTCTTGATTGTCTTTCGTCCAAAGCAGGTAGAAGCGCGCGTAGAGTCGCTAAGATCCTGAAAGCAGAGCAAAAACGACTTTGCAAGGCATGGTTCTGTCTGTTGCCCCGTCGAATGTAGATGTTTGAACTTGCCCAGGCCAAAACAGTAGCACGGCAGCTTTCTGAATCGCAGTAATTAACCCTTGTCGTTTCTCGCACGATGGCGCGAATGTTTTAACGCGCCTTGAGCCCGGCACTGAGAGTGATCAGCGGTCAGTGAGCTTCGCTGTCGCCTCTCTGGTGTTGAACTGTTGCCCCAGCAGCGAGTATCTGTTGAGCAGTGACTAAGCTCTGCCAGCTTTTAGTACGTAAGTCAGTGAGTGTGAATGAGTGAGCTTTGCTGCGACGAACGGCTGCCTGCAGCGCGTAAATTCTTCTTCGGTGTAGGGTGAGCAGTGACCAAGCGTCGCTCTTTCTTTTCCAAGGGAATGAATGTTTACGGCTTTGAGCCCGGCGCTGAGAGTGGTCAGCGGTGCGAGCCCTGCCGAAGCAGTGGGTGAGAGAGCTTGGCTGTGACCCGAACTGTTGCGTGGCAGCTAGTAACTTCTTCGTCTTCGGTTGAGCGTGAGCGGTTCAGCAGTGTGCAAGCCTTGTCTGAGGCAGGGCAAGAATGTTTTACGGGCTTTGAGCCCGGCACTAAAAGCGATGATTCTGCGGAGTGGGGTTTGCCATCTGGCAATGAGGTCTGCCATCTGAGCCAGTGAATGTATGAGCATTGCCCAAACTGTTGCCTGAGCAGCTGTTAAACTTTCCGGCTAGTCAGTGACGAAGCCTTGCTTTGACGTAATCCCAGCCTTCTTTTTCTGAAGGCCACAAAACGTGGTTGCGTTGCGGTGTAGGGAGTAGGGTTTAGGATGAGTAAGTGAGCCTTGCTGTAGTCCATGTGGGCAGCCAAAACTCTTTGTTGACATCTAGCAGGTTTTTCCGAATGCACGAATGTGAGCCCGTCATATCATGCTCATTCGCTTCTGAAATGTTGAGCCGGTTGCAAGGTCGAAGCTGAGCGCCGTAGTCTTTTACGTAGAGCAACGCGCAGCATGGGAAATCTGGATCCGAAATTGTCCGCTTGCAGAAAGCTAGGACAGGCAGACTCTACTGATCCGCCGCAGTTTAATTCGAGATTGTATGCTGCAGGGTGTGAGGATACAGACGAGGGAACCTGAACGAGCCCAGAGGTGGCGGGCAAATGATTTCACCCTTAGGACAAAGCCGGTGGTATAATATTCAGCTGCCAACTGAGTTTGATTGACTCCGGCATGTCTGGGATGAAGTGGGTTCCCATGGTTTTCCAATAGGCTCTTTTGGCTTTTGCAGCATGTCAGCTGGGTTCCCTGTGGGTTTCCTAGTTTTTGCAGCATTTTTAATGGGGACCTTCCACCGTTCTAATAGTGTTATACTACCCAAAGGGTGTGTAAGTGGGTTCCGTTGGTTTTTGCAGCAGATGGGGTGGGTTCCCCGTGGGTTCCCTTGTTTTTTGCAGCACTTCAGGTGGGCTACATATGGGTTCCCTTGTTTTTTGCAGCATTTCTGGTGGGTCTGTGTATGTTCTTCATTTAGCTTTCTTGTAGATTCCCATGGTTTTTGCAGCATGGACGGTGGGTTCCCTGTGGGTTCCCTAGTTTTTGCAGCATTTTTAAATGGGTTCCCATGGTTTTTAACAATGTCGACGGTGGATTCTCTGTGGGTTCCCTTGTTTTTTGCAACACTTCAGGTGGGCAACATATGGGTTCCCTTGTTTTTTGCAGCATTTCGGGTGGTCTGTGTATGTTCTTCACTTAGCTGTCTTGTAGATTCCCATGGTTTTTGCAGCATGGACGGTGGGTTCCCTGTGGGTTCCCTAGTTTTTGCAGCACTTTTAAGTGGGCTCCCATGGTTTTTCACCGTCGATACGGTGGGTTCTTTGTTTGGTTCCTTGGTTTTTGCAGCATTTTGAAGTGGGTTCCCATGGTTTTCCAATAGGCTCTTTTGGCTTTTGCAGGATGTCAGCTGGGTTCCCTGTGGGTTTCCTAGTTTTTGCAGCATTTTTTAATGGGTTCCCATGGTTTAACAGCATCGACGGTGGGTTCCGTGTGGGTTCCTTGCTTTTTGCAGCATTGCAAGTGGGTTCCCATGATTTTCCTAGCATATATTGCGCAAAGGTCTGGGCGGGCTCCCTTGGCTCTTGCAGTGTGTCAGCTCGGTTCCCTGTGGAGTACATGTGGGTTCCCATGGTTTCTCCAGCTCGCGCATTATGTTTCAGAGAAGAGTGGAACTGAAGAAGATGTTCAGGACAGTGGCTGCAGGTGTGGCCCAGTTCCATCGCACATCTTGCGCTGCATTTGGATTTGCTGCTTTGAAGTAAGGCTGCAAAAAGCACGCTATCTGCAGTTTGGGTCGAGACCAAAGACGTTAAACAGGCTCACCTCTGATGCACATGAGGCTCGCCGCCCTCCTGTGGTAATGCTCTTGATAAGTTTGCTGCGGCTAAATGCTGGCACGCTGATGCGAGGATTTTGCGGCATCTACTGGCAGATGTTATAATCTCAGCTTGTAGCTTCAACTGTTTCGATTGCTTGCTGTACGTGGGCTGTTTTTGCGCTGGGAAGCTCCACTTGCAGGAGCTCTTTTTTCCTACAGAATCGTAGGAAGCCTCGAAGGGCCTCCCCTGTAAGCACCGTGCACAAATTCCGAACCGTCAGCCGCACCTCTCGATACCATAACTCTACACAGCTCAAGAAGTCCTGTTCAGATCTGGTGGAGATGCCTTCCAGAAAATTCCGCCGCTCTTGTATGATCTGTTCCGGCCGACCTTCTCGATACCATAACTCTGCATGGCATGGCTTGATCTGCTCTGTTCAGAGATGCTAGAGTCACCTCTGGAAAAATTCCCTGTCTTTGTCCGATCTCAAAGCTGCACAGTTATGGGGCTGTCGGGCGACCCCATTTTAAGGCCCGCAAAACACAAGCAATTCTGGCTTCGCCAGGTCGGTCCTCCACAGTTGCATTCCGCTGGCTGCAGCACTTTTTATGGGCGAACACAAAGCTGCTTTGGACAAGTTCCGACCTTCCAAACGGTCCTCCACCAGACGCTCCCCAAAGTCAATACAATCAATGACATGCGCAGCTGACGAGATTCATCCGCTGTGGGTGCAGGAATCAAACTTGCGACCCCAAAACTGGGGCCGTCTCGCGGCCCCAGAAAAGGAGCCGCGAAATGCAGCCAACCTCCTTTAACATATTTTGACTGGCAACTAGAGGACCCCAAAATCGGGGCCGCTTGGCGGCCCCTGTTTTGGGGTCGCGAATTTCGCATGTTGGGGCCCAAGCCAAGCCCGTGCATTCCACACACACTGCTACATCAAGGCGACCCGCCCACAGTCAGGCACCCAGTGTGGAAAAATCATTCTCCAAGAACAAAAATTTCCAACAGACAGCTTGCCTGTGGAAGTGAAAGACATGAGAGAACAGTTGCACTCCGCTGGCTGCAGCACCATTAAGGGCAAGCAACACAGCTGCTTTGGACAAGTTCCGACCTTCCAAACGGTCCTCCACCAGACGCTCCCCAAAGTCAATACAATCAATGACATGCACAGCTGACGAGATTCAGCCGCTGTGGGTGCAGGAATCAAACTTGCGACCCCAAAAATGTGGCCGTCTCGCGGCCCCAGAAAAGGAGCCGCGAAATGCAGCCAACCTCCTTTAACATATTTTGACTGGCAACTAGAGGACCCCAACATCGGGGCCGCTTGGCGGCCCCTATTTTGGGGTCACGAATTCCTATTCTGGGGCCCAAACCCAAGCCCGTACGTTCCAAACTGCTACATCAAGGCGACCCGACCACAGGCAGGCATCCAGTGTGGAAAAATCATTCTCCAAGAACAAGAATTTCCAACAGACAGCTTGCCTGTGGAAGTGAAAGACATGAGAGAACAGAGGGGGGCCACTCAAGCGAACCCAAATTGCTTGGCTTGTTCGACCCCACAATTGGAGCCGCGTGTGCTGCAGTTGGTCCGCACCCAAAGTGGACATCGGCGGCACTGGTGGCCGAACAGGTGTTCCAGACACAGCAGCTAAAAACAGAGTGTGTGCATCCGCTGTCACAAACTTCGGCCCTTCGGAGATCTTGCGCCTCAGCACGGACGGACAACATCGCAACTCTTGAAGGGACTTTGTTGCTCAGCAAATTCCATCACATCTCCGCGCTACAGACCCAAGCAGGATTCTGCGCCTGTTTGGAAAAAGTGTCATTTGATCTTTGGTGTTTTTCGGCTCAAATGTTAGAAGTGCTTTTTTGAATCAGGTTAGTGACCGCACCTGCGCAAAGAGACACGCAACCAAAAAAGCAATTCATTGGTCTTGATACCTTTTATCAAGATGTAGCAACAATCATCTTCTAATCCAAGCATTGGAAAGAATGGTGTTTGCTTGCAAAAGTTTGAAAAAAAAAACCATTTGACGCTCGCAGACTCAGAGAGCAAAAAGAAATTGAAGTGGAGGCGCAACTTCCGGCAGCGAAAAGTGTAGTTCGGACTGTTTGAGGGAACGCAAACAGCCGTTCCAGCAACAGCAAATGCAACCAGAAAAAAATCTGGCAAGAGCCAGATGAGTCCATGTCGTGCATGAAGGGTTTGGGAGTTTTTTAACCAGACACCGACAGGCGTGGCGCGGCTCTTTCTGGTAAGAGTCTCTGCAAGCTGAAGTCTTTCGACGACTGCGAGCTGGAGAGCCGACCTGGTGAAGCCAGAATTGCTTATGTTTTTGCGGGCCCGACAGCCCCATAACTGTGCAGCTTTGAGATCATACAAAGACAGGGAATTTTTCAAAGGTGACTCTGCATTTCTGAACAGAGCAGATCAAGCCATGCCATGCAGAGTTATGCTATCGAGAAGGTCGGTCGGAACAGAATTTAGAAGAGCAGCAGAATTTTCTGGAAGGTATCTCCACGAACAGGACTTCTTGAGCTGTATGAGTTGTGTTCGAGAGATGTAGCTGACGATTCGGAATTTGTGCACGGTGCTTGACTCCAAAACCCCTCATGCACGACGTGGCTTTGCTCTCTGAGTCTGTGCGAGCGTCAAATCGGGTTTTTCTTTTTTCAAACTTTTGTAAGCAAACACCATTCTTTCTGATGCTTGGATTAGAAGATGAGTGTGGCTACATCTTAATAAAAGGTATCAAGACCAATAAATTGCTTTTTTTGGTTGCGTGTCTCTTTGCGCAGTTTGCACTTGCTGTCACAAACTTCGCCTTCGGAGGTCTTGCGCCTCAGCACGGTTGGACACAAAGGGACTTTGTTGCACAGCAAATTCTACATCTTCGCGCAACACAGACGCGCACTCGTTTTGTCTCGTTTCGTTTTTGCTTCGAATGTTTTTTTCAGTCAAGTGAAAGATGCACACTCTGTTTTTGTTGGTAGCGGACTTCTGTGAAGCGCCACTGCCTCACCTGTGCAAGGTAGGAGTTGAGAGTTTTCTTAGAAGGTACTTGTGCCAAGAAAGCATCAACTGACCTGTTTGGACAAGATCCTGTTTGTCCGGTAAGTCCGCCTGCAGCTCAAAGGTGGAAGTGTTCTAGCTGCTGTGTCTGGAACGCCTGTTCGGCCACCAGTGCCGCCGATGTCCACTTTGGGTGCGGACCAACTGCAGCACACGCGGCAATTGTGGGGTCGAACAAGCTTCGCAATTTTGGCTTCGCTTTGAGTGGCCCGCCTCTGTTCTCTCATGTCTACCACTTCCACAGGCAAGCTGTCTGTTGGAAATTTTTGTTCTTGGAGAATGATTTTTCCACACGGATCGCCTTGATGTAGCAGTGTGGAATGCACGGACTTAGGCTTGGGCCCATTTTTGGGGTCGCAAGTTTGATTCCTGCACCCACAGCGGCTGAATCTCGTCAGCTGTGCTGTGCATGTCATTGATTGTATTGACTTTGGGGAGCGTCTGGTGGAGGACCGTTTGGAAGGTCGGAACTTGTCCAAAGCAGCTGTGTTGCTTGCCCTTAATGGTGCTGCAGCCAGCGGAGTGCAACTGTGGAGGGCCGACCTGGCGAAGCCAGAATTGCTTGTGTTTTGCGGGCCTTAAAATGGGGTCGCCCGACAGCCCCATAACTGTGCATCTTTGAGATCGTACAAAGACAGGGAATTTTTCCAGAGGTGACTCTAGCATCTCTGAACAGAGCAGATCAAGCCATGCCATGCAGAGTTATGGTATCGAGAACGTCGGCCGGAACAGATCATACAAGAGCGGCGGAATTTTCTGGAAGGTATCTCCACCAGATCTGAACAGGACTTCTTGAGCTGTGTAGAGTTATGGTATCGAGAGGTGTGGCTGACGGTTCGGAATTTGTGCACGGTGCTTAACTCCAAAACCCCTCATGCACGACATGGGCTCACCTGGCTCTCGCCAGATTTTTTTTGCTCTCTTAGCAGAGAGCCATTTGCAACATTCCTTGCTCTGCCTTGCTTCTGGTTGCATTTGCTGTTGCTGGAACGGCTGTTGCGTTCCCTCAAAAGAACAGTCCGAACTGCACTTTTCGCTGTCGGAAGTTGCGCCTCTACTTCAATTTCTTTTTGCTCTCTGAGTCTGTTCGAGCGTGAAATCGGAGTCTTTTAAAGCTTTTGAAAGCAAACACCATTCTTCCCAATGCTTGGATAAGAAGATGATTGTGGCTACATCTTCACAAAAGGTCTTAAGACCAATGAATTGCTTTATGGTTGCGTGTCTCTTTGCGCAGGAGGTTGCATCCGCTGACACAAACCTCGGCCTTCGGAGATCTTGCGCCTCAGCACGGACGGACAACATCGCTCGCAACAGGCGCTTCAAGGGACTTTGTTGCTCAGCAAATTCTACATCTCCGCGCAACACAGACCCGTGCTACCCCCCCGCAACACAGATCCGTGTATTTTCTGATTTCGGGCAGGATTCTGTTTGGAAAAAGTGTCATTTGATCTTTGGTGTTTTGCAGTCTGCCTCATTTGTTAGAAGTGCTTTTGAATCAGGTTAGTGCACTCGTTTTGTCTCGTTTCGTTTTGCTTCGAATGTTTTCAGTCAAGTGAAAGATGCACACTCTGTTTTTGTTGGTAGCGGACTTCTGTGAAGCGCCACTGCCTCACCTGTGCAAGGTAGGAGTTGAGAGTTCTCCTAGAAGGTACTTGTGCCAAGAAAGCATCAACTGACCTGTTTGGACAAGATCCTGTTTGTCCTGTAAGTCCGCCTGCAGCTCAAAGGTGGAAGTGTTCTAGCTGCTGTGTCTGGAACGCCTGTTCGGCCACCAGTGCCGCCGATGTCCACTTTGGGTGCGGACCAACTGCAGCACACGCGGCTCCAATTGTGGGGTCGAACAAGCTTCGCAATTTTGGCTTCGCTTGAGTGGCCCCCCTCTGGACTACCAGCGTATGACGGCGATGCTGTGGCAGGTCTGCAAGAGTCTACTTTTAAGGGCGTTTTGGAGCCCGAAAAGGGCTATTCATCTCGGTCGCCTTTTTTTTTCAGGCAATCGAGAGGAATAGCGGTTTCGGGTGTTTTGGGCCCGAAAGGCCCATTCTTCCAGAGTTTCTATGTACAAGAGGGTGGAAGAATAGCGGAGTTTTGAGTTTTCCCAAAATAGAAGTACCTTTTTGGGGGTCCAGGTTATCAGAGATCCGATTACTTAGGGTACTAGATTAGGGTCCCCTATTTTCGGAAACTCCCATATGGTTTCGCAGGGTACTGTTGATAGACAAAATCCTACATGACTCTAAGGACTCTAAACTATGGGAACTATGGTATATTCCTTATAATGGGTAATGCAGGATTTTTGTTCATCAACTGCAATAGCATCCCTTATCCTTCTAGGGTCTAGGATTTAGGGCTTAATGCCTTTATAGTCTTACTCCAAGATACTCTAACACGAAAAGCGCAGCCGAGGCACCTTCCGCTCGTAGAGAAGCATAGACGTCGTCTGAGAAGCTGATCACAGCGTCCGAATCGCGCAGGCGCGCCTCAGCCAATGGACCACAGAAAGATCTCCATAACCTGGCCGCAGGACGAGCACAACAAGCAGGAAGCCCGCCCACCTCCTGCCGCGCCTTGCCGTTTGCAGCCCTCTGTGGTGTCCACGCCGTTTGGCAGTGTCGCAAACGGGTTGAGTCTCGCGCTTGTCACGCCAAGGGGTCTGGGTTTTCCCTTTGGTCGGTTGAAATTATGAAAGCGTGTGCTGGAGCGGGCTGCTGCCTGCGGCGCTGGTCATTACATTCCTTTTCTGCAGCCGGGTCGTCACTGTCCGGTTTGCCCTTCGGGGTGGAATTGTTTCCTTGGCCGGTTTTGGGTAGGCACCTCTGTGTCTCGCATCATGGCTGTCTTTCGCCGTTGCCTGCAACATACGTTGCTCGCCCTTCACTTCCCCGTGTGGATCTTGCCTTCAATGGCGTTTCTAGCTTGCCATGGCCGACAAACAGTCACACGAGCCTGTGGAAGTGTGAGACCCGCAAGGCAATGCCCGCCACGGTGATCTCTGCCGGCCCTTGCAGTCGACTCAGAGTTCCAGCATGGCTGGTGGCATCGATGTGGTCTTGGCGGCAGCGGATTTGCCTTCCCAGTGTCGTGGTCGAGCATTCTGGCGTTGTTCATGCCCGCTGTCGAGGGAATCGGATTTGTCCTTCGGGGTGGGTGGGATTGCTTCCTTGGCTGGTTTTGGGTAGGCACACCTGTGCCTCGCATCATGGCTGGCTTCAGCTGTCGCCTGCAACATACGTTGCTCGCCCTTCACTTCCTCGCATGGACTTCGCCTTCAGGCGTTTCTAGCCTGCCATGCCCGCCAAGCGGTCACACCAGGCTGTGGAAGTGCGAGACCCGCAAGTCAATGCCGTCACGGTGATCTCTGTCAGCCCTTGCAGCCGACCCAGGCTTCCAGCTCACGCTGGGGACATTGATGTGGTTATGGCGGCAGTGGACTTGCCATCTCTGTGTCGTGGTCGAGCACCCTGTTGTTGTTCATGCCAGCAATTTTGCCGAGAGCGTGTGGCCCACGCCGTTTGCCAGTGTCGCAGAGTGACCGCGTCTCGCGTTTGTCACTCCATGGGTCCTTTGGATTCCCTTGGTTATGGAGGTGTGCCGGAACGGGCTGCTTGCCTGCGGCACTCCTTGCACTCCATTTCCATCTGCCACCTGCGCCATGGCCGTGGACTTTTGGATTTTGGTGTGCACGACCGTGATGGAACAAAACACAGGGGCTGTCCGTTGTCTGGCGAGACTAGAACGGCTGCCGGAGCTTGGTTTTGGCTCCACCTGTTGTTTTGGGCGGCTCAGGGTGACGGCCCTTTGTTGCTCCAGACCGGTCGCTGAGGCTCCGTAGTTTGCTGAACGGCTACCACCGGCAAAGCCTGTGCGCCGCAGCCCTTGTAGAGCTTCGCCCTCTGTTTCACCGTTTTGTCGAGTCTTTTGTCTAGTTGGTAGTTTGTTAGTTTGTCGGGACCGAGAGCTACAGCCGTAGTCGACGAGGCCCATTCAGGCCAAAAAAGGGCTGAGAATAAGCTGCACCGCTAACGATTGTGCTTCGGCGCTCGTCATGACGCCCCTCAAAGCTGGGGGCTCGGGCAGGTGCCAGCTGCGACGAATGCACAAGCATGCCAACCAGCCGGCTTCGAGGAGGCAGCAAAGAGAGCACCAGGGCCCGGGCGATGAAACCTCCGTGAAGCGAGCCGCGACGCAGACTCCAGACTTGGAAGATGGACAGACGATTTATTTATATAAATCTTTAAATGCCTCTATGCCTGGACGCCGGGGATAGAGGCATTTAGAGATTTATATAAATAAATTCCCCGGGGAAGCCAGCTTCAAAGAGAGGAGTGCACCAAGCTTCGGACCGCTCATCGGAGACCTGGGCAAACCAAGAGGGCAGAGCAAGTAGGGAAAAGTTGTCTGTCTGTCGGTCGCTGCGCTCACGCTTCCTGTCTCACCTTGCGGTGAAAGTGATCAGTACCAGAAGCGTGTCCAACCGGAGTTTTTCCTCACGAGTTTTCACGAAGAACGGTGTTTTCCCTGAAGTTTTCCTGAAGCATGATGAACATCAGAGTGTTTTCAGTTTGTTTGCTGTGAGAGCGGACTTCTAGACTCTAGACGAAGTCCGGGGAACACCTGGGCCATAGAGCAGAGTTACCAGTGCAGAGAAGCCGTTAGGAGTCCTTAGGACTTGCCACGGAAGTGAGTGTGCTGAAGTCTCTGTCCGCGCCCCGTTTCACTTGGCTCAAGCCTTGCACTGCGTGACAAGCGCGTGGTGAACAGTTGGTTGCGAGGAAAGGTGTAAAAGTGCTGTTAGCTTCCACTGCTGTAGTCTTGCTTGACGTAGTCAGTCAGTCGGCTTGCACCTCCTTTGTACTAAACCTAGAAGTGTGCCTCAAGGCGCGTTTGGGTTTTAACGTGGTAGCGGAGCTCAAGGTTGCTCCTCAGAGCCATGGACCCACGAGCCGAGCCTGGCCGCGACCGTTCCCCAAGAGGACGGAGTTCTATTGTCTTGGATGACAGGGCAACGTCCTTCCGGAACAAATCAGGTAAGCCTGCGTGGCCGAAGCGGCAACAGACAAAGACGAACTGAAGCAGCCCAATGCCATGCGCCAAGACACCCTTGGCCCTTGGCAAAGAGGAGCATGTCAGGCAACCGTCCAGCCCGAGCGGCGGAATTTAGAGACAGAAACTAAGGCCCTAATAACAAGCGCCAGTAAATTTTGAGAAGCCCTGGAATGACATGATTTGAAGGTGTTGCCGGTCCTCCTGGGACGAAAGCCGGCCATTGCCCTAAACGGAGCTACCAATGAAGTTCGAGAGCTCGGTTCCAGAACCTTTCCCAGAGCAACGATCAAAAGACTAGAGTTTTGGGGTTGCGCTACGTATCATTACAGAAATGGGAGCTACAAAGCTGTCCTGTTACTGCTGTTCTTATTGTCATTACTACCTGCTGTTCCGGACGTCAAGCTCTGAAATTAGTGCCTGCTGTTTTTAAATATCTCCGTGGCAACAACTTATTTCCTAGGGTCGATTTTTCTGTCCCTTGCTCCTGTGCAACTACTAGCGTGCCTGAAGCTGCATAGAGGGCTGCCAACTTTAAGGAATTAGTCAAGTGGGCTATCGTCACAGAGCGAGGGCATGCCTGCAGCCGCTCCTAAAACAGGGTTTTGCACTGAAGCTTCGGGACGGAGATGCCAACATCGTTGCTCGAGATTGCTGTGAAATACTATTGTTCTGTCTTCTTGCGAGAAAACCGCTGACAAGAGTTCAACGCACTCTTGTGAGAACTATATAATGCGTTGACTAGTCAGCCATCGCATCTCGACAATCGTCCATGTGTTCTCATTTGAAATAGGCCTATCCCCATGTATTCCGCAACATCGGGAAACAAGCACATCGATTATTGCAGTAATTTTCTTTTCGTAGTTTGTGAAGTGTGTCATTATTGCGTGCTTGCCCGAAGCCTATGCATGCCATATACAAGTCATAATATATATATATATATATATATATATATATAAGTTGCTATGTTACCAGCTTGTGAACTGGGAGCCCTAAACCCGAACTGGGAGGCAAAATGTCCAAACAACGCCCCAAATGCCCTTGATGGATTAAGGCCGAGGCGGATGTCGAAGCGGGTCAGGTCGAAGTGGATGCTGCTGTGTTGGCATTTCTGGAACGGTATCTGGTTAGGGTTGAGCTGTTTAGAGCGTCGGCGTCGGGCTGAGCAGGTTTCGAGGATCCGTTCAGACAGAGAAATGCAGTCAGAGTAAAAGGATCCTCAGTACTTGT
The DNA here is from genome assembly GCA_905221615.1 of Symbiodinium sp. CCMP2592. NCBI lineage: Eukaryota > Dinophyceae > Suessiales > Symbiodiniaceae > Symbiodinium > Symbiodinium sp. CCMP2592. The sequence continues at coordinate 1,005,338 of CAJNDT010001890.1, read as the reverse complement.
GCCAATGGACTGCCGTCAAGGACTTTCCGCTGCCGCGCACTCCGAAAGCGAAGAAAGCGGACTCTGGGCAGCATCGGGCAAGATTTCCCAAGCATTGTTGTTACGAGCTGCTCTTCACCAAATATGACTCCGTCCTGGGAAGGAGTTTGGAATAGAGGCAGAGTACTCCTGCAGTGCAGCGCCCAGTTCAGCCAGCAGTTTGCACGTGGAGTCACTTCTGGATTTTGCTGCAGGTTGGGTGCTCGATCCACTCTGGTCGGTTCGTCCCTGGCACAGTTCCGCGGTGCACTCCTTGCATCCACATCTCCGACAATCCGTGCTCTCCGCTCAGGCAAACCTAGACGGCGACGCTACCGACCACAGGCCGGTTGAAGTGCAATATTCTGCATAAGAAGTTATATAGAGTTATATAACACACAATAATATAAGATAGTGTGCTATGACATGATATAGTACATATATGTTAAATGGCTATATGAAGTGCTATCTGACGTGATATACTGACAACATGAAGCAGAATATAGTAGGACAGAACAGACTACGTTTTCAGTTTCACAGTATGTAGCATGCAAGACTATCCTATGGCGTTGGGCTTGCGAGTGTGGAGTGCGTCTTTGTTCCCAGCCCGATCCGGACTTCTTCGAGCCGGACTCGGATGAGGCCGCGCTACCGGCACGTTCTTTAGAGAGTTTATGGCTTAGGCTTCGGGTTTAAAGGGCACTTAAGGCTTCGGGCACTCAGGGCAATTGGGGCAGCTAGGGTTTAAGGTTTAGGGTCCAGGACACTTAGGGTTTAGGGCACTTGCGGTAAGGTTCAGGGTCTAGGGCACTTACTGTAAGGTTTAAGGCTTACGGCACCGGAGGAGCTTCGGCAAATTCGCCCAGGCGCGTTCCCCAAACTCTAGGGCCATGTGGTTTCCGCTCTCCGACTTCTCCAAAGTATCGGTTAAGGGTTTAAAGTTAGGGTTTAGGGTTAAGGGTTCAGGGTTTAGGGTTTAGGGTCCCAAGCACCTTAATCCATCCAGGAAAGGATGTCTGAACGATGGGTGCCTGGTCATTGCTTCTAGGCCACTGGCTCCCCTTACACAGGATAGGAGGTTGATGGTCTCGGCCTGGGTTTAAGTGGCTGGGTTAGAGGGGTTCAGGGTTTAGGATTATTGGGTTTAGGGTTTTGGGCCTGTGCGGTATGCTCATCCAGCTTGTCATGTGACGCTCGGTACCACAAGTGCCTTCCCCGGTGTCCTACCTCGCTTGTGCACCTTTGCTTGCGGCTTGAACCCGGAGCCATAGCTACCATAGCTATAAAATCATGAAGACTTCAATTGGCCACCCGATACAGAAGTGAGGCTTGCCTCTCAAGTGATCTCGAATTGCGATCTGCCTGAGACCTACTGTGGTTACGACTGAAGGACGTCTTCGGGCAGTGCTGGGCTCTTTTGGGGAAGTAGGGCTATAAATCCTAGCATCTGAAGCCTAAGACAGAGCACAGCCGGGACATCCAGAAATGCACCATGCTCGGCATCCAAAGTTACAGTAAAGCAAACAGAACTTGCAACCACGACGTTATACCTCCTTTGGTCCTGCAGAACCAGAGGCCCCAAGCCCTCAACCCTGCTCCTGCAAGTGTGAAGGCGGACAGTGACACCACGCTGCCATGTTCCGAGAAGGCACTGCTGATCTTGAACGGTCAAGGTCTCGAAACTTCTGTAGGGAGCCCAAAATCTGTATACTTGGAAAAGCAACACAAGAGATATATGTATATATATATATATATATGTACATATATATATATACACTATACGCGCACATACATCTGCAGGTTCTCTGTTGTAGTGGATATGGAAGGTTAGGGCTAAGGGTTGGCGTGAAGTCTCTATGGTTTATGCTTTTGGGCCGTCGGCCCCCAGCTTTAATCAACCTTGGGTTTGCAGTGGTGGTTTTCGCTGTGGGATTCGGGGTCGCGGCGTGGAGTTGATATGGCGTGCTTGGGAACGGAGGGCGAGTACTGTGAAGGCCAGTAAGTTTGTTTGCCGTGTATGAAGTCCTTTATCAGTCTCTGATGTTTACCTGCATTTCTTGCCAGGTCTTGCCTTCTGCTGGAGATGGCCCAACGACGCGAGAGCCGAGATCTTGAGCAGAAAAATGACAGAGTATTCTGCTGTTTTCCGGGATCTCGACTCAGTGTGGGGATTGAGAACTGGTAGATTGTTACGTACTGCAGTCGAGCCATCGGATGCCCCATCACCCCCAACTCCAAACCGGACCATACACCCTCAACCCTAGAACGATGCGCTGTTGCATTCAGTCGGCTTCAGTTTCGGTGCTTGATGTCCCTTTCCGTGCCTGTCTGCCTGTCGTTGTGGGCGCTGCAGCCCTCCCGTGCGAGCATCCTGCGCGAACTGTTTCACGCAGTGAATGATAACGATCAAAGCCGAGGGCTCCACTTACTCAAACCATGGGTTATTGGCTTACATAATGCAACTGCTGGTTCCAAGCTTTAGGATTCGAGCAGCAACTCAGGGTTTGTGAAAGCTTCTGCGGCTCACAGTCGTTGCGATTTTAGGGCTTGCAATCTAGCCTAGCGCTCTGACAGCGTTCCTTGCAACAAACACCTTCCGCATGAGGATGCCTTCATCAACGTGAAGATATCAAGTTAAGCGTCTTTGCAATCAATTCGTGTTGATGTTCGGTTTGTGGTTCGTGCTGAAGTATGGCAGCTAGCCCCGTGTTTCCACCAGGCACGGGCCGCTTGTGAAATCGCTCGCAGATCGTGTTTCCTAGTGGTGTGTCCTGAACTGCTGAACTCTTGTGGCACTTGATGGGTGAGGCATGGTCTAGTAACTAGTATGCAAATTGCAGATTGGAGTAGTGTAGGTTCAGGGATGTTCAGGGAGCATGTGTTGAGAGCCACGGGTAGCGCAGTTTTCCGGTCTGCATTGTTGCAGCTTCGGAGCAGTAGCACCCTTTCGAGAAGGGACTTTGTCCATGCTGCTGTCTAAGAAAAACTTCGAAGCCTAGACGGCTTCTGCGTTGGGAGAAAGGCGAGCTCAATGATGTCGAAATTCTGGACCGGATCAACGAGCGGTTCGCTGAACTGGAGGCCATGATGTGGGTTGCTGTGAGCAGGTAGTGGGCGTTTCGCAGGAATGTTTTTCCACTCCACTTTGCATTAACGCACCCTCTTTCATCTCTTTCCCATGCTTGCTCGCTCACTCGTTTTTCTCTAGCGAGTATGATGACGCCAGGCGAGCGTCTCGCCTGTTCCACTTCTCGACGCCCGCATCAGCGAGTTAGATCGCTTGGTCAAGGCGCTGCAGGGGTGATTCGTGTCGAGAGCTTCAACCACGAAACGGACCTCGAAACCTCATAAACCTCGTAGACCCTAAACCTAAACCTCAAAAACCTAAGCCCTAAACCTCCTCAAAACCCTAGACCCTTTGAACTGCTTTGTGCGGCTTTGCGGAGTCCGGCCCAGGCTATCATTATGCAGCGCGGTGGCGAATCTTTGGAGATCAACGTCGACGAACATTTTCCACAAGTGCGCATTTGCCTTACGGAGCGTTTGCTTTTTTCAGGGTTGCGCTTCTGCGTCCGCCTGGTGGAAGTCTTGTTCTGCATTTTCGCTCCGACATGAGGTTTGGCGGAGGCTGGCATCATTATCTCAGGCTACCTGTGCAAAGTACATCCTGTCAAGGGTGGAAGGGTGGAAGCAGTAGCGTGAGCTTGACTTTGGGCCGCCCTGTAGTGGCAGTGGGCAAATGTTACCAACACTCCACGATTTTGCTGCCAGAACATGATGAGAATGATTCCCCGCTGAAGTTTCCCACGATCAGCGGCAAGGCCGGGGTCTGTATCCTTACGACAATAGTCAGACTATGGTTACGGATCAGTAATGATAGGGTACTATGATGTTCGTGTAAGTTGCAAAAGCTACAAGTGCCGACCTCTGTGTGACACTTTGTGCTGCGTGTGAAGTTGCAGCCTTCTGGTGCTTTCTGCGCAGGAGTTTGAGTCTGAAGTGTCCAAGTTATCGAGACGGCGGTCGAGCTTTGATCCTCCAAAGATGGACTGCGCAGTCTTGCAGGTCATATTTCTTGTGGTGTTCCCAGAGCCTCCAAAACCCCTTAATTAAGGAATATACCTCAAATTATAATAGGATCCCTAATATGATTTAAGGTATATTCCTTAATTAAGGGGTTTTGGAGGCTCTGGGTTCCGTTTCTCGTCACGCCCAAGCTCGGCTTCAGGGTTCTTGGTGTTGGGGTCACGAATGGTCGCGGCATCTCTCGTGGTGCTTGGGAGGACACGATTACCGAAAAAGTCTTGGACACCCAAACCAAAGATGCCCGGCCTTTGGCTTTAGGACGTCTACGACTCACGCTCTACCTGTTAGTGTTTAGGGTTTAGGGTTTAGGGTTTAGGGGTTTAGGGTTTAGGGGTTTAGGGGTTTAGGGTTTAGGGTAGTGACCAGAGCAGTTCAGCAGACAGCCCAGGAGTACTACAGATTCGGCGAGTCGACGTGGGATCTGTTCCTCTTTATCGGCACGGGTGCTCTAGGTCCCGAGCCTCAGAAAAACTCACAGCCCTCTCAGGGTTTAGGGTTTAGGGTTTAGGGTTTAGGGTCAATGATTTGATGGTGTATTATGGGGTTGAGGAGTTTGCGCCTAGCGACATGAAGGCGTGCTCTTAGGGTTTTGACTTTGGACTGCTGTGGTGTGATCGTTTTGTCGAGGTCCCCTGGGCTCTTGTCAAACCTTCGTGCTGGCCGTGGTCAATGTCATCATGCTCCTGAGTCCAGAAAGACACGATAGACTATAGAATCTGGTTTAGGGTTTAGGGTTTAGGAAGCCAAAATAATTGCGAACATTGTTCCTTAGGGTTCCTTACTGTAAACTTCGTAAATGTACTATGACATTGTGTAGCCAAGAACACGGCACCACCATAACTACCAGCAACAACATGTTTGATGTAGCTAGCGCTACCACCAGCACCGCCGCGACAAGGTAGCCTCCCTGCCATTCCTGGCATTTTCTTGCCTCTCCAATTTGAAGGCTCGAAGCTGTAAGGCTAGATCTCCAGATTGGCCATCGCGCCCAGGCAGATCGTCTTCGTGGGCATCGCCTGGTATAACTTCCTGGAACCTGAAGTGGACGAAAGGTCGATTCTGGATGCTCTCCGCTGGCGCCGTTCCTCAGGACGATGGCCAGTTATCAACTTGCCTCGAAGCCTCTGGCTCAAAAACCCTAACCCCCAAACGCTTACATGAGTTGTGCCTTCCACGGTGTGGGTTCTGCCGACCTTAACCGCCTAGGTGGAAAAAGGTGCCCCCCCAAAAAAACCCTTACATGACGCGTCGTTTGTTGAACGAAGGAGGTCGAAGCCTCGGTAGATGGCTACGAGGGGAGTGGTGCGCTCGTGAACCCATGTCTCCAGAATTGCGAAGGCAGCCAAGTTGTCATCAAAGTGTGATGCACCCGAAGCCCAAAACCCGATATCCGATACGCTTTGGAGCTTCAGGTTTGGAGTGTCGTCCAGCAGGGTCTTTCGAAGTGGGTTCAAAATTAGGGTCCCCTTCTTGGGCTCCTATTATAATACGGCACCTAAGATTTAGGATATTCAGAAAGGGGCCCTAATGTTGACAACCACCCAAGTCAATCAGGGCCTTGGTGGCAGGACACGCCCTCAGCGAATATGGGAGTTTCCGAACATAGGGGATCCGAATTTAGTACCCTAAATAGTAGGATCCTTATTATAAAGACCCCAAAATAAGGTACCCCTAATAAACCCTAAGCCGAAGGACACGCCCTCAGCGAGTATGACGCGCAGTCTCAGACTTCCCTCGCGGAGTTTTTGTCATAGTTGGGTAACATTTTACATCTTTATGGGTACTTAAACCCAATAAGGAATCGACATATTTTTATGGGTACTTATACCCAATAGGGAATAGAAATCTGAATTTTTAATCCTATCCCAACCATGAACTAGGAGCGGGTGTGCTCTCTTGACAAGCTTCTTGGCCCGCAGCTGTTTCATGCCGTGGGTTTTGTGGGGTTTAGTGTTTCGTGTCAGACTATGTGAGAATCGTTAAGCTTGGTGGTGGCTTGCATGACAACTTTATTCTTGGTTTGGTTTGCTTGCCCACATTTGTCAACTGAGCCCTTTGTAAGGTCATTGCACATCTCCGGGCTGCAGGTATCTCTGCTGGATAACATTCGCCACTTGGCTTGTCATTACGACCCCATCTTGACGCACATCCGCATGTTCCCTCTGCTCAGCCCAATCTGTGCGAGGCAAGTATGTGAAGCCAGACGCCGTTGGCTTTGAGGCCGTCTTCACGGGGCAGATGCTATGCAGCTTGTTTGCACTTGTTGTGCATGTGCATGATCTAGCAGTCTCTGCTGTCTGCTTTGTATGACCAGCTTGTGAGGTCTGGTTGCTTTGGTATGCTGGTACCTGATGGTTGCCAAGGAGGCCAAGCCTTCAAGCCTCAAACCCCGAACCCCGAAAGTCACTCAGAAGCCCTAAACGGGCCTAAACCCATGCCAAGATAATCTCTACGAACTCGCAGTGCTCTGGTTTCTTGTCCGTCGATTAAGCTGCAAGCATGCCCGGAGCAAAAATGCATGCAGACCTCCCCTCCTCCTCCTCCTGAACTCCTGAACCCCTAAACCAATACACCCCAGAAGCCCCAACGCCAGATCAATCATGCTCTGGCTCTGCACCGCGGGATCATGGCGCTTCCTCGGGGCGCCTCGTCTGTTTGGCTTTACCGTTTAGCGTTTAAGGCCTAGGTTAGGGTTTAGGGTTTAGGGTTTAGGGTTTAGGGTTTAGAGAACTTTAGGGTTTGGTGTTTAGGGTTTCGGGTTTGGGCCTCAACTCTAGTCCCAAAAAAAGCGTCTGGTGAACCGAGGACCGACCAAGATCATCAGCAGAGAGAACCCCTTCACCCTCGTTACGCACTACAGGAGCTCTGACGGGGAACATCTGTGTTGCTTTAGGATCGGTTCCAGAGCTTCCATGCTGCTCTTCTATTGCCTCCTTGGGTTTTCGTGTTTTGGGGGTTATCCTGTTGATTCCGTGGCTGCTGACAGTGTGTGCTTCTGGTCGACCGCCTCAGCGCATGCACGGACCGTCAGTGCAGGTTTCTGTCAATTCCGTACCGGCGCAAAGTCATCAGCAGCTTCCTCTTGGCATACAGGCAGGTCAGGGTTCAGCGATTCCTGGGCTTTGAAAGCTCCATGTGCCCGCTTTCCGTAAAACCTGTACATTGATCGTCACTCGAACGGGTTCAGGACCACCTCATGTACAGGGACGGTCTGCGAACCGCGACATTTGATCTTGTCTTCAGCGGTGTTGGCTTCGCTTGCTGTCACATGTGTTTGCTCCCTTGGAAAACTCCCCTGTCAGGCTGTTTGCAGCCTGTCTGCTGATCTACGTCGGGACATTCTTTCTCGCTTCTCGGACATCTTGTCGTCCCTAGCCTTCCTCCTTCACCCAGACCGTAACACTGGTTTATGCTTTGATGCCCTAAACCCCAGGACCCTTCGGGCTTAGAGAGTCTTGGGGCTGAATTACCTCCTCACCCAACTTCGGCTGTGTGTCGCGGTAAGGTGTACACCGTGAATGTTACCGAGCTGATCCTGAATGTCTTTGCCTCAGCTCTGATGCTTCCTGGGAGTTCCAGATTTTAGGGTTAAGGGTTGGGGTCCAGTGGTGTTGGAAGCTTAAAGTTGATCGGGTGCACTGGCAGCCTCTGAGGCAGTTGCCCTCGGCATCATCCTGGATATTGACGATGCCAGGCTGCGAACTAGTCCCCACATCCGCAACCCTCATACTTAAAAACCCTCAATCCTAAACCCTGCTGAGCTTAAACCCTGACTCCCAACGCCTAAACTCTTGAACTGAACCCTAAGCCCCTGACCCTAAACCCTCATCCTAAACCCTGAACCCTGAACCCTGAACCCTAAACCCTCAACCCTGATACCCTACACCTTGAAACCCTAATCCTAACTGGGCTTTGGAGCACTGACGCGAGCTGAGGACTTGCTGTTCGATGCGCTCGCTACGACTCCGGGTCGCCACCTGGTGCCTTTGGCTGACACTGGCAGTTTAAGGGTTTAGGGTTTAGGGTTAAGCTTAGGGTTCAAGGTTTGGGGTTTAGGGTTCAGGGCTTAAGGTTTAAAGTCTTTGGAAGTTTAGAGTTTAAGGTTTCGGGGAGCCGTTTAGGGTGTAAATTTGAAGGCTGCTTCGGGCAGTTGTGCTTTCAGGGTTAGACTCTGTGTCGCAGTCGACACGTCGACCGTCGGGGCTTTTGTGATGGTGTCGGTTATCAAAGCTGGACACTCGAAACCAGGGTGTAAGATCGAGGTTTAGGGTGATCCGATGTGTAAGCCCTGGATTTTGGCATTTGCATCACGGGACGTTTCCGTGATCACAATGTCTAGCTTGACTAAAAACGACATGATGAGCTCCCTGCCATTATTCTGGAACAGGGACCTCAGCCTCCAGTGGAAGCTGTATCCTGGTCCATCTGCGTTCCACCCTTCAGTACTTTCACGGTACAGTGAGATCCTGCCACAAAAAGTCAGAGGGCAACACTGCAGGAATACGGAAAACCTCAAGGCATGCCGTATCTGCAGCGATGACATCTTACGTAGATGGCTGCGGCGGCCCTGACAGGTGAATTGCATGGACCCGTTGCCTATGAAGTCGTTCCCTCGATTCCGGGGCAACTCGTCGTTTTGGTTAGGAACTTGTCGGTAGGCTTCAGCAGATGCTGCTGTTGTGACAAGATTGCCTGGGAAGTTCTTCGTCCAGACCTGCTCATCCAAAACAGCAAGGTGCGGATGTGAAGTCGCTTATCAGCAGTTGCTTGCGCCTTGTTTGCAAGCTTGCCCAAAGCCGTGGCTGATGTGGCGGTGACCCAACACGACTCAGCGATTTCCACATCATTGGAGTCCCAGTCTGTTCGTGCTTTGCTCTTGTCCGCCGTAGTCTCGCTGAGGATTCCTGGTGGCACCTTCATGGTCTTCTTTCTGATGCTGGCCCCAATGGTTACCACTCTCACAGAAGTGTCGCAAGCGATGTGTGGTGGCAACATGAATTTCGTCTGGACTGCAGACAAGCGCAACTCGCCAGCAGCATCTAAGCATGACGGGCTGTAGCAAAGACCAAAGCTTTGCACGCAGCACAGGAAACGTGATCCTGATGGCGCCGACTACTGGAACAGTCACGGGAGACATCTCAGACGGCATACGGTGACTTGGCCCGCATCCACCCTTGTAGTGTGATTGGATGAGTCCTGATGCATGGCATGGCACACGTGCCAAGCAGGACCCAAGCCTTCGTTGAAGCCGAGAAAACTCTGGATTCGGCTTTTGCCGGAGCGGTCTACAGTGTTTGGCTTCCAGACGTGCGCCTTGGCCGGTGAGGGCCCCGCTGGACATCCCTTGCAAACCCAAACCCATCCAACCCCTACACCCGTACAGGCGTCTAGATTCTATGAATCCTGAAGCCAAAATCCCCCCTGAACCGATGAGGGACGCTAGTGTAAAGCCTCAATAGCAGGGCCCCAGTTTTTTTGGGCCGCCGGCGAGGATCTCTACAGAGTCTTTTTTCAGCCTCTTATCCACCTGGAGAGTTTCGAGATACCCAGAGAGCACCAGTTGTTCGTATTCGGTTTTGTTGAAGGAGCATTCTCGCAGGGTCTATTTCGGGTCCTACCCTCCCTAAACCCTAAACCCTAAACCCTAAACCCCTAAACCCTAAACCCTAAACCCCTAAACCCTAAACCCTAAACCCTAAACCCTAAACCCTAAACCCTAAACCCCTAAACCCTAAACCCTAAACCCAGAGCTCGGGCCTTCACATCTCAACTCCTAGGGCAAGCTGACATGGGAAGTGCTTGCAGTGGCCGAAACCTGCCACTCCCTTCCTCAAAGGGATCCTTAAAGGGATCTATAGGGTTCCTTAAAGGGATCTATGGGGTTTAGGGTTTAGGGTCTACTTGGAGGGGCAGGGGACTTAGTAAGTAGGTTTTAAGTAGGGTTATAAGTACCTTAAATGGAGTTACCCTAATTATAACCCTACTTATAACCTATTTACTAAGTCCCCTGCCCTTCCAAGCAGGTGGTGACTGAGCGACTTCCCCGTTGGCTCCTGGTTTGCGTTGTGCACCTTGCGTTGCGTTGCTGGATTTGCGACTCTCTGGATGCCGTCAATCCCGTAACGTAAAAGCCAGAAAGTTGGAATATGATTATCCTAAACCCTTTATGGTAAATTATAGGGTATCCTACCCTGAAAAGATATTCCAACTTTCTAGAGTTCCCTTTAAGTTAATATCCTTCTACGAACCTCCAGTCTCCATTGTAGTTCCTTTTTTTGGGGTTACCTTTTAGGATCCTTAGTATAAAATTGGTAAAACCAAAAACGGAACTACAATGGAGACTAGAGGTACAGCTAGAGCTCCAAGTTACCGACGAAAATTAGCAACTGCAGCTGTAGGTTAAGGCTTAGGGGTTTAGGGTTTAGGGTCAATATTGCTTCCTACGTCGCCTGATCTGCCCCCTAAACCCTAAACTCCTACACCCCTAAGTCCTCGAAGCCCAGATTCCCAAAGCTCCTAGTTTCAACCCTTTAGTCCCGAATCACGGATGTCTCAGAGGCGCGACCTCTCCGACTCAGCCATCCTATCGCTGGAGGAGACTGTAGACTTCTTCAATCCTCAGTGTACAGACATCGGCGACCAGGAGTGACAGGGCTTAAGGTTCGGGTTTAGGGTCCCAAACTGTATAGTATGGTTATAGTAAGGAACCCCAAGGAATACTCTTCATAATAATGTAGGAACCTGATTAAGAAACCCTTGGCCTATAACCCCCAAAATTGTACGAGTCATATGAGGAACCCTACCAAAAGCCCAAGGTTTCTTAATCAGGTTCCTACATTAGGGTTCAGGGTGCAGGGTATCGGGCCTAGGGGTTTGGAGTCACAGCGCACTGTTTCTAAGGGGGGGGGGTTCTGAACATGAGGTGTAGCCTGTTTCGATGTTCTTATATTAACGATCCTGCTACAAGTATTCGGTTTGTCCTGACCCTAAACCCTAAACCTTAATCCCTAAACCCTAAACCTTAAGCCCTAAACACTAAACCCTAAACCTGTAATGTTTCTCACCCCAAAAGCTGCAGACTTCGAGCCGTTCTGAGCTCTCCATCCGGGTTCGTCCGATCAGGCTTCCGAGACACTCCAAGTTTCCTTAACTAGGGAATACTAGGCAATGATATTGGGGGAGCTAAGAAGCCAGGGATGATGATAATCCCTACTAGATAAGGAGCTAAAGAGCCAAGGGACCCCCCAAAATCACTGGTTAGAATATACCTGAACTCAAACTAGGGATCTTGCAAAAGACTTAAGGCATATTCCTTAATTGAGAAAATTTTGGCGTCTCTGGGTTCGGGTTCCTCCGATCCAGCTTTAGGTCGGCGAGCTTCAGCAGGAAGCATACGAAAGTACTTCTGGCTCGGGATTTGAGGGTTCCGGGATTAGGGTTCAGGGTGTCGGATTCCGAGTTCCGGGTTTCGGCTCGCTGGGCTGCTTCAGTTCGGTCTTCTTGCTGCTTCCTTGTTTGGGCCATTTTGGGCCTCTAGGGGAGCCCTTCCGGGAGTCCGTAAAGGAACCCTTAAAGGAGCCCTTCGTTGGGTCGCGAAAGGAGCCCATGCTGAACTACTTGCGGGAGGTCATCGGGAATGAGAGCATCGCGGGCTGTGCGGATGCCAGGCCGTACTGCGACTCGGCCGGAAATGTCAGCCCTCAGAGCACATCTTTGCAGCACCTAAGCCCTATCCTGCATTAAACCCTAAAGTCCTCTAATTACACCCTAAGCTTAAATTCGAAACCTCAAGGCCTTGAACCCTTGAAAGGACCCTTTAGATCATCCCCAAGCCCTGGCTCTTGCCAAGGCACTTCCGTGACGAGGATGCCCGGCTTCGGCCACGATGGTGGAAAAGGCTACACGGCTCGCATGCTCTGCCCGGACCCTGAGCCGCAAAAAAGCTTGCGCTTTGGAGCTTCGAGCGTAGGGTTTAGGGTTTGGGGGTTGGGGGTTGGGGGTTTAGGGGTTTAGGGGTTTGGTCTGAAGTTGATGAAAGCTTGCGAAGCGGACCACAAATAAACGTGCTTTTGTTGGTTTCCTTCTGCTTCTCTTCGCTGTCTGCATTGCAGAGCCGCTACAACATAGACATTTCGGAGTTCGGCCTACGATACGTCCATTGCATCTGCATGCATCCGGAGACTTCCTAGGTATGCTACGCCGGAGGGTTGTCATGATTGTAGTTGGGGCCAAACAACCTCAGGAAGAGGTCTTGTTTCATATTCTAGGACTGACAGTGAACCCAGAGACTCCAATATCCCTTAATTACGCAATATACCTTAAATCATAGTAGGGATCCTACTATAACTGAAGGTATACTCCTTAATTAAGGGATATTGGAGTCTCTGGGAACCCCAGGAGCCTGAGGCCCGGAACCTGAACTCCCATCAGCCTCTGGGCCGTACCACCATGAATCATAGATCTGGGAGTTTCCGAAACTAGGGGTACCTTATTTTGGTGTCCTTGTCTATAAGGATCCTATTATTTGGGTATTATGTTAGGGTCCGTCTATTTTCGGAAACCTCCAAATCTTGAAGAAAGGCTCACCCAACGCCAAGCCCTCGTTGACTGTACAGAAAGGAACCATTTCAGAAGCCCAACACCCGTGAATCCACTGCCGGGCAGGAGCCCTAAACCCTAAACCCCTAAATCTTAATCAGGTTCCTACATTAGGCCATAGAGCTCAACAAACGCATGAAGCCCCACCACCCTATGCCTCGCAAGAAACAAGAAACCCAAACCCGTATGTGGACTTCAGAGCCCGCTTCTCTCAACAAGGTGCTAAATCACAGTAAGCTAGACATAGTATCTTGTAGTTATACATATAGCAATCTGTGACACAATATATTATCCAATATGTAGCAAGGCAATACACAATCACAAGAATTAACGTATCTTCCCCAAATAAGAGGGCTTGGAGACTCGGTGATCGTAAGGACACCTGCGAATGTTGGGACCCAGCTGGCAAGTTGAGCAACGTGGAGGCCATGATGATTAGGGTTCAGGCTTTAGGGGTTTAGGATTTTAGGGTTCGGTTGAGGGACGAGGCTTTTCAAACTAGTTTCTTCTCCTTGCTCCTTTGAGCGCCCAAGGAAATTATATCTTAAACTCGGTGGAGTAACCTTTCTTTTCAGAGCGTCGCTCTGCCTAAACCAGAAGATCAGCAGCAATGAATCCTAAATAAGCCCTGATCTGGATCTTGTCCTAGAGATACAGCGAAGTACCCTTACAGTTTTGATAGTGTTCCTTTCGGTAGCCCGTGTAGCTCGAACCCACTTCTGAATATAGCTACCTTACCTGTAACTCTAAACCCTAAACCTGAGACCCTAAACCCTAAGCCTGAAAACCCTGAACCTAAACCGCAACCCATAAACATCAACCTCCTAAACCCTAAACCCTACACCCTAGACTCCCGGGCACCACAGAAAAGGAGTTCAAAAAAAACCTTGAACCCTAGCCTCCAAGCAGAGAGCGCCTCCTTCGGGGCCCAGGGCTGTCCCGTGGGACCTGGTCGGCCCTGCTGGCGGAAGTCGGAGTTTCAGGAGAGCCCTGTGCGCTGTGCTTAACGTGGGTTTAGGGTTTGGGGTTTAGGGTTTAGGATTTAAGGTCCAGGGTTTAGGGTTTAGGTGGGGGCCCTCAGAGTTAGAATAGAGCTTTGGGGTATGGTCTAGTACAAGTCTAATGCGGAGCCCTAAGGAAGAGCATTGGTAGTTATCTAGGCTTCTACAGTAATTCGGGGCTTTGGGGCTTCAGGGTTTTCGGCTGCGAGGTTGCCACCTCTTCCGACACAATCTTGTTGGGAGCTCGGAGGTTCCTAAACCCGAAACTTAGGCCTACCAGCAACTTCCCATCCCTCACATGCAACCCGAGCCCCTAAACTCTTAAACTCTAAACCCCGAACCCCTGACCCCTAAAAACCCGAAAAAATCCCTCCTTCCCTGAAAGAACCATGGCCAGCGCCGCTTTGCAGAAAGAAGGGCACATCAACTTTAAAAAAAAAAGAAAGAACCAGGAGATTCTCGCAGCCCGGACGTGCGTTGAGCCTGAAGCTGAAGAACTCCGGCAAGAGCTTCTGGCCCAGAAAATAGGGGGTACCTTATTTGGGGGTCCTTTAAAGGGTTACCATAAGGGTACTATAAGGGTTCCTTTAAGGGGCTCTATAGGGGTTTAGAGTTTCCGAAAATTAGGGGTACCTTATCTTGGGGGGTCCTTATACTAAGGATCCTACTATTTGGGGTTCGATATTAGGGTCCCCTATTTTCGGAAACGGGAGTGGTAGTGGTAATTTCGGGTTTGCTTTTTGAGCAATGGCTTCAGAGGATGCCGACCGCATAGTCTCAAGATCAAGAGTCCGACTTCATTGCTTCTGAAGCATGGTATGGCTGTTCCGCAAACTTCCTAAACCCGAAAGCCTGAAACCCTAAACTGTCCGAAACTCCAGACACCATCATCCGTTGCTGACATCCCACGGCGGCCCACCCGCTTCGACAATCGTTTCGGACTATTTCCCAATATGGAAGCAGTTCCAGGTCCTAAGCCCTGCAAAGTGGAGGAAGGGTGCCTTCAAAAACAAAGAACCGAGGAGGAAGCTTTAAACCGTGAGCCCGAAGTCCTAAACCTAAGGCCCTACACCCTAAGCCCTCCCTGGTGGCCTAAACCCTAAACCCTAAACGGAAATCGCGCCGCCCTAACGCGAGCGGCCCTAAGAAGCGGTTGCGGGTTGTATCTGAGGCCGGCTTGGGCAAGCTGGGTGGCTTCCATCCAGGCCACCGGCTTCAGAGGGGCTTGCTATTAGAGCTTTCATTATATGGGAGTTTCCGAAAACAGGGGACCCTAACATAGTACCCCCAAAAGTAGGATCCTTGTTATAAGGACCCCTAGCAAGGTATCCCTAATTTTCGGAAACTCCCATATATGGCTCTTGTTCAGGATCGTTGGGCTTTCTGAAGGGCCTCCGAGGCTTTTTTTAAAGAGGTCTTAGGAAGGTTTCTTGTCTAGGATGTGTTTATGAAAACCTTTCTGGGGCTTTCTCAAACCTTGAGGTTTCAGCCCCATAATCAAAAAACGCATTTTCAATCCTAACCTCGCCAGCCCCCCTGAACAACTTCCTGCTTGAGCAGACCCCGTATAGAATCTTCACAAAACCTGATAGGGCCGCATGAACGACAGCCTAACTAACGCGCGAAAACGCCAGAAGCCCTAAGCGAATCGCCCCTCCTTAACAGCTGTGCGCTCTGCCATCCCGAACCCCAAATCCTGAACCCTAAACCCTAAACCCTTAACCCCAAATCCTGAACCGAGAAGGCGTTCGGCCAGTTGCCTGGGGAGCTGCGAGGGAAGAACGAGGCGTTGCTGCTGGCCCAGGCTACGCTTTAGGGTTCCATCAGTGCTTAGGGTTTGAGGTTCAGGGTTGCGGGTTTAGTCTTTGGAGTTAACGGTTGTGTTGTGGCATTTGCTATTGCTCAACTGAGCCAGCGCACGTGTCGGGTTTTTGGTTTGTCCGAGACTTGTGTGGTGGCTCGCACAGCCGAAGCTTTATCGACCGGTTTCTGGCTCGAATCTGGGTCGGGGGCTCTGGTAGGTAGTACTATTTGAGAGACCCCTTCTGAACCCTACTTCTGGCTCTCTTAAAAGGGACCTTATTGAGAGGGTCTTTATCCCCAAGGGTCCCCCTAATCCTAACTCCCATCTGGGGGAGCTCTTGGAACCCAAGCGCCTGTGGCTCACTCTAGTTGAGGGTTGAGGGTTTAGGGTTTGGAGTTTGCGGTTAGGCCCGGTTTCAGGATGTGTCCGTTCTTTCTAGGCATCTGAAAGGGACCAAGAGGCAGTGTGATTCAGGATTTTGCATTTTCATGGTTTGGGGTCTGCGATGGAGCTTGTATATATATATATATATATAGAGAGAGAGAGAGAGAGAGAGAGAGAGAGAGAGAGATAGAGCGGGAGAGAGCGCGTTAGAGACACGAGCATTGAGACGGTATAAGCTGATAGGTTACGAGCATACGCACATACATGCACGCATAGACGCCTACATGCAATTTGCCTTGTTACAGGCTATGTGGGACCACGGCTGTGCTTTTGGAGACAACCTGACAGCGATGAACCTTGGACCAGCACCCTAAGGTAAAAGCCAGAAAGTTGGAATATGATTATCCTAATCCTTCTATGGTAAATTATAGGGTATCCCACCATGAAGCCATATTCCAACTTTCTGGAGTTCCCTGTGCACCCAAAACCCTGCACAGCACTCACGGCCCTGAGTCCTGAAGCCCAAGGCCCCCAGCACCCAAGCTCGTAAACCACAAAACCCTACCAACCCCGAGCTTCTGAGCTTGGAGGCCCGGGGGACTTAGTAAGTAGGTTATAAGTAGGGTTGTAATTGGGGTAACTTCATTTAGGGTACTTATAACCCTACTTGTAACCTACTTACTAAGTCCCCTCGGCCTCTAAGAGTGTCCTCCCGAAGCCGGGAGCTGAGGAATGTTGCCTGGGGGAGTTGTTTCGGGTGGAGTCAGCACTTCGACTGGCTCCTTTGCTTGCGCTTGGTTTTGCTTGTGGGTTTCAGGGTCTGGGGCTTCGGGGTTTGAGGTTGTAATGTTTGGGGTTTCATTGTATCAGGCAAAATTTCACAGACCCAGAGCCGTTGAAGCAGGGTAAGGCAACCGGGAATGCTTTTTAAGTGGCTGCTTGCGCCATGTTGCGCGGGCTTGCATGTGGCCAATGTCTTGTCGGTGTCTGTTTGGCAGTTTCCGGAGTTGCTTGGCCCGATGCTGGTCGTTTTGCAGAAGCCAGCTGCAAAGCCAGGGACAAATCTCCCAAGATTCTTGCCACGGCTGCAGGGACTTCAAGACCGTGGAGCACTTCTGCCCGGAAACTTGCGCCTGCGACATCTCCCGGGCAGGCTCGGGCCTCGCGGGCCTAGCGCCTGTGTCCGTCAGTGCAATTTGCAGCAGCTCCGACCACAGAGCTATGGGAACTTCGACCCTAAACTCGCAGACGCCCGAAAGCCTACAGTAACCCTCAACCCTCAACCCTAAACGACCCCGAAGCCAAGCCCTGATCCCCAAAACCCCCAAATCCCTAAACACCTAAACGCCCGCACCCGACCCCCAAAACTTGCGGCCCTGTGCAGGCAACTCGGCATGCCCAAGGCCTGTGCCTCTTTTAGAACTGGGTCATGTGAATGGCACGGAATGGTTTCTGATCGCTTAAGTTAAGGGCGTTAAGGCTGGAGCGTCAGGCCGCTGGGGAGGACGTGCGAGCAGCTGAACCGGTGCGTCCTTCACAACGAGACCTACTTCTGCACTGGCGACTACGAGGACAGCATTGGTGCCCTAAAGCACTGCGCCTTAAAACCTAGAGCCCGAAAGTCCTAATCTTAAACCTGGAACCCTAAAGCCCCAAACCCCACTTAAAGCCTAAACCCTAAGTGTTGAGGCCATTGTTGACGATGCCAAAGTGGAGGTCTTGGACGTCGATCGGTACCTGCAATACCAGGATCAGGCAAGCGGACCTCTTCGCGGAAGCAGTTTAGGTTTCAGCTTTTGGGTTTTTGATGCTGTTTGGGGTTTAGAGTTTCGGTATTGAGGTTTCATCTTCTTGGCCGTGGGACGTCGAGGTTTTAGGACTTACTGTTTCAGGGGTTTGGGCTTCGGGGCTTTGGGGCTTCAGGGTTTCGGTCTAAAGGTTGTCGGTCGCTGCTGCTGTTCCACGGCAATGTCTCAGAGAGTTCTGAACGTAGAAACCCTGAGCCCTAAACCCTAAACTATGTTGGCTAGAGACTCGTCCAGTCGCAAAAAGGCCCATAAAGGAAAAAAAATGCGGTGTAGGATGAAGACTCGAAGTGGCTGGGGGGTCAGGTGATGGAGGCGATGGTGCGGCTTCTCGTTCAGGCGCGGGCGCTCGCACCGTTTCGGCTTCAGCGATGCTGTCTCTCCCTGTCTGCTGACCGTCTGAAGACTTGTGCTGTACCAGTACCTGTGCGTTATCCAACGACACAAAGAGCAAATACATGAACATTCCGGAAAATTGCTGTCCAAGCCCCTTCACATGCTACCTAAACCCCAAGCCCAAAACTCTCTGCCGTATGGTCCTCAAACCCTACAAGCCCTATGTGCAAGCCCTGCAAGCCTACCTTATAAAACCCTTAAGCTCTCGAGAAACCCGATTGCCCATAGCCCCATGCACTCTAAACCCCCAAACCCATGGCCCCATGCACCCTAAACAAGGTTGGAGGAAATGGGCTCGAGCCCTGGATGATCCGGGTGCAGCTGGACCTTCGTGGGTTTTCTTTGGAAAAAACAGCAGTTCGGGTTCGTTCTCAAGTGTTCTTTACAGGGATCTGTAGTAGTTCTGTAAGAGGTTTGCGAGTTGAGGTTGACCGTCTTGCGCAGCCTGACCCTAATTAGAGACCCAGGAAGCACATAAGCATAAGCATTTTATATGGGATATCCCTACCCATTATAAAGGGGTTTATATGGGATATCCCTATCCTAATTTGTGCTTATGTGCTTGTTGGGGCCCCTACCTAAACCCTAAACCCTAAATACGATATCCCAAGACCTTTTAAACAAGCATTGAGGCCGCTATAGTAACCCTAAGCTTTAAAAACCCTGATTATTGAGCCTTCGTTGTAGAACCCTTAAAGGGCAGCCATTGTTGAGGCCCCCATGTTAGTCGAACCACGTCAACCGAGTGGCTCGAGCATGAAGATATTCCAGGGTGCTGACGCCCGTTGGCAGACCTTCTTCCTAAACCCCGCAAAGAGCCAAACCCTCAAGCCTTTGAGCCCTAACCCCAGGAATCTTGAGAGCACGCCATGTGTCCTGATCAAACGAGAGAGGTCTGCCGGCAAGTCAGAGGAACTCTTTGGTATAATCTAGCAATCGACATAGCAAGATTCTGAAGGTTGTGGCTTGCCGGGAAAGTTGCCTTACCTGCTGGCACCAACTTGGCCCTGCAACCCAGAGCCATGATGGATCGGCCCCTGCAACCTTACGCTAAACATAAGGCCTATAGGCCCCCGCGTAACTCAGCATGGGGAGGTCAACATCCACGCCGGACCAAGTACCAGAACACGCTGTCCAGAACTGCTCACTTCTCAAGTCACCCTGAACTCTGAACTTCCGGGCTTGTGCTGCCTCTACTATTTGCTTAAGAAACCCCCCAAAAAATACAAATAATAATCCCTATATTACCCCCATAAGGAATATATTATTTATTTTTTGGGGGTTCTTAAGCAAATAGTAGGCCTGGTTTTAGAACGCTCCATGTCCAGGACAACGCGGGACGAAGACTCTCAGGGGCCCGCATCCTTCAGGCAGTCGATGCCGACTGGGAGTTCCTTGGCCAAGAAATCCTTGACCCTAAACCCTAAACCCTAAACCCTAAACCCTTAAACCCTAAACCCTAAACAAAACTAAACCGTGGAGTCGGATCCCCAAGCCCAGACCCGCGACACTCTATCACTCCGGCAAATCTTGTTGGTGGGGTGAGGACCTAAGCAAACCTGTGGACCCAGAGAGTGACAACCCCTAAACCCGAGACCTTAATATCATCGTGTTTATTTCTTTTTGTTGTTACTACTGTTTCTACCGTTCTTCTCAGTATTATTGTTAGCTTTGTTATGATCGTTGTTGTAGCGAAAGCAAGACATACCTAAATACATGAATCATATCAATAATAACAATACCTACTACACCTCGTTGCTGGTCGTTGCCTCGGTCGATGCTCACCTTACCTCACCTCACCTCACCTCAATACCAATAATACTAAAAAGCAAGAATAAGATTCCTAAGGATAAACATCAGCACAATAACAAGTGTAAGTCGTATTGTTATTGTTAACCACTGTTACTACTCTTACTCTTATTGATTTTCTTATTCATTCTGATTCGCATTCGTATTCATGTTGTTATTCTGAGTCTTAGTCCTTTTCTTATTCCTGTTCTTATTTTTCTTGCAGTCATCAGCTCTAGCAGCAGCAGTCTTATTGTGATGTTTGTTTACGCTGAGTAGCATTGCTTTCCCGAAGCCTTCCAGCTCAGGTACATCATGATCTTAGCCAATCCAGAGATGAGCAAGTTCGCAATTGCGGCAGCCATAGAGAATCTCGAGGATGCCGAGGCTCTTCGAAGCCTTAGGGTGCATCTCCTTCCCGGAGGTACCTTGTTAAGCCTCCGAACAAGGGTTCTATAAGCAGCTGTAAAGTGTTTTGTGGATGCTTTTGGAAGGGTTTCGTGACCCTTTAACCTTGCTATGTTGGGCTTGCTTCAAAAGCGCTCAATCATGGGACACAGGGTGTTCTTACTGTTAAGGGGATATTTAGGAACCCGGAATCCCTTCTTCGAAGCCCTCCACTTTCTGTCCAGGCGACGGCGCTGTACCATTCGATTCTGGCTGAGCTTGGTGTGCCTTCACCGGAGACCATGAGCTGTCCGGCTGCACCTAGAGACCTACTACAGTGGCCATAATAATTGGAATAGGGTTTCGGGGTATATTAGACTATAGTTATAGTAAGGAGCCCCAAAAGCCCATGCCAATCGTTACGAGGCGCAGAGCTTGTGTGCTTAGGGTTCATAGAAGGGATAGGGGCCGTAATAAATAGAATAGGAAGAATATAGGGTTTGTTTTAGGGAGCAATATACTAAACCCTAAACCCTAAACCCTAAACCCTAAACCCTAAACCCTAAACCCTAGTAGAGTCTTAGTAAGGAGCCCCAGGGTTGTGACCTGTGCATCCAAGTCCTTGGTTTCAGCTTCCCTGGCAAGAAGGCGGGGGCCTGCCAGTCGTGTGGGACAGAGGGACGCCCAGCTGTGCCACTGCTGTAACCCTGACGAGGATGGCGAGGACGATGACGACGACGATGACGAGGAATAGGATCTTGACCACGCCAGCTGCATCTTGGCGTGAATACGACACACTCCTCTCCACAAGAGACTGTAGGGAACATGGGAACGTGAAGGTGTGGCGATGCGCTGCTCTGTACAAGCCGAGCTTCTTCGGGCATCGCGAGAGCCTCACTAAGTCATTGCAGCTTGTAAAGGAAGCAGAGTTGCCTTCTGGACACGCCTCTCTGTTCTCAGCGCCAAGCACCGATATCCATGAGGTGAGGTCGGCTTCTTCCGATGATCACTGCAGAGGATGGAGATTCAGCGCAGAAGCATATCGGAGGACTCATCCACGCCGTCTGGGCCACAAGGCACAAGACATGTTGCAAGCTAGCAAGACAATGTGCTTGAATGAAGTATCTTTCACTGTCGTGTTGCACCGGACAGCGAGGATTTGCACAGCCACAGCTTTTAAGAACCCGCCTGCAAAGCAGTTTGGGGCATGAGCGACAACTTCTCCAAGTGATTGGCTTGCTGCCTGCTCAGATTCAAGCTGATGCACTAACACAATAGAGCCGCAAACATGTGAATGCCAGAATCCCATTACTTCCACCATACAGAAATCGGATCCACCAAAAAACATGGGTACTCGAAACCGCAACGTAGCCAAAACCCTGAACCCTAAACACTGAGCGCAAGAAAAAGCCCAAAACCCCAAATCCAGAAGCATATCAGCCCTAAACCCGCCCTGAATCCCTAAATCTGTTATCGGAACGTTCTAGATCGCTTACAGAACCGCAACAGGAACCCCTCAAGCAACCTCTACTTAATTACCCCTTCCTGCAGAACCCTTCTAGCAGCCTTTATGACTGGGGGATCTAGAGTGGGTATAGCAACCCCATAAGCACCCCCTACAAAAGTATTGCTTATTATGTATGCCTTCGCGTATTCCAGCGACTACGCTACCAGCCATTCCCAAGCATGGCGGCTCCGCCACTGAGGCAGCAGCACTAACTTGGGATGGTCGTGTTAAAGAGTGTGGGTGCGCGTTGGCGACGCCGGCGTTCGGTGTGGTTCTCAGCTGTAGTTGTAGCTTCGAGGACCCGAAACCCAAATCCCAAAACCCTAAATCCCAAACGCTAAACCCTAAGGTTTGCGGACTTCATAGCCTCCTTGGTCCTTTAGTGAGGTGATACAATTCTCATCAAAACTAGTGTGATCACGACTATGACTGTTTTGGTCAGTAATTAGTCGTGTTCTCTTTGGAGTGTACTGCCTCCTCTCCACCTTATGCCGGATGGGCTTGAACCCTTTGCTGAAGCCTGCTCGCCACACACTAATTTCCCAGAGGCTCCGAAACCCTTATGTCAGGAACATACCCCAAGTGCCCAAGTGCTATTATCGTAAGAATCCCAAGCCCAAAGCCCAGTTTAGACCCTAAAACTGGAACATACCTTGAATTCTCCTACGGTTCCACATATGATCTAAGGTATATTCCCCATTTAAGGGGCTCAGAGTGTCTGGGATTCTTGCCGGCACCGGCAGCATAGGCTGTCCTTTGCAGAGACTCGTGCCTTTTTGCGCGGTCCGGTCTTTATGGCGACAACTCGGGCCGTGCATTTTTGCCTTCTAGCAGCTCAAGCTCTGGCCCAAAAGGGTGGGCATTTGCGCGATTTTCCCGCTCCACTGTCTTGATTCCACAAACGGCGACCACAGATTTTTCTCGGTTTAAGTTTGTGGACGTTTGCGTTTAGGAGAGTGCACTTCCGAGCCGACTGTCTGCGCCGGCAAAATGACGGCTTGGTCAGCAGGTTTGTGAGTCCTCCCTGTACTCTCGGGCTAGATCTCACTCATCCTGTGCACACGTTGATGTTAGAGACACTGTCCTGCCTTGTTGGAGAGGTATGGCATGAGCGTGTTACTGTGCGCCGTTGCCCTTGCAAACAGTCAGACGTATAGGCGAGGCAGAAGATCAAAGTCTACCTATAGTCTGCATAGTAGTTCTTTCTTCTGGTTTAACCAATTATACATTAAGGATCCTAAATGGTAACTCCAAAAGGAACTACAATGGAGACTATAGGTAGTAGCCAAGCCCCTCACAGCAACTCTGGGCCATTAGCAGACATTGCATATCTAGGTACCTTCCGTTCCAAGCCTAGAAGCAATGCCTTGGGTCGACGCAGTCGAAGACGATTGCGCTCTGGTATCTGTGGGCTCCTCTGTTGCTTTGCGTAACGCTGCGACCGCAGGCGAAGAGGGCTGTTCTTGGGATCCAGTCTTTGGCTTTTCAACACTCCGCCACCTTCAGCAGTCAGCCCGCGATCTCAAGGTGCAACCGGTGTTGAAGTGGTGGCTTCCGCTGCTTCCAGCCAAGCCAAGTCGTGGAGTGCTCGGCATCGGTGCAAACGTTCCATATCTGCTTCATGCCGGCAGTGCAATGCCAAAGAAAGACCTGCCATTGCTTTCTTGTGTGTGATACCTTTGCTACAAAGCGCTGCTCATGATTATTTTCTTCGTCTGGCAATGGATGTCATTGCAGCCTCCAGCCTCTAGCACGCTGCCATGTTCAGGCCACTGGACGAAGATGGCTAGATCTCCGAAGGCAATCTGACATACTGGTGCACCGAAGGAGGGGTTGGCTGCGAAAAAGGCGCATCACTCCAACTGCAAGCATGCATTGCTGTCTGTTGTCCGCGGTTCCACGTGCAGTCTGTGTATACTGTTCGTCTTAAACTAAGACTTACGTCAGTGCATGTACGCCAGCACGGTAACCTACTTTCTGCGCTTATTTGCTGCAGCTTGACGTCAGGCTGTTGTGTTACATTGGATGCTGTTGCGTCTGGCGCATGTCCCAGGAATTCAGACTCCTTCCTTCGTGCTCGACTCTTTCTGGGTTTGGCTTGTCTTTTCGTTCCTCCTCTTCGCATTCCTTCCTTGTGCCTTCCTCGCTTCCTCAAACCCTTCCTCGGACAGAGCAGCGATGCTCGCCACGAGTCCACATCAGTTGTTTTGACAGATCTTCGAGCCCAATTCAAGGCGATCTCTTGGCGGGTCCCTTGGCTTGAGTAGGCATGTGTCAGTGTAAGCCTCTTGGATCGCTTGTAGGTTTGCAGGTCCCGCTCTCTCGCTCGCGTTCGTTCTCTCTCTCTCTCTCTCTATCTCTCTCGCTCCCTCTCGCAGAGTTGTCGCCCCTCTCGCTGTCGCGAGGACTTCATTCGACCGGACCATGCCTGCATGCACGATCTTCCCGACATGTCCATCTCGCCCACGGAGCTCCGGCATGTCGTGCTACAGTACTTGATTCGCACCTGTGTATCGCTTACCTTTGGTTAGTAGGGAATGGAAGAATGGTAGTAATAGTAGTTTTTTATTACCTCATTCCTCCATTCCCTACTAACCAAAGGTAAGATGCGAGTGCCAGTGCCGCTTGTCAGGAGCATGGTGTGGAATATCCCCGCCGATACTGGGCCGGGGCTTGAGGGGACGGTTTGGTAGGATAGGGATTAGGCCTTGTCGGGTTTTCAGCCGTTCATGTAGTGTGAATGCTGTGAATGTCAATGTACGATTTGGGTAGTTGGCATTGTGTCAGTCATGCTGCCTGGGTTCTGCAGGCAAGGTTGAGATCGATATCCTTCATGCTCAGGTTATGCGAGATATGCGAGGTTCTTCAGCGGGCTGTATAGCTCTGGACATGTTGGTAGGTCGCCTGTGTGCACGCGTGTGGCTTGCCTTCCCAAAATTGTGACAAGCACCTCCCAGCCCAGAAGTGCTGGCCATGGTGGGTAGAATGATGGGCTGCTGCCTCAGAGCAACCAGCGCGCAGGTTCCGGCAACAACGCACAACCAGTTGGTGAGGGTTTAGGGTTTAGGGTTTAGGGAGTCGAGTTGAGCCCTCGAAGCCTGAAGCAGAGCAGTCACGGCAAGCTCTTCGAAGATACCCGAAGCCTCGAGGCCACGAGCCCTCATTCGTCAGCGTCATCCTCGAGGCCCTGGCTCGATGCCTCCGCAGTCCATGAAGAGACCTGCGAAGAATTCCCATGACATGGACCGGTGCCACATTGCGGTGTGGGAGCAGTTCCAAGTTTCCGAGCAAGACTCGGACAGCACGGCTGCTGAGCCTGTCCATCCTAGACTCGCCGGCCATGCACTTGGCAACAAGACCGGGGCCGCAAGCAAATCTGTTGTGGCGAGCTGCGAATTTGCAGGGGGCGCGGCACCACAACGACGACATCCGAGAGTGTGCCGTGCCGGGGCGCCAGCGACTGTCTGCACGCGTGGAGAACTCGACGATAACTCGTATCATCACCTCCCGCAATGCCCGAACTGTGACGAAAGACGACGACGATTAGCAAACCACACTCCAGGTGCGCCCTCAAAGGATTGATCCAGCATCCGGAGGTGCACCGCGGATGGTCTCGGGAAGATAGGTTCTGATAGTTAGTCGTATTCAGAGAATACAGTGCACTTGCTTTTGAACTGATTCTGAAGTGCTTGTCTCAGATTCCTCCATAACTTGAATTTGGAAGCGCTATAGGACCGCTAGGATTATTTGAATTTGGAAGTCTGCTGCAGTATGTCTCTACAGCTGCTCGTTACACCGCTACAAGGCCGCAGGGCCGATGGTTTGCAGGTGCTTCTGCAGTGATCCATACCGAAGTCCGGCACCCTTTGACGGAGACTAGTCAGTTTGCAACGCGTCACCCAAGCCCAACACGTGATCTCCGCCAACCAAACAAATCTCACATTCATGCTCTTCGACATCGGTTGTCGGTAGCGCGATGCTGGGCAATATGCTCGTTTATGCGTCGGTATGCCCGAGCCGAAGCATGCGAAGCTGTTGCGCAGGACAAATGTGCACGTGGTCTCCGTGTTGTGGTGTTGCAGCTGCGTGTACGACCCAGTGGCATTCAGTGGCCCAATAGATGGATTGCAAGCGCTTAAACCAATGACCTCGGGGCTACAACACCTTGAGGCTTGGGTACCCTGACATGTGATGCTTGCACAAATCCCTACTTTGCAGTTTGAACCAGCATCGCATGACACGCAATGTTACGGAAGAGCTGGACTCCCCTTGGTTGCGCACTGCAGGCAGAGAATCCGCAAACGGCTCTTGTCAAGCGAAACCTGATCTGCGCTGTTGTCACAGTGGCTCGAGCCTCGCCGCCCATGGACGGATCCTCTCACTAACTCTTGGATGTTGCTGTGGGGACGGGAGTCTTCAACACGCAGATGTGGAGTTTCCGCCACGGTCCTATTTATTGAAACGCAGCCTTAATCTAAGCTTGCATGAGTGTGTGTGGATTATAATAGCAAAGATCAGACATCCAAATTCTCGGCAGGTACCTCGAGAAGCACCCCGTGTGGTGTTAGGATCAGTTTCGCTGATTTGTGTGTTGAGCTCCATTAACGGCCGTCTGTTAGGTGGCAATAAGTTCGACTGCGTTGTGATGAAACGCCATGCCGCTCCCAGAAGATGACATGACCTCTCGAACCAGACAAGACATGTCTCCGTAAATCGCACACTGAGGATTGACGAGTGTTGTGCAATCTGACAGGTGCTGCGACGTCTGCCTTGTTTGCGCCAGCACCGGCGACTGCAGGCAAGATGCAGACGCATGACTGTCGAGCGTCAGTCTGCTCGAGGACGCCAAACTCTGAAGCCAGAACCACTTCAAACACTGCAGAAGCCGTTTGGCTCTGCCGTTTGGCCTTGCCGCCCTGCCGAAGTAGCTGCGCATCATCCAGACCATGGCGCTGCGTTGGTTCTTCCGTGTCATGGTATGTCTGGTCGCGAGCAGAGGTGCTTCTACAACATGTTTGCCAGAAGCAATTCCAGCGGCTGAGCGATCACACATCAAAGCCCTCGACGGCACGGACATCCCCATTGGATTCTTCCAAGGCGCATGGGAGTCTTCCTACCTGACATCGGACATTGCTCGAATCCTGGTTGAGGAAGTGTTGGGCTACCAGACATGGCTACACCCGGAGGATGGACGCAGTGCAGTCACCACGCCTTATGCCCTCGCCGGGTGTTTGGATTTCAACAATGCTACAAATCAACAGTGTGGCATCAACGAGACGCGGCTGCATGTCTGCGTAGACTGTTGGGCCGCCTCCTATGCTGCCGTAGTGGAAGATATGAAGGAGACGTACCCGCACTTGGTGCCCGTCGATCTGGGCAGCATGGGATACGACGGCGAAGAGTCGATGTACGTCGCCAAGGGTGTTCTCCAGCAGGCACTTGACGCCGAGGGCTTGACCTTGGACTTCTACCGAGGCTACAATCTGACGCACCACAACCCCAAACAGTACTTCGATGACATCAATGCCATAAACTTGCAAGACCTGTTCCTTTGCGAGGAAACCGACTTCTACAAGCCGGAGTCTATGGCAGCCTATGCCAGATGGACGGGTGATGCTGCAGGACTTCGGGTGCTGGCGAATGGCAACTATGCCGCCAAGTGTCATGCAGACAAGTGGTGGATATCTCCCCAGTGCCGGAGTGACACATCGACCTGTATCCCTGTGATTACTGCAGGTGTCGGGTGGAAGCTCCAGGCCATGATGTTCTGGTCGACGACCTATGGCCTGCCGACTGCAATCGCCGTGGCCAACTCCTGGGGCAACTATGTCTCGATTGTTTCCACTACGCGCATCCTCTACTACTGGTGGGTGCCGGACGCAACCTTCATCACGCAGCAGCCACAGTTCATCACGTTCCCGCCCTATTCCGCTTCGGAGTGGGCCCAGGGCAACATGAGGACGGCTGCAAGTGGAACCTACATCAGTAAAGCAGTCAGCAGCAACTTCGCAAACCAGGCGCCAAGGGTCAGCAGCTTCATTTCCAAGGTGACCTTCGAACTCGGAGAGCTCATGGATCTTCTGCTCACGATCGCTTCCGGGACCTTGCGCTATGATGTTGCATGCCGGTGGGTCCGAGACAACAAACCGCGGTGGCAAGAGTGGCTTCCGATCGAAACCAATTGCATCACCGGCTTTGGTTTAGCTGATGCCGCAGGCAGCTTCGTGATGGACAGGGCAAATGCAACAAGCTGCGAAGTGTGCACCCCCGGAAAATTCTCGCAGGAGTACCTGGACAACACAGCCGCCACCCGCCGCTGCGTCCCGTGTGCGCCGGGGACTTCTCAGGAAAAGAGCGCAGCGACAAGCTGCACACCATGCCAACCTGGGAGTTACACAGACTCTCATGGCAGGGAGACCTGTAACGTGTGCGATCAGGGATCGTACCAAGTCTTGGAGGGCCAGACCGGTTGCACCAGCTGCGACGAGGCCCGCACGACCCTGCTACTTGCTGCGAGCAGAAGGGAAGACTGCGTGTGTAGACAAGGCTTGATCGAAGCGTCGCTGGGGGCTTGTGTGAGCTGCGGCGAGGGCTTGTCTTGCCCTAAGGGAAGCACCGTGGAGCGACTCAGAAACAGCAGCAGTGAAGAACGGCCCGAAGTGCTGCCCATGTACTTCAGCAGCATGGAAGCACCCTTGGAGATCTACCGCTGCCAGTCGCATTGCCCTGGGGGAGCACCAGGCAGTTGTGACGGAGGCCGCGTGGGCCACACCTGCAGCGAGTGCCCCGAGAATTTCTACAGCACGGGCAACCAGTGTGCCAAGTGTGGCGTAGCGCTGCCTGCGCTTTGGATTCTCGGCATGAGTATCGTGGTTTGTGGCATATTCAGCTCTTACTACCTACTCACATCAAGCTACACGGCCAAAGCCAGTGTGCTGACTTGCACCACCTGCAGCTTTGGCATGATGGTCTCCCTGTTTCAGAACTTGGGTGTGATACAGACCGTATCAGTGCCCTGGCCGAACGGACTCAAGGACTTTCTCGGCTTCTTCCAGATCTTCCTCCTGGACTTGGACAGCCTCGGCTTCAGCTGCGTTGCTGGTGGCCCCGTGCATCGATTCGCTGGCAACTGTGCCTTCTTCTTCGTTGTGCTCTCAGGTCTTGTTGCGACAGCATTCCTCACCAACCTGCTCCTTCCCCGCCGCCTTTCTTGGCTGGCCTGGCAGAAGTACAAGACGATGAGCACGATCGGCCAGTTCTGCCAGGTGAGCTTCACCACGATGACGAACATAGGCTTGGTTCCCTTCATGTGTTACCGCCACCCCGCAGGCAGCGAGAGCGTGCTGAAGTATAGCGACGTCTTCTGCAACTCGGCCGAGCACACGCTGATGCAGCTGCTGGGTACAGCCGTCTTGGCCTTGAGTGGCGCCTTCCTCAGCTCCTGCTTCTTCTTTGCCTGGAAAGCTCCCTCCTGGTCTGGCAAAGCAATCCAAGGAGGTGTCCGCTTCCTCATCTTCCGCTTTAGACCGAATGTCTGGTGGTTTGGCCTCGTCCTTCTCACGCGGGGACCGCTCCTTTCCATGCCTGCTGTCGCGGCGCCAAACATGCCGGCCGTGCAGTTTGTGTTCCTGCTGGGCATCCTGCTACTGTCCCTGCAGCTGCAGATTTGGTACTTGCCGTGGAAGGCTCCGATCCTCAACCTGGTGGACGGTGTCACAAACCTGCTCCTCGTGATGCTCTTGGCAATTGGTTTGGGCCGCCTTGGCCCAGACCCTGAGGACGGGCCTGCAGTCCTGGACAGCCTGGCGGCCGCCATCTCTGCGATGATGATGAGCGTGCTCGGACTCATGCTGTTGCTTGCAATCGCTGCCCTCTTCTACAAGAAGGCTTTGGGCAGCAATGATGAGCTGTGGATCATGAACCTCGGCAAGCCAGTACCCTCCAAAGACTTCTGCGACAATCTGACGAACTTCATTCAAAGCCAGAAAGACATGCAGGAGAAGGAAGTACGACAAGTTGTGGAAGCGCTCTGTGTCTATGACTACCGTGACGTGAACGCCTCGATCGTCCTCCTAAGCACGGAGCTAGGCTTCCGCAGCAAGCTCACAGATGCGTTGGCCATGCGCCGAATTACCTCCTTTGCATCTTTTTCTTCCGTGCCTGCAGGAAACAAGACGCAGCAAACGGATGCCGAAGCCGAGAATGTCAGCGAGGAAGACACCTGCCTTGAAAGCAATCAAGATGTGGCTGAGGCGGCGGTGCTGAAGATGGAACTTCATGCCGAGGAGACCCGTACTGAGTGGGCCTGAGTGGAGTCTCCTGCAAGGGCAGGCTGACTTATTTTTTAATGTTCATTCTCGTGTGCACGGAATGTTCCTGTGCCAGAACTTGCGGCCTCAGCATGGGCTGAGCATGTAGCAGTTGCCATGTCCCACTCCTCAATGGATGTATAACTGCAGCAAATATCTTTGATACGATCATGAACACTTTGGCTGGAGCCCACACGAGCAACTGCCTGCTGCTGCAAGGGTCGTCTTTTTTTTTGCCGTGGTCCGAGGATGCCTCAACGCAAGCCGAAGGCTTGTTTTTCCAGCTCCCGAATATCCCGGCTTGATAATGTACTTTGTAACCTTGTCCGGCCTTACGCAAGACTGCATCGATACCGTCCGTGATCTCTATAGGATGAGTTTCCACAGCTGCGGCAAAGCTCGACATGACATATGAACGATGAGGCTGGACACAGTCCATGGTCTTGGACATCATCTCTGCAGAAATCCATATATTCGCTTCACGGGCCATGACGGTGCTTGTACTTTCGGGCCCCAATCTCGCACGCCGAGAATGCATCGTTGGCTGGGAGTATAGTCTCGAGGGGTTGGCTGCGAAAAAGGCGCATCACTCCAACTGCAAGCATGCATTGCTGTCTGTTGTCCGCGGTTCCACGTGCAGTCTGCGTACGCTGTTCGTCTTAAACTAAGACTTACGTCAGTGCATGTACGCCAGCACGGTAACCTACTTTCTGCGCTTATTTGCTGCAGCTTGACGTCAGGCTGTTGTGTTACATTGGATGCTGTTGCGTCTGGCGCATGTCCCGCGAATTCAGACTCCTTCCTTCGTGCTCGACTCTTTCTGGGTTTGGCTTGTCTTTTCGCTCCTCCTCTTCGCATTCCTTCCTCGCTTCCTCAAACCCTTCCTCGCACAGAGCAGCGATGCTCGCCACGAGTCCACATCAGTTGTTTTGACAGATCTTCGAGCCCAATTCAAGGCGATCTCTTGGCGGGTCCCTTGGCTTGAGTAGGCATGTGTCAGTGTAAGCCTCTTGGACCGCTTGTAGGTTTGCAGGTCCCGCTCTCTCGCTCGCGTTCGTTCGTTCTCTCTCTCTCTCTCTCTCTGTCTCTTTCTCTCTTTCTCTCTCTCTCTCGCTCCCTCTCGCAGAGTTGTCGCCCCTCTCGCTGTCGCGAGGACTTCATTCGACCGGACCATGCCTGCATGCACGATCTTCCCGACATGTCCATCTCGCCCACGGGGCTCCGGCATGTCATGCTACAGTACTTGATTCGCACCTGTGTATCGCTTACCTTTGGTTAGTAGGGAATGGAAGAATGGTAGTAATAGTAGTTTTTTATTCCCCCATTCCTCCATTCCCTACTAACCAAAGGTAAGATGCGAGTGCCAGTGCCGCTTGTCAGGAGCATGGTGTGGAATATCCCCGCCGATACTGGGCCGGGGCTTGAGGACGGTTTGGTAGGATAGGGATTAGGCCTTGTCGGGTTTTCAGCCGTTCATGTAGTGTGAATGCTGTGAATGTCAATGTATGATTTGGGTAGTTGGCATTCTGTCAGTCATGCTGCCTGGGTTCTGCAGGCAAGGTTGAGATAGATATCCTTCATGCTCAGGTTATGCGAGATATGCGAGGTTCTTCAGCGGGCTGTATAGCTCTGGACATGTTGGTAGGTCGCATGCCTGTGTGCACGCGTGTGGCTTGCCTTCCCAAAATTGTGACAAGCACCGCCCAGCCCAGAGGTGCTGGCCATGGTGGGTAGAATGATGGGCTGCTGCCTCAGAGCAACCAGTTGCAGGTTCCGGCAACAACGCACAACCAGTTGGTGCTTAGGGAGTCGAGTTGAGCCCTCGAAGCCTGAAGCAGAGCAGTCACGGCAAGCTCTTCGAAGATACCCGAAGCCTCGAGGCCACGAGCCCTCATTCGTCAGCGTCATCCTCGAGGCCCTGGCTCGATGCCTCCGCAGTCCATGAAGAGACCTGCGAAGAACTCCCATGACATGGACCGGTGCCACATTGCGGTGTGGGAGCAGTTCCAAGTTTCCGAGCAAGACTGGGACAGCACGGCTGCTGAGCCTGTCCATCCTAGACTCGCCGGCCATGCACTTGGCAACAAGACCGGGGCCGCAAGCAAATCTGTTGTGGCGAGCTGCGAATTTGCAGGGGGCGCGGCACCACAACGACGACATCCGAGAGTGTGCCGTGCCGGGGCGCCAGCGACTGTCTGCATGCGTGGAGAACTCGACGATAACTCGTATCATCACCTCCCACAATGCCCGAACTGTGACGAAAGACGACGACGATTAGCAAACCACACTCCAGGTGCGCCCTCAAAGGATTGATCCAGCATCCGGAGGTGCACCGCGGATGGTCTCGGGAAGATAGGTTCTGATAGTTAGTCGTATTCAGAGAATACAGTGCACTTGCTTTTGAACTGATTCTGAAGTGCTTGTCTCAGATTCCTCCATAACTTGAATTTGGAAGCGCTATAGGACCGCTAGGATTATTTGAATTTGGAAGTCTGCTGCAGTATGTCTCTACAGCTGCTCGTTACACCGCTACAAGGCCGCAGGGCCGATGGTTTGCAGGTGCTTCTGCAGTGATCCATACCGAAGTCCGGCACCCTTTGACGGAGACTAGTCAGTTTGCAACGCGTCACCCAAGCCCAACACGTGATCTCCGCCAACCAAACAAATCTCACATTCATGCTCTTCGACATCGGTTGTCGGTAGCGCGATGCTGGGCAATATGCTCGTTTATGCGTCGGTATGCCCAAGCCGAAGCATGCGAAGCTGTTGCGCAGGACAAATGTGCACGTGGTCTCCGTGTTGTGGTGTTGCAGCTGCGTGTACGACTCAGTGGCATTCAGTGGCCTAATAGATGGATTGCAAGCGCTTAAACCAATGACCTCGGGGCTACAACACCTTGAGGCTTGGGTACCCTGACATGTGATGCTTGCACAAATCCCTACTTT
The DNA here is from genome assembly GCA_905221615.1 of Symbiodinium sp. CCMP2592. Lineage (NCBI taxonomy): Eukaryota > Dinophyceae > Suessiales > Symbiodiniaceae > Symbiodinium > Symbiodinium sp. CCMP2592. The sequence continues at coordinate 972,310 of CAJNDT010001890.1, read as the reverse complement.
GCAGTTTGAACCAGCATCGCATGACACGCAATGTTACGGAAGAGCTGGACTCCCCTTGGTTGCGCACTGCAGGCAGAGAATCCGCAAACGGCTCTTGTCAAGCGAAACCTGATCTGCGCTGTTGTCACAGTGGCTCGAGCCTCGCCGCCCATGGACGGATCCTCTCACTAACTCTTGGATGTTGCTGTGGGGACGGGAGTCTTCAACACGCAGATGTGGAGTTTCCGCCACGGTCCTATTTATTGAAACGCAGCCTTAATCTAAGCTTGCATGAGTGTGTGTGGATTATAATAGCAAAGATCAGACATCCAAATTCTCGGCAGGTACCTCGAGAAGCACCCCGTGTGGTGTTAGGATCAGTTTCGCTGATTTGTGTGTTGAGCTCCATTAACGGCCGTCTGTTAGGTGGCAATAAGTTCGACTGCGTTGTGATGAAACGCCATGCTGCTCCCAGAAGATGACATGACCTCTCGAACCAGACAAGACATGTCTCCGTAAATCGCACACTGAGGATTGACGAGTGTTGTGCAATCTGACAGGTGCTGCGACGTCTGCCTTGTTTGCGCCAGCACCGGCGACTGCAGGCAAGATGCAGACGCATGACTGTCGAGCGTCAGTCTGCTCGAGGACGCCAAACTCCGAAGCCAGAACCACTTCAAACACTGCAGAAGCCGTTTGGCCTTGCCGCCCTGCCGAAGTAGCTGCGCATCATCCAGACCATGGCGCTGCGTTGGTTCTTCCGTGTCATGGTATGTCTGGTCGCGAGCAGAGGTGCTTCTACAACATGTTTGCCAGAAGCAATTCCAGCGGCTGAGCGATCACACATCAAAGCCCTCGACGGCACGGACATCCCCATTGGATTCTTCCAAGGCGCATGGGAGTCTTCCTACTTGACATCGGACATTGCTCGAATCCTGGTTGAGGAAGTGTTGGGCTACCAGACATGGCTACACCCGGAGGATGGACGCAGTGCAGTCACCACGCCTTATGCCCTCGCCGGGTGTTTGGATTTCAACAATGCTACAAATCAACAGTGTGGCATCAACGAGACGCGGCTGCATGTCTGCGTAGACTGTTGGGCCGCCTCCTATGCTGCCGTAGTGGAAGATATGAAGGAGACGTACTCGCACTTGGTGCCCGTCGATCTGGGCAGCATGGGATACGACGGCGAAGAGTCGATGTACGTCGCCAAGGGTGTTCTCCAGCAGGCACTTGACGCCGAGGGCTTGACCTTGGACTTCTACCGAGGCTACAATCTGACGCACCACAACCCCAAACAGTACTTCGATGACATCAATGCCATAAACTTGCAAGACCTGTTCCTTTGCGAGGAAACCGACTTCTACAAGCCGGAGTCTATGGCAGCCTATGCCAGATGGACGGGTGATGCTGCAGGACTTCGGGTGCTGGCGAATGGCAACTATGCCGCCAAGTGTCATGCAGACAAGTGGTGGATATCTCCCCAGTGCCGGAGTGACACATCGACCTGTATCCCTGTGATTACTGCAGGTGTCGGGTGGAAGCTCCAGGCCATGATGTTCTGGTCGACGACCTATGGCCTGCCGACTGCAATCGCCGTGGCCAACTCCTGGGGCAACTATGTCTCGATTGTTTCCACTATGCGCATCCTCTACTACTGGTGGGTGCCGGACGCAACCTTCATCACGCAGCAGCCACAGTTCATCACGTTCCCGCCCTATTCCGCTTCGGAGTGGGCCCAGGGCAACATGAGGACGGCTGCAAGTGGAACCTACATCAGTAAAGCAGTCAGCAGCAACTTCGCAAACCAGGCGCCAAGGGTCAGCAGCTTCATTTCCAAGGTGAACTTCGAACTCGGAGAGCTCATGGATCTTCTGCTCACGATCGCTTCCGGGACCTTGCGCTATGATGTTGCATGCCGGTGGGTCCGAGACAACAAACCGCGGTGGCAAGAGTGGCTTCCGATCGAAACCAATTGCATCACCGGCTTTGGTTTAGCTGATGCCGCAGGCAGCTTCGTGATGGACAGGGCAAATGCAACAAGCTGCGAAGTGTGCACCCCCGGAAAATTCTCGCAGGAGTACCTGGACAACACAGCCGCCACCCGCCGCTGCGTCCCGTGTGCGCCGGGGACTTCTCAGGAAAAGAGCGCAGCGACCAGCTGCACACCATGCCAACCTGGGAGTTACACAGACTCTCATGGCAGGGAGACCTGTAACGTGTGCGATCAGGGATCGTACCAAGTCTTGGAGGGCCAGACCGGTTGCACCACCTGCGACGAGGCCCGCACGACCCTGCTACTTGCTGCGAGCAGAAGGGAAGACTGCGTGTGTAGACAAGGCTTGATCGAAGCGTCGCTGGGGGTTTGTGTGAGCTGCAGCGAGGGCTTGTCCTGCCCTAAGGGAAGCACCGTGGAGCGACTCAGAAACAGCAGCAGCGAAGAACGGCCCGAAGTGCTGCCCATGTACTTCAGCAGCATGGAAGCACCCTTGGAGATCTACCGCTGCCAGTCGCATTGCCCTGGGGGAGCACCAGGCAGTTGTGACGGAGGCCGCGTGGGCTACACCTGCAGCGAGTGCCCCGAGAATTTCTACAGCACGGGCAACCAGTGTGCCAAGTGTGGCGTAGCACTGCCTGCGCTTTGGATTCTCGGCCTTGGTATCGTGGTTTGTGGCATATTCAGCTCTTACTACCTACTCACATCAAGCTACACGGCCAAAGCCAGTGTGCTGACTTGCACCACCTGCAGCTTTGGCATGATGGTCTCCCTGTTTCAGAACTTGGGTGTGATACAGACCGTATCAGTGCCCTGGCCGAACGGACTCAAGGACTTTCTCGGCTTCTTCCAGATCTTCCTCCTGGACTTGGACAGCCTCGGCTTCAGCTGCGTTGCTGGTGGCCCCGTGCATCGATTCGCTGGCAACTGTGCCTTCTTCTTCGTTGTGCTCTCAGGTCTTGTTGCGACAGCATTCCTCACCAACCTGCTCCTTCCCCGCCGCCTTTCTTGGCTGGCCTGGCAGAAGTACAAGACGATGAGCACGATCGGCCAGTTCTGCCAGGTGAGCTTCACCACGATGACGAACATAGGCTTGGTTCCCTTCATGTGTTACCGCCACCCCGCAGGCAGCGAGAGCGTGCTGAAGTATAGCGACGTCTTCTGCAACTCGGCCGAGCACACGCTGATGCAGCTGCTGGGTACAGCCGTCTTGGCCTTGAGTGGCGCCTTCCTCAGCTCCTGCTTCTTCTTTGCCTGGAAAGCTCCCTCCTGGTCTGGCAAAGCAATCCAAGGAGGTGTCCGCTTCCTCATCTTCCGCTTTAGACCCAATGTCTGGTGGTTTGGCCTGGTCCTTCTCACGCGGGGACCGCTCCTTTCCATGCCTGCTGTCGCGGCGCCAAACATGCCGGCCGTGCAGTTTGTGTTCCTGCTGGGCATCCTGCTACTGTCCCTGCAGCTGCAGATTTGGTACTTGCCGTGGAAGGCTCCGATCCTCAACCTGGTGGACGGTGTCACAAACCTGCTCCTCGTGATGCTCTTGGCAATTGGTTTGGGCCGCCTTGGCCCAGACCCTGAGGACGGGCCTGCAGTCCTGGACAGCCTGGCGGCCGCCATCTCTGCGATGATGATGAGCGTGCTCGGACTCATGCTGTTGCTTGCAATCGCTGCCCTCTTCTACAAGAAGGCTTTGGGCAGCAATGATGAGCTGTGGATCATGAACCTCGGCAAGCCAGTACCCTCCAAAGACTTCTGCGACAATCTGACGAACTTCATTCAAAGCCAGAAAGACATGCAGGAGAAGGAAGTACGACAAGTTGTGGAAGCGCTCTGTGTCTATGACTACCGTGACGTGAACGCCTCGATCGTCCTCCTGAGCACGGAGCTAGGCTTCCGCAGCAAGCTCACAGATGCGTTGGCCATGCGCCGAATTACCTCCTTTGCATCTTTTTCTTCCGTGCCTGCAGGAAACAAGACGCAGGAAACGGATGCCAAAGCCGAGAATGTCAGCGAGGAAGACACCTGCCTTGAAAGCAATCAAGATGTGGCTGAGGCAGCGGTGCTAAAGATGGAACTTCATGCCGAGGAGACCCGTACTGAGTGGGCCTGAGTAGAGTCTCCTCTTTTTAATGTACATTCTCGGGTGCACAGACTGTTTCTGTGCCAGCCAGAACTTGGGCTGATCATGTAGCAGTTGCCATGTCCCACTCCTCAATGGATGTATAACTGCAGCAAATATCTTTGATACGATCATGAACACTTTGGCTGGAGCCCACACGAGCAACTGCCTGCTGCTGCAAGGGTCGTCTTTATTTTTGCCGTGGTCCGAGGATGCCTCAACGCAAGCCGAAGGCTTGTTTTTCCAGCTCCCGAATATCCCGGCTTGATAATGTACTCTGTAACCTTGTCCGGCCTTACGCAAGACTGCATGAATACCGTCCATGATCTCTATAGGATGACTTTCCACAGCTGCAGCAAAGCTCGACACGACGTATGAACGATGAGGCTGGACACACCATCGAAGCAGTCTACGGCCTTGGACATCATCTCTGAAGAAGTCAGTGAATCCGCTTCACGGGCCATCACGGTGCTTGTTTTTTTGGGTCCAAATCTCGCATGCCGAGAGTGCATCGTTGCCTGGGAGTATAGTCTCGAGGGGTTGGCTGCGAAAAAGGCGCATCACTCCAACTGCAAGATGCATTGCTGTCTGTTGTCCGGCGGTTCCACGTGCAGTCTGCGTACGCTGTTCGTCTTAAACTAAGACTTACTTCAGTGCATGTACGCCAGCACGGTAACCTACTTTCTGCGCTTATTTGCTGCAACTTCTGCCTTGTTTGCGCCAGCACCGGCGACTGCAGGCAAGATTCAGACGCATGACTGTCGAGCGTCAGTCTGCTCGAGGACGCCAAACTCTGAAGCCAGAACCACTTCAAACACTGCATAAGCCGTTTGGCTCTGCCGTTTGGCCTTGCCGCCCTGCCGAAGTAGCGCCGCATCATCCAGACCATGACGAGGTTTCAGCGTTGGCTGTTCTTTCGTGTCATGGTATGTCTGGTCGCGAGCAGAGGTGCTTCTACAACATGTTTGCCAGAAGCAATTCCAGCGGCTGAGCGATCACACATCAAAGCCCTCGACGGCACGGACATCCCCATTGGATTCTTCCAAGCCGCATGGGAGTCTTCCTACTTGACATCGGACATCGCCCGAATCCTGGTTGAGGAAGTGTTGGGCTACCAGACATGGCTACACCCGGAGGATGGACGCAGTGCAGTGACCACGCCTTATGCCCTCGCCGGGTGTTTGGATTTCAACAATGCTACAAATCAACAGTGTGGCATCAACGAGACGCGGCTGCATGTCTGCGTAGACTGTTGGTCCGCCACCTATGCTGCCGTAGTGGAAGATATGAAGGAGACGTACCCGCACTTGGTGCCCGTCGATCTGGGCAGCATGGGATACGACGGCGAAGAGTCGATGTACGTCGCCAAGGGTGTTCTCCAGCAGGCACTTGACGCCGAGGGCTTGACCTTGGACTTCTACCGAGGCTACAATCTGACGCACCACAACCCCAAACAGTACTTCGATGACATCGATGCCATAAACTTGCAAGACCTGTTCCTTTGCGAGGAAACCGACTTCTACAAGCCGGAGTCTATGGCAGCCTATGCCAGATGGACGGGTGATGCTGCAGGACTTCGGGTGCTGGCGAATGGCAACTATGCCGCCAAGTGTCATGCAGACAAGTGGTGGATATCTCCCCAGTGCCGGAGTGACCCATCGACGTGCATCCCTGTGATTACTGCAGGTATCGGGTGGAAGCTCCAGGCCATGATGTTCTGGTCGACGACCTATGGCCTGCCGACTGCAATCGCCGTGGCCAACTCCTGGGGCAACTATGTCTCGATTGTTTCCACTACGCGCATCCTCTACTACTGGTGGGTGCCGGACGCAACCTTCATCACGCAGCAGCCACAGTTCATCACGTTCCCGCCCTATTCCGCTTCGGAGTGGGCCCAGGGCAACATGAGGACTGCTGCAAGTGGAACCTACATCAGTAAGGCAGTCAGCAGCAACTTCGCAAACCAGGCGCCAAGGGTCAGCAGCTTCATTTCCAAGGTGACCTTCGAACTCGGAGAGCTCATGGATCTTCTGCTGACGATCGCTTCCGGGACCTTGCGCTATGATGTTGCATGCCGGTGGGTCCGAGACAACAAACCGCGGTGGCAAGAGTGGCTTCCGATCGAAACCAATTGCATCACGGGCTTTGGTTTAGCTGATGCCGCAGGCAGCTTTGTCATGGACAGGGCAAATGCAACAAGCTGCGAAGTGTGCACCCCCGGAAAATTCTCGCAGGAGTACCTGGACAACACAGCCGCTACCCGCCGCTGCGTCCCGTGTGCGCCGGGGACTTCTCAGGAAAAGAGCGCAGCGACCAGCTGCACACCATGCCAACCTGGGAGTTACACAGACTCTCATGGCAGCGAGACCTGTAACGTGTGCGATCAGGGATCGTACCAAGTCTTGGAGGGCCAGACCGGTTGCACCAGCTGCGACGAGGCCCGCACGACCCTGCTACTTGCTGCGAGCAGAAGGGAAGACTGCGTGTGTAGACAAGGCTTGATCGAAGCATCGCTGGGTTGTGTGAGCTGCGGCGAGGGCTTGTCTTGCCCTAAGGGAAGCACCGTGGAGCGACTCAGAAACAGCAGCAGTGAAGAACGGCCCGAAGTGCTGCCCATGTACTTCAGCAGCATGGAAGCACCCTTGGAGATCTACCGCTGCCAGTCGCATTGCCCTGGGGGAGCACCAGGCAGTTGTGACGGTGGCCGCGTGGGCCACACCTGCAGCGAGTGCCCCGAGAATTTCTACAGCACGGGCAACCAGTGTGCCAAGTGTGGCGTAGCGCTGCCTGCGCTTTGGATTCTCGGCATGAGTATCGTGGTTTGTGGCATAGTCAGCTCTTACTACCTCCTCACATCAAGCTACACGGCCAAAGCCAGTGTGCTGACTTGCACCACCTGCAGCTTTGGCATGATGGTCTCCCTGTTTCAGAACTTGGGTGTGATACAGACCGTATCAGTGCCCTGGCCGAACGGGCTCAAGGACTTTCTCGGCTTCTTCCAGATCTTCCTCCTGGACTTGGACAGCCTCGGCTTCAGCTGCGTTGCTGGTGGCCCCGTGCATCGATTCGCTGGCAACTGTGCCTTCTTCTTCGTTGTGCTCTCAGGTCTTGTAGCGACAGCATTCCTCACCAACCTGCTCCTTCCCCGCCGCCTTTCTTGGCTGGCCTGGCAGAAGTACAAGACGATGAGCACGATCGGCCAATTCTGCCAGGTGAGCTTCACCACGATGACGAACATAGGCTTGGTTCCCTTCATGTGTTACCGCCACCCCGCAGGCAGCGAGAGCGTGCTGAAGTATAGCGCCGTCTTCTGCAACTCGGCCGAGCACACGCTGATGCAGCTGCTGGGTACAGCCGTCTTGGCCTTGAGTGGCGCCTTCCTCAGCTCCTGCTTCTTCTTTGCCTGGAAAGCTCCCTCCTGGTCTGGCAAAGCAATCCAAGGAGGTGTCCGCTTCCTCATCTTCCGCTTTAGACCGAATGTCTGGTGGTTTGGCCTGGTCCTTCTCACGCGGGGACCGCTCCTTTCCATGCCTGCTGTCGCGGCGCCAAACATGCCGGCCGTGCAGTTTGTGTTCCTGCTGGGCATCCTGCTACTGTCCCTGCAGCTGCAGATTTGGTACTTGCCGTGGAAGGCTCCGATCCTCAACCTGGTGGACGGTGTCACAAACCTGCTCCTCGTGATGCTCTTGGCAATTGGTTTGGGCCGCCTTGGCCCAGACCCTGAGGACGGGCCTGCAGTCCTGGACAGCCTGGCGGCCGCCATCTCTGCGATGATGATGAGCGTGCTCGGACTCATGCTGTTGCTTGCAATCGCTGCCCTCTTCTACAAGAAGGCTTTGGGCAGCAATGATGAGCTGTGGATCATGAACCTCGGCAAGCCACTAGCCTCCACAGACTTCTGCGACAACCTGACGAACTTCGTTCAGAGCCAGAAAGACATGCAGGAGAAGGAAGTACGACAAGTTGTGGAAGCGCTCTGTGTCTATGACTACCGTGACGTGAACGCCTCGATCGTCCTCCTGAGCACGGAGCTAGGCTTCCGCAGCAAGCTCACAGATGCGTTGGCCACGCGTCGAATTACCTCCTTTGCATCTTTTTCTTCCGTGCCTGCAGGAAACAAGACGCAGCAAACGGATGCCAAAGCCGAGAATGTCGGCGAGGAAGACACCTGCCTTGAAAGCAGTCACGACGTTGCTGAGGCGGTGGTGCTAAAGATGGAACTTCATGACGAGGAGACCCGTACTGAGTGGGCCTGAGTAGAGTCTCCTGCCAGGTCAGGCTGACTTCTTTTCTAATGTACATTCGGGCATTCGTTTCCCCAATGTCCTTCCTGGTGGCATTCCTGCACACGGTCCTTCCAAGTCGTCTGCCTTTTCCTTTCTTGCCTTTGCCTTTGCCTTTTCCTCTGCCTTTCTTACTTTTTCTCGGGTGCACGGAATGTTCCTTTGCCAGCCAGAACTTGCGGCCTCAGCATGGGCTGACCATGTAGCAGTTGCCATGTCCCACTCCTCAATGGATGTATAACTGCAGCAAGTATCTTTGATACGATCATGAACACTTTGGCTGGAGCCCACACGAGCAACTGCCTGCTGCTGCAAGGGTCGTCGTTTGAATTTGCCGTGGTCGCAGGATGCCTCAATGCAAGCCGAAGGCTTGTTTTCCAGCTCCCGAATATCCCGGCTTGATAATGTACTTTGTAACCTTGTCCGGCCTTACGCAAGACTGCATCGATACCGTCCATGATCTCTATAGGATGAGTTTCCACAGCTGCGGCAAAGCTCGACATGACGTATGAACGATGAGGCTGGACACACCATCGAAGCAGTCCACGGCCTCGGACATCATCTCTGAAGAAGTCAGTGAATCCGCTTCACGGGCCATCACGGTGCTTGTACTTTTGGGTCCAAATCTCGCATGCCGAGAATGCATCGTTGCCTGGGAGTATAGTCTCGAGGGGTTGGCTGCGAAAAAGGCGCATCACTCCAACTGCAAGCATGCATTGCTTCGGGTGTCCTTTGCTCCTTTGCCGCAGCGGATTCAGCGCACATCCCGGAGGCACCTGGGCCTCGACCGGCGGGCTTTACGCGCTGCCCTGTTGGCTGTGAGAGGATCTTGACCAATCAGTTGCCGCGGTGGTAGGGTTTAGGGTTTAGGGTTGAGGGTTTAGGGTTTAGGGTAACGCAGTATGCACGCATGGGTACATATACTTGTATGCTTGCTCGCATACAGGTTTGTTCCTTGATTTAACTGCGGAGCGTGAAGCGGTCTCTTCCGTTGACAGAGCAGTAGAACCTGGGCAATGACGTAGGAAGCACACACGTATATATGGGAATTTCCGAAAATAGTGAACCCTAATACAGTACCCTAAATAGTAGGACCCCAAAATAAGGTACCCCTAATTTTCGGAAACTCCCCCGGTCTTAGTTTAACGACTGCAGTCGTTGGAACAGAGCCTATAGGGCACTCCCTGGAAGCACGCGCGTGCGTGTGTGGGTGTGTGTGTGTGTGTGGGTGTGTGTGTGTGTGTGTGGGTGTGTGTGTGTGTGTGGGTGTGTGGCTCCACTGCGATTTGGGTTTAGCTGGAGTGGAGAGAATGCTGCTGCTGTGTGATCGGAGCGGATGTCTAGAAGGTTTTGTAGAGAAGGGGAGATGTTTCCATTTGGATGTTGCTCTGCTTATTGGGGGGTCTGAGCCTAGAGCGTAACATCGTAGGATGTTGCTTTGCTTTTTGGGGAGGGTCTAGTTCAAGTTCAATTGCACATCGAAACATAGTTGTCGGTTGTCAGGTGTGTCAATCCGGACAAGCATGATGCGCGTGTGCAAAGCAGAAACCTGAACGTGCAGATGTTGCTCTGCTTATGAGGGGGCCTGGGTTTATAGCCCGACGTCGTAGGATGTTGCTCTGCTTATTGGGGGTCAAGTCAGGTTTGTGGCAGATTGAAGTATTCATAATATGGGTTTCTCCGGATAAACACGAAGCGCTTGTATCAAGAAGAAACGTGAGTGCACAGAATTTGCTCTGCTTATTGGTGGCGGCACCGACGGATATGGCAAGACAACGGACATAAGTGTTGCTTGTTCGAAATCTGATGCCTCCAGTCCGGATGCTTAAAAAGAGTTAGAAAAGGGGAAACACGCCGGGGCAGAGGCAGGAAGGATTTGCTTTTGGATGCTGTTCTGCTTATTGGGGTCTGAGCTTAGAACCCATCATCGTACGATGTTGCTCTGCTTATTGGGGGGTGTATTTTTTTTGCACACTGAACTACGCTTGTCAAGTACGTCTCCTTGGAGACATAAGATGCGCTTCTGCCAAGCAGCAACATCATTGCGCACATGCTGCTCTGCTATAATTGGGGTGGGGGCAGCGGCGGATTGCCTTTGGAAGTTGCTCTGCCTACTGGCGGGTCTGGGTTTCGAGCCCGATTGTCGGATGTTGCTTTGGTCATTGGGGTGTCGGTCTACTGTATAATTAGGGTTTAGGGTTTAGGGTTTAGGGTCTATAAGCCGGCGCTGCTTCTTGGGGGTCTGGGTCTGGAGCCCGACATTGCAGGATGTTACTCTGGTTATTTGGGTTCTGGGTCCACTGCAAAATGAGCTCTTGAAGGCGGATAAGCAGGATACGCTTCTGCAAAGCATGAATGTGATCACGCAGACATTGCTCTTCTTGTTGGGGGGGCACTTGCAGATGTGGCAACAGGTCTGTAGAGACATCAATGTTGCTATTTTGTATTGCACGTTTCGTGAGGCTTCCTGAGTGAATGATTATAAGTCTCTTTGATTGTGCGCAAAAGAGGAAAGACGCCAGGATGATTCCCTTTGGATGTTGCTTTGCGCATTGGGGTTTGCATTACATGAGGAGCTTGCTGCACGGATGGGACGTCGGTGCTTGTGTTCAAAGACGCGAATGTAGACCCAGGAGGGTTGGTTGGCTGTGAACGAGCAAGACTGCTTCGATTTTTGTTGTGTTGCTTTGCTAACTATCTCGAATTCTGCCTCACTGGAAAGATCTTCAAACTTGTTGAGTGAGATACGTCTCGAAGGCCATTGCATGCACTTGGAATGAGCGCGCAGGCCAAGGCAATTGTTGTCGAAAGACGACAATCTAAGTGACAACGCGGAAACTTCCAAGAGTTCCACATCCGCAAGAACTCTTCCAGCCGTAATTCGTCGGAAGGGAAGACAGGCGCAATGCAGATGCTCGAAAAGTGAGCGTAGGGAGTCTTCGCTTGCTCTCTTACCTGGTTTCCAACTGACAATAATCTTCTACAGCGGCACGAGCTCAGTCGGAAAAAAATCCCATGTCAAGGCGGGATGCTGCGCTTGTTGGCTCTACGACTGCTGCAAACTGCATCCCAGACAGAGCAGTCACCAAAGTGTGCAATCTTACAAAGAAGATGCTTGGCATGGTAAAGTGCAGTCGGAAGCACGGCGTGCCATCTACTTTTTTCTACTTGCTGGCCTGCCAGGCTGCCTCTGGGCACGGATCTTGCCAGCTGCTTGTTTGAGCGCTAATGTGTGTATGCGGTAAGTACTGTGCTTGCATGCAAAGCGCAGCATGTCGCCACACCGGAATTTTGCGCTACAGACAAACTCTTGCGTGGTGATGCCACGCTCTTGACCTCACATGCCGAGACTCGGAACCTTATGTCCAAAACAAGTGGAGGATTGTCGAAGGGTTGGTTGGGCGGATTGTTAGCCTGCGACCTGCCGGCAGATTCAGATCCCTGCGAGAATGGGAGCACGGTTCAGTTTGCAGAGCTATGTGCTTGCAACACCAGTCTGGGTAAATTGTTGCAGTTTCCCGACTCCTCATGCTGGCATACAGGAAGCAGGGTGTAGTGATTGCTGACGCACACTAAGTTTGCATACTCTGACCGAAGCGCGAATTAGCATACAGAAACTCACGCTTTGTGAGCAAGTAGCAGGGTAAGGGTGTGCAGCTGCTTTGCACTGCAGCCTGCTGGACTGTCGCGCATGTTTCGACAACTCGTTCTTACCAAGGTATTCTGCTGTGCTTTGTTTGGATTCTTCAGCCGAGCCGAGATGTGCAGTTCAGACTTCATGGTCTGATGTTGTGTGGACCAATCTTTAAGGCACATACGGTTGGAGATGCTTTCGGTATTGTAGTTTGCGCACTGTTCCCGTTCCGTTCAAGACATCACGGATTCAACATTGTGTCCCTAAGCCCTAAACCCTAAACCCTAAACCGTACTGTGTGCAACTTCGATCTTCCGAAACGGATTTTTGAAGCCGAATGATTGCGAAGTGACGGCTGGTGAGCCCATCCCACGCAGACAGGAACTTTGCACATGCTCAAAGGGGAAAAGGAGGGACCCTTAATGGGGACCCCTACCCCTATAATGGGCTATATCATGGGCATATAATAGCTCTATTCAGGGTATATACCTAGGGGTCCTTATTAAGGGTCCCCCCTTTAACCCTTGGAGTGAAGCCTTGCGTGTCGTTGCTTCTTTGCCATTCCATGCTCAGGCTCAGGACATGAACATGTGCGTTTTCGTGTATGTCCTACCAGACAGTTTCATGATACAGCAGCATAATCAAGTGTCCACATTCCTTTGAAAGGTTTGCAAATGTCATTTCACCCTAAACCCTGAACCCTATACACTGTATAAACCCTACATACCCTGTACCCTAGAGCGTGACCTTCTAAGAGAATTCAATGTGCCGATGACCCCTTTGCATGATGCAAGGCTTGAGGCCGGGCCCCGATGTGGGAGTTTCCGAAAACAGGGGACGCCATCTTTGGGGTCCTTTGGTTGCTGATATAAATCCTGCATTACCCATAGTAAGGAATATACCATAATTCCCATAGTGTAGGGTCCTTAAGGTAATGCAGGATTTATACCATCAACAGTTCTAATAAGGATCCTAGTATTTAGGGTACAGCATGGGGGTCCCCTATTCTTAGAAACTCGCAAGTCGGTGTAGTATTAGAGTTTTAAGTAGAGTCTAGGAACTTTTTAGTAAAGTAAAGGATTGTATAGATAGTGCAGTATAGCATAGTACAGTCTAGTACAAGATAGTATAGCGGGTTATCGTATACCAAACCCTAAACCCCTGAAGCGTCAACACCCCGAGCCACTGAGCTCTCCCGCGTGCAAGGTTGTGGCTGCTGGCACTCTTCTTGCGCGGCGAAGCCGTAGAATTCAGAGGTGCCCAGAGACTCCAATATCCCTTAATTAAGGAATATTCCTTAACTCATATAAAGGATCCTATGATAATTTAAGGTATATTCCTTAATTAAGGGATATTGGAGTCTCTGAGTTTCCGAAAATAGGGGACCTTCATATAGTACCCTAAAGAGTGGGAACCATATTAAAAAGGGGCCCCAAAATAAGGTACCCCCTTGGGGAGGAGTTTGCAGCCTAAACCCTAAACCCTAAACCCTTGAGTTTCCCGCAGGTTTGCGTTTCTCTCAGTCTCTCAGGACCAGTCCCGGGGTTGCCGTTGTTGAAAGGGTAAAAGGAGGGACCCTTAATAAGGACCCCTTAGGTATATACCATTATAGGGTAGGGGTCCCCATTAAGGGTCCCTCGTTTTCCCCTTTGAGTTGTGTTTCGCCGATGGACTGCAGGGCAAGCTTGCTGGATGTCACATCTATGGCTCAAGTGCTCGCTGTGTAACAGAATGGGCACAATTCCAACCGAACCGTCTGCCGCGGCCTGAGGTGATTTGCCTGGTTAGGGTGCCGGATGCAAGTTACTTTTTCGAACTTGGGTTCTCTAAACCAAACCAAGTCCCAATCCCTGAAGTAGGGTCCCACGTTGGATTTACGACTGTGCCACTTTACAAAAGAAGGCGTCCTAATCTATAGAACCCCGTAAATCGTTGCATTCGAGGAATCCGGCGAAGCAAACCCCTAAACGCCCCAAAATCCCCAATGCCTGAAGAACCCAAAGAGGCAAAACTTGGGTTTTAGGGCTTTAGGGCATTTTGGATTGGAGGTTTAGGCTGACCTTGGGTTCACTGTATTTTCTTGAAAGCCAAGGCCTTGCCATGCGATGGCGTCTCTTGAGCCTGCTGCTAGTGCTGGAATCGGTGCACTGCAAGGCTTCCCAGGGTGTCCTAAACCCCACCTGTAGCCGGAAAGACCTACCTTCTTCGGGTTCCTTATTATGGTTTCTATATATAGTTCCTTAAAAGGGTAGGTCCTTTCGGCTACAGGTAAGCCCTAAACCCTAAACCCTAAACCCTAAAACCCTAAAGCCTAGACCTTCCCAGGGTGCTCTCACTTGTGCCGCAGTCAATTTCTTTGGGGGGGTTTGGAGGGGTTTACAAACATGCTCTGCTCTTTCGCAGGGTTTCCGGACCCTGCTCCTTGAAGCCGGCCCCTTCCTCCTTTTCAATGTAGTATAACGGGCTCCTAAACCCTTTTCTAGTTGTTGAGGCCCCTCCACCGAATCGGAGCATTGTGGGCTTGTCTGCGTAAGTTTCGACGAAGTCTTTGACAGGACAGCACATGCGAGGTCGATGACGACGTGCAAAGTGCCGAGGAGACTTTTTTGTGTTCAGGGTTTAGGGTTCAGATATGGGAGTCTCCCTGATACAGTACCTTGTATTTCAGGGTCCTGATTACAAGGACACCAAAAAGAGGTACCATATAAACACTGCACCCTAATTGGCTTTGGGAGTTGGGTGCAGGGCTGCAGGGTGTTGGGTTGCGCTTCGGACTTGCTAGCTTGGGGTTGCGGGTTAGCCCTAATCGCGTTAAGATGATTTCGTTTAGGGTTCCTCTCTCTCTCTCTCTCTCTCTCTCTCTTCCTCTCTCTCTTTTATATATACATATATATATATAACACATATATATATATATATATATCTAAATATATACACATATCTATATATATATATACACACATATTCAGACAGGTTTATGAGTTGATAAGCGGAAGGAAGCTTTGTGCACTGCCTGAAGTGGCGAAGCTTGTGGTGCACTGCCGCAGGCCATCTTCCTTCAGAGAAGCCTCGTCATCCAAGGCCCGGTGGCCTGCTCTTCGACCCTACACGCCTAGAGCCAAAACCCCAAGCCCTGAAGTGTAATGTAGGGGCCTTAATCAAAATTAGACTAGGATTTGGGGGTATATTATACTATAAGGAAAAAAAAGGGACCCCCCCAAAAAAAACTCTATTCTGACTGAAGGTCCCTACATTAGGCTGCTTACAACTCTACGGTTTAGGTTATTGGGTTTGGGGTTTAGGGTATAAGGCTTCGGGTTTATTGTTCAGGGAACAGGTTCCAGGGGTCTGGTTCCAGGATAGGGTTTATTGCGTTTAGGGTTAAATCTTTGGGGTTTAGGGTTTAGGGTTAAATCTAGAGGCATAGAGATAGGTACCAATGCCATTCCACAGGGTTCCTTCTCATATCCCCGAAACGCTGTTCGGATGATCAAAGTTGCTATGTTCGGGTTTCCTTGATTGGCGCAGGTGCGAACGTGACACAGGAGGTACAGGAGCCCTGGCTGGCTCTGGTGCAGGCGACGATGGGGCGTGCGGCTGAGAGGGTTTAGGGAAGAGGGTCGAGGATGCGCACCCGTATAGGCAAGAACAGTTTGATATAAAGTACTACATAGTATAGCTTAATATAGTGTTGAAGACAGTATAGGCAATTCTCCATCTTCTGTTGATGGCCCGCCATCGGTACTCGTTCCCTGGCAGGCCGCCGTGAAGAACACCGTCCCGCTCCCTGCATGGCTATGCAGCTCAGTTTGCATAAAGTCGCGAACCCTAAGGCCTAACCCCAACACCCCAAAGCCGTAAACCCTAAACCCCCTAAACCCTAAACCCCAAACTGTCTAAACAGTTGCAGGGCAGAAGCCGTGAAGGCAGGCATGTAGCAGCCCACCCTCTAACCTCTCTAGAGTGCGTCACAAGACTTGTCACTGAACTATGTTGAGGTTTAGGGTCACGGGTAAGCTACATGAAACTACGTTTAACTATTACACCTTTTAAACTATACTGAGCTTCTCTGGACTGCAACACTAAGCCTTCCGAAGCTATACGAAACGAAACTAGCCTGTATTTAACTCTGCGCATCCATGTCGAGGCTCTGCCGTGCTTCTTGTGGTCTTCTTGATCGTTCTGCAGGAGCTCACTGAAGGGACAGGGGTGGTTGCTGCGTCTGTTTTTTTTTTTGGGGGGGGGGTTGGGGTTTAGCTTGGGGTTTGGAGTGTAGGTTTATGGTTATGAAGTGCTTTGTACTGTCTTCTGTAGGGCTTTGCAAAGGCGTCTAGCAAGGTTTTGTAAGGGATCCATGAACAGTTGCAGCAGCTGTGGACGAACGCAATTCCTGGCGACATCATTGACATCATCATGACTGCTTAGCCCAAAGCCAAACGTGAATGCTTAAAGCCCTAAAGCCACGAAGCACTTCCCGTTGTGCACATTTTGGGAGCCCGTCCATTGGAGCCCTCATAAATCTGTCATGGAGCCGTCATAGAGATCTTATAAAGCCCTTATGGAGCCCTTATAGAATCCTTAAAGAGCCCTAATAGAACCCTTATAGAACCCTTAAATGAGCCCTTATGGAGCCCTTATAGAATCCTTAAAGAGCCCTAATAGAACCCTTATAGAACCCTTAAAGGAGCCCTTATAGACTCCTTGTACAGCAGATCCGTTTCAGGAGATCTTCCTGGTGCTGCCTTTGGCCGCCTTGGGCTTGGATCGGACGCCCTCAGCGCCTTCCGCACCGCCGTCGCAGGCACAAGATGAGCATGGGGTTTCCATCGAAGGGACGTATAGGGTTTTCTCATGAAGGGGTTCTTTTCTAGGGTTCGGGGGTTTTTGTTCGATTTTGGTGGTTTAGGATTGAAGGTTTAGGGTTTCAGGGAGTAGGGGTTCAACATCTGAGGGTCGTGCACGCAACGACACCTGAGGCAATTTTTTGCTGGATGTGCGCATGTACTTTCGCAGCTTCCTCGGCCGCTTCGTCTGGCAATAAGCCTTTCTCGTGTTTCCTTGCCGGTGCTTTTGGACGCTGCAGCCTCCTCTTCGTGGCGATCATTAGGGCCCACAAAGCACATAAGCATAAGCATTTTATGGGGATATCCATACCTTATTGGGCTTCATTATAAGGGGATGTATATGGGATATCCCTACCCTAATTTTTGCTTATGTGCTTTTTTTGGGCCCTAGATCCGGGTTTTGGCTCAGGGAGCTGGTTTGCAAGCGCTTGGGCAGGGAAAGTGGGGGTCTAGGCGCAGGGAGACCTGTCCCATGTAACGCCATGTGGGTGGTTGTTCAACCCTTTTTGGGTCCCCATGATAGTACGGCACCTAATATTTAGGGTACCTAAAGCGGGACCCTAACTTGACAACCACCCATGTAACACCCTAAACCCTAAACCCTGAACCCCTAAACCCTGAACCCTGTAACACTGCTCTTTTGATCAGCTTCCGGAGCAGGGACAGCTCAGGTTGTGATGCCGGTGGCCTTTGACTTTGCCATTGCCTTGGGCTTCTTGACGGCTTAGATTCTTACGGTTTTTGGGGTTCGTGGTTCGGGGTTCATAGACATGTTCTTATGAGGGTTCCTGAAAGGGTTCTAAAGGGTTTAGCATTTGGAGTTTAGAGTCCATGTGGTAGTGCAGCTCCATGTGGAAGCAGAGTTATCAAAAGCTTGTGAGCAGGTGCAGCCACGGGATACTGGGGACAAATCCTCTATGTATCTTGTTATCTAAACTCGAAGCCTAAAACCCTGCAGACCCTAAACCCCAAACCTAAAATTCTAAACCTTAAACTGAAACAGTCTAAACCCGGGCTCAGACAAATCTTATCAAGCTTATCAACCCTCGACCCTCAACTCAAGACCTTCCCTTAAGAATCTTACACGCAGAAGCAAAGGGCCACTGGCAGACTCCTGAAAACAAAGACCCCCACCCCCTGAAATGAGGAGTATACCTCAATCAGATCAGGAGCCCCTCTATAAGAGACTCCATGATTTAAGGTGTATTCCTTCATAAAGGCTTTCGGAGTTTGTAGGCCAAGTATAACAAAACACGCATAAACCCTTGGGAAGCCCTCGTACGCACCCCTCACAACATTGATGAAGCCTTCTTCACACCTTGCCAAACACCTCAGAAGCCCTTGTCAAAGTCCCTTAAAAGCTTATGAAACCCGATCAAAGCCCGATCAAACCCTATAAACCTTGTGAAAGCCTTCATGAAGGGATTAAAAAGCCCTTTCAACCTTCCTAAAAACCCCTTGAGCCTTCATGAAACCCCATGAGTTCCGCGAAAGCATGTTAAAACCCATAAACAAATTTCCGAAACCCTAAACCCCAAACCATAAACCCCAAACCCTGCACCCTAAATCCTGAACTCCAACCAAATTCCGCAAAAATTCCAAGCGCCTTCGAGGCCATGGCGCCGTGCTCTCGGGGTTTCTGCTCTCGGGAGGAGCCCTGGGCGGCGCCCTGGGCCTGCTGGCGGGGATGGGCTGCCCTTCGTCTTTCGAAGAGAAGCACCGGGAACGTGCAGTAGGGTAAGGCTTAATGATTTAACCCTCAACCCTAGACTGATGTAGGTGGGTTTCTTGAGGTTTGGGATCTCAGGTTTGGATGGGCTGCCCTTCGTCTTTCGAAGAGACGCCCTGCGAAGGTGTAGGGTTAGAAGGCTTATTGGGTGTAGCATTTGGGAGTTTCCGAAAATAGGGGCCCCTATTATAGTACCCTAAATAGTAAGATCCTTATGATAAGGACCCCCAAAATACGGTACACCGAATTTTCGGAAATTCCCAATTAGGGCTTTGTGAATGCTTTCGGGTTTTGCTTTCAAAGAGAAGCCAGCGAAAGTGCAGGGATTTAGGGGGTTTAGCGGGGTTTAGGACCTCGGGCTAAGGGTTTGTGAAGGTGTATTTGGTTCAGGGTTTAGGGCTTTGCCCAGGTTTGTTGGATTTAGGGTTTGCGCAGTTCTTAGTGGATGGAGGGTTCAAGGTTTACCTTCTGCGACAGAGCGGGCAGACAGCGGAAAGGCTTCGGTCCTTGTTTCGCGGCTTTGTGTTGGAGTTTTGTGCCGTATCGTAGTTTCTTTTTTTATCCTAGAAAGTAACCCAAAACCGGAACTACAATGGAGACTATAGGTAGGGTTTCGATCGGGGGGGTTCTGTTTCTGGCCTGGAGTTTGGGTTCAGGGCTCCAGGGGCTAAAGCTCAGACTTTAGGGTTTGGGGCTTGGAAGCTGCTTCCCAGAGACTCCAAACATACTTCAATTAAGGAAATACACCTTAGATTGCAGTAGGATCTCCGATATGATTTAAGGTATATTCCTGAACTAAATTTAAGGGATACATAAGAATATAATAGGATCCCCAAATGATTTAAGGTATATTCCTTACTTGAGGGATATTCGAGTCTCTGGGTTCTGTGAGGTGTGAAGGATGCTGCCTGGGATCAGCCGACAGCGCGCCGACTTTGCTTCCCGGCCCTCTCCCAGCTTCAGATCTTTCGAAGCCTCAAATCAGGGGGGGTTAGGGTTTACGGTTCACGGTTTAGGATTGAGGGTTCAGGGTTTAGAGTTCGAAATTCCCAGAAAGCTTAAAGCCTTGATTTTTGAACACCAAACCCAACCTGAATCCTGAAGCCTCCGCCCCCAGGTCACCTCCCTATCTAATTGCAATGTAACTCCTAAACCCCAAACCAAGGCTCCCATATTGGAGCCCGAGCCCGTAAAGTCCTTAGAAAAGCCTTGAGAAATCCTCTGACAGTCGGAGCTCTTTATGTACCTGCCTTAAAATTTGCCGGTATTATTCCTTCGGCTTCCTTGCACACCATCATCGGATTATTTATGACTATATTGCAACTATACTACGGTTATCCCATAGCCATAGTGTAGCTATCGATGACATGCCCGTTAGGCCCCTAGATTTAGGCGTTTGGGCTGGGCTGCTGACGAGCGCGATTCAGCTCCTGGAGGTGTTCCGTGGGGCATGCGGCGATGTTCATTCTTCGGGGGTGTCGGTTTTTTCAGGTTTACTGGGGGTTGTAGATGTTTTCGATGGTTTCAACTTGGAGGGGAGATGTGGCAAGCTGTGGGCTTCAAATCCACATTTACAGGTTTCTTTTTGGGATGCGGATTTCTTACTGAACTCTCAAGAATGCGTGATTCGTTGAATGTTTTGAAGACTAGACATCCTGAAAGCAGCTTTTATGAGATGATAACCACAACGCAGCACGTCCGCGAAAGGCTACTTGGGCACTTATATTAGAACGCCGATGAAATCCTACAAAGCCTTTCGACGGCCCAGTGGTGCGCATGACTTGTCACAGCCTCCCAAACATGTCGGAAAAATGCGATCAAAAAAAAACCACAGCCTAAATTCCTAGTATGGTACCCTTATAGATCCCTTTATATTTACGCCTTATAGACCCTGAACCCAAAATCCTCCACCCTGCGAGGCTTGTGTGGCCCAGTCTGCCCTGGCTCCGAATGACTCCGGCGGCCTCTGGGTGCGCCTGGGCCTTCTTTTAGAAACCTAGGGGATTAGGTTTCTATAATGGATTTATAATAGGGTTCTATAGAAGAGGTTCTAGGGATATTAGGGTTTAGGGGCTTTAGGGGTTTGGGGTTTGGGGTCTTCTACTCCGAAATATATATATATATATATATATTTATTTATTTATGTATATATATAAATAAATAAATAAATATATATATATATATATATATATATATATATAGGATACTGACTAAGGCTCCTGGGCCTTCGCCAGGGCGAGGCCTTTGCGCACCTTGGCCCTGCAGTCGAACTTGGGTTTTTGGGTTTTAAGGGGTTTGGGGTTTACGGTTTAGGAGCTACCTTAAGGGATTTATAAGGAATCCCCTACAGTCGAACTTGGGTTTTGTTGTAAGGGTTTAGGGTTTGCGGTTTAGGAGCTGCCTTAAGGGATTTATAAGGGATCCTTACGGTTTAGGAGCTGCCTCAAGGACCTAAGCCCTAAACTCTATTTATAAGCCCTAAAACCCTAAAACTCCCTAGCCTTCTTAGGCGGACGGAAAATAGTGCCCCCCCCCAAAAAAAAAATTCCCTAAACCCCAAACCCTTTCTATAAAGCACCCCTACAGCCGACACCTGCTGAAGCCTCGACAGGGCAGCTTTTGCGCTGACGCCGGCACTGGGGATGCTGCGGCGGATCACTGGCGATTCGTCCTCGCGGCTAAAGTTGGCAGAGCCTTTCCAAACGGGCGCTTTTAGTTTTTTTTTGTGGTTTGTCAGGGTTTTGGAGGTTGTATACAAGTCTATGTAAGGGTTCGGTTTCGGTTCTAAGGGCTCTCCTAGCCGTTGTTGAATGCCTTCAATGCGTGGGCTTTTTGTTTATTCTTATACATGCGCAATCAGAATTTTTGGGTGTAGTTTGGAGCTCTTCTTTTGCTTAAACCCTACACCCAAGGGAACCCTTAAAAGGAACACCGAAGCCCCGAAACAGGACGATGCTGGTCCAGTGCTCACGTTGCCTGGGCACAGCTGCAGGCCGGCGCAGGGTAGGGATTTCATTCGCTCATCTAAGGTAAAAGCCAGAAAGTTGGAATATGGATTAATGGTAGGATCCCCTATAATTTACTTTAAAGGGGTTACGATAATGATATTCCAACTTTCTGGCTTCTACTGTAGGGGATTCGGGGTAAACCCTGCACCCGACAGGCCTTCACCCTCAAAGGCACTGAACTCCCGATGCTTTAAAAATCCCTCAAGGCTTACGATTCGCCGTAAGCCAAATGGCACTCAAAGCACCCCAACTATTGCTACTATTACTATTATTATTATTATTACTACTATTACTACTATTACTACTATTATTACTATTATTACTATTATTACTATTATTACTATTATTACTATTATTACTATTGTTGCTGGGACTCTAGCCCCCACACACCGAAATCCTGAACGCCGGCCAGCCATGTTTTACTTGCATGAACTGTACAAAGAAACACACAAACCAGGCCATGAAACGTCCTACTAACGGTTTAGGGTTTAGGGTTTAGGGTTTAGGTTTAACTTTCAAGGCAGCCCCAGAGCACTCAACAAAAAAGCCAGAGAGCAGCCATAAACTCCTCAAGAGCTGTTCTAGCTAGCCATAACAGCTCTCAGAAAACCTTCCAGGCTTCCCTAAGATCTAGCAGCGTCAGGCCTCAAGCCCTAAACCCTGAAGCCTTAACCTAAACCCTAACCCTTAGTCCTTAATCCCTCGACCACAATCCCTAAACCCTCATCCTTAATCCTTAAACCCCTAACCCTTACTCCTTGATCCTCAATCCCTACCTTAACCCCAAGCAACCTACTTTTTTGAGGATTTATATAAAGAAATCATATTAGGGAGCCCTAAAAAGCTAGGTTCCTTAGGGTCCAGGTATTTCCACTACTACTGCTACTACTATTACTATTATTGCTATTATTACTATTACTACTATTGCTATTATTATTATTACTACTACTATTACTATTACCATTATTACTACTATTACTACTATTACAACTATTACTACTATTACTACTATTACTACTATTACTACTAGTACCACTATTACTATTAATAGCCCAACCACTTCCGAGGCCCCGCCTTGCTGCTGCTTCTGCCATCCGCTGGCCTCCCGCAGGCCTTGGCGCTGGCGGCGCCTCGGATCGGCAAAGCAGCAAGCCCATGTGGGAGTTTCAGAAAAATGAGGGGTACCTTATTTGGAGTCCTTATAATAAGGATCCTACTATTTAGGGTACTATATTAGGGCAGATGCCTAAGGGGGTTTTGCGTTTAGGGGTTGGGGATTTTAGGGTTTAGGCTGCAGATGGGGAGTTGCCAAAATTAGGGTCCCTTTTGGGGTACCCTAATTATTAGGTGCCGTACTATATTCAGGACCCAAAAGGGGACCATAATTCTGACAACCACCCATATGCTTAAGGGTGTTTTTTTGCGTTTAGGGTTTACGGTGTAGGGCTTTGCGTTTGGGGTTTGACGGCTTGGCGTTTGGGGTTTAGGGTTTGGGGTTAGGGTGCTTGAGTTACAGAGTATAGTATTACTGTACGGGATCATGTAATTTAGGGACTATGATAGGGATCCATGCCCACTCCCACTTAAGCGCCAGTAAGAAAACCCTTCGCCCTGAAGCTCGAAACAAGGGTTGAGAGGGATTTTGGTTCAAGAAGGGCTTTCGGTTTTTACGAGGTGCGGGTGTGGAGTTGAAAAGTTTAAGTCAGGGTCGACGGTTTTGGGGGGTTTTGTGGTTTAGGGTTTCAGCGTGCAGGGTTTAAGGCTTGAGGGTTAGGGCCCCGTAATGGTTTTTTGTAAGGTTTCGCGGGCCTTAGGGCCCAAGATATTCGGATTCACGGCCCCTAATCCCCAAATCCTAAACCCCAAACCCTAAACTCCAAACCCTACAAGGCCTAAACCCCAAACTCAAAACCCAGTAGCAGAGGCCCCTGTTAGTAAGTAGGGGACCCTATTATTGTACCCGATAGTATCCTTAAAGGGAACCTCAAACTCCTCACTAAGTCCCCTGGGCCTCTAAGTAGCAGAGGCACTGGTCTCCCTGGCCGGCGCTGGCCTGGCGAGCCTGGCCTCGGGCTCAGGAGTTTGTGTTGCACAAGGCTTACGGGTTTAGGGTTCCTTTAAAGGGATCCTACAAAGGATCTATAAGGGTTTAGGGTTTAGGGTCTTGGGCTTGGGCTTTAGGGTTTGCGGGTTTGGGGGTTTGGGCTTCGGATGTGGTGTTGAGGGTTTAGGACTTCAGGTTAAGGGTTTTTAACGTTGGTTTATACGATGGGTTTTTAAGATCAGATGGCTTTCCAGTCACTACTGTGTTATCCTCAGGGTTTTAATGCATTTCGGTCTTTGGGAGTTTGAAGTTTACCAAGAGTAAACAATATACTTATTTTTCAAAGAGGTGTAACCCTACACATCGGAACATGAATTTTTCTTTTAAGTACTCTGGGTAGGGTTCCTGGGTGTAGGGCTTTCTTTTGGAGGCTCTTCCTGGGTTCAGTCTAGAGGTGTTCGAGGGTTTTCGGGGTGGAAGCGTGTGGCGCTGTTTAGCTGTTTAGGGTTTAGGGTTTAAGCTGTACCCTCGGGGTCCAAGTACCTGGTTATCATATACTCTCCAAAATGGTAACCTGCATAACTACCATCCTTCAGCGGAGTACCTAATTATTGGGTCCCTTGGACCCTGAGGGGTAGAGTTTAGGAGTTTAGGGTTTCGGGTCTCAAAGGGGAAAAGGAGGGACCCTTAATGGGGACCCCTACCCTATAATGGGCTATATAATGGGTATATAATGGCTATATTATGGGCATATACTTAGGGGTCCTTATTAGGGGTCCCTCCTTTTGCCCTTTGAGGGTCGGTTGAAGGGCATTCGGATGGAGGGGATCAGCGCCCGCAGTTGCCCGCACGGCAGGTGCTGCCACAGGCGCTTCCGGCGGTAGCGCCCCCAGCACAAATGGAGCTGGAGATGGATGCAGGCGTATCCCGTAATTGAGGAGTTTACCTTAAATGATTTTAGAGATCCTGTTATAATTTAAGGCATATTCCTGAATTAAGGAATATTGGAGTCTCTGGGTCTGAGTACATTTGCCACAGCTTGTTTGCTTCGGTTTTTCAGCATGTCAGGCATGAGCGAATCCACATCAGAGCGGCTAAACCCTGAACCCTAGGTTCCAGCGTGCTGGAGGTTGAGCGCCCTTCATTTCCTACACCCCAAATCCAAGAGTCGAAGTCCTAAAGCCCAAAACCCTAAGCCTAAAACCCTAAGCCCCTTGGCCCTAGGCCCTGAATCCTGAATCTTTGAAGGAACCCTTACAGGAACCCTATAGATCCCGTTAGAGGAACCTGAAAGCCCTAATCATTCAACTCACAGACGAGAGAAGAACGGGCCAGGTTCTCGCAAGCAGCTTTTCACGGAGATGTCCCGCTTCTTCCTGGTGCCTCGTCCCTCTGGAGTCGAATCCATAGTTCGTGTAATTTATTAGGGTTTAGGGTTCTTTTGTAGGGTTCAGGAGGGAAGGACTTGAATGATTAGTAGTCCCCTTCCGAAGCTGAGCCTGTAGTACAAGGACCTGAGCAGCTCGTGCAATATTTGGATCTCCAGGGTCTTGTATGTTGGGTCCCAACACTGGGGCCTCTATCACAGTTAATGTAACATATACCACAGAAGCCCTACTCAGAGGCCCAGGGGACTTACTAAGTCCCCTGCCGCCCTGCCCCTCTCAGTAGACCCTAAACCCTAAACCCCATAGATCCCTTTAAGGAACCCTATAGATAGATCCCCTTTACGGAGCCCTTGAAGAACCCTTACTAAGTCCCCTGGGCCTCCAAGTATTCTGTTTCTATTGGCTAAGGCTCCTGCAGTCGGGAGTGTGTGCTCCCCAGAGACTCCAATGTCCCTTAATTAAGGAATATACCGTAGATCATCTTAGGGATCCTACTATAACTTAAGGAATATAATATTAGGGGTCCTGCTATATTTTAAAGTATATCCACTAATTGAGGGATATTGGAGTCTCTGGGTCCTGAGTCTTCAGGTTCGGCCCTTCGTCACTGCTGGTGCAGAGGCGCGCTGCTCCGAGGGTCACCATCGGGATGTTTTGCAGGCTTGAGGGGCTTTAGGGTTTCGGGTTCTAGGGATTTAGGGTTTTAGGGTCCGGGTTTAGGGTTTTAGGGATTTAGGGTTTTAGGGATTTAGGGTTTTAGGGGTTCGGGGTTTACGGGTTTTGGGGCTTCTCCTAGTAAGAATCTCGTTGCTCTTCTTGGCAAGGCAGCGACCATGATGATTCTGGAAGTGGGCTACAGTTGGCCTGCTGTTGCGAGTGGCCTCAGCTTGTCCTTGGCGGCCCTTGCACTCTGGTTGCAACTACTTGGAGGCCCAGGGGACTAAGTAGGTTATAAGTAGGGTTAAGATTGGGGTAACTCCAGTTAGGGCACTTATAACTTACTTACTAAGTCCCCTGGGCCTCTAAGCGGGGACTCCAATAGTCCTTAAAGTTGGAAACCGGATTAAGGCCAAATAGTGCTGGGATTCCCTATACACTACTCTTAAGGATTGAGGCTATTGGGTTTCCAACTTCTGGGCTTCTACTGTAACTCCCTGGTGCTCAGCAGGGAATGGGGGAATGGATTAGGGTTTAGGGTTTAGGGATCCCTATAGTTGCCCTTTATGTAATCCCCCATAATAGTTCCAATATCGATTCCCCCATTCCCTACTAAGAACCAGGGAGACTAGGACTAGGCGAGCCCGGGGCATGTGCCTGAGGCTCCCATCTCACGGACTTAGGCCCACATCCTCAGACCCTAAAGCCCAAAATCCAACACCAGAAACTCTAAATCCAAATGTGCAAACCCTGAGCGCTAAACCCTAAACATTTCAAAAGAAGATTCCCAAAACCCGAAACGAATCAACAGACAATTTCCCAAACGCTAAGCCCTAAACCCTCAAGCCCCAATCCCAAACCCTGAACCCCAAAACCCCAAGCCCGAAACACCCTAAACCCCAATAAGATCCCTTCAAGGAACTCCAAACCCTAAACCCTAAACCCTAAACCCTAAACCCTAAACCCTAATCCCAGGCTGCACTCTTATTCAGTAGCCTGGGCGCCGCGGATTCCCCAGCCAGGGAGAGCTCAGCACCTCGAGAGGACTTCAACATGAACCAATACACCTTAGGGTTCCTTTAAAGGGTTACTATAAGGGTTCCTCTAAAGGGGTCTATAAGGGTTCTATGAAGGGTTTAGAGTTTAAGGTTTTGAGCTTCCGAGAATCAGGGGTACCTTATTTGGGGGTCCTTACAATAAGGATCCTACTATTTAGGGTACTATATTAGGGTCCCCTATTTTCGGAAACCCCCAAAGAGGGGCTTCAAACAATTAGAAGAAGGGGTGTCTTTAAAGGGGTCCTTAAAGAGCTACAGCACGGTAAGGGGCCTTGATCATTAGAATAAGGGGTTCCCTTAAAGGGGTCCTTAAGGAGCTACAGCAGGGGTACTATGATGCAGGGGCCTTAAAGATTTTGTAATGGGGGTTCCTTTAAAGGGTCCCTTAAAGAGCTACAGCACGGGCTCTATGATGAAGGGGCTTTCATAATTTGGGCATATCGTGCTATAGTGAATATGAGGAACCCTAAACCGCAAGCCCGCGTAACCGCACAAACAAAGCACAGCTTGAAAACCCAATGCCCTTCGTCGATGTCAACCGGCCAGGGCAGCCAGTGACATCCCTCAGTCCGACGTCGGGCAGAAACAGATGGGGTTTTCCGAAAATAGGGGATCCTACTATGGTACCCTAAATACTAGGATCCTTATATAAGGACCTCAACCTAAGCTACCCCTAGTTTCGGAAACTCCCAGATAGAAAAAAAAGAGGTGTGTGGTCCAAGCCTTGCAGAGCAAGTCGCAGCATCGAGCTGGATTGAAAGTACCTGATAGCTTCCGGGGAGAATGCAGCCGATCTTTAAACACGAACGGCATTCTCATGCATCAGCATCGTGTTCTCGCCACAGTTGTTCGAATTTGCCGGGTACAATAAGCTTCGGTAAATTCCGTTGAGTCCAAAACCTGCATTGGCGTGGTCGTCCCGCCACCGTGCCCTAGTAATCAAGATCGTGCTCTCGCAACAGTTCTATGCAACTCTACGGGGGTGGGCCCTATGGTAGCTCATTTGTGAACGGACAGCGAAGCGATGTCAGTTCGAAGATACTTTGGTAAGAGCTATGGCATCAAATCGCTTACGACCGCCATGACGCCGACACTCGGGTCAGCGACTCTGATACTCGAGTCATAGCGAAGTCCCATTTGGCAAGCTCCGCTAAACAAAATCGCTGTGGCTCAAGAATAGGCTCGAGTGAACTGGCTGTAGAACCGTTATAGCCAAAGTAGCTTACTCAACTTCGGCAGCGCCATACATCAAGCTTTCCCGCTGAGTCCTGCCTTGACAGTACTTGAAAAAGAGTGTGCAGCGAGGGGAGAGAAGGAAGAGCGCTTCGTGTTTCAGTTGCAAGGGTCAGGGATCAATCTGCGAGTGCCGGTACATCAGTTCATGTGCTATCAGCAACGTCAAACCTATTTGCTCTTGGGTGAGGTGAGCGATATATCGAAATCAAATCCTCCCGCATAATTTTTCTGTTGAATCCAACGGCCGCATTTTGACTTTCCACCGATGTTTTGGGCAGGCCTTCAACGCCGCCAGAAGGTCGGCTACTAGCCGACCATCGAGCGAGCGCGAAAGTGTGTGCAGGCTAACTAATGCTTAGGAATTTGCAGCTGCTCGTTTTGCCCCCACCCCCTGACAGCCACACCGCCATTGCACGCCTGCCAGAAACTGCGCTGGAGCTGGCGCAACTTGGCGTCTGCGGCGACGAGGAGGGCTGCCTGTGCGGCAACTGCTCCCGGTCGCTGCCCGTCTCGAAGGAGAAGGCGCATCGCCCCCAAACTCCAAGATGTCGGTTCGCGCCAATGATCACATGGCAGGTCCTGTACGAGCTCTTCTGCCTGTGCAACAGTGGCCACTTGGAGTACACGAACCGCCTCGATATGTACAAGACGAAGCCACCGTCCCCGCAGGACACCGGAAACCAAAGCGTCGGTCCCATATTCTTAAAAACGAGAAGCATCCGATCTTGAAACAGGAGCTGCGGACGGACCTTGCAAAGGAAGTGCGCCCTAACGTGGCACCCCACGTTCTGTGGGACCACGCGCCAACCGTGAACCTCCTCTTCCGAACCTTCTCGAGGCAAGCACTAGTCCGTGCCGGTAGAGTTTGTTCCTGAAGCTTGATCTTGCTCACAAGTGCTGCCACTGAAGGAGGCGGTGCGCATGTACCCGAAGCCGCAGGAGAAGCGCCCACCGGCTCCTAGCAGCAACGCGTACGCCCGCCTCCTGAACCTTGACATGGTCATAGCCGTTGAGCCGAGCGAGCAAGTTGTCCTCGGAGCATGTTCAGGTGGGGAAAGTGCACCCGGCAAAGCTCTCAAAATAGTATTGGTAATTCTTTAAGCCCTTATAGGCCGTCATATTATAAGGGTTCCCGTAACGGTACTGTACGGATCCTTTTGAGGTTTCCTTTAAGGTGGAAGTTCTTCAACGGTACTAGGGACCATAACAAATGTCTCGAGTCTAGGTCTTTTGGATAAACCCAAGACCAAGCCCCAAGCTTCAAAACCCCACGCGTAAAATCGTAAACGCAAGAATCCAGCATCTAAGCTTTGAGCCCTGGGCCCCGCCATTTTTAAGCCTTAAGCCAAAAGGTGAAACCGCAAGCCCAGGTGGGTAACACTCAAAATCATGGTCCTTTGCACAGTCCGATGTAGTTCCATTCTAAATCCGGCACTAAGTAAACCCTAAACCAGTCGAAATGGGCCCTTAGACAACATGCACCCTAATCCCAAAAGAGACCCTGGTTTTGGGTTTGGGTTGAGGGCCCTGAACCCTAAACCCGAAACCCAAAAGAGACGATCACTGATCACCGCCCAGGTGTTCTTGACCTGCTCGGCGCTCGCGCTGTTGGGTTGCTCCTTGCTCTTTGACCTCAAGGCGGAACTTGGCAGACTTTGGGCTTAGGGTTTATAAGGTTTAGAGTTTAGGATGCAGGGTTTAGGGTTTAGGGTTTAGGGCTCAAGGTTGAGGATCCATGGTTTCCAGGTTCTAGTTGATGGTTTGAGGGTTTCTGTTTTGTGGTTTCTGGTTGCGGGCGTAGACCTTGTTCTGTTCTTTGTGGGTTTTGGTTTCGGGGTTTTGGGGTCTGGTCTTCGCCAAAGCATCAACATGACAGCTTGCGATAAGCCCTAAACCCTAAACCTGCGAAGGCCCTGGGTGCAACCGGCTTGCTGGTGGGCGATGCACTGCTCCTGCTCGAAAATTTGCACTAGGAGTCTGGGGCCTCCACTGTGCCAAACAGGGTTTGGGGTTTAGGGTTCAGCAGCTCCGGATCGAGCAGTTTTACAGCAAAGTAGTGTTTATGGTTTAGAAAGAACACCCACCCACCCTTAGAATCCCGTAACATTAGGAAAATACAAAATTTCACTCTCATTCACAGTAGGCCCTTAAACCTCAAACCGAGGCCCCTAGACCCTAAACCCGAAGTCCCTAAACCCTAAACCGTAGGCCCTTAATCCCTAAACCCTAGGCCCTTAAACCCTAAACCCTAGGCCCCTAAACCCGAAACCCTAGGCCACCGCGATTTAGTGGCAATTTGGCGATTTCCTCGGCCACGGACACGAGAATTAGTGGCAATTTGGCGATGTCCTGGTCACGGACCCGAAAATTAGTTTCAATTGTGCGAAAATGCCACTAACACGAAAATTAGTGGCAATTTGGTGAAAATTAGTGGCAATTTGGCGAAAATTAGTCGCAATTTGGCGCAAATTAATGGCAATTTGGCGAAAATTAGTTGCAATTTGGCGATTTCCTTGGCCACGGACCCGAAAAAAACAATTTTGCCACTGTCCGAGTTAGGGTTTTGATACATATGATAAAGGGTGTTTAAGCTTGCATCCTGAAACTTAGACCCACATAAACTAAGCTAAACAAGTGCTGCAGTCAAACACCATCTGTCCGGGCTACAGAGCAGCAGGATACACACTCCATGAAAGCACAAATATATCGTATAAAACCCATTCATATCAACCCTACATTATATGGACTACACATAGACCTGCTCTTATCGGAAAATGTAAACTTTTCGAGCTCGCTTGATGAGGCCGACATGGAAGCCTGAGTAATTCCTTGCAGTTTTCAATCTTCTAAGTATAGTGGCATTAAATCCCAAATCGTAACAACCGCATAAAATTGAGCCTTTACTACAGAACCCTTTTGCACGAACCCTTCGGCCCCTCAGGCGTACAACCCTGAAAGTGATCCTTATGAAACAATCTAAACGAACCCTATTCCAACAAGACCCTTAGTTCACAATTCGTGGCCCAGATCTTCCAAAACCCCTTGATTAAGGAACATAGCTTAAACATCATGTTCAGACCCCCAAAATTTTTCAGTACCGAGTATGCCTTAAATCATGTGAGGGATCCAACTGCAATTTAAGGTATATTGCTGACCTGAAGGATTTGGGACGATCTTTGAAAATCCCAGGCTGCAGGGAACCGCCGCGCCTGCCACGGCCATTGCGGAGCGCTGGGCAAAGCGCGTGCCTTTGGCGCCCAGGGAAGAGGGCAGAGTTTAGTTTAGGGTTTAGGGTTCCGTGAAGGGACCCTATAAGGGATCATACAAATGATCTATGAGGGTTTAGGGTTTAGGGTTTGGGGTCTAAACGCTTAGTTTTCAACGGGGTAAAAATACTGAGTATAATGTCCCCTGGAAGCCCTCTACTACATCCTTATAGTATCAGTACCACCCCCAGACCCACTGACCCCACCACCATACTTTGGTCCATCGGAAGCTAAGAGAAGTAATGTTGCAGTTGATTAGAGCAAGCTGACCCTAAAAGCCCTAAACCGTCGATGGAGCCTTCATAGAACTTCATAGTCTTCTCGATCCGTTAGAGAACGGTTTTAAAGCACTTACAAATCCCGGATCGAGCCTGTACATAAAGCCTTCACAGAACCCTTGTAGAACCTGATGAAGCCCTGATAGAACCCTTGTAGACCCTCATTGCAGCCCTTAGAGAACCCCACCCCAAGCGCCCCAAACCCAGACCACCGGGAGGATCCAAAAAGTAGATCCCTTAATGGGGGTTCCTATAATGTACCCTTAGTAGTATAGGGCCCCAAATTAGGGGATCTACTTTCTAGTTCCTCCCGGGGATCTGGGAAGTGGGACTCCACAAAGGCAGCGGCGCCCAACAGCTCCTGGAGCCCAGAAGCCTTCCACCTGACGGCTCCTTGGCCGCGAGGGCTTGTAAAAAGGGTTTAGGGCTTGGGGTTTAGGGCTTAGGGTTTAGGGCTTTGGGTTTAGGGCTTTGGGTTTAGGGCTGAGGGTTTAGGGTTTAGGGCTTAGAGTCTAGCGCTTTTAGAAACGGGTGTATAGGGTTCGGTAAGGGGTTGTGGAGGATTATGCAGGGTTTATACACTCTTTTTTCAGTTTGAGGTTTTTTTTGGGGACT
Source organism: Symbiodinium sp. CCMP2592 (assembly GCA_905221615.1). Taxonomy (NCBI): domain Eukaryota; class Dinophyceae; order Suessiales; family Symbiodiniaceae; genus Symbiodinium; species Symbiodinium sp. CCMP2592. Next base: position 940,179 of record CAJNDT010001890.1, on the reverse strand, counting down.
TACGGAGGATGTTTGTCGGGGTTCCAAAGAGGGGTTCAAAGAAAGGGTTCTGGGAGTTCTAGCCTTCCGATAGTGTGGGTTTTGGATTGGTGCACCTGCGTGTGGTTTGGGGGATTGCAGTGTTTGGGATTCAGGCATGGGTTCTAGGGGTTCTAGAGTTGTAGGGTGGTTTTCGCAGGATTCCTGGCTCAGGGTTGGGGCTTCAGGGCTTCAGGCTTGGGATATACGGCACGGGCCTTCGCACCTCGGTTTTCGAGCTTTCTGCTTGTAAACCCTCAGAAAGTGCCTGCTTTACACCTGAAGCCAGAAACCCGAAACTCTAATTCCTGTGATTCTATGTTTCACTAAGTTGAGGGCAAAATGCCAGGGCGCTACTTTGGAGAAAGGGTGCACATCAACTTTAGGAAAAACCCTAAACCCTAAACCCTAAACCCTAAACCCTAAACCCTGAACCCTAAACCCTGAACCCTAAACCCTGAACCCTAAACCCTAAACCCTGAACCCTGAACCCTGAACCCTGATCCCCTCCCCGGTTGCGTGGGTTTCGTTGGATGGCCAAGCCTCAGGCACTTCTCTCCTCATCGGCGAGCCGCTTCTTGGCGCCGCCGCTGGTGCGCGGCCTTCTGGCAGGACGGGGCCTTTTGAGGTTCAGGGCTCTTTCGAGTTCTGTAAGGGGTATTTAGAGGATTTAGGAAGGGTGCCAGAAGCGATGCTTTGAGGGTTCCAAAGGGTTTAAGGGTTGGCTTTCGAGCTTAGGTTCAGAGATGCTAACGCTGTTCGGGATTTCGGCTTTTGCTTGTAATGGGGGGTGAAAAGGGATAGATAGTGTGCAGTATGCTCCCACGACTAAGGAAGCTGAAGTCAAGTACCTTCTTTGCATCCCGGAGAGCCCAATTCCCTTTCATTCAGGGCAACAGCCAAAATTGCAAGAGGCTGGCCGTCATCCTGAACTAAGGGATATTTGGCTATCTACCTTAAACTACCAAAGCCGGCTTTTGTGCAGGTTCTTATTATACACATTCAGGGCAACAACCAAAATTGCAAGAGGCTGGCCGTCATGATTTAAGCGATAGTCCTGAACTAAAGGATATTTGGCTCTCTACTTTTGTGTAGGTTCTTATTATACACCCTATTATGGGGTATATAGGGGCCCTAAAGAAGCAGGGTTTTGATAGGTTGTCGTAGGATCCCTAAACCCTAAACCCTAAACCTTAAACCCTAAACCCTAAACCCTAAACCCCAATCGAATGAAGTTTCCTTTTGGGAGCTCTGTGAGCAGGAGGGGGCCGCAATCCGCTTCTCGGACACCTTGTCAAGGCTCAGGGGTCTACTTGAAGGGTCGGGGGACTTAGTAACTGGTTATTTTAGGGACTTATAACCCAATTAGGGTCCCTTTTAGGGTACTTATAAGTCTACTTACTAACTACTTACTAAGTCCCCCGACCCCCCAAGTACAGGTTTAGGGTTTAGGGTGTACGGTTGAGGGACGGGGGTTTGGGGTTGGGATTGAGGGTTTGAGGATTTTAGGCGTTTTCTGGTTTGGGGCTTTAGGGCTTCGGAGAGCAGCTGGTGATGTACAGCATCCGAGACGTGTGGTTGCCTGGCAACGTGCACCGCACGGCCATAGACATCCGCGATTCGTAGATGTTCCTTAACACCGGCAGGTCTTCACAGACAAGTCATGTACATGAAAATCATAATCTGAACAGGAGCCAACACTTAGGTGGCCACCCTACACCTATAAAAGCCTACAGTGCCTGGCAAGACTTCCACAGTAAGGGGGTATGTTCAGGCCCGAAAAGTAGTACGGCACCCTATAAACATGACCCCAAAGGGGTCCCTAACCCAGAGAACTACCCAAGAGCGTTTGCAGCCTCTCCGAAACCTTAAACCCTAAACCTCTAAACCGCAGTTGCAGGAGAAAAGGAGCGATAAAAAAAACCTCTAAACCGACCTTAACTGCTAGGTGGAACAAGGTGCTCTTAAGAAAAGCCCTAAGCCCAAGGTACGGCTTGGTGCAGCTGGCGCTTCTCACTGCGGCGGGCTGTCATGTTTCGGCCCGAGAGCACTTTTATGAAGCGGTTGAACATGTCGGGTTTAGGGTTTTAGGGTTTGGGGTTTTTGGGTTTTAGGGTTTTAGGGTTTGGGTTGTTTGGGTTTTAGGGTGTCAGGGTTGGGGGTTTTGGGGTGTCAGGGTTTGGGGTTTTGGGGTTTTAGGGTTTCAGGGTTTTAGGGTTTTGGGTTTTTGGGTTTTAGGGTTTAGGGTTTAGGCGTTTTGGCGCTTGTGGGTTGACGGATTAGGTAGGGAGTGGATTTTTCACATGATCTTATCAATCACTTTCCAAGGCGTGTTCCTTTGATAAGGGTCCTTTGGGAGAGTTGGCAAAGGAACATACGTTAACCTATAGCACTAAACACTTTATAGTCTAAGGTGTAATCTATATTTTCTTCTTTTTCTTCTTCTTATTATTATTGGTATTATTGGTATTATTGGTATTGTTGGCATTATTAGTATTATTCTTATTAGTATCATTCTTATTATGGGTATAACTGTTCGTAGCGTTTTGCAGCTCTCTTAAGTGTGGGGTGTTGGAGCACCCAGGACCCTACCGACACCCTGACTGCAGAACCCGAAAAGAGCCCCCTGGCCGCCACTCTCGAACCTTGAAATAGAACCCCTTTAGCCTGGAGACCCCCGCAGAGAAACCATTTAGACAAGGTTTAGGGTTTCTTAGGGGTACTTAGAAATAATTTTTTAATGTTCGGTTATTATAATCCCTAATAAACAGCAAAAATTATAATTTTTGCTAGGGGTCTAAGTTCAGAATGGGTTTGGGGTTTAGGCTTTAGGGTTTAGGGTATGGCACCTGTTTCATGGAACCCTGTAGATTGTATGGAACCCGTGTTCAAGCTTGATCGAACACGTGGAGAGCCCTTAGCCCTTGAGTAAGAAATCCCACATGGGGGTTTAGTAGGGATTAGGGTTCCCATAATAGGGCTTATATCAAGGACTCCCCACCCCAAGAATCTTAACCCTCCCCTTTTGGCCTCCCATCACGGAAGCGTCCGGTCGCCGAGGTTGTGCGAAGCTGCAGACTCATGTGGTCCGTGAAGGCGACCCAAGGGCTTCATAAGGGTTTCATAAGGATTCTTAACGGGAAACCCTAAACCCCAAACCCTCAGGGTTTCATAAGGGTTCTTTATGGGAAACCTTAAGCCCCAAACCATAAGGGTTTCATCAGGATTCTGTACGAGTTCCACTAGTGGTTCCATTAGTCTCTGCGCGTGTCATCCGGGATTCATTAGGCTTCCCATACCCTTGGTGATATAAATCCTGCATTATCCATAATAAGGAGTGTACCATAATTCCCATAGTTTAGGGCCCTTAAGGTAATGCAGGATTTGTATCATCAACCGTAGTTCTTTCTTTTTTTGAGGTCAAGGTGGCTGAGCTCGAAGATTAGAGGGCTTCTGGTGACATTCACAGGGCTTTAGGTCTTTAGGGTTTAGGGTTTAGGCCTTTAGGGTTTAGGCTTTAGGTCTTTAGGGTTTAGGGTTTAGGACTTTAGGATTCGCAGTAGTGGCAGCTGGGATGAAAGAGTTCGTAATGCTGACAGCGGTATCACGGGAAGGTTGAACCAGAACGAAAAGAACAGCTACTGGGATCACCACATCAAGCATCAATCATTCCAACCAACCGCCCCGAAAGCCGAACCTGAGAGCCCCCTCAACCCCGAAGCCCCGAAATCCTTCAAAAGCCATGGTAAAACCCTTTAGAGCCCTAAGTCCGTAAACCAAGCCGCTCAGATGCTTTTTGAGTGAGAGTTTTTTTATTCCCTAAACCCTAAACCCTCAACCCTCAACCCTCAACCCTAAACCCTAAAACTTAAACCCTCAACCCTAAACCCTCAACCCTAAACCCTCAACCCTAAACCCCAAATCCTAAACCCTAAACCCTAAAACCTAAACCGTATTGCCCAGAAGCACCCTGAGCAGGTGCCCCGCCAGTGCCGCTCTGAGCAGGGCTGGAAAGGGACTGAGGTCAAGGGCATAGGGTCGCATACGGTTTAGGGTTTGGGGTTTTGGGTTTAGTTTTTTTTCCTAAGCCAGACTGTAAAATTATTTTTTGGGTTTAGGGTTATATGAGTACAGATTAGGGTTTAGGGTTTCGGGTTTAGGGTTGTATGAACACATGTAGGATTCAGGGTTTAGGGTTATATGTAGAGGCATTGAGAATTAGAATAGGGTTCGGGGCATCTTCTACTACAAGTATAACGAGGGGCCCTAACGAATATTCATTATTGGTAGATGTTCAGGCCGTATAGTTACTATAATTCAACAAGTGGTTCAATCTCGATATACAGCAGCTATGCAGGGTTGCAAGGTGGGCATGGTTGAGGCGTGAAGTGCAGAACTTGCATACGGTTTCGGGTTTAGGTGAACATGTCACACAGGGGCTTCAACTATTGGCAAGGGATTTTGTGGTATACGATAGTACACTTAAAACTTCATAATCGTGTTGGTAACTATATAGCCCCCGCTTGAGTTTTCTGTTTCGATCTTTGTTGTGCAGCGACCGCTGTCGAACGGCCGCTAGCAAGACTTGTTACAGACAGGGCAAACGCCGCATGTCGTTCTTTCGTTGGGTCTTCACATATCCGTGCATGTCGTCAGCGCCACGTTCGGGGTTTAGGATGCAAGGACGCGATGCTCCTATCCAACTGTTGTGACTTATGTCAGCGCTTTTTCTCATTTTAGCTCACAGTGGTGATGCTCGGACGTGCTTCTGAGGCCAACAATGACCCCGAAGTGAGTTGCGCAGACCGGCGGGACCTTGATTGTACATATCGCGGAAAGCGTTTCTGATTCTAGTTGGGCAGCCTTTGCTGTGATCGGTTCCCAGCCGAAGTAAGCGAGACAGCTTTGTCGCCAAGCCTGGTGTCTCGAAAATGAAGCTGCTATGCTGCTATGTGTGACAGCCGGATGTACATTGTGCTGTACTCGAAACCCTGAGTCATTGCAGAAGAGAGGATTTCAACTTCAGCAGTTCGAAAAGGCCCCTAAACCCTAAACCCCTAAACTCTATACCCTAAACCAAAACCCCGAAACCCCAAACCCTAAACCCACCGGCGTTCGAAGCAACTTCCTCCTCAACGACTCAGCTCCTTCGTTGTTAGACCTGCCAGGTTCATCCTCAAATCCAGCGACCTTTAAGAAGGCTCGCGAGTTCTTTCTGCGTGGGGCTTTAAAGGGGGTGTTCGTTTTTTTTCATGGGAGTTTCCGAAAATGAGGGGTACCTTAATTTTGGGGTCCTGCGAATAAGGATCCTGCTAATTAGAGTCCCAAATCTTCGGAAACTCGCAAATACCGGCTTAGGGAGGGTTCTATAGGGTAGGGTGGTTTTTAAAGGTCTGTGAAGCGTCCTATAGGGTGTTTGTAGTGTCATATGAGGGTGTGTACGTCAGGCGTTCTGGGGGCTCCGAAAGTTTCTCTCAGCTTTGAGAAGCTTTGCGACCCGACTGGCATATTTGGAGTTGGGTTTAGGATCTAGGTTTGTTTCGAGGATCTACCTATAGTCTCCATTGTAGTTCCTTTTTCTGGTTTAACCAATCTTATATCAAGGATCCGAAAAGGAAGCCCCAAAAAGGAACTACAATGGACACTGTAGGTAGGCTGCAAAGGCTTTTAAGTTTTCGGGCGTGGAGGATGTAGGGTTGGTAGGCTTCGGAGCTTTTCGAACTTCCGTATGGTTTAGGCTGCGCAGCCCCAGTCAAGTCCCAAACAGCTGCACATTACCCCTGCAAAGCCATGAAAGAATGAGAGAAACTGTTATATAACACCGCCTGTATATAGGAATTACGCGCATAGAAACAGCCCTTGTAGACGCTGAAGCCCGCAATTGAGACCCGAACTCGTAAACCGTTCCGCCGAAAAAGCCCGAAGCCTTGAATCCCCAAACCCGACGGCTAAAGCATGCCTTTAAGCACCTTAAGAACGGGCTCGTTGGGGTGACATACACTATTTTGCAACTTGTGAACAGCATTTTGGGTACATATTAATGCCTATGTTGCCCTCAACAAACAGGCTTTTGTGGCATATTCTACCTGGAACGCCCCGGTTCAGGCAACACAGTCATCAAATGGGAACATCGAAGCTGCCTTTACCACCGCAGACAGAGTCCCGGCCTCGGCTTTTCGGCGCAGGGCCTCAAGGGTTTGAATGACTCGTCAATTGTAGGGCTTCGGATGTAGGGTTCAGGGCTAAATAGGGTCCAGGTCTAAGGTTTGGGGCTCAGGGAAGAGGATCTTGGGTAGAATGAGGTTCGGGTGTGTGGATTCAGGGTGTAGGTCATCCTAGGACTACAAGAAAGTGTAAGCATAGCTGTACATCCACCTTTCTACGGCCAAAGCGCTTTACAAGCTTATGCGTGCTTGAGAGCCTAAAGTAGGGGCGGTTGATGCTTGCACTCGGTCTTCCATGAACTGCTGCGAGGCTGTGGATGGCGACTATGGCACCTCGGCAAGCGATTCAAGCGACTATGTCCAGAGAGCCCAGTATTCCTTAAATGAGCTAAATTCATTTTTTATAGAGGCCTTAATCTTTTGATTGAAGCTACATTCCTTAAATGAGCTAAACATATGTATAGGGTCCTTCAGCATATGATTGAAGCTACGTTCCTCGATTAGGGACCTCCAGCGCCCAATAAAGCCCTATGACAACCCTAAAATCCCGATAAACTCAACCCCCTATACAACCCCGTGTAACAGCCTATAAAGGCCAGATTCCTGCAAAGAGTCCGACCCTGTGAAAACTCATAAATACCCTTCTAGACCCCTATAGCGCCTGTATTCCTTATTTACAGGGTCTCTGTGGGCTCTGAACAAGGGTCTAGGTATGCTGCCGTCATGCGTCTAGTTTCCACGAGGCAGCCACTTGTACTTTTCCAACGGCTGTGCCATCACAGACTGGCAGGCAGGGTTTCGGGTTTAGGGGCTTAAGACGTTAGGGTTTCAGGGTTTGAGGGCTGAAGGGTTTAGGGTTTCAGGGTTTAGGATTTGGGGGTTTAAATTTCAGGGTTTAAGGGTTTTCGGTGTTAGGGGTTTAAGACTTTAGGGTTTCAAGGTTGTAGGGCTGAAGCGTTTAAGGTGTAGGAGTTTAAGACTTTAGGGTTTAGTCCTTCCAGGGTTTAAGATTTAGGATTTTCGAGGTCGGGTTTTAGTGTTTCAGGGTTTAAGGACTTAAGCGTTGTAGGGTTCGGGGTTCAGGCGCTTGGGAAATCGGATTCCATACTGTTGATGGTATAAATCCTGCACTACCTTAAGGACCCTACACTATGGGCCCTAAACCCTAAACCCCCTAGCGGGTTCACTTTCGGGGGTGGTTTTTCCTGTTGTTTATGTGCCTTTGTATGCCCTTCTCCTTCGCACGGCCCTTCCGGCACATGGAAAACACCGCCCAGCGCGAGGTTTTCGCCTTGTTACATGTGTTCCGCTCTTGGTAGCCGAGTGTTTTGTCTGATTCACGCTGTCTTTGTTTTTTGCACCAAAAACGATGTCGTTTTTGGTAGTACATTTTCGGTTGCGAATTCGTCGGAACATCGAAAAACGTGGCCTGCGTGCTGTATTCCTGACTTTCTGCAGGCATGTTTTTGGGGTGTCTGCCGCTTTGCGTTTTCTGCGTTTTATGCGTCGTTGTTGCTTTCGGTCATGCGCTCTGCTTGCTCTTTGGGGGGGGGGGGGGGGGGGGGGGGGGGGGGGGGGGGGGGGGGGGGGGGGTGGGTCGTAATGACGTTCTGTTCAAGCGAACACAAATCAAGCTGCGAAGTTCCCTGTGCAAGCGTGCTACTGACAGGAAACAGAACAACAAAGAAACATGGGAACCCCGACTTACACGAGATACGCGAACACAAATGAAGCTCCAAACTTCCCTGAACTTTTCTGCGTTGTTTGCGTCGATTTTGTTTTCGGTCATGTGCTCTGCTTGCTCTTTGGGTGGGGTGGGGGTGGGGGGGGGATGGGGGGGTGGGGGTGGGGGGGTGGGGGGGGGGAGGGAGTAATGACGTTCTGTTCAAGCGAACACAAATCAAGCTGCGAAGTTCCCTACGCACAGCCAAGGGTTTGGCATGTTGTTCTACAGCTTGAACTCCAAACAACTGCATTACATCAGCATCGTCATCATCACTGCCGGCATCACCATCATCATCATCATCACCATCATCATCATCACCACCATCATCATCATCATTACACACCACGTGCATTACATACAACTCAGTAATAGCAATCCCCAGAACAACCAGTTATCACTACACACGAAACAAGTTCACGATACATGCTATCCCAAACCCCTGCCCATAAAAGTTTTTTCCCAGTACGTAAAAACACCGAACCCCGAAAAAAACGATACAAAACCACCCCCGAAAGTGAACCCGCAGGGCTAAACCCTAAACCCTAACACTATGGTACAAAAGAAAGAACTACGGTTGATGATATGAATCCTGCATCACCTTAAGGACCCTACACTATGGGAACTATGGTACATTCCTTACTATGGCTTCTGCAGGACTTATATCATCAACCGTAGGAGTGCTTTGAGCAGGCCAACCCCTGGTGGAGCGTGGACCTCGAAGCCATCATTCCTATGGCTGTGGCCAGGCCCTCGGAAGATCAGAAGATCGGCAGCATGAGGGCTGCTCTGGGGTGTTTTAGGGGTTTTACAATGGTTCCTTTTTGCTTTAGAGGGGCGTTATGATGGTTTACAGGGCTTGATAAGGGTTGGATGGGGCGAAGTTTGCAGCGAATTTTGTCAGGGTCCGCGCGATTCTAGCTTAAGTCTTTATAGGGTTGTATAGGGACTAGAGTGAGTACATTGCTTTTGCCTCTGTAACAGTTTTTGTACGGATTAGCTCATAGTTCTCTACAGGGGAGGTCTGAATACTTCGCAGCAGTAGGCCCTTAAAGATAGCACCTCTAAACTTGGAGAAACATGTGCTTTGCCAAAACCCTAGTCACCCTAGTCTGAATATTAATGCTTTTGCATTGCGACATTATGTCAAGCCCTTCAAAAGCCCTCTAATCTGTTTTTCTTTAAGCCCCTTGCAAAAAGCTTTCAAAGAACCAGAAGGAACCCGAGGCTGCATCCTTAGGGCCTTAGACGACTTCGGTCTGCTGCAGTTCCTGGCCCGCCGAGGTCCGCATCTATCCTCGCACGGACCCGGGGGGGGAGGGGATTTTGTAGGGCTTACGCCATGGCTTAGGGGCCTTAAGGTTCTTAGGGGCCTTAAGGTTCTCAGGGGCCTTAAGGTTCTTTTTGGGGCCTTAAGGTTCTTTAGGGGCCTTAAGGTTCTTAGGGGCCTTAAGGTTCTTAGGGGCCTTAAGGTTCTTTGGGGTTTAGGGTTTAAGGTTTCGAGGTTTCGGGGGGGCTTTAGGCTTCTTTTTGGGTAGGGTTTAAGGTTTTCAGGTTTCGGGGTGTTCCGTATCCCCAAATAACCTACCTCTTTCGGACTTATATAACGAAATCATATTAGGGGGCCCTCAAAAGGTAGGTTACTTGGGGTTAAGGTTAGGGTTGTTCTTTGGGTTTAGGGATCTGCGGTTGAAGCTTGCGCAGAAGGCCTGTGCTTGCAGCTACCCAGAGACTCCAAGATCCCTTAAGTAAGGACTGGACCTTAAATCAAAGTACAGTAGACCCCATAAAGTTGGAAACCGGATAAGGGCCAAATAGTGCTGGGATTCCCTATATACTACTCTTAAGGATTGAAGCTATTGGGTTTCCAACTTTTCGGCTTCTACTGTAGGGATCCTATTATAATTTAGGGCATATTCCTTGATTAGGGAATAGACCTTAAGTCAAAGTAGGGATCCTACCATAATTTAGGGCATATATTCCTGAGTTAAGGGATATTGGAGTCTCTGGGAATCCTAACCCTATTTTTGAGTTCTGCTTTGCGCAACCGGGCTTGTGCCTCCAGCTACAAGCGCCGGGCCAGGACAATCGAGACTTTACCATGTGCCGGTCTCAGAGTGCTGTCATTGTCAGACCCTGACCCAAACCCTAAAACTTAAACTTAAACCCTAAACCCTTAAAGGCTAAACCCCAAAACTTAAAGCCTAAACCCTTAAACCCTGAGCCCTAAAACTTAAACCCTAAACCCCAAACCTTAAACCCTGAACCCTAGAACTTAAGCCCTAAACCCTAAAGGGAAGAAATTCTCAGGCCGTTGTATCATATGTGCTAAACCCCGTCAGCCCTAGGCCCAAACGGTAAGATAAGTGCCTCAATAATTCTAATTATTGAGGCTCCTACACAAGCCCCCTAAACGAACCTAAATGTCGAATCTCCTGTTTTCGCACACACACACACGCTTCATTCCGGTAGGTGAGAATCTCTAGACCCTAAACCCTTAAACCCTAAAGCCCCTGAAGCCCTATAGTCTGAAGCCCCTGAAGCCTAAACCCTGGAACCCTTTAAACCATGCAGTCTCAAACTCCTAAACCCTTAAGCCCTAAAACCCTGAAGCCCTAAACCCTAAACCCTCTACCCCCTAAACCCTAAACCTTAAGCCTTAAACTCTAAGCCCTAAGCCCAAAGCCCTAAACTGAAGTGAGACCTGCGCCAGCTCAAGGGCTTGCAGGCCAGCAGACGGCGCTATGTGGGAGTTTCCGAAAAATTAAGGGGTACCTTATTTTGGGCGTCCTTCTAATAAGGATCCTTGAGTTGGGGTACTATATTAGGGTCCGGTATTTTCATATGTACTATTGTATACAGAGGTGCAGGGTTTAGGGGTTTTGGGCTTAGGGTGTTTATGCGACCATCTGCGCCGAAAGAAAGAGTTCAACCCAAAACCCCAACACAAAGCGATAAATCCGAAGTGTTTACGTTTAAAAACCTTAAAAACAATCCTCAATCCTAAATCCGAAGCGTTGTGCTTTAAAGCTTAAGCCCTAAAACACCCCCCTCCCCTCAGCGCAAGCACCGAGGACCGGCATCCAGGTGAGGGCAGGTCTCCGAAACACCTGGGAGAATAACCCGGCACGGGCCTCAGCAAAGGAGGTCTAGGGTCTGAGGTTAGGGTCTAGGGTTGAGGCTTGAGGGTTTAAGGGTTCAGGGTTTAGGGTTTACAGTGTCTTAAGTTAAGATACCGAAACCAGAGGTCATTTTCTATCGTTTCTGCATGTCTGAAGATGCTGGAACCGGACATGCATAAGCACAATGTAATCTTGAATTCTTACAAACGGTTTTTGTGGAGTTTTAGGGAACTCAGTTCTCGACACCGCGATGAGGTCACAGGCTGTTTTGGCAAACAGTATCGAGAAGTTCCTTAACAGTGACCCAGCAACCCTAAACCCTGAACCCTAAACCCTAAACCCTAAACCCTAAACCGTGCATGGATCGGGCGGCCCTTAAAGCTGACGGTAGTCCGGTAGTAATACTTACTTAGCCTATTGGAGAACTTTAAACTTTTTGGCTTCATATATTTGGTCTAGCTTAAAAAGTTTGAACTTTGTTTGGGCCTGGTTATTGGAGAAGAGAGAATAGCCTACAACGCCAATCAGAGAAGTAGCAGCAACTTTTGAAGTTTCCTGAATTGTAGCAGCAATAACAGAGTGCCAGTTCTAGAAATCATATTTGTAGCAAGAGTCTAAACCTTCAATACTAATGGCATTCAGAGACATGTAGTAGCTTTTCGCCGAAGGCCTGCAGCAGCGGAGTCATTTTGCAGACCGTCGGCGTGACGGCTGTGAACTGCTTTGCTGGGGCCCGCTATGTGTTCATAGGCGCGCCCGGGTGGGTTTAGGGTTGACGCCGCAGAGCCAGTTTAGCAAAGTTTAGAGTAAAAGCCAGAAAGGTGGAATATGATTATCCTAAACCCTTTATGGTAAAGTATAGGGTATCCTACCATTAATCCATATTCCAACTTTCTGGAGCTCCCTTTAGCTAATAAGGATGTCGGGTTTCGGCCCAAACCTTCGACCCGAACCGCCAAACACGCGGGCCTGCAACTTTCTGGGTGCATTCTCCAGTATAGCAAGCTCCAGCTCGGTGCAACCACACCTGAACCAGGATGGGTCGTGGCAGCATGGAAATAAAAGGACTCAGAGACTTTATGAGAAAAGAGTCCTGTACCTGTTGAAGCCCTCAACTCCAAATCCTAGTTAGTAGAGCACCCAGCCTTCAATAGCCCAAAAGCCCTGAAAGCACTTATAGTGCCCTTATAGAGCCCTTTAACGGAACCTTTATAATCACTTTTAAAGGAGCCCTAGCCGACTCAACCCTAAACCCTAAACCCTAAACCGTGACTTCCGACTCAACCTTCCAGCTACTTCAGTCGCCAGGGGCACCCAACACGGAGCGAGCAAGGTGCAACGGCGACAGTGGTGCAAGAGCTAGCCAGGGTTAAGGAATTAGGGTTTAGGGTTTAGGGTTCAGGATTAGGGTTTAGGGTTAAGGAGTTCAGGTTTTGCGTGTAGGGCGAACGATTTTGGCTTTGGGCTTTAGGCGGTTGATTTGAGGCTATTGGTCCTAGAGCCAACTGGGTTCGGGTTGAAGCTGCAGACAATGCTGCGAGATGTCCCCACAGCATTGATAGACGTCTTACCATTGTTGACATTATTCTGTGTACAACAGTATTCTTTATACAAGTAAGGAGAATAACAGCTTTGCACTTGTTGTTGCGCCAACCGTCAAGAGTTTACGTGCCATTAGTAGTACGATTCTTTTTGCGATTGTTTCATGACTTTCGATGCTGCCTCATTGCTGATACGAGCGGTATTGATATGGCTTCATGATATGCTTTGTCTTGGTGTCAGGTTATCGATCTGCGAGATTGACGTCGTCATGCGTGGTCCGAAGGTGTCGGTGCCGGCTTGGTTTGAGGTTGGGATTTAGGTTGAGGAGTGTAGAATCTCGGGACAGCATTGGTTGTGTGTAAGGTGCAGATGAACCCCCTTGAGAGCCTAAACGGGAAGACAAGGGCAGAAGGCCACCCAACGTCACAGCCAGAATTGCAACCCATCGCGAAGGAGGTCAAGACGTACACCGGAGCCATTGGGAGACCGCTGAATATACGCGCTTCGCTCGGGCGACAGGGTTTAGGAGTTTCAGGAGTTTTGGAGCTCAGGGAGACATAGGCACTTCGAGCGATTTTTGGGGCACAAGCTGTCTACATGTGGTCCACCAGCAGCAGAAGTTCCCTCGCCATGACGCCTGACTGCACTTTTTCATCTAAGTACGCCGAAACCCTGCGCCTTCACCCTGGCCCCAAGACGAATTAGACCCTAAACCCAGGCAGCCCAAGCAACAAAAGCAGCCTCCTGCAGCCTAAATCCTATAGGCCCTCAACCCTAAACCCAAGTGCTAGTGCATGTGCTTTCTATCAGATTCTCGCAATAGCCGTGCTAAGGTGTGCAAGGGCTTGGCTTCCTCCCGCAGGAGTGGCAGAAGGGAGCCTAGCCCTAGATTTCGGGGCTTTAGGGTTTTGGGGTTCCTTACAGAGGATCTGCAGAGAGGGCGCAGGGTTTAGGGTTTAGGCTTCAGGGTTAGCCTTGAAGATAGGGGTCTGAAGATGCATCATCCCCGCATAAGCGGTTGTGTCGTCATATCAGAACAGAGGTGGTTATAGTTTTTTTGGAGCCCTGAACCCTGAACCCTGAACCCTAAACCCTAAACCCTAAACCCTAAACCCTAGGCTTCAGGGCTTGGGGGGGATTGGCCAAGTATCCGGCAGGATCGGATTCGAGTCGTCCACGAAGCGGTGCTTTGCGGCACGCCCGGGCACCCGGAACAATATCAATGTAAATAAATAGATATACATACATATATATATATATATATTATACTTATGGCAATAATAATAAGAATAATAATAACAATAACAATAAATCAAGAATTAGTAATAACATCCTTTAAAGGACTCCTTCAAGGAGCCCAGGGCTGCAGGGTTTGCAGGGTTTAGAGTTTAGGGTTTGGGGGTTTTAGATTTAGGGCTTTAGGGTTGAGGGATTAGGGTTGAGGGATTAGGGTTTGGGGATGAGGGTTTGGGGATTAGGGTTTGGGGTTTAGGGCTTCGGGCTTAGGGTTTAGGGTTTAGGGGTTAGGTGTTGGGGCTTGGGGCTTCAGGGTTTAGGGTTTGGGGCGTACATCGCCAGCAACGCGTAGTAGGGTAGGCGGCCTCCAACCTCCTTTGGGTTTTGGTTCCCCAAGAGTCCTTGATACTGGACAAGCAAACACTTCAGCAACGCGATGAAGACGAATAACCAGCGGTAGTCGTGGCAGTGGGAGTGGTGGTTGCGGCAGTAGTTGTTTCTGTGGTGGAACCTTAGACCTTGACAAGGAGCCATCAATGGAGCAGGTAGGAACCTTGAAAAGCATCCCATGAACACAGCCCTAAAACAAACCCAGTAAAAGCAACCCCTTGACAAGTAAACCCTTGAACCTCTAAACACTGGAACCTTAAATCCTAAACCCTAAAGCTTAAACCCTAACCCTTAAACCCTAAACCCTAAACCCTAAACATTAAAGCCTCGCAGACCTTTCGGGCGATGCAGAAAAGGAGTTTAAACAACAACATTAAAGCTTTAAGCCCTAAACCCTAAACCCTAAAACATTAAACGCCTCAAGTGAACCCGAGAGCAATCCAGGGCCGAAGCCTACGACATGGATTCAAACCTGGTCGAGCGGTCGAAGCCCTACGGCGCCCCGGTCGTCGAGGACGTTGGGGTGTTTAGGGATTTGGGGGTTTCCGAAATCAGGGGGTTACCTTATTTTGCGGGTCCTTATAATAAGGATCCTACTATTTAGGGTACGATGTTAGGGTCCCCTATTTTCGGAAACTCCCATTTGGGGATGTTCGAGATTTAGTCGATTTTGAGGGTTTGCTGGGGCTTGGGGAGCTGGGGGGTTTTAGGGATTTTCGGCTTCCAGGGTTTTGGGGCTTAGGGACCTGGGGGTTGTTTTTGTATTTTAGTGTTTAGGGACTAGAGATTTAGGGTTTAGGGTTTAGGGGTTTAGGGGTTTAGGGGTTTAGGGGTTTAGGGTTTAGGGCTTAGGGATTTCGGGGTTTAGAGACTTGGAGATTGTAGGGTTTCCGGATGTTTAGGGATTTGGAGATTGCAAGGTGTAGGGTTTTCGGGTTTTCGAGTTTGGTGAATGAGGTTTAGAGGTTTGGAGTTCCGGAAGCCAGGGTCGTCGAGGACCCGAAGCCTTGTTGATAAAATGGGAATAGGCTGGTTGCTTTGAAGGGCCGTCTAAGGTTTCGGGCTTGGGGTTTAAGGGCTCAGGGTTCGAGGTTTAGGGCCTCGGGTTTAGGAGTACACGGCTTTCAGATTTGATGATCTTGGGTTGCACTGGAGACCCGACAGAACCCTGAACCCTAAGCCCCGAAGGAGGGGGAAGGGGGAAGGGAGGACGTTTACGGTAGGGGTATCAGGAAACCCTACAACCCTATACCCTAAACCCTAACTCTAAAACCCTAAAATCCTAAAACCCTAAAACCCTAATCCCTAAAAACCCCAAACCCTAAACCCTAAAACCCTAAATCCTAAACCGGCTTTGCCGGCAGGAGGTTTGGGCAGCTTCGCCGTTTTTGGGCTCGCTCGTCTTCTGTTCTTATTGTCTCCTGAAGCCTAAACCGTAACCCCTAAACCCACCTTGAGAAGATAACTGAACCCTAAGCCGACTTCTTGTCAACCTGGCGTCCTCTGCTTCTTCTCCTTTCTTGCTGTTGTGTGGGGGCTACACGTACTGTTACATTCAGAGACTACCCTAAACACCCTAAACCCTCCGGATGGAACCCTTTAAAGGAGCCCTTCCACCCTAAAGCCCAAGTGATGCGGAAAGGACAACGAGAACGAAGTTTGGGAAGGCCCGGTGCATTCCGCATCCGAGAGTTGCCTTTAGCTTTGTTGGGAGTCTAAACCCGAAAGCCCAAACCGGAAAGCCTAAAGCTTAAACCGTAAATACCTAAGTCGGAGAAAAGGTATAGGGGTTGACTGTGCATCGCTCCAAAAATGGAGCATTCAGCATTGCATTTGGTTTCAGTGATCCATTCTGGCAACAGAGATTTGCTCCACATGCTGGGTGGCTCGCATGCTACTCCTGAGGCTTAGGGTTCAGTTAGGGTTCGAACAAGTTTAGGGTAAAAGGTTTAGGGTTTAAAGGTTAAGGGTTTAGATAGGTTTTAGGGTTTAGGGTGTAAAAAAAGGATTTAGAATTTAATCAGGGTTGAGGGTTGAGGGTTTAAACAGGTTTGAGGATTTAACTAGGGTTCAGGGTTTGGCGTTCAAGGCTTTGGGTGTAGGTCCCTGGTTTCTTGTGACTTCAAAATGGCACGCAGCAGAGCAGAGTGTTTGGTTTGGGCGCCCTTAACTGGGTTGTACTTTGGGATAACTTTTTTCATAAATAATTCCTAAACCCTAAACCCTTAACCCTAAACCCTATTCATAAATAGTTTTCAAAAGGTTTAAAGCACAACCCAATTAATCACGACGAATATTCATAATATAGATCTATTTGGACCTGAATAGTAGCCCTATTATAGACACTTACTGTAAGGGGGCAGTACCTATAGTAGAAGCCAGAAAGTTGGAACATCATTATCCCCATGCCCTTAAGGGAAAGTATAAGGGATCCTAGCATTAATCATCCTTAATCCATGTTCCAACTTTCTGAGTTTGACCGTAATTACAAAGCCTTCAAAGACCGATGCAGCCCCTTCAACAAAGGGCCCAAATCCTCCTGCAGTACCCGAAGCCCTTCTCTGGAGCCCTTGAAAGGAGCCCTTATAATTAGTGCCCTTATATAATAACCCTTTTAAAGGAAGCCTCAGGTACCCCTAAGCCCTAAACCCTAAGCTGTTAAACCCTCATGCCCCTGCTTTGCGCAGGCGTTGAATTTCTGACGATGGGCTTTTACAAGGCCCCAGCTGATGCATCCAAGCTGTTCGCTTAGGTTATAAGTAGGATTATAAGGACCCTAAATGCAGTGCTTTCCCAATTATAACCTTACTTATAACCTGCTTGCTAAGTCCCCTGGGCCTCCAAGTAGACCCTAAACCCTAAACCCCATAGATCCCTTTAAGGAGCCCTATAGATCCCCTTAAGGATCCCTTTGGGGAACCCTACTTAGTCCCCTGGGCCTCCAAGTAAGGTTCAGGGTGTAGGGGCAGTTCGCGGAACTTGGCAAGGGCCGATCTGGAGATCGGTTTTAGGGGTTGAGATTCAGGGCTCGGTTGTGGGGAGTTAGGGTTTACCTAGAGTCTCCAATGTAGTTCCCTTTTTTTGGGTTTAACCGATTATATATTAAGGATCCTAAAAGGTAACAGGAACTACAATGGAGACTATAGGTAGGGTTTGGGGGTTTAGGGGTTTAGGGGTTTAGGGTTTTAGGGGTTTTAGGGGTGTTAGGGGTTTAGGGGGTTTAGGGGTGTTAGGGGTGTTAGGGTTTAGGGTTTGGGGAGGGGGCGGGGTTCAGGTTGCAGTGTTAGGGATGTCTTTCGGACTGCCACTTGTCATGCAGTGGAGATGGCTAGGCCAGTCTGTGCAGCATCGCCTTCGGCGTTAGAGATTATGAACCCATAAATTCCTACGTAGAGACCCAGGCGACTTAGCAAGTAGGTTACAAATAGGGTTGTATGTACCCGAAACGGAGTTATCCCAATTCCCAATTGTAACCCTACGTATAACCTACTTACTAAGTCCCCTGGGCCTCCAAGTAAAAGGACACCCCTAGACCATGTAAGCCCAAAACAAAGCCCACTCGCTTTGCAACAGGCTACAAGCCCTGTAAGCCTTGCCCCGAACCCTAGGCCCTAAGCAGTAATATGGGGGCCTTACTCATTTCCTATACTATTTTGGGGGCCCCTTATTATAACTATAGTATAATGGCTCCCAAAACCCTAAATTATCAAGGCCCTATATTAACCCCCGCAAAGTGGAGGTGTGCTGGTGCAGCGGCATGTTCTCTTGCGACCAGGGCACTGTCCGCGGCCTTAGTGCGTAAACCGGAGCCAGGGTTGCGAAGGGTGTTGCAACGGTTCCATCAGGGTCTCATGGGGGTTCTGATATATGGGCCGTAATGATTGGAAGTGGGGTTTGGGGGTTGCATTATTAGAGCACAGTGTGTTGAAATAGAACCCTACATCCTAAACCCTAAACCCTAAACCCTAAACCCTAATGAGAGCAGGCTATTGCAGCAAGGTTCGGCCCAATCAGGGTGTAGGGCCGTTTGAGGCCTTGCAGCTCTCGAGGATCCTCTTTGCAGAGGAGCAGAGTAGCAATCCTACCAGTGGTCAGAATCATAAGAACAGACTAAAAAAAATATATATATATATATACATACACATAAGCAATAATTTGACAGCAGGGGTTGTACCCCGGAAACCCTCAACCCTGAAGCACTAAGGCTCTCGGGGGGATAGAACCGCCCGGAAAAGGCTCCTCAAACAAGAAAGCTTGTCAACCGCTAAACCCCAAACCCGCGACCCTCAACCCTAAACCCTAAAGCCCAAACCCTATGCCCTACAACCCTAAACCCCAAACCATGACTGCTTCTCTTTAGGACTTCACATTCATCGTCGGATTCGCGGTCATCACAGGCCGGCCCCAAGATGAACGCTTTAGCATCCACTAGGTACCAAGGACTTTTCAAACACAACTTTGGGATGTAAGGTTTAGGGTTAAGGGTTGAGGGTTTTGAGGGTTTATGGATTTAGGGTTTAGGGTTGAGGGTTTTGAGGGTTTAGGGTTTAGGGCTTAGAGTTCAGTTGTTGTCTTGGGGAGCACGAGGCAATCTGTTGCCGACATGCCGTAGAGTCCCCCCCGACACAACGACATCTCTCGATTGACCCCTAAACCCCGAACCCTAAAACCTAAATCCTAAACCCCAAAACCCGAAAACCCTGTGCCCTAAAGCCCCAAGGCCTAAACCCGAAGCTCCTAAACCCTAAACCCTCAAACCCCAAAAGCCAAAAGCTTTAAAGCCCCAACACCCTAAACACCCTAAACCCTATACAACTACAAGTGGTCCGTTGTTTCACTAAGTTGAGGGCAAAATACCAGCGCTACTTTGGAGAAAGGGTGCACATCAACTTAAAGAAACAGCCCTATACCCCAAACCTTAAAAGCCAAAAACTTGAAAACCCAAAATCCTAAACAACCCTAAACCCAAAACCCCAAACCCTATTAAGGAATGCTATAAACGTAGGTCTTTTCGGCTACAGGTATACCCCAAACCCTAAACCCTAAATCTTCTACCCCAAACCCTGCAAAGCCCCCTAAAAGCCCGCACCAGGCGAAATGCGCACAGTTGCTGGCGACGGGGATGCGCCGGTCGCTGACTTGGAGGGCACCTGGGAGGACGGAGATTCAAAAAACCCTTAAAGAGTCTAGATTTTTAAGGACTTGTTTAAGGAAATCATAGTAAGGCACCCTGAAAAGGTGGGTTCTTTAGGAAACCTAGTGTCAGGGTTTCGGGGTTTAGTATAGGGTTTGGGGATTCAGGGTTTAGCCGTCAGGCGTTTTGGGTTTAATTCAGGATTTAGGGTTTAGGGTCAGCCCCAGGCCCTCAAACGCTTATCCCCCAAAGCCCTTCAAGCTCCAGACCCGTAGACCCTACGAATAAAGAAACAATTAAGCCTCTAAACATGAAGCAATTCTCTTGGCAGGACTTCTACAGCCGCGTCCTGAGACCTATCGGCCGTGCATACCTGTGGGAAGTTCCCAAAATCGGGGTCCTGTTCCGGGTTTCGGGCTCGTGGTTGGTCTTTATGAAATTAATATGGGGGCCTTAATGATTAGAATACGGTTTTGGGGTCCATAATTTTGTAAATATACTGAGGAACCCAAGACAGTATTGGTAATTATCTAAGCCTCTATAGTACATATATGCCGATCTGGCTACGTTTTGCGGCTGCCATTGGAGACCGTTGTCGGCGCCATAGCTGCATAGGAAGTGCCCTGTATCGCGACTATGATCATGCACGTGGCTAGGTTTGACAGCAGCGGTTTTCGACGGTTATCATGATCACAGGAATCGCAGTATGATGGTAGTGAACATAATTGTGGTGGTCATGATGATGATGATGGTGATGCTGCTGATACTGCTCCTCCTGCTACTGCTGCCACAACAACATCCAGGACAGCAACCGCGACTGCTGCTGTAACAGCTAGTACAGCAACCACTGCTACTTGCGTTCTGACCTCAGTAGATATCAGTCTTGCTTTGTTTCTTCTTTGCCTGCTTCATTTCTTCGTTGCCTTTTGCCTAGTGTTCTTCGACAAATCGTGTGGGTGCATGCACCCATCCGCAAGTATGATGCGGGCATACTTGACGTTGGTTTGCTTGCGGACCTACCTACCTGCCGACCGACAGACCTGCCTACCAACCTACCTAAATTACCTACCTACCTACCTGACCTACCTACCGACCTACGTACCTACCCACCGACGTGCCTGCTTGCCTACGTACCCGCCTACCGGCGTGTTTCCTCCCGTTTCTTTACACCGCTTTCGGTCTTTCTCGACCTCGCCCTCGCCCTCGCCCTGTCCTTCTCTCTTCCGTGCTTTCTCGACCTCTCCTTCGCCCTCTCCTCCTTTCTTTCCGACCTCTATCGTTGCGCACATGTATGTATCTTCAGGTCAAAGATAGTTTTACAGATCTGTAATCTGTAGCTTGTGGAGTAGGCAGTCTGTAGAGTATTGGCTGCGGACCCCGTGTTGCAAGTCTAACCCAAAAATGCGACCGTTTAGGGCAACATGACAGCGCTCCATATCCTGGACCCCAGAGACTCCAATATCCCTCAATTAAGGAATATACCTTAAATTATCATAGGATCCCTAATATGATTTAAGGAATATTCCTGAATTAAGGGATATTGGAGTCTCTGGGGTCCCAAAGCCCCCCCCCCCTCTCTCCAAAAAAGTCTAAGCCGAGGCAGTCGCATCGGGGCCATTTGGGGCCTCGCTTTGAGCGACGACGGGGAGACGATCTACTTCTCGGAACCTCACCGGGCCGGGCTCAGGGTTATAGGGTTTAGGGTACAGGTTTTAGGGTTTTAGGTGTAGAGCTTACGATTTTAGGGCTTAGACTTTCGAGTAAAATGAGGGGTGAGGGTTTAGGGGTCAGGGTACAGGTTTAGGGTTTTAGGGTTCAGGTCATCGGGTTTTTGAGTTTACCTTAAACTGCCAAACCCTACCTTTTTCGTAGGTTCTTATTATAAACCCTAATATGGAATTTCCAGGGGCCCTACAAAAAAGTAGATTTTGGGTAGGTTAAGGAAGGGTATAGGGATTTCGGCTGTACTTCACCGTGTTTTTCGTCAGCAAGGAACTCCATAGGGCTTGCGCAGCCTTCTGTCTGGTTCTTACTTGGAGGCCCAGGGGACTTAGTTTAGGGCTCTTAAAGGGCTCCTTAAGGGGATCTATAGGGCTCCTTAAAGGGATCTATGCGGTTTAGGGTTTAGGGTCTACTTGGAGGCCCAGGGGACTTAGTAAGTAGGTTATAAGTAGGTTATAAGTTGGGTAACTCCTTTCAGGGTACTTATAACCCTACTTATAACTTACTTACTAAGTCCCCTGGGCCTCTAAGTAGGGTTCCTTTAAGGGTTCCTTTCAAGGGTCCTATAAGGGTTCTAGAAGGGATCTTAGGGTATCTATAGTGGGGGTGGAGTGTGGGGCCTGTTATTGGTGATTATATAGGGACTACTATAGGGATCCATCCCCCTATTCTCTACAAAGCACCAGAGGGTTTTTTGTAAACTGTCATTGGGTTGTTTTGCTTTATCCTCTGTATTTTATCATTGTTTGTTAAATATGACACGCTCTGCTAGCCTTTTTGTGTTAACAGCTGTCGATCGTGCCCATACGACGACGACTACTGCTGCTGCTGCTACTGCTCCTGCTCCGGCTCTTGCCCGTGCGCCTGCTCCTGCTACTGCGACTGCTGCTGCAACGCCTACTGCTACTGCTGCTGCTGCTCCGAGTAGCGCTTTTCTGTTCGTTTTTATCTGCAGCGCTTTTGGTAGCAATGGAAATTCACTTGGAAGCACCCTGACAGCCTACCACGATCCGCCGATCCGCCAAGAAAGGGCCCGAAGCGCTGAGATCCGCAACCCTTAAGCCCCAAGGCTACTAAGCTCTGAAACCGCCAACCCCCAATATCTCCCCCAAGCCTTCAAAATCCAAAAATTCTGATAGAACTGATGGAGCCCCCAAGGCCCTCAAGCCCAAACCACCAGCTCCGAATCGACCCCCTTAGAGATCCCTTTAAAGGAGCCGTTGTCGTTCTCTGAAAAGGAGCCCGAACCCTGAACCCTAAACCCTAAACCCCGCTTCGGCGTAGCAGACGGAAAAAGGCGTTCAAAAAAAGAACACCCTAAACCCCTACACCTTTAAACCCCTAAAGCCCTAAACCCTAAACCCCCAACCCCCAAACCCCTAAACTCCTAAACCCCTAAACCCCTAAACCCCAAACCCCGCCGAGAGACCCCCGCCCATCGGCAACGCTGGGCAGGTGAGGCAGGCCAATCTGGTCAACGGCAGCGTTAGGACACGGCTTAGGGTCTATCTACAGGGTCCTAGACCCTATAGTTCCTTTAAAGGGTACCATAAGGGTTCCCCTAAGGGAACTATAGGGTTTAGGCTTTAGTCGAATAGAATATGGTTAGAATAGGGTGTCCTTCAAAGGGTTCTGACAACCTGGGCCTGAAAAAGGGTCCTATTAGGGATACTATAATTATGAGGGTTTAATATAGGGGCCTAGATAATTGCCTATTTTGGGGTTCCTTACAGTTACAGCATAATGGGCTCCAAAACCCTATTCTAATTATAAAGGCCCCTATGGTAGTCTCTGTCCCCAGGGAGCCCAGTGCCTCTTAATTCCGGAATGTAACCGAAGCTTAAGGGTCCCTGATACTGGATACTTAGAGGCCCAGGGGACTTAGTAAGTAGGTTATAAGTAGGGTGTACCCTAAGTGGAGTTTCCCCAATTACAACCCTACTTATAACCTACTTACTAAGTCCCCTTGGCCTCCAAGTATTCCTCAAAATGCGAAGCAGTGGGCCCTCTCTGTGTTTGCACGGGTAGCAGCAGTTCTGAGTAATACTGCATATACACGCAGCTCCAAACCCAGCCGCCCAAGCTTAAACGATGGCCAATCGCGTGCAATGCATGTTGAACGGTGCCATAAATATGGTCTCTAAAACCTTAAACCCAAAACCCTCAACTCTAAACCCTAAACCCTCAACCCTAAACCCTAAACCCTAAACCTGCAAATCTGAACCCTAGACATGAAAAACCCTGAACCCCCAAGCTCTTAGAACCCTCGAGGACCATCGTGGGAGACTTAAACCCCGGGAATTGCCTGCCGCCCTTTGAACCCGGGGATGCGCTGGACTCAGAATGCTGGACTGTTCGACGGGTTTAGTTGTGGAAGTGGAAGTGTAGACATAGTTTTCAGTGTTTGTTCACTCAGAGGTTTAGGGCACAGGTTTAGGGTTCAAGGTTCCAGGGTGATTCTGGGGCTTCATGAGCTTGCCGTAGTATCATAAGCCTTTCCTTCCCTACACCCCGGCACCGTCAAAGCAGTATGAGCCTCCAGTGTGGGCTCCTTATTCCAAAAAGGTCTAAGATGGTCTAAGGTTGTTGTTCCACCCGGTGCCTCAATGGGAGCCAGTTGATCAAATCAGACATGGACGTGGTGAGCCCGTGGCAGTCTGACTGTTAATTATGGTACTACTATTGTTTGTACTGCACTAGTCTTAGTATGAGAACTATTCCTTTTGTATTTCTATAGTTGTTATGACTGTTATCGTTATTTATTGTTGGTATGATTACTATTAGTTATCATAAAATACATCATTATTGTTATTATTTGTGTTCTTACTAGTCATAGTATCAGTAGTATTGTTGTCAGTATCATTATCATAATTCTTCTTCCTCTTGTTGTTATGCTTGTGATTGCGAGTAGTATTGTGCAGTGCACATGGCAGTCAGCTTCCTGGTGGGGTCTCATAGCAGCATGTTCTTTAGCGCATAGTTGGGTACAGCCCCCACTCAGTGACAGTTGGATAATATTCATTATATAGATCTATTAGGACCTTAATAGAAGCCCTTTTATAGACTGTTACTGTATGGGGGCAGTACCCAAGCGCATAGTTCAGAACAGCCCCGAAGCCGTTGGTTCCAGACCGAAACTGCGCAGCTCACGAACAGAGACGGACAGCTCGCCAGCTTCTCACAGAGCTGGCGTCCACCCTTGGTCAATGCGATGGCAGGACGGACCCGGACGAGACCCTAGACATCAAACCCTACACAAGAACCTGAACGGTACAGTAAACCCCAAGACCCGAACACCCCAAAACCCTATTCCATTGGGACGGAGAGTTTGCCTTTCAAGATATCGGTTTTTCCTTGTTGCCCATAGGCCTGTGTTTGGGGCTAAAGCTTCAGACCCCGAAGCCCGCAAACCCGAAATCCAAACCGTGAATCACAACCCCAAAGCTTTTTGAACCTGTCTAGAGACCTTGTAGATCGCCTATGAATCCTTTTCAAAACCCCCACACGAATCAAGCAAACCTGTATTCACAGCCCTCTAAACCCCGATCAATGTCAAAAACCCTGTACGCCTGTAACCCACGTGAGGCCCAGACAGCCCGATAAGCCTTCATGGCGGAATATGCCGTACATCAGATTATTCACGCTCCTCGAGTTTAGGGTTTAGGGTTTAGGCCTTAAGCCCTGAACCCTAAACTGTAGGGATTGATTCCTTAATTAGGTCATATTGGGCGGTCTGGGTCGCAGGAGCTGGGCTGGCTGAAGCCACCAGCTCCGGGCATGTTTCGAGCAGCATCTCCGACACAGGCACGGCTACGTCTCAAGAGCAGCAGGGCTCATTTACGGGTTCCCATAAGGAGTCCCGGAAGGGCTTTATCAGGGTTCTATAACTTAGGGGTACTTAGAAAATATTTTTTAATTTTTGGTTATTATAATCCCTAAGAAACAGCTAAAATTAAAATTTTTGCTAGGGTTCCAAGTTCAGTATAGATCCCATGAAACTGGTAGATGCAGCCCTCAAAATATTCCGAGCATACGCGATACCATGCCCTGACTCTAAATCCCATACTAGACCCTAAACCCCTAAACCCCAAGCCATAAGCCCTAAGCCCCCCGAGCCGGGTTCAGGTGCGTGGAGAGTTTGTTGCTCTTCATAAGCCTAGATAAAGCCTTGAACTGTTAACATAGCGTGTGAAGCCTGATGAAAGCTCAGTCAACTGGTCAGATGTCTGTAAGGACCCAGACCTTCCAAAACCCCTTAATTAAGGAATATACCTTAAATCATATTAGGGACCCTACTATAATTTAAGGTATATTCCTTAATTAAGGGGATTTGGAAGGTCTGGGGAGCACTGAAAAAACATAACGTTAGACAGAACCTTGGAAAGCCTTTGCAAAACATTGGCACCCTAAACCCTAAACCCTAAACCCTAAACCCTAAAGCAGGTTCTGGCGGGAATGGGCCGCGCGTTTTGCAGAGACAGCTTCGGCTGCTGGGCTCTCGAACGTACGGTTTAGGGTTTAGGGTTTAGGGTTTAGGGTTTTGGGAGATTTTTGTTGGGATCGAGGCTTAACCCTCTGCCTGTAGCCCTGCCCGCAGCCCTTATCCCAACCCTAAAGCCCAACCCTAAGCCCTAAACCCTAAATCCCAACCTTAAGCCCTAAATCCTAAATCCCAACCCTAAGCCCTAAACCCTAAATCCCGGATTCTTGCAAGACTGAAACAGGCGCTTAAAGAAAATCCCAAGCCATTTTCTGAGGTGATGGCGATGCTTATGATTTCACGAAGTGTGTTGACCAGGCTGGCATGAGCCACTTTGGGCGTCTTAGCGTTTCAGGCTTTGCTGCCTTGGGGTTTCGGGTGGTTTAGGGGTTTAGGAGTTTAGGGTTTAGGCTTTAGGGGTTTAGGGTTTAGAGGTTGGGGGTATGTATGTATGTATGTATGCATGCACGCATGTCTTCCGTTCCATTATGCAGAAGTTGTTTCCATTACATTCAGCTTCATAGCTGTCTTACTTATTACTTGATACTCCTTGATTTGTGTGACATCTTTTGTATTGCGCCGTCTTTCCGGCTTGGGGGTCTTATGGTTATGAATTATGATTGTGCGAAAGCCCAATATTGACGAGAATATGGGTGCTATTCAGAATAAGAAGACCAACATGAACATAGAACTGATAGCAACAATAAGAAGAATAACTGTAAACGTAATGGTAGTAGCGATAGTAATGGTAGGGTAATGGTACAGGTGACTTTACTGGTACTGGTATTCGTAATAGTCATAGTACTACGAGTAATGGTAAACATTAGTAATGATAATTTTCATAAAAAGAGTAACAAGAAACATAATACAGGGAACTCCAGAAAGTTGGAATATGGATTAATGGTAGGATCCCATATAATTTACCTTAAAGGGTTTAGGATAATCATATTCCAACTTTCTGGCTTCTACTTCAATGATACCGACGGCACTGTAAACCGGTCAGGTGGATGTCTTCATCAGCCACTCATGGAGTGCTGGGCGCTGGGGCAAGACCTTAGCGGTGTGCTTTCATTTGAACGGAATCTTTGCAGTGAAATCCGCTTTGGTTGCAGCAGCTGTTGGACCTGTGTGCCTTGCAGCAACTGGCGATGTTAACAACCTCGCGAGCAGCCCCTATCTTTTCCTCTTGGCGGTGGACTTGCCACTGCTGGTATTCTTTCTCAGCTTTTTCTTTGCTCATGTGTGCAGATGCGGAGTCACTTCCCCAACTATGTGGATCGACTCGCTGTGTATCCCCCAAACTAGCGAGGCATTGAAACAAGAGGCCATTTCAATGCTTCCTGCCTTTGTAAAGTGCTCATCGGAGATGCTCATCCTATGGGACAACACGTACTGTGATCGCTTGTGGTGTTGCATGGAGATGTCGTTATTCCTGAAGAAGGGTGACCTCAGAAAGCTTCACATCGTACCTGTGTGGCTGGCACCATGGCTCCTTTGTACGATGTTCCTGGATTGGTTCTGCGCACGGCTGACGATGCCTTTGGTCTTCCTTTTTTGGAGTCAAGGACATGAAGGAAATGAAGCGCCAGTCTCCCGTTGGGGCTTTCTTGCAGAGTGCACGTTGCTCTGGGGTCTCATACTGGTTGCATACCTGCCGGCACTTCTTCCCGCACTTGTATCTGGGTGTTCCTCAGGCATGAGCTTTCGTTTGCATTTCAACATAAGCCTAAGGGATCATTCAACATACGTTTTTATTTTGGGTCAAGCGGGGGCTGACAGGTATCCTTTGTCGCAAAGATCCAGCAGCACCAAGCCATGCTCAAGCAGTTGCAGTCTTTTGACATTCGTTCTGCCAAGTGCAGCGTTGAGGAGGATCGCACGTTGCTGGAGGCGATCGTTGCCCGGGTGTATGATGGGATCGACGACGCCCCGATCAGCGTCGTTTTCAGTGCAGATGAGTTCTCGACTTCCCTCATGGACCCTGCTGCAGCTCTTCTGCTGCCTTCAGAGGCAGAAGCTGGGCTTTGGAGTACCATACTTTAATACTTTTTTCTTAATGGAACCATTATGAAATAACAGTTCGTACTTTTTTCTCCCTGGTTACTTAAAAGCCCAGGAAGTCCTCCGA
The DNA here is from genome assembly GCA_905221615.1 of Symbiodinium sp. CCMP2592. NCBI lineage: Eukaryota > Dinophyceae > Suessiales > Symbiodiniaceae > Symbiodinium > Symbiodinium sp. CCMP2592. The sequence goes on along the minus strand of CAJNDT010001890.1, from coordinate 912,520 downwards.
GATGAGGCAGTGAGGAACATCACAAGTTATCCAGACTTTGCGGAGTGCTTGCAGATCTTCAATGAGCAAGTGCGCGGGCCCCTCTTCAGCGAACTTCGGCGCGATCTGGGCGAGGTGACTCACATTCCGATCAGCATGTGCATGCTCGCCATGCTGCCCCTTAGGGGTACTTAGAAATAATTTTTAATTTTTGGTTATTGTAATCCCTAAGAAACAGCTAAAATTAAAATTTTTGCTAGGGTTCTAAGTTCAGTATAGGCCCACCTTTCTCTTTTCGATCGCGACGGCATTCCTGGCGTGTGATGGGCTCCCTTGCGACCTTGCTCCGAAGGCCCAAGGCTTCCAGTCTCTAACGCAACTTACCTTTGGTTAGTAGGGAATGGAAGAATGGTAGTAATAGTAGTTATAATTTTACCCCATGCCTCCATTCCCTACTAACCAAAAGTAAGGCAAATGTGGACGTATGATGGCTTGGGCCTCTTTCTGATCACGTGGCCGGGCTTTCAGAGCCTTTTCCCTCTGTTGCTGAGGGTTCTGGGGGCCGTGCTGACGGCCGAGACCGAGACCGGGTTTCATCCGCTCAATGCGGGCTCTTGCGTCATGGTTTGGCTTTGTGGGCTGGGTCTCTACGTACACCTGTTTCTCCTCATGGGTCTTGGGAACGCCCTTCTGATGATCACCCTGACAAAACCGCCGTCCTTACCATGGTTTGCCGGGTTTGGTGCCATCGCGCCTTGGCCAGTTGCCGGGATCTCTCTTACGTTCTTTGAGTATATTTAGGTTTCAAGATTCCAGGATTCAGGGTTTAAGCTTAGGGTGTAGGGTAGTTAATAGGGGGCCCAGAAAATGAGACACTTTTCTGTCAAGACCCAGGTGCTGTTGCTGCTGTTCCAGTACTTGGCTTGCTTTATGGGCAGCAGTCTCGATTTTCGCCGCTTCTCCTGTCGATGCTTCTGCAGGGCTCAGAACGATAATTCGTGCTGAGAGCAGCGCAGAGCCAGCTTGCCAGCTTCTTGAATCGGCAGGCCCTGAAAGTGAAAGCCATAAGCACACGGAGGGTGTTCGTGGAGGTACGACTGGATTCTTATGTTCTTATATCTTGTCTTCCTAGACAGTTTCCTTCAGCTCAACACCGTACAACCCAATCTCCACTGGTTCATGTTAATGATAACTCCACTTTCGAACCCTGTGGAATAGACTTTCTACTTTGATTATCCAGATCCCGCGATGATAGCATTCGATCTTACATCCGTGCCAAGGTCTTCCGTTTGAACTTTCTAGTAAGGTCTCCAATGTGGATAGCTGCAAAAGCCTGAAGTCCTGAACCCTAAACCAACCGACCTACGCACCTAATCCTGGTAAGACTCAAATCATAGTCATTGCACCTCTTGAGCTCATTGGCACTTGCTGCTTTGTAATTCGTTCTCCGTGGCTCAGAATCCATCTCAAACTTTTCCCTAAACCCCAAGCCCCAAACCCTAAACCCTAAACCCTTTTTAGATCCCTTAAAGGAACCCCTTATAGCACCCTTTAAAGGAACCCCAGGAACCCTATCCCTAAACCCCAAACGAGAAACTCGACTGCATACCTGATCCGGACCAGATTCAAGGTTTTACTATCCTTATCCTAGTAGTAGAGTAGGTAACCTCTAATCTTTTTTGGGCGAAGCTCGCCTCACGCCTTTCGCTGGGGACGCAGCTTGTTCCACGTCGCGCTTTAACCTTTTTGGGTAGTATAGTCCCCATCTCATCCCTATATACCCAAAAAGGTTAACCTTTAGTTCCCCATGATACCCGACAAGTAGGTTATGGGCCTGAAGAGTAATGTAAGGGAATCCCAGCACTATTTGGCCTTGATCCGGTTTCCAACTTTATGGGGTTCACTTTTTTGTAGTATCCTTATGGGAGGGGGCTCCAAGCCCTAGGGATCTAAGGACTCATATATTGAGACTTTTTGGGCCCAAAGACCATACTATGTAAGGCTTTTGGGCTATTTTTATGCCCAGGGAAGGCGGATCGATAACCTACAAATCAGTAGTTCTCTCTAGGGCTCCCTAAGGTTCCCGTAAGGTTCCCGAAGGATCCCTAGTACCCTCCTGTAACAAGCCCAAGTTCGAGAATCAAGGTTGTACTTTGGCCGAAAAAGACCTTCACCTACCAAAACCTACTTTTTGGCCGTGTAAGTCCAACCTTGGGCTTATGATAAGAACCTACAACAAGGGTCGGTTTCGGTAGCTTAAGGTGAGGATTACGGTTTAGTTTCCAAACCTCGACCCTTAAACCCTAAACCGCAGATCCCAAACCCTTCAAGGATGTGGGGGGCTTGGGCTTCGTGGCTTTGGCTGAGGTCTGCGGCGATGGGGGGCCAGGCCTGGATGCGAGGCCTGACTGTTTAAAGTTCAGGGTTTAGGCTTTCGCGGTTCCTAGGGCAGTCCTTTAACCGAGGGTTTGTTTTGGGTTTGGGATAGGGTTTCAGCATGTTTGGGGTATTTCGTCCGAAACCCCAAAGCCCTGAGCTCTAGACCTGAGTACCAAAAAATTGTTGTGAGGCCGAACTCACCCACAGAAACTTCACAACTGTTTGGTTCTTAGTAGGGAATGGTGGAATGGATCCCTATCGTAGACCCTATATAATCCCCAATAGTCGTCTCCATAATCCATTCCCTCATTTCCTACTAAGAAGCAGACACACAAGGCCTAGCCTCAGCCGAGCGAACAAACCCTGCTCCAAATTTTGGCCATGAGGCTTTTTCAGTTGTATCTGGGGGGTCGGGGGACTTAGTAAGTAGTTAGTAAGTAGACTTATAAGTACCCTAAAAGGGACCCTAATTGGGGTTATGATACTTATAAGTCCCTAAAATAACCAGTTACTATGTAAGTCCCCCGACCCTCCAAGTAAGGTATCTAAGCGGCGTAAACGCAGCTAAGGATCCGCAGACGCTCTATATTGGGTGGTTGTGGAAATTATATAAGGTTCAAAGGAATCCTTATGGGGTTCCTTTAAAGGGGTCTATAAGGGTTACTATAAGGGATCCATAAGGGTGGCTGTCGAAATTAGAGTCTCTTTTTGGGTCCCTATAATAAGGATCCCACTATTTAGGGTACCATATGAGGGTCCCCTAAGTTCGGAAACTCTCATACATGGGTGGTTGTGGAAATTATAGTCACACTTTTGGGTCCCTATTATACTACGGCACCTCATATTTTTGGGTACACCAAAAGGGGCCCTAATTTTGACAAGAAATCATAAACCCTTTTTGGGTCCCTAGTATCACCTAATACTTAGGGTACCCAAGAAGGATCTTAGTTTGGACAACCCTAAACCCTAAACCCTAAACCCTAAACCCTAAACCCAAAACCTTAAACCGTGTGGACAACTACCCATATGACGCACCCGAAAGGTGAGGTTTCCTAACTGTAACCTTTGCGACTCCCGCCGAGCCTATACACAGGGCTCCTAAACTCAGGGACCCAAAAAGCACAGAAGCATAAGCATTCTATGGGGATATCCTTACCTTATTTGGGCTTCATTATAAGGGGATTTATATGAGATATCCCTACCCTAAATTTTTGCTTATGTGCTTTTTTGGGGGCCTTATGAACCCAAGGAGCCCCTGCAAACCTAAAGCCCTTGAACATCCCCTGAACGCTGGGTAACCCTCAACTCCTGCACTCCCCCCCAAAACCCTCCTTTAGGGTTTAGGGTTTAGGGTTTAGGGTTTACGGGTTTAGGGTTTAGGGTTTAGGGTTTAGGGTTTAGGGTTTAGGGTTTAGGGTCAGGAGCCCCAACGGCAACCGTAAATGAAGGCTTCAAGCCGAACCCTTCAAGCCCCGGGATGTGGCGAAATCCTAAAACCCAAAGCCTCAGGCCTAAGATTCCAGGCCCTGAACCCCGGACCCTCAGCCGCAGACCCGAATCCCTTCAAAGAGAACCTGAATCAGATCCAACAAATCGCACCCAAACCCCCCAAACCCTGCACCCTAAGACCCTAAAGCCTAAAACCCAACCCACAACCATATTATAGAACCCTACAATAGATCCTTTTAAAGATCCCTTTATAAGGAACCCTTTGAAATTACTAAGACCCCTATAGTTGAAGTAATACTTATAGGACTCTTCTTAAGGATCCCTCTTAAAGGGAACTCTGTTGACATGATGAAGGCCCCTATGTTAAACCTTTCCCCGAGAGGCTCCATGAGCCCATGGGTCTCGCCGTGTGCCGCGGGGAGCTGCTCATCGCAGACTACCGGACCTTAGGGTTTGGTCAGGGTTTAGGGGCTTAGGGTTAATTTTTGGGTGGTTGTCAAAATTATGGTCCCTTTTTGGGTACCCTAAATAATAGGTGCCGTATTATAACAGGGATCCAAAAAGGGACCTTGACCACCACCCATATAGTAGAAGCCAGAAAGTTGGAACATCATTGTCCTCATGCTCTTCAGGTAGAGCATAAGGGATCCTAGCACTAATCCTCCTTAACCCATGTTCCAACTTTCTGGCTCCTACTATAGGGCCTTTTAGGGTTTAGGGTTTAGGGTCGTTTATGGTTCAGGGAACAGGGCCTTGTTAGGGGTTTAGGGCCGTTTACTACCGGACCCTTCAAAGCTGGGAGCTCCGTTTTCCTTTGACGGAATTTATACATAGGGTTTAGGATGTGCATACACACACAATATATACATATGCATATCATATATACACATATACGCACGAACATACCTACAAATATGTATATATGTATATATGTACACATACATATAGATATGTAACTGCATACACCCAAATGCATATATATAATATATATATATATATATATACACACATATATATATATATATATACTGACGCATAGTTACATGAATACACGCATACATACCTAAACTCCCGAAGCCTTCAAACCTGACGCCCCAAACCCTGAAACTCTGAACCCAACGCCCTGAAGCCTAAAACTCTGTCCCCCAGAACCTTAAAGCCCCTAAACCCTAAACCCCAAAATCCCAAAGCCCCGGACTGAAATTCTGAACCCAACGCCCTGAAGCCTAAAACTCTGTCCCCCAGAACCTTAAAGCCCATAAACCCTAAACCCTCAACCCTAAACCCTAAACCCCAAAATCCCAAAGCCCCGGACCGCTTTCTCTGCAGGAATGCCCGGGTCAGGGCCTACAACCTCGAAACCGGTTACATCACCGCGAAAGTCGGCTCAGTTCCTGGCTACTCCGGCCGGGCGCTCAAAAGACAGGTTTAGGAAGATTAGGGTGCTGGGATGAGGGCATAAAGTTTAGGAAGTTTAGGGTTTTAGGGATTTGGGCTTAAGGTTTAGGAATTAGGGCCTATAGGGTTTAGGGATTAGAGTTCGGCATAAGGGCGTGAGGTTTAGGTATTGGGGCTTAGGGCTTCAAGTTCAGGGTTTCTTTTTACCATGTTGCCGGTTTACGCCGAGTTTGGGCTTTGGCACTTGTGTTCGGCGCTGTTTCTCAATGGGTTTGTGTGTTTAAATATTTTTAACCAGTTATGCTCGAGTATGCTAGAATGTATTACAATATGCTAGAATTTTCTACCAGATGCTACACTATAGTATAGTGTACTATACTATACTATACTTTACTATACTATACTGCAGGGTTTCGCATCGAGGGACCCAGTTGAGACGATTCTTCCAGCGGCGGTTGAAGCGCCTGAGGAGACGGCGGGGATCCTACGCAAGCCAGGCCCAGATCGGTTTAGGGCTTAGTAAAGGGTTCTTAAAGGGCTCCTTAAAGGGATCTATAGGGCTCCTTAAAGGGATCTATGGAGTTTAGGGTTTAGGGTCTACGTAGAGGCCCAGGAGACTTAGTAAGTAGCTTATAAGTAGGGTTAGAAGTACCCTAAATGGAGTTACCCCAATTATAACCTTACTTGCTAAGTCGCCTGGGCCTCCAAGTGGGGTTCCTATAGGGGCCATAATAATAGAATAGGGTTTTGGGACCCATTGGCCCATGTTACACTGCAGTTATATGGGTGGTTGCCAAAATTATGGTCCCTTTTTGGGGTACCCTAAATATTAGGTGAGGTATCATAACAAGGACCCACAAAAGGACCATAATTTTGACAACCACCCATATTCAGGAATTTGGGTTCAGGATTTGTTGTAGGGGGTTAATTATTAAGGCCACTACATCAGGCTTCAGGGTTCAAGGTTCAGGCTTCAGGGTTTTGAGTCTAGGGATCAGGTTCCAGGGTTTAGAGTTCAGGGTTGACGGCTTGCAGAGAATCCGACTGTTGCCCCCCCAAATTTCCTTCAGGAGCATGGTCAGAGAGTGTCTAGGAGTACGTTTAGTATACCATACTCTCAACACTATACATGCAAAGAGTTTATCCAAGGCCGCCGGGAGGATCTAAAAAGTAGATCCCCCCATTTGGGACCCTAGCTACTACAGGGAACTTTCATAGGAACCCCCCTAAGGGATCTACTTTTTGGATCCTCCCGGGGGTTTGGGATAGTAGTATCGTAAGTTCTAGATAGTATTTTACTGTACTAACTAGAACATACGTTAGTATACTTTGACATACCCAGAGACCCCATAGTATTTCCTTGTGGGATTGCCTTATAGGATTCTCTATACGAACCCCCAAAAGGAACTTCTTTGGGGCCTTTGGGTACTGCAGTAGAACTCGACCGCTCTTTTCAAGCTTCTGCTCCGTGGGAGGCTGAACGGCCCGACAGGGGTGGCCTGCGACTCTTTGCGAGGCTTGGGTCGGTTTCCTTAAAGGGGTCAACTCCCAGACCCCGGGAGGATCCAAAAAGTAGATCCCTTAATGGGGGTTCCTAAAATTAGTACCCTTAGTAGTATAGGGCCCCAAATTAGGGTATATACTTTCTAGATCCTCTCGGGGGTTCTGGGAATGGAGGTCGCGATAGAAATATGCGATATTATGGGAACCTGAAACCATGGGTCCTTGCTTGGATACTTGTGTTAAGGATCCTCATATTGTGGGGTCCTACTGTCGTTTCTGAATCAGGTTCCCATAATAGTATAGTAGAAGCCAGAAAAGTTGGAACATAATTCTCCTCATGCCCTCAAGGTAAATTATAAGGGATCCTAGGACGAATCCTCCTAAAGCCATGTTCCAACTTTCTGGCTTCTTCTTTATGTGATAGTAAAACAGGGTTCCTTTACGAGCTTGCGGCACGCAGTGGGTTTCTGATGCTTGATCCTGAACCTTAACCCCTTACAGTAGAAGCCCAAAAGTTGGAAACCCAATAGCCTCAATCGAATCCCAACTCTATTTGGCCTTAATCAGGTTTCCAACTTTATGGGGTTTATTGTAAACCTAAACCCAAAACCCTAAACGTAAACCCAAACACCATGAGGCTACTGGATTGCCGACACCGGGAATTCAGCCATACGGGGCGTGCCTTGGAAGAAGTGGTTTGGGGTTTAGGGGTTCCTTTCCAGAGTTACTTTTCGTCAAATGGATATTGATATGATATCAGATAAGTTAAATAAGTCAAAAAATGAAAATTCGGGGCTTGGGTTTAGGGTTCACGGGTTAGGGTTTAGGGTTCATGTAGGGTTTAGTGATTGGGAGTATGAGATGCTTTGGCCATCTGGTGTATCAGAGGATAGGGCTTTGCAAAGAAAGGTTTCTCAGAGTTGCTGTTGATGGTATCAATCCTGCATTACCCTCAGGACCCTACACTAATAGTATATTCCTTATTCTGGGTAATGCAGGATTTATACCATCAACCGTAGTACGCTTTGGAAGGGGCGTTTTCTGTGGGGTTTCAGAGGGGTTGTGGTTTCGCTTCGCTGCATTGAGGTGCTGGTGGTGCCTGGTCAGTCTGATGTCATCTCGACCGTGATTGGCGGCCTTGGGACGGTGCGCTCAGAGCGTCGGAGCACAAGACAGCAGTAGAACTAAGCTCCAACTAAATCATCAAGCACAAATCTAGACTTTAAGCCCCTAAACCCTACCCTACACTACACCCTAAACCTCTAAAGCCCTATACTCTAAAACCCTATAAGCCTAGACCCTAATACCCTAAACCCTAAATGCTAAACCCGAAACCGCTAAACCCTAAACCGTAAACCCTAAACTAAACCGGTTTAGGACACTTCCCCTGTGAGGGCCTCGCCCCGGCTGGCACTTGGACGACGTCCGCGCAACTCAGCCGGCCGATGCAAATCGCGCCGCCTGGCTGGCACGATAGAGTTTAGGGTTTAGGTTTTGGGGTTTAAGGTTTAGGGTGTAGGGAACCCCCTAAACCAAAAATGTTTCAGGGTTTAGGGTTTAGTAAACCCCAAACCCTCTAATATGGAGTATGCCGGCTATTATCACAGGATCTCTGCCTGAGGTGTATTCAGAGATCATGGTTTCTGTCTTTTCGCATCAGGGCACGCGGATTTTGCGTCTTCGGGACTTCGGGTTGGGTTTGGGCATTGGGTTCTCCACAGAGGATGATCACCATCGAGGCAAAGTCTCAAGACGACTTGTTGATTGAAGCAGAATGGGTCATGCTATGGCTTGATGTTCCAAGGTTATAGTAAACCCCATAAAGTTGGAAACCGGATGAAGGACAAATAGTGCTGGAACTCCCTATACATAGCTCTTGAGGATTGAGGCTATTGGGTTTCCAACTTTTGGGCTTCTACTGTATGATTTAATTCATGAATTTGCCGGGATTTTGGAAGATCTGGGTCGAGCAGAGCTGAAGACTTGGAACCGAGGATGTCGAACACGGCGCCCGCGGCTGAGATGCGCCACAGCAAACACTTTGCAAAGGACAGGCTCTATCTACTAGTCTACCTAAGGCTCTACCGTAAACCCCAACCTTAAATCCTGACCCTGTACCTGTAGCCCGAAAATCATGCAAAACTCGTGAACCCTGAATCATAGTGTGTAAGCCTTGGAAGCAGTAGGGTTTGAGATCCACGGGTAGTATTTCAAACTCCCCTCCATTTTCAGCCCATGTTGGTGCCAGATACTCTGGGCCTCAAAACTGCGTCTGCTAACGCGCACGATGACGGTCAAGCTGCTTGTATATCCTGGAAATCCGAATCCATAAACTCCGGCACCCCAAACCCTACACCTTACACTCCTTAACCCTACCCTAAACTCCTAGACCCCAAGCCTTCCAAACCCCCAAACCCGAACCTCTCAACCCCCATCTCTAATACATCCCACCCTAAACCTTAAACCCTAAACCCTAAACCCTAAACCCTAAACCCTAAACCCTAAACCCTAAACCCTAGCAAGGTGGGGCGCACCTCGTTCATTGACCTTTGTGGAAGCAGGGAACGTGAGGACCTCGGTGTCTCGAGCGGTGTGGCGATTTGGAATAGTTCGTCGGGTCCACTTTTCACAGAGGGTTTTGGGGTTTAGGGTCTTTAGGGCTTAGGGTTTACGGTTTGGGGTCCTCAGGGTTGGGAGTTTAGGGTTTTCAGTTTCAGGGTTAAGGAGCGGAGGATATGGGGCTTGTGTTGAAGCTCCCATGTTGGAAGGTTTTGGTTGAATCACTTTATTCCCAACGGATCCCTCCTGCAAAACCCTAAACCCTAAACCCTAAACCCTAAACCCTAAACCTCTAAACCCTAAACCCACCGACTGAGGCCATCGCCCGCTTTGTGCCCTTGGGCACTCGAGTCATGGAGGCGTGCTTTGCTTCGAGCTGCCATGCCGTGGCAGTGATTACCCAGAGACTCCAATATCTCATCAACCCTAAACCCTAAACCCCCTATGGAAGGTACCCCTTATAGATCCCTTGAAAGGAATCCTATAGATCCCTTCCCGGAGACTCCATCCCTTAATGAAGGAAGATTCCGTAAATTATAATAGGATCCTTAATATGATTTAAGGGTGTATTTCTTAATTAAGGGATATTGGAGTCTCTGGGTAATTACTACTGTTGGGTTATGACAGCCTTCATGGGGTGCTGCGTAAGGGCCGAGAAAGTCCTCACGGCCGTCATGCCCGCATATTGGTGCGGTTTAGGGTTTCAGGGTTTATGAAAGGGGAAAAGGGGGGACCCTTAATGGGGACCCCTGCCCTATATTGGGCTATATAATGGGTATATAATAGCTATATTAAGGGTATATTAGGGGCCCTTATTACGGGTCCCTCCTGTTACCCTTGGAGTTTAGGGATATTGGTGCCCCGGAGGCCTTCTATTCCTCCTGAGTAGGACATTTTGCCAAAGAGGCGGCGTGGCTGAGGGTTTTTGGTTTAGGTCTCTTCTTCTCATCACCATGTTTAAGACGGTAGGACTGCCGAGTTTAGAGTGTGTGGGTTCTGATTTTGGGTTTCACCGTCATGCCTTAGAAGCTGCCCCCACCCTGTAATAGTGGTATAATAGGGATATAATAGGAATAGAATAGGGCCCTAATATAATCCTTATAGTCACTATTAAAGGGTGGGGGCAGCTTCTAAGTCATGCCCCTCTCGCACCGCCCAATCTGCATCATGTCTGATGTTTGAGCGGCGCAGGGAGCTGTACAATCAGTGATCGGCACCGGTACGTCAGGTGCGGGGCTTAATTGCTGAGCGGTGCCATTTTTTCATACCCTAACCATTCAACTGCAAACCCTGAAGCCTCAGATGTTCGGAAGCCATCATCCGTCGGACGACGTGTCCGAGGATTCCGGCAAAACCCGTCCAAGACGAACATTGCTATGGACGATCCAGAAGGCAGGAAAGCTCCTTGTTGCCAGAATGTGACATCTAAACCCTAAACCCTAAACCCTAAACCCTAAACCCGATGGAGATGACCCATAAACCATGAATCATAGGCATAGAAACTCTCATAGAACCTCCATGTAGCCCTGATAGACCCCTTGCAAACCCTTAAAAACCTCCAAACCTGGGCTTCCCCTCTAAACCCTAAACCCTAAGCCCCTAAACCCTAAGCCCCTAAACCCTAAACCCCTAAACCGTAAGCCCCTGAACCCGAAAAAGCCAGGAATTGCTGTCCATCACTCCACAGTCTTCGTCTCTGACACCGTGAACCACCGCATTATCATGGTCCTGGGCTTAGAGAGGACCCGCCCCAAAAGGGCCCTTGGATAGAAGCCTTATGGTCCCGAATAGTGGGTATTTTGGGGTATACGGTTGATGGTATAAATCCTGCAGTACCCATAGAAAGGAATTTACCGTAATTCCCATAGTGTAGGGTCCTTAAGGTAATGCAGGATTTATTCCACCAGCAGTATTAAAGGGTCGTTGGGGGGTCTAGGTAGAGAGGAGTTCTTGTGCTATTGGTTGGCATTTAGGGGTTTTTGGATATTAGAGAAGTTCAGGGCTAGGGTTTAGGCGTTCGGGTTGGGGGATTAGGGTTTGGGGTTTATGGTTTTTCGAGTGGTTAGATGTTAAATCACAAGCCCTAACCCCCAACACCTCTGCAGGCCAAAAAAACTACCCGGATTGCAACACACCAAACCCCTGAAGCATTAACTGCCGCAAAAGGCGCCTTAAACCCTAATCCCGAAAGCCGCTCAAACTCTAAACCCGAAAGCCGTTTAAAGTCCTAAACGCCGTCAAAATGGCTCTAGACCCTAAACCCTGAAGGGCCCTAAACCCCTAAACCCCTAAACCCTTCAACCCCAAACCCTAAAACCCTAAACCCTAAACCCCTAAACCCTAAACCCTTAAACCCTAAACCCTCAAGGGCCCTAAACCTTCGACTCTAAACCCTAAGCCCTTAAACCCTAAACCCTAAACCCTAAACCCCTAAACCCTAAACCCTTAAACCCTTAAACCCTAAACCCTTAAACCCTAAACCCTAAACCCCTAAACCCTAAACCCTTAAACCCTAAACCCTGAAGGGCCCCAAACCCTCGACCCTAAACCCCGCCGGAAAGGAATGCCCCGCATGCTGAGGTGCCCATCCTCGAGTACGAGACCCTGGGCTGTTTCGAGGTGCCGGTTCTTTAAAAAGCCATAGGTTTTTTCAAAAACAAGGTTTAGGCTTTATTTTTTATTTCTAAAACAAGCCCTAGGTTTTTTTAAAAACCCAAAAGGTTTAATGAATCCTATCCCTAAGAAACAGCTAAAGTAGTAATTTCTGCTAGGGTTCTAAGTTCAGCTTTAGAATCGGTGGAACACGAGCCATCATGATGCCAGCTGTGTACTCACAACACTATGGTAGGGCCTAAACCCTAAACCCTAAACCCCTAATGCGAAGAGCTATAATCTGAATCACATCACGCATTCTGCTACTGACTGCTGCTCCCAGACCTTCCAAAACCCCTTAAGTAAGGAATATACCTTAAATTATAGTAGGGTCCCTAATATGATTTAAGGTCTATTCCTTAATTAAGGGGTTTTGGAAGGTCTGGGATGGTACGGAGCATAGGAATGACAGTCAAAAGCACAGAGACGCAAACGACACCCCAAATAAACCCTAAGCACCGACACCTCAAACCCTGAAGCCTTAAACCCCAAGCCCCTAAACGCCTAAGCCCCCAAAACCCCCTAATCCCCTTAAACCGCTAAACCCATAGCCCTAAGCCCCGAGTCGAGCAGGAAGTGACTACGGGCACCGAAGGGACCCTCATCCAGTCACTGGAGGGCGACGTCGAGGCCTTTCTTCGGGACGAAGGGAGACAAGCACTCTCAGCCTTAAGCCTTACCTTAAAACCCTGATCCCTAAACCCCTAAACACCTGAACCCTAAGCCTTAAACCCTAAATCCTAAACCTCAAACCTTAGACCCTAGACCCTGGACCCTGAGCCCTAAACCTTAGCAGCTCGCAAGCCCGAGAAATAATCCCTGAAGGTTCCAAACGACAAGCCCCGGACCCTACCACGAAACCGCCCTTAATGTGCCAAACCCTAAACCCCAAAGCATACACCAAATCCTGAACCCTCGACCCTAAATTCTATACCCCAAGCCCTACCTTAAACTACTAAACCCTACTTTTTTGTAGGTTCTTATTATCAACCCTAGTATTGGAATTTATAGGGACCCTACAAAAAGGTAGGTTTTGGTAGGTTCAGGTACACCTCAGGTTAGCCTTTGACGTTGGGACGAGGGGTTTGGGATTCGGGCAGGATCGGACAGGGGCTCGGACCAGCATTTCTCTTGTAGCAATCTCTCTCAGATGACTTTTGTTGCACCTGTTTTTAATTGAAAACTGTTTTTAATTAAAAACAGACGCGAGCTTTGGAGCTTTTTTTGGCCAGGCTTCTCTTAAGGTTTAGATAATGAGTTTTATGCACGGGTCTGAGCAATTAGGCATCATACGTGCCCCTTATAACATAGCATAACAAACCTAGTCTGGCAACAAAGGTCCTGTATCAACCCCGTCACTCTGTGAGCATCCTATGAAGCGAAACCCAAACACTAGACTGTAAACTCTGAACTCAAGGAACCTAAGCCCTAAAGGCCTCAGAGCCGTATAGTCCAAACCCTAGAGCCTGAAACCCTCAGACCATTAAGCTCCGAACCCCCCAAACGCCAAAAGCCCTAAACCCAAAACGTTAAGCCCTAAATCCTAAGACCCGAAAGCCCGAAACCCGTAGCCCCAAATGCCCCTGTGGGAGTTTCCGAAAATAGGGGACCCTAATATGGTACCCTAAATAGTAGGATCCATATTATGAGGACCCCAAATAAGGTACCCCTATTTTCGGAAACTCCCATAACCCTAAACCCCTAAACCCCTGAACCCTGTAAACCCCTTATAGATCCCTTTAGAGGAACCCTTACAGTATCCCTTTAAAGGAACCCTAAGGTTCCCCTATTTTCGGAAACGCCCATATGAATCCGGAACACCAGGGTGGACTCGTTCCTGCGAGGGAGTGCAGTCCGGACCTAAGAAGCCGGGTTTGAGGGTTCCTTTCAGGGTTCTGTTACAGGGAACTCCAGAAAGTTGGATTTTGGTTTCATGGTAGGATACCCTATAATTTACCATAGAAGGGTTCCTTTCACTTGGGCGTACTTGGAAATAATTTTTAATTTTTGGTTACTATAATCCCTAAGAAACAGCTAAAACTCTAATTTTTGCTAGGGTTCTAATTCAGTTTAGTTCAGGGTTCTGTGAAGTGATCTAGCAGGATTTGGGGCTTTAGGGTTGTAGCGGTTTAGGGTCCCTTTGGGTTTTATGGATTTTGCGGTGGGAGATCTTTACGGTTTCGGGGTCTAGGCTTAGTGACCAGGAGTTGCACGTTGTGAGTTTACGGGCTAGCTTCTTGCGAGTTTGGGATTCAATATAGGGGGCCTTAGTAGTTACCCGTAGTATTTGTTTCGTAGTATACTTATCATACAGCATGCCCCGAAACTCTATTCTTATTATTAAGGCCCCTTCGTTACGGAACCCGGTTGGTAGCTTTTTAAGGATTCCCTTCAAAAGGAACCCCCTAACGCAACCATGAAGGCCCCTCTATTAGGTGTTTCCGGGCTTCAGGGTCTCGATTCCCTTCATTTCACTCCGGAAGCTTTGAGTCTGAGCCCAGGTTAGCAGGCGAAAATGCCTACCCAGACCCCGGGGAGGATCCAAAAAGTAGATCCCTTAATGGGGGTTCCTACAAAGTACCCTTAGTAGTACTTCGTAGTACACGGCCCCAATATGGGTACACTGAACACTAAAAACCCTGAACACTAAACCCTTGAACAAGCGAACCCCTGACTTACTTTTCAACCGAGCGAGCCTTAAACCCCATACCTAATCTTAAACACCAGTCATGCATCTGTCTGAGCCTAACTTTGAGCCCTAAACCGCCCTGAACGCCTAGTCACAGATCCGAAACCTTGAGTTAGATCTAAACGTCAGCTGGATCATATACTGCACTCGAAGCCCTGAATCCAACCAAAGCAACCGAAACCCTACCCAACCTGCCCCTGCACCCTAAGCAGCCCTAAGCTTCCTAAACCCTCAATCCCAAAGCCCAAAGCCCGAAACCCGACCTCAACATCCAAAGCCCGAAACCCTAAGCCTCTTGTATTAAGCCCCCAAAACTTCAGATACAGGGTTCATATGGTCTAGGTTTCGGGTTTGGGGTCTAAGTTTGGGCTTCCCCATGGTTTAAAGGTGTATTCCTTAATTGAGGGCCCCTTGGGGCTCTTTGGGCAGTCCAGGTGGAACCATCTTGGATGAGCCGGATGCAGCCTTGCAGCAAACAGGGTCCGAAGATTGATCTTTATCAAGGCATTATACAACGAATACGTGTGTGTGTGTGTGTGCGCATATGTTTACATATTCACGTATCTCTCTCTCTCTCTCTCCGTATATATATATATATATACACACACACACAATCGGTATATAGGCTCTACAGGGTTTTGATCGTACACATCTGTACGTATGTGTGTATACATATATATGTACACATATATTTCTGGGGTTTCACCTGAATTTAGTATCTGCTTTGAGGGTGGTTTTTGCACTAGGGTCAGGCTGCTCCCTCCCAGCCCAGGGCTATCTACCAGCCTAAGACCCATAATGTTTCACGTCCCTCCACATCTTTTTGGAGATCCTTACCATCAAGTTTCCTAAACCCCCAAACCTACGTTCAGTGTGTAGGGTTTTCGAGGCTTCCTTTTCACGGCTTAAGGGGCTAGGGCTAGGGTCCCTTATACTGCTTGTAAATCTCTACTAAGACTTACCCCAACACACTACGAGTCTAGGGTTTAGGGTTTCGGGTTTAGGGTTTGGTAATTTGGGGTTTAGCTACTTGGAGGCCCAGGGGACTTAGTAAGCAGGTTATAAGTAGGGGTAGAAATACCCTAATTGGAGATACCCCAATTATAACCCTACTTATAACCTACTTACTAAGTTTTTCTGGGCCTCCAAGTAAGCCATACAAGACCACAAGAAAGCCGAGCTCAGGCCGTGGCCCGGTGTGCCACAGCCACAGTTCGGAAGGCTCGTTGCCTTTGGGCCCAGAGACTTCATGGCATCAGGGGTTAAGGGCTCAGGGTTTAGGGCTTAGGGCTTCGGGTTTAGGGTTTAGGGTTTAGGGCTTAGGGTTGCGTTGGGATTGCGTGCTTAGAGTTTATGTGGAACAGAGTTTAGGATCTATGGCTCATCGCTGGAGGGGTAGCTGGAGAAGTGCGCATTTGAAGGCCCGCAGTATTGGGCTGCAAAGTGGAGTGTGAATGCTGTGGTGCTTTTTGGGCTCAGGGAGGATCGCACGCGGAAGCTGCGTGTCCTCACAGGTTACCTGCTAGCCTGATAGATCTACGTCCACATCTGCCCATCGGGGAGGCTTGAAGCCCCTGGTGGAAGGAGGGCCCCTGGGGAAGACAAGGTCCATTTTCTACAGATGCTCTGAGCACACCCCATACCGTGACAGCAGCAGCAGTAAGTCAACATTACTTGTAATGCCAATAGCTGTAGAAGCAGTCACAACAATAACAACAGCAGTATCGATGATGTTAGTACCAAGCACTGACAGCAAGCCACCTCGATCCTAGATTGACGCTTGGCTCGTGTCTACAGTCACAGGGGTTCCCTCTCATCGCATCCTGCCTACATGGTTGAAGCGGCTGTGCTCTGCCAGCGACGATAGGACCGGCCTTGGACAAGTTCAAAGGGGATGCCGCTCAATGCATAGAACCCTTACTGCTATCTCTTAGAGTAACCTTGTCGAACCCTTATAGAAGCTCTCCCAGTATCCTTCTAGAACCTTCAACTCCAAACCCCCCAGCCCAAAGACCTGTTGCAACACCTGAAACCACGAGAGTTCCTGTCCACTAGGATGAACGCAGCGTGGCCGAGGCGGTCTTTAGTGCTTTTCTCTTGCTTCAGGCGGGTAAGACTTCTTTCAAGCAGGACTTCAAGTCAGGAAATCGGTTTAAAGTATAGGGTTTGGGGCGCAAATGAGTAGCCTTCATGCACCTGCAAGTAAGAGAGTCGTGCGCTCATTCCCGGTTTTGTAGTTAGGGATTTTGGGATTAGTAACCCGATTATAGTGTCTCGTCTGGTTGCGCGGATAGAGCCATATAGACCCCGTATGTAGCTCTTAAGTAGCCATTTTGTAACCCCATACCTGTCCATGCCGCGCAGCGTATGACTGACTGCCTGCCTGCCTGACTGACTGACTGCCTGGCTGACTGACTGAATGATTACCTCAGACCTAGCGTAGGCTCCTATTCCCTTTTCTTAGGGTTCAGGTTCCCTTAGAGGCCCCTTTAAATCCAAAAAGGGCACCCTTTGGATTCCTAGGTTATCTTAGGTCTAGGCACTAACTGACTGATAGAGGGACCCGTTTCATATCCGACAGAACTTTTCTAGCAATCCTGGTAGCATTGAAACCCTTGCAAATATAGTATCCCTTGTATAAACCCTAACGGAGCCCGTACAGTGACCTTTGTAGTAAGTCGTTAGAGAACACCTATAGAGCCCTAAAGTTCTCATGCCCTACATCCTTTATCCTAAACTCGGTAACTTTTGCCTTAGGGGTACTTAGAAATATTTTGTAATTTTTGGTTATTATAACCCCTAAGAAACAGCTAAAACTGTAATTTTGGCTAGGGTTCTAAGTTCAGTATAGTAGCAAGGGAAAGGTTCTGAGCTCCCGCCCCCCGTTGCCTGGAGGCTGCTGACACTTCTCGCAGCCCTTGGGGCTGCACAGGAGCCGAAGCCCCTTGCAACTTGACACGCAAGGGAGAAGTTTGTAAGCTGTGCGTTCTTTGGGAATGCCTTGCCATGGGACTCTTGCTCAAGGTGTTGTAGGCAGAGTTCAGGCTGTAGGGGTTTAGAACTTCGGCTTTAGACGGCTTAGCGTGTAGGGTTTACGCTTTAGGGTTTAGCGGCTTTAGTAAGGGATATGGGGGGATGGGCTGCAGCCATTCTTTATGAACTGACAGGCATGTCGAGAACAGGTGTCTTGAAGCGATACGTCTCTCAATAAAAGCTGTTGGAGGTCAGCGCTTGTCTGCGAAAAACCTCTTCTGGAAAATGTCTGAGTCGTAGCTGTATTGTTTTCTCGTGCCTCTTTGATGCAGGTTACCTGCATAGAATAGTATGTGATTGTAAAGTTTGGTCTACCCCTACCTACTTCGATGTTATCTCTATGATGCGCCCACTGAATGAACTCAGCCAGAATCAGCAACAGGGACGGAGCAAAATGCGGAGTTCTTGTTAAGGAAGTTATTTTAATGTACGACTTTAGGGAGCTGTGGTATATAATATGGTTTCCCCATTATGGTGCCTTAAATTTAATCACTAAACAAGACCCTAAACCCTAAACCCAACCGAAGAACCCAGCAAGTTCGGCCGACCTGCCAGGTTGCAAACTACCTCGGCTGCTACGACTCTCAGCTGCTGGCAGTGTCCCTACACCTGTTTTTTTAGGGTCTTAAGGGTCTTCAGGGTTTAAGGGTTTAGGGTTTAGGGTTATACTTCTGAAATACTGGAGGGGTCATAAAACTACTATTTTGTATGGCTTGCGGGGTACAGGTAAACCCTACAGCCTTCATCCCTCCAGAACCATTCCAGTGATTGCCATTCTCCGGCCTTCCCTGCCAAGGACACGCGGGACCGCGAAAATTATGGCTTTCGCAAGAAGCACTGGGCATCATCGCTCGACGACGTCATGTTCAAATGCAGTGTCTCGGACAGTGAAATTTGCAGGACTTCTCTGCCTAGGAGACAACTAGGTCAAGTTGATTGGTGCACTGTTCTTGTGCGAGACCAAGCGAACCAAGGTATGTTCAGGTGCTTTGGCTGGCAAGAATGGGGGGAGAAGCGAGCTGCCAGTAGTCGTTGCAGAGAGTGCAGCAACTTTGAGCCGGGTTCAGCAGCAAGTCACGGCACCAAATCTATCTGAACTATTACCTCCGCTGAAAGCGGGAGCAATTTCCCAGTAGGACGCACTTCAATTCATGGGAAACACGTGGGGTCATCGATAAACCCTGAATCCTAAACCCTAGGCTGCTTGCAGGGAGAAAGGCCGCCACTGTAGGTTAAAAAAACCCTAAACCCTAAACCCCTGAATCCCGAAACCTCTAAACCCCTAAGCCCGAAACTCTAAGCCCTGTCCGTGCCTCCCAGATATGTGGTCCTGGAGTGCCCATCGGAAGCGAGGGCAGTGCTCCCTGGTGGAAAAGCTGGGAGTGGCTTACATTCCAACATAACCACAGTAGAAGCCACCAAAAAATAATTAAGAATAAGCCATCATCATGACCAACATCACTATGACTGATAATCGTCGTCATCTCGTACTAACAGCTCTAAACGTACTTATCACCATAGTCAGACTAATAGTAATCATAATAACAACCATAGTAACAATAATTGTCATAATAATACTCAGACTGGCGCTCATGGTGAGTATCATAACCATCACAATGATAACAATACGGCTACTGCCAGTAATGCTCAGATTAATAGGAGTGATGTTAGCAATAGCATCGTCGCCACTGGTACGTGTAAGTATTAATACTATTCCTAATCAACTAATGAACTACCTGCACGCCCAAACCCGGAAAACTAAAGGGTGTGACACACTACCTATAGTCTCCATTGTAGTTTCTTTTGCTGGTTTAACCAATCTTATATTAAGGATCCGAAAAGGAAACCCCAAAAAGGAACTACAATGGATACTATAGGTAGTCTATGATCCGTGAATTAGAACAGCACGTTTTGGGATCTTCCGGCTGCTTTAAAGCGGCATCTGCCTGAAATCTCAGAGGACTTGGCAAGTACTCTAATATAGGTTTTTTTAGAGGGCCTTGTATAGGGTTTATAGAGAGTGTTATACAGCTTTGTAAGGGTTTAGGATAAGCGATTCTGTAAGCACACCATAAGTACGGTTGTAATTCGGACGGTGCTTATAACGCTGTCTGAAACTTAACGTAGGGATTCCGTGGAGGTCCTTCTTGTAGAACTAGTATGACATACCGCAAAACGCTAATCTATGCATTAAGGCCCGTAAACTTTGTGTGACCGTCCCCTGGTGCTTCAAGTGCAGGTTTTGGTGCACCAACCAGCTCTTTCCGGAGACCATGAAGCTCGAGCACGAAAACTGCTATGGCGACCCGCGTAGACGCCAGGCTCTACTATTGGTCACCACACAAACCCATACCCTAAGCTCGACGTCTGTAAACCCCGAATAGTGAAACAACAGGTTCAAGGAGCAAGCCGGCAAATTTCCAGAATCCTACAGCACACCGTCACACAGCCGAAAGACCCTAAACTCTTGACGCCCCTAAAGCCCAAAAGCTACCTCCCCCACTTCCCTTTTAAATCCCTTTACAGGAACTATATAAAGGAACCCTTCTAGATCCCTCTAAAGGAATGTACCAGGGGCTTACATACTTACCAATACTGTTCTTAGAGTCTGAGAGTTCCTTTACTATACTTAGGGGTACTTAGAAATAATTTCTATTTTCGCTCATTATAATCCGATAATCCCTAAGAAACAGTTAAAATAGTAATTTTTGCTCAGGTTCTAAGTTCAGTATAGTATAGTTACAGTATAGCATGTCCGAAAACCTTCTCCTAGTTTTTAAAAATCCCCACATTAGATCTCGTATAGATAGAAGAACTACAGGAACCCTTATAGATCCCTTTAAAGGAACCCTTCTAGATCCCTATAGAGATAGATCCCTGTAAAGGAACATCCCCTAAACCCTAAACCCCTAAAACCCTAAACCGTAAACCCTAAACCCTAAACCCCAAACCGTCTGAAACCCTAAACCCTTCTAGATCCCTTTAAAACCCCTTACAGTAGAAGCCAGAAAGTTGGAATATGATTATCGTAACCCCTTTAAGGTAAATTATAGGGTATCCTACCCTGAATCCATATTCCAACTTTCTGGAGTTCCCCTTACCAAGAAGATCCCTTTAAAGGAACTGATATATAGATCCCTTTAAAGGAACCCGTCTGAAACCCCTTCCCAAGAAACCCTAAACCCTAAACTCTAAACCCTAAACCCTAAACCCTAAACCCTAAACCCTAAACCCCTAAACCCTAAACCCCTAAACCCTAAACCCTAAACCCCTTACCAAGAAGATCCGCCCGAGAGCCCCCGAGGCGCCAAGAAGCTGAACGGAGGGAGCAACGGGCTCTGCTCGGGTCCATACTGGCTCCCTGGCCCATGATCGGTTTAGGGGTTTAGGGGTTTAGGGATTTGGGGTTTAGGGTTTAGGGGTTAGGGTATAGGGTTGAGGGTTGAGGGTTCAGGGTTTAGGGGTTAGGATTTGGGGTTTAGGATTTGGGGTTTAGGGTTTGGGGTTTAGGGTTTAGGGGTTTAGGGTTTGGGGTTTAGGGTTTAGGGGTTTAGGGTTTTAGGCTTTAGGGTGTATGGTATGTATGTACATTTATTGTTCCTGTGTCACAAGTGCGTAGGTATACTGGCTCCTCGCTATGACGCTGGATGGACCTGCTCGGACTCGTAGGGTTTAAGGTTTAGGATTTTAGGATTTAGGGTATAGGATTTATTTTTGAGTGTTTAGGATTTACAGGTTTAGGGCAATTGCAGGATTTAGGGTTTAGGATTTAGGGTTTAGTTGAAGTAGGATGTTCTGTAGGGTGCTATCAGGGTTGTGTAGGGCTTGTGTGGGGTCATGAACATGCTTGAACAT
Organism: Symbiodinium sp. CCMP2592; assembly: GCA_905221615.1. Classification (NCBI taxonomy): domain Eukaryota; class Dinophyceae; order Suessiales; family Symbiodiniaceae; genus Symbiodinium; species Symbiodinium sp. CCMP2592. Next base: position 891,024 of record CAJNDT010001890.1, on the reverse strand, counting down.
GTGCAGCTGTGCTGTTCCAAGCACGAAACCTCATGCAACTTCAAATCAACCTGAAACGCCCCCAACTGTAACGTCAAACCCTAACCCAACCCTAAACCCTAAACCCTAAACCCTAAACCCTAAACCCTAAACCCTAAACCCTAAACCCCAAACCCTAAACCCTAAACCCTAAACCCTAACCAAAAAAAACGCTTTTTTCTGGCAGATTCTGCTGCAGGTGGCCTCTCTTGGAAGGCTCTGTCGCACTTGGAGGCCTCCTGTGGCCATGTTAGGGGTTGACATAGAAGCTGCCCCCACCCTCTACTAGTGACTATAAGGATTTTATTGGGGCCCTATTATGTTCCTATTATACCACTATTACAGGGTGGGGGCGCCTTCTAAGGGATGACAGGGTTTGAGGGATATGCATCCGTATAGAAGTAGAATAACCTCAAGTTCTCCTGCAACAAACCATGCTCATATATTGCAAAAGTAACAAAAAGGCTCATACATGTGTGTGTATATATTTATGTATATAGTCATTTAAGTTTTCATTTTTGTGTACATATACACATGCTGAGTGAGCTCCCCCAAAGTGGGTTCAAGAAGCAAGGGATCCTCAATCCTATACACTTTTATCCCGCTTCCGTAGGTTCAGGAGACCCCATCCATGTCGGGGGTTCTATAACCGATATAGGGGCCTTAGTAATTAGAATAGGGCCCATTTCACTATATTGAAATAAACAGAACAAAATAGTACAGGTAATTTCCCCGGTCGTACCTTTCCTTTTTCGATTCCCTTCAGTATGAAAACCGGTACGTACTCTTGTTATGAAGGGGCTGCCAGGGGGCCGAGATACGGAACAGATACGGGGTTTAAATGTGGCGGCCTTGTTGCTTAAAGTAGGGCCCCTTCCTTTCTAAGGTGTTCCTCAAAAGGGTTGTACAAGGGTTGCCAGAAGGGTTTGGGGTTTTTGTGTGAACGGTGCTGGCTTATCAATTAGAGTCGGGTTTTGGGGCATATTATACAATAGTTATAATGAGGAGCCCCCCCCGAAAACCCTACTCTAAGTATTAAGGCCCTTACATTAGAGTTGCTTGGTTACGGCTTCAGGGGATTTGGCTTCGGGGGATTTTGTGGCTTAGGACGTGGGTTTTTTTGGACAGACCCAGTCATGTATTTTGGTCTTATATCATTAGCTTTTTGCGTCATAACTGTCGTGTTTGTTTGCATACATAAGTATGTATATGTATATATATACACACATACAGAAACTGTATAATGCATGTAAAGACTTCGGCTCATGCTTCGAGTCCTTCGTGCCAGTGAAGTTTGTCTTGCAGGCTGGCAGCGTGGAGCCGTCTACAGCATCTTGGCCTTGGCATCCTACTTAGAGGCCGACTTAGTAAGTAGGTTATAAGTAGGGTTACAGTTGGAGTAACTCCATTTAGGGTACTTAAAGCCTATTAGAACCCTACTTATAATCTACTTACTAAGTCCCCTGGGCCTCTAAGTAGGGCTTTGAGCTTGTATACCCCGTTGAAAATGGTACTTGGAGGGGCAGGGCACTTAGTAAGTAGGTTATAAGTAGGGTCATAAGTACCCTAAATGGAGTTACCCCAATTATAGCCCTACTTACAACCTACTTACTAAACCCCCTGGGCCTCCAAGAAAGGGCCTTGCATATTCGAGCCCGTGTAGTCGCCCCGGCTTATGGAGCGCAGCACTATCTGCCAGTAATCATTCCGGCTTCCATAGAATACAACCTAAGCCCTAAACCCAATACCTTAACACCCAAAACCTTAAATTAAAGCCCTAAACCCAATATCTTAAAACCCAACACCTTAAATTAAAGCCCCTAAACCCAATATCTTAAACCCCAAAACCTTAAATGAAGGCCCTAAACCCAATACCTTAAAACCCAAAACCTTAAATTAAAGCCCTAAACCCACTACCTTAAAACCCAAAACCTTAAATGAAGGCCCTAAACCCAATACCTTAAAACCCAAAACCCTAAACTAAAGCCCTAAACCCACTACCTTAAAACCCGAAACCTTAAATGAAGGCCCTAAACCCAATACCTTAAAACCCAAAACGTTAAATTAAAGCCCTAAGCCCAAAAGCCCTGAAAGCCTAAAGCCCTAAACCCTAAAGTCTCAACCTCGAAAAACCCTACAGCCCTAAGCCCTAAGAACAGAAAGCCCCTCAAGCCCTAAAGTCCTCTACCCTAAACTCCAAAGGCCTGTAAACCTAAAACTAAAACCATAAAGCCCTAAACCCTAAAGCCCTCAAGCCCTCAACCCTGAACCCCGCGCACTCCTAAACTCTAAACCACCCACTGAGGTGTGGTGCGAGACCTCGGCCTCCTTGCAGAAGCACCAGGCTCCAGCATCCCAGTGATCTAATATACAATGCTTAAAAATTACCGATACTATTTTCGGTGTTCCTTAATATAGATATAGTATAACATACGCACAAACGCTAGTCTAATTACTAAGGCCGCTGTTTTGTGTTTAGGCTTGTGTTCGGATACTTAGATGGATCCAGAAGCCACCTGCAAGAGTTAAGGGCTTGCGGGAACCTTAAACCCTAAACCGTAAACCCTAAAGCATCCAACCCCTACTTGTAAAGCCTCAAGCCCATAGCCCGCAAGATCCCTTATAGGATACCTTACAAGGAGCCCGAATAGGAACCCTTTAAAGGAACCCTTGTAGGTTGTAGGGACCCTAAAGCCGACCTCAACGCCCGAACTTTTAGGGTTTAGGGTTTAGAGTTTAGCTCTAAAGGTTTAGGGTTTAGGGTTTGGGGGTTTAGGGTTTAGAGTTTACTCTAAAGGTTTAGGGTTTAGGGTTTAGTGGTTTAGGGTTTAGGGTTTGGGTTTAGGGTTTAGGGTTTAGCTCTAAACTCCAACGCCCCGGGCCACACAGGTCATCCACGCCTGAAGTCCTAAGACTTTCAGGAGCCCTACACCCCAAAGCAATACCTCCAAAACTTGAGGAAGGCCTCAAGAACCACCGATGTGTTCTTGAGGGTTCCTCATCACATGTATATATATATATATATATATATATGCGTGCTCGTAGCGCAGGTATAGCTTAGATAACCAGCGCCGGGGACTTGTGACGAGGTTCTAGGCACAGTGATAATTCGATTGTCAGCACCCCCAACCTCCAAGTGACAGTGCACACGAAGCCCTGAAGCCACCCTAAACCTTGATCCTGGGAGGAAAGGATGTTGCCACACAGGAGCGGCTTGGCATCACCGACTCATGAGGCGTTTGTTGGCCTCGATCAAAGTAGACTCTGCAGTGGTGCCCCCTTTTGCAGCAGACTTTGAGTTTCGGGTTTAGGGTTTCGCATTCCCTCTCTTTGTCCATTTCTCTCTCTCTCTCTCTCTCTCTCTCGCTCTCTCTGTCTCTCTCTGTCCCTAAACCCTAAACCCCTAAACCCTGCTCCCTCCGTGTCGGACCCGAAACCCCAAGTGCAGTAGAGTCGCTCAGCGCTCCGATGCCCGGTGCCGCCGAGGGTCGGCTTCAATGTCAGCGAGACTAGCAACTCGACAAAGACAGCAGATAGGGTTGTTCCAATAGGGGGGCCTGAGTCATTACTAAACCCTAATTAAGGTTCTTGTTTGTATCTACATAGACTATCAAACCCTCAACACTCTAGTCTCTTACTTTCAGGCCGATTTATAAGATCAGACTTCCAGCTGAGGCCTCTGTGGGAATACAGTCTCAAATAGACAGACCTCCACATGGGAGCTTCGTTTCGATTGTTCCATGTTTGCCGAGGTGAAGACGGCAGCTACTTCTTCGTATCTCGGCACGTCATGACGGTGGATCCATCGATGTTCTTAACAGTTTCGGCGCCCCAGGATAGGAGCATCAGTAATTGGACCAGGGTTTCTGGCTCGCTAAGTATTGGGCGACTGTAAGGGAATCGGAATCCTAAACCCTGAACCCCTAAACCCTAAACCCGACCTCTACAAATAACCTACACCCCAAGATTTCCCATGACCCCTAACACCTAAACCCTGAGCTGGAAAACGGTCCTCAACAAAAAGAACCCTAAGCCCTAAATACAAACCTGAGCCCTTGAGCTGCCTAACTTAGGTAGAAAAGCGGGACTGGCAAGTCCATTTTGGGCCGCTGGAGAATGAGGATGGCGTTGCACAGGCCATTGCCAGTACCTGTCCCTTTCGGGATCATCGGTTTGGGTTAGGGTCTACCGGTAGCCGAAAAGAACCACCTTTTTAGGGTTGCTTGTTATGGTCTCCATATATAGTTCCTTAAAAAGGTAGGTCTTTTGGGCCACAGGTAGGGTTTAGGCTCCAGGTGTCAGGTCTGTACTGCCCTCAACCGGCCACGACCTTTGCACTGAACCCTCCCGAGCATCGTTGAGAAGCCTCCGTCAGGGCCCTGAAGACTGTCACCCTAAACCCTAAACCCTAAACCCTAAACCCTAGATCCAACATCCAGCACGCAGAAATCTGGCGAAGAAGCCATGCAGATTCAAGCTCTGAGCCCTGATTGCCCTCATAGCCTTCATCGCCTAAATCCTAGAGCCTAAGTCCTAAATGCCCTAAGCCCTAAACTCCAAAATCCTAAGGCCCTACACCCCTAAGAGCCAGAAGCCCAAATCGGCTTGGTAGCACCAGGAGCCTAACCACCGTGCCCCCCCACCACCGTCGGCCGATCAGGTGGTAGAGCAGCGCCGTGATGGGGAGTTGGCTGGGGCCTCGTAGGTGATGCGCGTGGCTTGAGGAACGTACGTTTCTTCTCCAACTTTGCAAGAGTTTGCAGGGTTTTTGGTGTTGGTTTTAAAAGGCTGTGTAGGTCTTGCTGTTGACTTTGCAGTAGTTTAGCTTCCCAGAAACTCAAAAATTCCTGGCTTAAGGAATATGCCTTAAGTTATAGTCGGATCCCCAACATGATTCAAGGTGTGTTCCTTAAGTAAGGGGTATTGGAGTCTCTGGGTCTTCCACCTAAACCCTAAACCCCCTAAACCCTAAACCCTCAAACCCGTAAACCCCCTAGACCCCAAACCCTAACCCTAAACCCCTTGAGCCCTACCTGTAGCCCAAAAGACCGACCTTCAGAAGGAACTATGTCTAGAAACCTTAATAAGGAACCCTAAAAAGGTAGGTCTTTTCGGCTACAGGTAAATCCTAAACCCTAAACCGCTCTGGGTCTTCAGGGGCTTAGGGGTCCCAGAGTTTCGGTTGTAGACTCCTGGCGCTTCACAGGTGGGCAGCTTCGATCCCAGCCCGAAACGCGCACCAAAGCAACCAGCTGCGCACCAAGGCCGCCGGAACGCGCACCAAACGGCTCCCAGAGACATGAAGATCACATGATCTGATCAGCACTCCACAGACTCGCACTGACACCAGCAGGTCCTTAACTCGAAAAAACTAATCACTTAGCAAACAAATTGTCATGGACGCTGCCAAACTCGAAGCAACTACAACCAACGCTTACTTGTGTCCGGCTCGGGGGCGTGACTGCAAGCGGAGTCCGAAAGCAGGGTGTCGTAGAGCTCGTGTTTACTCCTGCTCTTCCACCGATGCCATGGCATCTCGAGCAGCGGAAGAGCCGAGCGAGAAGGCTCAAGTTCTGGAGCTGCCTCTTCAAATCAAAGCTTGACGCACGACTTTCGCAGGAGTTGCGGCAGTCGTCCAAGCGACGACGTCGCCTCGACCCCGAGGCAGGGTTGGGGGATTCGAGGCAAAGGCACCCTTTCTCTATACTATATAGCGATGAGAACAAGCTTCGCCAGGGCGTCGATGCCACGATTGAGATCCTGCGCCAATTAGCGTGTCCCTCAGCCTCGGCAGTGATCGTGATTTCAAGTGTCAAGTCAAGCAGCGCGAAAGGATTTTTTCTTTTTTGGACCGAGGACAAAGATCAAACACAGCAGAGCGGCGTGAAACCCGAGGCCTCTGTTGCGCAGGTTGTGCACGTTGCTGCACGGGTCCAGTTCGGAACGTCTCACTCTGTTCCCTCTGCCTCGGCAGTGGTTTCAAGTGTCAAGTGAAGCAGCGCGAAAGGATTTTTTTTGGACCGAGGACAAAGATCAAAGACAGCAGAGCGGCGTGAAGCCCGAGGCCTCTGTTGCGCAGGTTGTGCACGTTGCTCCACGGGTCCAGTGCGGAACGTCTAACTCTGAAGCCAACCTCTAAACGATTCAAGCTCACTCTCGCGGTGACAGTGTTGTGGCTGAATATCGGTATATCCTAAACGCTAAACCCTCACCCCCTAAGGATCCCCTAACCGTCACGTTCTTCCGAAGGCGCGGGGTTCTGGCCATTCAATGACTTCTCTCAGGTAGCGAAGCTTAGAATGCGATTCTGCTTCGGTGAGGCAACCAACCAACTCAGTTCAGCATCGTCCTTCTTTGGTTTTCCTTAAGTCATGTGCCTTCTTGGATCGCCAAAAAAGAGCCCGTGCGGCAAAGCAAAAAGAACTTCAGCGAACAAACCTGGTGTTATCAGTGGGTTATGCCTTTGCGTGACGTCCATTTCAGTTGAGTTCAGTTCAGTTCAGATCGGATCGGTACAGACTACGGTGCTGTTTCATCTCTGTTTGAAATCGGTCGGTCCCCGCCGCCTCGAGCACCTTGAGATAGGTTATCTGGCCAAGAACTTTGCTAGATGTTCACTAAGCTTTAATCAACATATTTCCACATCGGTTCCACATCTAGTCGCATTCGATTGCGGATGGAGTTCGTCCAGGGATTTAAGAAGGACTTCCTTGGACTTCATCCGTAGTCTTCCAAAGATTGGGCCTCGATTATGTTGATATTCATGTACTGGCATGACCGTTAAGTCGAAGCCACACGCAGCAATGGTTCTTCTGAGTGACAGAACTGCTATGAGACTTGCTTCGCGCATTTATTGTGCCTGGGGCATTGCTTTCCTCATCCCGCTCAGAAGCCTTCGGGATCTGTCAAGATGCCAAAAGTGAGGGACTGGACATGGAAGGCTGAGAAATCCTTCGCGTTGTTTTTGCATGCTGTCTCCAACGACGAGCTGAAAAATAGCTTGCAGAGCTTTGTGCAAGAGAAGCAAGAAACGGCTGCTCAGAAAATCCGTGTCAGTAAGATCGCGCTCAACGGCCTTCCGGGGCAACCGGCCACATGGGGGAACGCCTGGGCCAAATGCGGCTGTTCGCGCAGCTGTGGCAAAAGCTTTCGCTTGGATCTTGCAGCAATGACGACGGATTCAAGGCCGTGCTTCTTGAACAGGGGGCGCATCCGGAGGCGCCGCCAGGTGCAGAGGAGGACAGAGCCCGACAAGACAGAGCTGCTTCCGTGGCTCATCTACGCCCTTTGAAAGCTGGCGCCACTTTGCGAGCAGACAAGGAGGATGCAAGGCCGATGCCGCCCACAAAGGAGATCAAGAAGGCCAGGCGAAGCTTCATAGATTCGCAAGCGCCCAAGACACACAGGGATGACGACCAGGTGTCCGTTTGGATCGAGTACGTCAAGGACAGTGTCAGTCGAAACAAAAAACATGTGTTACAGCTGGCATCTTAAATTTTTTCATAGACAAATTCCTGTTGAAATGCTGGCACTGCTTGGTTCAAATAGGATCCGATCAGATCAGATGAGGTCATATCCGATCAGATCAGATCAGAAAATACGCCTGTGCAGGAGCAGAGCCAAGCATCTTCGACCAAGGAGAAATTCGAGCTGAAGTTTACTGTTGCAAAAGTTGACAATGGCACCGATCCTCTGTTCTCTTTGCTCCGAGATTGCGTGGTGCCGTCTGGATCTTGCGTTCTCATAAGCGACACCATGCTCGCTTGCATCCGCCGAGTTCTCAAGACAGGCAAGCAGGGCTCGGGGCTCACGCTGGTCACAGATTTTACGTACAAGTTGAACAGGGCCGGCTGGGGAGTCGGAATTTATTCCCTCACCCAGAAACATGACAGCCACGGTTAGCCGGCTACCGAGCTCATAGTAGCGGGCTACGCTGTCGCACCCAAAGAAGAGTTGGGAGGCATGTCAGCCTGTTTGTCCACATTCATAGCCTTTTTACCAGGCCAGAGGCATCGATCTGCTGTCAGTCGTGCGCTATGTCTTGATGGACGGCGCGACGGCCGGCAGGAACGCGACCGCGAAGGCCGGCCAGATGAATTTCAATGCCGTTTGCTTAATCAGGGTTCTTGTCTTTCTAGTCTTTTAGACTTTTCGGGTGATGGCATTCACATGGACACTCATCTCTTCCCTGTATCCATATAGATCCGATCCGATCTGATCTGATCTGATCTACTCCAGGTGCTGCCAACTCTGAAGCACCGCCTGGATCTGAGACACGTCTTGGAGGCGATAGATCGTTGGGGGGCGCAGTCCCAATGGCGATAAGGAGGACGCTGTCGCTATCCGAAGCGTCGTTTTCTTTACGGCGCCTCTGCCTACGATTCGACTTTTCCATGCTTGCTGGCAGACAACTCTCCATGACTTCGAGCAGAAGGGCAAAGCCAAGACGCTGAAATATCTGAAAGAGCACATTTTGGAAGCCAGCGACGACGGCGAGTTTTGGGCGTCCGGTTGGGCCAGCGGGCTGTGGAATGCCCCGCCTGGCCATGGACCACAAACTTGCCAGCAAAGCTTGGAACGCTACAACAGGACGATCAAGCAAACCATGCCGGCAGGCTATCACCTGCTCAGTCTGCCTGACATGGTCAAGAGCCTGGACAGTTGCAATCGAACCATAATGGTCGACCGCGGGCATGTGGATGGTCAAGATGAACGGCGGGTCCTCTTCCAGCCGACGGACCCCAGCGTACCTTGTCAAAAGCTTTTAGCGGCAGACTGGGTGAGGCCAGGCAGGGACGAAATTGGGGAGCAAGTCTGCCTTGCTCCGGTCTGGAGATTCTTTTAGTATCTCCCAGACAACGTGGCTGGGAGCACACTGAACAGAGCAGTTCCTCATTTGGGAGAGGTTCAGCGTGTTTACGTCATGCCCTTGAAGCAGTACAATCTCAGCATTGACTCCGACTGTCACCGCAAATTTGTGGCTTTGCTCACAGCGGATGATGCCGCATCATATCGTGCGGCAGCGTCTGATCTGAATCTGCTCAAGGACGGTCGACTCAGCCTCCCTCGGCTTCGGGTTCGTTTTGGCGCTTTGGCTATGACGCTGAAACTCCAAAGACGCTTCCATGGCCACGTGATCGTTTGCACCTGCAGCTACTTCAGCATGCATGGAACATGCGTACACCATCTGCTCACGCGCTGGATGGAACGTGACCCCGCGGTTCGCCTTGCTGACGTCTCGGAGTTTACTGCCAAACCAGTGTCTCCGACTCCAGAAGGCGCAGAGGAAGCTTTGCGCCAGCGGCTCCTGCCGCGAGGACAGGATTCGACCGCTGTGTTTTCAAACAATTCCCTTCAATAAGATCAGTTCAGATGAGATCGTTCATCCGGCCACACATGGGACAGAAGAGTGACGTGGGACTTCGGTTCAGTTCAGATCAAATCAGATCAGATCCGCTCATGCAGCGGGTTTTCTTTGCCATTCTTATAACTGCCCTCGATTTGTTTTCGCACAGATGCTTGATTAATGATTTGCTCCTTGGCAACCTCAACTTCACGGCCCTCAGGAGCTCTTCTTCGCCAGCTGCCCAGCAAGTCGAGAAGCCGTTATTTCCTCCCCGATAATCCCAAAGCTGAACATCCTCGCAGAAGCTCGGCGATTAAGAAACATGGCAGCGAGATTCTCAAGACGAGGTGCGACTGACATTGCAGGAACCGGTCTAGTCAGAGTCTAGTCTCGTCCCGAAGTCACCTCAGGGTTGCCGCTTTCTACTGCTTATGGTGGTAACTCTTTGACACAGCCTAAATCTCGAAACAGTATTTTTCCTCCTGATACGCCCTGAAGCCCAAAGTTCTGGCAGATTCAGCATCATTAAACTGAACTTTCCGCAACGCCGGCCTCTCTGCATCGTAAATTCAGTTCAGTTCAGTTCAGAAAATATCACGAATCAGCCAGGTAAACCTCCAAACTTCACCAGCTGACATCCTATGCCATCACTGGGTTTGTCCTTGGAGCCAAGCCAAAGCAGTCGAAACCTCAGACTGGATTGCTTGTATATGGCTGAACCTGCGTTGTGCTGCATTGATCATTTATTGCTGCATTTTTTTAGCGCTTCTAGTTTCACGAAACCTCGCCTCGGCCACATCATTGTAGCCGAGGTTCGCAGCTTTCGAGGCCAGACAAGACCCTAAGCCAAAGACACTAAACCGAAATCTCGAAGCCGTTATTTCCTCCCCGATAATGCCCAAAGCCTACCATCCTGGCAGAAGCTTGGCGACGAAGCAACAGGGCAGCGAGAACCTCAAGACGAGGCACTGCTGACATTGCAAGCTATGCATGAAACCGGTCTAGCCTCGTCCCGAAGTCACTTCAGTGTTGCCGCTTCCTACTGCATAGGGTCCAAACGCTTGCTCTCAGGAAATGCATCAAAACACACACAGCCTAAATCTCGAAACAACATTTTTCCCCCGACACACCCTGAAGCTGATTCGCTCACAAATTCAGTTCAGTTCAGTTCAGTTCAGTTCAGAAAATATCACAAGTCAACCAGACAACCCTCCAAACTGGACCAACAATCCTCCTATACAATCCACGGGCCTGTCCTTGGAGCGAAGCCAAAACAGTCGAAACCCCTGACTGGATTGCTTGTATATGGCTGAACCTGTGTTGTGCTGACTCCATTGTCTCGAGACCATGACTCACGCTGTGTTTGTTTAACTCGATGGCCCCTACCGAGGCCACCGGGATGCGGCTGCTGACATGAAGCCCGAGGCCTGTGTAAACTGCGGTCGCTCGAAGCCCGCGACGGGATGTAACGGGATTGTTGTTGGGGTTACTTTGCGTCCCATCAGTTCAGCATTGTACGTAATGGAGACTTTGTACGATTTTGCTTGCCGCCGTGCCGCATAGTTGCGTTTTATTTTCGCATTTTTTTGAGTTTCGCGAAACCTGGCTTCAACCATATCATGAAGCTATGCATGAAACCGATCTAGCCTCGTCCCGAAGTCACTTCGGTGTTGCCGCTTCCTATTGCGTATGGTGGTGACTTCTTGAGGTTGCAATGTACTGCCTGAGCCCAAACTACTTGCTCTCAGGAAATGCATCAATGCATCAGTCGAGTCTGACTTCATAAACGCACGCGCGTCAGTTCTGGTCAGATTGTCAGACACAGCTGCGTTTGATTGCCTGCCCACGTTATACTAACAATCATAGTCATATCACGCTAGTAAGAATCCCAAAAAATAATCAGTTTCTGAATTTATCTGATTTTCTTTTGCTTTCTAGACAAGCCTGGTCGCTGCCGAAGCACCTGAAGATGCAGACAGTGACGTGGTTGTCCAGGCGCCCCAGCAGCAGGTAAGCTGTTCGGGCTTGGGGTTTGCAATGCTGGCGACCACTGACATTGGCAGCCCTCAGCGCACATCACAATAGCATTATGTGAATAACAAAAGACAGCGGAGTGCTTGCCGGGGTTCTTCACGAGAGGTCCAGAGGGACTAAAGGACGGGTTCCATCGCACAGCAAGGCTTATTTTCCGCGATCAGAGACAATCAACTCTGTATGTTCAGCTTCTTTACATGCTGACGATTGTCTAGATGCTTCATGCGTCAGTACATGCGAGAACCATCTCACTTGAGCTTAAGCAACACGTTCAAAGGCATCACTCAAACCTTCAAGGAATCCACACTCCTCCTTGACACCTCCGCTTCAGGAGGATGTCACCAGTGCGGAAGCGTAGATCTTTAAGATCTGGTGCTGCAAAGCTGCTCCACAGCCCTGCTGCATGCAAACTGCATAGATACCCAAACCTCACTTGGGCGTAGGCGTCGGACTCGTTCCAGTCAACCGGTGCCGGAAAACCTCAAAGCCCTTCTTGTTGACCCAAATGTACGCTCCCTCATCTTATACAGCGGGTCACGTCTGCTACAGAAGTTACACAACCTGTATTGCAGAATACTGTGAGATGCCAAGCGGAAGCCTTGGCATGAGCTCGATGTATGGATTGTATCTCCATGCTCAGACCTGAAGAAGGGTCCATCACAGTGAATGTACTCCCTGGCATCCTGAATCGTAGAAGCCACATGAACCGGCGGGGGAGTGAGAATCACTGGTGGCGTCGTCGTCTCCCAGTCTGGGGTTTGGGTCGCAATCGACCGTCTCTCCACACGCAATGAAGAAGGAAACCAGTTAGTGCTTGCAGGTCCAGCAAAAGCTCTCGGAGGTGGTTCGTCATCAACCGTAGGTGATAACGCTCGATCCACCTCAGCTTCTGCCGCGACTCTTGCCATTGCTCGAAGTTTCTTCGCACGCCTTCCCTTGGATGGCTTGCACAGGAAGCTCCAAAGGCATCGCCCAAGATATTTCACAAGCTCCCACACCAGCACTGCAACAAGACAGGTAGCCAAAGTGAAAATGAAAAGCTCATCCCATCCAGCCAAACTCACACTGCCCAACTCCTCAACCGAAATCCCTTGGGCACCTGGGAAGTTTTTTAAGGCTTGGATTAGACACAAAGTAGCTGCCATGCGCGCCACAATCAGCACCTCTGCTTCAGTCGGGAGATTCTCAAACCTCCACATCTTGAGCAACGTATACAGCCTGGCCTTCGAATGAGCCTTTGTAGATAGGTCCGCCTTCTGCTTCTGGCCATCGACGTGGGAAACCATGAGCAGATTCTCCTTGACACGTTCCAGCAGGTATTCAGATCTCACCTTGAGGTGTCTTGTTCGCCAACTTCCAGGCCCTCCCTGAGCCATTGAAACTGCTGAAGTGTTGTCCACAAGGAGAACACGATCCAAGCGCATTGATGTAATCTCGTCCAGCAGCGTAGCCACGTTTTCAATAAGAGCTGCAGCTTCTGTTGCTTGGTAGAGCTCTGCTTCCATGACCGAAAGCACCACAAAGGCTTGCTTCCCACATCGCCAAGCGACAGGCGAGTCTTCGACCGTTATCAAGGACGCACCGTAGGATCGGCTTCCGAAGGGAGCAAAACTAGCGTCCGAGTAACCCACTATCTTAAGATTGCACCCTTCCCAACCACCATGTTGCTTGCTGTGTTGCTCGTTGCTGCTGCTGGCGTGTGCTGTAGCTGCATCGCTTGCACCTCCGTCAGAAGGTTGACCGAGGACCATCTTCATACCGGCCGTCTTGTGTAGGTAGGAGAGCACTCGCAACGCCAGCCTCGTAATTCTCAATGGATGCTTGCTCACCCAGCTCGCCATGTAGCTCACGACAAAATGCACATCTGGTCTGCAGCGCATTGCCAGCCACAGCTGCTCTCCAATCAGCTTCTGAGCAAACCGAAGGTCTTGTTCTGAAAAAACTTCAGACTCGGTGTCCACCTCATCAGTGATCCACTCCTTCGGGCACGGCAACAAAGTCTGAGGAGCCCTTGTGAGGTCATGAGATCGAATCAAATCCATGATATAGCCCTGCTGCGTCACCTCGTACTCGCCTGTCTCCCTCTGGAAGATCTCCATTCCAAGGTACCGAACTCCTTCTGGTGAGGATGCCCACTGTAACTCCGAACACGGCCATTCAGCACTAACCCAGTCGTGAAGTAGCTTCACCACTGCCTCTGGCCCAATGTAGAACAAATCATCAACGTAGGCCACAATCAGGGCGATCAGGCTACCCTGAGCTTCTTGAGCCCCCGACTGGTTTATGGCGAACCACAACTCTGAGTCCACCTTCGACTGCTGGAGCACGATGTAGCCGCCTCGGTAAGGAATGCGTAGCGAACGGAACCTCCCATTTCTGTGCTCGGCCCAAACAGCGGGTGATTCCCTCAGTCCATATAGCGGGCGTAGCACAAGCCATGCTTCTCCATCCTCGTCTTCGATCCACAATCCACCACCTTGAAACACTGTAAGCGCAGCCACAGTGTTTTGGGACGCCAAATCATTGTGAGAGTCTCGGTGTGCGCGCAACTGAGATCCTCTTGTCACAGCTACCGCTCCAAAGTGGGTCATTCCAGTAATTTCTTTTGCCGCCTTTGCCAAGAACGATGTTGTAGCCGGCATTCTCACAGATGACTGTCTCATCCTTGAGATTCCACCATGGGTAAACATCCCCGTTGACCATGACGTAGAAGCCGTCTGAGACTTGCGATTGGCAGCAGTTGACTCCTGTAAGCGAGTTCGCTCCAACATCCCAAAAACCGCTAGGACTGCCTCTTCGTTGTACTGCTCTTCTACATCGTAGGTTGCCGCCAACTCCTCAATCTCAAGCTCCAATTCGGTGAGGGGCCGTAGAGTTGCCAAAGTAGTTTTTTCACGTAGACGACGTACTGGTTCTCCTGTTGGTTCAGGATCGGGACCCCCAGGTGCTGATGTGATAGATGACGTGGGTACTACGACTTCCCCAGATGGATCCAGTGGTGAACTTCCCGGCCTCGAATCCTCTGTTGGTAGAGGGTCCCTTTGATCCTCGGGTACTACGACTTCCCCAGATGGATCCAGTGGTGAACTTCCCGGTCTCGAATCCCTCGTTGGTAGAAGGTCTCCACGCACGCTCCTCTCAATCACCGTCACCTTGCCCCTCAGCCTTCTTTCAGACACCGGCAAGGTAGCCTCAACGGCTTCTGGAGAAATCAACGCATCAACATCGACAACATTGGTCTTCATGTGCATTGTCGTCAAGTAGCGCCCATTGGGGTCTCTGACCACATATCCTCCTCGAACTTGTGCGGATGGGCCAACAAACTTGCCATTGTCCCACTTGTTGTTCAAGTCGAACTTACCACCCTGACCAAAGACCTTAGCCTTGATTGCAACACTCGCCCCAAACGGTATGACTCCAGAGGACCGGCCCAGTGCACATTCCCGCTGTGCCCAAGCTGAGTGTTCCATTGCAAGTGGCCAACAGGATCTCGGCAGGGACGAAGCTTGCAAAAGCGTTCTAGCTCTTCTCTTCAGCGCCTTGACTGCTTGCTCAGCCCTGCCGTTCGTTTGAGGCACTTGTGCCTCACCCGTAGTAGGGTATATGTCTCTCTCCAGCAGCCAACGGCGGATGGATTGCCCCCGCAGTTCGCGAGCACGATCGCTATGCACACGTTGTACCGCAAGCCCTTCCGATCGTAGTTGGACGTACATTAGGCGGATCGCAGCCTCAACCTCCGGAGCCGTTCTGGTCTTCAGGGGGATCATGAAGTGAAGGTTCTGATAGTCCAACGTATCGCCTATCTCCCGGAACAGCTTCTCAAACTCCTTGTTGGTCGCCTCCATCTCATCCTTCTCCGATTGGGTTGCCTCTGGCTCCTTGTCGTCGGCTTCATCCAGAAAATTCTCTTCAATTTCAAACACCGCCTTCCCAACTCCAGCGCCATCGTCCCCGTCATCGCCTGCCTCATGAACAGAAGGTTCGTCCGGGGGTAGGTCCTCCGACAGAAACTCCTCAGGGATCTTGTGGTCCTTGTGGCCCGAAAGGAGAGGCATTGTGTAGTTTCCGACAAGGGCATAACGATATCCCTTTCCATCAGCATCTTCACCCCGGGTTCGAAAAGGGCCACAAAGGTCAAGAGAAAGGCAGTAACAGCTTGGTGCCACCACTCGTCGATGACATCGGCCAGTGGCTGCAGTCTCTACACAAGTCCTGCAATGCCGGTTGTATGGGAGGTGGCCGTTAGCCACGTGTCTGCGCCACTTTCGAAGTTCTTCTGGACTCATTCCACCAGCACCTGAAGCCGCGCTGCACAAGAGAAGAGGTTCAGGCTTGGCCCTCCACAAGGAGATTCCCCGCGCCACTGCTCTAGTGAAATCATCAGACCATCCACCCACAGCTGTTGTAGCGTGCACTCCCGGGCCCCAGCGCGCATCATCTCCACGTAGCTCCACATTCGTTGCAACGCAGTAGCATTCTGAAGAAGTTGTAGGGGAGAAAGGCATAACCGGAAGCTGATATTCCCTTTGAAAACCTTGCCATGTGGTAGAGGTCCACCAAGGTGAGTCTGGGTCCATTGTCATCACAAGGTAGGGCGCCATTTGTCGATGTACTCGAGCCCCTTCCTTCGCCACCATCCATAGCAGCAAATGCTTCGCCGTAAGCTCCTTGAAAGAGTTCGAAGGGGGCGCACCCATAAGGCCTTCAAGTTGGCCTCGACAAGCTGCCCACATCAAAGCCTTGTACACGTTGCTAAGGCCCTCATCGAAAAGCCCTTGCTTCTGTGGACATTCACGTTGAAACAGACCACCTTGTCCGTTTCCATCATCTTGAATGCCCCAGAGTCCTCATCCTCGCGTTCATACAACTTCACCATCCATCGCTTCGTCAACAAGGATTTTCGCTGGGCCCGTCTCATTGGAAGCCCCTTTAGGTACTGCTTGCCCGCTTCCTCCGTGAGCTCCACATCCACCGAAAGTAGCGCCATCATCTGGTTCTCAAGTCCTTGTAAAGGCGACCCTGGTGCTTGCAATGCTTGCAGTAGATCTCCCCGTGCTCCAGTATGCACAAACCTCATCAGTAACTCATCCCAGTCCTTCAGCTCCGACAAACAAAGAGTGCCGAGGAACGTCTCAGCAGTGGCCTCTCGGAGCTCTTGTAGTTTACGTTGTTCGAGTTGATGGATGAGATCCAGAGCTTGAGCTTCCCCGATCATCGGGCAATTTCCACGCACGATTGTTCGCAAAACACCATGCTGCGGGTGCACTATTCGAAGGCCTCCTCGTTTCGACCATGACAATTCACAGCCGAGCTGCTGAACCAAAGCGCCTAACGGTAGTATCGTTGCTGCTTCCTGGGCTGCTTCTGAGTCCTTCTCATCAGTGGTCGGCATTAACGTCCCTGCTCGATTTTGCTTCAAAGTCACCGTTTGACCTCCCGCCAACTCGACTCGAACAGGTAGCTCAGGAAGATCATCCTCAGGAGTTCTGCTTCGGTACGGGTGAGATGCACCCGAGTCTAGCAGAGCCAAACGCTCCTCCTCGATGAACCCAAGACCCATCATCTGGGTCACCAGCTCCTCCACACTGGAGTCTGTAGCTACTTGGATCGCTTGCAGCCTCGTCAACTTGTTCAACATCGCATTCGCCTGCTGCAACAAGGCACTGATCTCCTGGGCCTTCTCGTCATTGGCCTGAGGTTCCGATGCCGTTGCAGGCTGTGGCAAGGTAGTTGAGGGAGATATTGTTGACGGTGCCGTAGTGGAAGTCGCAGTAGTCGCCGAAGTAGCAGAATTCTGGAGCGACTCCAAGATAGCTTGCTGATGTTGCAAAGTAGCTTGGTTCATAGAGGGGTTAATAGACGAGGCTCCTGGCGTCGTGGTTGTAGATGAAGTTGCTCGATCCCCTTGGCGCCCCTTTGTTGGTGACCCCTTTCCAGCCTTCACTGGACAATCAGATTGACGATGGGCAACCGATCCGCAATGCCAACACTTCGCCTTCTTGGCCTCCTTCGACGGGAACGTGTGGTCAAACTTGCACGCTGCACCTTTGGAACAACCTGTGTCACCGAGGAAGAACTTGCAAGGGACCTTGGAGCCAGGCTGATTGTTGCCTCCACGGCGCGTCGGCGACTCTGTCTCACCTGTGCCTGCTCCTGACGGATTTAAGCCCCTTACCTTCGCAGTTTCGGTAGCATTGGCAGTAGGCACTGTAGAGCTTCTCGCTGGAGTAGCCTGTTGAAGCTCAGCAATCACGTGATTGTAGTAGTTCAAGACTCCATCAAGAGTAGGGCGGTACTGAAGCTGTAGCTGGGTCCGTGTCAACGACAAACGGAACTTCAAGTCCGCGTGGCTGTCGATGGCCTTGCTCGCTATGGTATCTATGCCACGTAGGAGGATGGAAGCATCAGGTACCGCAACCTTCATCTCCTGAGCCCGTTGCAAGTGCCTTCTCCACTTTCTCAGGGTCGTCACGGTGTCGGCGAGATTGGTGCCGCTTGACACCCCATCAAGCTGCCTCAAGATAGCAGCTCTCTCCGCCGAACTCCCCGGGGCATACAGCACATGTAACCGAAAGAGAAGTCCTGGAACCGTCCCTATACGATGTGTCACCGCATCGTCCTTGGCCGTCTTCTGGAGGGTCGCCAGCATCATCGTCAAGACTCTCCTCTCCAATCGGGACCATTTAGGGTCCTGAAGTTCCGGTCCACGAACCGGCTCCAGACTCAGTCTCATCAAGGGATCGCTGGTCTGGTAGATCTCATACGCCTCCTGGGCAGCCTTCATGCACAAACCAAACCACTCGCTGGCCTTGTCGCTGAGGCTCCCAACACCTTGCTCTATCTCATACAGCCAATCACTGTAAGCAACGGCTGACTCAGGCCCGAAATCGGGCATCATCGGCAAATCAATCGTGCCGACCTTCACCTCAGAGTCCTTTGCATCCGACCGCCCCATGTAGATCTCTTGGAGCTGCCGCATACCTTGGACCAACAAACTTAGTGAGTCCACGCTCACTGCTGGATCTGCATTCCCATGCGTGGTAGTCGATGGCCTCGCCGACTTGCTTGCAGGGCCCATGTAGGCCCCCGGTCTCGTGGTTCCATCACCGTAGCGCATGGCCCCTGACTGGGCCCCCAAGCTCTCGGATGCATGAAGTTCACTTCGCGCTCTGCTTGGAGGTTCCCTGCCAGGTACCTTAGGATCGAATCCTCGACGGTCTGGAGCCCCTGGGCATACTTTTTCACCGCCTCCGCCCCCGAGAAGATCTTGTCCTGGTTGAACCGCAGGTCCCAGAATTTCAACTCGGTCTCGCGGCAGAGCTGTGGATGCCCCTCCAGTCCCATACGTCCTGATGGCTGTGTTCGCTTCCACCAGGGCCCTTTCTAGGTCCTCGTTCCTCTTCTTCAAGGAGTGAACTTCTTGATCGCGGCCTTGCATAGCCAACTGAACCTGACGTCTGACTTCTTCCATCACCATGTCTTGGTTCAAACTGCTTGATGAGCCGTCCTCCTCAGTTCGCCCACGACGTTGTGGGCTGATCAGGGACTGCCTCGTTTGGTGGGCAGCCATGGCATACTGGATGTCAGGTGGAATGAGACCCTGTTCGGGGTTCGTCGTTGTTGCAGCCCTTCCCCATACAGGATCAACCACTCGACGTTGAAACATCTGGCCGAAGGACATCCACGCACTCCGAACTGTACCCGTTGCACTCTCTTGGCTCCTGGCTGACACAAAACTTCCAGGTGCACCTGCATCTTGAAACTCCTCACGTCGTGCTCTCTGAAGATCCTCGAGGTTCAAAGTAGGAGGAGCCTGCATTGGTGGGTCCGGAGTTTGTTGTTCATTGCCAGGGTCAGGGACATGCTGCGCCGCAGCCAAAGGATTCGCTGGACGTAGCTGCCTAGGGCCTGATAGTCGTAATGCAGGTCTTGCTTGACTCGAAGTAGCAGTTGGCATAGTAGTCTCATGCTGTCCTGTCGCTGCTGCATATGGTACATGAGGTAGATCCCGAGCTGCTTCTTGCGGCTGTTGTGAAGGCGGTTGTTGCGGCTCAGTATGTTGTTGCTGACTAGTCCGTGGTTGCTGAGCGATCTCTGGCTGCTGAGTAGTCTGCGGCTGCTGCGTGGTTTGCGGCTGCTGCGTGGTTTGCGGCTGCTGCGTGGTTTGCGGCTGCTGCGTGGTTTGCGGCTGCTGCACGGTCTGTTGTTGCTGACCACCACCTATACTCAAACCACTAGATCCGACCCCTTCGGTCACCGATCCTACAAAGTCATACGTCGACGCTCCATGTCCGGAAGACTCTGCAACACGAGACTGAACGTTCCTCACTGTCGCCGCACTCCCTTGGCTAAAACCTGCACTTCCTTGAACATCGTGACTTGGAGCCGTGCCGTTGACCATCTGCGGGGCTGTTGTTCCAACCCTCCTTGCGTCATAGTCAGGTCCAGCCGTCTCTCCTTCAAGAGTTTGTCCCCTGGACTCATTGATAGAAGCTTGGACGCTCATAACCTGTGAATAACAAAAGACAGCGGAGTGCTTGCCGGGATTCTTCACGAGAGGTCCAGAGGGACTAAAGGACGGGTTCCATCGCACAGCAAGGCTTATTTTCCGCGATCAGAGACAATCAACTCTGTATGTTCAGCTTCTTTACATGCTGACGATTGTCTAGATGCTTCATGCGTCAGTACATGCGAGAACCATCTCACTTGAGCTTAAGCAACACGTTCAAAGGCATCACTCAAACCTTCAAGGAATCCACACATTATTATTGGTGAGGTCAGTAGCTTTAGACGATGCCAGTGAACGTCCTATCCTGCAACTTTTTTCCAGACCTTAGCGCAGTATAAGCGCCAATGCATCAGCTCAGTTCAGTTCAGACTCTCACTCAAATGTCCCTCCAGAAGATGACAGCTTAGTGACATCTTGGATGAATACGTGTATCTCGTTTTGCAGGAACGGAGCGGTGCCTGCTCGTGCTTTTTGGGTTAGGCAAGTTCTGAGAGCACTTCTGAGTCTGCTTAGACGCACCGTTGGATTGCATGCACACTAGTAATCACTAGTACCAATACTTTAAAATGAGCAGTGCGGATGTGAGCAATTCTCGCTTGGAGATTGTTTTCAGGACGAACAGGACTTCGAGAAGGTTTGGGAGGATTACTCACAGGCTGGACGGATGATTGCAGTAGATGCGACGGCGAGGGTTTTCATTCGCTGCAGGATAAGAAAAAGAGCAAGGCTTGGCCGCAGCGCTGCGTAGCTAGGAGGGACAAGCCATCAAGCGTGGTCGCTTCCAGTTGCAGGAAAAGAAAGCCATGAGCAAACCACACCAGTTTGTTGGATTAGATCAGATTGGCTTGTTTGGGCCGTTCAAAGCGTGTATTTGCTGCAGGATAAGAAAAAGAGCAAGCCTTGGCCTCAGCCCTGCATTGCTCGGAGGGACAAGCCATCAAGCGTGGTCGCTTCCAGTTGCAGGAAAAGAAAGCAAAGAAGCAGGAGAAGAAGAAGGAGACACCATGAGCACAGCAAACCAAACCAGTTTCTTGGATTAGATCAGATTGGCTTGTTTGGGCCGTTCAAAGCGTGTATTTGCTGCAGGATAAGAAAAAGAGCAAGGCTTGGCCTCAGCCCTGGATTGCTAGGAGGGTCAATGCTATCGAGCGTGGTTGCATCGAGTTGCAGGAAAAGAAAGCTCAGAAGCACGACAAGAAGGAGACACCATGAACGAACACCACCACTTTGTTGGATTAGATCAGATTGGCTGAGCTGCGGTTCAGGACAAGAGAGCTAAGATGCGTGACAAGGCGAAGAGCTGGTTTTTGGAAATCCTCAGTTTGGTTCAGATCAGATTATAGTACTGATGTTGCAGGACAAGAAAGCCAACAAGCGTGACAAGGATCGCACGCGCTTTTCGCTTGACCATGAACAGAATTTTCTTGTCATTTCATTGTGCTGCATGAAAAGACTGCTCGGAAAGCAAGCGAGGGGAACTATTCACGTTCCCCATTGTGCGCCGTCAAAACTGTGACGCAGGAGCAGGTGCAACCCTCAGACGTGGACTTGCGGTTGCAACTCGCAAGCGAGGAGAGCTTTCACATTCCTTGTTGTCCACTGCAGCACAACTATCAGAGCATTGCTCAGCGCAGATCATAAAGATACTGTTTTTGTTTCAGCTCAGAGCAGATCAGATCGGATCTGAGATTCTGTTTTTTGTCTCAGCTGGCAGTTCCAAACAGATTGCGACGCAGGACAACGGTCCAGCGAGAAACCAGGACTTGCACCTCGCGCTGGCAGTCCGGCCGGGCGTCTTCGCAAGTTTGAGACGCAGCCAGATGGTCATCGACCTCGACGCGGACGAGCCTGACGTTGACAAGCCGGCACTGACGCGGACGAGCCTGACGTTGACAAGCCGGCCATTGTCAGTTGGTGCAAAGGCCTCAAGAAACATCAGAATGTCGAGCGTGTTGGAGATGACAGCCATCTGTGGCGCTGCGCGACCTGCGGCGCTGGACAGGGACCAAGCGCAATGGTTTTTGCGCTGCTCGACCGCAAACAGCACCAGCAAGCAAGGGTTTTATTTGAGTTGAGCTCTGGGTCTCCAACGACGAGCTGAAAAATAGCTTGCAGAGCTTTGTGCAAGAGAAGCAAGAAACGGCTGTTCAGAAAATCCGTGTCAGTAAGATCGAATTCAACGGCCTTCCGGGGCAACCGGCCACGTGGGGGAACGCCTGGGCCAAATGCGGCTGTTCGCGCAGCTGTGGCTTGATTTGAGTTGAGCTCTGGACTTGATCTTCCTGCGAATGTCGAGGTTCGGAATATGACGTTGGCTCAGCGTCTCAGCGTTGGCGAGATTCTCAAAAGGGGGCTCCGGGCCCGCGCGAAAGCATTCCCTATGGTTGCGCCTCTGCTGCGACTCGGCTTGCAAGTTCTGGCCGCAAGCTCTGACTCCAAAACTGTGTTGTTCCTGGGTCTGTCCGCATTTCATGTCACTCGCAGACGGACGGACTGACCGAACTGGCGCTGATCCCGAGGCCAGGTGGACAGGGCCCTTGTGTCGTAAGCCTTGCTCGACCTTCAAGCAGCGAGATGTTGTGCTCAGGGGAAGCCCACCAGCAGGGCTCTTGCACAGAGATGGTGTGTCCGCAGGAGCTTTCTGCAGGGAAAACCTTCCTTCCTTCAGAGCTGCCGCTACCAGGACTGCTTACGGTCCTTACGGTACGAGCGGCTTGGATCAAGCAGCCTGCAGGTCAGTGCAGAGATCGATGATTCCGGCCTTAGTTTCCTTCGTTTCTTTTGCAGGCTTGCGCACCTCCTATGCAAAAGCTCGCCCCACAAAGTGGCATAATCAGGAAAGCAGGCAAGCTACCCAGACGAAGCCTGGAAGCACGCCTGAGACTTCCCAGTCCACACTTCCGCCGAAGGCAGGTGAATCCTGAATCCAAATCGCGAGACACGCTGCATGTGCACTGCATGTGTGCAGGCCAAACCTGAGAAGCCGGCAACCGTGCGCAGAAGCAAAGACGGCAGCCGCTCGTGTCATGCTAGTCCAGATGGGATGCGTTCAGCACAGATCAGTCCAGATGGGATGCGTGCAGTACAGATCAGTTTGTTTTTCGCGGTGTGGCTGCCCCGAGAACATCAGTTCATTTAAAATCAGTTCTTCCTTCATGCACCTATCATATGTCTTGGCCCGTATCCGTGCGCTCTTTTCAGTTCAGATTATTTCACTTCGGATCAGTTTGTTCAGATTAGTTCAGTTCGGATCAGTTTGTTTTCCGACCAGTTGAGCTGCGTACCAAAGCTCGCATTCTGTGCCTTTTGGTGCGCGAATCTGCTTTGTTGGTTACGCGTTAATTTTTGCAACCCTAGCTTCCCATTTTAAGGCTTAGGGCGCCTTAAAGGGTTCTATAAGGAATAGGGGTTTATATAGGGGTTGACGGGTTTAGGGGTTTAGGGTGATGGGTTACGATGCCCGACCCTTGGACATTTGGGTGTTTAGGGTTGAGGGTTATGGTTGAGTAGTGATCTGAAAGTGTACGGGGAGAAAGAGAATTAGCACCCCCCCAAAACCCGAAACGAGCCCTAAACCCTAAACCCCAAACCCTAAACCCCACACCCGAAACCGTAAACCCGTAACCCTAAACCCTAGCCCTAAGCCGTAAACCCTAAACCCGAAACCCTAACACCCGAAACGAACTCGACTCCTCAAGCCCTCAAGCAGGCCCAGCCCTTGAACCCAAGACACGAAAGCCCGGACGTGAATGCTCGCGAAAACCTAACATTTCCATCATTTTCACTATTTTATTAATCTCTGATTTCATTTTTGGTCTATCGTTATCAGAACCAGGACTAACAGCCTCAGCTAACATAGAAAACTCTGAAGTCGTGTTCATAACGCTCAGAAATCCCCATAAGCACCCGAAGCCCTACACCCTGAACTGTAAACCTTCGGCCCTAAACCCCATGATTCGAGGGTTTTTCAAAGTCGGGGCGTAAGTCCCTGGCAAAACTCCTGGCTTAAGGCCTTATGTACGCCTGGATGAGGGCAGACATAAGAAGGAGCTCAAAAACACCCATGATTCGTTGCCCCAAGAGATGAAATCCCGAAGCCCTCCAGACCTCACGGTCAAAAGAACCACGACTTGGATAATCTTACGGTTGATGATATAAATACTGCATTACCCATAATAAGGAATATGCCATAATTCCCATAGGTTAGGGTCCTTAAGGTAATGCAGGGTTTATATCACCAACCGTAACTAAACCTTTGCTGTTGCAGTATAGAGCTTTTAGGGCTTCAGGATTAGAGGGCTTATAGGGTTTTAGGTTCAGGGTTTAGGGCTTAGGGCTTGGGGTGTGTTTAGGGGTTTGCACAATCCTGAACCGCGACGTCCCTACACATTCAAAGCCCTCGCGAAACCCTACAAAGCCTTGCAAACCCATATGGAAACCACTACAAGGCCTTCCAAATTCCACCCTAAACCCTAAACCCCTAAAGCCCTTAGATCCAGGCTCCCTAAACCCCCGAAACCCTAAACCCTAAACCCTAATCCCTAAACCCTTCAAACCCTTGGATCTATTCTCAGGTCTGGGCTGGATCCGTGAAGATCACCTTGCCCGGAGACGGGGCCTCAGATTCTCTCAGGAGTTTAGGGTTTAGAGTTTAGGGTTTGGGGTTTAGGGGTTTAGGGTTTCGGAACGTTTAGGGTTTAGGGAGAAGCCGTAAAAATTTGGACCGGGTTTGGGGTACCCTGAACAAACTCCTAACCTCCTGAGCCAGAAACCCTAAACCCTACGGCCTCAATCTTAATTCCTAAACCTTACACCCTCCGCAACCCCAAATCTTTGACGCCCTGATTCCCTTTTTCAAGGATTCAGGTTACCTGATGAGCCCCTTAAAACCAAAAGGGCACCCTTTTTATTCCTGGGTTACTCTTGGGTCTAGTAAAAGCCCTAAACCCTCCTGAACCCTTCACGCTGAACCCTGGACCCCTCAAACCTAAACCCTGAACCCTATGACAGCTATCAGTTGTGTGCTTGTTTTTGAGGGGGCGGGGTTCAGGGTTTAGGGTTTCAAAGGGCTCCTTTAAGGGATCTATACTTGGGGGGTCGGGGGACTTTGTAAGTAGTTAGTAAGTAGACTTATAAGTACCCTAAAAGGGACCTTAATGGGGGTTATGATACTTATAAGTCCCTAAAATAACCAGTTACCAAGTCCCCCGACCCTCCAAGTAGAGGTTCCGAGCGTTCCGGATTCGAGTTTCAAGGGTTTCAAAAGGGCTCAAGAATGATTCGTGTAAGAGATCTAAAGGAACCCTAAAACCCTAAACCCTAAACCCTGAACCCCTAAAAATGCAAACCTCAGCCGATCGGGGGCTCAGGGTTTTGGGTCTCAGGGGTTTACGGCTCAGCCTCTAAGGGAGCAGCACTAAAGCTCAGATTAAATCAAGGGCATCAATGATTTGAATAGGGTTCCTCTAAAGGGATCATTATATAAGGGATCTATAATAGGGTTCTGTAACATGTGGCCTTAGTGACTCGACTTGGGTTTTGGGTGTAGTGGAATTAGTAGACTTACATGGGAACCGCGGGTGCGACTACCAACCACAAAAAGTTCGTGTCTAGGTTTGGGGTTTCGGGTTCCCCTTGTCATTGCATTCCCAAACAAACCCAGTAGGGTTCAGGTTTCGCGTTTGCGGTTTATGCTTTAGGTCAGCATGGCGAAGCATATCAGTATGATTGTTAGTCACTGCTATCGTTGACCGTGCTGCCATTGGTTCATCAATTTCACCTTCATCCCTGGCAGCCCTGATATCATTAGATACAGAGGTGTTGTCTAAAGCCTCGCTCGCAATTGACACCTTTGCTGTAGAGGCCATGTGTGATTGACATGTCTAGGTTTCGTGGGTATCTTTGCATTTACCAATGTCATTCTTGTTCGTACTGTTGACAGACCCTACGTATTCCGACTACAGTCACAGGTACTGTTGTGATCGCTGCTGCTGCCCCATTTCTTCCAGTTTTTGCCAATCCAGTCGAAAAGCTTCAAAAACTCATGGGGCTCTATAAATCCTTCAAAGTCCTGCACAACCTGCTGAACCTTGGAGCAAACCTTGCGAACACCCACATCCCTCCGCTTTCAAAGGCCGCCGTCCCCTCACCGTCCAGCACCACGCCGACGCTAACTACCACCAAGGCCACGAGATGTTTTTTGGTGGGCTTGATTCTGGGTTTGGGGTTTAGGGCTTTTGTTGTTTTTGTTGGTTTTTGGGTCGCAGGGACTAGGGGTTAGGGTCAATGATTACGGATTGGGAGTGTCGTTTCTTTTGGGTTTTGCACCAATGGGTATTCGGAAGATAGGTGCCTCAAGGGGAGCCGTCCACAACAACCAACAAGAAAACCCGTTTGCCTGTCCTGATGTCTTCACAAATTTGGATCTGCTGTTCCCTTAATGCCATAATAGTAAGGAGCTTGAATAATTAGTAAGGGTGTTGCCTTATAGTCACTATCAGGCGTGTAATGTGTTGTAGAAATGCATTCCAGGGCCCTGCAATGTGGCTTTGCAACTCCGTTCCTTTCGCATTGAGGCCTGTGCCTACCAACCGCCCCCTAAACCCCAAAATCCTAAACCTCAAACCTAAAACCCTTTCAGGGTTTGGGGACTAGGGTTTTGGAGAGCTTCAGCTGGTGCAAGGTTCGTAGATGTGGCGGTGGATTCGCGTGTGTGTGCTTGATTGCTATGAAGCAATGCGAGTTTTGCCTAAACCCTGAACTCTCAGGACTAAAATCTAAAGTCCGCAGGCTCGAAAAACTCCGCTATCGTAGGTAAGCAAAACCTGAACAAAATTGAAACGCTAGAAGCCTCGATCTTGGGTACTGCCCCCCAACATTCATAACATAGATATACTAGGTTCTAAACAGTAGCCCGATTATGGCCTGTGACTGTATGGGGGCAGTACCCAACTTAAGGCCATAAAGCTCCCCCAGCCCTCAACCCTGAGCCCTGAAGCCCCAAAGCCGCGAAAGATCCTGTCTCTGCGGCCAAGGCGCCGGCGAAGGCGCGACGCACCAAGGCTCCGAGAAGACAGTCTACTAACGTCATTTCTGAGGGTTCCTTCATACAGGTAAAGTTGTAGTAGAATATGCTCCGAAGCCCTATTCTCATAAGCATTTCGTCCTGTGAAGCTCTTCTTCCTCAATGGCTGATTAGATAGCGCGATGATTTGCATGGCCTGTAGCCGGAATTTTTCAGTTGCTTGATACAGGGATTTGTGTAACTAGCAATGGTGCCCCTCATGGTTAAACAGCGCCCATATATGTGTTCTCTACTCATATGCCGCGATTCTACTAACTAATTACTTAAGGCCCAAAGACCCTTGTAAAATGCCAGAAAGCCTTTCCAAAACCTCTAAGCCCCTAAAGCCCTTAAGCCTAAAGCCCTAAACCCCTAAAGCCCTAAACCCCAACCCTTAACCCCAAAGCCCTAAAAAATTCGGAAACCCTAAGCCCCCAAAACACCAAAGCCCTGACAAAAACCAAGGCCCTAAGACTAAAGGATCCCTTAAGCCCCTATGCGTCCCTTAACCCTTAACCCTAAACCCCT
Organism: Symbiodinium sp. CCMP2592; assembly: GCA_905221615.1. Taxonomy (NCBI): domain Eukaryota; class Dinophyceae; order Suessiales; family Symbiodiniaceae; genus Symbiodinium; species Symbiodinium sp. CCMP2592. The sequence continues at coordinate 863,526 of CAJNDT010001890.1, read as the reverse complement.
AAACCCTAAATCCTAAACCCTAAACCCCTAAACCTTAAACCCTAAAACCCTAAACCCTAAAACCCTAAACCCTAAAACCCTAAAACCCTAAACCCTAAACCCTAAACCCTAAAACCCTAAACCCTAAAACCCTAAAACCCTAAACCCTAAACCCTAAACCCCTAAACCCCTAAACCCCTAAACCCCTAAACCCTAACCCCTAACCCCTAAACCCCTAAAACCCTAAACCCTAAAACCCTAAACCCTAGACCCTAAAGTCCCAAAACCCGAAGGCCCTACCAAAAACCTATGCCCGAGCCTAAAGGATCCCCCTCTGCCTCCTTTCAAAGGAAACCCTAAACCCTAAACCCTAAACCCTAAAACCCTAAACCCTAAAGGCCCAAAGCCCGAAGGCTCCCTTTGAGTGCAGCGTCACCTTCTCCGTGCCGAAAATCGCCCAGACGCTGCCGGGGCGGCGGAAGTGCAGCCTGGCAGCAAGATGGAAGGGTTTAGGGGTTTAGGGGTTTAGGGGTTTAGGGGTTAGGGGTTTAGGGGTTTAGGGGTTTAGGGGTTTAGGGGTTTAGGGGTTTAGGGGTTTAGGGGTTTAGGGGTTTAGGGTTTAGGGTTTAGGGTTTAGGGTTTAGGGTTTAGGGGTTTAGGGGTTTAGGGGTTTAGGGTTTACATGGACAGTTTACTATTCAGGGGACTCAAACAGGGGATCCTAATTTGGAGATGTTTATAGGGTTTAACGGAGGGTCCTTAAACATCAGAGCGGGGATGATGGGGGTTCGAAGGCATATGATATCCCGCAGCTATAGTTGGAAACCCTAAGGAATAGTATTACAGACGTATGCTTTCTAGTTTAACTTGCTTACCTTTGGTTAGTAGGGAATGCAGGAATGGGGTACAGTTACAGCTACTATTACTACCCTTCTTGCATTCCCTACGAACCAAAGGTAAGAATTTCAATCTGCTAAACCCTAAACTCCCAAACCCCTAAACTCCTTAACCTTATAAACCCTTATAGATCCTTTGTAGGATCCCTTAAAGGAGCCCTTATGCCCTTATAGGATCCCTTTAAAGGCACCCTAAACTCCTTGGCTCGTGCGCTCTGCAGGTCACACCATGGTCCTCGCCTCCGCCGGATCTGAGGCAAAGGGGGAAAAGCCTTGGCCATCCTTGCTATGATGACTTAAGGCTTAGGATTAAGAGGGTTTAGGGGTTTAAGAAGATTAATTAAGAGGGTTTAGGGATTTTAAGAAGATTAAGAGGGTTTAGGGGGTTTAAGGCTTTTAAGGCTTAGGATTAAGAGGGTTTAGGGGTTTAAGAAGATTAATTAAGAGGGTTTAGGGGTTTTAAGAAGATTAAGAGGGTTTAGGGGGTTTAAAGCTTTTAAGGCTTTTAAGGCTTAGGATTAAGAGGGTTTAGGGGTTTAGGGCTTTTAAGGCTTAGGATTAAGAGGGTTTAGGGGTTTAGGGCTTTTAAGGGGTTTAGGGCTTTTAAGGCTTAGGATTAAGAGGGTTTAGGGGTTTAGGGGCTTGAAATTCAGAGGGTCCGGGGTTGAGGGTTTAAGGTCAAGAGGGTCCAGGGATTTATGGACGATGCTCATGGTGCTGTTGCTGATGGGTCGATGATGGTACTCCTGTTGATGATGTAGATCCTGCATTGCCCATAATAAGGAATATACCATAATTTCCATAGTTTAGGGTCCTTAAGGTTAATGCTGGGTTTATATCATTAACCGTAGGTATCCCAGTGTGGGCCCTTGTCCGCTTTGCTGATGCAAAACTACCCAACTCCAAAACGGAGCCCTGCTTCATTCCCAGGTTACTGGGGAGCCTAGTGTAGCTGCTGGTTATCATGAGAATCCCCTAAACCCTAAACCCCTAAACCCTAAACCCTAAACCCTAAACCGTTTTCCTCTTTGCGGTCTTAGGTTCCATGTAAGACTACCCCATCTGAAAACCTGCTGATCATGAGAATCCTAGTAGGCAATAGATCCGGGTCCCAAAGTCTGTTGAGGCTCCAAAAGGCCACTGTTGCCGCACACCCAGAGACTCCAATATGCCTTAACTGAGGAATATGCCTTCAATTTAAAGTGGGATCCATAATATGATTTAAGGCATGTTCCTTAACCGAAGGATATTGGAGCCTCTGGGCAAGAGTCTTTAAAGCATTGCAAGACCAGCAGCGTATGTCGAGCACACAGGTATGATGAACATGTACCGAAGCTGAAGTAGCAGTAGTTGTAGTAGCTGTGGTAGTGCGTAGCAGTAGTGGCAGCAGCAGCAGCAGCAGCAGGAGGAGGAGGAGGAGGAGGAGTAGTAGTAGTAGTAGTAGTAGAAGTAGTAGTAGTAGTAGTAGTAGTAGTAGTAGTAGTAGTAGTAGTAGTAGTAGTAGTAGTAGTAGTAGTAGTAGTAGTAGTAGTAATAGTAGAAGTAAATAGTAGGAGTAGGAACAGGAGTAATTATTCCCGGTCTTGTTGTTGGTGGTGGTGGTGGTGGTGGTGATCGTAGTCTTCGTCGTCGACTTCGTAGTCGCCAGAGTGTCACCTTTTGGCTTCTCGGTCATTCCGCAGAGTGGGTCACAACGTGAAGCGTTGCAGGTCAGCGTCAGTGCGCTTCGCAAGGCAGGAGATTTTGGGCAAGGTTCGTTGAAAAGTAGGTAGATGTAGCATCGAGGTCTGAAGCATATGTGATATTCCAATCTCCCAAGTTCCTACCTCTGAAAGCCTGCAAGATGGGAAGCCTTTACAAAACACAAGTCGATTGAGGTCCCTCAAAAGCGTGTAGGTGTCGATGCAGCATGGTCTATAGAAGGGTTATTATGTATGTATAAGCATATGTATATGTGCATGTATATGTATGTGTATATACATATATACACGTACATACGTGTATATACATATATGTAAATTTGTATATACACATATATATATATACATACACGCACATAGAGAGTTTTGAAAGGGTGTTAAGATCAAGGGGCTTAGTACGTAGGTCATGTCAGGTTTGAAGTGTTCGGGCTGGGGTTATCCTGAAGACAAGTTGACCTACCCGCAAATACCCCTGAGCCTCCGGGTACAGTCTCAACCTGAACCTCGTATGAATTCTTGAAGCCAGACACGCGCACTAAAGCCATACACCCCAACACATAGAGCCCGAAACCCTAAAGCACAGAGCCCGAAGATCACATAAGTCATCGAGCCGTAAACCCTAGATCATACCCTAAACCCTAAAACCTAAACCCTAAACCCCTCAAAGAAACCTTTGGAACCCGCAAAGCAACCTTAAATGAGCCCTTGCAGGAAAACCATCAGAGGAATTCTAAAAATCCTCAGGGATCCCGTTAGGTCAAAGGAAGCCTTAGAAGAGAAAGTCTTGAAGGGAATCCTTAGGCGTTCCGATAAGGGCTGCTTTAAGGGTTCCTTTGATGCCCACTGTAGTGGGGGTTCCGTCGGGCCCCTTTCGCGGAAGTCTAGCACCACCCGAGTCGAGGTGGGGCAGCTTGGGAAGTTCATCAGCGGGAAGGTGCCAGGGTGGAGAGCCTACCGGAAGAACCTTTTCGTGCCTCAGCTGCTTGAGGATTTGGATGTTTTGTTAAGGGCTTTAGGGTTCAGAGGGGTGGAGGATTTCATGGTTTGGGGGATTGATAAGTCTTAGGGTTCATGGTTGAGGGTGGTAGAGGTGCCAAGGGTAAAGGGGTTCAGGGTTTGGGGTTTCGGGTCTTCAGGGTGAGAGGTTCAGGGTTTAGAGGCTTAGGAATCACAAAGGTCACATCTTGGATGCAAGGGGTCATAGCCTTTAGGCTCCGCCGGGGTCGTATTTTGGCCAGTGTTTCCTTATAGTCGAACGGTTTAGGGTTTAGGGTTTAGGGTTTAGGGTTATTCACTGTATATTACAGTATAAATGACCCAAAGCCCATCCCATTTGTGTAGTACGGTCGCTACGCCAAGCCCCAAACCCCGAGCTATACAGCCTTTACTCTACCCAGAGACTCCAATATCCCTTAATTAAGGAATATTCCTTAAATCATATTAGGGATCCTACTGTATTTTCAGGCATCTTCCTTAATTAAGGGATATTGGAGTCTCTGGCTACGACCAAAAAGGCCCCTGTATTGATCGCGTTACTTGACGCTGCCTGAGGACTACCGGGTGATCGGGAAGCCCGGCACCAAGAGGCGGGGCAACATGCGCAGGCCCATACTCTTCCTACCTTATCCTTCTAGGGCCCCTGAAGGAAGGGCCCCTGGTCTGGAGCTTAGTCAAGGGGCGTGCATAATTGGTTTGTGTTGGCTTCAGGTGCTACGGTAGGTCAGCTCTCCCTGCAGCTACTGGCATTTTCACCATCGTTGCTATGAGCAGGATTAGTTCTTGCGCTTGGATTGGTAAGGTGGACGCGTCCCTTGTTAGAATCTTAAGTGCTATGGAAAACTGAGGAGGCTTTTTCCCCTTCTGAAGGTTTTGCCCCTGTGTTTACTTCAAAACACCTCCAGCTCCAAATAGTCTTCCTAATCCGTTATTAGACCTTCAAAGGAGCACTATTCACAGAAATCCTGTAGCCTTTGTACTTATAAGTCTCTAAATCTGAAACCCTACACCCTAGTCGTTAAACCTCTATAGAATGTCCTACACGAAGCTTACAGAGGCAGTGCAAGGATGCCGACGAGGACATCTCGGAAGAGGCGTGACCATAAAAGGGTTCTAAGGGTTTTCAGTGAACTACAGAAAGCTGGAACATGGGTTTAGGATGATTAGCACTGGGATTCCCAACATTTTGCAATAAGGGTACTGTATGACGTCAACGATGTTACGACTTGCTAGCTTCAACTTCATTGTTTAGGATGCTGAGGGGATGTTTCAGGTTTTGGGTCTTTCGGTTCTTGGGATGTTGAGGGTTTTAGGGGCTATATAGGTGTAGCAATAGTAGTAGTAGTAGTAGTAGTAGTAGTAGTAGTAGTAGTAGTAGTAGTAGTAGTAGTAGTAGTAGTAGTAGCAGTAGCAGTAGCAGTAGCAGTAGTAGTAGTAGTAGTAGTAGTAGTAGTAGTAGTAGTAGTAGTAGTAGTAGTAGTAGTAGTAGTAGTTAGTAGTAGTAGTAGTAGTAGTAGTAGTAGTAGTAGTAGTAGTAGTAGTAGTAGTAGTAGTAGTAGTAGTAGTAGTAGTAGTAGTAGTAGTAGTAGTAGTAGTAGTAGTAGTAGTAGTAGTAGTAGTAGTAGTAGTAGTAGTAGTTTTTTTTTGCGGTCGTCATGGTCATGGCAGAAAGCCCTGAGACTGAGCGCAGTAAGGACGAGTATGCTAACAACAAGATCATAGGGTATAGAGTTTAGGGTTTAGGGTTTAGGGTTTAAGGTTTAGGGTTTAGGGTTTAGGGTGTAAGGTTTAGGGTTTAGGGTTTAGGGTGTAAGGTTTAGGGTTTAGGGTTTAGGGCATATCCAGCTTTTACAGACTTGTAGTCATGTTGGCAGCCGCCGCTTGTACTTGTGTCAGCACGAACAGTTGAATCCACTATCATGTCAACACTTATAACCATAGCAGTGAAAAAGCAACTTTGTTCACATTGCATAAGTGCTCATACCAATATGGTTTCGGTAAAGGTTCCAAACGTTTTTGCAGCAGCACGGGCAGCACGACCGTACATAGTAGCAGTAGTCGGAGGTCGAGCGATCGTAGAAGTCGTGGTTGTGGTATTCACGAACGTTCACTTGGTCTGTCTGCGCTGGGGTAGGTTGGGACAATGGCCAGCGCATACAGCAAACCCTCAACCCTAGTCCACGTAGCATGCACCCTGCTTCTTGCCTTTTGTTGCTTCAGGCCCTCGCTTGTGTCAGGTCAGATTGATACTTATTGACATCTCAATTTCGAGACTCCCGCCGCCCGCCCGCCCCAGATGGGGGAAGTGGGCCGCGGCGGCTTCAGCTTTGCTTTCGGCCCATCGGCCCGGTGATTTCAGACATTTGGGAAGGAGGGTGCCCTCCTTCCCCTGCAACGGTGTCAGCAGTTTGCAGCCAAAACGTGTCCGCCCATGCCCTGTGCATGCGTAGTTGGGTAGGCACTGAGGGTTGTGGGCCTCCCTCCCCCTTGGAGCAGCTTGAATGCCCAACTCTCCCTTATGCCACCCTGAAAACGGGTCCTACACAACAAAGCCTCTCAACCCTGAACCATGAGCCTGAACCCGAAATCCTGGACCCCAAACACCAAAACCCAAAATCCCTCAGAGAGAGGCCTTATGTAGGAACTCTTATGGGAGCCCTTTTCGGGACTCGTATGGGATCCCTTTTGGGAACCCTGAAAGGAGCAAAGCCCGGAATGTCAGGTCAGCTTCGACTTCTTCCCGCCCGGGCGCTACGAGCTTCGTCTCTACAATGGTCGTGCAAGGCCCTGGGTTCGTTTGTTGGGAATACTTTAGAAATAGGATCTAAGGTTTGTAAAAATCGTCTCAATGCTTTCTTGAGTTTTCAGTTTTAACGAGGTTTGTCAGGATGTTCCGTGCTCTTATTGCGGGGGGGGTTCATGAGCGGACCCTGGCCAGGGAAGAGAGGAACGTAACCTTCCTGGGCGTGGTGCAGCTCATGTCGGACTGCAGCATCAAGGCCGTCACGAGCTGTCAAGGCTTTTGCTGCTACTTTACAAAGCTGTCTCGACTGTTTCAGACCTAAACCCCAAACCCTAAACCCTAAACCCTAAACCCCAAACCCCAAACCCTAAACCCTAAGCCCTAAACCCTAAACCCTAGACTAAGCCCTTAAGTAGTACCCTTGTACGCCCATGAAACCCTATCATAGAAGCCTCGAGAAGCCCGAAACCCAAAGTCCTCAGGGTTTACCTGCGGCCCAAAAAGGCCTACCTTATTCAGGATCTATATATATGTATATATATATATATATGTATATATATATATATATACACACACATATTTTTTTATGTATAGATGCAAACCATAGTAAGGAACCCCAAAAAGCTAGGTTTTTTTGGCTACAGATAGGGATTACTACAGGGCCCTAAGAAATTACCAATACTATTTTTGGGGCTGCTTAATACAGTTATAGTAGAATATACACCAAAACCCTAGTCAAATTATTAAGGCCCCTATGCTAAGCCGCCATCATACCCCTTATAGTAATCCTTATAGATCCCTTCAAAGGAACCTACGGTCGATGATATAAATCCTGCATTGCCCATAATAAGGAATATACCATAATTCCCGTAGTGTAGGGTCCTTAAGGTAATGCAGGATTTATACCATCGACAGTAGGGACTCGCTCGCAATTTTCCAGGACGGCTGTGGAACCAAAGGCCTCGGGTATGACACGAAGGGGCCTGGCAGGGCCTGCGTCTTTCCCTTCCGCTACGTGCCCTGTCCTGTTTTCATTTTGTAGTTCATTCCGTGTTCGATTTTTTTTGGGTGGGTTTTATTGCCTTTTTGTGTGTCATTCCGTTTTTTTGGGGGTTCTCATTTCGTTTTCCGCTTCTTTGTTCGTTTCGGTCTTGCTCGTCCAAGGGATGAGCCTGGATTGTTTTAGGGGTTGTAGAGTGCTGGGGTTTGGGCTTTTGGGTTTAGAAGTTGATGGCTTTTTCCATTTACAGGGAACTCCAGAAAGTTGGAATATGGATTAATGGTAGGATCCCCTATAATTTACCTTAAAGGGGTTACGATAATGATATTCCAACTTTCTGGCTTCTACTGTAGCACGAATGCCGAAATGCCAGGCGTGATAAGCCCAAAAGCCCGAAGCCTGACACCCTGCGCCCTGGACCTCAAAGCGCTACCCCTACTTGGAGGCCCAGGGGACTTAGCAAGTAGGTTATAAGTAGGGTTATAATTGGGGTAACTCCATTTAGGGTACTTATAACCCTACTTCTAACCTACTTACTAAGTCCCCTGGGCCTCTAAGTAGTGCATTCGACACTTGTTAGCAAAGCCCTTTAAACCGCTACAAACCCCACACAATCAACTTCAAGCTCCTCACAACCTTACTAGATGCTGAACCTTCTACCCTAAACCCTACCCTGACCCCTAAACCCTGAACTCTAGACCCTAAGCCCAAGTAAGGCCCTAAGGTCCGTAAAATGGCTGGACCTTCTACCCTAAACCAGTGCCGGCCGAGGATGGTGTGCAGTACACGGAGTGCACGATGGTCAAGGCCGGATGTAGTTGGCTTTGGGGTTAGCGTTTAGGGTTTAGGGGTTGGAGTTTAGGCTTCAGGGTCCAGGGTTTAGGGTTTAGGGTCTGGGGCATGCTTCCTGTACCCAGCGACCTGGCAAGAGAGAGCGTGGCGGTAAAAACTCCGCGTCATAGGCCCCCCAATCCCTACCCCAAAAGCCCCCTAAACCCTAAACCCTAAACCCTAAACAACGAGTAGTTTGTTTAGGGTTTCGCGGTTTAGGTTTTCGAGTTAATCTCCCTATATTAGGTCTGGTGCCAGACTCTCACAGAGTGTCTTGTGAGGCTTCGGCAAAGTGGTGTGCCACAGAGACGGATGCAAACGGTCTGGGCCTTGCTTTTTGGGTTTAGGCTTGAGGGTTACGCGTTCAATATAGGCGTTTTAACAGTTACCTATACTATTTTGAGGGTTCCTTATTATCATTAATTATGGTATAAATGGGCTCCGAAACACCATTCGAATCATCAAGGGCTCTATACTAATCCTCCATAATACCCCTTATAGTATAGTCCTTATAGATCCCTTCAGAGGAGCCGAGGGCCCCACCTTCTTAAGGGCCCTATATTAGGCTTTCGAACTGTGAGGGTTCCATATTATAGTTACGGTAGAATGGGCCCCCAAACCCCATTCTAATTATTGAGGGCCCTATATTGGATACTGCCCCCACTCAGTAACAGTTGGATAAGATCTTTATTATAGATACATTAGGCCCTTAATAGTAGCCCTATTATAGACTGTTAGTGTATGGGGGCAGTATCCAAGCCCTATACTTGGCTTTAGGGTGAGGTCTTTGGGCTTTTTATTTAAGGAACTTGTTGCCCTCCCAACAAGACGAGGTCACTATATCAGCGGGAAGTGGGGACACTGCAACGATGCCTGCTTCGAGGAGGTGGCTTTGGGACACTGCGCTGCGAGGGAAGCTGAAGACTCCCAAGCCCCCCGAAATTTTATGAGGAGTACATGTCTGTTGCAATGTCAGAAGGATTCCTACTACATCTCGGGCCCTAAACCCTAAACCTTAGCTGCTAGGAGGAAGAAAGGTGTTCAAAGCATAACCCTAAACCCCTAAGTTGGTCAAGGGTTTTGGTTTTGGAGTCTCTGAGAAACCCCAAAGGGGCGGACCGGATGCTGGGAGAAAGGGTGGCAGCAAGCTCCGAAGCCTCTATTTCTAAACGCTAGAGCCCTAAAGCCCTATAAAACCCTAAGACCCTTGAAAAACCTAAAGCCCTAAGACCCCCTAAGACCTTGAAGCCCTAAGACCCAAAACCCTAAAGCCCTAGAGCCTTAACGCCCCAAACCCTAAACCCTAAACTAAGCCCTAAAACCCCAAGACCCTCTCAACCCCAGGGACCTAAACCCTAAACCCAGAGACTCCAATATCCCTTGATTAAGGAAGATACCTCAAATTATAGCAGGATCCCTAATATGATCTAAGGTGTATTCCTTAATCAAGGGACATTAGAGTCTCTGGGAACCCTTTTAAAAGGAACTCCAGAAAGTTGGAATCTGGCATAATGGCAGGATCCCCTATAATTGACCTTAAAGGGAGTATTATAATGATATTCCAACTTTCTGGCTTCTACTGTAAACAATGAAAAAGGGCACTGAGCTCCGGCTCCCCCGAAGCCAGGAGTCGAAAGCAGCCGGGGAGGACGAAGTGGCCCAGGTGACGTACAGCAAGGTGGGTGCAGGCACCTTTGAGTCGGAGACGGTAAGAGTCTTTTGGGGTCTTTTGGGATCTTTCGGGGTCTTTTGTGGGGTCTTTCGGGGGTCTTTTGGGGTCTTTCGGGGTCTTTTGTGGGGTCTTTTGGGGTCTTTTGGGGCTCTGGGTCTCTCTGTCTCTCTGTCTCTCTGTCTCTCTGTCTCTCTGTCTCTCTCTCTCTCTCTCTTGCTCGCTCGCTCTCTATGCGGAACTTCAGACTTTAAGATATTCCTAGCCACGAAAGGGCTAGTTGAAGATGCATCAGCCCGGTGTTCGACACCTTCAGCCCTAAACTAGACCGTAAAGCTAGAACCCTGAATCCGAGGCCGAACATTATGTGGGTAGTTGTCAATATTAGGGTCCCGCTTTGGGTCCTTATTATAAGACGGCACCTAATATTTAGGCTACCCAAAAAAGGACCATAATGTTGAGAACCACCCATGTGTGGAAGGTTTCGTAGCCCCACACGCTCTTCACGAACATGAAAAAATCCGAAACCCTGATCGCAAAGCTAGGACAACCCTGAGCACTTCTACACATCCTTGCAAAGCTCAAAACCTTTCTCAAACCTTAAACCCTAAACCCTAAACCCTAAACCCTAAACCCCAAACCCTAAACATGAAACCACCAGAACAACCTTCATAACATCCTCAACCCGAAGTTTTCACCCCTAAACCCTTTCCCAATCGGGATTCCCTTCTTGCAGTTGCAAAAAGGCGTTCAAAACGAAAAACTTCAAACTCCAAACACACAGAAGAAAAAAGACTGCGTACCCTAGCCGAGGCGTCTCCTGCGGCGAGGAAGCCTATCGCAGCGCGGACTCCCCGGAGCAGTGCCAGGAGTGGTGCACTCAGAAACTCGGCAGAATGAGGGTTTCATAAGTAGGGGTTGAGGGTTGAGGGTTTGCGTGGAGTTCTGCTTTAGCATTGTTTCGTAGTGGTGCACTCAGAAACTCGGCAAGAGGATCGTCTTGATAGGGGAGTGCGTGGTGTTCGGGGGTTTCGTGTTGTTTTAATTATGGTCCATCAAGGGTCGGTCCCTCCTAGAACCTTAATATAGCTATTATATACCCATTATATGGTTCATTATAGGGTAGGGGTCCCCATTAAGGGTCCCTCCTTTTGCGCTTGGAATGCAGCTGAGGAACGAGGACTGCAAGGCCTTCGTGACCTTTGCCCCAGGGCTGCAGATGGGTAGTTGTCAAAAGAAGAAGTCCCAAAAGAACAAGTACCTGTTTGGGCACCCAAAATATGAGGTGCCGTGTGATAGTACCTATAGTCTCCATTGTAGTTCCTTTTTGGGGTTACCTCTTGGGATCCTTTATATAAAATTGGTTAAACCAAAAAAAGAACTACAATGGAGACTATAGGTAGGGACCCCTTTTAGGGACCCCAAAAGGGGACAAAAAATTCGACCGCCACCCAGATGGGACAAGACCTGGGGGCCCTCTTGTAGCTCGAACATCCGGTTGCAGTGCATATATGGGAGTTTCCGAAAATAAGGGACCCTAATATAGTACCCTAAATAGTAGGATCCTTATTATAAGGACCCCAGAATAAGGTACCCCTCAATTTCGGAAACTCCCATATTAACCCTAAACCCTAAACTCGGTTCAGGGTGGTTTAGGGTTATACAGTCCTCATACAGCGCTGATAAACGCCTTTAGAAACACTTCTAAGCCCTGAATCTTAATCCCTGAAAGGAGCCCTTAAAGGAGCCTAATGGGAATGCCTATGGGAGAAGACTTGTTGGAAACCCTTCAAGGAACCCCTTAAAGGCATCCCTTGAAGGAACCCCTTGATGGAACCCCCCTATAGGAACCTGTAATCCCGACACACTCCTAACTGACTCCGAACCCCTAAACCCCTAAACCCTTAAACCCTAAACCCCTAGACCCCTAAACCCTAAACCCCGCGACCCCCAACCTATAGGAACCGCGAATGCCATGACCCAGGAAGACAGCCCGTGCGACAGCTGCCTCGCCTTCACGGATAACGACTGCTCCTTTCCACCGTCAGCTTTGTCATAGATTGTGTAGGGTTTAGGGTTAAGGGTTTGGGGCCGCTTACACTCTTATGGGTTGAAATTTTTTAGTACTATCCCAACCATGGACTAGGAAACCCTGAACCCTACAGCCTATACTCTCGATGCTTTTGAGCATAAGAGGGGAAGGGCACCAACCCCTTAGCCACCATAAGGTGCCCCCACAGTGATGTCCAGACCCTTACTAAACCCGAAACCCCAAAATTCGAGGCGTGCATGTGGCACACTAGGCCCTGCACCCTTGAAGTGGTTAAGGTTTAGGGTTTAGGGTTTAGGGTTCCGAGGTTCGATGGAGTACCAGAAGGCCAGTAACTGCACGGGCCAGATCTCGGCGTACAAGAAGATTCTCCCACCAGAGAAGAAGAAGGCCTGTGGGAGGAACATTTAATAGAACATGAAGGAGTCTAAGGGTTGTATAGCATCAGGGGTTCAGGGCTGTTTGGGTTTGTTCGGGTTCAGGGTTTAGGTTTAGGGCTTAGGGAGACTGGGGGACTGCATTTTTGTGTTTCAGAGGGTCCGCCAGAGAAGAAGAGCGAGACCAGCTATGCTTCTTTCCGTTTGTAAGTAGGGTTTGACCGGGGATCTCAGATAAGGGCCTTGACATTTTGAATGGCGCTCTGGGGCATATGACTTAAGCCCTAAGCCCTAAACCCTAGATCCTAAACATGGTAGGGAGTTGTCCCGCCATGCAGGTTTTCAGGCTAGGGTCTGGAACTGAAGGGCTGGTTGGGGAGGGGGGGGGGTTGATTGGGCTTTAGGGTTTGGGGGGTTTAGGGTTTAGGGTTCTGAGGATTTTAGGGCTTTAGGGTTTGAGGGTTTAAGATTTCAAGGGTTTAGGGGTTTCGGGGGGTAGGAGTTTCAGGAGGTTCAAGCTTTGTCCATATCTTGGATCCTCATGGCTACTCATACTCGACCCTAAACCCTAAACCCTAAACCCTAAACCCTAAACCCTAAACCCTAAACCCTAAACCCTAAACCCTGAACCCTAAACCCTAAACCCTAAACCCTAAACCCTAAACCCTAAACCCTAAACCCTAAACCTCTCTACCTATAGTCATAACTCGTGGCTCTTGGTCATAACTCGTGGCTCTTGGTCATAACTCGTGGCTCTTGGTCATAACTCGTGGCTCTTGGTCATAACTCGTGGCTCTTGGTCATAACTCGTGGCTCTTGGTCATAACTCGTGGCTCTTGGTCATAACTCGTGGCTCTTGGTCATAACTCGTGGCTCTTGGTCATAACTCGTGGCTCTTGGTCATAACTCGTGGCTCTTGGTCATAACTCGTGGCTCTTGGTCATAACTCGTGGCTCTTGGTCATAACTCGTGGCTCTTGGTCATAACTCGTGGCTCTTGGTCATCCCCCTAGGGTTTAGGGCCTAGGGTTTGGGCCCTAGGGTTTAGGGCCTAGGGTTTGGGCACTAGGGTTTAGGGCCTAGGGTTTGGGCCCTAGGGTTTAGGGCTAGGGTTTGGGCACTAGGGTTTAGGGCCTAGGGTTTGGGCACGAGGGTCTAGGGCCTAGGGTTTGGCACTAGGGTTTAGGGCCTAGGGCCTAGGGTTTAGGGCTAGGGTTTGGGCACTAGGGCCAGGGTTTGGGCACTAGGGGTTTGGGCACTAGGGTTTAGGGCCTAGGGTTTGGCCACTGGGTTTAGGGTTTAGGGTTTAGGGTTTAGGGGGGCTCTAGGGTTTAGGGCTAGGGTTTGGGCACTAGGGTTTAGGGCCTGGGGTTTGGGCACTAGGGTTTAAGGCCTAGGGTTTCGCACTAGGGTTTAGGGCCTAGGGTTTGGGCCCTAGGGTTTAGGGCTAGGGTTTGGGCACTAGGGTTTAGGGCCTAGGGTTTGGGCACTAGGGTTTAGGGCCTAGGGTTTGGGCTCTCGGGTTTAGGGCGTAGACTTTGGGCACTAGGGTTTAGGGCCTAGGGTTTGGGCACTAGGGTTTGGGCACTAGGGTTTAGGGCCTAGGCCTAGGGTTTGGGCTTGGGCCGATGTGGGCATTAGGGGTTAGGGCCTAGGGTAGCCTAAGGTTGAGGCTGGAACGTTGGTCGACGGTGGCGTGATTCATTGCGTGTTGCATGATCAAGTTGTACAAGGGTGGGGTGGGGATTGTCAATACCTGTAGCATGAGAAAGTTGTACAAGGGTGGGGTGGGGATAGGCTGGAGGATGCACAGCTGCGAACAGGTTGCGAGACAAGCTGCGTGCAAGCTGGCCAAGACATGCACTGAAGCACAAGCAGGGCAAGACATGCATGCAAGCAAAGCCAAAAATCCCAGGACAGTTATCTGAGACGAATGACCCATAGTCTTCCCAAAACAAAAATCCCAGGACAGTTATCTGAGACGGATGACCCATAGTCTTCCCAAGTTAAAAATCCGAGGACAGTTATCTGAGACGGATGACCCATAGTCTTCCCAAGACAAAAATCCTAGGACAGTTATCTGAGACGGATGACCCATAGTCTTCCCAAAACAAAAATCCAGGACAGTTATTTGAGACGGATGACCCATAGTCTTCCCCAAAACAAAAATCCCAGGACAGTTATCTGAGACGGATGACCCATAGTCTTCCCAAGTCAAAAATCCCAGGACAGTTATCTGAGACGGATGACCCATAGTCTTCCAAAAACAAAAATCCCAGGACAGTTATCTGAGACGGATGACCCATAGTCTTCCCAAAACAAAAATCCCAGGACAGTTATCTGAGACGGATGACCCATAGTCTTCCCAAGACAAAAATCCCAGGACAGTTATCTGAGACGAATGACCCATAGTCTTCCAAAAACAAAAATCCAGGACAGTTATCTGAGACGGATGACCCATAGTCTTTCCAAAACAAAAATCCCAGGACAGTTATCTGAGACAGATGACCCATAGTCTTCCCAAGACAAAAATCCTAGGACAGTTATCTGAGACGGATGACCCATAGTCTTCCCATAACAAAAATCCCAGGACAGTTATCTGAGACGGATGTGTTGACACCATAGGAAATTTAGGGTTTAGCGTCTCTGCAAAGCCACATCTACCTATGATGTTGCTAGTCTACTTCAGAGAGCACTGCGCAAAACCTTAATTTACTTAAACCCTGGCAGTAGACTCCATACTCGGAGTCGCGTAATCCTCGCGGGAGCTTATCAATTTACTCAAACCTTCGCTGGAACTCCATTCCTTGGTGCACAGACAGAATCTCGAAATGTTCAGACTGAGAGGCGGGCACTGCTGCAGAACCTGCTTGTTCGACGGCCGAATATATTGCTGCAGAATCGCGGCGTGTAACGACCAAAAGAAAAAAAAGAGTTTAGAAAACTAAACCCTAAAAGGCGGAGCTGGTTAAGGGCGGGAGCCGCCCGAGCGGCGCGGGTGGAAAAAAAAACTGACGTGGCCGATACAAGGCCCCAGTCTCAGTGCCTCCATGCGCACTCCGAGGCCGAAAGATTCGCATCGACCTCAAACGCCCAACCGGCGAGGGTACTCTTGCTGTGCCTTCTTGTGTTTCTTAACTAGCTCTCTTAGAAAGCTGGATAGCTGTGGTTGCTAGTTGAGGAGATTCAAGTCATGACACTTGACAGCTATGGTTGCTATCGTAAAGCGATGGCGTGACCGCAGCTTCGGCGGGTTAGGGCGATGTTGCGTTTCTTAACTAGCTCTCTTAGAAAGCTGGTCGGCAGCATTAACTCTTAAAGTGAAGCGTGTTGCAAGAACGACTGTAAAGAAACAGCACTTGCTTGATCGAAGGAGTGGAAAGTTACGATCTGTAATAGTTGTATGTAAGTGATCTTTTAAAGATTCAAGCCAAAAGAAATAAAACTCTTAAATCTAATGTAATGGGATTCTGTGGGCGGGTGGGGTTTCTTCTAGAAGATAGCTTGACTAGAAATAGCCTGACATGAAATGTTCAAAGTCAGAGCTGCTGAACCCTAAACCCTAAACCCTAAACCCTAAACCCTGAACCCTAAACCCTAAACCCTAAACCCTAAACCCTAAACCCTAAACCCTGAACCTTAAACCCTAAACCCTAAACCCTGAACCCTAAACCCTAAACCCTAATGACAGACCCCACGCCCAAGCTCCGAGCCTTGAAATCTCAAGCCCCGAACTCCGAAGCCCAAGCCCTCTAAGCCAGAAATCCCGGAATGTCTCTCCGCCAACTTCCACTATGGGCTATTAGACCTTATGGGTACCTTAATCTACCCTTAATAGGGTCCTAATAGGGATCTTTAGGGTCTAATAGCCCATAGTGGTTTGGGAATAGAACCAGAGCTCTAACCCCGATTAACCGAAGGGCTTATGAACGAAAAAAAGCACATACCTTACAATGCCCGCGCAGGGAATGAGGAAGGAGGAGTGCACCGCACCGCGCATGCATCTCGTAAGCTCCGAAACGCCTCAATGACGGAAAGGGTTGGGTTTTTAGGGTTCAGGGTTGAACCGAGGGGTATACAGTATACTGAGAACCATAGAGAACAGGCAGGTGAGCTTCGGCATGTTTTGGGTTCTTGTCAAGGCAGCACGGCTTAGGGTCCAGGGTTAAGGGAGCAGGGTTTAGGTTCAGGGTCTAAGCACTTACGGTTCAAGTGCTTGCGAGTTTCAGGGTTTAGGGTTGATTCAGTTGCCGGCAAAGGGATCACTCTAAACCCGAGAACCTAAACCTTAAACCCTAAGCTCTAGCTACTACGCCCTAAGCCCTAAACCCCCAACCCTGAACCCTAAAGCCCAGACCTCGTTTCGGGTAAAGAGCCATTGCACTTAAAAAAACCCAAACCCTCTCTGCAGATCGAAAAGGAGCCCTTAAAACAACAAAAACCCAAAGCCTAAACTCCAAAAAGGGATCTCTGTGGATTTGGGCTCCTAAACCCTAAACCCTAAACCCTCAACCCTAAACTCCAAAAAGGAATCTTTGTGGAGTTGGGCTCCCCCCTACCGAGGCAACCTTCACCTACAAGAACTGCAAGGACCGCCTCCGATGGCCTTAGAGTTCGGTTTAGGGTTTAGGGTTTAGGGGGTTCCTTTTACAGTTTTATGGTATAAGACGGCTGATGGTCAAAATCCTGCAGTACCTTAAAGACCCTAAACTATGGGAATTATGGTATATTCCTTATAATGGGTAATGCAGGATTTTGTCCTTCAACAGTATATCGACTTTGGGGTGCTTATAATACGGATCCTACTATTTAGGCCTACTATATTAGGGTCCCCTAATTTCGGAAACTGCCATATATCCGCAAGATCATCCTGTTCTAGTTACCTAGGATCCCCAGTAGTACCCTTATTCTCTTTTTGTAGATAAAGTTACCCAATACCAAAAAGAGAGGCCTTTTTATTCTTAGCTTACTGGGTATCCTAGTTGCTGTGGCCCCAAACTCGGCGAAGGAAGAAAGCCAGGGCAGGAGGATGACGTGGTTGTTGCTACGGGTTTAGGGCTTAGGGTGTTAAGGGTTAAGGGTTTAGGGTGTTAAGGGTTAAGGCTTTAGGGTTTAGGGTGTTAAGGAACATTTTGTATGATTTTTGCGCATCTAAGCCCCTCTGACAAACCCGTAGCCCTCAGCGAGCTGCAGAAGCCTTCATGAGTTTGCGCCGGCTTCCAAAAGATTGTATTTGGGCTGTACGGTTTGTGGTACTCTAGGCCTCTAAACCCCAACCCCAAAGCCCTTAATCCTTTAAAGAAGCCCTAAACCCTAACCCCAAAGCCCGAGATGCTTTAAAGAAGCCGTAAACCCCATACCATAAATCTTCTCAAAATGCCCTGAACCCTAAACTGTAAAGGCTTTGATTCCGGAGGACTACCATAAATCTTTTCAAAATGCCCTAAACCCTAAACCTAGGCCCTAAACTGTAAAGGCTTTGATGCCGGAGGACGGCCAGGACGATCGAGACATCACCATTGGTTTCAGTGCAGCCTTCGAGGGCTATCCTTTTGACCTACATGCGATCGAGCAGCTTGATAGTGATATCCAGTAACTCTGCATATGCATGCATGTATATATATATATATGTTGTAGTTCTATGTAGGAAGGTTTGTAGGTATGCGTGCATGTATGTATGTATGTATGTATGTATGTATGTATGTATGTAGGTATGCATGCATGTATGTATGTACATATGTATGTATGCATCTACGCATCTACGCATCTACATATTTATGCATCTGTGCATCTATGCATGCATGCTTGCTGGCAAAAGCGTCCCATGTGTACATCTATGTACATATGTGTCTGTATAAATATAAATACTTATGTGTCTGTATAAATATAAATACATATATCTATATATATATATACACATGCATACGGGTGTATATGGATATAGATATGGAAGCACACATTTGTCTTTTCACCGTTTGGAATTGATGTCTGCATAGTTTAGTATCCCTGTGACCATGTTGAGGTTGTTGATGTTGATGATGGTTATGAATGTGTTATAGTTAGGATGAGTATGAGTATGAGGGTTGATGACGGTGATGATGTTACTTTGTTGGAAGCAGCATTTAGTAAAGGATCTTAGGTTTTTGCAGTCCAGCAAGGTTCCGGGCCTCGAACTTGTGGCTGTTTGCGCAAGACCGAAGATCTTTGACAAAACCCCTGTGATTAGCGTGGGGTTGTAGAGAACCCCATCCTTCCCGTGCCCCTAAAGCCCCATACCTGTAACATCGTAAAGCAGAAAAGCTGGGCCCAGGTATGGTGCAGAAGGGGGCGACAACTCTCTCGGATGTCATGGAAGCTTCCGCAATTCGGTCTGCAGGGTGAAGTTTAGGGCTTGGCGATTTAGGGTTTAGGGGTCCAGGGTCTGAGGGTTTAGGTTTAGTTTAGGGTTTTGTGGCGTGGGATCTGGTACGGGGTTGAGACTGGCATCACTGAGTTTCCGTCTCTGGTTCTGTAGTATCTGCGAGGTGTCTGTGTGGGTGTCAAACGTTCGAAGCCTGCGCCGTCCGCAGGAAGCCATCACTCTACCGTTCATTAACAAGAATAACAATGTTGCCAATATGAGCTATACTAAAAATAGCAATGATAAAAACCGTGTTGCGAATATCAATTATACGAAAACTTACCGTTGGTTAGTAGGGAATGGAGGAATGGGGTACAATTATAACTACTATTACTACCATTCTTCCATTCCCTACTAACCGACGGTAAGAAAAGTACCCAGGTAATTCCTTAAATCTTATTAAGGATCCTACTAGGATTTAAGGTATATTCCGTAATTAAGGGATATTGGAGTCTCCGGGCAGGTGTTGTACTAAAACTTACCGTTGGTTAGTAGGGAATGGAGGAACGGGGTACAATTATAACTACTATTACTACCATTCCTCCATTCCCTACTAACCAAAGGTAAGCTATAGGATTATTAAGGCCCCTATATTATAGTACCCTTATAGATCCCTTATAGTAACCCTTATAGACGACCCCTTTATAAGACCCCTTCCATTCCCTAGCAACCAAAGGTTAGAGTTTGGCTCGTGCCCCAGGTGATGCCGATCTTCAGTTCATGGATGCGAACGGCGACAACAAGGTCGTGACGCTGGTGGACGCTGGGCAGAAAGTGAGAAGCTCCCTAAACCCCGTACCCTAGGGATCCTTTTAAAGGGTTACTGTAAGGGATGCTACAAGGGCTCTATAATATGGGGGATTGAATAAGTAGAATAGGGTTTTGCGTCCCACTATACTATAACTGCATAATAAGCAACCCTGTTGATAGTCTGTTTCATCATGCGAACTGGGATTCAGCGGATCGTTAGCTGCCATGTCGATCTTCTCGTCTCGCTTCCAGCTTCGGGCTTCCGAGGCGAGGGTGGATAACCTTGGGCTCACGCTAACTCTTTTCACGCCGAAACAAACGACTGTCGAAAGCGCACTGTCCTCTGGACTAGGCCTAAGCCTACTTGCGTAAGCTCTATCGACACATGTCTGCTGGCTTCTGCCGATCATGGCGGAGCTCAGCTCCGCGAGAGCCATCACGGCTTTGCAAGAAGATTGGCCAGCCTAGGCTTCAACAAACCCCCATATAGAATAGGGAATTATTTAGGCCACTTATGGTAAACCCTGTATCCTAAATCCTAAACCCAGCAGCAAGAGTTACTACAGCCAGCAAGACACCCAGTTCAGCTGCTTGAATCCCGTATGTCCGCCCGACTCCCCGTGCATAAGTGGGACTTCTTCGTAGCTTCGGGCAAGCATAAGTATCAGCCCAACCCTACCTCTAGCCCTATGCCCTCCTCTGTTTCTGGGATCAGGACAACGAGTTGGCAGCCGCGGAAGTCACCAATGTGCGCTTCAGCAATAACTGCGTGGAGCCCCAGACAGCTCAGAAGCAACCTGTAGGATCAGAGTCTGAATCAGAGTCGTTATCACTATCACCTTTACTATACTTTACCATCATCTTCATCATCATCGTAGTTGTCGTCATCATCATGTGGTTATTCATCATGAGCATCATCGGCAGCATCACAGCGTTCGTGACGTGGCAGCACATCCCAAGAGGAGTACACACAATTCCGGTCAGCCCCACACCCAAGCCCGACGTCCATAAACCATTACCCCAAGCCCTAAACCCCGAAGGCCCGAAGGCACTAAACACTGAACCCCTAAACCCTAAGCGCAGAAGCCCTAAACCTAGAACCCCCCAAACCCGAAACCCCGAAGCCTTAATCCTTGAACCCCCCAAACTTTAGAATCCGAAGCCCCGAACCTTGAACCCCCAAACCCGAAACCCCGAAGCCCAAAACCCTGAGCCCCTGAACCCTAAACACCGAAGCCCTCAACCTGGAAAGCCCCCAAACCCTAGAAGCCCTAAACCTTGAAACCTCCCAAACCCGAAACCCCGAAGCCCAAAACCCTGAGCCCCTGAACCCTAAACACCGAAGCCCTCAACCTGGAAAGCCCCCAAACCCTAGAAGCCCTAAACCTTGAACCCCCAAACCCGAAACCCCGAAGCCCAAAACCCTGAGCCCCTGAACCCTAAACACCGAAGCCCTCAACCTGGAAAGCCCCCAAACCCTGAGGGCCCTCCGAAGCCCCAGGTCCGATGAAGAAGGCTCCGGTCAAGGAGTCTTGCAGCGTGACCTTCTTCTACAGGCGGTTTGTTTTTCAGGGTTCCTTTGAGGGTTCCTAGGAGGGTTCGAGAAAGAAAGGCCCTCTAGGTTTTTGTTTAGGAGTTTAGTGTTTGGGGTTTAGGGGTTCGGCTTCTTAGGAATGCTTGTTTTCGGGCATAGGGGCATGCCTAGTAGGCCTAGTATTTTCTTTAAGGGCATGGCATATCAAAACTGTACCAGAAAGCCTAATAAGTCCTGAAGCCCTCTCCACCCCTAGTTGAATACCACTGGTAGTTCAGTTGCTTTTCCCCTTGACCGTAAACCCCAGCTTAGCTGCTGTTGTTTTGACACCCAAAATGTAATCCTGAAGCCGTACACCCTGGTCTAGTTGCTCTTTGCCTAGGACCCAGAGTAGGCCCTTCTTCCCTTTTATAACACCCCTTTAAGCCTCAAAGGGCACCTTTTTTGTTCCTAGGTTACTCTTAGGTCCAGATACCCTTCTCAAGATACTAACCTACTGGGTCTTAGGGTTTAAAATCTAGGGTTCGGGCTGAGGTGCTCTACTACTAGGACCCAGAGTAGGCCCTTATTCCCTTTTTAAGGGTTTAGGTTCCCTTATAACCCCCTTTAAACCAAAAAGGGCACCCTTTTTCTTCCTAGGTTACTCTTGGGTCTAGACTATAGTGAGTTTAAATGATTCAGCTACGCTGCAGGGCCCCAGGGTTCGAATCGTCACTGGCTAAGCCCCAAGCGCCCAAGACCACCCAAGGTACAGGGTGAGGCCCCAAACTGAACTCTTGTGAAAAGTATTTAAATTAAATAGCTATAACCACAGACACCTGAACTCTTGTGAAAAGGATGTAAATTAAATAGCCATAATAAAGAAGCCAAGCTGTTTACTATAATTAGATCCCTACTGTGGTAACGTGAACCTTCAGCCCTAAATCCTAAAAGGAGCCCTTGGAGATCCTTGTTATGGCAACCTAAGCCAAATTCCTTAACAAGAACCCAGCAAAGCCTCTAAACCCCGAAGTCCGAATGCAATGAAGCAAGCACACGCTAAAACCGGAATCTTAAGCCCTAAGCCCTAAACCCTAAGCTTTAAGGCTTGACCCCCAAGCCCCAACACCCTTTGCAGGGACTGTGGCAGCAGCGCCAAAAATGAAGATCGAACAGTGGCTGGTCTTCAGATGTTTTCACGGTCGTGGGGGGCATGAAAGGGAGGGGAGGGTTATGATGTTGCTGTATGGGGCCTTGTGGGATTAAGCAAGCCAGCTTGGCCGACACGGGGAGGGTTTCGGTTTTAGGCCCCCAGTTTGGGTTCTACGTTTCAGGGTTTCAGGGTTTATAAGGGTTTAGGTTTCAGGGTTTAGGGTTTAGGGTTGAGGGTTGCCCACCTGAGTTGATGAAAAAGAAACCCACTCCACTCAGCTGGGTGAGGTGAGCTTTTCGGCCTACTTCATGGAAGAGATGCTGGGCTACAGCCTTGAATACAGCAACGGAGGCCTGTGGATCAAGTACGATTTGGATGGTTGTCAAAATTAGAGTTCCTTTTGGGGGTCCCTGTTATAGTACGGCACCTATTATTTAGGGTACCCAAAAAGGGACCCTAATTTTGACCACTGCCCATTTCGGGTTTAAGGTACAAGTTTTTGGGTTTAGGGGCCGGACACTGGATCAAGTAGGGTTTCGGGTTCGAAATTCAGCGTGCAGGCGCTTGAACACGGAGCCTTAAAACCGTGACTTCTGTCTCACGGACCTCAATCGGGAACTCTTCCCAATGTCAGTAAGCTCTCCATACTGCAGGAATCCCAAAGCCCTAATTCCTGGAGCAAGGTGCCAAAAAAGGCCCTAAACCCTGATCCCTGCAGTCTTTCCGAAGCCTTGGCGCGTTAGGAGGTGAACCCACTTTAGAGAACCCACCTTAAACGGTATCTATCGAAGCATGTCCAACGAGCGCAGGTGGCACCAATACGGACGGATGCGGTGGAACCTTCCGTGCCGCGGTTGTCTTGCGTCTGTAGTTCTATATCGAATCTTTATCTACATGTGCAGGCACATCTCTGAATCTGCAGAACACCAATGTCACCTATATCTATATATATATATATATATATATATGTATGTGTGTATATATATATATATGCACATATGTATATGTATATGTATATATATATATATATATATATGCATACACACACACACATGAATAGCAGCAGGAGCAGCCTAGACCGTTTGGGGGGAGCTTCAAAGCATCCTGAAGCAAGCATTTTCCGAATTCCGAGTGGGCGAAACCCTCAACCCTCAAACGCCACATAACTCTAAGACTGAAACAGGGTTTGGAGGGTTTAGGGTTTAGGGTTTAGGGGTTTAGGGTTTTCGGGTTTAAGGGTTTAGGGGTTTAGGGTTTAGGTTTTCCCAAATCTGACACTCCCAACCCCCAACTCATAATCCCAAGTCCCAGCGCTGGACGTTGACTTTAACTTCGCTCAAAGTTCCGGAGTGAGGCGATGCAAGTCTCAACTTTATCGATGCGAACGATCAATCGCAGAGTCTGGTGCTGGTGGATCCTTGGTTTCAAAGTTTGCAGGGTCCGATTCGCTTGGGGGTGACACGCCCAACGATCTTAACCCTAAACCCTAACCTAAATTCTACGCCATTAAAGAAACAAGAATCGAAAATCCTGAGCCCTTGTATAGAGGCTTCAGTATTACCTTCACTATGTTGGGGGGTTCCTTAGTGTATGTACAGCATAATGGGCCCCAAAACCCTATTCTAATTGTTGAGGCCCCTATATATCGTACCCAGAATGATCCCTTATAGCAGCCCCTTAAAGACCCCTGTAAAGGAGCCCCCATAGATCCCTTGAAAAAGAGTATGGAGGCCCCTATCATAGAAATCTGTGGCATGGCTGAGGACAACAATGGCCCAGCCGCAGAAGTCAGCAACTTCCGCTTCAGCAAAAACTGTGGCTCGGCTCACAGGGCTCAGGGCTCAGGGTTTAGGGTTTAGGGCTCGGGTTCCTGGGGTTCTGGTTAGTGCAAAAACTACGGCTCGGTCGCCGTGTGTTTGAATTAGGGTTGGGGTTAGATACTGCCCCCATACGGTAAGAGTAGTAAATTAGCAGGAAGTAGGTTTGCTTTTGCTGCAAGCTAAGGTAGTAAAAAATACAATAAGAGTTTATACTAGGGCTACTATAAAGGTCCTAATATGTCGCTCGGTCGCCGTGGCTCATAAAAAGGTGACCTTTAAGGGTTTAGGGTTGAGGCTTATCTTTTGTGGTTTCTTAACAAAAGGGCCTTTAAGGGGTTTAGGATTTAGGGTTGAGGCTTAGGGTTTGGGGCTTCTGAATAGAGGAGCCTTCCTGTGTTCCTCTAAGGGTTCCTGTAAGGGTTCTTCGAAGGGTTCCTTGGAGGGATCTATAGTAGGGGTCCATGATAGCATAGGACTTTCATAATTAATTGCCAATACTTCTCTCCTTGTTATGACGATAGGAGAATAGACCACCAAAAAAACCATTCCAGTTATTGAGGCCCCTGCAGTAGGGTTTAGGGTTTGTGCTTGTGCGATGGGCAAGCATCGAACCCTACACTAACCTGAACCCTAAATACTAAAGCCCTACACCCTAAACTCCCAAACGCCTAAACCCTAGACCCTTATAGATCCTTTATATGATACCTTATAGGGTTCCTTTGAGGAACCGCTGAACTTCGAACCCTAAACTTAAAGGACTCTACAGGGTCGTGGGCTAGGCTTTAGCGATTTAGAGGTCGGTGAGTGTGGGGCTAGGAAGTTGCCGTTTGCGGTTGAAGGGTTTAGGGTCCAGGGTTTAGGGTTCTCCTCAGTGCTTCCGAAGGTTCCCAAAGAATCCTTCGGCTAAGGAGATCATACTTGAAACTCCCACGGGCAAACAGGGAGGACAAGGATTCAAAATTGACTGCGCTAGAGGTTTGGGTTTAGGGCTTAGGGTAGGGAGGGTTCTCAGCAAAACTCTTGCCTGGGTTCGAGGGCCCTGTATTTCAGAGGGCCCGGTAGTCGACCTGCATCAGTCGAAGAGACTTTAAGCAGCTGTTGTATCTTGCTAGGAAGCCCAAAGGACATGGTGACACCGTTTTTTGCTAATAGCAGCACCATACTGCAATCCAAAGTAGAATCTACATCCTATGTACACTCACATGGCCCGGTTATCCTAAAAGCTAACCACCCTAAAACCCTAAACCCTAAACCCTTCGCTCGTGTGGTTGCAGGTCCCATGAAGCAGGTGACGCTTCCGACGGTGGCCAACGTGAAGCCGGCCGCCTTGCCGCAAGACGATCAGCTACTGCTTGCATAACTTCGTCATAGTTGGGTAGCATTTTACATGTTTATGGAGGCGGCGCCTGCACGGGGCCGTGCGGTGGAGCACATTTTGTACTGGGCTGGGGTGGGGGTGGGGTGGGGGGGGTGGGGGGGGTGGGGGGGTGGGGTGGGGGGGTGGGGTGGGGGGGTGGGGTGGGGTGTAATGACGTTCTGGTGCGACAACAACAACAACAAAGTACTACTAGTACTACTGCTGCGTTGTGCTCAGGCCTCGAAATTGCGCTTGTTGTGCTCAGGCCCCGAAAGCAGAAATCCAAGTAGGCAGTAGGGTCCCAAATCTCTTGCGGGGGGGTGAGGGGGTGGGGTGGGGGGGGTGGGGTGGGGGGGTGGGGTGGGGGGGTGGGGGGGCGGGGTGGGGTGTAATGACGTTCTTGTGCGACAACAACAACGACAACAACAAGGTAACAACAAGGACAACAAAGTGCTACTAGTACTACTGCTGTGCATTGTGGCGCCGACATATCGGCACTGCAAGTCTGCTGCAGCACTTGGGGGCTCTCGCAAAGGCTGCCTGAAAAGATCATCCAGCTCTGTTATCCTTCTTCTTTGGGCCTCCCATTCACACAAGGTTAGGGTTTCAAGATTTAGGACTTCTGTGACTATCCCTGAAGCCTACACAATGCCCTAAAGATCGTTCTCCAATAAAGTTCTGAAGAAATAACTCCAAGACTGAAATCCCCAGCCATGAAAACCCACAGCAGGCCTCCCAAAACTAAAGATGCTTACAGCGAAAAACGCGCCCCCGCTGTGGAGAGAGCACGATGTTGAAACCAAAAGTCTTCGCGGCGATCCCTGACAAATAGCAGTAGCTGCAAAAAGAGAACTTGAAAACCCAAGATGCTCACAGTCCAAAACGCGCCCGCGCTGTGGCGAGAGCACGATTTTGCAGCAAAAAAAATACCGAAACTTTGAATATTGAAGACCCTGCGAAAAAAAAGCCTTGAAAATGCACACAAACGCATGGGAAAATTGCATTTTCGCAAAAAGTTCCTTTCAGCTTCTAGTGTTTTCGGCACCTGCGAAAGCTCTTGATCTCAACAAAACGCGCGTTTCGCTCGAGTTTTGGCCTCGCCGCTGTCTGCCGCCAACAAAAAAATGTCTCCCAGCGCACGGCCCCGTACAGGCGCCGGCACCATGTTTATGGGTACTTAAACCCAATAAGGAGTGAAAATTTGAATTTGTAATCCTATCCCAACCATGAACTAGATAAATGGTTACGGACTATGATAAGGTCTCTGCATGAAGTCCAATATGGGTGGTTGTCAAAATTAGGGTACCTTTTTGGGTCCCTTATATAGTACGGCACCTATTATTTGGGGTACCCAAAACGGGACGATAGTTTTGACAACCACCCATCTAATGGCTTCGGTTGCGAACTATGATAAGGTCTTTCCATAAGGTTTACTGTAAGGGTTTCGGTTACAGGCCTGGGCAGGAGAGCTTTCCTTCGCGTTTGGGGTTCTGGACCATAAACCCCTTTCCAGTGCTCTTAACCCAGAAACCTTGAAATCCTAAACCCCGAAAACCGGAAACCCCAAACCGCTAATCCTGGATACTGAAGCCCCTTACAAAACCACAGCCGAAGAAGCTACTACAGGGGCCTAAATGATTACAAAAACTATTTTGGGGTTTTTTATGATAATAATAGTAGTGCATACTACCCCCGAAACCCGCCCTATTCTAATTATTAAGGCATCTAATATACGACCCTACAATAGATCCCTTGTAGCCCTTATAGAACCCCTTACAGGAAACCTTACACAGACCCCTCTCAAGGAGCGTTTTCACGAAAGACCCGAAGAAGCTGAGGAATCACCTACACTATTTTGGGGTTCCTTATTCTATTTCTAGTATATTATACCCCAAAGCCCTATTCTAATTATTATAAGGATTGGTCCAAGCCACTGGTCTCCGTGATGACAGCACTGAGCAGCCCGATGCACTCCGAGGGCCCGCACTTCGGACGCAGGGGTTAGGGTTTTAGGGTTTAGGGTTTGGGTTTTAGGGTTTAGGGTTTTGACGGTTTAGGGTTTAGGTTTTAGGTTGAAGCAGTTTTTCGGTCTGCATGTTTTTTTGAGTAAGTTTGTTTTACGCCGGTTTCACTCTTCACATAGCATTGAAAACATTAGAATGCTTCAGCCTGTTGCGATTTCTTCTTTGTGTGTATGCCCTGGGCCTTAGGATTTTGGCCAGTCGTTAGGTGATCAGAGTTTCCGTCAGGAGTTTAGGAATTAGGGCTCATGGTGCTGACTGTCGACTCTAGGGGTTGCGGTTGACGGCTTAGCTCTGGAGGGGTTTAGGGTTTGCAGCTATTCGGAGATGTGGGTTGTTCCCTGAATTAGGGTCCTTAAGATGGTTCCCAGCAGACGGCTGCGCTCCAATCAATCAAGGGGACCCTAACCTTGATTTGGGCAGTTTTCAAAATTCTGGTCCCTTCTTGGGTCCTTATTATAGTACGGCACCTAGTATGTAGGGTACCCAAAAAGGGACCATAATTCTGACAACCGCCCATTTAGGCATCACTCCATGTGACACTCTGTTCTTTTCCTTCACCTTACGTCTTTTTTTTTTGGGGGGGGGGGGGGTATTCAGGAAGGCTGAGTAATAGAAAAGGGCATGTGCGTATGGGGAATTTTGATCACTGCAAAACCCTATTAGAACCAGTGAGGCGCCTGTATCGGAACTCTCAAAGAACCTTTCTACATCCCTAAGGGTCCAAAGGACCCAAGAATTAGGTACTCGGTTGAAGGATAGTAGTTATGTAGGTTGCTATTTTGAAGAGTATATGATAACCAGGTACTTGGACCCCTGGGGTATTGAAAGCCTCAACCCAGACACCCTCCGAAGGTGTTCCCAGGGATCCATGAACCCGAAGTCCCCGAAGCGTAAAATCCGAAGCCCCCAATCCCAAACCTTCCATCGGAAGCCCCAAAACCCAACCAAACCCTGAACCCGACATCCGAACCAGGAAACTTGGTAAGTAGGTTATAAGTAGGGTGATAATCGGCGCAACTATTTCATTTAGGGTACTTATAACAGGTTATAAGTACCCTAAATGGAAGTAGTTACCCCAATGATAACCCTACTTATAACCTCCCCTGGGCCTCCAAGTAGGCCCTTCTCCCAAGGATCCAAAATATCTTGGATGCGAGCAACAACAACTACGCAGACTTCGGAGGCAGACTTTTGGGTTCCTTTTGAGGACTAGGACCCAGAGTAGGCCCGTATTCCCTTTTTTAGGGTATAGGTTCCCTTTTCACCCCCTTTAAACCAAAAAGGGCACCCTTTTTGTATTTTAGTGTTTAGCTAGGATGCCCAGTAGTACCCTTATTCCTTTTTTGTAGTCCTAGGTTCCTTATAAAGTCACCCAATACCAAAAAGAGAGGCCTTTTTATTCTTAGGTTGCTGGGTATCCTAGTTGAGGAGGTCATTGACAGACGAAGGAGGTCCATCAAGGGCCGCAATTTTTTACAGGGTGCTTTTCAGGGTTTTTGATAGAGGGAATTATAGGGATCTCTGGTATATACGAAGTCTCGATTGGCACTTTGCCTTGTAGGGCTTTTGGGGTTTGGGATTCAGTTACAAGGGCCCCCTAAACCCTAAACCCTAAACCCTAAACCCTAAACCCTAAACCCTAAACCCTAAACCCTAAACCCTAAACCCTAAACCCTAAACCCTAAACCCTAAACCCTAAACCCTGTTCTATGGGAGTCCTCGGCTTGAGGTTGGGCTTAGGGTTCATAGGGTCTAGGGTTCACGGCTGTGTGGGTTTTGGGGTCTGAAGGTTTAGGTTTTTGAGAGCCATTGTTGGGTTTAGGGTTCAGGGTTTAGGGTTTAGGGTTTAGGGACTGCCCTTTGCTTTTATCGACCTCCACTATCTCGAACCTGGAAGTTGCAAGACGTAAACCTCCAACTAAAGCCGTCAACCCTACTTGAAAACCTGGACCTTAACCTCGAAAAACCCTCCAACAAATCCCTGGACTCGCGCCACTCTCCAGCAGAACTCTGCAGACTTTGTCATAGTTGGGTAGCATGTTGCATGTTTATGGGTACTTAAACCCACTAAGGAATACAACTGAATAGTTTTATTACGGTCCCAACTATGAGCTATTGCAGTGCTGCAGGTACGGATTGGACCTTTCCCACCTGGGTCGTGCCTCTTGGTTGACCCTAAAACCCTAAACCCCATAAACCTCAAAACCCCTACAGTAAACCCCGAAACCCTAAACCCCTAAACCCCATAACCCCATAAACCTCAAAACCCCTAAACCCCATATCCCGCTAAACCCCTAAACCCCTAAACCGCTAAACCCCTAAACCCTAAATATAGCCTAAACCTTTGTCATAGTTGGGCAACATTTTACATTTTTATGGTTACTTAAACCCAATAAGGAATAGAAATTTAAATCTTTAATCCTATCCCAACCATGAACTAGAAACCATAAGCCCCACAGCCTAAACCGACTAGGGGGACTCCTTCGCTGGCTCTAAGCCCGGGTGTTTTCAGCGCCCAAAATCTCAAACGCCGCAGCCCTTAAGCCTCTGTAACCCTAGGGATCAAAGTTTAGGGTTTAGGGTTTGGGGTTTAGGTTAAGCGTCATTAAGCCTGGCGATCAAAATAGCCCAAAAGCCTCTTTGGGCCCGAAAGCCCTAATATATGAGTCCTTAGATCCCCAAGGGTAAGGCACCTAGGATGTTCGAGTGTCAGGACTTCTGTGCCGCGCAGCGGCTGGAGCACTGCCTGAGACCAGGCAGGCAACCCAAGCGCGGAGTAAGCAATGCTCCAGGTTGGTGCGAGAATCACCCAGAAAGTCCTCAGGAGTCCCATTGGCGTCCGGTTGGGTGGAGCCTTGCGTGCGTGTATGTCATTCCTTGTGGCGCAGCCTTTGCGCAAGCCCTACTTGCTTCGTGAGGCAGAACTGCACAACGTTTAATTGCGGTGCAAACGCACAGCAAAGCGACACCTCGTAAGATTGCAGCCGTGATTTCCCGTTCGACATGCCTTTGCATTGCAGGAGCGCCGACATTGCCTTTGCCCTCCTCAAGTGCTTTGAACCCATTGGCAAGACAGATTGCGCAAAATCCGTGGGCCTGCTCCTGAGCTCTTCTCCGCGTGCAACATACCTCCATTGTGGCTGCTCGCATGCCAGAAGCGGGCGGACTGCAGGGCAGCTGAGCGCTACCTGCAAGAGTCGTTACGTGCTGACGTTTCGGCTTAACAGCATGCGCTGGAACCAGCCATGCTGCCCATGAAGGTGCACCCCCAAGTGGAAGAGTTTACCCGGCATCATGATGGCCAACCCAAATTTCGGCGGCCCATCTTGGCCATCGTGGGGGCCACACGATTGAGAAAAATCTGTTTTCGCAAGACATGTCTTGCGCAGGATCGGTGAACAGCTGAACCTGGCTGACTTGTTAGAAATCAGCGTGGGGGACTCCGAACAGATGGATTTGGCGGAATTCGACCGCCGAATCCATTGTGGGGTCATCCTAGACGGGGTTGGTGATGCCCTTTTCTTGAAGCGGCACCGGGAGACCTTGCAAGGTCGTCCCAAGATGGTCAAGGGCGGCAACCCCGCACATAGGCACGCCCTTGTTGGGGCCAAACGGTGCGGATTTTCCCAATGTGTGTTTTTGCCCGTCATGTATATTCTAGTTTCCCAGTGTTGGCTTGCATATTTTACCATCTCTGTGGGTTGCGCTCATATCTTTACAAGATGTCTTCATCCCATCCCCACTGTGTTGGTTTCCCTGGGGCGGGGTCGTTCAAGCAAGGCTTTGCGAGCTCGATGATGCCTGGGCCCTGGGACTGTCGACTGTCGTTGCCGGATGTTTGAGCATGTCGCATCAGCTTGCTCTGGCAGATCTCCGGTTTCAGGAGCTTGAGTTCAATTTTCGTGGTAGAACACAGCAAAGGCATCACGGCCGAAGACAGGGACGGAGCTGATCCGGCTCACGAGAGACAGCTTTCGAAGGCCCAAAAACGAAGGCTGACTCCCGAGCTCCGCTTACGAGGCAGTTGACGACATCCCCTCCGCCGTGCCGAGGGGGCAGCGGCACCGGCGTTGAGAAAAAGACGGGCTTGCGCACTTGAAGGCATTTCCATAGATGCTGTGGCCGAGGAAGACCGATTCCAGCGGTTCTTAGAACGCTTCTCGTGTCGTGTGATAACCTTCTCCCTCTAAGCTGCTTGCGGATGCGCTTTAGAGGCCCCTGCGTTACTCGCAAGCTTCACAGACCCGAAGAACAGTAGTGGCTCATAAGACTCATAGAGGTAAGCGCAGAACTCTGCGTTATACACAGTTCCGAAACAGTACACACCATGTACCGCGATGCAAGTCTTGCATGACGATGCTTTGTCGGAAGACGTCCACAGCATCTTGGTGTCGGCAGCTGAGGCCTTTCCACCGGTTCGGGTTGTGCCATCAACGAGTATTGCAGATGTTGGCTCGGGCCGGGGGGCCACTACAAACTCAGAAAACAAACATTACCTATAGTCTGCATTGTAGTTCCTTTTTCTGGTTTAACCAATTTTATATTAAGGACCCAGAAAAGGAAACCCCAAAAAGGAACTACAATGGAGACTATAGGTAGGAACATAGTGAGAACAAACACTTGCAAAACATTGGAGATGGTGTGCAGCCCAGGCAGGGTTTTTGCGTATTCCCTAATGTTTTGTACCTACCTTTTGCATACTTGCCTGGTCTCTCTTTGCTCTGCCCCCCCCATGCCTTGATCACTCCGTTTTCCCATCCTGCGGGGTTCTGGCCTCTACCCTGCCCCGGCTCGGGCTGCCCCTCTCCTGCAGAAGGCCCTGTAAACTGTAAACCCGAGTTCAGCCCCTTGTTCTGGCCCGTCCTGCGAATTGTCTGGTGGGCCAGGGGAGCCCTTCAATCGCCCTCAAAAAATATTGGGAAAACATGCAGAACTAAATTGGAAATATGTTGGTCAAACGAGCGCACGACCTATGGATTCGACCACCCTCTGTCTGCATAATTCTTCGTCAGTTGACGTCGTGGCAACCTTCGACCTCAGTGCACCAAGCTTGGGCCGCTTGGAAACCGAGCACTGGTTATCCAACAGGGAGAAGGTGATTCTTCGCCGTGGATCGCCACTACGACGTCATTGCCGATCGCATTTTACCTTGCCTTCCGCAGGCTCTTGCGCAGACGCAGTCTTTCTGATAGTCTATTCTAGCTCAATGCCGTTTTGAACAAGCACAGATCGACGAGACGAAAGTCGTCGTGGTCTTGGAGCCCACCAAGATGGATCGCGGTCGGCTGTCCCCAACGTCCGCAACCACATATTCCCGATCCACGGCCTTCAGGGTTATATACTTCCCTATGCGTCGATGGGACCCGACGGCACGAGGCCAAATCTTTCGTGGTTGTGCGGATTAAAAGCACGCCGTGGATTACTACGTCCGCCCCGGTCTTGTTGCAAGTCCGACGGCTAAAGACACCCGTGCCAAGACTTACGAATGCCATGATTGCAAAAAGTGGGCAGAAAACATGGCAGCCCCCAAGGATCCCTTAAAAGAGCCCTTATACTTCCCTCTAAAGGAAACCCGAGACCCTAAAATCCTAAAGGCCAAAAATTTTAAACCCCAAACGGTAAACTTAAGCCAGTGTAAACCCTAGACCCATAATTACCCTACAACCTAAACTGACCCGGCAAACCCTTAAAATCTTAAAACCCTGAAACCCTAAACCCAAACCTAAACCCTGAAACAAGGTTCGACATGCAAAGCACGATTCAAATCGCCGGCTTCGAGATGAAAGCTGCCTCTGCCGTGTCTCGACAGAGTTCGGGGGTTTTGGGGTTTAGGGCTTCCTTTAAAAGGACCCTATGACTCTAAGGGTTCGTTTACGGGATCTGATGTGGGTTCCATATCTGCTGTTGGGCTTTGGGTTTGGTGGGTTAAAAGGTTCAGGATTCTGCATCTCGGGTTCAACGCGTAGTCTTAGTGTTTCGGTTTTAGGGCGTGCTGGGGTTCAGGGTTTAGAGTTGGAAGCAGGGTGTAGGGCTTCGGGCTTAGAGTGGGGGTTCAGGGTTTAGTGTGACAGAGTTGGACGGAAACGCTCGCACCGAGTTTAACATTTTCTCGTCCAACTAGCATATAATATACATATTGTCGTATATGTGTATACATAACTTGGTAACGGTACAAGATACTGCCACGACTGCTGCGACGAACGAAGCTACGTGATGATGTCTGCGAAATGTCAGGTTTCTATTAACTGTATGTCGTCCTCAAAGCCGAAACCCTGAGCCTTCTCAATCGCTAAACGT
Organism: Symbiodinium sp. CCMP2592; assembly: GCA_905221615.1. Lineage (NCBI taxonomy): Eukaryota > Dinophyceae > Suessiales > Symbiodiniaceae > Symbiodinium > Symbiodinium sp. CCMP2592. The sequence goes on along the minus strand of CAJNDT010001890.1, from coordinate 829,972 downwards.
TAAGCTCTATAAGCCTTAAACCCTAAACCGGCCTTTTTCCTGCTAGATCTAAAGCCCGAAACCCTGAACCCTGAAGCCTGCAACCCTAACCCCCAAGCCCTAAACCCAAAACCCCTGTTGTTTTTGTTTCATCAGGCGGGGAGCCCGAAGCTGTTTGCTGTGAGCTTCGGGGACGACTCCACTGCTGGCCCGTGGCAGCCAGTGACTTGTCTCGAAGTAATTTTGGGTTCTGAAAGGTTTAGGGTTTTGGGCCGAGGGTCTAAAGGGCTCAAGGTCTTGGGTTTCGGATCTCAGTGATTGAGGCTTTCGGGATTGGGGTCTAGGGTTGTTTAGGGGTTCTGCATGGGGATTTCGGTTCTTTGCGCAAACCTCGGCATTTTTGCGCAGAGGTTTGAGGGTTTAAAGTTTGGGTTGTTTGGCTTCGTCGTGTGTAAAGTTTGTGTTTCAGACTTTAGTGTTCCCACAATGCCGATGCGATTTGTTTTGGTCGTACATGAGGTTTCTTGGGCCTCCAACTTGCCGTCCCGCCTCGGAAATTGTGTTGTATAGCAAGCCCAGTATCCAGTAACGTGCAGGAGAATCAGTACAAAAAACTTTCATCTTGAGGAAAATTGCTTTGCTTTGGAGTATCGGGATCTCTGGGCAGGTGGACACCTTCCGCATCCATGCTGAGTGGAACGGGGTGAAGCGCTGGCCATTCCCGGGCTCCTATGCAGGAGCATCGTATGTGCAACCATCGCAACAATGCTCACAGTTATTAACATTGCAGAAAATGAGTTATAGCGACACTTATAGTATGACTAGGGCCTATAGGGCTTAACTATAATGAGGAAATGACCAGGGTATATGCATCGACTGCATTGGCACAATGCCACAGTAGCATTGGTAGGAATCAGAATGGTAATGAATCCCCCAAAAACCTTAAACCCCAAACCCTAAACCCCCAACTCCTCAGCCCTAAACCCCTTAACCCTAAACTCACCAACACTAGCACAGAACGACTTGAGCTCCACGAGGCTGAGACGTGTCGCCATCTACCTGAGGGTTTAGGGTTTAGGGTTGGCTCATTCACAGGTTTCCCTTGCGCCTTCAACCCGATATCCCAAAACTCTAGAAGCCTAAACCCGATTCTGTTATATACGGTTGCTGAACAACCTTTTAGGCTCCATGAACATTTGGGATGATGGGAGTATCTCGTAGGACTCCAGTCGACGGTTGTGTATCGTTCCTAAGGTGTATAAGTTAAGGGTTTACAATGGTTCCACCATGGGATGTTACTGTTGGTGGTTTCGTGTGGGGGCCAGGGAGTTTAGAGTTTGCAGGGTTCAGGGTCCCTTTAATTGGGGTATGTCGCTTCCCTTGTCCGGTACTGAATGATTCTTCTTTCAGGTGCGAAGCCGCTCTTGTTTCCACCCAAAGTCCTTAGTAAAGAGATCTGATCCCGATCATCCCGAAACACTACACTTGAAATCCCAAACCCTAACCCTAAACCTCATAGTAAGATCCTGGAGGACGCTTCTGGAAGATCAGCGTGCAAGAGACTTTTGATGGCTCCGCTGTGGCCTCAGAGAGCCCCCGGTCAGTCTACTCTTCTCATAGCCACGGTTCTGGGTTTGGGGTTTCGCCCAGACACTCCAACACCGTCTGGATAACGAACATACCCCAAACCATGGTAAGGATCGCCCAGGAACTTTCACGGATATTCCTTAATGATTGCCCCGCGGCTGGGAGTTTCCGCAAATAATGGGTACCTTATTTTGGGGTTCTTACAATCAGGATCCTGTCATTTAGGGTACTATATTAGGCTCTTTGAAGAAGGCAGGGTGCCCCAGGCGCCCGGAAACGCTTGGCATGCCAGGCCCCGACCATCGACTACATGCGCTTCTACCCGCCGGAAGGTGCAAGCGCATTCGACGCCAACATTTTCTTGAGGGTCCCACTTTGTAGAGTCGTGGGATGTAGCCACATTGGTGTGTGTGTGTGTGTGTGTGCACGTCTTTGTATATAACCTACATACATACCGGGCTTTTGGGTTTTGGGCTGCTTTTGGAGGTGCCCTGAACGAGCGGCCGCCGGCCTCCTCGAAAGCACCGATGTACAACACTGTGAAGGTGAAGATGGGCGCCTCGGAACCTAAACCCTAGTAGTAGAGTAGGCAACCCTTATATAACCTTTTTTGGGTAGTATAGATATCACCTTTTTGGGTAGTATAGTCCCTATATAATCCCTATAAAGCCAAAATGGTTAACCTTCAGTTCCCCATGATACCCGACAAGTAGGAAACGCGTGGTCCAAGTCCAAGAGACTCCAATACACCTTAATTAGGGAATATGCCTTGAATTATAGTAGGATCCCCTAAACCCTAAACCCTAAACCCTAAACCCTAAACCCTAAACCGATTTAAGGCATACTCCTGAGTTGGGGGATATTGGGGTCTCTGGGGGCTTGGGGTTGCAGGGCTTAGGGCTTTATGTGCCTCGCACCTTCAAGGACCTGGGAAGGTGGCACGAAGGTAGTTAGGTAGGATCCTAAACCCTGAACCCAAACCCGTAAATCCTAAACCCTAAACCCAAGCCCCTAAATCCTAAACCCTAAACCCAAGCCCCTATAAATCCTAAAGCCCAAACCCAAGTCTGCTTTTGGCATAGTGACTACTGATCAGGCGAGAAGGCGCCGGAGGCTGGCCTTCAAAACCTGATCATCATGGATATCGTGGCCTTCGATGCATCAGGCGCCGAGGGTTTTGGGTTTTGGGCTTAGGATTTCGGCGTCTAGGGTCTAGGGCGTTAGGGCTTTAGGGCTTAGGATTTCGGGTGTTGGATTTGGGCGTAGGATTTGGGGTTTGTGCTTAGAATTTAGGTTCCAGAGCTTGAGCAGTGCCCACGGAAAATATTGGCATGCTGTCTCAGTGTATGCATGGACACTCCAACCCTTCATCCTGAACCTGCCAAGCCGACAGGTAACCAATTGCGGATCATGGAGCTCCACATCCTTGCGGACAAGAATGGTGCAGATGCCATTGCTTCGGGAACCTACACAGGCCGCGCGGCACCATTCTTCACGATGATGGTCGTACTGAAGCCGAGCACTCGTTCCCGACTTGTTCCTATTGTTGAAGGTGATGATGGCTGTCGTGATTCTGGTGATGATGCTGTTGCCGTCGTGTTCTACGTCTAGCAGCTACTAGCAGCTAACACTACACCATGTCGACTACCCTTACGGCTGCTGCTGCTCCAGTTACTGCTACTGCCGCTGCTCTTGCTCGACCACGACTACAACGACTACGACTACGTCGACTACCACTACGAAAACGACGACTCGACTGGGACTGTGGATTGCGGCTGTGGCTGCGGCTGATGATGTTGCTGCCGACAAAGCTTCTGCTACTGCTGCCGGTTCAGGTGCTGCTACGACTTCGACTGCCAATCTTCGTTGTCATTAGTCCTGCTGGTATGACGATGATTCTTCTCCTCTGATTCTTTCCGCTGGCACTCTCTCTGTCTCTCTCTGTCTCTCTGTCTCTCTGGTCTCTCTGTCTCTCTGTCTCTCTGTCTCTCTGTCTCTCTGTCTCTCTGTCTCTCTGTCTCTCTGTCTCTCTCTCTCTCTCTCTCTCTCGGTCTCTCTCGATCTTTCGGGGTCTCTCTCGATCTTTCCGGGTCTCTCTCGATCTTTCCGGGTCTCTCTCGGTCTTTTTCGGTGTTCCCAGACCATTGACTTCAAAGTTTCCAAGGCCAATATAGCGGCCTACATTAGAATAAGGTTTTGGGGCCCACTGTACTATACTTATAATAAGGAGCACTCAAATAGTATAGGTATTTATTAAGGCCCCTATCGTATTTGGCCCATTATATGAAACTTAAAATAAGGAGCCCCTCAAATAGTATAGGTATTTATTAAGGCCCCATATCATAAAACCCTACTGTAGATCCCTTATAGACCCCTTTAAGGACCCCTTTAAAGGAACCCCTATCGTGTTTGTTCGGAGGCGGCATGGCCATGGAGGCCCTCACCGACGGCTCCCACACGACGTTGGGGGATGGCGGCTGGGCCCCTCGACGCCGGACAAAAGACTCCACGAGAAATAGCCATGTTGGTTTAGGGTTTAGGGTTTAGGGTTTAGGGTTCAGGGTTCAGGGTTTAGGGTTCAGGGTTTAGGGTTTAGGGTTCAGGGTTTAGGGTTTAGGGTTTCGGGGCATTAGCCATACGTACTTGGAGGCCCAGGGGGCTTAGTAAGCAGGTTAGAAGTAGGGTTATAAGTACCCTAAATGGAGTTACCCCAATCATAATTATAGATTGTAACCCTGCTTATAACCTACTTACTACGTCCCTGGGCCTCCAAGTAGATTTGCCGTAGCCATCGGCATCCATCGGAGTATTGGTGTTCCCGATCAGCATCATTCCTTCGTCGTCGTAGGCTTTCGAAGCGGTCGGAGTCAGAGCTTGAGCGTTGTCCACAGTAGAAGCCCCTTACAGGTAGGTAGTTCCTCTTCCATAGTACTCCCATAAGACCCCCTTTACCTTCTAGGAGTAGTATGGGAGGCTTATGGGAAACTACCCACCTTATAACTACCCACCCGTTTGGGGTGTCGCAGCATCCCTCCTAGGATGCCCAGTAGTACCCTTATTCCCTTTTTGTAGTCCTAGGTTCCTTATAAAGTTACCCAATACCAAAAAGAGAGGCCTTTTTATTCTTAGGTTACTGGGTATCCTAGACAGTGACAAGGGCAACGAACAGCAATAACAGCGCCGACAACGACAACAACTACAGTCATGTGGGTGGTTGTCAAAAATAGGGCCCCTTTTGGGTACCCTAAATAATAGGTGCCGTATTGTAATAGGGACCCAAACAGGGACCCTAATTTTGACAACCGCCCATGCGCACCAAGCACTTCAACACTTTTTTTGAGTCGTGGCTAGCATTTCATATCTGACACTCGGTGCAAGAATACCAGGCCGCTAAGACTTTGGACATCATGCCGCCGGAAACCCAAAGTGTGCCGTAGATGTTGCATGATGCTTACTTCGCAAGGCGCTGTTCGACATGCATAGAGCATTCCCTAGCACATAAAAACTGCCATGCATCCGTTCCGAAGTCTCGAAACCCATGAACCACGGACAGCGTAAACCCTCAACTTCCCTAAAGACACGCTGAGCTCTGAAAACTCCCCTCAACTCTGAGGCCTGATCCCCTAAACCCTGAACATTAAACCCTACTTAGAGGCCCAGGGGACTTAGTAAGTAGGTTAGAAGTAGGGTTATAAGTACCCTAAGTGGAGTTACCCCAATTGTAACCCTACTTATAACCTACTTACTAAGTCCCCTGGGCCTCCAAGTATGGCTAATGTCCCGAAACCCTAAACCCTTAACCCTGAACCCTAAACCCTAAACCCTGAACATTAAACCATAAGCCGACTCATTAATCTGAAGCTCCAGGTGAACGGAGAGCGGGGCCGCGACCCGCACATCGGCGCCTCGTCTGGAAAACCTTGGCGGGCCAGCTTCCTATCTAGTCTCGACTGATACAGGAGCTTTCGAAAAAAGGGTACCCTATGTCGTGGTCATTATAGTCAGGGTCCAACTATTTAGGATAATTACCATATAAGGGTCCTTTATTTTCGGAAACCACCCACATCAAGGTCTTTGGTCCAAATCATACTTCCCATCCCTGTATGCTTATTTTGAAGCTTGCTTGGCTCTAGGTTTTCGGGCTCTACTTAGGTTTTTGTTGCCTTTTTGAGGTGTCCACGGCATCACCAGCGCGGGGACTGAGCTTTTGGAGATCGTGGCCGACGGCGACATCGTCCGCTTGCAGGCCCTTCGTACAGGAACCCAAAGACTCCAATATTTTACTTAATTATGGAATATGCCTTAAATTACAGTAGGATCCCGAATATGATTTCAGGTATATTCTTTAATTCAGGGATATGGGAGTCTCTGGGAATGCACCTTTAGATCATATACGAGTGTCCCTTAAATCCCAATATCAAGGTCAGAGGTATTGGGCTCTCAGGGATGAGCTTTGCGAGGGCTTCAGGTAAGGGCTTTTCAAGAGTTCTTGAGGGTTTCTTACAAGGGTAGAGTAACGGACTTGTTCCGGTAGCCTCAACCTCTATAAAGCCCATATCCCTACTGAGGCCTGAGAAAGCATGTTAGCATCAGCACCCTGAGAGACCCCGTAACGGTAGATTCAATCCGGTGAAGGTGGACTTCTGTCGAAAGAACGACGCAGCCTGGCAGCACTTCTCCGGGGTTTCGGGTAAGCCCCAAACCATTTAGGGTTTAGAGTTTAGGGTTTAGGGTTATAATCCCCAAACCCTAGACCTGGAAGCCCGAGACTTCGCCAACCCTGGAGCCCCAGAAGCCTAAACCCTAAAAGCCGCAAGCTCTAAGTTTTTGAGCCTAAGCCTAAGCCTCAAACCTACAGCCTCAGACCTTTTGAGCCCTAAGCCTCAAACCCTTGAGCCTAAACCCTAAAGCCCGAACCCCTAACCTCCTAAACCCCTAAACCAAACCCCTTAACCGGGTGGCAATTCGGGAAACTTTCATTTCCCGTTGTGGTTCCTATAGAGGTACCTCATAAATACGTTGCAGAGCCCCAAAACTACAACCCAGTTAAACCCTCTAAGCCCTAAATCCTGGATTTCCCCACGCAGATCCAGGCACCGGCTCTTCGATTTGTGAGGGGCGATGGTGCCGAGTCCATCAGCCCTGGACAGAGTGGCATGGAAGGCTTCGATTCGAAGGAGTGTAGAAGGGTTTCGGGTTTAGGAGTTTTGGAGTTTAGGGTTTAGGGGTTGAGGGTTTAGAGTTTAGGGTTTAGAGATAAGAGTTTAGAGTCTGGGGTTCAGGGGTTTAGGGTGCTATAGGGGCCTTAATAGTTGCCCATACTATTGTTTGGGGTTTCCTCTGATTCCCAAACAAAGCCTGTTCTATTTAGTAAGGACCCTATATTAGGGTTTAGGGCAAGGTTATACAAGGGCTCTACAAGGGCCTTATGAGGGAGGGTGTTGGGTTTTGGATTTTAGGGTGTTGAGTTTAGAGTTTAGCCTAAGCTCCCCTAAATTTTATAGGGTTTTGGGATTGCAGGTTTGAAATTTCGGGGTGTAGGGTCATAGGGTTTACTGCCTCAGAGAGGGGTTTCGGGAGCTGCCTCTGAAAGGCGTGTCCGAGCAAGTCCACTTCCCTGCGCCGCCGTGACTTGGCCTTCAATTGGCTTGAGGTTGCTTCGGGTCCACTAGCCGGAGGGTTGTTGTCGCTTGTGGTGGATTTCAGTGGTCATGTGCTTCCTTCTTCATCTTAAGATCAGTAGGCTTACGAATGAAATTTCTGTTGTTATGAGCACTTCTTATGTTGTTGCTGTTCCCACCACTGCAGGCGCTCTGTCAGACAAACGGCCTATTCAGTAAGATATACAGTGTCATGCCACCCGTGAAAGTGTGTGGGGGGGAACTCATCCTTATACGTTTTGATGACGGTGGTTGGTGTTAGAGTTCGTGTTCGGCGATTAGACCCGTAAGCGGCCTAATGTAGAAACCTGATTCAGAAACCCTGGGCCTATAACTCCAAAATAGAGGATTCATACAAGGAACCCTGATAAAGGCCCAAGGTTTCTTAATCAGGTTCCTACATTAGCACCCTTTGTAATTTTGTGTCCAATTTCAGCAGTTAGGGGGCAAAAAAGCACAGAAGCATAAACATTTTATAGAGACATCCCAACCTTAATGGACTTCAGTACAAGGGGGTTTATATGTGATATCCTCCCTATCCTAATTTTTGCTTATGTGCTCTTTTAAGGCCCTAAACAGGAAGGCCCGCAACCCCAGACCCTCGAGAGACCGCCCCCCCCCCCCCCGAGGACGACGCTGGCCGGGCACCGCCTCTTCAACTCCGAGGAAGGACAGCACCTTGTTGGCAAAAGCTCCCGACCTAGTAATGTAGGGGCCCGCAATAATTAGAGAATCGTTTTGGGTGGATTATCATATACTTGCACCCTGTTGGAATAAGGGCGTCAACAATTAGGATAGGATTTTGGGGTACATCGTACTATACTTACAATAGGGGACCTGTAGGGGATCTGAAATAGAAATTTGGGGTTTAGCTCCCGATCGAGTAAAGTAGGGGCCCTCAATAATTAGAAAAGGGTTTTGGGGCGCATTAATTTAGGTACTGCCCCCATACAGTAAGAGTCTATAATAGGGCTACTATTAAGGTCCTAATATAACTATATTAAGAATATTTTTTCAACCATTACTGAGTGGGGGCCGTACCCAAATTATAATATATTTGCTTCTTGTTTTAATAATTGGAAAAGGGTTTTGGGGTACGTTGTACCATACTTGCAAATAGGGAACTCCTGGCTGACAAGCTTATGACCTGGTGGGGATCTGAGACGGAAATTGAAGGTTTAGGGGTTGAAGTTTAGGGGTTAGGGTTTGTCAAAGGTGAAACAGGAGGGACCCTTAATGGGGACCCTTACCGCGTAATAGGGAATATAATGGATATATAGTAGCTATATTAAGCATATATACCTAGGGGGCCTTGTTAAGGGTCCCTCCTTTTACCCTTGGAGTTTGGGGTTTAGGGGTTTAGTACTTGAAGGCTTTAGAGGTTTAGGGTTTCGGGCTCAGGGTCATGGTATGCACTTATGGTCAACAGAAATACAGTATAGTGCCTTGCCGGCAAGTCCCTGTACAGGGGTCCCCATGTAGGCGTATAGTCATAGACCCGAAAACCATTCTTCAATAGTTAAGGTCCTGACACCTGTACAGCATTATAGACCCTAAAAGCACTCTTCTGTATATTACTGCCCCTATTTATATATACACATATGTGTGTGTATATATGTATACATACGAATACATATACTTATATGTATGTATGTATGTATGTATGGATGGTTACAGCACGAAAAACGAAAAACAACTCTAGGGATTTAGGCACCGCAATAATTATCATAACATAGTAGTGTAGACTTAAAATTCCCTTTTCTGAGTTATAAGGTGCTTTCCTTAATTGTAGTGTTTTTGGATCCCAAGGACTTGTTCTTGTTGTCTAGACTGTGGCTCCTTCCTTCAAAGTCGCTCAAGCACCAGAGCCCCAAATCGTAAACACCAAATTGTAGCGCGTTAACTAAAGCCTCAATCCTAAAAGGTACGCATCTGATTAAGCGGTGTCTGCTGATGGACACGAACCCTGCATCACGGTGAGGACCCCAAACGGAATTGCCCTTTTCGTTGTTGTGGATACTGCAACATTTTGTCCATCAGTTAGTGGGATCCTTCCCTATGCAACCACCCGGAGAACCTCTTAGAAGCCAAGATGCCGCAAATGGAGCCATTATTGCTACCTAACCCCCAAATCGCAAGCCCAAAACCCTAACCTCTGCCCTAAAGCCTAAACCCTAAACTCCTAAATCCTAACCTCCAAAACCCCTAAACTCTAGACTCTGAACCTGCTAAACCCTAAACTCCTAAAGCCTAAACGCCTAAACCCTAAATCCTTACCCTTTGGCTAGTAAGGAATGGAGGAATGGGGTACAAGTATAACTACGATTGCTACCATTCTTCCATTCCCTACTAACCAAAGGTAACTTATAGGATTAGTAAGGCCCCCATATTATAGTACCCTTATATAGACCCCTTATAGTAATTACTACCACTCTTCCATTCCCTACTAACCAAAGGTAAGAATCTCAAACTGCAACACCCTAAACTCCCAAACCGCTAAGCTCTTAAACCTTATAAACCACTATAGATCCTTTGTAGGATCCCTTAAAGGAGCCCGTATAGGATCCCTTTAAATGCAGCCTAAACTCCTAAACCCTGAATCTTCTTGACTGAGGTGGAAGGCGGGCGATGAGATCCGACCTCCCACGCTTCCCACCGGCTGGAGCTACGAGTTTCCGCCTCCTGGCGACATGTACTTAGTTTAGGGTTCCCTTTAAGTAGGGTTCTATAATAGGGTTCCCTTCAAGGGTACTATAGGGTTCTATATGTAGGTTGGCTCCCACGGTTTAGGGTTTAGGGTTAACAATAATGGAGCCCTAAATATACGTAGTAGGATACCAACCTACTTAGAGGTCCAAGGGACTTAGTAAGGATTCTTACAGGGCTCCTTAAAGGGATCTATGTGGTTTAGGGTTTAGAAGGGTCTACTGAGAAGGCCCTGGGGACTTAGTTTAGGGTCCCCTTTAAGGGTACGATAGGGTTCTATAATAGAGTCCCCTTTAAGGGTGCTATAGGGTTCTAAGGGTCTTATAAGGTTGGCTCCCACTCTTTAACAATAATGGAGCCCTTAATATACGTAGTAGGATACTAACCAGACAATTTTGCACTCTAGAATCCGATTATTTCGGCAACTGGAGCTTTAGGGTATGTAGGGATCGGTACTGCTCCCAGTCTGTCACAGCAATGTAGCCCTGCGGTTTAGTGTTGAGGGTTTAGGAGTTTCGGGCTTCGGAAGCACAGTTCGTTGTAGGTTGCGTCCTTGCCCCAGTCTGTAACAGTTTGATAACGTTTCGAATATTCTTAGAGTGCAACCCTCTTGTGTGACCCCGAATATGGACTCGTAGAGAGCGGGGGGGGGCAATACCCAAAATATAGGTGGTCGGAATACGTACTTATTCGGTGAAGGTCCCCCTCCAACGATAACAGAGTATCTCACAACCCCATTCTACATATTATGGCCCCTGTAGGCTAGTGGGCTATAAAGGCGCTTGAATGGCTTCTTACAGCAGGTGGTTAGGGGTTTAGAAGCGTTCCTTAAGAGGCCCCTTACATTCTAACGGGTTGAGATCAGGGTTCTATAATGCATTTCTGCGGCTCAAAGTTGTTTATCAGACTTCCACGGCCCTGAACAAATTTGTACATGTCTTCTACCGTACGCCCTGAACCTTAAGCCCTGAAGCCCCAAATCATAAAATCTAAGCCCCGAACCCCGAACTAGGCTCTTGTCCAGAACTTAAATACATTTATATACCATGATAATAGCGATCTATGGTAAATACGATGAGTTCTTTATTATGGTAACATAAGTTAAATCCCCTAGCAAGAACCCAGCCGAACCCTAACACCTTCGAGGGGACCGACGAGCCGGAGCTTTCCCCAAGTGAGAGCTTAGGGTATAGGGTTGAGGTTTAAGGGTTAACGGTTAAACAGTTGAGGGTGTCGGGTTGGGGGTTGAGGGTTAGGGGTTAAGGGTTAAGTTGAGGGTTGAGGGTGAAGGGTTTAGGGTGTGGGGGTTTTGGCTAAGGTCCTTTGCAACCGGCCTCTGCACGGCCAAAGTGCTGCGAGTACAACGGAAAGTGCCCTTGCTTCAAATCGTGCCAGGGGTTCTCGTTGGCGTTGTTTGGCATTTAGGGATTTAAGGTTTAGGGATTTGTCGAGTGCTAATGTTTGAGGGTCTTGGGCTCTAGGGCTTTACGAATCTTGGAGTTTAGCGTCAGGGGTCAGTGTGGGGTAGCCCAGACCTTCCAAAATCCTTTCATTAAGGAATATACCTTAAATCATATTAGGGACCCTATTATAATTTAAGGTATATTCCTTAATTAAGGGATTTTGGAAGGTCTGGGGAGATTCGCATGAACCCTGAAGCTGACTGTGCCCTTCGCTGGCGCCGAGGTTCCAAGTAAGGCGGCCTGCGAGACGCAACTCGGTTGAGAGATCTCGAAGGCTTGCTGCTTAAAAGGTTGAGGGTTGGGGGGGGTTGGGGTTTAATGTTCAGGGTCGAGGGTCTAGGGTTTGGGGTGTATCGTTGGATGATTTTTGTTGTGTGTTGGCGTGTCTGTGTGTGGGGAGTTTGGTCCATTATCTTTCGGCAGGTTTTCTTTTGCAGATCACATGATAGAGGTTTGGTACGGCCCCCACTCAGTAATAGTTGAATAGTATTTATAATATAGATATATTAGGACCTGAATAGTAGCCCAATTATAGACTCTTACTGTAAGGGGGCCGTTCCTAAGACAGAGGTTAATGCTTCGGGAGTACGGGGCGTTGCAAGTCTGTGGAGTTTAGGGATGCAGGTTTGGAGTGTAGCTTCAGGGGAGAGCCTTGCAACTTGACTTTGGGGGTTTCGGGTTCTGTGCTATGGGGGGTCATGATGCCTGTAAGTTCCAAGACCTTCCAAAATCCCTTAATTAAGGAATGTACCTTAAATTATAGTAGGGTCCCTAATATGATTTAGGGTATATTCCTTAATTAAGGGATTTTGGAAGGTCTGGGCTTTTCAACAAGAGCTCAGTATCACAAGGCCGTTGCTTGTAGTTAGAGCATGGTGAAGGGCTTGATGGCCAAGACACCAAAGCCCTGCAAGAATACGGGGTCATGACTTGATATCTAACCACAGGGCATAACTCTTTGGCGCGAAACTCTTAAAATGATAAACTCTTAAACTGATATTGTGCAGGATTCGAAAGTAATCCATGTACACAGGTCTGAAGAACTAGAAAGAGTACTCCCTAGTACCTGTGCAATTACCAGACCAAAGAAGAGAAACGCCTCTTGAAACAAACCACTAAGAAGTGGGAGTAGAAACCTAGACCTTCCAAAATCCCTTAATTAAGGCATATACCTTGAATCATATTAGGGACCCTGTTGTAATTTATGGTATATTCCTTACTTAATTAAGGGATTTGGGAAGGTCGAGGAAGCCCTAGGGAGCGCTCATACACCCGTAGAAATATTTACATGATCTTAATTTCACCTCTACTAAACCTGATGCAACTTTACTGAACCACGCAAAGGCCCTATGAAATTTGTGAGCCCTAGAAAGGCCGTGAATTAATATGGGGGCCTAAATCATTTCCAAGACGAACTCAGGGTTTCCTTAGTATAATGTAGCATAATGGTCCCCAAAACCTTACTCTAATTATTACGGCCCTTATATGAAGCCATTCACCAAGGAACTGCGGAGCGTCGAGCACTTGCCACTTTTTCGCCTTCTCGCTAGGCTGGATCCGGCAGTCTCTCGGGTTCCCTTGAGGGTTTAGGGTAGTATTTAGGGTTAAGGGGTATCCCTTCGAAGCTGCCCCCACCCTGTAATAGTGGTATAATAAGAATATAATAGGGCCCCAATATAATCCTATATAATCCTTATGGTCACTATTACAGGGTGGGGGCCCCTTCTAAGGTATCCCTTGAGATTTCCTCGAGGGTCCTTTGATGGTTCCTTTCAGGGTGCTGTGAGGGTTCCTCTAGGGTAAAAGCTAGAAAGTTGGAATATGATTCTCCTAACCCTTCTATGGTAAATTATAGGGTATCCTACCATGAAACCATATTCCAACTTTCTGGAGTTCCCTCTATGTGAATCTCGGGTTCAAAAGTCGCTGAGTACTATTCCTCGAGGTTCGTCTCACAGGAGGCCAAAAGGGGTTTAGGGTTTAGGGGTTTAGGGGTTTAGGGGTTAGGGGTTTAGGAGTTTAGGGGTTTAGGGGGTTTAGGGTTTAGGGTTACCAACCAATCATAGGAGGCCAAAAGGGGGTTTTAGCCTATGGGGGTTTAGTAGGGACTAGGGTTCCCATAGTAGGGTTCATATTACGGAATCCCTACCCCAAGAATCTTAAACCCCCCTTTTGGCCTCCCATCATCGCCGATACCCACCCACAACCCTCGTCCAAAGATCCAGGCCCTAAAACTACTTGTATCCTTAAGCAAGCCCAAAACCCTGGACTCATTGTCAACCGTCCGTCAGGAAGCCAGGAATGCCGTTACTTCCCGGCTTGCGATCTCGACAGGAGTGCGGAAATCCGCAAAGATCTCCTTTGATTGAACCGTTTTGTGTAGGCAGTTAAGTGGTTCGGGAGGGTGTAAGGCTGTTGCCGCTGTGAGGGTTTGTGGGGTTTCAAGCTTAAAGGGTTGTGACGTTCAGCATCGAGGGATACAGGTACTAATCGGGATGTTAGGGCATCGGAAGGTTCAAAGCATCGATCCCTTCACGATCAACGCCATGAGGGAGTGCTATGGGGCCTAAATAATTACCAATACTATTGTGGGGTTCCTTTTTGTAGTTTTCGTATAATGTGCTCCAAAGCCCTATTCTAATTATGAGGGGCTAAGCCCCCATAAGACCCCTTATAGTACTCCTTATAGATCCCTTTAAAGGAACCCCCCCCCAAAAAAAAAACAAAACCTATTCTAATTATGCAAGCCCGTACAGTATACGACCTGGCCCACTCCGTAAAGATCCCTGAGGATCCCTGGAACCTTGAAAGCCCTAAACCCTTAAGCCACAAGCCGCTTCGGGTTTAGGGTTTAAGGTTTAGGGGTTTAGGGTGTAGGGTTTGGGGGTTTAGGTTTTAGGGTTTAAGGCCTAGCCACAAGCCCGGAAAGCCTCAAAAGGATGCCAAAACCATCTGGGGGTTTCTGAGAATAGGGGACACTAATATAGGACCTAATATAGGACCCTAAATAGTAAGATCCTTCTTGTAAGGACCGCAAGATAAGGTCTGCTACGGTACCCCGAATTTTCGGAAACTCCTATCTCCAGGATGAACTCCACCGCGGATTTCACGACCTACAAGAAGAAGCTCACCTGTGGCTCGGCCGTCGGAAAGGACCGGTCCTGGAGATAATTTGGGGTGTTTAGGCATCAGGCAAACTCTAAACCCCAAAACCCCCAAACCCCTAAACCCTAAACCCAAAGCCCCCGAGCCGCAAGGTTCAGGGCTTAGGGTTTAATTTAGTGTTTGAGGTCTTAGGGCCTCATCATGCGGCTTCTTATTCCGGCCCGTATATTAGTTGAATCTGGCAGTGGGCAGGTGCCGCCCTAAAAATACAGGTCCTTATTATATTCCGCCTACATTGAATCTGCCAGTGCCGAAGTAGACCCTAAGCCTTAAACCCTAAATTACATTGAATATTGGCTAAACAGACCTTAACCCCAAACCCTAAGGTACATTGCATCTTAGAAGAAACCTGATCCCTAGACCCTAAGGTCCATTGCAACTTGAATAAACAGATCTATAGAAGCCTCGAAGTATAGCCTAAACCCTAAACCCTATAAGGTACTTTGATACTTGAATAAACAGACCTAAACCCTGAACCCTAAACCCTAAGGTACATTGCACCTTAAACAAAAAGATCTAAGCTCCAAATCCCTAGACCCTAAGGTTGCAACCCCTAAACCCTAGACCCTAAGGTACATTGCAGTATGAATAATTATAGGAGCCCCAAATCTAATATAAACAGACCCCAAACTCTAAACCCTATGATGCATTGCACCTTAAAGAAAAGATCGAAGCCCCAAATCCGTCATAAACCCCAAAACCCTAAAGCTTCAACCCTAAACCCTACCTAAGCCCTAAGATACATTGCAGTTTGAATAAACAGATCTATAGAAGCCCCAAATCCGGCGGTGCCGAGGTGCCACGGCCATCGCTACAGCGGCCGAGGCTGCTCTGAGCCCGGCGCTTCCGGGGACGAAGACGCGCCACCAGTGCCAGGCCCCGTACTTTGGGGTTTAGGGGTTTAGGGTTTAGGGGTTTAGGGGTTTAGGGTTTAGGGTTTAGGGGTTTAGGGTTTAGGGTTTTAGGGTTTAGGGCTTCGGGTTTGGGGTTCAGGGTTTAGGGTTTGGGGTTTAGGGTTTGGGGTTCAGGGTATAGGGTTTAGGGTTTAGGGAGGGTTCCATTAAAGGCTCCAGTAATAACGTAGGTGGGGTATTCCCAAATAAGAGTCCTTATATAAGGGATCCTTGATCCTACCTACCTTCATCCCACCTGCTGAGGCCTCCGAACTTTGGGGTTTGGGTTTAGGGTAGGGTTTAGGGTTTAGGGTTTGGGGGTACTATAGGGCTGTGTTTTTTGGGGGTCCTTTAAAGGTTCCTGTAAGCATTCCCGTTAAGGGTTCCTATAACGGGGTACTATAGGGCTCTATTTTTTGGGGGTTCCTTTGAAGCTTCCTTTAAGGATTCCGGTTAAGGGTTCCTAGAAGCTTTCGGAGAGTTTTCGGGTTTAGGATGGTTTCGGAATCCTGTAACGGGAACCGCAAGGGGTTCCTCTGGTTCTGCAGGGTTTAGGCGTTTGAGAGTTGAGGGTTGTTAGGGTTTAGGGCTGAAGGTTCAGGTTTTGTGGTTTGGGGTTGTGTCTCGGAGAACGGTCCATGAGGCAACAGATGGAGACAGGCGCCCCGAGCAGCAGTATACAAGTACAACTTTGTCAAAACGTGGCATGTCGGCATGTATGTGTGTATGTACGTATGCATGTACTGCTGCATCTGAACTGAACTCGTTGCCCGACAAGCGAGAAGCGAAACTGCATGCATGTATGCATGCATGTATGCATGCATGTATGCATGCATGTATGTGTGCATGTATGCATGTATCTATGTTTGCATGTATGTGTGTATGTCTGTGTGGATTGTTAGAAATGCGCATCGGCATGTATGTATGTATGTGTGTGTATGGATGCATGCATGGATGTATGTAGATACCAGTAGGTAGGCAGATAGGCAGGTGCTGTAGGTAGGTAGCTCCTCTGGCAGCTGTACCCTAAACCCTAAACCCTAAACCCTGAGGCTCACGGTTTCGGATGGTTGACACCCGAAGCCTCTCCAGGCAGCTTGCTCATGGCAAGGATCTTCCTTCACGGAGTGGAGCCCCTTGGCTTTAGGATTTTGAGTTTAGGGTTTGGGGTCTAGGGTTATAGGGTATAGGGTCGGGGGTTGGGGGTTTAGGGTTTAGGGTTACTCCTAAGACCCCTGATAACCTTATCAACCGTCAAATCCGAACCCCTCAACTCCAAACCCCCCAAATCCCTGATAGACCTAAGCCCACATATCCAGGAAAAGATGATGACGTGAGCATTTGCCGCTGTGGCTTCCCGGGCATCTCGTTCAACCAGGCGCTGGGCACCGCCTGGCTTGTAGCTTTAGGGGTTCCTTCTTAGGGTTTCTTTGCGGATACCCTTCAAGCCGGGGGCTTGGAGATGGTTTTTGGTTTTTTGGGCTGTGCAGGGTGTAGGGGTTCAGAGTTCAGGATTTTGCACTTTCGGGTTTCAGAGTTTGGGGGTTCAGTCTGCAGGGAGCCAGTTGGGCTTCCTGCACAGGGTGCTGAAACCCTCAACCATCAACCCTGAATATAGTATAATAGCAGACCCCTACTATAGTACAACATGCCCCTAAATATGGTATAGTATAACCCTAAATATCGTATAATATAACCCTTAATAAATATAGTATCGTGTACCCCAAATCTGGGAGCTCCGAATCGAAAGCCTCTGCTTGGAGCAGGTCCTGATCGACCGCGGCACGAATCGGAGACCCTATGACAGCCATCCTGAGGCGCGGGGGTCTGCGCCTTGAGAATGACATAAATCCGAAATGGGAGTTTCCGAAAATCGGGGTACCTTATGTTGGGGTCCTTATAATAAGGATCCTACTATTTAGGGTACTATATTAGGGTCCCCTATTTTCGGAAACTCCCAAATCAAGAGCTGGACTATAATATGCTATAATATACTAGAATGTACTATAAGAAACTCTACCTCAGCAGAAGTTAGGGAGCTGTGTAGGTTCAAGAGTGCAAGTAGTTGTGTCATGAAGTATGCAATATCGCGTTCGCCCCTCTGATCTTGTTCCTTCTCGTCCTCCTCCTCCTCCTCCTCCTCCTCCTCGTCCTCCTCCTGGTTTCGGGGTCTAGGGGTTTGGGGTTTTCCTCCCATAATCATCATCAGCATCACCATCATCACCGCTATCATCAGCATCCAGCATCACCATCACCTGTGGGTCTCTCATCGTCTTTCCCTGCGAGAGTCTATCTACGGCATGGCCCAATGTACGGTAATACTTGGGGCTACAACTACCTCAGTTGGGCTGTAGTACTTGCAACCCTACTGTTATTCTACTTACTACGTCCCTTGATTCCCCAAGCCCCGATAGACCCTTCGGAGAGACCTTCCGAAGCTTATACAAGCCTTTGTGAGTCCAGTGTGAAACATCGTAAGGTCTTATTACCCCGCCTATACCCCCAACCCTTAGGGTCCAGGTACCTCAATTATCTTATACTCTCCAAAGTTGTAACCTGATAACTACTATCCTAAACCCACGTACCTAATTATTGGGTCCTTTGGACCCTGAGGGCAAGTTCTGAAGGTTTCGCCGTGCTACGACCTGGACCAGTGGAGCCACGGCTGGTGTATAATGGTGCCTCGGGCTGCACCTCAGAACAGCCACACCGCTTGCGTGTGAGGCCGTGTAGGGCTTTTTCGCCCCTCACAGAGGACTTTTGAAATTCGCGCTCAACCCTAAATTCTGGATCCTGCTTAAGTAGGGAGTAGCGGGGCTTCCCCCTAAATCCCAGACCCTAAACCCTGAAGCCCACCCTACTGCCGAACTCTCCTCTTTGAAATCTGGGCGAGCGAAGGGCTTCCCCCAAACAGTTTTCTGAAGCACGGAGAATTAGAGACCCAAAAAGCACATAAGCATAAGCATTTTATACGGATATCCCTACCTTATTGGGCTTCATTAAAAGGGGGTTTATATGGGATATCCCGAACCTTATTTTTGCTTAGGTGCTTTTTACGGGCCCTAGAAAAATCTTACCAGAGAGCCTCACGAGCCCTTGCAGAACCGTATACACCCCCTGAATCAAGTCTTACAACATCCTTACAAAAGCCTCGCACCATTTCGTGTAGAAACCCTTCTAGAAACCCCTTAAATTGTGAACCCTTGTGGAAGCCTTGGATGTCACCGGAGCCATGAACCCTCGACCCCAGGCCCTGAATCCAAGGCCTGAACCCTCTTACCTTTGGCTAGTAGGGAATGGAAGAATGATAGTAATAGTAGTTATAATTGTACCCCATTCCTCCATGCCCTACAAAGCAAGGTAAGCGATAGGATTATTAAGGCCCCCATATAAAACTACCCTTATAGATCCCTTATAGTAACCCTTATAGACCCTCTTAAACCCTACCAAAGGGAAGCCCCTCCCAGGAGATCTGCCCAGCTACGGAAGAGGCGCCCAGCGAGACGGAGTTCTCGGCCTTTGGCGCAGGCGGCGGAGACGGTTTAGGATTTAGGGCTTGGGGTTTAGGGCTGAGGGTTTAGGGCATAGGGTTTAGGGTTTAGGGTTTAGGGCTTAGGGTTTAGGGTTTAGGGTGCGCTTCGTTTCGGTTTAGGGTGCTCTTCGTTTCGTAGCAAAGGGCTGTATAGGGTTTTAAATAACAGGCTTGTCGGTTTTGCATCCCTTTGAGGGTTTAGGGTTTCGGGATATAGGATTGCGGGTCTTCTGCAGGTTGCATTGCTTCTTTTACTGGTTGTCACGGTATCACTATCAGAACCTTACAGAGTTTTGATTAACTAGTTCTTCTGTGGTGTTTCATTCGGATTTTGCCAGGCATGTTTGAGAAGCCCAGTATCAGGCTGTCTAGTGAGAATCCCTTTACTTCGGGCTTTTTCCATGTTCTCAAACCCTAAACCCTAAAGCCTGCGTGTATAGGCTCCAAAGGCTTGCAGGATTCGCTTGGTTGCTGTGTGCCTTGGTTTGCGGGGTTGTGGATTTTTTTGGCAGAGGCAGAAGGATTTTGGGGTTTAGGGTTTTGGTAAGTAAGGATTTTATGGTTTTGCTTGGGTTTGGGGTTTTGGGGTGGGTTTGTTTTGGGGCCTTCTGGGCTTTGAGTTTAACGTTTGCTTTTATAGGGAGACCGGTGTGTTTTTTTTTGAGCTTTGCAGGTTCTTTTTGCGGTCAATTTCGTATATACAACAACGAGGTCTTGATTAAGGATCCCTACTATACAGCGAAAAATCCTAATCCCCAAACCCATAAACTCCCATAAACCCGAAATGTCCCTAAGCCTTGAACCCTACAGCCGTACAGTCTGAGGACTCTTCGTTTAAAGGCGACGGCGACATGTCTCTCCCCAAGGGTCCAAGTACCTAATAATCATATACTCTCCAAAATAGTAACCTACATAACCAATATCTAAAAACCGAGTACCTAATTATTGGGTCCTTTGGACCCTTGGGGTCTTCTGCTCCCCCCGAGCAGGTGGCCACTGCAAGGACGGGCTTCTGCGGAAAGCGAGGGCCGTGCCGAGCAACTGAGCCTGAGACCGGGAGCCTTAGGGGTTCAGGGGTTTAGGGTTTAGGGTTTAGGGTTTAGGGGTTTAGGGGTTTAGGGGTTTAGGGTTTAGGGGTTTAGGGTTTAGGGTTTTAGGGGTTTAGGGTTTAGGGGTTTAGGGTTTAGGGTTTAGGGTTTAGGGTTTAGGGTTTAGGGTTTAGGGGTTTAGGGTTTAGGGTTTAGGGTTTAGGGGTTTAGGGGTTTAGGGTTTAGGGGTTTAGGGTTTAGGGTTTGGGGTTTAGGGGTTTAGGGTTTAGGGTTTAGGGTTTAGGGTTTAGGGTTTGCCGTAGAATGGCGCCTAAGCGGGAGTAGCCTGCGACAGTGTAACTTCGAGTGCATCGTCCTCAAGCGATTCAACGTTTGAGCCCGATTGTGGTTGGCTCTTTTTATTCACTCTCCCACCCCACGCCGTCTAAGGCGGCCAAACCACCCAAACCTATTCCTTTTAGGGTTTAGCACCTAAACTCAGTCTACGGTTTTCTTTTTCTTCAACCTCAGGCGGTGCAAAGCAGGGCCAGGTAGGTGAGGGGGCCAGGGAGGCCAGAGAGCCAAGGCCGGCGGGGTCAGGGGGCTCAGTGAGGGGCAGCTCCCCCTTCCAGTGTCAAGGCCCAGGGGCCAAGGGGGGCCAGGGGGGGCCGGGGGGGCCAGGGGGGCCCAGGGGGGGCCAGGGGGGGCCACCGGAAAGGCAAAAAAACAGTTTTTGTCCAAAGTCCCCCCTAGGACCGGCCTGGAGGCACCTAGGTCCTTGAACTCTGCTCGCTGGAAGCCCCAAGCCCCCCCTGGGGGGTCCCTTTTTGGAGGGGTGCCCACAGGGCCAGCGACCCCCAGACCGTGGACCTCACGGTTTAGGGTAATGACTTTATTAAGGGACCAGTACTGGTCCCGAGGAGAACGTGTTCCGGTACCGGGTACGACGTGGGTGCTACGGTCCCCCGTCTTGGGTCGCTCTGCGCCATCGAGGTCGAGGGGCTTAAGCGCCGCCCGGTGGGCGGCCTATGCCTTGAGTTTAGGGGTTTAGGGTTTAGGGTTTAGGGTTTAGGGGTTTAGGGGTTTAGGGTTTAGGGTTTAGGGTTTAGGATTTAGGGTTTAGGTTCAGGGGCTTCGAAGAACTAACAATATAGGCCCAGGCTTTACTTTAGGGCCTAAGGGCTTAGATAGGGCCCAAGACCAGGGGCGTTGAAGAACGGTTTGGGGTTTAGGGGCCTAGGGTTTAAGGGTTTTTGGGTTTTATGGTTTAAGGGTTTAGGGTTTAAGGGTTTGGGGTTTAGGGTTTACAGGTTTACGGGTTTAGCGTTTAAGGGTGGAGGGTTTAGGGTTTAGGGGCTTTGAAGAAGTAACACAGACTAATATAGGTTAAATGTAGGGTTCAAGGGCATCAATAATTTCCAGCATCAGTTTTTTCCTCAGGGATTTCTAGGATGATTTTGCTATAGAATACCCCAGGCCCCTAAACCTGTAAAGGCTCACTCTCTGAATCCCTGAAGCCCGTAACCTGTAGGCCCTAGGCGACTCCCAAACTCTGAAACACCTCAAATCCTAAATCCTATCCCAAGTCCTAAAGCCTTTAGGGTTTAGGGTTTAGGCTTAAAGCCTGCACAGTTAGCAATGCAATTCCTCAGGGCTCCTTGTCACAATTTTGCCCTCAGAAACAGGCGATGATGCACGCCAAGACCCTATGCTCGTTATCAATGCAACTGTCTGAGACCCCTGAACCAAAAACACGGGATCGTCAACCTCTCCAAGGCATCAGCGGCTGCCAGAAGCTTTGCGAGCGCGAGGCCGACTGCCGCTACTTCTCCTACAACGAAGGAGGCGTGAAGGGGAATGGAAAGTTGATTGAGCGTAGCTTCTAGGGTTCTTTCACCCGAAACCCTGCTAAATCTAAACTCTAAACCTTAAACCCTGCTAAATCTAAACTCTAAACCTTAAACCCTGCTAAATCTAAACTCTAAACCCTTGCTTTTCGGTGTTTGGGGGGGCTAGGGAGGTTAAGGGTCTGGGTCTATGCATTCAGTTTTCGGATCTACGACTCGAACCCCGCACCCCCGAAGTCATCTTCGGCCCCCTTGGTTCTCTTGGTCCCTTTGGGGGATCTTTTCCCAGACCCCCGGGAGGATCTAGAAAGTAGATCCTCTAATTTGGGGCCCTATACTACTAAGGGTACTATATAGGAACCCCATTAAAGGATCTACTTTTTGGATCCTCCCGGGGGTCTGGGTTCTTGCTTTCTGTTCAGGAGGGGGTTCGAACTGTTTTATAAGGGAGCCCCTTGAGGGAGCCAGTCCTGTCCTTCAGGTACGGACACCTCCGAGTATGGCTCATGTCTCCGCTACGACAAGTGCCAGGACTTCAGGGCTGTTGTGTCCGGTTTCGGGTCTGGGGTGTTTAGGTAGGGTTGGTTTAGGGTTTAGGGTTTAGGGTTTAGGGTTTAGGGTTTAGGGTTTAGGGTTTAGGGTTTAGGGTTTAGGGTTTAGGGTTTAGGGTGTTTAGGTAGGGTTGAGGGTTTGGCGGCGAGATGCGGGATTAGGGTTCAGTGGCTAGAGGGGTGGGGTTTAGGGTTTTATAGGGGTTCTTTACGGGATACTGCAAGCATAAGAAGTCGTAGTATCAGGGGTAGACATGTTTGGTAGAGAGATCAACATCCTGAAGTTCATGGCCGGCGCAGCCATTTGATGTTGAGGAGGATACGCTCGTGGTGCCTGGCAACACGATGTTTGCAACCTTCGCGATGCCTGGCGCAAGACGTTAGGGTTCGGGGCGGGTTGATTTCAGCGTTCCTTGCTGGGATCTTGAAGTCAGACGAGCTCTACTAGGAATTCAGTGCCAATGGGTTAACATACAGCGTTAACAGGAGTGCGCGGGCTGGCTGCTCTGCGGGCTGAAAAGCTTTCCAGCAAAATATTGTCCTTCTTCGCGCGCCTCCTTGCAAAAGTCAAGCAAAGCACTCATAACCCCCTGAGCCCTAAACCCCACACCCCACACCCATAAATCATGAACCCTAGACCGAATCTCAAGAATGAAGACCCCTGAATCTCGGCTGCAACCTCCAAACTTCGAAGATCCGCGCGCTCCCGGTGCTACCCAGATGCCTTGTTCTTTAGGAAATCCGGGGTTTACGGTTTAGGGTTTAGGGATGCTCTCTAGTATGTTCTCCAGTAACCCATGGTTTTCGGCACTTGGAGCCCTAGGAAGAGCTGACAGAGGCTTTTCAAAACCCTCCTAGCACATGCAACCGTTACGCGCCCCAAGAAGTCTCCGCAAGCACTTTAATCCTGCAAAACCCTTGTGCACCCTTATACAACCCTAACCTCAAGAAACGCTTTAACACCCTTATGAAGCTCGATTCCAAGGGCCGTGACTACCCTAAGCCCTAAACCCGAAAGCCTATACCCTAAAGTCTAAACTCCAAAGCTTCAATCCTAAACCCTACCTGGACCCTAAAGAACCTACCCTATTTTAGGGCTCCCTATTATGATTTCCTTATATAAGTCATTAGAAAGGTAGGTTATTTGGGGTCAAGGTAAAGCCTAAACCCTAAAGCCCGGCGCATCCCAGGAAGAGTTCCAAGGGTCGCGACAAGCCCCCTTCCTGGCGGCTCTTTACCACCTCCACCTTCCGCCGTGGGGCGAAGCAAGAACGACTCTTGGTCGGTTTTAGAGTTCCTTTAAGGGATCTATAGGGGTTTAGGGTTTAGGGTTCCTTCAAGGAATCTCTAGGGGTTTAGGGTTTAGGGTTCCTTTAAGGGATCTATAGGGGTTCAGAGGGGTTCAGGGTTTATTTCATTTTGAGGGACCCCACAAGGGCTCCTATAAAGGAGATAGAAGGATTTAGGGTTTAGGGTCCTCGTAGCCTGAGGGCTCACGACTTCTTTGAAAGAGCCGTTTTGCGCGCATACGGAGATGCGCAACACAAAGTAACTAAGTACACATGTCCAGATGTCTTTCTATTGCATGGTGTTTATAGTTTATAGGGTGTTTGAGTTTTAGTGGCTTGGGTGGTTCATTGTTTCCGGTGGTCGGATGCAGTGAGTTGGTGATCGAGAAGTGTGAGGTTCCAACTTCAATCGGTTTAGGGTTAGGCTTCTTTTACGGGAGCCTAGATGGGATCCTATTATAATTACGGGTTTTGGTCCCGAACTCGTATCCTGGAGCTGAGGAAACTGCTGGAAGATCTCTAAGCTCCAATTCTTCGCGCCTCGTCTGCGATGTGGGTGGTTGTCCTTTTTTGGGTCCCTAAGATAAGATGGCACCTAATATTTAGGGCACCCAAACAGGGATCCCAATTTTGACACCCACCCTCACGGGATTTGGGGGGCTTTGGAAGAGCCAACCGAATTAACGGTTCGAGGGTCCGAACTTTACCCGCTTGGCAAGAATCCCCATAACCTGAACCCCCAACCCCTACAGCTTTTTTGAAGTTGGGGTGGGGAATGATCCGAACTTTATCCCTAAATCCTAGAACCCTAAACCCTATATCCTCGGCCGCAAGCTCCGAAACTGTAGGACTGAAGGATTGTTTTCACTCCCTGAGCTCCTTTGACTCTCCAAAACCAACGCACTCTTCTAGGTAGAGCTTTGGGACATTTTATATTTTCCCTTATTGGGCTTAAGAGGATCTTATTTACTAATATTTTTCAAAGGCTCTAAAAGCCTTACCTAGTCTTTTTGTGAAGCCCGTATGCAACTACCTGTTTGCTCGGCATAGCCGGCCTAGGCCCTAAACCCTAAACCCTAAACCCTAAACCCTAAACCCTAAACCCTAAACCCTAAACCCTAAACCCTAAGCCCGCAGCCCCTTCTGAAACCCGACAGCTTCGAAAGCCCCCAAAACCTAAACCCTAAGCCCCTTAAAGCCCTCTCAATAGACCCCAAGGCCCTACAATCCTGGACCCCCCCCAAGATTTCCTAAAGCTTAAACCCCAAGGCCCTAAAGCCTAAACCCTAAACCCTTAAAGCCCTAAACCCTAAGGCCCTAAAGCCTAAGCTCTAAACCCTTAGAGCCCTGAGCCTTACATCCAAAGCCCCGAAACTCCTAAACCCTAAAAAGGAACCCGAAACCCCTAAACCCTAAGCCCTTATAGATCCCTTAAAGGAACCCGAAACCCCTAAACCCTAAGCCCTTATAGATCCCTTAAAAGAACCCTAAACCTAAGCCCTGAACATCGTCCGATCCTTGCGATGCCCAGAGCCCTTGGGAGGATCTAGAAAGTAGACCCCTGATTTGGGGCCCTATACTGCTAAGGGTACTTTATAGGAACCCCTTAAAGGAACCCCTATTCTAGTTATTAAGGCCCCTATACAAAACCCCCCCCCTAATACCCCCTTTTGTAATTCAAAGGAACCACCATTAACGGATCTACTTGTGGGATCCTGTCAGGGGGTCTGGGTGTTGAGGCGAGCGAGGACTGCAGCTCCCTGGAGTTTGGGCGGCTCGCCGGAGAAGAGCCCATCCGACCAGCTTTAGGGGCTTAGCTTACCTAAGCAATGATATTGGGGGAGCTAAGGAGCCAGCGATGATGAGAATCCCTACTAGATAAGGAGCTAAAGAGCCAAGGGACCCCCCAAAATCACTGGTTAATAACCTTTGGTTAGTAGGGAATGGAGGAATGGGGTACAAGTATAAAAACTATTACTACCATTCTTCCATTCCCTACTAACCCAAGGTCATCCGACTTACTTTAGGGGTTAGGCTTTAGAGTTTGCAGGGTTTAGGGCTTTAAGGGTTTAGAGTTTGCAGGGTTTACGGCTTTGGGGAGGATTTGCAGGATGCAGGGTTTCAGGGTTTTTGAGCTTCAGGGTTTAGGGCTTAGGTCTTTGGGGAGGGTTTGCAGGATGTGGGGTTTCAGGGTTTTTGAGTCTTAGGGTTTAGGGCTTCAGGTCTTTGGTGGCTTAGGAGAGGGTGTGGGGGGAGCGGCTGTTAAGTCCGTCATGCGAAGCCCTCAACCCGTAGCCTGAAGAGCCACGTTAGTGCTTAGGGTTTAGGGCTTAGGGTTTAGGGTTTAGGGCTTAGGGTTTAGGGCTTAGGGTTGAGGGCCTTATAAAGTTCCCCCAAAACCAAAAAGGGAGCCCTTTTTTCTTCCTAGGTTGCTGGGCATCCTAGGGTTTAGGTTACATGCTTTGCTCGATCATGAGTCTGGCCCAGGATCGCGCCCGACAAGCAGATTGTAAGCGGGCTGGCGCAAGGCAGGGTTTCGAGATTATCCAAGGGGAAAAGGAGGGACCCTTAATGGGGACCCCTACCCTATAATGGGCTATATAATGGGTATAGGATAGCTACATTAAGGGTACATAATGGCTATATTAAGGGTATATAGCAGCTATATTAAGGGTATAGGATAGCTATATTAAGGGTATATACCTAGGGGTCCTTATTAAGGGTCCCTCCTTTTTCCCTTGGAGATGGGGGTTTCGGGTCGAAGGGCTTGGGGTGGGGTCTGGTGAAATACCGAGACTGCGAATCCCAAAAAAATTCTGCGAGATGCTACGGTTTAGGGTTTAGGGTTTAGGTTTTAGGGTTTAGGGTGTGAAGAAGTTCGCCTGGGAGATCGTCATATAGAAGCCTGAATGATATCATATTTGGCTGTATTCTACGTCTTCAGGCCCCGATACTCATCCCCTCATAAGCCCCCTTGTCGTAACCCTGTAAAGCTCTTCTGAAGGAACCCTTAATGGAACCCGATTGAAACTACTAAGGCCCCTGTAATACTGAACCCTAAACGTTCATTATCGAGCCCTGTTATAGAACCTTTTACGGGGGAACCTTATTCTAATTATTGGGGCCCCGACACTGCAGATTCACCCTGAGTGGAGGAATCGAGTTGAGCCATGTCTTCGGCGAGGACTCGAGAGCGTTTGCTGCTTCCATAAGGGCTCTACAAGGGTTTGGGGTTTAGGGTTGGTGTAGGGTGGCTTAAGGTTTGGGGGCCCGTTTTTCGAATGTTGTTTTAGGTAGGCCTCCTGGTTCGAGTTCAGGGTTTGGATTGAGGGCTTGATGGTTAAAGGTTTGGGATGTGGCACGTCATATTTAGGTTCTCGAAGGCAAGGGCCTTTGGATTCTGGCTGATTTAATTTACCATTACCTCCCAGGAAGCTTAGTCCCGTATTAAGGTAGCTTCGGTAAGCAAGTTTACCAAAGCGACAATCAGGAAGCTTCGTCCGCGTATTATGGTAGCTTCCGGTAAGCAAGTTCCTTAACAAGAACTGGTTGAACATGTTTTTCAACAAGCCCGTAAAGAACCCTTATAAAACCCGTATATTCACCGAAACCCCAAACCCCAGACCCCAAAAACCATCAACTCTCACGCCCTAAACCCTTATCTATAGTCTCCTTGGGAAGTCTTTTTTGTTCATTTAAAAGCCAAGAGAATATTAAAGATTACATTTTTATTATGCTCCTTTTTTGGGGGGGTAAAGTTTTCGGTCCCCCATAGATCCCTTAAAGGAACCCTAAGTCCTATGGTGTTTATGGTGTCTGAGCAAGAGCCCTGTTGTATATGGGAGCTTCCGAAAATAGGGGACCCTAAAATCGTACCCTAAATAGTAGGGTCCTCCTTATAAATACCCCCAAATAAGGTACCCCCTAATTCTCAGAAACTCAAAACCCCTATAAAGCCCCTTAAAGGAACCCTTATAGTACCCTTATGGTAACCCTTTAAAGGACCCCAAAT
Source organism: Symbiodinium sp. CCMP2592 (assembly GCA_905221615.1). Classification (NCBI taxonomy): domain Eukaryota; class Dinophyceae; order Suessiales; family Symbiodiniaceae; genus Symbiodinium; species Symbiodinium sp. CCMP2592. The sequence continues at coordinate 802,260 of CAJNDT010001890.1, read as the reverse complement.
AAGATACACCGAATTTTCGGAAACTTCCATAACCCTAAACCCCTAAACCCCTGAACCCTATAAACCCCTTATAGAGCCCTTTAAAGGAACCCTTGTAGCAGCCCTTTAAAGGAACCCTAAGGAAACTCCCATATAAAGCCGGAGGAGGGCACTGCTGCGGAACTCCGGTCAGCCGATGGCGACTTCGGATCGAGCGAGGTGTGCTGTGGACTTAGGGGCTTAGGGGTTTCGAGTTTAGGGTCGAGGGTTCCCAAAGACTCCAATATCCCTTAATTAAGGAATATACCTTAAATTATAATAGGATCCTTAATATGATTTAAGGAATATTCCTTAATTAAGGGATATTGGAGTCTCTAGGTTTGGGGCTCAGGATCTAGGGGCTTAGGGGTTTAGGGTTAAGGGTCGAGGGTTTGGGGCTTATGATTTACCGGGAATTAGGGGCACCTTGTTTTGGGTCCTTATAACATGGATCCTACTATTTATGGTGCTATATTAGGCTCCCCTGTTTTCGGAAATTCCATTTGGGGGCTTAGGATTTATAGTGAACCCTAGAAAGTTGGAACGTGGGATCAGGGTGATTAGTGCTGGGATTCCCGATACTTCACTTTTTGGGCATGAGGATAGTGATGTTCCAACTTTCTGGCTTCTACTATACCCTAAACCCTAAACCCTAAACCCTAAACCCTAAACCCTAAACCCTAAACCCTAAAGTGGGGTCTAGGGTTGAGGGGTTCGGGCTCAGGGTTCGGGTTTAGGGCTTAGGTCTTAGGGTGGAGGGCCAAAGTTTAGGGTTTAGGGCTATTTAGGGTTTAGGGTGGGTGCTAAATGGGCTTGTGCCCAGGATGCTATAAAGTGTGTCTAGACAGGTACTGTACGGGTTTAGGGTTGATGGTTTTGGGCTTAGGTCCCTAGAGCTCTTACGACAGGGTTGAGGGGTTTAGGGTTGAGGTCTTTATGGAAGGGCTTAGGGTTGAGGCTTGCGCTCTACGGCTCTCTTCGAGTTCGGACGGGTTGGGTTGTGGCCGGTTCTTTGTGGTTAGCCGTGTCGGCCTCATCTCTGACAATTTCCTGCATGGAAGTTTCCGAAACCAGGGGGTACCTTATTTGGGGCTCCCTTTTAAATATGGCTCCCACTCTTTAGGGTACTATAATAAGGTCCCCTATTTTCGGAAAGTCAGAGACTCCAATATCCCTTAATTAAGGAATATACTTTAGATTATAATAGGATCCTTAATATGATTGAGGAATATTCCTTAGTTAAGGGATATTGGAGTCTCTGGGAACTCCCGCATCGCAGCAAAGAGACGAGTTAGTGACTTCGAATCTGCGACTCTCCAAGGGTTGAGCCAGGCTTCTGGGTTTAGGGGTTCAGGGTTTAGGATTTTGGGTTTAGGGTTCAGGGTTAAGGGTTCAGGGTTTAGGATTTGAGGTTTAAGGTTCAGGGCCTAGGGTTCAGGGTTTAGGATTTAGGGTTGAAGGTTCAGGGTTAAGGGTTCAGAGTTCAGGATTAGGGGTTGAGCTAGGCTTCTGTTTCGACGGTTTCAGGGTACAGGTTTGGGGCCAGGGTTAAGGTTGAGAGTTTAAATCCCGAGCCGCAAACTCCGAGCCAAGCGAGGCACCGCACTATAAGTCCTTTATAGCCTTACTTGGAGGGTTGTATGGTTTCATTATCTTGTTCACAACAATGTAATGCACAGCAATCTGCTACACTATTCTGTAAGATACTGTACTGTTTACTATACCATACTGTACGGCATTGTAGTATTCTATTTCGGTGTACTTTACTATACTCTACTCTACTACACTACACCTTAGTATATTATACTACAATGCACTACTATTCTAGAATGAAACATAACGTACTGTAGAGATATACGAAACCCTAAACCCTATAACCCCAAGCTTCAATTCATGCGGCAGGTTTGGATCGGTGCTCGAGAACTTGGTGGCGGGGCCCTTACTGCGCAGTCTCGCAGACACCGATGTCCGGTTTAGGGTTTTGGGTTTAGGGAAAAATTTGACAAGAGAGGTCAACGACTAGTATTGTCTACTACAGTGTATCATTGTATAGTATGTCATAGTACAGTTCTGCAGAGTATAAACCCTAAACCCTGAAGAAGCTTTATGAACGCCCATAGTAAGCCCTCCTAGAAGCCCTTAAACCAAAACTCGTAAATGCAATCCCATCAATGCTATCCCAGAGTTGTCCCCAGACGCCAAATTCCACACCCGCTTAGCTGCCATAGGGTCGAAATAGATAGTATCTAAGCCATTTACAGGTGGGTAGTTTTAAGGTGGGTAGTCTCCCATAAGGCTTCCATACCACTCCTATAAGGTAAAGGGGTCTTATGGGAGTACTATGGGAGAGGAAGTACCTGTAATGGGCTTCAATAGTAACGCCCACAAAGCCTGCTACAAGCAACAAGTACTATGGGCCCCTGTACATAATCCGGCTGTGTAGATGCCCAGACCTTCCAAAATCCCTTAATTGAGGAATATACCTTAAATTATAATAGTATCCCTAATATGATTTAAGGTATATTCCTTAATTAAGGGATTTTAGAAGGTCTGGGTGCATCGCGAGCCCACGCTGCCGAGGTGTTCGTTGCATCCGGTTCGTGCAGGACGGGGGCACGGTGGGAAATCCCTTCTTGCCTTCTTTACGGCTCTACAAGTGTTGTTTAACTCGTGGGATCCATCGATCTCTGTTAGGCAGGAAGAGCCCAATGCTGCCTACTTAAGGAATGAGCCTTGAATTGAAGGGGCCTTGATACTGCACTCTAAGCTGTATTCCCGAATCATGTTGTATTATAGCTCTGTGATGCGCTTCCGGGGTTTAGGGTCCATGCTTTGGCTTTGGGTCTGGGGATTTAAGAGTTCAGCGTTCATCTGAGACAAGTTACCGATTCAGGTCGAGATTGTTGGTGTGCACTTGAAGGATCATGGGACTTTTGCAAGTACGGTTGGAAGTAGGGTCACTACAGTTTTATCCGCTTATAAGCTCCAATTATGGACACTTGTAACCCTACTTATCATAACCCCAATGAGCCTTCAGGCACCAGAGTTCCGCCGGAGACCATAGCTTTGTCCTTCTGAGCTCACTAAGGTCCATGAACAGGGACCAGACTGTTCCTGCGTACTTTTGCTTGAATCATTGCCTATACAATTTTTGGGGTTCCTTGTTATGATTATAGCACAATACACCCCAACACCCTGTTTTAATTGTAAAGGCCCCTACATAAGCCGTACATCCCAGGCCCTGAACATGCAAACCTTCTTTCAGCGCTGAACCCCCAACCCTAAAACCTGGAACCCTTCTTTCACTAAAGGGTTATTCGGCCCAACCCAAAAAGCTAAACCCTAAACCCAACCTCGACGTTCAAAACCCAGACCCCCAAAAGGATCTAGGAAGTAGATCCCCTAATTTGGGGCCCTATACTACTAAAGGTACTTTACAGAAGTTTAGAGATCACTTTTTGGATCCTTCCGAAATTCTGGGAATCAACGTAGACCCTAGAACCCTAAACCCTGAACCCTACATCCCTAAACCCTAAACCTAACTTCTTCGTTCAAAAGGAGCCTTCCTCCCCGGCCTTAACGAAGCAGAGCGGCGTGGGCTGCCGACCTCTCTCCAACCTGGAAGTGCAGCAGCTCCGGCTCAAGAGAATAGGGCCCCAGAAAATCACGCAAGCAAGGGTTTAGGGTTTAAGGGTTTAGGCTCCGGCTCAACAGAATAATATAGGGTTCCTTTAAAGGGATCCTATAAGGGTTTAGGGGATCCTATTAGGTTATGAGGGTTTAGGGCTTCAGAGGTTTAGGATTTAGGGTTTTGGGGTTAGGTTTTTGAGTGTAGGGTTCCTTTAAACGGGTCCTTAAAGAGGCCTTAGATCTATAGTAGGGTTCTATGATATGGGGGCCTTAATCAACAGAAACATATACTATAACTACTATAGGGTTTCTTTTGAAAGGTACTATAAGAGTACTATAAGGGTTCCTTTAAGGGATCTATAGGGTTTAGGGTTTAGGGGTCTTCACAGAATAGGGCCCCAGAAAAAGGGCACGTAAGCAAAGAGAAGGATAGGGAAATCTCATGTAAACCCCCTTATAATGAAGGCCAATAAGGTAGGGATATCACCATAAAATGCTTAATTATGCTTTTGTGCTTTTTGGGTCCCTACAGAAGACTCTGCACTCCACCTCTGGGCCCAGAAGTATAGCCGATATGTATACATATATGTTATTCTACATATGTGCACTTTTACTGTACGTATATGTACATGTATACATGTATAGTTATATGTATATATATATATATATATGTATACATAGATATATAAGTCTAAGTTTGTTTCCAGATGTACATATGAACAATCCGAGGATTGGTGATTTCGACGGTGGCAACTGGAAGACCGTGGCGTCGGTTCCGTGGAGCATGAAGAAAGACGGCGTCGCGAGCTGAGGACTTGCAGTTTGGGGGTTCAGGGGTTCAGGGTTTAGGGTTTAGGGTTTAGGGTTTAGGGTTTAGGGGTTCCGGGGTTTAGGGATCAGGGGTTTTGGCGTTTTTTTTGGGTGGTTTTTAGGGTTGGGGGAGATAAGGGATTCTGATCGAGCCCGAAAAGGGCGCATGCAGATACGGACCCTGCCGTTGGAGGACTTCCATAAGGATTTTTATACAGGTTTAGCGTTGAAGGGTTTGCGACTTGAGAATCCCCCTCATAAGTGAAATTCAGAAAGAAACAAATCCTCTCAGGTCAACACATTTCCGAACTTGGATCGTGCGGGAGCGGCCGTGTTCACGCTCGACACTTCCTTGGCACCACCCAAGGTCGGGAGATGCGTCCAGAGTTTAGGGTTTAGGGTCTGGGGGAGATGCGAAAAGCCTCGGCGGGGCCAATTTTCTGCGTTAAGCGAAATTTAGGCCTGGGAGTTTTGGATTTTGGCTTTTGGCGTTTTGAGGATGAGGGTTTTGGAGTTTTGCAGCAAAACCTTCAGCCTCAAACCCTATGCCCCTTAAGCCCCTAAACCCTAATTCCCTAAACCCTAAACCCAAAATCCCTAGATAACCTTCATCCTCGTTCGCCAGACGATGACGTGCGTCTTCCAGATCAATGACCATCTCAAGTCCGTGCTGCTCCTCGTCCTGCTGGTGCTGAAGGGTTTAGGGGTTCAGGGTTTTGGGTTGTTTAGGGTTTAGGGGTTTATCGTTCAGGGACTATGTGGGGATTGTGTAGGGACTTCTCGCATGGTTTGTGCTTAAGGCAGAGTGGAGGTGGGAATGCAACCCCCCAAACCCTAAAGCCTAAACCGATAGGGATTACCTTGCGGGATGATGTAATGTAAGGGCCGTAGGTAATTAGGCCAGGCTTTTAGGGTCTCCTTACTACAATTATAGTAGATTATCCCTCAAAGCCCTATTCTAATTACAAAGGCCCCGAAAGCAAGCCCCCCATAATACCCCTTATAGTAACCTTGATAGGACCCTTGCTAAGAACCCTTGCTAAGAACCCTTTAAAGGAGCCCTATTCTAATTTTAAGGCCCCTACGTTGGGGGCTGTAGTGCCCCTGGTCCGAACCGTGCCGTGTTGCCAAAAATGGTGCCCCTTCTTTCATGCCTTGCATCCATCCTAAATCCGAAATCCCTAAGCCACAACCCTAAACCCTTCCCCTTAAGCCCCGAACCCCCGCACTGCCCTACACCCTAAACACAGAAACCCTTAAACCCCATAGATCCCTTCAAGGAACCCTAAACCCTAAAGCCCCAAGCTCTTCATGAGCCCAGGTATGGTGGTGTGGATCTGATGTCCCTGGCAGGGATGGGAGAAGGCCGGTGCAAGCTCCGACAAGATGTTTGCCAGCTCCACAACCCCAAACCCCAAAAGTGTTAAAGCTCTGAAGCCTTGAAGAATAGACCTGTTGGCTAGAAGAGGGTTCTAGGGTACGTTTCCCGATAAGTTTTAGAAAAGGACTGCAAGGGGACGCTAGTACCTAGCCCAACCTTAAATGCGAAATCCAAAACCCTAAACCCTGAAACCCGAATCCGAATACCCCTAAACCCTTAACCCCAAAACCCTAGACCACCAATCCCTAAACCCTAAAACCTTGTGGGGCCCTTACAGTTTCTTTTAAAGGAACCTTCATAGTTCCCTTACCCAGACCCCCGGAGGATCCAAAAAGTAGATCCCTTGATGGGGGTTCCTTTCAAGTACCCTTAGTAGTATCGGGCCCCAAATTAGGGAATCTACTTTCTAGATCCAAAACCCTAGACGCTAAACTCTAAACCTTAAAGGATCCCTTAAAGGAGCCCTTTAAGGAACCCTACTATAGTTCCCTTAAGGAACCCCAAACCGTCTAGGGAAGGAACCCAGCCTGCCAGGCGACTCCGAAAAGATTCGCATCGTCAGCTTCGCTGTGAAGCCAGGTCGGGCAATCTAGAAGCCGGAATGGTGATACTAGGGTTCGGGGGTCAGGGGTTTAGGGTTTAGGGTTTAGGATAGTAGTAATACAGCGATTACGAACAGTATTAATGATGCTAATAGTAGAAATAATGCTGATAGTACAATTAAAGCCAACAATGCCGATACTGCTGTTGATACCAATAGTGCCAGTAATTCTGAGCAAAAGTATTCCTCAGGGGTTCTTTTATGACTTTGGCACAATTTGCCCCAAGAGCCTGTTCTCACTACTAAGCTCAGACCCCTATATCAGAGATTTAGGTGTTAAGGGTTTCGGCGGTTAAAGATTCTACATGGGCTCTTGAAAGGTTCTGTGCGGGTCCGCAGGATCTGTGTCATTGGGGTTCTTACGGGGCCTAGGGTTACAGGTCTTGCCGTTCCTTAAGTGCGCAATATCTGTTATCTTCTACTAGGACCCGCCAATCCAAGGCATATTCTTCAGTTTTGGTTCGGGGAGTTTCTGGGAAGGTAGAATCCCATGCAGTAGGATGCACAATGTAAGTCATTTAGGATCGAAATTAGCAGCCCCTGATGCTAAGAACACTAGAATGCTCAAGCACCTGTCAACATCTCAAAGCTCTGTCGAGAAGCTTCCACATGTCGTGTCTCTTCGAAAGCCTCCCTAAACCCCAAACCCCTAAACCCTAAATCCCTAAACCGCTAAGCCCCCAAACCCCTAAAGCCCTAAACCCTAAACCACCTAACCCGTAAAGCCGTGAAGCCCTAAAACCCTAAAACCTAAACCCGTCAAGTCGTAAAACCTTAAACCCTTAAAGCCCTAAAGCCCTAAACCCTGAAACACAAACCCTAAACTCGCAAAGCCGTAAAACCCTAAACCCCTAAGCCCCCCTTTTCGCCAGGAGCCTACCTTGTGATTACTGGCGAGGATGCCGAGGCTACGGCTGTTGAAACTTGAAGGAACCCTGAACCCCCTGCCTATAAGAGTTTAGGGTTTAGGGTTCCTATAGTTATTCTAGGATTTAGGGTTTAGGGTTCCTTGTCGGGTTTAGGATTTACCGTTCGTGCGAGGGTTTGAGTTCGAGGTTTGGGGCATATACCTAACTCGTGAACCGCAACACCTTAACCCCAAATCAGGAAGAACCCGAAACGAACTCACGAAGCCCTATAACACATAGAGTTGTAAAAACCCAGCAGAAACGGTAGACCCAGTGGACCCAATACGCACGAGCCCTAAACCCCTAAACTCTAAACCCGAAATCCCCTGAACTCTAAACCCCTAACCCCTACATGGGAGTTTCCGAAAATTGGGGTTACCGTATTTTGGGGTCCTTATAAGGGTCCTACTATTTAGGGTACCATATTACGGTCCCTTATTTTCGGAAACCCCTACATGACTCGAAGGAGCCCTTAGAGTCCCTCTAAAGCACAACTTATGCTTCCTTTTAAGGAGAACCCCTAGCCCCTAAGCACCCCAGACCCCAGCTTTGAACCCAAAGCCCTCAACCCTACTATTAGCCCCTATGTAAGCCCGAACACAACACCCCTAAATCCCGAAATCCCGAAACCCTAAACCCTAAACCCTAAATCCCTAAATCCCGAAACCCCAGCCCTTAGGGCGACTTTCACGAGACGGGTGGCTTCTGGGCTGATTGTGGCAGCGCGGCACCGGGATCGCCGCTGGGCGGCAGATTAGTAGGTGGGCATCGTCCACGGCTAGGGCTTAGGGTTTAGGGTTTAGGGTTTAGGGTTTAGGGATTAGGGATTTAGGGTTTAGCGTTTAGGGATTTAGGGTTTAGGGTTTAGGGTTTAGGGTTTAGGGTTTAGGGATTGAGGGTGGGGAGCTAGGGGGTTTAGGCGTTCTAGGGTTTAGGGATTATATGGTGGTTGTTATTGCTGCCGGTCTGAATAGTACCATGATGTATCACGATTAGTATTATGACGGTTATTCTTGCTGCCACTATTCGTATCATTATGACTCATGATGCTTGTCAGTATCATTGTTATCATGATGTGTATCATGGTTGTTAAAATAGCTTTTATTACTATGTTAATACTGTTATTTGTATTCCTAGTCTTATCATGTGCAACTAGTGCTCCTTTGTTGCGGGCACTGTGGCTAACACAGTTGTTTGTCGTTTTCCAGTGTTCCTCTTTCCTGTTTATATAGTGAAACGCTGTGTTTACGAGTAATCAAAGGTTTAAACCCCAGTGAAACCCTAAGCAGCAGCAAACACTTATCCCTAAACTCTGCAACCATGTAGAAGGCGTGTAGATCCCTTGCAGGAGCCTTTACACGAGGGAAGCTTGGAAACCAAACCCCCCCTAAACCGCAAACCTTAAACCCAAAAGAACCCAAACCCGTTTTCATCCTCTTGGCGGGCCGAGGGAGTTGCAGAATCGATGGGAGCTGTACTGCAGCAACAACAAGATCGATGTCGCTTGGGTTGCAACCCTAAACCCAAAGCCCTAGCCCTAAACCCTAAGCTTAGGGACCCAAAAAGCACATAAGCATAAGCATTTTGTATGGAGATATCCCTACCTTATTGGGCTTCATTATAAGGGGGTTTATATGGGATATCCCTATCCTAAGTTTTGCTTATGTGCTTTTCCTTGGGCCCTATAAGCCCTGATAAAGGGCTCAGGGGATCAATCTCCTCCTCCCTTGGAGAAGCAGGGCATTCGACCGTCAATCTGTGCATCCTTGTTTTAGGGATCCCCCAAAGTAAGATGCCCGTAGAATTCCGGCACCGCATGGTCCTGAAGCTGGCTGCCCTGCCTCCCCGAGACCGCGCAGATATAAAGAAACAGAAGATACAACTCCAGCCTGTCCGATCCTTAACGCAGACCGCCCAAAGTAGGTAAAATATAATGGCCCGACACCTGTATAAGTAGTTTAGGGTTTAGGGTAGTATATAAGGCTATTATTCTACATACTTTTGGGGGTCCAGATAATGCAGACCTCTGATGAGTGAACCTCCATATGTTAGTTAATCGGGATCCGAATACTCAGGCCCTCAAAGAAAGGGGGATCATGAATCCGAGTCGACATTTACGGTCTTGCCTGCTTTTTTCCTCGTCTCGTTGCACTTAGCCGCCCACTCATTCCTTAGGGGTACTTAGAAATAATTTCCCTAAGAAACAGCTAAAATTGCAATTTTTGCTAGGGTTCTAAGTTCAGTGTAGATTCCTCATCCCCAGATCTTCCAAAATCCTTTACCCAGACTCCCGGGAGGATCCAAAAAAAGTGGGGGCTCCTATGAAGTACCCTTAGTAGTATAGGGCCCCAAGTTAGGGGATCTACTTTCTAGATCCTCCCGGGGGTCTGGGTAATCAAGCAGTATGTGCGTCAAGGCATATTAGGGGTCCTGCGATAATTGAAGGGACATACGGTTGATGATATAAATCCTGCATGACCTTCAGGACCCTAACCTATGGGATTTATGTTATATTCCTTATTTTGGGTAATGCAGGATTTATATCATCAACCGTACCTCAAGAGATCTTGCTAGTCGTTTGTCTTTTCCGCGACCAGCCGACACGACCCTTACCGAACTCTGCTAGGCGAGGGGCCTTCATAATCTGGAGTTGTCCCCGTGCAGTCCACAGGCATTCATAGCGTAACAACAGATGAAGCCTAAAAGTTGGAAACCCGATAGCTTCAAACCCGAAGAGCAAAGTATAGGGAATCCCTGCACGATTTGTCCTTAATTAGGTTTCCAACTTTTTGGGGTTTACAATCGCCAAGGTCTGAAAATCCTGAACCCTAAAGGATTGAACTCGTCGACCGCACAGGTAGCTCATCGAGAGGGTGCTGGAGCGGGCTGGGTCAAACCTGGTCCTAACAGCTACAAGGCGGGATTCACGGCGTTGCTCAGATTTGGTTGAGAGGTCTCAGATTTGGATGAGGGTTGAGAAGTCTGGTTCGGAAGAGTGCACGCAGTCCTGGCATTCGCGCAGTGACGGCTGCCCAGTAAAGCGACAGGGCCAACAGCAAAATGCAGCCAACCCTAAATCCCAAACCCGAAAACCTCTAACCCGAGAGCCGTAAGCCCGCAGCCCCAACCTTAAGCACTAAATCAGAACCGTAAGCACCAGAGAAGACCTGGGTTTATGATCAAACCCTAAGTCCTTTATCAAACCCCAAAGTAGACTTGGAGTTTAGCATTAAGGGTTGAGGGTCGAGGGTTTGAGGTGGAGGTTTTGGGGTTGAAGGTTTAGGGTTCGGGGTTCACATAAACCATGGAAACCCAGCCTTCCTGGTAGGGGCGTTGACGTTTGTGTTGTGATATTATATGGGAGTTTCCGAAATTTGAAATAGGGGACCCTGATGTAGCACCCTAGATAGTAGGTTCCTTATTATAAGCACAAATAGGGTACCCCCATTTTCGGAAACTCCCATATATGTTTTTGGGCTCCCATCAAAGCCCTAAACCCCAAGCCCAAACCCAGGTCTTCCCCAGTACTCTGATGCCTACCCTCAAGATTTCACAGGAGGCCAAAAGGGGTTTTAGCCCATGGGGCTTTCGTAGGGATTAGCGTTCCCATAGTAGGGTTCATATTAAGGAATCTCTAGCCCAAGCATCTTAAACCCTCCTTTTGGCCTCCCCTCAAGATTGAACAACGGGAGAAAGGGCGTCCTCATTCCCAGCGAGCCCAGTACACCCTAATTGAGGAATATACCTAACCTCATAGGACCCTACAACCTGAACCCTCAACCCCTAAACTCTGAACCCCTGAACCCTAAACCCTTAAAGCCCTAAACCCCTAAATCCGAGTACCCTAAACCCTAAACCCGTAAAGCCCTACCATCGTTTTGTTTTAAAGGTGTATCCCCTAAAGTGAGGGGCAACCTCGTCTCGAAGACAGAAGCCGAAATTAGCACGAATCCTAATCTTTGGGGTATAGGGGTTTAGGGTTTAGGGTTTAGGGTTAAGGGTTTAGGGTTCAGGGTTCAGGGTTTAGGGTTTCGGGTTCAGGGTTTAGGGTTTAAGGTTTAGGGGTTTGGGGGTTTAGGGCTTTATGGGTTTAGGGTTCAGGGTTTAGGGCTTTATGGGCTTAGGGTTTAGGGGTTTAGGGTTTCGGGTTCAAGGTTTAGGGTTTAGGGTTCAGGGTTTAGGGGTTTAGGGTTTAGGGTCTACCTGTAGCCGCAAAGACCTACCTTTTTGTGATTCCTTATGATGGCTTCTATAAAATAGTTCCTTAAAAAGGTAGGTCTTTTCCGCTACCGGTAGGGCTTAGAGTTTCTACAAACTGATGCTATTCTTTAGGGTGCTGGGTTTGAGACCGATGCTGTTCTTCAGGATTCCTCCTTGTAACTATCGTAACTACCCATAGGCTCCGTAGCAGTTTTTTTTGGGGGCTCATATTTAGAATCTTATAAGGTAATCCCAAAAAGGAACTACTATGGAGCCTATGGGTAGACTACATCCCCCCAGAAACCTGTTCTATTCATGAAGTCCCCTGTATGAAACCTGCTCGTTCTCGGTCCTCAGGCGAAAGCCAAGCGTATTTTCGGAGCAGACAAGGCTCGGTAGGAGTTGGTGTCGTTCTTTCTTTTGGGTCGCATTTCATAGGAGGCCAAAAGGGGTTTTAGCCTATGGGGGTTCAGTAGGGATTAGGGTTCCATATACGGCTTCGGCCTCCCATCAGCATTGTTGGGGTTTCGGGGTCAACGGTTCAGGTCACAGTCTGCGTAAGATTTCCGAAGGAGAGGTCCCTCGAAGTGCCACCCCGCAACCTTGCCCCCGCCAGATCTGCTTTTTCTGGGCATCTTTTTCGCATTTGTAGTAGATCCCTGATCCAGAAAAATGCCTCCCCGTTGTACGAATGAGAATAACGATCATCTTCATCTAGGTTGCAATTTGGGGAAACTTTTCAATGTCCCTTTATGGTTCCTATAGAGGTACCTATTCATAAATACTTTTCAGTTCAGAGCCCCAAAACTACAACCCAGTCATGTTCAAGCCCCTGCCCTAATCCAGAGGGGTTCATGAATCAGCCCCAAGCCCTGCACGCCTAACCCTCAAACCTCAACTTTCAGGGTTGAGGGTTCAGGGTTGGGGCTGAGCGTTTAGGCCTTAAGCCCTAACCCTAAGCGCACACCCTGAACCCTCAACTCTAAAAAATGGGGTCTACATTGATTCCCTAATGGGGATTCCCATACGTAAAGTACCCTTAGTAGCATAGTGCCCCACTTAGGGGATCTACTTTCCCTTATAGCTCCCTAAACCCTAAACCCCAAAGGATCCCTTAAAGGAGCCCTTTAAGGAACCCTACTATGTCCCATGGTCCTTTTGCCTGGGTCTACATTGGTTGCCGCCTACTGGAGCCCAAGGCATCGATCGGATCACAAGCGGCTCGCTACTGCTCCTTCCGTGCCTGGACGACCACTTCAGGGGCTTTGGGTTTAGGGTGTAGGGCTTATAGGGTTTAGGGTTTTGGGGGTTTTAGGGGTTTAGGGTTTTAGGGTTTTAGGGGTTCAGGGCTTTAGGGGTTTTAGGGTTTTAGGGTTTAGGTTTTGGGGGAGTCTTGGGCCGGAATACTTACAGTGTTCCTTTATACTGACTTAGGGGTCGGAATACAAACTCACAGGCTTCCAATTATCTTAGATTGTGAACGGGGGAACTTTAAACTTTTTGGCCTCATATATTAGCTCTATCTTTTAAAGTTTGAACTTTTTGGGGCCTGGTTGTTGAAGAAGAGAGTTATATCATCTCCTGGATGATTTGTAGCCTCTGGGCTCTATGCAGCTGTCCGTCTTCCATAGTTTGTCTCACTTTGTGTGGATCCTATAATGTTCGTTTTGCCGGTTTTGGAGGTCCTAGATGATTTAAGGCAGAGGTTGTAGTATAAGGTGCAAGAATTACATATATATCCCTTAGAGTTGCTGATAATAGTTATCCTATAACTTGCTCAGCACCTTATTCTAAACACTTACGCGCCCCTACATGGCAGACTTGACACGCGGGGGCTGGGATCCTGAAAGGATTCATGCGCAGGGATCTGCCCTAAATCCCCGAATCCTGATACTTTAGGGCTTTATGGTCGGTCTCGTGTGTCGAAGGTCTTGGGTCGGCCAGTCTCCGTGCAGAAGGATCGCAGTGGTTAGGTGATGCAGTCTTCAGAGGACGAGGTGGATTCGCTGCGCAACATTTTCGTTGTGGCATGGGTGACGGACGCCGTCCGTGGCCAAAACCCTGCGCATGCTGGACCTGCGTCAAGTCTATTTTCTGAGGCTTCCGCAGCAGAAATTGCGGAGGAATCTGAGCCACGCGGCGCCGATGCCGAGGAGATTGTGCAGTTCAGTGTTCACTTTCAAAGAGCAACAGCGCTTGCGGACGCGGGCGGACGTGCAGCGACTGCTGTGTCAGCATGTGTGACTTGGTTGCATGTTGGTCGCAGCAGCCAGACATGCGCCGCATGCGTGACGTGTGGGTGCAAGCAGGCCACCGGATGCATCCCTTCGGTTTGGCAAGTGCATTTCGCAAGACGGTTTTGCTTGTCGGGTCGACGTTTACACTACCAGTGCGGTGTGGCAGCGGTTTGCTGCTGGCGTCGCCACTTTGGGTCGCGTCGAAAGCCACCAGGGCGGCTCGAACCAGGACCAGGCACGTAGTGGCAGCACGTGGCTCCGCAGTTGTGGGTGTTCCGTGCAGTTGCGCTCCTATAACATCTCGAGCTTTCTTGTATCCTTGGTTGTCATTCAGAAGCCCACTGCCGAACCTTAAACTATCACCGACAAAAGCTGCATCCGAAATCCTGTAAGAAGTAAACCCCATAAGCAGTCAACCCGAAAAGACAGACAATTTTCTAAGCCCTGCAGTCCCTAAACCCTAAAACCCCAAACCGCTAAGCCCTGAAATGAAGCTTTGTAGGAGCCCGGGGCTGTATCCCTTCCAGGAATTACTTGGAGGCCCAGGGGACTTAGTAAGTAGGTTATAGGTAGGGTTATAGTTGGGGTAACTCCATTTAGGGTACTTATAACCCTACTTATAACCTACTTACTAAGTGTTCTGGGCCTCTAAGTAAGAAGCCTCCGCCGAACCCTAAACCAAAAAGATTTCCTAAGCGTACAGCAGCTGCTGAGATGTGCAAGAGACCTGTTGCGGTTTAGGATCTACTTGGACCCTGCAAAACCTTCCTTTTTAGGGTTCCCTATTATGATCTCCTTATACAAGTCCTTAGAAATGTCGGTTGTTTGGGGTTGGCTTAGGAGGTCAGGGTTCCCTATTGTGATTTCTTTAAAACGGTGGGCTATTTGGGGTTGGGCCTAGGGTTTTTTGGTCTCGGCGGCCCTCCCGATCTCGCGCCTTCAGGACATGTATGTTTCCGAAAATAGGGGACCCTAAAAATAGTACCCTAAATAATAGGATCCTTATTATAAGGACCCCAGAATAAGGTACCCTCTGTTTTCGAAAACCCCCATATGTATGGAGATTTATAGAGCTTCGGGGGTTCCAATATCATGGAGCCTTACCAAACTGAACTGGGTTTTGGGGGGTCTTTTAGGGTTTAGGGTTTAGGGGTATGATACAAGCAGTCTAGTGATATACAGGGGCTTCAGTACTCCAGGGATTACTGCTTTATTAAACCCCTCCCTCCTGGGGTCCACTGTTTTTTTTTTCCTAGGTCTGGCCTGGTCTGGGGGGCCTTGCTAGGTCTGGTCCCATGGTCCCTTGGTCCCCTGGCCCTTTGGTCCTCTGGTCCTGGTCCCCTGGTCCTTTGGTCCTCCGGTCCCCTGGTCCCTGGTCCGCTGGTTCCCTGGTCTCTCCTGGTCCTGTACCCCCAAACCCTCAAACCGCCAAGACTTGAGCCAAGCTTTCTTCCTCATACTTCTCAACATTCAGGAGTGAGTGCATCAAGCACTCGTCCAAGACTGCTTGTACCGGCACGGGAAATGCTTTACATCCAAGGTCCCTTGGTCCCCTGGTCCTTTGGTCCTCTGGTCCTGGTCCTTTGGTCCTCCGGTCTTCTAGTCCCTGGTCCCCTGGTTCCCTGGTCTCTCCTGGTCCTGTGCCCCTAAACCCTCAAACCGCGAAGACTTGAGCCAAGCTTTCCTCCCTCATACTTCTCAACATTCAGGAGTGAGTGCATCAAGCACTCATCCAAGACTGCTTGTACCGGCACGGGACATGCTTTACATCCAACGCGGATGAACCAAAGGACGAGTCGGGAAACATTTTCCAAAGTAATGCTCGCTCGCGAGCTGATGGCCAAATGCCCTCAGCCACAGACCCCGAGCCCGATGAGTTAGTTGCAAGCCTCACACGCCAAACCTTGAACCCTAAACCCCAAACCTGAAACGCCGGACCCAAAGCTTGGCGCTCGCTTCCATCCGCAATGCCGACGGCAAGCCCATGGATTTGGGTCCAACCAGCCACAACCACAACCACCGCGACAACCACAACAACAACAACAGCAACAACAAGAACACCAGCAAC
Source organism: Symbiodinium sp. CCMP2592 (assembly GCA_905221615.1). Classification (NCBI taxonomy): domain Eukaryota; class Dinophyceae; order Suessiales; family Symbiodiniaceae; genus Symbiodinium; species Symbiodinium sp. CCMP2592. The sequence goes on along the minus strand of CAJNDT010001890.1, from coordinate 786,407 downwards.
AGCAGCAACAACAACAACAAGAACAACTACCACGACGGCAACGACGAGGACGAGGACGAGGACGACGACGACGATGACCTAGATGTCGACAACGACACCAAAAAACAACGCCAGAAGACAGAAGATTTGAAATTGGCATTTCGCACTATTCACACGCGAAACACGACCCTGCAAATTGTAGTGCTCCAATACCTTCATGCAATACACAAGCAAAACCAGACCCTGCGAATGCTAGTTCCCCATTAGCTTGATGAAAAACACAAACAATAAAAGACTCTGCAAATTGTAGTTCCCCAATAGCTTGATGCAAAACACAAACAAGGCCGACCCCGCAAATTGTAGTTCCCCCATTAGCTTGATGCAAAACACAAGCACAAGAACACACCGCAAATTGTAGTTCCCTAGTGGCTTCATGCAAAAGACAAGCAGATGAACACACCGCAAATTCTAGTTCCCTAATAGCTTCAAGCAGAACACAAGCAGAAGAAGACCCTGCGAATTGTAGTTCCCCAATAGCTTGATGCAAAACACAAGCAACACCGATCCCTGCAAATGCGAACCCCCCAATAGCTTCATGCAAAACACAAAGAAAACCGAACCCTACAGCAACAACAAGAACACCAGCAACAGCAACAACAACAACAAGAACAACTACCACGACGGCAACGACGAGGACGAGGACGAGGACGACGACGACGATGACCTAGATGTCGACAACGACACCAAAAAACAACGCCAGAAGACAGAAGATTTGAAATTGGCATTTCGCACTATTCACACGCGAAACACGACCCTGCAAATTGTAGTGCTCCAATACCTTCATGCAATACACAAGCAAAACCAGACCCTGCGAATGCTAGTTCCCCATTAGCTTGATGAAAAACACAAACAATAAAAGACTCTGCAAATTGTAGTTCCCCAATAGCTTGATGCAAAACACAAACAAGGCCGACCCCGCAAATTGTAGTTCCCCCATTAGCTTGATGCAAAACACAAGCACAAGAACACACCGCAAATTGTAGTTCCCTAGTGGCTTCATGCAAAAGACAAGCAGATGAACACACCGCAAATTCTAGTTCCCTAATAGCTTCAAGCAGAACACAAGCAGAAGAAGACCCTGCGAATTGTAGTTCCCCAATAGCTTGATGCAAAACACAAGCAACACCGATCCCTGCAAATGCGAACCCCCCAATAGCTTCATGCAAAACACAAAGAAAACCGAACCCTACAGCAACAACAAGAACACCAGCAACAGCAACAACAACAACAAGAACAACTACCACGACGGCAACGACGAGGACGAGGACGAGGACGACGACGACGATGACCTAGATGTCGACAACGACACCAAAAAACAACGCCAGAAGACAGAAGATTTGAAATTGGCATTTCGCACTATTCACACGCGAAACACGACCCTGCAAATTGTAGTGCTCCAATACCTTCATGCAATACACAAGCAAAACCAGACCCTGCGAATGCTAGTTCCCCATTAGCTTGATGAAAAACACAAACAATAAAAGACTCTGCAAATTGTAGTTCCCCAATAGCTTGATGCAAAACACAAACAAGGCCGACCGCGCAAATTGTCGTTCCCCCATTAGCTGGATGCAAAACACAAGCACAAGAACACACCGCAAATTGTAGTTCCCTAGTGGCTTCATGCAAAAGACAAGCAGATGAACACACCGCAAATTCTAGTTCCCTAATAGCTTCAGGCAGAACACAAGCAGAAGAAGACCCTGCGAATTGTAGTTCCCCAATAGCTTGATGCAAAACACAAGCAACACCGATCCCTACAAATGCGAACCCCCCAATAGCTTCATACAAAACACAAAGAAAACCGAACCCTGCAACTTGTGGTTCCCCAACAGCTTCATGCTAAACACAAGCAAAATCAGACTCCGCAAGTTGTAGTTCCCCAATAGCTTCATGCAAAACAGAAGCAAAACCAGAGCCGTCAAATTCTAGTTCCCCAATAGCTTGATGCAGCAAAGACCGCAGTTGCCGCTGTTGGCAACCACAACCAGTGGGCCAGACTTAGGAAAGCAAGCCGGGGAGGGCCAGACCTAGGAAAAAAAAAAACCGCTCCGCCTCCCTCCTGCTTCGCAGCAAATCGGGAGGCAGGTTTTTGTGTAGCGCCTCCAACAGCAACAGTTCCCGAGGTATGCTGCCCAAGCCTGCGATCAGCTTCCGGACGCTGCACTCCAAAGGCATCGATCTTGTCCTGCCTAGCCTTTTGGGTGCCTAGGTTCCTGAGTAGTACCCTTTTGCCTTTTTTAGTTTGGGATTTGCTTATTAAAACTGAATATTAGGAACAAGGGTACCCTTATTAAGGGCCTGCTCAGGAACCTAGGTACAGTAGCATAAGTAGAAAGTCTGTTCCATGCCTTCAGCTGGTCTCGCCGCCACGCCGCTCATGCTGCACGACGAGACTCGGACAAGTGCGCGGATTATGCTGTATCTTTAAACAAGTTCAGGCGGCCCTTAAAGGAACCCTAAAACCCTTGAAAGAACCCTTAAAGGGAACCCTAGAACCTAGAACCTTCGAAGGAGTCCTTCAAGTAGAACGCACTCGAACCCTCAACAGAATTCTAGAGGAACCTGAAGCCTGGATGGAACCCTTGAAAGAACCCTCATAGGAACCTAGAACCCTTGAAAGAGAAGTTAAAGGAACCCTACAACCCTTGAGAGGACCTTTAAAGGAACCCTCGAACCTCCATGAAAGAGATTTTAAAGGAACCCCAGAAAACTTGAAGGGACCCTTAAAGGAACGCTAGAACCCTTGAAAGAACCCTTAACGGAGCCCTTGAACCCCTAAAACCCTTAAAAGAACCCTTAGAGGAACCCTAGAGCCCTTGAAACAACCCTTAAAGGAACCCTGAAGCCCAGAACCCTCGAAAGAGCCCGTAGAGGAACCCTGACGCCCTAAACTCTAAACCCCTAAACCCTAAACCCCCAAACCCTAAACCCCTAAACCCTAAACCCTAAAGCCTAAACCCCTAAAGCCTAAACCCCTAAACCCAGGGTGAAGTTCTGTGCATCGCAGGCCTCTTTGGTCAGATCGAGTTGGGCGCTGAGGACCTGCATGCGTCTTGTGAATGCATACGTCTTGCTTCCTTTAGGTTTCAAGGTTTAGGGTTTAAGGTTTATGTTTCAAGGTTTAGGGTTTAAGGTTTAGGTTTTAAGGTTTAGGGTTGAAGGTTTAGGGTTTAGGGTTCAGGGTTCAGGAGTAGCCTAATTTTGTAGGAATTTTGATATTGAGATTTTATTGCATATTGTTCGACGCCTGGAGTGGCATCTTGCTACTTGTCTGAAACTCTCAGATAACACCTGAGCCCGAAACGCGAAACTCTAAAGCCCTAACCCCTCGACCGCCTAGGCATTTTAAGATCCCTGACCCCAAGCCTTAAACCCCAAACCCTAAACCCCTAAACCCGAAACCCTAAAGCCCTACCTATAGTCTTCATGGTAGCTCCTTTTTTGGGCTACCTTATAAGATCCTTAATAAAAAAATTGGTTAAACCAAAAAAGGAACTACAATGGAGACTATAGGTAAACCCTAAACCTTGCAACTCTTAACCTTAGAACTCTGCTCCCTAGCACCGGGGTCCTCGGGAGGAGTTCAACACGCGCTTTAGAGACGTGGGCACTGGCAACCTGGCAAAAAGGATACACACGAGCTTTGCGGTTGTTTTAGGGTTTAGGTGTTTAAGGTTGGGGGTTTAGTGTTTAGGGGTTTAGGGTTTGCTGTTTAGGTGTTTAGGGGTTTCGGGGTTTAGGGTTATGGGTTCAGGGTCTAAGGGTTTCGGGCCCACAATTGAAAGTTCTTACAAACATTCCCTAAGGGTCCAGGTAGTCGTTTTGTTTTCGGTTTTTGGACCTAAAAAGGCCCAAAAGTCCAATAGTGTTGAGTACTTGGACCATTAGGGTACTAGAGCTTAGGTTCAGGGTTACGGTTTAGGGGTTTTTAGGGTTTGGGGTTTAGGGGTGCAGGCGTTAGGGGTTTAGGGGTGTGAGGGTGTAGGGTTTGGGGGTTGAAGTCGGGCTAAGGGTTCCGGTTTAGGGTTTGCGGGAACCTGGCAAAGAGGATACCGGGACCCAGGGTTGGGGGGTTGTGGGCTTTACGGCCTTACGTCTGGCCGCTCCGGGACGGTTTTGGAGTTCAGGGAGTTGGGGGAGACTCTAAGGTTTCGGGGTGGTAGGTTTGAGGGTTTACGGGGTTTAGGGATAAGAGGGTTTAGGGTTTGGGGTGGTAGGTTTTAGGGTTTACGGGGTTTAGGGATAAGAGGGTTTAGGGTTTGGGGTGGTAGGGCTTAGGGCGAGGATGCCGAGAACCACCCGAAAAGCCCAACCACTCCATCAGCACAAGAATGAGGAGTTGATGTACAGAGCAAGGGTTTTTGAGGAGTCTGTGCCCTTAACTTAGATCCCCAATACCCAACTTTTAAACTTTTTGGGTTCTTATAGTTTAGTAGGAGTCGGAAAGTTTAACCCTTTATTTCTGTGGCTTATTAGGGGACTAAGTTAAAGGAGCCGTTTGAGGAGCTCGTGAAGAGGAACCGGTACCCAGAGACTCCGATATCCCTTAATTAAGGAATATTCCTTAAATCATATTAGGGATCCTATTATAATTTAAGGTATATTCCTTAATTAAGGGATGTTGGAGTCTCTGGGTATAAGTCCAAGCCCCCACTTCATTCTGCCCAGCGCCAGGCATTCTTCGACGAGAATGCCAGGACTGTGTTGATAGCCACAAGAAGATCTACTTGAGGCCCTTCGGTTTCTGCAGGGGTTTAGGTTAGGGACCCAAAAAGCACATAAGCATAAGCATTTTACCGGGATATCCCTACCTTATTGGGCTTCATTATAAGGGGGTTTATATGGGATATCCCTATCCTCATTGTTGCTTATGTGCTTTTTTGGGGCCCTATTAGGGCTTTAAGGATTTAGGGCCAAATGCTATTTAGAGCCTAAGAGTCCCTTCATAGCCCGAGACTACACCCCACTGCATGCCTCAAGAGTTTCAGTGAGGCTGTGCGGTCCAGCTGTATTTTTTTGAAAATTTGGGACTTTCCGAAAATAGGGCACCCTAATATGGTACCCTCAATAGTAGGATCCTTATTATAAGGACCCCCAAAATAAGGTACCCTTATTGTCGGAAACTCCCATTTATGTATCTACCTATCTTTTCTTCCATCTACCCACCTATCGTTCTATCCGTCTAAAACCTAGCTACATAACTCTCTAACGATCTATCCATCTGTTTATGTCGCAGATGAAAACTTATGTGTGCAGAATATGTATGCATGCTGCACGTAGACAGTGTGCTACAACAGTAACAAGCATAAGCACGCGCATTCCATCTCTCTCTCTCTCTCTCTCTCTCTCTCTCTCTCTCTCTCTCTCTCTCTCTCTCTCTCTCTCTCTCTCTCTCTCTCTCTCTCTCTCTCTAGATGAAACTAGGTATCATAAAGAAGGTGTAGGGTATGAGCCTCTAGGTGCACTCTGACCCCTGGAGCCGAGACGCCACACCCCAACAAGCATCCGCATTTCCAAAGTCTACCCTAAGGCTCCTAAGACGTTCATGGGCTCTCTGGGGGAGGGTTTCGGCTTTGGGGGCTAGGGTTCGGGATCTCACGACAAGGGTCCAGGAGCCTTAGGGTAAACCCTTGAAAAACGGGCCCTAGACTTCAAAAACGCCGTTCGTTGACACCCATACCCTAAACCCGAGACCTTCGGTTGATGGTATAAATCCTGCATTACCTTTAGGACCCTACACTATGGGAATTATGTATATTCCTTATATGGGTAATGCAGGATTTATATCTTCAGCCGTTCGAAACCCTAAGCCCCCGACGCCTTGCGGAAGTTGCTTGTTTCGGGCTGTTTCTGGCAGGCGGAAGAAGGGCCTGGATACCTGGGATGCCTACACCGGGGTTATCTCCGCCTGGTCCTGGCAAGGCCCTTTCCCAAAGGGTCCCAAGTACCTAGCCTTAAGGGGTACTTTGTGGGCTCCTTTAAGGGTACTTTAAGGGTTCCTTCTTTGGGAACTATGAGGGTTTAGGGTTATCTCCGCCTGGTCCTGGCAAGGCCCTCGGGGCTTCAAGCCCTAGATTCCTTAGATTCTGAAGGGGGTTTAGGCTTTAGGGTTCAGCGTCTAGACTTCAGGGCCTGAGGCTTAGAGTTTAGGGCTTAGGTTAAGCGGTGAAGTCTAAAGGGTTTAATTGCCCCAAGAAGGGCCCAAGGACCTAATAGTTACATACTCCCTAACATCCTTGAACCCTAAACCCCACAGGGTCCAAGTGCCTAATAGTGGCATCCCCCCAAGGTACTTTAGCACCCCCTAAGACCTTAAAACCCTAAACCCTAAACCAGCACCCTAATTGCCTGAATACAAAACCTTACGTAAGCTTATCATCGGGCTTGTTGTTTGGAAGGTCAAAAAGGTGTAGGCTCTGCCTGGACCCCAAAGAACCTACCTTTTTAGGGTTCCTTATTATGAATTTTTTATATAAGTCCTTAAAACGGTTGGTTATTTGGGGTTGAGGGTTTAGGGTTTGGGGCAGGCTCTGTGGTCTGTGGCTTTTGAACTTTAGGTTGGGTGCAGGGTTTCAAAGGTAGGGGCCATGACTTCTTGGCCGTTTTCAGTTGGGTCCTGGCTTTCAGGTTTGGTTGATGACCCTAAACCCGAAACCCTAAACCCTAAACTCTAAACCCTAAACCGGGGATTTCGGGTGGGTTTGGGGTTCGGGGTGGGCTGCATTTGGTAATGGACCGCTGTTTGTGTGATTCCACGGAAGGTGGCTTTGTTCCAAGTGTTTTTGGATTTCAGATGGTCTCAGGTTTAGGGTTTAGCGCCTCATGCCTCATGCCGCCTAAACTGCAAACATGAGCTCTCTGTCTCTCTCTCTCTCTCTCTCTCTCTCTCTCTCTCTCTCTCTCTCTCTCTCTCTCTCTATATATATAGATATATAACACAGCGAACCTAAAGACTAGCGCTACTTCAACATATATTGAGCCCCCAACGAATTCCGAGCTCTGCGCCTTAATGGGGTCCGCTTCACTTGGAGAGTAGGGCCCCAAGAAGCACATGAGCCAAAGCAAGGTTCGGAATATCCCATATAACCCCCCCATAATGAGGCGCAATAAGATAGGGATATCCCTAAACCCTAGACCCTAAACCCTTATGTTTATGTGCCTTCTTGGGTCCCTAAGAGAGGACTTCACACAGACTTCGACCTCTACTCCTCGCTGCAGGCGAGCGCAAAATCAGTTTTTGAGCACCCGGAGGGTTTAGGGTTTCGGATTTAGAGTCTAAGGGTCTAAGGGTTCAATACAGGGTCAGAGAGTCAGAATGGTAATTCGTAATATTTTCTTGAGGGTTCGTTGTGTAACTAAATCATATTGCACCTTAGATAGTGAACGGGGGAACTTTAAACTTTTTGGCCTCATATATTAGCTCTATCTTTTAAAGTTTGAACTTTTTGCGGCCTGGTTGTTGAAGAAGAGAGGCACCCCCCCCCCCCCCCCTTAAATCTCCAAACTTCTCTAGCACCCTCACAGGCCCTTCTACAACCCTTGTGGGATCCCCTTCTATTCTCTTGGCGTTCTTCTGGTTGGCTCTTTAGACTTTAACTTTTTGGGTTTCTATATGAACTATAATAAGGAGGCTAAAAGTTTAACTTGTAGGATGGGTTCAGAAGTCCGCCAAGTTCTAGTTCGCCACAATAACCCCCCCCCCCTCCATGGTGGTTGAGGGATCTCTGGCCGTCTTGGGGCTCCTTGGGTTAATTCCTGGCCTCTCTGATAAGGGGGCTTCCGAAAATAAGGGACCCTACTACGTATAGTAACTTAAATAGTAGGATCCTTATTACAAGGCTTAATATTCGGAAACACCCACAAGCGTTACGAGTTCCATAGGGTTGCCTCAAGGGCTTTCTGGCATATGGGGTTTGTATAGGCTTGCTTAGGAGGTTCAGGTCTAAGGGCTTAAGGTTTTTTTGGGTTTAGGGGTTTAGGGTTTAGGCTACAGGGCTTTTGAGTTTTGAGGCTTCCGTCTTGGGGGTGGCAGGATGCGTTGGAGGATCGCAATGCCTGGCCCCGCTGTGATGGCCTCGAGACCGAGGTGGGGTTCCCTGGTATCTTGGTCGCCAAGTAACTGTTTAATTTTGGGTTTAGGGTTTTTAGGGTTTAGGGTTTAGGGTTTAGGGTTTAGGGTTTAGGGTTTTTAGGGTACAGGGTTTAGGAGTTTATGTTTTTGTGTTCAAAAGGTTCACGGTTTATGGCAAGGGGAATAGTCTGCGTAATCATGATAGCGGGTAGCTGATCACGACAGCCCGAGGTAATTGGACTTCTAAGAATAGCAGTCCCTAAGCCCTCAAAGTGCCGACTGCCCAACAAAAGTCGCACTGATAACTGAGGCAACTGCGCACCGGGCGAGGTGGGAGAGGGAGAGCCCAAAGCCTTGAAACTTAGGGTTCCCTTTAAAGGGGTCCTTTAAGGGATCCTTTAAGGGATCTATAGGGGATCACTTTAAGGGGCCCTTTAAGGAATCTCTACTTGGATGGGGCAGGGTTTTGAGTTTTAAAACACTAAACCTGAAAATGCTAAAGCACTAATCATTTCGGATGGGGATTCCGGGATGGCTTCAACTTCATCTCTTTCATCGCAGACTGGGCAACCCAATCTTCAACAGAAGATTACCTACCCCCCAACCCTCAGACCCTGAACCCCCAAAGTAAGCCCAATGAAGGCACCTCAGTAGTTAGTCGCATGATTCCTTGGGGTTCCGGGATATAAGAACACTGAAAGAAGCCACCCAAACCCTAAACCCTAAACCCTAAACCCTAAACCCTAAACCCTAAACCCTAAACCCTAAACCCTAAACCCTAAACCCTAAACCCTAAACCCTAAACCCTAAATCTTAATCTAATGATTCAGGCCAAAGGTTGCAACCCCTCAGTCCCAAACCCGAAACCCTAAACCCCCAAACCCTACACCCTAAAATTCTAAAAAACCCGAAACCCTAAGCCTGAAACCCTAAAACCCTAAACCCCAAAACCCTAAACCCTAAACCCCAAAAAAGTCCATAATCCCCCGAAGCCCTAAACCCTAAACCCGAAAGAAAGTCCTAAAACCGAAACCACCAAGATCGGAGCTTTCCCGGGAGGCGCCCAGCGAGCCGCAATGGACCTCGTCGGTGCCAGGAGAAGGACGACAGAACTACAAGTATGCCGCGTACCAGGCAGAGTGAGGGCGCCTTAGGTTTAAGGGTTTTAAGGGTTAAGGGTTTAGGGTTTTAGGCTTATAGGGTTTATTGATTAGAAGGTTTAGGGTTTAGGGGTTCAAAAATGCTGCGTACCGGGCAGGGGGCCTGAGTATCTAGGAGTGGAGAAATCTTGCACTTTGATTGCATGTATATCGGGGATCTTACTTCTTCTAGGGTTTGGGGACACAGGTATCCCTTCTCCGATAAGTTTTATTGTAGTATTCCCTCTCTCAGGGAATTGTATTCGGGCGAAACCGGGAATGTAAGACCAGTTCTAAACCCTAAACCCTAAACCCTAAACCCTAAACCCTACAGCAGCAGCAAGACTTCCTGAGAATCCCCCCGGCTCCGATCTTCCTTTTGAGCCCAGATAAACCTGTACACCCCTTGTAAACTAACATATGGGAAACTCTAGAAAGTTGGAATATGGTTTCATGGTAGGATACCTTATAATTTTCCATAGAAGGGTTAGGATAATCATATTCCAACTTTCTGGCTTTTACCTTAGGGGGATTTTGGGGTTCCTTATCACAACTATAGTATAGTGGGCGCCCAAACCCTATACTACTAATTGAGGCCCGTAAAATAGAAGCCTGCAATAGATCCCTTATTGACCCCTTTAAAGGAGCCCTTTAAAGGGATCCCTATTCCAATTGGTGAGGCCCCCCATATTAATCAGAAAGCCCCAGGAAATGCAGCATCACACCCGCTTTTCAGAGGTCGGTGAGCGAAATGTGATGAACTTCGCTTTCCACGGAGATGGCCTGTGCAGTGCCATGGGCGGCAGTTTTTTGGGGCATAGAGCTCGTGGGGCCTGCTTAAGGGCCTTTGACCGGGTCCGAAGGAAACTAGAAAGACCCAGACCTCCGAACATAGAGGAGGTTTGCAGGGGTAATGATAGGGTAAGAAAAGCTCATTGAGAAACTACAAAAACCTGAGGTTCAGGAGTTGGGTCAGTTCGGTCTGAAGAGCGGCTGTTTGGGGGGTATTTCAATAGGTCTATTTGCTTAAGAACCCCCAACAAATAAAAAAAGATATTCCTTATGGGGATAATATAGGGATTATTATTTTTATTTTTTGGTGGTTTCTTAAGCAAATAGTAGAATAGGTCTAGAGTCTAGAGCTTCGGCTTTCGGATTGTGTTTTGTAGGGCTGACTATGCGCGAAACCCCTGGGTCCCAAATCCCTTATGTACAAAACCCTGCATTACTCGACGCCTTGCGTACCCCAGATTGTGAGAATTATATGGATGTTTCATGAATGGGGGTAGGGTCGGATGTTGTCTGTCAGCCGTGCAGTATGGGAGTTTGAGAAAAGAAGGGGCCATAACAGAGACCCTAAATAGAAAGCCCCGCTACGAAGCACCCTCAAAAACACCACAAATTGAAAGCTTAAGGGACCTGGCTAAGCCGAAAGCGCTAAGCCGGAACCTCTAAACCTCTAAACCTCAAGCCAAAATTCTTAAACATTCAAGAAATGTGGCGAGCCCAGGTGGTGTGCCATTGCGATCCGTTCTTGGTGTGGAGTCGGCCGAGGTCGCCCCCGGTTACTTACTAGGTGCCGATTTGGGATAGCTGTTAATTTTCCCGATTGTTTACAGTGAACCCAGAAAGTTGGTACATGGGTGTAGGATGATTAATGCTGGAATTCCCTCTGCTGTACCTAAGGGGCATGGGGACAACAAGGTTTCAATTTTCTGGCTTCCACTTTAATATAGAACCCTAGCTACGAATACTTGTTGGGGCTGTTGAAATCGACAGCTAGTTTAGAAGACAACCCTATTCGTTATTCTTTGTGTTTTCTGTGGGTTTCGGGTAGGCCGGGGCACAGTGTTTTGAGGTCTTTATTTATATTACGGCCACTGCAGTTTCTTGTCCATGGCGGCTACGATTTGGGGTTAGGTGCTTAAGATCTATGGTTGACGGGTTGAGGGTTTTGCGGGCCGCTTGTCTGTTTAAGGCTGCAGGTTCAGGATTCATGTTGTTTGCGGCTTGGCCCGAAAATTTAAACAGCCTAAAGCCTAAATCCAAAACCCTCAATCCTGATTCCTAATCCCGGAACCATGAACGAGGCCTGCCAGGAACTCTGTGCCGAAGAAGAGGACGCTGGGCAGGGGGGGGGTAGAGGTTGATACGGGGGCCTGAATGATTTGTGAACACATCCGCTTTTGTCCGTGTTTCTACTGTATAAAACCCCAAGCGCTGGTCTTATAAATATATACAGTATATATAACTCGAAGTGAAAATTATGTCTTAGTTCTGGAATTTCTAAGCAACAAACAATGCACAAAACTATAATTGAACTCAGTTAATGTAGCATGCTATATGGGTTGTTTTCTAAATTATGGTCCCTTCTGGGGCTTCTTTGAGTAAGGGTGCCGTACTATATTTGGGACCTAAAAAGGGACCCTGAATCAAACCACTACCCAAGATAGATGGTCCAGGTGCACCCTACAGCCAAACCCACTGAACCCTGAACCGTGGCTTTCTGTCCGGTGCTCGCCCCCTGCGAGGATTGCGTCTATGTTAGCCATGGCGACCCAACAACTTTGTCTTGCTGCTTGGCGAGCTCTGGAAGGGCTCTAGATAAGGGTTCTATGAGGCTATAAGACTATAAGGGTTCCATAGAGGGTTTAGGTTTCAGGACTTGCGGCTTAGGGTTCCGAAAGAGTTCTGTACAGGGTTTATTGGACAGTATGCAAATCTCCAGCCCGTTACAGGTGATAAGGGGATCGGCAGCAACCCTTTGAGAAGCAGATCCGACGCCACGGAACTCGCCAGACTTACGTGTACACCCGCTGATTCATGGCCCGAGGTACGCCCTAAACCGCACCTTAACCTCAACCTTTTTTGAGGACCTTCATTATACAAGAAAAACTAAGGAAATCGTAATAAGGAGCCCTGAAAACGTAGGCTTCTCAGGGTCCAGGTAAGCCTTAGAACCACAGCCCCTAGGTCTACAACCCTAAACCCCTAAACCCTAAACCCACTGAACCCCCCAGCCCCCAAACTCCTCAACTCCTCAACACCCAAAACCGCAAAGCCCCAAACTCTAAACCCTACAGCTTAGAACCCCCAAACATTCATGGCCTACACCCCCTAAAACCCTAAACCCCAAAACCCTCATAGATCCTTTACAGGATCCCTTAAAGGAGCCCATATAGGATCCCTTTAAAGGGACCTTAAACCATCCTAAACCCTTAAAGCCCCCACAGATTCATGACCCAGGTCTCCAATTCGGCGGGGCCGCCTGCGCTTCGCTCCAGTTTCCTGCCTGCGATGCGCTGAGCTGCGGCTTCCAGACTTTCGCCAAGCAGCGCGACGCTGCTCCGGTTGCAGAGGTCCAAACATGGACTCCATAAACATAAGGTCTAGGATAATTTATAAGGGACCTATCGTAAGGGATTTAGAGCCAGATTCTAATCCCTGAACCCCAAACCCCAATCCCTGTAAGCTACAAACCCTAAAGCTCGCTAAGGATCGCGTCAACTGTGAGTTGGTGCTGAACGATGAGATTGACTCGGCCCGGAGCCCAGTTTCACACGCCGCTAAGCCCTACCCGGATCCTAACGGGTTTAGGGGTTCAGGGTTGAGGAGTTTAGGGTTTAGCGTTTTAGGGTTTAGGGTTTGGGGACTAGGTTCCTCAGTAGTACCTTGTTGCCCTTTGTCTTTATGGGTTCCCTAAATTAAAACCAAATAATAGGAAAAGGGTTGTCATTGTTATTAACTCTTGCTGCGATTTCTTGATAGTATCGTTCCACGCTACTAAAGCTTAAACCCTAAACAGTATTCGCAGTTAATCTAAAAGCAACAATAGTCGTATCGAGAGAAAGCTCCGCAGTGTGCCATGCCTCTTGTCCGCAGTGAGGTATGCTGCTGAAGTAGTAAAGTGTATATAGAAGGATCCTCCACCTGATGTCGGTGACATTCCTTGAGCACCGGGATTTGGAGTCGCATTAAGCTCAAAGATAGATCCCTAAACCGTAGACCCTAAACCTTAGCCCTACCCTTAATCCTAAAATCCTAGACCCTAAAACCCTTGTAGAACCTTTGCAGTTCCCTTTACAGCAGCCCTTATAGTTCACTTCACTGGAACCCTCCGAGTTCGCTGTAAAGGAAGCCTAAAGCCCTAAGCTTTGGGCAGGTCTTCTATGGCGTCGATGTCACAGATCTGCTGGCCGAAGCCGTCAGCGGGTCTGCTTCTAGACGACTTGGTGTCGTTGCGAAGCCAGGCAAGCTCAGCTGTTTAGAGGTTAGGGCTTTAGGGTTTTGGGGTGTAGGGTTTAGTAATTCGGGTCGAGGGTTACGGTTTGGGGGTTTAGGGTTTAGGGTTTAAGATTTCGGGTTAAGGGCTCGGCTAGGAACAGTTGATTACATGGGTAAAACTGCAACCCTAAACCTTTACGGAACCCTGAACCGCAAAGTAGATCCCTTCATGGGGGTTCCTATAAAGTACCCTTAGTAGTATGGGGCCCCAAATTAGGGGATCTACTTTCTAGATCCTCCCGGGGGTCTGGGTGATAGCCGAACCCTAAACTCAAACACCCTAAACCCTAACAGCCCTAAACCCTGAAATCCTAGAAACCCTAAACCCTAGACGCCCTAAACCCTTAAATCCTAGAAACCCTAAACCCTAGACGCCCTAAACCCTTAAATCCTTGAAACCCTAAATCCTAAACTCAAACCGGGTCTCTGGGTTAAAGGAACCCTCCAACCGAAAAACCCATCTTGGAGGGTCGGGGGACTTAGTAAGTTGTTTTTTTTGGGGACTTATAAGTACCATAACCCCAATTAGGGTCCCTTTTAGGGTACTTATAAGTCTACTTACTACCTACTTACTAAGTCCCTAAACCCTAAACCCTATAGTACCCTTATAGACCCCTTTAAGGGAACCCTTAGAATCCCCTTTTAAAGGAGCCCCTACTTACTAAGTCCCCCGACCCGCCAAGTGCAGGCGAGTATTATTAGGGAGACCCCTTAAAGGGTACCCCTTCTGAACCCAACTTCTGGCTCTCTTGAAAGGGGCCTTATTCAGAGGGTCTATATCCCCAAGGGTCCCCCTAATCCTAACTCCCAAAGTCCAGGCGAGTACCTCATCGTGACGGGTCACAGCCAGTCGGGAGACATGAAGTTCCGAGGCCGGGCTCTCCGTTTTTTTTTGTGTTTGATGCGCATGTATATGCATGTATATGTGTTTTCATATATATATATATATAATATTTATGTGTTTTATGTTTTTATATTTACATATATATGTATGTATATATATATATATATACATATGTGTGTATATATATATATGTGTATATATCACCCTCTGCATGATGACAGCATGTCCATCATATTTATATATACACACATGCACCTGACTATCTATCACATACGACTGCATAAGCGCCATTATTCTTGTTGTTTGCGATACCATTGTACTGCACTGCATAAATCTGCGTACTAGTTTCATTGAACGGCGTCGACTTGAACCCTGCCCCAGACGCTGCCAAACCCCAAAACTCCAAAAGCCCTAAACCCTAAACCTCCGAATCTTCCTTTAAACCACCTTAAACCCTAAAAACCTCTGAACCCTGAATCCGCAAACCCTAAGACCCTGAATCCCTGACCCGTAAACCCCTCAACCCATAACCTCTCAATCCCTCAAGGCCCCTAAAGCAGGTGGCTTTTGGGCCGATTGCGGGGCAGCGTTGCCCCCTCGTCGCCTGGACGACCTCTGGGACTCGTTCTGCTCCGAAACCTGGCAGGGTGATGTCCTTCTAGGGTTTAGGGTTTAGGGTTTAGGGTTTAGGGTTTAGGGTTTAGGGTTTAGGATGTCAAAATTATTGTCCCTTTTTGGATACCCTAAATTTCAGGTGCCGTACTATATATTATAGGGATCCCAAAACGGACCATAATTTTGACAACCACCCATGTACTAGGATGCCCAGTAGTACCCTTATTCCCCTTTTTGTAGTCCTAGGTTCCTTATAAAGTTACCCAATACCAAAAAGAGAGGCCTTTTTATTCTTAGGTTACTGGGTATCCTAGCCTTTCAGGGTTCCTCTCTGGGTTCCTTCAAGGGTTCCTTTTAAGGGCTTCTGGAAAGGATCCTTTTCGGGTTCCTTTTGAGGTAAAGGGTTCTGTAAGGGATCCTTTAAGGGTTCATTTTAAGGGCTTCTGGAAAGGATCCTTTAAAGGGCTCCTTCTAAGGGTTTCTGTCAGGGATCCTTGAAGGGTTTTGTTTATGAGTTTCTGTAGGGGATCCTTTAATGTTTCCTTTAAGGGCTCATTTCCGGGTTTCTGTAATGGTTCTTCAAGAGTTTCTTTTAGGGTTCCAGGATACCTGGAAGGGTTTTGGCATTTAGGATTTGGGTGTTAGTTAACGCGATCCCTAATTATGGTATAGTGATAGTGAAATGACAAAATTGTATTCTAAATGGTGAGGCCAAGGCTTTCCTAGAGGTTCGCAGAGATCCAGGTGAGATGGAAACTCTGACGCCTGATGGACCCTAAACCCTAAACCCTAAGTCCCTAAGCCCTAAATCCCTAAACCCGAAACCCCTACACCCTAAATCCCTAAACCCTAAATCCCTAAACCCTGAAAGTTATCATGCACCAGGGATTGTTACTTGTACCATGCTCACAGCGCGAGCAGCTGAGCAACAACTCAAACCCAAACCCAACATAGGGGCCTTAGTAATTAGACTAGAGGCTTAAGGCGGGGTGAGATGATACCGTGGATGTATTCAGGAACCCTTATGTAGGGATAATGCTCCGCATATTTAGGACCCTTCAGTTTCACTCTGAAATTGCACTCTGCCTGTGCCGCAGGCACCGATTGCGATGATTCAGATCAAGGGCTCCGGAGTATATTATATCATGCCTCTATAGGAACTATGAGAGAATGCTATTGGCAACTGTTTCGGAATCCGACCCTGGCACTAGATCAAGTAGTTTCATCCTTCCGGGTGGCACAATGGCACCTAGCGGAACGAAGGCCTTTAAAACCGTAATGTAGGCCCTTTCTTTCAGGGCCTTAAGATTAGGATGCCTATCATGGTTCTTCGGAGGTTTAGGAATCCGGGGTGTGCATGCATTCCCCTAAGATTCCAACACCCGATAATCCGAAGCCTTGAAAGAAATCCTTCTCGAACCCTAACCTCTGTAAGGCCCGAAGCAATACAGGGGCCAGAAAATTCGCCAGTTCTGTTCCCTTGGGTGGCTTAATGGTATCCTTCTGCAAGAAGAGACAACAAAACCCTATTCTGATGATTGAGACCCCCCAAGATTAATCCATTTTTCAGCCGTGTGGAATCTAGAGGACCCGAACCCCAAACCAGGACCCAAACCCCAATCCCTAAACCGTTTTGAACAAAGCAGCCCAGCAATCCTGCTGAGGACACGCCGATTGACGAAGTGCACCGACGAGGTGGGGCCCTAAACCCTAAACCGTTTCACAGCCTTGATGCCTGGTTCGTCGTAGGGATGTTCGGGTTCATGGGGTTTACTTAGATCCCCAATGCCCAACCTTTAAACTTTTTGGGTTCTTATAGTTGTGGAACCGGAAAGTTTAACCTTTTGTTTCTGTGGCTTATTGGGGGAGTAAGTTTAGGCTTTAGGCACCCTCAGGCTCTGGGAGTTTAGGGTTTTAGGGTCTTAGGCTTTGGGGTTCCGGGGAATAAGAAGGATTTAGGGCTTGTCGGCCATCAGGGTTCGAAAATGATCGGGAGGTCTGCGGCTTCGGGGCACAGGCTGTACTTGGAGGATCATGGGGACTTAGTAAGTAGGGTTATTAGTACCTTAATGAGGGTTATAAGTACATACAGCTATACGATTTAGGGTTTAGGATTTTAGGGTTTAGGGTATAGCTACCTTATTCCTAAACCTACTTACTAAGTCCCCTGATCCTTTACGTATAGGGCTTCCCGAAGCCCAGAGACTCCAATATCCGTGAATGCAGGAATATGGGAGTTTCCGAGATATGGCACCCTAAATGGTAGGATCCTTCTTACAAGGACCCCAAAAGAAGGTGCCCCTATGTTCGGAAACTCCCATATACCTTAAATTATAGCAGGCTAATATGATCTAAGGAGTATTCCCTAATTAAGGGGAGTCGGTCTTTGGGGTGGGGGGGGGGGGTAAGGGTTGGGATTTTTTTGGCTTCCAACGCAGCCAATACTAAGCAGCCAATACTAAGCACACAATATAGTTTAAGGACCCTAAAGCCTAAATCCTAAACGCTCAACTTTACCTTGAACTTCAATTCCCATATCCCAAAGTCGTAAACTCTAATCCCAAGAGTTTCAATCCAAAGCCCTAAATCCTAAACCCTGAACCTTAAACCCTACACCTTAAACCCTAAACCCTTAAACCCTAAACCTCAAGCCCTACATCCTCAACCCAAGAGCTTCAATTCAAAGCACCAGCGCCCGAGGCGAAGGATCTGGCTGGAGGCCACCAATGGTGAGGAGCTCCCGGGGGGTTTATCATGGGAGGCCAAGACAGGTTTCAGCCTATGGGGGTATAGCAGGGATTAGGGTTCCCATAATAGAGCTCCCGCGGGGGGTCGGGGGGTTTACGGCTTAGGGGTTTCGGGGTTTAGGGGTTCAGGGGGTTTAGGGTTTCGGTGTTTAGGGTTTAATTAAGATTTGGGGGTTGGGGGTTCAGGAGCTCCCGGAAAGGGTTTACGGCTTCGAGGTTTCGGGGTTGAGGGGTTTAGGGGTTGAGGGGTTCCGTGGTTTAGGGTTTCGGTGTTTAGGGGTTCCGTGGTTTAGGGGTTTAGGGGTTCACGGTTTTAGGGTTCAATTTGGATTTGGGTGGGGTTTGGGGGTTTAGGGTTGGTGTGCAGTTGGAAGTTTCGGGCGGTTTAGGGATTTAGAATTTCAGACTTTCGGGGTTTCGGTCCAGGGTTGGTGTGCAGTTGCGAGTTGAGGGTTTAGGGGCTTAGGGGTTTAGGGGCTTAGGGGTTTAGGGGCTTTTGGGGTTTAAGGTTTAGGGGTTAGGGGCTTTGGGGTTAGGTTTTGGGGCTTAAGGGGTGCAGGGTTTAGGGCATCTGGTGCTCAATAGCCCTGAAGCCAAAAGCGTAAATTTTGGCCATCAGGCGGTCTTACAGTAGCGGCGAGTTGCTTCCACAGGAGCTTTCTGGAGGGTTCATGAGTTCATGGGCTCCCTGTACGGCTTGATAAGGTGGATTGTTATATGAGTGTTCAGAAGGGCTTTGAGCAGGGTTCGCATGTGGCTTTTGCAGTCAGGGTCGGTATTTACTCCGACTCCGGATCTTTAAGTGGTTCCGCCTCTTGCGAATTGTATCAAGGCCTGATCGGCGTGTACAGTCTCATTAGTCATGAACTTGTCGGAGGCATGAGGAGGCAGCGTTGCTGCTTTCAATCAGCAGCCTCACGGCGATCACTCTTCATTCACCCGGATCCTACCGGAACCCTGATCAAGTATCCCCTAAAGTAACCGTCATGTTTCCAACCCTCACAATAACCCGTCTGCCAAACCTTTTCCTGGACCCTAAGGAACCTACATTTTTAGGGTTCTTTATTATGATTTCTTTATATGAGTCCTTAAGCAGGTATGTTATTTGCGGTTATGGTAGAACTACAAAAGCTTCTGGTAACCCTGTAGCCTCATCGCTTCTACAGTCCTACGGTTTGGGGTGTAGTACAGTATGACCGGATAAGGGTTTACAGTTTAGGGTTTAGGGTAGGCACCATCACTGATTCCAAAACCCTAAACCCATAACCCATGTAAACTCTAATTTTTTTAAAGCCCTATGGCCTAAACCCCTAAACTCTAAAACTCTGTTAAGCGGAAATCTTGGGGCACTTGGTGGCAGGAGCACGGGACAGGCGGCGTATCCTAAGACCTTGGGAGACGACGGAATGCGCCTTGGGACTTTCCTCATTGCCCTAGGGATCAAAATGGCCCAAAAGCCTTAGTATGGTCTTTGGGCCCAACAGCCTCAATATATGAGTCCCTAGAGCTGGTTGATTGGGCTTTGGGTTCCTTTGAAGGGTACAAGCGGGTGCCTTTAAAGGGTACGGCACAGTTCTACAGGGTTCCTGTAAAGGGGGACATATGGGCTCCTAGAATTCTATAGTGGATCTAGCAGGCTTCTATACTAAGGACCTTCTTCAGGTTGATTTTGCTTAGGGGTTCCTTTGAAGGGTAATGTGGGGTTCCTTTAACAGGGTTCCTTTGAAGGGTGCTGCAGGGTTTTACAACAGGGTTCCTTTCAAGGGTACTATAGGGTGCTATAGTCGGCTTCCCTCTCAAAGGGGGCCATAAGGGTTGCAAGGGATCTATCAGGCAGTCTTTCTCCCCCTGATCCTCTGTGTGGCAGAAGATTATTTCGCTGTTAGGGTACAAGGACCACCCAACCTGATACTTAGAATAGCAATTGAGTATATCACAGACCATCGGATGAAATGGCTTAAATCCATGTGTTCGATAACCTGAAGCCCTACGCCCTCGAATCCCGAATACAGGAGCCTACATAATTACCTCTAGCATCTTTGGCGCTCCTTTTTGTATTTATAGTATAATAGTATAATGGGCACCGAAACCGTATTCTAATTATTAAGACCCCTATATCATAGAACCCTACTATGGAACTCTAAACCCTAAACCCTGCAGAGCTGAGGAAGTACTGTGCTTTCCGCGCGGTTCCTGCGCGGATCTATCCGATTTGGACCAGCGCTTGGACCCTTCGACGAAGTCTAAGTCAGGTCCCAGTCCTTTTAGGCTTTAGTGCTTCGAGTTTTGCAGGTTTAGGATCTTAGGGTCTAGTTCTTTTGGGTTGAGGGTTTAAGGTCTAATTAGGGTTTTTTGGGTTGAGGGTTTCGGATTTTGCAGGTTTAGGGTCTTAGGATCTTCGTCTCGCTTCGATGGCCGTTTTTGATGCTGCCCGAAACCCATTTTGTGTTTTATTGTTGTAATTAATCATACTATGACATACCCCAAAAGCCTGTTAGACGTATTGAGGACTTTTCAGTACGCGCAAACCCTAGCCCAAAGACATGAGGTGCAAGAGTTCCACGATCTTCGACAACTGGCCTGGCCGCGCAAACGAGTTCGAAACGGTAGCCTGGCTCTACGTTGTGAAATCTGCTCACAGGGAGACGAGGAAAATGTTCAGGTCCAGATATGAATTTTAGGGTTTAGGGTCTGGGGGTTCAGGGTTTAAATTAGGCTCTAGGGTTTAGGGTTAGTTCCAGGTTTACAATTACTGGGGTTTGTAGGGTGTGGGTACCGATATCTGAATAACAGAAGGGACCCTACTTTGCAGCATTTCCTGCTAAAGCCGCGTAAACACCATGATGAAGCCCGATAACAGACCGTCAAGGGCTAAAGGCCTTAGATCCTGAAGCCTCATTGGTATGCTGTTGTGGCGGTTTATCGATGCGAATCTTCAGGGCAGAGTTCCAGGGCTTCGAACCACCCTACCCCCCCCCCCCCCCCCCCCGAACTCACAACACTACTTAGAGGCCCAGGGAACTTAGTAAGGGTTCTTAAAGGGCTCCTTATAGGGATCTATAGGGCTCATAAAAGGGATCTATGGGGTTTAGGGTTCAGGGTCTACTTAGAGGCCCAAGGGGACTTAGTAAGTAGGTTATAAGTAGGGTTATACTTGGGGTAACTCCATTTAGGGTACTTATAAATCTACTTATAACCTACTTACTAAGTCCCCTGCCCTTCCAAGTACAGTAAACCCCAGAAAGTTGGAAGCCGGATTAAATAGAGCTGGGATTCCCTATACCTTACGCTTAAGGATTGAGGCTGTTGGGTTTCCAACTTTTGGGCTTCTACTGTAAACCCTAAAGCCTCGGCTTCAGACCTGCAAAGCGCGAGCGAAGCTGATAATCAGTCACTGCACTTCACCTCCCAAACCCTAAACCCTAAAAGCCTAAGCCCTCCTAAACCCGAAACCCCCAAAGCCTAGATACCCCTAAAGCAATAAACCCTAAACCCCTATAGATTCCCTGCGAAGGGAGCCCTTATAGGATCCCTTTAAAGGGACCCTGAAGCCACCAAAGCCCCGAGTTTGCAGCCCTTTGAGGCCTTCGCTTGCAGCTCGGCCTGTTCTCTCGATGAGAGGTGCAAATTCTTTGGCTACGGCGAGGAGAGCTCGTTTTGGGGGCTTTAGGGTTTAAGGGTTCAGGGTTGAGTAATTTAGGGGCTTTAGGGTTTAAGGGTTCAGGATTTAGGGTTTGGGGTGTTAGGGTTTTGGGGTTTACGGGTTCAGGGTTTAGGGGTTTAAGGGTTCTAGGGGTTTAGGGTTGAGGGTCCTAGGGGTTGAGGGTTCTAGGGTTTAAGGTTTTTAGGGTTTAGAGTTTACGGGTTTAGGGTTTACGGGTTTAAGGATTTAGGGTTCAGGGGTGTAGGGTGTGGGGTTTGAGGGTTTAACTTCTTAGGTTTAGGCTTTACGGGGTCAGGGTTTAGGGGTTGAGGGTTTTAGGGTTTTCGGGTTTAGGGTTTAAGGGTTCAGGGTTTACGGGTTCAAGGGTTTAGGGGTTTAGGGTTTAGGGTTTTAGGGCCAGGGGCTCCGACCGATCATGTACCCTAAACACGAAATAATTGACCATTTGATTTTTGATTGGGGTTTTAGGGTTTAGGGTACCCCAGAGACTCGCAACCCCGGTAAGATGGGGCAGGAAATGTACCATAATTAGAGCTCTTAGGGTTTCGGGTTTAGGGTTTAAGGAATCCACCTTAAGGCATGGCAAGGATCCCTTCAGAGTTTGAGTTGCATTTCCTGAAGTCAGGGTGTTTGGGAGCTTCTGCGGGTCTCTATTTGGGGCTCTTGGAGGGTCTTGAGAAGTTGTGTATATGGGCATTTCTCAAGAGATTATGAAAGGGTTATTCTGTAGCTGTAGGTCTTTATAGCTTTTTGTTGGCATTTCTTGACAGATTCTTAAGGGTTTTCTGTAGGTCTCTATGCTGCGTTTTTGTGATTGCCGTCAGGTTTTTAAGGTTCCCTGGGTTTGGGGGGTTCCTGGGTGTGTGTTTTTGAGCCTGAGGACTGCCGGACAGGATTACAGGCGTTTTGGGTTTCGGATTGTGGAGGGTTTGTTTAGGGTTTTCAGTTTAGGGTTTAGGGACTATCAGAAGCCTTGTGAAATATCAAACCCGCTATAGTAGACACCAAAAATTTGGAAGCCGGATTGAGGACAAATAGTGCTGGGATTCCCTCTACATTGCTGGTAAGGATTGAGGCTGCTGGGTTTCCACCTTTTTTGCGCTTCCGCTATAGGTTGGTTGCGGGTCTCTTGGTTTCGGGATTTGGAGACTGAGTGGGCAGGATGACGTCTTTTAGGGCGTGACGTCCAGAGTGCTGCGTGCAGAGCTCCTCGCACCCATTATCAGAGGGACATATTCCATCCTTGACCACTCACAAAATCTCTGCATAACCATATTCCATCTTTGACGACTCACAAAATCTCTACATAACCATATTCCACCTCTGACGACTCACAAAATCTCTACATAACCATATTCCATCTTTGACGACTCACAAAATCTCTACATAACCATATTCCATCTTTGACGACTCCAAATCTCTACAAAACCAGACCTTACGGGTACTTAGAAATATTTTTCAATTTTTGGTTATTACAATCCCTAAGAAACAGCTGAAATGATAATTTTTGCTATGGTTCTAAGTTCAGTATAGAGACAGCTTAAGCACCGTGTGTTCCAACCCTAGAGATCCTCAACGGGAGGACTCGCGTGCCGGGTTCCCTCGCTGCGCCTTCTTTGAGACCTGCCGAGATCGGCGCCCATATCCGAACCTTCGTCGGCAGCATCCCTTAAAGCTTACATCCTAGACTCCTAGACCCAAAACCCCAAAACCCCAAACTCTATCCCTAAAGCCCGGTTGAAGCCCTGAAGCCCGAGAGCCAGCCCTACGCGCCGTAAACAGCTGTACGCTCGGTGCTTTGCCCTCCAGGCAGGGTGACATCCACGTCTACAAGGCGCCTTGGACAATGTCTATTCCCTAAGTGGCACGGACCTTTAGGTATAATGTGTGGGTTTGTTGTTGGGTCAACCTTAGTTCTTTCCCACTCTGGAGGTCCAATACACATTTCCCTAAGGGTCCAAGAGCCCAAATAGTAGGGTTTCAAGGTCCGAAAACCTAAACCCTAAACCCTAAACCCTAAACCCTAAATCCGAAAACCTTTCAGAGTATGGATTTGGGGACCCAGCACCCTACCTATTATCTCCATTGTAGTTCCTTTTTGTGGTTAACCAAAATCTCTATTATAGGCTCCTAACCATACAGCAGAAGCCAGAAAGTTGGAACATCATTGGCCTCATGCCCTTGAGGTAAAGTATAAGGGATCCTAGCACTAATCCTCCTAAAGCCATGTTCCAACTTTCTGGCTTCTACCATAAAATTGGATAACCAAAAAAAGGAACTCCAACTGAGACTATAGGTAGTATTTGGGTACTTGGACCCTCTGGGTTTGCGCATAGCAGGCATGCAGTGACGACCTGCCAAGCCAAACGAACACTTGAATCCTAAACTCCAGGCTCTACAATGCGATAGAAGCCCGATGCCATAGAAGCCCCACCCCACAGAAGAACCCCAGAATACTCAACCCCACGAAGTCTAAGCCCCTACAACACCCTTGTGAACAAAAGCCTTCATACGGTTGATGATATAAATCCTGCATTAACCATTGTGAGGAATGTGCCACAATTCCCATAGTTTAGGGTCCTTAAGGTAATGCAGGATTAATACCATCAATCCTAAACCCTAAACCCCCTATAGATCCCTTAAAGGAGCCCCTTAAAGGTACCCTTATAGATCCCTTTAAAGGAACCCTAGGATTTATACCATCAACCGTAGCTCTCTAGAAGCCCGCACAAGCTCCTAAACCCTAAAGCCCAAAGCGGGGCAAAAAGGGTGCGGCTAACAAAACACCCCCAAAATCTACACAGGAATCTCCGAACATTCGGGGTACCGTATTTAGGGGTCCTTATATTAATGATCCTACTGTTTAGGGTACTATGTTAGGGTGCCCTATGTTTGGGAAACTCCTACACCCTTAGCCCTGAACTCTAAGGCGGAGGAGGTTCGCACTGAGCTGACTTGCAGCTTCAAGCCCAATGCAGCGGGCAGCCAGGGCATCTTCTACGGGGCGTGAGCCAGGGGGTTGTGGAGGTTTTCGAGCGTTAATTACTAGGGATTGTTTAATGTTTTTTTGGGTTTGAGCTGCTAGAGATGTTTTAGTTGTTGTTTGAGTTTAGGGTTCAGGGTTGAGTTTCACGGTTCTAGGGTTTTGAGTGTGGGTTGAGGAGTCTGTGCCCGTGTGCCAACGGCATTACTTGTCAGGTACATTCCACATGCCGACAGCGTTCACATCACCGTCAGGCGCAAGTGACAGTTGGTGTCTGAACAGAGTGACATGCTCCTGAGCGTATATAGAGCTGCCTACTGTGGTTTAAGGGATATTCTTTAGAAGCTGCCCCCACCCTGTAATAGTGACTATACGGATTATAGTAGGGCCCTATTATATTCTTATTATACCACTATTACAGGGTGGGGGCAGCTTCTAAGATATTCTTCTTAACGTAATCCAGGAGTATTGGGGCTCTCTGGGCAGTGCAGCGTTGCAGCTGGTGACGCTAGTGGTTCCAGACTGGCTCGAGCAAGTGCAGAGGCCAAGGTACCCAGACCTTCCAAAATCCCTTAATTAAGGAATATACCTTAAATTATGATAGGGGCCGTAACATGATTTAAGGTATAGGAATATAGTATATTCCTTAATTAAGGGGTTTTGGAAGGTCTGGGTAATGCCCATTAACCCACAAAGGTGCGTTCTAAACCCCCACGTCCCTTAGCTTCGCAAAGCTCTGAACCCAACTTTTTCCTCAAATTCCTTAAAGCTCTTTGAATTGTCCCACCCATGCAGTCCCTCTGTGCTTATGTTGTGACATAGTCCCAAACCCTATTCTAGCTATGAAGGCCGCTCCCATATTGGCTGAGAGTACAGCAGCAAATCCTAGAATCCTATCCCAGAGCCCTCGGCCTACAACCCTAATGCCTAAACCCAATCCCTAGAAAACCCCCAAAACCCTAAGCCGTAAGCCCTAAACCCAGACCCGGAAACATTAAAGCGCTAAAGACCTAAATCTTCAATCCCCCTGCGCACTGACCTCCCCTGGCCCACCCTGGCCCTGGCCCCCCCTGGCCTGGGCTCCCCTGGTCCCCTGCTCTCCCCGGCGCCCGTGTGGGCCGGAAATCAAAGGGAGCAGGAGGCGACCAGGGCAGAGGTGGGAATTGAGGGGGTAAGCCCTAAACCCTATATAAAAGGTAAGATTTTGGGTGGTAGCCTGTGTAAGCTCACAGCGGGCGGGAAAGAAACAGAAACCAATTTGTAATTGTATCGCACTCCAATGCTATACGTAGATATGCCGCCCCCCCACACCCCTGGGAGTGTTGGGGCGCCATCCTGCATAGAAAATACTGCCGCTTTGCGGCGAGACGCCCTAAACTCTAAACCCTAAACCCTAAACCCTAAACCGTAAACCCGTAAACCCTAAACACTAAACCCTGAACCCTAAACCCTAAACCCTAAACCCTAAACCGTAAACCCGTAAACCCTAAACACTGAACCCTGAACCCTAAACCCTAAACCCAAACCCTAAACCAGGCCGGGATCATACCTGGTCTTCTTTGGCCCAAACCTCGGTCGCTCCTCGGTCGCAGCTGGGGGTAGGTTAAGTTTAGGTTTTTCGCGGGTCAGGTGTTAGACTAGGGGTTAGGGTTTTTAAGGGTTCAGGGTTTAGGGTTTAAGAGTTCAGAAGTTTAGGCTTTAGGGTTCCTAGTAGTAGAGGAGGTAACTTTTAACCTTTTTTGGGTAGTATAGTCCCTATATAGTCCCTGTATAACCAAGAACGGCTAACCTTTAATTCCCCATGATACCCGACAAGTAGGTGGGGGTTAGGGTTTAGACTAGGGCTTGGGATAAGGCGGCATGGTATGTAGGTTTTACTTGGGTCACAATTAGGGCCGGAAGTTTCTTGATCAAAAGACTTTACTTCTCATACCTCCCCGAACCTTTCTGAAACCGTTATCAATCACACAAACCCAATCCTAGACCTAGGCCCTAGCCCCTAAGACCCTTGTAGATCCTTTAAAGGAGCCCTGCTACCTAGAGGCCCAGGGGACTTACTGAGTAGGTTATAAGTAGGGTTATAATTGGGGTAACTCCATTTAGGGTACTTATAGCCCTATTTTTTACCTACTTACTAGGTCCCCTGGGCCTCTAAGCAGACCCTACACCCTAAACCCCATAGATCCCTTTAAGGAGCCCTATAGATCCCGTTCAGGAGCCCCTACTCACTAAGTCCCCTGGGCCTATAAGGGGAGGTGGGTTCCCTAAACCCTGAACCCTAAACCCTCAACCCCTAGACCCTAAACCCTAAACCCCTAAACCCCTAAAGCCTAAACCCTAAACCCTAAACCCCTAAACCCCTAAACCCCTAAACCCCTAAACCCCTAAACCCCTAAACCCCTAAACCCCTAAACCCCTAAACCCTAAACCCCTAAACCCCTAAACCCCTAAACCCCCAAACCCTTCGAAGGAACCCGCCGGAAGCCTTTAGCCTGAGGTGGCTTTTGGGCTGACTGTCGATCTCTCGCGCCACGGAGTACCATGCAGGACCGGAGTTCAGGGTTTAGGGCTTAGGGTTTAGGGTTTAGGGTTTAGGGTTTAGGGTTTAGGGTTCCGTTTTTTGGGGGGCTTAGAGGGTTTTTATAAAAACCCTACCATGCAGGACCGGAGTTTAAAGTTCCGTTTTTTTTTTTTGGGGGGGGGGGTTTAGGGCTTCAGGGCTTTAGGGCTTCGGGCGTGGCTTCAGGGTTTAGAGTTCAGGGTTCAGGTTTTAGGCTCCAGGGTGTAGGGTAGTTTTGGGGTTCAATTCGGGGATTGGGGTTATAGGGTTTCCCTTGTTTGGCCGTGTTGCACAGGACGCTTGGGAAAGCTTCTGTCGCTCTGCTGCCATTGTTCATATCGGATCCTCCCAGTAACGCGCTGTAACCCCTAAACCGTACACTCTTGTGCGGTTGTACTGTTGATGATATAAATCCTGCATTACCCATAACAAGGAATATGCCATACTTCCCATAGTTTAGGGTCCTTAAGGTAATGCAGGATTTATATCATCAACCGTATGAATCGATGTTTCTGGAAGCTTGCAAGCCCGGGGCTGAACCTGAAGTGAGCTTGCGCTGATGTCCTAGGTGACACAAGCTTGGACACCGTGCACAAGATGGGCTCAGGCACGGTTTAGGTTTCAGGATGTAGGGTCTGATGTAAGGGTCGGAATGAAGAGTAATCATGTCTCTGTACAGTCGCTGAATAATGTGCCAGAATCAGAAGCCTTTTGCAAACAAATCATGTAGGCCTCTGTATTGGGGTTAGGTTGTTGCTGCGAGATGCATGCTTGGTGCCTCACTATAAGCTCTTACCCTAACCCCCTAAACCCAAATCCTGAGCCCTAAACTCTATGATCCCTAAATCCTCAAATACTAAGCCCTGAACTCTACGATCCCTAAATCCCTAAATCCTAAGTGCTAAACTTTGAGCTCTAAATCCCTAAATCCTAAGCCCTAAACCCTATGATCCCCAAACCTTAAATCCTAAGCCCCAAACCCTCAAAACCTTAATTCCCTAAATCCTTAAACCCTTAATCCTTAAATCCTACGCCCTAAACCTTATGAGCCCTAAATCCTAAGCCCCAAACCCTCCTTGAAGCCCCTATAATACCCCTTTAAAGGAACCCCTAAAACCCCCATGATACCCCTTCAAGGAACCCCTAAACAGCCCTTACAGCCCCAACCCTCGAAACCCCAAACCCCTAAACCCTTCGCCTAAACCCTCGAAACCCCAAACCCCTAAACCCTAAAACCTAAACCCCTAAACCCTAAACCCTTCGCCTAAACCTTAAACCCTAAACCCCTAAACCCTAAACCCTTCGCCTAAGCCCTAAACCCTAAACCATCCTAAACCCCCAAACCCTAAACCCTTCGCCTAAACCCTAAACCCTAAGCCCCAGACCCTCGAAACCTCGGAGGCACCGGATGGCGGACCCCACGCCTTTCGGAGGATGACGAACTCATCGGCTACGACGGCTTGGAGCTCCGACATGACGTACGGTCTACAGTGGGGCGTAGGGTTTAGGGTTTAGGATTTAGGGTTTAGGGTTTAGGATCTACGGTTTAGGGTCTAGGATTTAAAATTAGGGTTTAGGGGTTTCGGGTTTAGGATTTAGGGCATAGGGTTTAGGATTTAGGGTTTAGGGTCTCGGATTTCGGGTTTAGGGTTCAGGATTGGGATGTAGGGTTTACGGTTTAGGGTGTGGGGTATGAGTTACTGTTTGTGGTATAATTGAACTAATAAAGAAGTATAGATATACATATAAATAGATACGGTTAAATATACGTATAAATACGAATATGTATGTATGTGTGTGTATATATATATATATATAGAGATTTGGATTTTTTGTATCGCTAACACCTAAATAAATACATATATGTATTTATGTGGGAGGATGTTTGGTTTTCCGCAGCGATATCTTGCTGACAGCTTGTGCTTCAGGGTTTTGGATTCTTGCACAAGGATTCCGAAATCGGTTGTTTGTTTGCTTGTCTGCTAAGGAGACTAGGGTGCTTCTCCAGACCCTAAACCCTAAACAATAAAACCCTAAACCCTAAAACCCTAAACCCTAAAACCCTAAACCGTAAACTTCCTTCGCAGGAGCACTGTGCCTTCCGACTCAATCCACATGCCCTGCAGCTGGCGCCAAAGGCGACTTGTAAGGGTTGAAGATCCACCATAACGACCCCCAAACCCTGCTTCGTTTTAAGGTTTCATTCTTAAGGAGATCATAATGAGCAGGGTTGAGGGCGCACTACAACTGAAAATAGGGGGTACCTTATTTTGGGATCCTCATATAAGGATTCTACTATTTAGGTATATACTATATTAGGGTCCCCTGTTTTCGGAAACTCCCAAATGAGCAGCCGGTTCAAGCAGGGTTTGGAGTTTCGGGTGGGTCTCGGATCGATGTCTCGCGCGAGTGGGAGGGTTGCACTTGGGGTCTCTGGACATTGGGACACCTCATCTAGGACCCAGAGTAGGCCCTTATTCCCTTTTTTAGGGTTCAGGTTCCCTTATAAGCCCCTTTAAAGCAAAAAGGGCACCCTTTTTATTCCTAGGTTACTCTTAGGCCCAGTCATTAAAGGGAACTCCAGAAAGTTGGAATATGGCTTCATGGTAGGATACCCTATAATTTACCATAAATGGGTTAGGATAATGATATTCCAACTTTCTGGCTTCTACTGTAACAGGTCTTACGGTTGATGGTATTAATCCTGCATTACCCAATGTAAAGAATATACCATAATTACCATAGTCTAGGCAGGCTTCTTAAGGTAATGCAGGATTTATACCATCAACCGTAGTAGCTGAGTGGATACACACTACACTTTTTGGGCTAATATCACCTACTATAAAACTAAACGTGTAGACTTTTTGGGGCTTCTGAACTCAGCTGAGAGGTCGTTATTACGAGAGCTCGGCTCCTTTATGACAGTCTCTTGTTTGATTCAACTCTATACCCCCAAACGCGGTAAGTGCAGTGCGATTCCCGATGTTTCGTTTCGCGAAGTTCATGGCAGTCCCTAAGCCTCCAGTTGCCCAAATGCGGGGTACTGAGGTCATAACATATTGTTCGTAGCTATTGAGGTGCTGGAGCCCTTCACCATAAAACCTAACCCCTACTGTTGATGGACAATATCCTGCATGACCTTAAGGACTCTAAACTATGGGAATTATGGTATATTCCTTATAAAGGGTAATGCAGGATTTTGTCCATCAACAGTAGGAGCCTGACCCAAGAACTAGTCCTAGGGATACCCATGCCGCTTGCCAGGTTGCAGTGCAGCCGCCAGAGCCGGGATACAAGAAGGCCGGTGCAAAGAGACGCGCGACACTTGAGGACTTATAATATGTATTGTGTTATAAGAGAGAGAGAGAGAGAGAGAGAGAGAGAGACCGAGATATACACACATATATGTTTCTTTATTCAGAAAAAAGTAGTACTGTCGGAGAGATAACCTGTTGTAAGGCAATGTTCCGAATAGTCGAAAAGAGTCGCTAAATATGACACAAGGTACGCAGGTTTTGGAGACCTCCGGAATGGGCTCTGCATCTCGGTGGTTCCTGCACCTGTAACTCCAATAACTAGACAGCCGTAAACCCTAAACCCCATAGCTAACACCCACAAGCCCTCAAACCCTGCACACTCCCCACCCCAGCACTCGCTGCCTCGCTCCTTCCGCCACAAGTCTGACCCTTCTTAGGGGTACTTAGAAATTATTTTTAATTTTTGGTTGTTACAATCCCGAAGAAACAGCTAAAATTATAATTTTTGCTAGGGTTTCTAAGTTCAGTATAGCCTTGTCTCACCTTCTGGGATGGCACTCTTTGCAAGTGAAGCTTCCAGATGACGGGTCCCGAAGATGGACATTGAAGCAGGTTTGTATCATATCATTGCCTGCTTAGAGTCCCAATATCAATACATTAATATGAAATAGACAATTGGAAAATGAAGTGTGTGTGTGTATGTATATATGTATATACATATATATATATATACGTATGTAGAGAGAGAGAGAGAGAGAGAGAGAGAGAGAGAGAGAGAGAGAGAGAGAGAGAGAGAGAGAGAGAGAGAGAGAGAGAGAGCGATTATGAGCTGCGAGAGGCTCTGGCGACTGGCAAGCGCTGGCTGCGGGGGCCGGCCGGGGAGGAGGGGAAGGGTGTAGGGTTCCCAGAGACTCCAATATCCCTCAATTAAGGAACATTCCTTACATCATATTAGAGATCCTGTTATAATTTAAGGTTTTTTCCTTAATTAAGGAACATTCCTTACATCATATTAGAGATCCTGTCATAATTTAAGGTATATTTTCTTAATTAAGGGATATTGGAGTCTCTGGGTTGTCGGGCCGGGGGTTGAGGGTTTCAGGGTTTAGGGGTTTGGGGTTTAGGGGTTTAAGGGTTTAGTGGTTTCAGGGTTTAGGGGTTTAGGGGTTAGGGTTCAGGGTTTCAGGTAGGAGGGGCAGGATTTGATAGAGCCGAATATATCTGAAGTTATATGTGATTATGAGGGATCCTTCTATACTTTACGACACCTTCCTTAACTACGGGGCTTCAATTTAAAGGCTCTGTGTGGCTGAAGGTCTCTGTGTGAGGGTTTCGTGCGCGCATGATTTGATCTTTCGGGTTTGGATTCCTGGGTTTGCTTGGAGGCCCAGGGGACGTAGTAAGTAGGTTATAAGTAGGGTTATAACTGGGGTAACTCCATTTAGGATTCTTATAACCCTACTTATGACCTACTTACTAAGTCCCTGGGCCTCTAAGTGGGGTATTCGATGTTCGGGTTGAGGTTTAGGGTTTTAGGGTTTCGAGTTTAGGGTTTTACAATTAGGGTTTAGCGGTTGGGGCTTTTAGGTTTACAGTAGAAGCCCAAAAGTTGGAAACCACAGAGCCTCCATCCTTAAGTGTATAGGGAATCCCAGCACTATTTGGCCTTAATCCAATTTCCAACTTTATGGGGTTTACTGTAGAAGGGGCCCCCACCCTGTAATAGTGGTATAATAGGAATATAATAGGGCCCTAATATCATCCTCATAGTCACTATTACAGGGTGGGGGCAGCTTCTAAGGTTTACTGTAAAGGGAACTCCAGAAAGTTGGACTATGGATTAATGGTAGGATCCCCTATAATTTACCTTAAAGGGGTTACGATAATGATATTCCAACTTTCTGGCTTCTACTCTAGGGTTTTAGGGTTTTTTGGGGTTCAGGGCAGAGGCTCAAAAACTGGAGGCTCTGAGCTTAGGGCGTTCGATTCTCAGATTGAGGGCTTCAGGGATTAAGGTGATTCGGTTGATGGTATGAATCCTGCATTACCTTAAGGACCCTAAACTATGGGAAGTATGGTATATTCCTTATTATGGGTAACGCAGGATTTACATCATCAACCGTTTTTCTGCGTCTGTCGCTGCCGTATCTGGGCTCGTGTTTGTGGCGAGTCGGATTTGTGCTGAGTCGGGTCCGTACCTTGAGAGTAAAGGAACAAGCATTCAGTAAGCCTGCAAGGAACCCCTACCAAACACACTGTTGAAGCAAATGTTAGAATCTGAATCTAAGCCTCTCATAGCACCGTCATGAAGAAGAAGAATCTCCACAGCAAGAGGCCGCTTTAAGCCCTCATGAGACCCTTGCAACACTGCAAATGTACCTTAAACTACCAAAGCCTACTTTTTTGTAGGTTCTTATTATAAGCCATACTATGGAATTTATAGGGGCCCTACAAAAAAGTGGGTTTTGGTAGGTTAAGGCAGGTTTCGGTTTCAGACCTGGCAACTGCTTGGCCGAAAGGAAAGCGATGCCCCTGGCGGAGAAGGCGAAGAAATGGTGGCAAGGAGGATTAGGGCGCTCGGGTTGCTGATTCTGGCATACAGGGAAGACAACATAGTAGGATTCCTTAGGGGTATATACTTAGAAATATGTTTTTAATTTCTGGTTCTTATAGCCCCTAAGACACAGCTAAAATTAAAGTTTCTGCTAGGGTTCTAAGTTCAGTATAGGAAATGGTGGCAAGGAGGATTTGGGCGTTCGGGTTGCTCATTCTGTCAGACAGGGAAATCGGAGGCCTCAAAAGGTGGGATGAAGGTAGGTGGGATATTCCCAAATAAGAGTCCTTGTATAAGGGATCCTTCATCCTACCTACCTTCATCCCACCTTTTGAGACTCCGAGGAAAACAACATAGTAGGGTTCCTTATCATACGGGTTTGAAAGTAATGAATGGTTGGAGGTCAGGGTTGTCCATCGGCCTTCTTGCTTTAGGAAGACGGGAGTAATTTAGCGTTTAGGGTTTAGGGTTCAGGTGACAGGCTGTCGGAACCGTAACAGCCCCCCGACATCATGTCGGGAGAAAGGTGTGCAACTGGTGCATTTGCAGCTGTCAGTTTGCGTGTTTGCGAAAGCACTACATCGAGCTCGGCGAGACCAATGGTGCTTTTGTAAAGCTCTATAAGAGCCCAGCCCTACAAGATCCTGATGAAACCCAACCCTAGTCCTAAACCCTAAGCCCTAAACCCTGAACCCTCGCTAGGCCCTAACCCAAGACGTCGTTCGGCCCTCGCCTTCATATTCCCTAAAAGCCCTAAAAGCCCTAAATCCTAAAGCCGTAAACACTAGACCCTAAACCCCAAAAGGCCCTTAATCGTAAACCCTGCAAGCCCTAAACCCTAAACCTTCATGGGCAGGCACGTACCTCTCTGGTGAGTACGAAGTTCCTTGGAAGCAGCGTCCCTCCGCGTCTCTGGTTGCTCAACGACTGCCAAAGCTTTGGATGAAGGAATAGACCTTCAATCCTAAGGACATTTCTGTACATAACTAACAATGTCACATTAGGTTACCTTATGCTGCTTTATGTGATTGACCTCCTGGTTTAATGAGACAAAGACTTTCAATCTTAAAGGTATGTCTATTTTAGTATACTGTGTCGTTATGTTATATCATTCTACATTGCATTATGTTCTATGTTCCAGGTGTTACACTATATTGTGCTATTTTGTGTTACGTTACGCTGTACCATTAAACCTCAGGATTAAGGAATAGACCTTGAATCTTAGGCCTCAGTGACTCAGTGTGCCGCTCTGGCAAAGGTGCACGTGAACCGGTCGCTGGGAGAATGCCAAGCCCTGTGTAGCGATCGACTCTCGATGTTTCATGGGAAGTTTGTTGTGCAGCTTTCTTTTTACAGGTTTTTGGGTTTAGGGTTTAGTCTTGTTTCTGTGAGTTTAGGGCTTAGGGGTGTCATTGTCTTTGATTTTTCAGGTATTGACAGGTGTTGGCATGAAAGGGTCGCCTCGGTTGTACTGGGTTTTTGTAAACTTACAAGGGCTTAGTGACGTGTCTTACAAGACTTTACCAGAGTTTGGTAAGGGGGGCTTATGTCAGGGTGAGTATATGGCCCAGGGTCCCAGGGTTCTTCAAAATACTGCTTTGTTTATAGCTTCAAGGCTTCAAGGTTCAGGGCTTGGGGCTCAAGTCGTCTCGCACCGACACCGACCCCGCAGAAAGACAAGAGGCAACAATCATGATACAGGGGCCGTAATAATTAGAATAGGGTTTTGGGGCCCATTATACTATGTTTATACAAGGAGCCCCCAAAATAGTTATTTAGGCCCATATATTGGCGCATCTTGAGGCTTTCTTCCGAAGAAGGCCATCGCAACAACAAAGCTTCAGATGTTGGGCTAGGCCCTAAGCTGAAAGCAGGAAGCAAACCCTAAACCCCTAAGCCCCTAAACCCCTAAACCCTAAACCCTAGACCAAAATCTAGAAGTCCGAAGCGGACATCTCCAAACTATCAAGCCCCTAACCTGAACACTACTCGAAGCCTTTGTAGGGTCTTGAAGGAAAAGCCCAAAGCTTCACTATAAGCCCGGAGCCCTAAACCTGGAACCCTGAGCCGTAAAGTAAACCCTAAACCCTAAACCCTAAACCCTAAACCCTAAACCTCTCTACCTATAGTAATTTAAACCTTATAGTCTTCGTGGCTCTTGATCAAAACTCGTGGCTCTTGATCAAAACTCGTGGCTCTTGATCAAAACTCGTGGCTCTTGATCAAAACTCGTTGCTCTTGATCAAAACTCGTGGCTCTTGATCAAAACTCGTGGCTCTTGATCAAAACTCGTGGCTCTTGATCAAAACTCGTGGCTCTTGATCAAAACTCGTGGCTCTTGATCAAAACTCGTGGCTCTTGATCAAAACTCGTGGCTCTTGATCAAAACTCGTGGCTCTTGATCAAAACTCGTGGCTCTTGATCAAAACTCGTGGCTCTTGATCAAAACTCGTGGCGGTTGACATCCCCCTAGGGTTTAGGGCCTAGGGTTTGGGCCCTAGGGTTTAGGGCCTAGGGTTTGGGCACTAGGGTTTAGGGCCTAGGGTTTGGGCCTAGGGTTTAGGGCTAGGGTTTGGGCACTAGGGTTTAGGGCCTAGGGTTTGGGCACTAGGGTTTAGGGCCTAGGGTTTGGGCACTAGGGTTTAGGGCCTAGGGTTTGGGCACTAGGGTTTAGGGCTAGGGTTTGGGCACTAGGGTTTAGGGCCTAGGGTTTGGGCACTAGGGTTTAGGGCCTAGGGTTTGGGCACTAGGGTTTAGGGCCTAGGGTTTGGGCACTAGGGTTTAGGGCCTAGGGTTTGGGCACTAGGGTTTAGGGCCTAGGGTTTGGGCACTAGGGTTTAGGGCTAGGGTTTGGGCACTAGGGTTTAGGGCCTAGGGCTTGGGCACTAGGGTTTAGGGCCTAGGGTTTGGGCACTAGGGTTTAGGGCCTAGGCCCTAGGGTTTAGGGCTAGGGTTTGGGCACTAGGGTTTAGGGCCTAGGGTTCGGGCCCTTGGGTTAGGCCTAGGATTGAGGCTGGAACGTTGGTCGACGGTGGCGTGATTCATTGCGTGTTGCATGATCAAGTTGTACAAGGGTGGGGTGGGGATTGTCACAGGATGATGTGTGAGCACCACAAGTTCACTTTGTCGTTGAAAGCAGTCATCGTGGAAGCATTCGAAAATGCTTCGGATTTTCAAAAAAAAAGCGTTTTGCGAGATGCCGCAGACGAGCCTGGCGACATGTAAGCAGCGGCCTGGAGCAGCCCGGGGCCGAAGCCCGGCTTTGCTGCCTCTGACCCCCCTGAGCCCCGGAGCCGGCTTCGGCCTCTGACCCCCCAACAACGCGCGCGCGCGCGCGAAAAGGTCTTTGGAGGCCTGGCGGTGAAGGGTTTCAGCTGAACGGTCATCGCAAAGAAACCTGATAGCTGTGGTTGCTATCGTAAAACGATGGCGTGACCGCAGCTTCAACTGTTGGAGGCAATGTTGTCAGGCAGTGGACACAGTCCGATGTGGAAACATTGAAAGACATGAAATCGAATTCTATAGCTGTTCTAGGTGAGGAGATTCAAGTCATGACACTTGACAGCTATGGTTGCTATCGTAAAGCGATGGCGTGACCGCAGCTTCGGCGGGTTAGGGCGATCTTGTGTTTCTTAACTAGCTCTCATAGAAAGCTGGATAGCTGTGGTTGCTAGTTGAGGAGATTCAAGTCATGACACCTGACAGCTATGGTTGCTATCGTAAAGCGATGGCGTGACCGCAGCTTCCGCGGGTTAGGGCGATGTTGTGTTTCTTACTAAGCTCTCTTAGAAAGCTGGTCGGCCTGGGATTTTTGCCTTGGGAAGACTATGGGTCATCCGTCTCAGATAACTGTCCTGGGATTTTTGCCTTGGGAAGACTATGGGTCATCCGTCTCAGATAACTGTCCTGGATTTTTGCCTTGGGAAGACTATGGGTCAGCCGTCTCAGATAACTGTCCTGGGATTTTTGCCTTGGGAAGACTATGGGTCATCCGTCTCAGATAACTGTCCTGGGATTTTTGCCTTGGGAAGACTATGGGTCATCCGTCTCAGATAACTGGGATTTTTGCCGTCTGGGAAGACTATGGGTCTATCCGTCTCAATACTATGGGTCATCTAAGTGCCAGATAACTGTTGGGATTTTTGCCTTGGGAAGACTATGGGTCATCCGTCTCAGATAACTGTCCTGGGATTTTTGCCTTGGGAAGACTATGGGTCATCCGTCTCAGATAACTGTCCTGGGATTTTTGCCTTGGGAAGACTATGGGTCATTCGTCTCAGATAACTGTCCTGGGATTTTTGCCTTGGGAAGACCATGGGTCATCCGTCTCAGATAACTGTCCTGGGATTTTTGCCTTGGGAAGACTATGGGTCATCCGTCTCAGATAACTGTCCTGGGATTTTTGCCTTGGGAAGACTATGGGTCATCCGTCTCAGATAACTGTCCTGGGATTTTTGCCTTGGGAAGACCATGGGTCATCCGTCTCAGATAACTCATCCGTCATCGTCAGATAACTGTCCTGGGATTTTTGCCTTGGGAAGACTATGGGTCATCCGTCTCAGATAACTGTCCTGGGATTTTTGCCTTGGGAAGACTATGGGTCATCCGTCTCAGATAACTGTCCTGGGATTTTTGCCTTGGGAAGACTATGGGTCATCCGTCTCAGATAACTGTCCTGGGATTTTTGCCTTGGGAAGACTATGGGTCATCCGTCTCAGATAACTGTCCTGGGATTTTTGCCTTGGGAAGACTATGGGTCATCCGTCTCAGATAACTGTCCTGGGATTTTTGCCCTGGGAAGACTATGGGTCATCCGTCTCAGATAACTGTCCTGGGATTTTTGCCTTTGGAAGACTATGGGTCATCCGTCTCAGATAACTGTCCTGGGATTTTTGCCTTGGGAAGACTATGGGTCATCCGTCTCAGATAACTGTCCTGGGATTTTTGCCTTGGGAAGACCATGGGTCATCCGTCTCAGATAACTGTCCTGGGATTTTTGCCTTGGGAAGACTATGGGTCATCCGTCTCAGATAACTGTCCTGGGATTTTTGCCTTGGGAAGAATATGGGTCATCCGTCTCAGATAACTGTCCTGGGATTTTTGCCTTGGGAAGACTATGGGTCATCCGTCTCAGATAACTGTCCTGGGATTTTTGCCTTTGGAAGACTATGGGTCATCCGTCTCAAGGCAGCCTTCTTGATGAAGGGTTTGAGTTGGAAGGTCATCGCAAAGAAACTTGACAGCTGAGCTTGCTATCGTCAAGCGATGGCGTGACCGCAGCTTCAACTGTTGGAGGCAATGTTGTCAGGCAGTGGACACAGTCCGATGTGGAAACATTGAAAGACATGAAATCGAATTCGATAGCTGTTCTAGGTGAGGAGATTCAAGTCATGACACTTGACAGCTATGGTTGCTATCGTAAAGCGATGGCGTGACCGCAGCTTCGGCGGGTTAGGGCGATCTTGTGTTTCTTAACTAGCTCTCTTAGAAAGCTGGATAGCTGTGGTTGCTAGTTGAGGAGATTCAAGTCATGACACTTGACAGCTATGGTTGCTATCGTAAAGCGATGGCGTGACCGCAGCTTCCGCGGGTTAGGGCGATGTTGTGTTTCTTAACTAGCTCTCTTAGAAAGCTGGTCGGCAGAAATAATTTCTTAAAGTGAAGCGTGTGGCGAGAACGACTGTAAAGAAACAGCACCTGCTTGATCGAAAGAGTGAAAAGTTACGATCTGTAATAGTTGTATGTAAGTGATCTTTTAAAGATTCAAGCCAAAAGAAATAAAACTCTTAAATCTAATGTAATGGGATTCTGTGGGCGGGTGGGGTTTCTTCTAGAAGATAGCTTGACTAGAAATAGCCTGACATGAAATGTTCAAAGTCAGAGCTGCTGAACCCTAAACCCTAAACCCTAAACCCTAAACCCTAAACCCTAAACCCTAAACCCAAACCCCGAGGTGGTAACCCCTAAACCCAGCGCCCAATTCAGGTGATTGGTGCCTGGGATTCAACTACAAGCACACGGATGACTACCAGACGCTGAGAGATTGGAAGGCAACCCCAAAGACCCTAAACCCTAAAACCCTAAACCCTAAAGCCCTAAACCCTAAACCCTAAAACCCTAAAACCCTAAACCCTAAACCCTAAACCCTAAACCCTAAACCCTAAACCCTAAAACCCTAAACCCTAAACCCTAAAACCCTAAACCCTAAAACCCTAAACCCTAAAACCCTAAACCCCAGACCCCCATGGCGCGCGCTAAAACGAACAGGGTTTAGAAGCTATTGGGGTTTGGGGCGCCTTGGGGGTTAGTTCCCTTCAAAGGTTCTTCTAGAGTTCAGGGTTTAGGGCTTAGGGTTTAGGGTTTTAGGGGTTTAGGGTTTAGGGTTTAGGGTTTAGGGTTTTAGGGGTTTAGGGTTTAGGGTTTAGGGTTTAGGGTTTTAGGGTTTAGGGTTTAGGGTCCTATGAGGGATACTAGAATTACAGGGGTTTTCAATAGGGGGGCCTGAGTAATTGCCTATACTATTTTGGGGGCTCCTTATTATAATTGTGATTTTAATGGGCGCCAAAAGCCTCTTCGAATTATCATGAAGACTCCTACAGTAAATGCCAGAAAGTTGGAATATGATTATCCTAAACCCTTTATGGTAAATTATAGGGTATCCTACCCTGAAACCATATTCCAACTTTCTGGAGTTCCCTTTATATTAGACTCCTAGGCTCCTTCCTAATCGTCCTGGCCGCAAAGACGCCCCAAGCTTCGACTCTACCGAACCCTGCGTGCGGCAACTCAGACCATTAGGAAGCCCAGACCCTACTTGGAGGGTCGGGGGACTTAGTAACTGGTTATTTTAGGGACTTATAAGTATCATAACCCCAATTAGGGTCCCTTTTAGGGTACTTATAAGTCTACTTACTAACTACTTACTAAGTCCCCCGACCCCCCAAGTATACCCCAAAGCCCAAACCTCAAGAAGAGCCGTGAGCTCTAAAGCCCAAGACCTGAAACCCAGAGACTCCAATATCCCTTAAACTGAGGAATCTACCTTACACCATATTCGGAATCCTACTATACTTCTAAGGCATATTCCTTAATTCGGGGATCGTGGAGTCTCTCGGAACGAGCTTTTGGAGACAGGCTGGGACGTGTCAGCTGGTGAGCAAGCTCCTTCCCACTGACTCAGGCCAATCGGGCATCACTTAGAAGCTGCCCCCGCCCTGTGCTGGTGACTATAAGGAGTATATTAGGGCCCTATTATATTCCTATTGTGCCACTATTACAGGGGTGGGGGCAGCTTCTAAGGCATCACTCAAGACTTGGGTAGTTGTCAAAACTAGGGTTCCTTTATGGATACCTTAAAGAATAGGTGCCGCATTATGTCAAGGACCCAAAAAGGGACCATATTTATCACAACCATCCACTTGAAGGATCGGTTGCAAGTACCTTAGTTGAGATTATAAGTAAATACAAGTATACTTACGTACCAAAGGGGCTTCACTCAAGACTGCCTTAAGGACCAGATGACCCGCAAAAACATAGAGGCACTATACCCTCATACTATGAACCCCCGGTATGGTATCTGAACCTTAAACCCTTTAAGGGCGCATTTCGCCTTGAAGCCGGTGTTGCTCTATCTGTTGGGCCTAGGATCGGGTTGCAAGGGCTTCTGGTCTAGAGGGCCTGGATTTTCGGATGCGGG
This sequence comes from Symbiodinium sp. CCMP2592, assembly GCA_905221615.1. Taxonomy (NCBI): domain Eukaryota; class Dinophyceae; order Suessiales; family Symbiodiniaceae; genus Symbiodinium; species Symbiodinium sp. CCMP2592. Next base: position 745,951 of record CAJNDT010001890.1, on the reverse strand, counting down.
TAGAGAGGATTATGCGAGCCTGAACTTTTTTTCGTACTATTGCTTGGGGTTCTTCATCCTTTATGGTCAAAACCCTGCTCTATAGTACGGCCGCGGCAGTAGGGTATCGGACTGTTTATCAGGGTACCGCAGGGTGGTTCTGGGAGTAGGCGAGACACATCCAACCTCTCACAAACCCACTGAACCCTGTCAGATGTGACGAACGTGGATGCCTACCAGAAGAACGGAGGCGCCTCAGGGTTCCGGGTTCTTCGGATGCCAATCGCGAATGAAGAAAGGCATGATAGTTTGGATCTCTTCACAAGAATTCCAGCAAAGCATAAGCTTTGAGATCTTCATGTGGGTGGTTGTCAAAATTATTGTCCCTTTTTGGATACCCTAGATTTCAGGTGCCGTACTATATATTATAGGGATCCCAAAACGGACCATAATTTTGACAACCACCCATGTACTAGGATGCCCAGTAGTACCCTTATTCCCTTTCTGTAGCTAGGTTCCTTATAAAGTTACCCAATACCAAAAAGAGAGGCCTTTTTATTCTTAGGTTACTGGGTATCCTAGTATTAAGTAGGTTATAAGTAGGGTTATAAGTACCCTAAGTGGAGTTACACCAATTATAACCCTACTTATAAACTACTTACTAAGTCCCTGGGCCTCCAAGTAGACCCTAAACCCCAAACCCTATAGATCCCTTCAAGGAGCCTTATAGATCCCTTTAAGAGCCCTTGCTAAGTCCCCTGGCCCCCCACCCCCCCACAAGCCCTAGTCCATTTCGCCCGAAACCCCCAAACCCTAAACCATTATATTCACCGAACTCCTAAATCTTACACCGTTCAGGGAACCGTAAAGGAACCCTTTAAAGGAGCCCTTGAAAGAAAACCCCCCAATTAGGGACCCAAAAAACACATAAGCATAAGCATTTTATAGGGATATCACTACCTTATTGGGCTTCATTATAAGGGGATGTATATGGGATATCCCTATCCATATTTTTGCTTATGTGCTTTTGTGGGGCCATACCCAAAGCCTTGGTTTTCTTCTTTTCTCGCAGGCTCCGAGCAGCCTTTCCTCGCGCTGCTGGGCTTCAGAAGCCGGGTTTTTCGGGGCTCAAGAAGCGCTTAGGGGTCAAGGGTTCAGGGTTTTAGGGTTTAGGGCTTTAGGCGTTTAGGGTTAGGGCTCAAGAAACGCTTAAGGTTTAGGTGTTCAGGGTTTACCTTAACCCTAAATAGCCAACTTTTTTAGGGTTCCTTATTATGATTTCCTTATATGAGTGCTTCAAAAGGTATGATATTCAGGGTTAAGGTAGGGGTTTAGGGCTCAAGAAGGGCTTGGGGGTTAAGGGTTCAGGGTTTAGGGGTTTAGGGCTCAAAAAGGGCCTAGGGGTTTAGGGCTCAAGAAAGGCTTAGAGGTTCATGGGTTTATAAGTTTCTCAGGGTGTAGGGCTCCAGAAGGCGATAGGCGATGGGTTTATCAGTTTATACTTGGAGGCCCAGGGGACTTAGTAAGTAGGTTATAAGTAGGGTTATAATTGGGGTAACTCCATTTAGGGTACTTATAACCCTACTTATAACCTACTTACTATGTCTCCTGCGCCTCTAAGTATGGCTTGGGTTTTGCCTCAAAGGGTTGGGCTCAAAGAGTCCTGAGTACTTTTGGTGGAATATGGTGGTTTCCGAAAATAGGGGACCCTGATTTGGTACCCTAAACCTACTTGCTATGTCCCCTGCCCTTCCAAGTAAGGCTTCAAGGCTCAAGGCCTTGCTTGTTGGGGGTTGTGGGTTTTTAGGGTGTTTGGGTTGGGTAGGGGCCGCCACGCAGTAATAGTTGAATAATATTCATAATTTAGATATACTAGGACCTTAATAGTAGCCCCATTATAGACTCTTACTGTATGAGGGCAGTACCCAATGTTTGGGCTTCAGGGCTTTAGGGTGCATTTTTCTTTTTTGGCTTGAGGGTTTAGCGCTGCCGCGGTCAAGGGGTTGTGAGAGTCTTCGGTATAAGAGTCCTTAAAAAGGTAGGTTACTTGGGGTTATGGTACGCGGTGTAAGGTGTACAGGGTTTGGGCTTTGGGGTGTAGGGTTGAGGCGTGGTTTAAGGCACCGGGTTTCGCAGTACAGAGTCGGAACCTTGTACCGGAAACCCCAAGCCTCTAAGTCTCTAAACCTCAACCGTAAAGCAATATAGGGGTCTGATCTTGGCTTCTATTTAATATGTATACTATCACACTGGCCCTGAATTGACCCCTCACTTTCAAATCCTAAGCCACCCCAAGTTCCGAATGAATCGCCGTCTTTTCGTTGACAGTGACCCAGGACCACGACAACGACGACTGCCGGACAGGTGGAGCCAGTGGTACGGTACCGTCTAGAATTTACAGCTGAGCCCTGTGAGAGCGTTTCTAGAGTCCAGGGGATCTATTTTTTGGTTTAGATGAAGGATGCACCGTATCTACAAGAAAGTAGTATGTTCTTTCGGAGTTGCGGAGGCTTGTTTTGGGGTTTCGGATGGGCCAAGGTAATGCTGCATTGCCTGCATTGTGTGGCGGCAGGCATTGAGGTGCTTGCATGACGAAGCCCCCAAACTCGTAAGCCGGAAGTAGGCTTGTGGCAGATGAGTTTCTTGAACAAAGGACACTTCCAAAATGTGTTTATCCGGGCTTGTGAGTACTTATGAACCTTCAAGAACTTATTTATAGCTGCTTACCCGGAACCCTTGAAGCCAAAACTCACAAGCCTTGACCGTCAAGGCCTACAACTTCACGCTGGTCGGTCAGGGCATTTGCGCGAGCAGCTCGACTTGCCAGAGTCTGCTATTGCCGTTTTCGACCCCATGAAGGAAAATGATCGATAGTACAGCGGTGACAAGAGTCAGCAATATCATCCACTTACCCGATAAACCTTTGGGACGAGACCTGAAAAAGGCCCACTCTTTGCTGCTCCTCCAGGAAACCTTTCCATCCAAGTACCAGAAAGCCCACTTAGAGACTTATGGGCTGTAAACTCAACTTTTCAAGTTTGGGGTTCTTATAAGGTAGTCAATTCTGAAAGTTTCAACTTTTATTTCTTTGGGTTTTGGGCCAGTGAGAAGAGTTGTCAGCTATCAGGAGCCCTGTTTCTCAGACGGCCCGGTATCCACCGGATTGAAGAATTTTCCTCGAGTTATATGTGGCTGCTTGTGTTGAGATAGGGAAGGCTTTCCTCAGTGAGGGGGATACCATAAAAGTCGGCATTATCATCCGTGTAGTCCTTGCTTAATATGATACATACCTCAACGCCACTGCAGATTATCACGGCCTGTATGTACATCATACATGATACGCCAGCCTAAACTGTCTGGTGCTTTGTAGGGAATGGAGGAATGGATCCCTATAGTAGTCCCTATATAATCCCCAACATTAGTCCCCATAATCCATTCCCCCATTCCCCACTAAGAACCAGACAGAGAAGTCAGACGGGTCGATTCACACCAGGTTCTCTTTTGGCTTGTTTTCCGAGATTTAGGAGCCCTAAACCCTGCCTTGCTGGTGGCTGCTGTAGAATCCTGCGCCGGAGGGTTGGTTTTGGTTTTCCTGTTCTGTGGAAGTCCCATACTACAGAAGCCTGCAGAATTACCGATATTCGTGCTAAGGGTTCCTAGTTTTGACTAATTATCCTATGAAGGAACCCCAATACCCTATTCTAAATATTAAGGCCCCTATATTATATAGTAGCCTTATAGATCCCTTATGGACCCCTCACAGATCCCTTTAAAGGAGCCCTATTCTAATTATTAAGGCCCCTACAGTAGACTGGAAGCTACACTCAGGTATGGACCGCATCACTCATCAGCCAGACGTTGCTTCGCGCGATGCCTGCGAGGCCGCTGGACACGGTTTGGAGCTAAGGTTTGGGTTGAAGGGTGGTTGGGCTTGAGGTTGCGGAGACGTGGGAAATCTGCCTGCGAGGTCGTTGCGATGTCCGGTGTTTCCATCGCACGCTTTTAGAGGGCACTTTGGTTACCCTAGTCTCGGTAAGCTTTGAGGCTTAGCAGTCGTTGAGGGGCTGGCGGCCGCCACCCGTTAACAAGAAACCTCAACACCCTCAACCACGAACCCCCTTACATCCTAAACCCTAAAAACACCAGAGCCCCGAACATCCCTTGACCCTTCCTAAGCCGCAAACCCCTGAACCCGAATCCATAGACTCTACGAAAACAAAGCCTTTAGCGCACCAGCCGAGGAGATGTGCAACCGGGATGACAGCTGCGGGGAAGCCCGGAAACACTTCCAGGTTCTGCACAACCTAAGGGTCCTCTGAACTCTACAGGGCTCTACTATAAAGGATCCTAAAAAGGTTTCACGGGTTCTACGCGTTTCTTAACCGGATTTCTACCGGTGCTTCCGCAGATTTTTCAAAGCCTCGAATTTTGGTACTCATGCCAGGGTCACCCTCCAGAGTCCTCTATTTGGAGTTGGCCCCGCGAAATCCGTAATAAACCCAAACCCTAAAACTCTAGATCCCTACTTGGAAGGGCAGGGGACTTAGTAAGTAGGTTATAAGTAGGGTTATAATTGGGGTAACTCCATTTAGGGTACTTATAACTCTACTTATAACCTACTTACTAAGTCCCCTGCCCTTCCAAGTACCTAGACCCCCCAGCTACCCTCGATTTTACCCCAAACACCCACCATTATTAAGGGGCCGTAAGGGCTGCGTTCACCCGAATGAACTCATCTGGCTCACTCAGGCCGGGCATATTCCTTCTGCGCCGCCGCTTGGACCTATCCAAAAGTGCCCCCAAAAGGGGTGTTTCCGAACATGGGCCCCAACATAGTATCCGAAATAGTATAAAGGATCCTTATTACAAGGACCCAAAATACGGTACTCCTAGTTTTCGGATCTCCCCAAAAAGGGGTCTATAGGGCTTAGTAAGATGTTTAGTGAAGGTCGCTGACATCTCAAAGCCTCAAAAGCTAAGCCCACGGCCATAAATCGCAAAGCCCTGAACGATGCGCAGCATAATGCTGTCAAAGGCCCTAGACCTCCAGCCTTGAATTTCCATCCTTGGCCAGAGCCCAAACCCGAAAATCCCATAGAGCCCCCATGTTTAGCCCTTTAACTACCCCGACAACCCGTGATATAGAGCCCTTATTACAGAACTCTTCTTGCAGAACACTTATACTATAGAGCCCTTATTGTGAATTTCTTCTTGCAGAACACCTACTATAGAGCCCTTATTACAGAACTCTTCTTGCAGAACACTCACTATAGAGCCCTTATTACAGAACTCTTCTTGCAGAACACTTATACTATAGAGCCCTTGTTGTGGAACCCTTCTTGCAGAACACTTACTATAGAGCCCTTGTTGTGGAACCCTTCTTGCAGAACACTCACTATAGAGCCCTTCTTGTGGAACCCTAAACCCTAAACCCTAAACCCTTATTAAAACCCTTACCGATCGCTTCAAAACACACGCAATGCCGTCCGAGCGGATTCCAGGACGCCGAGATCTCCGGTTGCGCAGGCTTCTGCGGCCTCTACAAAGGCCCAGGGCTTTGGGTTTAGGGTTTAGGGTTAAGGGTTTACGGCTTTGAAGATGGTTTGGAGTTTGGTCTTTGGGGGTTTAGGGTTTGAGGCTTAGCGGCTTAGGAGTTTAGGAGTTTAAGGGTTTGGAAGCTTAGGGTTTGGGGTTTAGGGTTAGGGGTTGAGGAGTTTAGTGGTTTAGGAGTTTAGGGGTTTAGTGTTTGGGGTTGAGGGGTTCAGGGCTTAGTGTGTAGGAGCTTAGGAGTTTGAAGATGTACTCGTTGATTACCTAGGCTTTCGGCCCTGTTTGTGTTGTACTCTTAGTTGAGGAACATGACATAACATAGATCATCTTCAGGGTAATTTGTGGTTAGAGGTCAAGGTTGTCAGGTTGAAGGATGTATAGGTATAGGGTTTAGGGGTTTATGTAGGGTGAAGGGTGTCATTTCTTGCAACGAAGATGGCTGCAAGTCGGTTCCCACAACCATAAACCTCCTTGCTCTGAATCTCTCGTCATTGCAGCTTGAAAGGCCTGAACCCAGAGCCCCCTCACGCCCCAAAGCCTACACCCCTAAGCCGCAAAGCGCCAACTTTCCATAGAATTCTTTACAGACCCCGTCATGGAAACCCTCCTGCACGCCAAACCACCAGGAGCTGTGCAGCATGCGGACACCCAAAACACAAGCAGCTGCTGGGCGGTTTTCCTGCAAGAAGGGCGGGGGGGGGGGGGTTAGGGGGTCTAGAACCCAGGGCTTGGGGTTTGGCGGCTAGGGTTTTCGGTTTAGGGTTTGGAATGTTGGGCCCAGGATTACGTGGCTGCTTTCTAAAGAGATCTCCAAACCACTATCACTGACATACAGTATAAGCCAGAAAGTTGGAACATCATTAGCCTCATGCCCTGAAAGTAAAGCATAGGGAATCCCAGCATGAATCATCCTAAATCTATGTTCCAACTTTCTGGGTTTCACTATAGGTCTGCATAGTCAGGAAGAGTATCTCGTTGCTCAGTCCCCTGCACTACGCAGTACACCCCAAACCCTGTTCGACTGTGGGGGCCTTCATAATTACCAACACTATCCCCAAGGGTCCAAAGGACCCAATAATCAGGTCCTCGGCTTTTTGATAGTAGTTATGTAGTTTAGGATTTCGGAGACTATATGATTATTAGGTACTTGGACCCTTGGGGTATTGTGGGGTTCCTTATTGTAGTTATAGTAGCAATGGGCACCCAAGCCCTAGTCTAAAGAATAAAGCCTCTATGGTACTTCCGAGGGCATTTGATTCTATCGGGGGCTCCTGTGCAATCTCCCTACAGGTCGGGACTCGACCCTACACCCCCAAAAAAAGTTAATATGCTTTCAAGTGCAGTGTGAGCCCAAGAGGGTGGACTGATTGCGATAAGGAAGGCCCAACACACGTTAAAAGAAAGAGGACCCTCCAAAATGGAAAGATCCGAATCCGAAACCCGCCTATAACTCGAGAAAAGGCTTGAATCCGCCCAGGTCTCAGAGCACTTTAAGGTTTAGGGCTTACGGGGTTTGGGTTTATAGGATTTAGGGCTCATAGGGTTTAGGCTTTTAGGGTTTAGGGCTTTTGAAAGGGTTATCGGGTTTGGGGTTTAGAGATCAAAGCTTCATGCCAGGAGTCTGATTCTTCCAAGGCAAAGACCATCTGCAAGACCATCCTTCTCGACACGCCGAATGCAAGCATCGCACCTCGACCAACCTATCGTACAGGCTTTCGTGTCCCTGCACCCCATGCAATCCTCAACCCTAAAACCCAGAGCCCCTTTCAGGGAACCCCAAACCCTAGACCCAAAGCCCTTTCAAGCAAAACCTAAAACCCTGAACGTCAACCCAAGTCCCTTGGAAGGGAACCCTAAACCCCCCAGACCTTCCAAAATCCTTTAATTATGGAATATACCTTGAATCATAATAGGGGCCCTAATATAATTTAAGGTATATTCCTTCATTGAGGGATTTTGGAAGGTCTGGGCCTAAACCTCAACGCAACAGCCCGTTGCAGGGAACCCAGCGGGCTTGATCCCGGCAGACCATCGGTCCCAAACCCTAGACCCCCAAAGCTTCAAGCCTTTATCTTGTTGGCTCTTAGGACTTTAACTTTTTGGGTTTCTATAATAAGGAGGCTAAAAGTTTAACTTTTTAGAGGGGTTCAGAAATCAGCCAAGTTATGGTGAAGTTTACAGTAGAAGCCAGAAAGTTGGAACATCATTATCCCCATGCCCTTAGGGTAAAGTATAAGGGATCCTAGCACTAATCCTCCCAGAAACCATGTTCCAACTTTCTGGCGTCTACTATATGGGAGTTTCCGAAGATAGGGGACCCTAATATAGTACCCTAAATAGCAGGATCCTTATTATAAGGACCCCCAAATAAGTTTACTGTAGGGTTCAGGTTTTAGGGCCGTGTTGAGGGTTTAGCCTTGCCGGATGGGTGGTTTTTAGGGTTTAGGGCTTAGGGCTTAGGGTTTAGGGTTTAGGGATGTGTAGGGTTTAGGGCTTAGGGTTTAGGGTTTAGGGTTTAGGGATGTGTAGGGTTTAGGGTTTAGGGCTTCGGGTTTCGGGTTTAGGGTTTAGGGATGTGTAGGGTTTAGGGTTCAGGTTTGTCGGTCCAGACCACAGATGCGAGTTTCCGAAATGTAGGGGTACCTTATTTTGGTGTCTTCATAAGGATCCTACTATTTAGGGTACTATGTTACGGTTGATCATATAAATCCTGCATTACCCATAATATTGAATATGCCATAATTCCCCTAGTTCAGGGCCCTTAAGGTAGTGCAGGATTTATATCATCAACCGTATTTTCGGAAAACCCTAAACCCTAAACCCTAAACCCTAAACCCTAAACCCTAGCCTTGGCCCGAAGAGATCAAGCTCCCAAAGAGGAGGGCGAATGGACGGCGAGTCGAAGCGTTCCTGGCTTTACCGGGCGCAACTACCTGCTGGACCCTTAGGGTTTAGGGATGGTTTAGGGATGTTTAGGGTTTAGGGTTTAGGGATGTTTAGGGTTCAGGGTTTAGGGTTTAGGGATGTTTTGGGTTCATGGTTTTAGGGTTTAGGCTTCTTTAGGGTTCAGGTTTTTAGGGTTTAGGCATGTTTCGGGATGTTTAGGGTTCAGGGTTTAAGGTTTAAGGGCTTGGAGAATTATTTCGGGCTTCAGCCACCCTCCCAGGCTATAGTCAGCATCTTTTGTGGATTAGATGATTGACATGTAGTTTCCTGTTGAATTGAGATCACCCTTAGTCTTAGCATGAAGTCAACACTTTTCCCAAGCCCTAAACCCCAAACTCAATCACCCCCTAAGCCCTAGAACCTAAACCCCTAAACCCCCAAACCTAAACCCTAAGCCCTAAAACCCCAAACCCAAGCACCCTAGCCCTGAACCTTAGACCCGCAGTTCGAAGTTCAGACTCAGTGGTCGAAGCTTTCAAGAAGAAGGAAACCTCCGATAACCCGAAATGCTACAGATACCCTGTTGCCTCAAATCCCTGCATAGAATCTGTGCTCGAAGCCGAAGCTTCGAATAGAACCCTTGAAGAGCTCTTATCCGTCTAGGGCTTACGGTTTTACTCTCCCCCCTCCCCCTTCCTGGTGTTCGCAGGATAAGCGTGCCGGCGGGTCCGTGACCTGGAGCGTCCCCGCTGGGACGTTTTTGGTGTTGCTGAGCGCCTCGGTTGAAGGGCTCCGTTGAGGGTTGCTTCAAGGGTTGCTTCAGTTGGGGTTGTGTGGCTCCCTTTATCGGATCCTTTAAGCTATCCGGAACCGATCGAATGCCCTGAGGTTACACGCCGTATCCAAATCGGGCATCCAACGTGCCGATCGTCATCACTCAGGGGGGCCAGGCGACCACCATCCGCGTAAACCAAAAGCAAGGCCGGATCCATTCCGCGTTTAGGGTCGCAGGCTTCAATCTTTTCCCCACATAGGCCCCACAGTAGTTCCCTTTTGGGATTACCTTATAGAACTCCAATGTCCAACTATGAACCCCAAAAAGGAACTACTATGGGGCCTATGGGTAAACCCTTGAACCTTGAAAAAGCAACACTCACTGCACCAGCGCTTAGCTGCTGTCCAGGTCGTGAGAAGCTTCTGGGGAAGCACCTTGGCTTACTAAGATCCCCAATACCCAACATTTAAACTCATTGGGTTCTTATCGTTTAGTAGGAATCGGAAAGCTTAACCTTTTATTTCTGTGGTTTATTGCGGGAGTAAGCTTAGACTCTAAGACATGGCACTGCGCAGCAGTACATGTTTCCATTGAACGGCGTGGCTCCAGTTCTGTTCCCAATGGACCCATGCATTGAATCAGTATTGACCTGACCTCCTAGTCTCTAAATATGGCAGCAGCAACAATACTAACAATCATACTACTAATGGCTAATGATGCTTCTAACACTAATGATTCCAAAAACTAATCCAATATTGAAGCTGTAGGGCCCAAGAAAAAGCAATGAGGTACCTGGAGACTTTGGCTAGAGGGCAGGTTATTTCCGCAAAGCTATTTCTATTTTTTCAGGCTTCATTTTGTCACCTTAAGCTCAGAACTTCCCCTAAGCGTCCATGTAAGTATATAGTTTAGATTAGCCTTAATGTCGCCCCTATTTAGGCACATGGGGGCCCAAGTATATGCTATATGGGTACATGGACCCTTAGATTTCTACACCCCAAAGCCCAAGACTGGCAGGTACACTTTTGCCAAGGGTGACACGGTAAAGCTTGCCACCTACGGCGTGGACGGCAAGGTTCGCGAGAGGGGATGTGTGAACAGTAAGGGCGACATTAGTTGTTGCTCTTGCGATTGTTATTATCGACACTACTGCTTTTAACTTGTTGCTGTTGTTCTTGTTCTCATTGCTATGATTGCTCTGTTCGTGTTTCAGCGCGACTGTCATTTTGATTTGTATTCGTTTTGTTATTGCCAGGGTGACGACTGCTAATTTTTACTGCTATGTACGTGCAGGAAGAAGTGGAATCCGAACAGCAGCAACAGCAGCGACAAAGAGAACTGTGCCCCGGGAGGTGGTCGCTGATGCCTTGAGACTGTCGTCATGCAACTTGGCACCATAATCTGACAGTGGTAGCCCTTCTCAAGCTAAGAGTGAAGCTCAAAAGGTCTCGTGTGTATCGGTCTATGATGACCATTAAGAGTCACCGTGGGGCCGTCCGATGAAGCAGTTTCCAGTAATGGCTAGTGCCATGCAAGACCATGTAGGGTTGATGAACAGGCACCTGCATAATCCATAGGAGCGCAATTTACCACACTTTCTCATAACTCTAGTTTGGGGTGTTTCAGATCTTGCAAGATTTTGTCAACATATTCCCGCTGCTGCATGAAAGTGCAACGGGCCCAGCTTCCCTAACACCTACCTTAACCTACCAAAACCTACGTTTTCGTGCGTTCTTATTCTAAACCCTAATATGTAATTTATAGGGAGGTTAAGGAGCTACATATACAACACAGAATAAGAAAGCCTAGAATTCTAGGTGTTTTTGGCTGCAGGTAAAGCCCTCAACGCTTGAAATGACGTCCTCTAACACAGGCGAGGATGACCTTATCTCGGAGCTCCGGGCCCCATCTGAGGAGCTGCGCTTTTGATGGGGGAGGGTATGTATTGGTATCGCTGGTAGTATAAAGTAGTAGTAGAAGTAGTACTTAGTAGTATTAGTAGTAGTAGTAGTAGCAGCAGGAGTGATAGTAGTAGTAGTAGTAGTAGTAGGAGTAGTAGTAGTAGCAGCAGGAGTAGGAGAAGCAGCAGGTGAACTACCAACACCACCGCCGCTGCCGCCACCGCCACCACCGCTACTGCTCCTGCTCCTGTTCCGGCTGCTGCTACGAGTGCGACGACGACGAGACCGGCTACTATTGCAGGTACTGCGACTGCTACTACTGCGACGACGACTACAGTTGCTAGTACGACGTATTGCTGAACGACTGCGACTACTTCTACTTCTGGCAGAACAGCTTGAGCTGGTTGAGATCTTCATGGCCCGTGAACAGCCAGGGCAGTTATAGAAGTCTGATCGACACCAAGACTCCTTGAATCGGAAATCTGCCATAGTTTCCGGGGTTGGGCTTTTGTTTTGGGTTTCGAGTGCAGGAATTCTTGCTCTGACCTACAGTAGAACCCCAAAAGTTGGAAACCCCAGAGCCTCCATCCTTAAGAGTAATGTACAGGGAATCCCAGCACTATTTGGCCTTAATCCGGTTTCCAACTTTATGGGGTTTACTCTAAGACTGCCCCTAAACCCCCTAATACCCTCTACTACTATAAACCCTAAGCCCTAAACCCTGTAGGAACCCTCATCCTCATCCTATGAGGCTGTCATCTACTGTAATTATAGGATCCTTAAGGGGGGGTGGTTCAAGGGGGGAGGGTACTAGGGAGCTTTGGGGAACCTTAGGGAAGCTTAGGGAGTATTGGGGAATAATGGGGATTACTAGGTTACCTACCCCCCTTGGACCACCCCCCCTTAAGGACATCCTAATGTAAGGTGCAGCATTTCAGACCAAGGTTGTCTCTTGTACAGCGTCCCTGGGCATTCGAATCTCAGGGGAGGGTGCCCTGTAGGGCTTTATTGCTATATTGGGTGGATGTAACAAAATTAAGGTCCCTTTTTGGGTACCCTAAATATTACGTGCCGTATTAGAATAAGGACCCCCAAAAGGGGCCATAATTTTGACAACCACCCATATTTATACTACATGTACCCCATAACTCTCAGGCTCTCTTAACATGCACTATTTCTTACGCTGTTCCTTGCTTGGAGGCCCAGGGGACTTAGCAAGTAGGTTATAAGTAGGGTTATAATTGGGGTAACTCCATTTAGGGTACTTATAACCCTACTTATAACCTACTTACTAAGTCCCCTGGGCCTCTAAGTGGGGCTTGTTTAGCCATATTGAATGTACCCCGATGAATATCACGGTCTCTAAATTACGAGCAGGCGCCCGAAACGGAATGGAAGCTGGTCTTCCGGCAGACGTATCCGAGATCTTTGCTTGCAGAAAGACTTGTGTGGAGGTCTTCGCAGCTGGAGCTCGCTTGGGGCTACGGTTTAGGGTTTAGGGTATAAGATATGGACCTCTGTAGCTAGAAGTGCAGCGGAAAGAGCTCATGAACATCCTCTGCATGATGTATCCCTACGTTCCTGAGCCCTGAAACCGAAATCTTAAGACCTCAAACCCGAGCCCTGAACGATCCTAAAGGTCTAGCTGTAAACTCGAAACCCTAAACCCCTGAACAGGGGTCTTCCGGCTGTCATCGCAAGACCCAAGCTTTTTCAAAAAGGGGGGGTGGGGGAAACCCTTTACTTTGGGGTTTGGGCTAGGTTCAAAACGTTAGGGTTCAGGAAGGGTTCAGAGCTTTAGGGTTCAGGATGTAGGGCTTGGGGACTATACAGGGCTTTCTCATTCCAAGACTCCACCTTCGTCAGAAAGAGCCCTAAACCCTAAACCCTACAGTAGTAGCCAGAAAGTTGGAACATCATTATCCCCATGCCCTTAGAGTAAAGTATAGGGAATCCCAGCAAGAATACTCCTACAGTAAATGCCAGAAAGTTGGAATATGATTATCCTAAACCCTTTATGGTAAATTATAGGGTATCCTACCCTGAAACCAGATTCCAACTTTCTGGAGTTCCCTTTCCTATGTTCCAACTTTCCGGGGTTCACTAGTGAGCCCCAGAAAGTTGGAACATGGATTTAGGATGAATAGCGCTGGGATCCCCTAGACTTTGCCTCAAGGGCCTGAGAATAGCAATGTTCCAACTTTCTGGCTTCAAGACTAAACTCTACCTATAGTCTCCTTTGCAGTTCTTTTTTTGGTTTAACCAGTTTTATATTAAGGATCCTCAAAGGTAACCCCCAAAAAGGAACTACAATGGAGACTATAGGTAACCCTAAAGACTCAACCTGAAACCCCTGAGACTAAGGCTTCTTCAACAAGGGGGAGTGGTCCCGGAACTCTGACAATCCTGGCAGCGAGAACTTCGCTGTGCTGGATGAACCTTGGGCAGAAGTGGTGTGGGCTTATAGGGTTCAGGTTTTGGGGCTAGGGCTTAGGGTTCAGGCTTTAGGGTCGCGACCCCCGATGGGTATAGTATAGTAGGAACGAGCCCTAGCCTTAAATCCTAAAGGGAACTCCAGAAAGTTGGAATATGGTTTCAGGGTAGGATACCCTATAATTTACCATAAAGGGTTTAGGATAATCATATTCCAACTTTCTGGCATTTACTGTAAACGCAGTGTGGGTATAGCAGGAACGTAGAGAGCCAAGTTCAGGAGACAGCCGTTCGGGGTTAATGTACACGGTTTAGGGTTTAGGGTTTAGAGCATTAGAGCAGAGTCGGGGGATGTGGCCTACTATCAGTACAACAGTCGCAATTATTCAGGCCCCCAGCTTGCGAGATGCTTAAATCCCAAACCCGGAAGCCTGCAACCGAACCATCAGACCCTTTGAGACAATACATATGTTTAGTATAGTTAGGTCATAGGAACTCTACCGGGGCCCCACTCTCAAATTAATCACAGTCCCTTTCTCTAAGAGGGTTTAGGGCTTAAGCTAGGTACCCAGACCTTGCAAAATCCCTTAATTAAGGAATATGTACCTTAAATCATATTAGGGACCCTATCATAATGTAAGGTATATTCCTTAATTAAGGGATATTGGAGTCTGGGTTTGTGGAGCGTCATGGACACGGTTTCGCTTCGGCGTCCCTGCTTCGCTCCTCCTCACTTGGGCGTGGCCATTCAAGGACCCGCCTAACTCTAAACCCTTAAGCCGTAGGATCATAGACTTCGGGTTTAGGGGTTTAGGATTTAGGATTTAAGAGGGTTTAGGGGTACAGTAGAAGCCCAAAAGTTGGAAACCCAGTAGCCTCAACCCTTAGGAGTAAAGTATTTGGCCTTAATCCGGTTTCCAACTTTATGAGGTTTACCGTAAACCCTCAGCCCCTCAATCAGAATCCTTGAGCCCAAATCGTTCAAGGATCTGGAACTCTACAAGATCGATGGTGTTCCTTGAAAGCAGCTGTGGTGTAACAGTCGAGGGCTTAGGGTTTAGGGTTCCAGGTTTAATCAAGTAAGGTTTAAGGATTCCAGAGAAGGTCTAGGACCCAGAGTAGGCCCTGAATCCCTTCTTTTAGGTTGAAGTTTTCGTATAACCCCCTTTAACCCAAAAAGGGCACCCTTTTTACTCCTAGGCTGCTCTTGGGTCTCGAGGTCGATGCTATCAGGCCGACACCTGCAGCCTTATTCAGACTAGGGCTTCGTGCCAAAGGTGAAGGGGCCAGGTTGCCGCCTTCGGTTCTTGATGCTAGCGCTCCTGCAGCATTACCCATAATATAAGGAATATACCATAATTCCCATAGTTTAGGGTCCTCAAGGTAGTGCAGGATTTATATCATCAACCGTATCATGAGTAGAACGCCAGAAGCGTGGCAAAGCTGAACCCAAAGCCCCATACCCCCTTGCGCTCCCCCTACAGCTTCGGACAGCCGTAGAGATCTATGTGCACTCGTTTAAACCCAAAACCCTAAAGCACCCTAACCTTAAACCACAAAGCCCCCTAAACCCCAAACCCTGAAGCACCCGAAACCTTACCCCTAAACCCACAACCCTAAACACCAAAACTCTCTTGCATGAGTCGCTCGTCATCCCATGCGCCTGCCGCCATGGCATCCTACGGCACTGCGTCTCCAGGTCAGACTCAGCGGCTTAGGTTAGGGTTTACGGAGATCCCCAATAGCCTTTTCACTTTTGGGGTTCTCAGAGTTTAGTAGGAATCGGAAATTTAAACCTTGTATTTCTGTGGCCTAAACCCTAAACCCTAAACCCATACCCTATAAACCTTAAACCCATACTCTAAACCCTAAACCCATACCCTAAACCCTAAACCCTACACCCATACCCTAAACTAAACCCTAAACCCCATACCCTAAACTAAACCCTAAACCCATACCCTAAACCCATACCCTAAACCCATACCCTAAACTAAACCCTAACGGGTTTAGGGTTTGGGCTTGCGGCCCTTCGTCCCCAGACGGGTCTTGAAATCCTTGGGCCCTCGAAGAGAGATACCCAGACTTTCCAAAATCTTTTAATTAAGGAGTATACCTTTAAGCATATTAGGGACCCTATTATAATTTAAGGTATATTCCTAAACCCTAAACCCTAAACCCTAAACCGTAGGGATTTTGGAAGGTCTGGATAGTCTTAACCCAGGGCTCCTTTAAAGGGTTCCTACAACCTCCTACTTGGAAGGGCAGGGGACTTAGTAAGGGTTCTTAAGGGATCTATAGGGCTCCTGAAAAGGGATCTATGGGGTTTAGGGTTTAGGGTCTACTTGCGGGCCCAGTTATAAGTAGAGTTATAAGTACCCTAAATGGAGTTACCCCAATTATAACCCTACTTATCACGAAAGCTAGCTCTGTGGAGCTCGCGGGAGTTGCCCTTTAGCAATTCACTTGTATTAAGGCACTAGGGAAAAAACAGGGTTTGCACCTTATCAGGTGGGACGTCCAAGAGTTAAGGTGGGGGGTAGGGGGGGGGAGGGCCCCCCCCCCCTTCACCTTGTCATTGTGCGTTTTCCACTGATAAGGTGCGCTTCCCTCCCCCCCCCCTCCCCCGCCCTCCTTTAAGGTGGTTGTGCCTGGGATAAGGTGGAGGGGGGGGGGGGCCCCCCGTGGCCGGCTTAAACAGGATATAGTCGCCAGCTGAAACTGTGGGTTTTCATTGCATACTATAGACGTAGGTATATCGCGATTGTACTGGACCGACGTCTCTCTATACATACTCAATACAAGTATAGAATCTTTCGTCTCGCCTCATCGACATTGGTGGGGCTCCTTGGAATGTAGACAGACGGATCAAGAAAGGGTGGAGATTCCCCCCAACCCTCAACGAAAACACGGAGAAAGTCCCTCCAAATCATTCAGCTGATTCCTAGCAGCGAGCTCCTCTACCTCCCTGTAAGTCTCCATCTCCTCTGACGATAAATGAAGGGAGCTCGCTGCTTCGTCATCCGCAAGTCCGCAAGAAATGAGCTTCTTATCCCCAAAAGGGTAAGGAAGAGGTCCCTTGGCACATCCTCTACCGCAGCATCTCAAAGGAGCAGAGAACCCTTCCAACTTACGGGAAAAAAAGAACTCCGGCTGCCTCTCAGTCGACAAGAAGAGAGAGGAGCTCCTTGTCGTCCCCTCTTCCTCCTCAAGGGATAGAAGAGAGATAGCTTTCAAGAAGTGAGGACTGAGCTGTCCGGGTTTCGTGTGCGATGCTGAAATGTCGTGGCTGAGCCCGCGCTAAGGCCAACGCGGCCGCCGATCGTTCTGATCGATATGCGGCTTCCAGGCCAGCGCTTCGAGCGAGAAGTCGCCGGCAGACTCTTCGGCGGCTTGGTCTCAATCTTCACAAGAAGAGTCTGATCCTCCCCCTAGCCTTCAATAAGACATGAGCAGCCCTCTACCCCATCCTCTGAACTAGCTTCCAAAAAAATCCTCTGCCTCATCCTCGACAAGAAGAGACTAAGAGCAATCTAAAGGGGCAGAAGAAAGCGCCATCTCAACAAAGCAAACAGGCCGCTCCAACTTCACGAGAAAGAAGAGGGCTCCGTTTACCCCTCGGCAAGAAGAGACCTCCTTTCTTTCTTGAAAAGGGGAGGACGCTCAAGAAGAAAGGGTGGAGCTCCCCCAATTTTCAAGTAGAGACATCTGGTCATCCCTCAGCATTTAAAAGGAAAAGACCTCATGCTCCAAAACACAAGAAGGGAGTCCCAAGGTGATTTGTGGCAACAGAAGAGAGCATCCTTCTTACCTCTTGGTATGTCGCCTTTTCGTCTTAAGAAGATTGAGGAGACCTCGCTCCTAGCAAGAAAGGATAGAGCTCCCCTAGCTTCCAAAAAAAAGATTTTCTACCTCATCCTCCACAAGAAATCACTGAGAGCTTCCTCCCACCATCTCCTCTGACGATAAATGAAGGGAGCTCGCTGCTTCGTCATCCGCAAGAAATGAGCTTCTTTTCCCCAAAAGGGTAAGGAAGAGATCCCTTGGCACATCCTCTACCGCAGCATTTCAAATGAGCAGAGAACCCTTCCAACTTCACGGGAAAAAAGAACTCCGGCTGCCTCTCAGTCGACAAGAAGAGAGAGGAGCTCCTTGTCGTCCCCTCTTCCTCCTCAAGGGATAGAAGAGAGATAGCTTTCAAGAAGTGAGGACTGAGCTGTCTCAATCTTCAAAAGAAGAGTCTGATCCTCCCCTTAGCCTTCAATAAGACATGAGCAGCCCTCTACCCCATCCTCTGAATTAGCTTCCAAAAAAATCCTCTGCCTCGAGGATTCGACAAGAAGAGACTAAGAGCAATCTAAAGGGGCAGAAGAAAGCGCCATCTCAACAAAGCAAACAGGCCGCTCCAACTTCACGAGAAAGAAGAGGGCTCCGTTTACCCCTCGGCAAGAAGAGACCTCCTTTCTTTCTTGAAAAGGGGAGGACGCTCAAGAAGAAAGGGTGGAGCTCCCCCAATTTTCAAGTAGAGACATCTGGTCATCCCTCAGCATTTAAAAGGAAAAGACATCATGCTCCAAAACAAGAAGGGAGTCCCCAGGTGATTTGTGGTAGCAGAAGAGAGCATCCTTCTTACCTCTTGGTATGTCGCCTTTTTGTCTTAAGAAGATTGAGGAGACCTCGCTCCTAGCAAGAAAGGACAGAGCTCCCCTAGCTTCCAAAAAGAAAGATTTTCTACCTCATCCTCCACAAGAAATCACTGAGAGCTTCCTCCCACCATCTCCTCTGACGATAAATGAAGGGAGCTCGCTGCTTCGTCATCCGCAAGAAATGAGCTTCTTTTCCCCAAAAAGGTAAGGAAGAGATCCCTTGGCACATCCTCTACCGCAGCATCTCAAATGAGCAGAGAACCCTTCCAACTTCACGGGAAAAAAAGAACTCCGGCTGCCTCTCAGTCGACAAGAAGAGAGAGGAGCTCCTTGTCGTCCCCTCTTCCTCCTCAAGGGATAGAAGAGAGATAGCTTTCAAGAAGTGAGGACTGAGCTGTCTCAATCTTCAAAAGAAGAGTCTGATCCTCCCCTTAGCCTTCAATAAGACATGAGCAGCCCTCTACCCCATCCTCTGAATTAGCTTCCAAAAAAATCCTCTGCCTCATCCTCGACAAGAAGAGACTAAGAGCAATCTAAGGCGGCAGAAGAAAGCGCCATCTCAACATAGCAAACAGGCCGCTCCAACTTCACAAAAAAGAAGAGGGCCCCGTTTACCCCTCGGCAAGAAGAGACCTCCATTCTTTCTTGAAAAGGGGAGGACGCTCAAGAAGAAAGGGTGGAGCTCCCCCAATTTTCAAGTAGAGACATCTGGTCATCCCTCAGCATTTAAACGGAAAAAGCCTCATGCTCCAAAACAAGAAGGCAGTCCCCAGGTGATTTGTGGCAGCAGAAGAGAGCATCCTTCTTACCTCTTGGTATGTCGCCTTTTCGTCTTAAGAAGACTGAAGAGACCTCGCTCCTAGCAAGAAAGGACAGAGCTCCCCTAGCTTCCAAAAAGAAAGATTTTCTACCTCATCCTCCACAAGAAATCACTGAGAGCTTCCTCCCATGTAATGAGACGCAAGAGAGCTTCATCTCAGCCCAGCAGACAGGCCCCTCCAACTTCACGAGAATTCAAGGTCTCCGTTTACCCATCGGTCGGAAAGAAGATAACTCCTTTCTCTCTTCATAAGGGGTTGGATCTTGAGCATTTCTTTTACCTTTTCAAAAGATGGAGAACAGCATACGCACAAGAAGAAGAAACCTCCTTTCTCTCTTGGCAGTGGAAAGAGATCCTGATTACTTCCCTTACCTTTTCAAAAGATGGAAAAGGGCATACGCTCAAGAAGAAAGGGCGGCGATGCCCCACCCCTCAACGAAAACACGGAGAGAGTCCCTCCAAGTCATTCAGCTGATTTCTAGCAGCGAGCTCCTCTCTCTCTTGGTAGGTCTCCATCTCCTCTGAAGAGAATTGAAGGGAGCTCGCTTCTAGTCGAAGAAGACAAGGCTCAACGCATCTCCAGTTTCAATAAGAACTGCGGCTGCCTCTTCGTCGACAAGAAGAGAGAGGAGCTCCTTGTCGTCCCCTCTTCCTCTTCAAGGGATAGAAGAGGGATAGCTTTCAAGAAGTGAGGACAGAGCTCGCTCAATCTTCAAAAGAAAAGTCTGATCCTCCCCTCACCCTTCAACAAGACATGAGCAGCCCTCTACCCCATGCTCTGAATTAGCTTCCAAAAAGACAAATCCTCTGCCTCATCCTCGACAAGAAGAGACTGAGAGCGTCCTCCAAACTAATGGTACAAAAGAAAGCGCCATCTCAACAAAGCAAACAGGCCGCTCTAATTTCATGAGAAAGAAGAGGGCACCGTTTACCCTTCGGCAAGAAGAGACCTCCTTTCTTTCCTGATATGGGGAGGGGGTCCTGATTGTTTCCGTCGCCGTTTTAAAGATGGAAGAGAGCATACACTCAAGAAGAAAGGGTGGAGCTCCCCCCAACTCAAGAAGAAAGGGTGGAGCTCCCCCCAATTTTCAAATAGAGACATCTGGTCGTCCCTCAGCATTTAAAAGGAAAAGACCTCATGCTCCAAAACACAAGAAGGCAGTCCCCAGGTGATTTGTGGCAGCAGAAGAGAGCATCCTTCTTACCTCTTGGTATGTCGCCTTTTCGTCTTAAGAAGACTGAAGAGACCTCGCTCCTAGCAAGAAAGGACAGAGCTCCCCTAGCTTCCAAAAAGAAAGATTTTCTACCTCATCCTCCACAAGAAATCACTGAGAGCTTCCTCCCATGTAATGAGACGCAAGAGAGCTTCATCTCAGCCCAGCAGACAGGCCCCTCCAACTTCACGAGAATTCAAAGGTCTCCGTTTACCCATCGGCCGGAAAGAAGATAACTCCTTTCTCTCTTCATAAGGGGTTGGATCTTGAGCATTTCTTTTACCTTTTCAAAAGATGGAGAACAGCATACGCACAAGAAGAAGAAACCTCCTTTCTCTCTTGGCAGTGGAAAGAGATCCTGATTACTTCCCTTACCTTTTCAAAAGATGGAAAAGGGCAACGCACAAGAAGAAGAAACCACCTTTCTCTCTTGGCAGTGGAAAGAGATCCTGTAATTTTCTTGACGCTCAAGAAGAAACGGTAGGGATTCCCCCAACCCTCAACGAAAACACGGAGAGAGTCCCTCCAAGTCATTCAGCTGATTTCTAGCAGCGAGCCCCTCTACCTCTTGGTAGGTCTCCATCTCCTCTGAAGAGAATTGAAGGGAGCTCGCTTCTAGTCGAAGAAGACAGGGCTCAAAGCATCTCCAGTTTCAATAAGAACTGCGGCTGCCTCTTCGTCGACAAGAAGAGAGAGGAGCTCCTTGTCGTCCCCTCTTCCTCCTCAAGGGATAGAAGAGAGATAGCTCTCAAGAAGTGAGGACAGAGCTCTCTCAATCGACAAAAGAAGAGTCCGATCCTCCCCTCAGCCTTCAACAAGACATGAGCAGCCCTCTCCCACCCTCTGAATCAAGAAAGAAACCCTTCTAACTTCTCCATGTCGCCACCACTTCCTCTCCAAGGGATAGAAGAGAGATATCTCTCAAGAGGTGAGGACAGAGCGTTCTCATTCCTAGTTATTCTTGGCAAGAGCAGATTTCTCTAGAGGAGATTTCTTATACCTTTCTCAGTCGCCAGCCTTCAAAAGAAAAGACCTCATGCTCCAAAGCAAGAAAACAGTCCCCAAAGGTTGTTCGTGGCAAAAGAACAACGCATCACGAGAAAGAAGGGAGCTCCGACTGCCTCTCTGGCGATAAGAAGAAAACTTCTTTCTCTGTTCGTCAGGAGCGACAGCTCCTGAACATCTCCTCCTCGAGAAAAAAACTTGGAAGGGAGCTTACGATCAGGAAGGAAGGATAGAGCTTTTCCAAATTTCAAACTTTGACAAGAGAAAAGCCAGTCCTCCCCGTGGCCTTCAAAACGAAACGAGAAGCCCAAGCCCTCTACCTTACCCTGCTGTGAAGCAGGAAGAGAACTCACTCCAAGATATTTTGGTAAGCGACGAGAGCTTTATTTGAGCAGAGAGAGACTTTACCTCTTGGTAAGTCGCTTTTATCTTAAGAAGATTGAAGAGACTTCGCTCCTAGCAAGAGAAGCCAGGGCTCCCCTTGCTTCCAAAAAGAAAAGTCTTCTACTTCATCCTCCACAAGAAATGATTGAGAGCTTCCTCCCATGTAATGAGACGGGAGAGAGGTCCATCTCAGCACAGCAGACAGGCCCCTTCAACTTCACCAAAGACAAGAGAGCTCCATCTACCCCTGCGTCGGCAAGAAATCTTTTTCCTTGAAGTTCTGCAAAAACACAGATAAAATCACAGCTCACAAGGGTGTCGCCCCAAGATTTGTACAGACTCAGATCCCAAAAACCCAGATCGCAAGGGATATCCCCCTAAGGGTTCGTTGAAACAACAAGTTCCAAAACAATAAATCGCAAGGGGTGTTTCCCTAAAGCTTTTTATAACAAATGAATTCCAACGCCACAAATCGCAAGGGGTGTCCCCCCCAAGGTTTTGTAAGAACTCAGATCCCGAAATCACAGATCGCAAGGGGTGTCTCCCTAAGGTTTTGTGAAAACTCAGAACCGAAAACCACAGATCGCAAGTGGTGTCCCCCTAAAGGTTGTTATAACAAATAAGTTCCAAAATCACAAATCGCAAGGGGTGTCCTCCTAATCCCTGCGAGCAGAAAGCCTGTAAATACCGCGTTAAAACTACGGCCAGGGATCCCACACATCTGCGGGCAAAATCTGGCGGAAGTGATCCGCCACCGAGCCAAAAGCCTGTAAATACCGCATTAAACAAAGGGCCACGGATTTCGCACATCTGTTGGCAAATTCTGGCGGAAGTACCGACTGCTCACTTCCGCCAGATTTTGCCAACAGATGTGCGAAATCCCTGGCCCTTTGTTTAATGCGGTATTGACAGGCTTTTTGCTCGGTGGCGGATCACTTCCGCCAGATTTTGCCCGCAGATGTGTGGGATCCCTAGCCCTTGAAGTGGTGGGTGAGAGGGTGGTGGGAGGGTGTTTGGGAGGTAGGGTGGGCAGGAGGTGGAGGGAAGGTTGTGTAAGAACTCAGATCACAAAATCACAGATCGCAAGGGGTGTCCCCCTAAGGTCTTGTGAAAACTCAGATCAGAAAACCGAAGAGCGCAAGGGGTGTCCCCCTAATCCCTGCGAGCCGCGACCGAGCAGAAAGCCTGTAAATACCGCGTTAAAACAACGGCCAGGGATCCCACACATCTGCGGGCAAAATCTGGCGGAAGTGATCAGCCACCGAGCAAAAAGCCTGTAAATATCGCATTAAACAAAGGGCCAGGGATTTCGCACATCTGTTGGCAAATTTTGGCGGAAGTACCGACTGCTCACTTCCGCCAGATTTTGCCAACAGATGTGCGAAATCCCTGGCCCTGTCTTTAATGCGGTATTTACAGGCTTTTTGCTCGGTGGCGGATCACTTCCGCCAGATTTTGCCCGCAGATGTGTGGGATCCCTAGCCCTTGAAGTGGTGGGTGAGAGGGTTGTGGGAGGGTGTTTGGGAGGTAGGGTGGGCAGGAGGTGGAGGGAAGGTGTGTAAGAACTCAGATCCCAAAATCACAGATCGCAAGTCGTGGTGTTCCCCCTAAAGGTTGTTATAACAAATAAGTTCCAAAATCACAAATCGCAAGGGGTGTCCCCTAATCCCTGCGAGCCGCGACCGAGCAGAAAGCCTGTAAATACCGCGTTAAAACAACGGCCAGGGACCCCACACATCTGCGGGCAAAATCTGGCGGAAGTGATCCGCCACCGAGCAAAAAGCCTGTAAATACCGCATTAAACAAAGGGCCACGGATTTCGCACATCTGTTGGTTTACAGGCTTTTTGCTCGGTGGCGGATCACTTCCGCCAGATTTTGCCCGCAGATGTGTGGGATCCCTAGCCCTTGAAGTGGTGGGTGAGAGGGTGGTGGGAGGGTGTTTGGGAGGTAGGGTGGGCAGCAGGTGGAGGGAGTGTGAAGTGGGAGAAAGGGGGGGTGGGGGTTGGGACGCTGGGTGGGCGCTGAGGGTCGGTGGGTGGCAGGGATGGGTGAGGGAGGGTAGGTGGGGTTTTACTTCCCGGCCCCATTTAAGTAATTTAAATAATTTAAATCCTGGAAAAGGGCCGGGACCCCCGGAATTAATTAATTTAAATCCAGGGGGTTCCCCCATATTTAAATTATTTAACTCCCTGCCCCGGACCCCGCCCACACCCCCTCCCCCAGGATTTAAAATATTTAAATTATTTAAATTATTTAAATTATTTAATTCCCGGCCCCAATTAAATAATTTAAATAATTTAAATAATTTAAATAATTTAAATAATTTAAATCCTGGGGGAGGGTCCCGGGGCCCCGGAACCCCCCCCAGACCCCCTCCCCAGGATTTAAATTATTTAAATTATTTAAATTATTTAATTCCCGGGCCCAATTAAATAATTTAAATAATTTAAATATGGGGGAGGCCCCCGGATTTAAATTATTTAAATTATTTAATTCCCGGCCCCAATTAAATAATTTAAAAATAATTTAAATAATTTAAATCCTGGGGGAGGGTCCCGGGGCCCCGGAACCCCCCCCAGACCCCCTCCCCAGGATTTAAATTATTTAAATTATTTAAATTATTTATTTAAATTATTTAAATTATTTAATTCCCGGCCCCAATTTAAATAATTTAAATAATTTAAATAATTTAAATAATTTAAATCCTGGGGGAGGGTCCCGGGGCCCCGGAACCCCCCCCAGACCCCCTCCCCAGGATTTAAATTATTTAAATTATTTAAATTATTTAATTCCCGGCCCCAATTAAATAATTTAAATAATTTAAATAATTTAAATCCTGGGGGAGGGTCCCGGGGCCCCGGAACCCCCCCCAGACCCCCTCCCCAGGATTTAAATTATTTAAATTATTTAAATTTAAATTATTTAAATTATTTAAATTATTTAATTCCCGGCCCCAATTAAATAATTTAAATAATTTAAATAATTTAAATAATTTAAATCCTGGGGGAGGGTCCCGGGGCCCCGGAACCCCCCCCAGACCCCCTCCCCAGGATTTAAATTATTTAAATTATTTAAATTATTTAATTCCCGGGCCCAATTAAATAATTTAAATAATTTAAATATGGGGGAGGCCCCCGGATTTAAATTATTTAAATTATTTAATTCCCGGCCCCAATTAAATAATTTAAATAATTTAAATAATTTAAATCCTGGGGGAGGGTCCCGGGGCCCCGGAACCCCCCCCAGACCCCCTCCCCAGGATTTAAATTATTTTAATTATTTAAATTGTTTAAATTATTTAAATTATTTAAATTATTTAATTCCCGGCCCCAATTTAAATAATTTAAATAATTTAAATAATTTAAATCCTGGGGGAGGGTCCCGGGGCCCCGGAACCCCCCCCAGACCCCCTCCCCAGGATTTAAATTATTTAAATTATTTAAATTATTTAATTCCCGGCCCCAATTAATAATTTAAATAATTTAAATAATTTAAATAATTTAAATAATTTAAATCCTGGGGGAGGGTCCCGGGGCCCCGGAACCCCCCCCAGACCCCCTCCCCAGGATTTAAAATTATTTAAATTATTTAAATTATTTAATTCGGGCCCGGGACCATCCACCGAACAGACCCAGGATATAATCGCCATCTGCCTGTCTATATTAAATACTATAGGCGTGAAAACCCACAGTTTCAGCTGGCGATAATACCCCATTTAAGCCGCACACGGGGGCCCCCCCCCCTATCATGAGGTCCCCCCCTCCCCCAAGGTCCCTTGGTTTTGTTTGTGTCTGACGTTCGGCGACTGAAGTGCGGTCTTCTCTCCAGAGTTACCGCTAGTTGTCGTTCGCACATTACTTTCTCAAGAGTTAAATGAACGAGCAACGCCTGCACCCTTCACCGGCCCAAACTTTCCCTCCGCTACTGTCGTGCACATCGCTTTGCAGAGCTCAGCACCGGACCTCGTGCTTCTAGCTTTCGTGACCAGCTCTCAAGTAACCTACTTACTAAGTCCCCTGCCCTTCCAAGTATAAGGGGGTCTTAGAAGGGATATCTATAGTAGGGTTTTACATTAGGGGCCTCAATATTAGGGGACCCTATTTTTCTTGACCATTTTTTTTTCTTTGCCTTTTTTTTTCCTTTGGGGGCCTCGGTTAAAGGCGGTGGTTCTCCATGCGTTTGCTTTGCGCTCCGCTTTCTGCCGCTTGCTGCTTTCTTTGCTTGTTGCTTTGTTGTGATTGTTGCTTTTGCTTTCTGTTGTTTTTGTTCTTTTACTTGTTGCTTTTTGTTTTCTGCATTTGCTTTTCACTCCGCTTTCTGCTGCTTTCTTTGCTTTTTGTTTTCTGCAATTTCTTTATGTCTTTTCTTCACGCTCCGCTTCTTGTTGCTTTCTTTGCTTGTTGTTTGTCGTGTTCGTTTTCTGTCTTGTTGTGCTTTTCGCTTTATATATGCACGTATATATAGACACACACACCTACATGCATACACACCTACGTGCATACATACATACGTAAAGCACATCTACCAGCATGTAATGTATATACGATCTATCTGTCGTGCAGACATCATATCTCCGAGCTGCCACTGGCAGGAGAGGGTCTCGGTTCCCAAACAATCATGCCTGACGTTGTCTAACTCAGTGCAGACATGCGGCTCTATGCAGAACACCACTTTGCATCCACGTCGAAGTGCAAGCACCCTGCTTTCTCATCCGCCACTACTGCTACTAGTACTACTACTACTACTACTACTACTGCTACTACTGCTACTGCTACTGCTACTGCTACTAGTACTACTACTGCTACTAGTAGTTAGAGGGCTCGAGGGCCGGAGCTCCGCTGCCGCATGGTGGGTGACGACGGCTCTCCCAAGAAGGCCCAACCCTTTGTCGGGTTTCTGTGGAAGTCTTGACTTGCATATTCCTGTTTTGGCCGTAGTGCAAAACTGCATCATACCCGACTCGACATGTCCCGCACCGGAAGTGAAAGCAAAGCTCCCACAATTTCTTCAACGCTGCCAGGAACCAAGTAACAGTGGGTTGGTTTGGTGTTGGATCCATATTAACCGTTGATGGGAAGCCACTTTGGCATTAGTTGGCTGGGCTGTAGCATGATCTGTTATAAAGCATCAGAGCTTCAGCCAGCGAAGCATGTCGGTTCAGAGGTGGTCACATTTGCCTGTTCACAGTGACAGTATCAACATCCTTTCCACGACCGATGGGGTCACTTGTTCTTTCTTTCCAAGCATGCAGGACAGCATTCGATCAACTTCCCTAGTTACGTCTGCAATATCCGGCATGCGAACCATTGGGGCGGAAGGAGGGCAATTCAGCGCCGTGGCTGGCGCTGGCGGTTGCCGTGAGAGCGATTTGATGCTCAGTGTGTCTTGCTACTGGCAGGCAAACCTCAGCGCACAAAAGGTGCAGTTGAGTCTTGATTGCAGCAAGCGTTGGGGCTTTCGCCATGGTGTCGAGTGTATTTATTTGATCCAAGGGCCGACAAAGTGGTCAGGGAAGTCACCAGAATGCAAGACAGATTGGACGAGGTGCGCCGTTAGCCAGATCATGGTAGCCTGCGCATATTGTGCCGTTTATTTGTGAGACCCTTCCAAGTGTTGTAACAGGTGTCCTGAAGGAGGATCTTGAACATCACATGTGTGCAGAATTGGGAACGCGCAGCCTATGATTACCGACGCACGTCCGTATTCGTGTTTTTCAGGGGCTCCGTCCTCTGCCGTGTCAATACAATCACCTGGTGCTTTGCTTCCGCAGAGCTTGATGATTCTTGCAGGCCCCCAGCCTTACCCGCCCAGGAAAACGTAGTGCCCCCAACCCGGAGCTACCGCGGTGGCTCAATGCTTCGGTTTAGAAAACGGAAATCAAGCCACCATGGCAGAAATGACATCCGGTGTCCACGCTGCAGCTCTTGAGCACTTTTGTGCATCCGGACATGTTGGCATTAGTCGAGCTCCACGCGTATAAGGCTTACATGGTTACAGGCTCTGAACATGCTCCCTGCGCAGTGCCAATGTGAAACACCATGCTATTGGAAGACCCCCCTTCGCATGCTGCTCAGGGCGTGTGCGCTTTCAGCGTGTTCGAAGAAGTTGAGCTGAAGTTTCTCGTGCTGTTGGAGGAGTGCGAGCAACTTTTGGAGGCCTTGAGCGTTGTATGGTTGTCGGCAACAGGCATTTAGCATGGTTGTTTCTGTCCGTGTGCAAGGTAAGAAATGCCAGAGCTACGAGAGCCAAGCAGCTGGCACATGGTTTCAAGGAGAAGGCCGACGAGGTGCCATTCATTGCGGTTTAGTCCCCTTGTGCTGAATTTCATGTCCAGCACTATTCGTTACACTTCGTCCAGCGTTGTTCGTTACACTTCCTAGTTAGATTTCGCAGGTCTCATGCCACCTCTTGCTTCATGCATGTTTGAATGGATCTTTGTGGGATCTGCTTCCTGTACCGAAACGTGCCAACAAACCACAAATCCATGAACGATGTGAAGTTGCTAAGGGACGATGCCCAATCACTCCATTGCCTGACTTCTTCAACGTGGCTGAAGTAGATTTGGGTGCCTTCAATTTCTTTCTACAGTGCCAAATGTCATGTCTCAACACACTTTTCACTGTGTCCTACCACTTGTCTAGTTCCTGTTTGTTGCACGTGAGCCGCGCGGACTGCTGTTAGTGCTTTAGTCGCTTTCGGACGCAATCCTGCAACAATCTGCTGGCTTTTTTGAGCAATATGACCAAGTCGCTGTCGGAGCACATTAATTCGCGACTTGGTGTGCAGCTCCCATGCGCCCGTGGTGCAAGGACCCTTCCCCCAACCTTCTCTTAGAGGCTTTGGCCCCAAAGCCTCAAGGACATGGCAAGTTGGGGTCGTTGCATGCAAAGCCCAGCGAGGCCGCTAAAGGAAGCGGTTTATGACGTTCAACTTGGCCCTCCTGGCCTAAAATTTGCGTTCTAGACACCTTTGATGACAAAGGTTCCCTAAACCCTAAGTTCCGACGGGTTGAACAGGTTCAGACTGCGGGGTGGGGAATGGAAACAGTATTGGGAACGCAATTCCCCCGCCCCAACCCCCAACACGCCTGAAAGCTTTGAAGCCAGAAAAGAACGCAGAAAACACGGGCGGATACCAGCTGCATTACAACTACCTTACCTTGCGTACACTCTCGTTTTGTGGCTTGAGTGTACCCTTGAAGCTTGTGGAGTAGCTTTTATGCTGGGGCTCGTGTGGGATGAAAACACATGTGGGTGCAAAACGAGTTGTTTGATTGTAATTCAGCCTTCTTTTACATTTCTTTACCAGGCTAGACATATTGCGGCTTGGGAGAATGCCAGATAGTGGAAGTTCTTTTTTGGAGTCCGAAGTGAGAAGCGTGTAAGATGTGTGGGACGCCACACTACAAGCAGAGATAGCTTAACCGTTTGAACGATGCACCATGCGCTGGTTTTGTCCATCATAACCAGCAGCGCCATCACCGCCACCAGCGTCAAAAACACCGCCGCCGTCGTTGTCACCACCACCATCACCCTCGCAATCATCACAGCGCCACATAACCACCATGGCTTCATCATCATCACCATCAGCTCAACCCTCCGATCAATTTCATGAGCTTTCGTTCCAGCTGTAGGTCAGGTAGCACACGTTGTTGGAATGCAGGCCCACCTCCTTCTTGGCTGCCTGCAAGTTGGGGGTTAGATTTCGAATTCTAGATGGGAGGGTTGTCGTATAAAAGAGAAGTTCTCCTATCCAAAAAGAAGAAAAGACAGGTTTTCCTGTGGACATGCAAATGAAACCAAGTGTTTGTGCTTAGTAGAATACAGAGAAGACAGAGGGTTTTCGTATGAAAACAGAAGGAATCAGAAGTTTTCCTAGGCTAACAGAGGGAAAAGAGATGTTTTGCGGTGGAAATGCAGAGAAACCCAGGGAATAGAGTTGTTTTCCTGGGCAAAGACGAAGAACGCAGGAGCCCAGGGCAAAGGAAAAAAAAGGCAAAACAGAAAAGTGAAAAATAAAATTCGACACCCCAATATTAGCTTTCTGTCTAGGACCCAGAGAAGACCCGTATTTCCCTTGTTTAGGGTTGAGGTTCCCTTATACCCTAAATATAGGGTCCTTTTGAGGTCCCCAGTTTTCGGAAGCTCCCATATGATGCTTAGGCTTTAGGGTGCTTGAGCAGGGTCCTCTAAAACCTAGGGTCCCTTATAATCTTTAAACCAAAAAGGGAACCCTTTTTTATTCCTAGGTTACTCTTCGGTCTAGTGTCTCGGTCTCCGGCTATCCAAAACTAATTTTTACTGGGTTGCATAACATCTGGTGAGTAACGTACTATTTTGGTAACTGGAGGTGGTTAGTAAGCTATTATTTGGGCAACAGGAACCCTAGGAGTTGGGAAGGCAGCATGCTCTTCGAACGCACACAGAGCAGCTGCTAGTTTGGGCTCAAGGAATTTTTCCCTTCAACGGTAGCCCAGAGAGCCCAATCTTTCTTATTTGAGAAATCAATCTTTTGTTCTCGGGGTGTTGTTGATTTAAGCTTCTTACCTCAATTGAGGGGTGTTGGTCTCTCTGGGAACATGCACGACTGCCATGCCGCTCCAGAATGTGGAGCCACAGTGCTTTCGCTGAGCAAGCAAAGCTACTGGCAAACTGCCCTAGATCTCTTGGCTTCTGGGTTCCGCAATAGTCGAACACTAAATTGGGTGGTTGTCAAAATTATAGTCCCTTGCTGGGTCCTTAATATGGTACGGCACCTAATATTTCGGGTACCCAAAAAGGGGACCTTAATTTTGACAACTACCCTAAATCCAAAATTGTAAACCCTAGACCCCTGTATCCTTGCAAGCTACGGACGGCTGTCAATCCTCTTAGCATGAAGTGGATGCTGCGGAACCTAGTATAAACTCTATGAAACCCTGGAAACCCTAAACCCCTAAACCCTCAGCAACACTACAAAAAGCACAATGATTGAAACCTTATGAAACCCCTAAGATACCTTTCAGGCGCCCTTGCAAAAAATAGCATGAACAACCGTAAGCCCTAAACCCCGAACCCCAAACCCTAAACCCTAAACAATAAAACCCAGGTTTCTTGTCGACTTGGATCAGATGCCCGAGAGTTTGGCGCATTAATCAACAGCTCGGGGAGGGCGCACGCCTGGCAGGTGTGTAGGTTTGGGTTTCGGGTTTGAGGCTTAGGGTTTAGGATTGCGACGTTATTGCTTCGGCTTAGGGTTTAAGGTGTAGGGTGCAGAGTTTACGGTGCAGGGTTCCCTGGCAGGTGTCTCTGAGCATCTTGCGATTTATGCCGGCATGCAGGGTGCTGCCGAACCAGATCGTAACTGGGTGTTGCTTCGGAGTTCGTTCTGAGCTTCATTTCAATATAAACTCGATGGGTTATGAACATCTTGATTTGTTGGTCAGAGGGGCGCAGAACACAGGTAATAGGAGGAGCTATCAACGCGTGCGCGCGCATGGGGCGCTGGGAGCACGCGTGCCAGTTGCTTTCGGACATGCTCCACACCACGCTCTGGCCGAATCAGATCATCTACAGTTCCGCAGTGACGTCCTGTGAAAGGGCGGCGAAGTGGCAAGAAGCTCTTCAGCTACTGCATCACATGCACCACACCGAGGTAGTTTGGTCTTCTTTACTTTTGTGGTTCGGGTTTCTCAATGTGTTGAAAAAGGATCCCGGAAAGGTTATCCGTTACAGCTTCTTTTTGTAGCCGGGTTCAATGCGAAATCTCGAATCCTACAGCCGATTTCTAGATCCTAAACCCGATACCCGCCCGACCTCTAAGCTCTAAGCCCCAGGTGCTGCCTGATGCTATCACACTGAATGCAGCTATTAGTGCCTGCGCCAAGTCCGGACAGTGGGAGGCAGCTCAGGGTGTCGGGAGGTTAGGGGTTCTGGGGTTTAGGGTTTAGAGGTTAGGGTTTAGGGATGTTTCGAGTTTAGTATAGGGCATTTAGGGGTTTTAGGAGTTTAGAGTTTAGAGGTTAGGGTTTAGGGATGTTCAGGGTTTAGGGCGTAGGGGTTTTGGGGTTCTCTGGATCCCGAAACTTAGATTCCCAGACATCCCGAGACTCCACAACATCCCTCCGACCCCTAAGAGCCCCCCAGGTGCGTACTTGGAGGGCCAGGGGACTTAGTAAGCAGGTTAAAAGTAGGGTTATAATTGGGCGTAACTCCATTTAGGGTACTTATAACCCTTCTTATAGCCTACTTACTAATGCCCCTGGGCCTCTAAGTACAAAGCCCTACAGGTAGAAATCCCAAGCCCGAAACTACGGTTCAAGGGGTTGAGGCTAAACCCTAAACCCTAAACCCCTAAACCCTAAACCCCTAAACCCTAAACCCTAAACCCTAAACCCTAAACCCTAAACCCTAAACCCTAAACCCTTAAACCCTAAACCCTAAACCCTAAACCCTAAACCCTAAACCCTAAACCCTAAACAAGCCTGAACTCCTAAACCCCAGTCCCTAAATCCCAAATCCGAGAACGAGCTTGCTGGCAGGCGGCTCTGGAAGTCTACTCGGTCCTTCTTGGCTTTGCCTCTCCTGACAAGTTCACCTTCAGCGCGACCATCAGTGCCTGGGAGAACTTTTTTTTTGGGGGGGTTAGGGTTAGGGTTTATGAAGGTTTAGGATTTAATGTGTAGGGCTTAGCCGAGTTCTTAAACCTATGAATAAACCCATCTGTGCGTATGTAACACCCTAAACCCTAAACTCTAAACCGATGACCATCGTTGAGATGTCACAATGAATGCTGAACCTGTGGAGGGTGAGATGTGAGCTGGCGTTCTCTTTTGACGGTGGGCTTGTCTGGGATATCTCGAAAATGGTTCGATGCACTGGAAAACAAACCCTATTCTAATTGCTAAGGCCCGAACAAAGAACCCTACTATAGATCCCTTATAGACCCCCCTATAAAGGAACCCTTAACGGAGCCCTACCCCTGAAGGAACCCCTGAATTAAGGTCCCTATACCCTAAACCCTAAACCCCAAACCCCAAACCCTGAACCCTAAACCCTATGAGCCCTAAACCCTACAGAAGCCGAGGTGCCTGCGAGAAGGGGGAGCAGTGGGCTGTGGCCCTTCGTCTCCTGCAGGAGGAGCCAAGAAAGACCTTCGCACCCCCGGGGTTTAGGGTTTGGGGTTTTATTGTAAAGGGTTTAGGGTCGGCGAGCCTAGAACCATACAGCCATTAAGAGAGGTTTAGGGTTTCGGACTCACAGAGCTGAAAACTTGCAATATCAGTAAGACAACAGGAAAGCTTATGAAGCTAAGCTGCTTGTATATGGGTGGTTGTCAAAATTATGGTCCCTTGTTGGGTCCTTATTATATAGAATACGGCCCCTAATATTTAGGCTACCCAAAAAGAGACCTTAATTTTGACAACCACCCGTATGTACATTTACACATGCGGCTATATGTAAGCTGGAACCCTTGGCCTCACGAACGCCATCAGCATTAAACCCCAGAAGCCCAAGACGTTGACCCCTCGATCCAAGTCCCAAAACCTTAGGAATCTAAGGACTCACATTTCTTAAGGCTTTTGGGCCAGAAGACCATACTATATAAGGCTTTCGGGCTATCTTGGTGCCCATGGAAACCCACCTGTATCGGACAATGCGACATGTTCGCATACAGTTTTTGCACCACTTGTGAAGAGGAAGAGCGGAGCTTCTTTCCCAGCAGAAAGGTTTCGAAACCCTTGTCACAGCGCTTGTAGAATCGTTGTAATAGGCAAGAGCCCCTTTGTCAGAATCGAAACCCCACACCCGAAGCCCCAGAGGAGATGGCCAAGTTCCTGGTGACTCCGAATCAGACCATTCTCGGGGCTGCGATCGCGGCCCTCGGCCGAGGGGAGCAGACCCAGGCAAAAGTTGGAAACCCCATAGCCTCAATCCTTAACAGCAATGTATAGGGAATCCCAGCACTATGGGATTTACTGTAGTTTGAAAATAACTATAAGTGGATCCCCATAGGGTCCCTATAATTCAGGGCTCAGGGTGTTAGAGCCGCAGTTGGGAGTTAGGTTTGGGGGTTCAAGGTCAGGGTGGTGGTGCTCTTCTTTGTAAAGGTCCAATATAAGTTTCGGTGACGGTTGTCTGGTTTAACGCTCCATACAAGGGCTTTATGAAGTTCTGCACGGGGTTGACCAGACCATAAGGGCTCTAAATTATAACCCTACTTATAACCTACTTACTAAGTCCCCTGGGCCTCCAAGTAGCGTTTTGCGATTTCTGGGTTGGGGCGCTATTCTCAAACCGTCTCGCAAGGAGTGGGAGGGTTGGGGTGGTGCGGGAGAAACCCGGCCTTAATCTCTGGTAGACCCTACCTATAGTCTCCATTGTAGTTCCTTTTTGGGGTTACCTTTTAGGATCCTTGATATAAAACTGGTTAAACCAAAAAAAAGGAACTACAATGGAGACTATAGGTAGAGCCTGCACTCTGAACCCTAAGCCTCATCTCTAAGCCTCTAAGCGTTAAGCCCTCAAGCCTAACTAAGCCTTCGCCCTAAACTCTTAACCGTAGAACCCGAAACCCCTAAACCCCTAAATCCCAAACCCCTCACTTCTAAACTCTAAACCCTTGACCCTAATCCCAAAACCCTAGATCTTGGATGGAAGTCGCAGTTCGCAGCCTCTAGGAACAAGGAGTCCCCCCAAAAACAGATCTTGGATGACAGGACGCACTGCAGCTGCTCGAGGAGAGCATCGGGGCAAACATGCAGCCAAGTCAGATCAGCTACAACTCTGCAACTAGGCTTCATTATAGATCCCAGCTCTTTAGCTAGGACCCAGAGTGAGCCCTTATAATCCCTTATAACCCCCTTTAACCCAAAAGGGCACCCTTTTTACTCCTAGGCTGCTCTTGGGTCTGGTTAAGGCTCCCTTTAAAGGGACCCCCTATTTTAAGTACGGCCCCCCATCTTAGAGTATGGGGCCTCTGAAATCGAGTCGTCTTTGTCAAATGTGGGAAGGCTTCACGGCGCCGCCCTGGGATGTCTAAGGACACAAACAAAAGGCGCCGTAAACCCGGAACCCTAAACTCTGGGCGGTTTAGAGTTGAGGGGGTTAGGGTTTAGGGTTTCGGGTAACTGGGGTTCAGGGCTTAAGGTTTGGGGTTTACGGGTTTAGGGTTTAGGGTAACTGGGGAACCTAGGCAATCACCGCCTGCCAGCGAAGAGGACACTGGCAAAGGTCACTCCATCTGCTCGCAGCAATGCCATCGCTAGGCTAGGTACCGATTTGTGGGATTGCTTCTTATACCCTAAGCCCTCAACCCAACCCTACCTATAAGTAATGTTGGTGCCTTAATAACTAGAATCGGGTTTGGGGGTTCCTCACTATACTTATAGTAAAACAAGCCCCCAAACCCTACTCTAATTATTAAGGCCCCGACATTATAGAACCCTTTTTGTAGCTCTTTAAAGATCCCTTTAAAGGAACCTCTAGAGGCCCCTGCATTTGTGTTTGGGGCCTTTGAAATCGACGCCCCTGTAGGGCTGCTGCCAGATCTGATCTCCTACAACGCTTCCATGAGCGCCTGTGAGCGAGGAGGGCATCTTGGCATATGAGAACCCTAGTTTAGGGTTTAGGGCTAAGGATTTAGGATTTAGGGTTAAGGATTTAGGATTCAGGGTTAAGGGTTTAGGATTTAGGATTTACTGTTTAATTAGGGTGTAGGGCTTAGGGTTTAAGGCTCTAAGCCCTACAGCCTGAAGCTAGGAGCCGTGAACCTTCCCCTGCAAGATTAGAATAAGGTGGTAGAGCAAGCCTTGTGACATTGGGCTCGTATTGCCTCTCTATTATCCCGAAGATTCACCTTTATCCCCCGCAAGAAAACCATGACCCCTAAACCTTACATCCTGCGAGTTGTACATCTGGACAAGACATTGGGCTCGTATTGCCTCTCTATTATCCCGAAGATTCACCTTTATCCCCCGCAAAAAAACCATGACCCCTAAACCTTAAATCCTGCGAGTTGTACATCTGGACAAGTAAGGCAATGGCAGATGGCTTTGCAGCTGTTTGCAGATGTCTGGAGCTTTGTACAGGCCCCGGATGTTATCAGCTTTAATGCTGCAATCAGCTCCTGTGAGAAAGTCGGACACTGGCAAATGGCACTTTGCCTTTTTGCCGATTTGCCTGCTGCCAAGCTGTGTCCTGATGAAGTGACCTTCGGAGCTGCTGTGAGTGCCTGTGAAAAAGCCAGTGAGTGGAGCATGGCGCTACATCTTCTGGCGATGATGAGGTCAGAGACAAACACGAACCTGAATCTGACAAGCTTTGGTGCTGCTATCAGTGCTTGCGAGCGTGATGGGCACTGGCAGGCTGTGTTGCAATTGCTGGCCGACATGAAAGAAGTTCAGCTGCTTCCGAACGAGCTGTGCTTCAGTGCGGCCATAGCTACCTGCAAGAGAGGCCTTCAATGGCAGCTCGCGCTACACCTTTTATCAACGATGCAGTCTCCGAACGTGATCGGCTGTAGTGCCGCTATCGAGGCTTGTGAGGCTGCTTGGCAGAGCCGACTACTTGTGCAGCTGTTGGGCGGCATCCAGGCATCTCTTTCTTTTCCGTTCATCCCAACCAACCAGCCGGACTTTCGGGTATGACGACTCTGACTCCAAGCCGTGACATCGGGACACCTCAGCCCGGTGATTATAATAGAGGGGCCTTAAGAATTACCTAGACTACTTTGGGGGTTCTTTATTATAGTGATATAGTCTGAGTCTAATGGGCACCAAAACCCTATTCTAATTATTAAGGCCCCTACTTGGAGGATCATGGGACTTAGTAAGTAAGGTTATAAGTACCCTAATTGGGGTTGTAAGTATAGTTACCCTAATTACAACCCTAGTTACTAAGTCCCATGATCCTTTAAGCATAGTAGAAGTACGCCTCGACAATGCGGGCGATTTCTTGTGGGGTAGTGCATCTCGAATTTGACCGTCCAGCGAGCCGGCATCCAGGAAAACATGGAGTGCTGCCTTTGCAAAGGAAGGGCAGTAGAGCTAGGCTTGAAGGGTGTTACGATGTAGGAGGCACCTGTGAGAAGCCGTTCTTGGCGAGTAGAGGCT
This sequence comes from Symbiodinium sp. CCMP2592, assembly GCA_905221615.1. NCBI lineage: Eukaryota > Dinophyceae > Suessiales > Symbiodiniaceae > Symbiodinium > Symbiodinium sp. CCMP2592. The sequence goes on along the minus strand of CAJNDT010001890.1, from coordinate 709,268 downwards.
CAGTCCTGTCCTTACTCTGAGAGATGCGGTGTTATAGAATGGTAGGGGGTGGGGGGCGGTATACCTACTAAGAGCAGTAATAGCAGCTAATAGGAAGACTTAAGAGCAATCATAACAATAGTAAGAGCAATGATATCCCCTTGTAGGGTTCAGGGTTGTGGTTTGCTTCACCGTGTATTGATGCTGTTCAGTGTGTCAGAAGGCTTGGATGGTTCGTGACAGGATAGACAGCAGAAGTAGTGATAATGATAAGACAATTATATTCATGGTAAGCATGCTAATCATGATACTCATGATAATCGTGATAATAATGGATAATATCGATGGGAATGCAAATGCTGACAACACACCGATAATAACAATAGTAATGCGGAACAGGGAATGATCCAATTGTAACAGTGATCATGATGATAAGGATGCGCTGACGAGCTTCATGCGAGAGCCTCGAAGAGGTGTGAGGGGTGCAGTCATCAGACGCCACACCTTAAATCCCTAAACCCTTATCCACAGACCCGTAAACCGACAGCTTTTAAACCACATTCTTGAGCCCGAAACCGGCCCGAAACCCAAAACCCCTAAACCCAAACCCTCCACCGTAAACGTTAGACCATTGCAGGTGGTTTGCCGCTTCTCCCTTGACATGTTGTGCAAGTCGGCAGGAGCCCAACATGCTCGGCGCTGTTTTGGCAGCGTTGACCAACGAAAGCTGAGATGCTTCAAACCCTAAGCGCCCAACCGGTGTAGCCCGCACAAAGAAAGGCTTCTCGAGGAAAACTACAATCCAAGTCCTAGGATCCCCAAAGCTCATCAACTCCGACATTAATCCTAAACCCGAAACCCGAATCCAAACCCAGAAATCCTGGACCTCCTTGTGGCCAAGCCGGTTTGCCCGCCTAGACGCGAGGAAAAGGTCCGTGGCCGCCGTTTCTCCAAATATCCACGGACTGCAATATCCATTAAAATGAATCAATATACCTTAAGTCAGATTATGCATCTTACCAAAAATTAGGCATATTCCCTAAATAAAGGATATTGGAGTCTCTGGGTATATAGCCTAAAACCTTCTTCGTAGACTTGGAGGCCCAGGGTAAGTAAGACCGACCTACCACTTCAGCTATGTCTGGCTCGCTTTCTGTTCTGCGTATGGGAGTTTCCGAAAATTAGGGGAGCCTAAAATAGTACCCCAAATAGTAGGATCCTTATGATGAGGACCCTTAAATAAGGTATCCCTTGTTTTCGGAAACTCCCTATGAGCGCATGTGTTTGCACGTGGCTGAGATACTACTATGTCTTCACTGCTACACATTTACAAAATCTGGGTGAGCGAGATGAGCGCAGTGGGTGATTTCTTGCTCTGCTAAGGTTTTCACCTTCAAGATGAGATGGCCGAAGGACTGCCATAGCATGCTGCACGGTGCAGATGCTGCAGATGCCTAAACCCTAAAGCCTACACGCTATACCCGCAAGCCTAAACCCAGTACAGTTTAAACAAAAACCCCGCTTTGCCTCGTGACCCAGAGACTCCAATATCCCTTAATTAAGGAGTATTCCTTAAATCATATTAGGGGTCCTACTATAATTTAAGGAATATTCCTAATTAAGGGATATTGGAGTCTCTGGGGAGGACGGCCTGGTCGACCAAATCTGGCGTCAAACCAGCAACCCCGTGACGGAGGAGACAGGTATCTGAGCTGAAAGGGATCTATAGGGGCTCCTTTACAGGGGTCTATAAGGGCTGTCATAAGGGATCGAGAAGGGTACTATAATAGAGGCCTGGATAACCTGAATAGGGTTTGGGGGTATATGATACTATCCTAAACCCTAAACCCTAAACCCTAAACCCTAAACCTATAAGTGTAGCAGAGTCCTAGGGCCTTAGGGTTAGTGTTTGGGCTTTGAGGGTCTTGAAGTTAGGGACGCACGCAAGGACCGCTGGCTTGGGTTATTAATGTTTAGGGTTTACAGTAGAAGCCAAAATGTTGGAAACCCGATAGCCTCAATCCTTAAGAGTAATGTATAAGGAATCCCAGCACTATTTGGCCTTAACCGGGTTTCCAACTTTATGGGGTTTACTGTAGGACAAAATTGAAGGAGCCCGTGGAGCCCTAGTAGTTAGTAGAAGCTCTGGAAAACCTATTGCAAAATCTTCCAAACACGCTTTTTTAAGACTAGTTTGAGGAAAACCCTCGTTACAATAAACTTCCCTTATACAAGCGCATAACTAAGATCCCCAATGCCCAACCTTTATAAACTTTTTGGGTTCTTATAGTTTAGTAGGAATCGGAAAGTTTAACCTTTTCTGTGGTTTATTTTGGGAGTAAGATAAACCCTTACAGAATCACCTCCATGAAGCTCTCTAAGCTTCCGCAAGAAAGGTATCCCCAGTTTTCAACCGCCCTGATCCCTGAACCCTAAGCCCTAAGCCCGAACCCTAAACCCCTAAATCCCTACACCCTAAACCCCTAAACCCAACTCCGCATAGCCGCCTCTTTAAGATGCTTCGCTGGCGAAGGTCGGGTGGATGGCTACCAGGGGGTCGAGGCACCCCACACTTCTTATGGACACTCGGTGCAGAAAAAGACGATGCTCTGTAGGGTTTAGGTCTTGGGAATTTTAGGGGTTGAGGGTTTAGGGCTCCTCTAGAAAGTCTTGATTGTAAAGCCGTACACAACCATTTCATACACCTTAGGGTTTAATGCAAGTGCTGAGGCAGCCTGAGACTGCGCAGCTGGGTCGGAGTAATTGCTAGTAGCATTCTCTTTTGGCCCCAAGTACAAGTACAGAACAACTTTCCAAAAACCCTATTCTCTTTATCAAGGCCCCTAAACCCTAAACCCTAAACCGTGGCGGCCCCTAATTTTCCTAAGCCTGGACGCTATTCCGGAGCGAAACCCGTCCAGACGTGCCGAGGCCCCGTTTGCTCAACGGACCCAATCCAAGCTTCGGGTACTACTACTACTACTACTACCACCACGACTACTGCTACTACTACTGCTACTACTACGACTACGACTACTACTACTACTACTACTACTACTACTACTACTCCTACTACTACTACTACTACTACTACTACTACTACTACTACTACTCCTACTACTCCTACTACTCCTACTACTACTACTACTACTACTACTACGACTACTACTATAATACTACTACTACTACTACTACTACTACTACTACTACTACTACTACTACTACTACTACGACTACTGCTACTACTACCATTAATTGGGTTCAGGGTTAAGGGGTTTAGTGTCAAGGCTTTAGGCTTCAGGGTTCAAAGTCAGGGGTTTAGGGGCTAGGGTTTTACGATTTAGGGCCTTGGGCTTTAGGGAGTACCAAACTTTATTGCATTTTTGGACCTTTTTAGAAGATAAAGCAGTTTATGCTTTTCCCCCTGGTCACTTCGAAGCGCAGATAATACAACAAAGTATCGCATAATTGAGGAATCTGCCTTAAATTACAGGGGGTTTAGTTTTTTGGGGTTCAAGGTTCTTTACCTATTTGAGGGGTATTGGGCCCTCTGGCAAAACCCTATAACACCAAAGTTCTAAACCTTAAGCTTGGGTACTGCCCCAACTCAGTTACAGTTGCAGAATCTTAGCAATATATAAGACTTAGGAATTCGTACCTTAATAGTAGCCCGACTATAGACTGTTACTGTATGGGGGCAGTATCCAACCTTAAGCCCTAAACCCTTAAACCAAAGCAAACCTTGAGGCTCTAATACCAAAAGAAAGACCCTAAACCTCAACCGGTTTCGATTTAGGGGTTTTAGGGCTTTAGGGTTTTAGGTTTTAGGATTCAGGGTTTAGGATTTAGGGTTTAATGTTTAAGGTTGAGAGTTTAGGGTTTCGGGCCCTACTAATGAAGCTGTGAGGTTGGGGCGGCCTCCGATTTGGGCGGGGTACGGCTCTCCTGGATGGCTCCGCGATGATGGCGGCCAGCCATACGCAGCTCCATTGCTTTGGGGTTCGTTTAAAGGGATCCTATAAGGGTTGCTTTAAGGGTTATAAGGGTTTGGGGTTTAGGGATTAGGGCTTAGGGTTGATATGTTTCAGGGTTCAGGCTGTAGGGTTCACAAAGGGCTGGGGTTTGGGAGGTTAGGGTCACTTAAGGGTTCAGGCTGTCGGATTTAGGGATTCGGGTTTCGGAGTATCTTCAGGCTTGAGGGATTTCGTGGTTGAGGGCTTGCGACTTGATTTAAGCTCTAAGGTTTGGGAAGCGAAGCTTAGGGTTCACGAACCGTGGCTTGCTGTGATACGGTGTACTTAGAGGCCGCGACAGAGGGAGGGAGGCAGACGGGGAGAAATAGAGTAGTACCCTTCTTGCCCTGTTTAGTTCAGGGCCCCTTATCAAAACCGAAGACGACGAAAAAAGGGTTCCCGTATTAGGGTTTACTCAGGAACCTAGCCAAGATCCCCAATACCCAAGCTGTAAACTTTTTGGGTTCTTGTAGTGTAGTAGGAATCGGAAAGTTTAACCTTTTATTTCTGTGGTTTATTGGGGGGAGTAAAATAAAGAACCCTACTATAGGTCTCTTACAGACCCCCTTATAGGAACCCTTTAAAGGAGCCCTATCCCTGAAGGAACCCCTTAGTAGAGTTAAGAGCGTAGGATCGGAGAGATGCTTCCAAGTGGTTCTGACTTTCCTATTTCATTGTCCTCGTTGATGCAGTTTCGAGGAAACTCTGCGAAGTACGTACATCGCCTTGCCTAGAATGGCCCTACGCCATAGGCCCTGCACTAAACCGCAGGCTAGCGGGAGATTCGATCGATTTGCCTGTGAGCACGGACAGGTTTATGGTTTTAGAAGTTGTTCTATAGGTTTTCTGAAGGTCTTATGTGACAAGACATTTATGAGTTGTATCGGATGTGTATGTATGTATATATATATATATATATATATATATTCATATGTTCATGTATATATATATATACGTATATGTAGACACATGTGTATATATATATATATATATATGTATACAAATATACATACACACACACATACATATATATATATATATATATATATCGAGAGAGAGAGAGAGAGAGAGAGAGAGAGAGAGAGAGAGAGAGAGAGAGAGAGAGAGAGAGAGAGAGAGAGAGAGAGAGAGCGAGAGAGCGAGAGAGCGAGAGAGAGGCGAGAGCGGGTCCGAACAATTAGGAAAGTTGTTCTAGGTTGTAGTTATAGCCGTATTGTATGCCAACACCAACTTCTGGCTCTGAAGGCTTTTGTTTTCAGGTGGACAGGCAGGTTCTTTTGCAGTGTCAAGTCTTAAACCCGAAAAGAAGCTCCAAACAGCTTAAGAAATCCTCATGGAACACTGAAAGGATCCATAAACCATCCCTAAACTCAAAACCCCTAAACCCTAAACCCCTCCTTTAGCAAGGAACTATGCAGTAGGGCTCACGGAAGCGACCGGGAGCGCCATCCCAGGCGTGTGCTGTGGCGTGTCTGGGGTTTAGGGTTTAGAGCTCAGGGCTCAGGGTTTAGGGTTCCTTAGGGTTTAGGGTTTAGAGCTCAGGGTTCAGGGTTTAGGGTTCCTTGGGGTTTAGGGTTTATGGTTTAGAGCTCAGGGTTCAGGGTTTAGGGTTCCAACAGTCGTGTAACGGTTCTATCTGACAGGCTCCACAGGCGTGTTAATTGTGCTTTAAAACGACTCTCTCGCTGTTAACCGGTTGGTGAAAGGATTCTGTAATGGTACGAACTGTGATTGTGTTTTATGAGGTTTCTGTAACGGTTCCATGAGGGTTTGCAAGGGGTCTACGATGGGTCGATTGCGGGTTTTCAGAGTGCTTCAACAGGTGCAACAATGGTGTTAATAGGCTCTTACAAAGGCGATTAAGGGCCTGACTAGTGTTTTTGAGGCTTCGATAAGGGTTCAATAGGTGGTTGTCTGAAGCTCTAAACTGTATTTTATGATGGTTCCGTAATGTTTCTATCAAAGGCGCGAATTGTATGTTTTTGACCAGGTTCTAGCATGGTTCTATGCGGCTTTAGTTTCGTCTTGTGTGGGTTCCATAATGATTCTACAAGTGTTTTGGTGGTGCTGCGTCGAGTCTGGGCGTCTTGAAAGCGGTATGTATAATCCCACAAGGGATACTCCTCACAGTTTGTCTCGAGACTGCTAGTATTGTGGCGGGATGCTTGTCACATTCACGATTGCACCTGTCCCAGCACATGATTGCGGTCTCGCTTAATGGTGTTTTTGTTGCTGCTTTTGTTTCGTTGCTGTTGTTATTGTTGTTGCTGCTATTGCTGCTGCTGATGGTGCTTTTGCTGTTGCTGTTGCTGCTGCTGTTGCTGTTGCTTGCTTTTGCTTTTGCTGTTGCGGCTGCTTTTGCTGTTGCTGTTGCTTGCTTTTGCTTTTGCTGTTGCTGCTGTTCGAACGGCATGTGTTCCTAGGATCATGAATCTTGCCCCTCTCAGTGGCCAGTTGGAAGTGGCACCCCTAAACCGTAAACCCCCAAACCACTACATAAACCCGTTATGTAGGGGCCTTAATCATTACTAATACTATCCTACGGGTTCCTTATTCGAATTGTAGTATACTGAGCCCCCAAAACCCCATTGTAATCAATAAGGCCCCTATATTAAATGCAAATCCCTAAACCTGAACCGGCTCCAGGTCCAGGCGAAGCCGTTCAGCAGGTGGAGCTCTACGATCCTAGGATGCAGAGCTTTCGGGCGAAGTAGCGGTGAAACCTCAGAGGTAGCTGCCATGTCTGCCACATCTGCATATGAGGTTTTGAAGTTCAAGGACGTCGAGATGCCCGAAGAGGTGAACAGAGGTGCTGAGGCACCGTGGCTTCTGCTAAGTCTTACACTGTTCCCCACGTGCTGATACTGCTTTAGCTGTCCATTCGTTTTGTTTTGTCACGTTGCCCGTTGCCTCGCCCAGACCTTCCAAAATCCTTTAATTAAGGAATATACCTTAAATCATATTAGGGACCCTATTACAATTTAAGGTATACTCCTTAATTAAGGGATTTTGGAAGGTCTGGGCGGCTCGTCACTGTAGAGCCCGCCCTATGTGCCGACGTCGTCGTCCGCCATACGCGCAGACGCCAATTTTAGCTAATGCAATCAGCTTCAGGCACTTGTTTGCTTTACCTTTAAAGCCAATCCATCGTTCGTAGACACTGTTCCCTCAAAGCTGCTTAGGGTCCTTGGCACTTGCTACATTAGGACGTGCGTCCATGGTGTCAGAGGTGTTGACTAAAAAACGCCAATAGCAGTCTAGCCGGAACCCGAAGTCGTAAAGCTTCGAAACCCGAAGTCCTAAAGAATCGAAATGCAGCATGCTGTGAAGGTCGAAGAGCTCTTCGGCCAGTGTCGCATGCTGCCTCCTCTCCGCCCGGGAACTCAGTGAAAAGATGGCTTGGGATGTTTATTACACCTGGTGTTGCTAATCGCGGCCTGGCCGGCGCAGGAAACCCTAAACCAAAACCGTTAAACCCTAAACCCTATATCCCTAAACCAACCTCATGCATAGCCTGGCGCCGGCAAGGGCACTGTTGTCTGTCTCTGACCCCCAAGAATCCCGAACCCCCAAACTACTCGCAATCTCGAGCACCTAAACCCTAAACTAAGCCCCTTTACTACTACCCCTAGACCCTAAACGCCGCGCAACTTCGAAGCTTCAAAGTAGTCCTTATTTCGGTGCGCCATGCGAGGAGCGGATGCCCCTGCAGCAGAAGTGGTCTTCAAATCCTTAGAGCCGCCACCCGGTCCAAGTTTAGGGCTCCTTTATCCGGGAGCCTGTAAAGGATCTTTCAGGGTTTAGGGCTGGCGGGTTTTAGGGATTTCGGGTTCAGGGTTTAGGGTTATTAGGGGTTCAGGGTTTCAGGGCTTTTCGGGTTTAGGGTGTAGGAGTTTAGGGTTTAGAGGAGCGGTTTAGGGTAGGTTAGGGCTTTAGGGGTTTAGGTTTTCGGGTTCCTTTGGGATCTACAGGGGTTTAGGGCTCAGGGTTCCTTTAAGGGGCCCTACAAGGGATCCTAAAACGGATTCTATTAGGATGTGGGGTTCAGGGGTCTTAGGGTTTCTGGAACTTGTTTTGGGCTGTTGCTAAAGAGCCAGCTTTAAGATACTACAACACAACGGAAGCAGAGTATGAATGTATCTCTCTCTCTATGTATATATATATATATATATATATATTTATATAAATAAATAAATATATATATATATATATATATATATATATATACATACATGTATGTATATGGGTGGTTGTCAAAATTATGGCCCCTTTTTGGGTACCCTAAATAATAGGTGCCGTATTATATTATAACAAGGACCCAAAAAGGGACCCCCAATATTGACCACCACCCATATATATATATATATATATATATATATATATATATATATATATATATATATATATATATATATATATGTATATACATACATACATGCATATATATCTATATGCCACCTTAGGCTAAGCTCCATGAAAAAGGCCACACTTTTGTGGCAGCTGCCCGAAGATAGAAGGCTCAGGGTTAAGGTTGAGGCAGTTGGGCCTGTGCTGTAGGGGCGGTTCCGTTAAAGGGCTCCCTTAAAAGAAGGGTCCTATAAGGGTTGCTATAAGGGATCTATAAGGCTACTGTAATATAAGGGCCTGTATGATTAGAATAGGGTCTGGGGGTATGTTATACTATAATGAAAATACGGAACCTCCAAATTCAAAACCTTACTCTAATCATTGAGGCCCCCACATTAGGTGTCAGGGTTTCAGTTTGGGTTTGAGGGCTTTAGGGTTTGGGATGGCGAGATTTTTGGTTGCCATGATCCTGGGGCAGCCCAAGAAGAGCCAGACACTAAACCCTGAGCCAAACCCTACACCCAAAGCCCAAGACTTAAAAGAGTCCCCTAAACCCTAAACCTTCAACCCCCCCTACCCTTCTCAAAAAAAAAAAAACCTTCAACCTTGAACCCTGAGCCCGACTTTTTCACCCCCCACCCAAGTTGCGGAGGTGGTACGATGACTGTGCTTGCCTTTGCTCTCAAACTGCTGGCTGCCGTTCCCTGCTCTACCGAGAGTCCACAGGCGACGTTCGTGGTCCCATCATCCCAAGCGCAGGGGTTTAGAGTTCAGGGCTTCCGGAATATCTTCAAGGGGCTTGGGGATGTTCTGAGTTGAGAGCCCAATCTAGGGTCCTTAATGCACAGAGCAAGGTGGTAGGGTGTACGGTAACTTCACGGAGAGGGCAGCATCCTATGCAGGTGAATGCTCCCTGCTTGCGCAGCCGTGGAAGCATGGCTACATGCCTCCGAAAACAGGCGCGCTGCGAGCTGAACATGTGGATAAGATTGATCGCTTTTTGCGCTTCTACGTACGTGGCTGCCTTGCACCTTCGCCCTAAGACCCTACATCCTAAATCCTCAAAAAGCCCTGACAACCGAAAGCCTAGTTATATCTCTAAGCCCTGACTGTGCAGAGCCCCCACCCTGACCGAAAGGGTCTTAAGTACCTTTTTAATAGTACGTCGGGCTTCTTCTTTCGGAATCGCTAACAGTACTCGGGGTCCTTTGTTCAACTCTGATCGCTGAACCCTAAATTTGGCCCCAAACCCCCTGCATCCTAAACCCTGGCAGAACCCTATGTAAACTCCCCTAAACCCGAGACCCCTATGCCTTAGAAGGGGCCCCCACCCTGTAATAGTGGTATAATAGGAATATACTAGGGCCCAAATATATTCCTTATAGTCACTATTACAGGGTGGGGGCAGCTTCTAACCTAGGCCCCTAAACCCTGAACCCACATGTCCCAAACCCTTAATAGATTCTTTACAGGATTCCTCAAAGGAGCCGTTATAGGTGCCTTTAAAGGAACCCTGAACCCACCCTGAGGTGATGATGTGGTTGGAACCTCCAAGCCCTAAGCCCTTATGCTCCCAATGAAACCCTACACCCCATTTAAACCCTATACCCTATACCCCCATCCCCCTAATCCCTAAACCCTTATGCTCCCAAATAAGCCCCAAACCCCCTTTAGACCCTATACCCTATACCCCCATCCCCTTAAACCCTAAACCCCCAAACCCTTATAGCCACTTTATAGGATTCCTCAAACGAGCCTTTATAGGTCCCTTTACAGGAACCCTGAACCCACCCTGAGGTGATGATGTGGTTGCCTCGACGAAGCTCTGCGGCGAAGCTCAGTGCCCTTACCGCTCCGACGGCTGCAGTTGGCTTTGGCTTTTGGGGGCTCTTTACTACTATTTGCTTAAGAAACCCCCAAAAATTAAAAAATAATAATCCCTATATTACCCACCATAAGGAATATATTTTTTATTTTTTCGGTGTTCTTAAGCAAATAGTAGTTTAGGGTTCCTTGAAAGCTAAGATCTCCTATACCCAACCTTTAAACTTTTTGGGTTCTTATAGTTTAGTAGGAACCGGAAAGTTTAGCCTTTTATTTCTGTGGTTCTTTAGGGTTCCTTTGAAGGGTTCCTATAAGGGTTCCTGTAAAGGATCTAGTGGGATCTAAGGTTGATGGGGTTTAGGGTTGGGGCATAACCCCAAGGGTCCAAAGGACACAATAATTAGGTATTCGGGTTTAGGATAGTAGTTATGTAGGTTAGGATTTTGGAGAGTATATGGTTATTAGATACTTGGACCCTTGGGGTAAGGGTTTAGGGTTCATGGCCCATGGCGAGGAATTTTGTGAATGTTGTTCACGGGTTGTCTTGCATTCTCTACAGTTTTCTTTAGGGCGTCGTGGTTTTAATACACGGTTTGTCTGCTGCAGGGTTTGATTTGGGGTTGTTTAGGGTTCTTTGCTTTTGAAGTTGCTTCAGAAATCTCATTTACTTACCTGAGCCTACCAAAACCTACCTTTTTGTAGGGTCCCTATAAGTTCCATAATAGGGTTTATAATCAGAACCTACAAAGAAGTAGCATTTGGCATTTTAAGGTAGACCATACCTCCAAGCCAGATTCGCATTTTGGAGGTCCCCAGAGAAGAACCCTTATCAAACTAAGACCAGACAACCTAGCAACGGAACCCCTGCCCTAAACGAGTCCTTACACTTAAGAACCCCGTTCGGTGAGAGTAGCCTACCGTACGGTTCTTACTTTCCATTACATTTGAATCTGGTGAATTCCGCCCGGGTAGGGGCTAAGGTTCTTAAACAGTGGGTTCTTATACAGTGTTTTCACTGTAACTAAGATCCCCAATACCCAACCTTTAACCTTTTTGGGTTCTTAGAGTTTAGTAGGAATCGGAAAGTTTAACCTTGTATTTCTGTGGTCTAAACCCTAAACCCATACCCTAAACCCCATACCCTAAACCTTAATCGAGTACGTGAGAGAAGTCGGAGCCGTGATGAGTGAGAGCATACGCTAACGGAAAGTTTTTGGTAAATCCCATTTTGAGTGCACGCCTGAACCGGGCGGGCTGGCGAGTAATCAATAGTCCGATGCACTTAAAAAAACCTAAACAGTCCTCAACCACAATCAGCAAGAGCACAGGATCCTAAACCGGGTTACTTGGTGCTCCCCAAACCCCTAAACCATCCTTAAAGCCTACCTATAGTCTCCATTGTAGTTCCCTTTTTTAGTTTAACCAATTTTATATTAAGGATCCTTAAAGGTAACCCCCCCAAAATGAACTACAATGGAGACTATAGGTAGATCCCAAACTTAAAAACCATCTGCCCACAGAGCCCTACACCCCTTCATTAAGGCATTCGGGGTCCTTGGTATTATGGTTAAAGGTACATGTCGTAATCAACCCAAAAGAAGGTACCCCTCATTTTCGGGAATCTCCCATGCGGGGCTTTCTGGGCCCAGAAACCCTAAACCCCTAAACCCTAAGCCCTGGAATCTCGAAGGCTACTTCATGCTCGACGTGGAGAAGACGACAGACTCAGAGGACTTGAAACCCTAAACCCTATAGATCCCACAAAAGAACCCTTATAGATCCCTTTAAAGAAACCCTAGACCCTAAACCCTAAACCCTAGACCCTAAAGCCTAAACCCTAAAGCTTAAACCCTCAACCCTAAACCCCTAAACCGTGTAGGGCCTAAAGAGCCCCGATTTGTTCAATAGAGGAGGCTGCCTGGAAGCTCGCAGAGCTGGAGCTTCAGAGCCGCTACGGCAAAGTCGCGCCACGGCTGTTCCAAGGGTTTTCCTAGGGTTTAGGGTTTAGGGGTTTAGGATTTTGGGTCTAGGGTTTAGGATTCATAGAGTTGTGGAGAGCTTTCAGGTTTGGTTCGTAGGCTTCAGGCAAGAGTTTTTTGTTGTTTATAAGATTCTAAGATTGTTATCCGAGCGTTTACAGGGGTTGAAAAAGAGCTTGTTAAGCTTTTCCATAGAGATGTGGAGTGTTTAGTTTCAGACTCAGGGCTGAGGATCTACTTACGATGCTGTCTGCTTCAAAAACGGCTGTTACCAGTCATGTCATGCTTTTGTAGTTTGTGACCAGCATTAAGGGTTAGAGTCCACATAGCAGAGTTTTCAGTGGGTTCGTCATCGGGCTTTTAGTGCTGCATTGGGCGTTACAGGGGTTGCTGGGAATGAAGTTCTTAACTGTACGAACCCTTGAAGGAGCCCCTGTGGAAATCCTGGTTTGAACCCATAGCCACGAATCCCAAGTCTGTTTATTCCGAGGAGATTCCTCCCGATGGGAGCAACGTTTACTTGCTCGATGGCCGTCCGCGCATCGCGCGAAGCTTCTGGAATGGAAGACCCGAAGAAACCCTTATGAGAGCCCTCGTTTAGGGTTTATTTAGGGGATTTCGGACGGGTTGTCGGTTCAGGGTAAAGGGAAACCACTAACTAAACATAGCTTTTAGAGAATCGGGCGATCGTAGCACCCAGGCTTTGGGACGCAAGTTGTTCATGGCATTCGGCTGAGAAGTGGAATGTCTATATTCCCACAAGGTCTTAAGTACCGGTATGGTTTCGATAGCAGGAAGCACTATTATGAATTGGGAAAGTACCCCTCCATGACCCATAATAGTAATTAGCTACTTGGAGGCCCAGGGGACTTAGTAAGCAGGTTATAAGTAGGGTTATACTTGGGGTACGTAACTCCATCTAGGGTACTTACAACCCTACTTACTAAGTCCCCTGGGCCCTCAAGTAGACCCTAAAGCCTAAACCCCATAGATCCGTTTAAGGAACCCTACAGATCCCTTTAAAAGGAACCCTATAGATCCCTTTAAGGAGCCCTGTAAGAACCCTTACTAAGTCCCCTGGGCCTCTAAGTAGGACCCTCTGGGATGGCTCGGGATTTAGCACGTAGCCGCCACGCAGCATCCACGTGACTCATACTTCCGCCTGAATTTAGGGTTTAGGGGTTTAAGGGTTTAGGGTGTCCCGAGGTTTCTTAATATCATGGCATGAACAAGATGTTTTGAAGGATCTCTATGAACATTTTCAGTGATTGTACATACGTTGTGGCATATCAGTGCGCACTGTTCTACTACAATCAAGAGGTTCGTACACGTGTATTCGTGCACGGAGTTATTATTATTGTTGTTGTAAATTGCATTCATGGCTTCTTTCTGCCGTGATTCGGTTTGTTTCAATACCTTTGTAGTGATTCTGATTGTCGTTGCTACCGTGATTGTGTGGATCGCTGCGACTACCTCTGCGGTTGTACTTTGCTCATGGCTTGTACTTGCAGTCTCTGTGCTGGCTCTCCCTCCCTCCTTCCCTTCCTCCCTTCCTCCCTTCCTCCCTTCCTCCCTTCCTCCCTTCCTCCCTTCCTCCCTTCCTCCCTTCCTCCCTCCCTCCTCCCTCCCTCCCTCCCTCCCTCCCTCCCTCCCTCCCTCCCTCCCTCCCTCCCTCCCTCCCGCTCTCTCCTCTCTCTCTCTCTCTCTCTCTCTCTCTCTGTCCCTCTGTCTTTCCGTCCCTCTCTCTCTCTCTCTCTCTCTCCTTCTTTCTTATTCTTTCTCACTCTTTCTCTGTATGTATGTAGTATGTACGTATGGATGTATGCATGTATGTAGCTACTTATGTATGTATGTACGTATGTATGTATAGGTATATGAACCGTATACTGATAACAAACTTGTGTGTGTATATAATGTGTACATCTACACACACATACACAAGCATACGACATATGTATGTATACTTATATACATATTCTTTTGGTACTTTTTCAGAAACTGCTATTCCGCCTAGAGGGTCTTATCCAGTAGGAGGACGAGCATGTTTCAAAACAACACGCGTGTCTTAAAGCAATGCTTCTGTGCTCATACGGGCCGACGTGCAAGGACCGTAGGAGACAACAGGGGCTCTGGGAGACGTAAAACAAAAAAACGGGGGCCTGCCGGGTTTCCCTCTCTGTATATATAAATATATGCGTGTATACACAGTGTGTACACACATGCATATACATACAAACAATACAGGCACATATGTAATATCCGGGCATATACATACATGCACATAACATATATATATATATATATATATATATACATACATACTGCGTGCCAGAGAATGTGGGTGTGCAGGTGTGCACGTGTACACGTATTAACTACGCATATATATATATATATATATATATACATACACACACACACGTATGTACATATACAGGCAGATACCCCATCACATGAGTATACACACGTATACATATCTGAGATCTGTATATATGTGTATCATGTATATTGCGCAACTCGACAGTCCTAAGCACGTCTCTGTGTCCCGCACTCTATCTTGTTCTTTGTGATGTCCATGCACCTGTAATACACACACAAACACACACATACATACATACATACATACGTACATACATATATATATATGTACACACACGCACACTTATACACCCCTGTCATCAATTATTTTTTATGTGTGTGTATGTCCATGCATTTATGCAAGACCGCTTCAATACTCCGACTCTTTCGCTGAGGCTTGGTAGCACGGGGGACCGAGGCGCTCCAGGCCAGTGAGTGTAGCATTTTGGGAGGGCAGCGGATAAGGGGTCCTTTAAAGGGCTCCCAAGAGGGTTGTATAAGCGCATATGGGTTATAAAGGGTTCCATTAAGGGTTCAATAAGGGACATACACCCAAGGCTTGAACAAAGGGGACTATGACTATGAGGGGTTTTCAGGGTTTAGGGGCTTCAGATGTTCAGGCTCTAGGGGTTGTAGGCTTGAGAGGCTTTACACATTGGGCTGTGCGGCTCAAGGTGTGGAGTTTGCGGGCTTTCGAGTTGTGGTTAAGTTAAGGGTTTAGCGTAAGCCCTCAACTCTAAACACTCTAAACTCTGCGCCCAAAGGGTTTACCGTTGCTAGGATCCAGAGTAGGCCCTTATTCCCTTTTTGTAGGGTTTAGGTGCCCGTATAACCCCCTTAAACCAAAAAGGGCACTTCCTAGGTTACTCTTAGGCCCCTAAACCCTCTGAACCGCTATAAAGTTCCCTTAAAGGAACCCCTGAAGTACCCTTTAAAGGACCCCCTCCTAGGTCTAGGTTGGGTCTCCGAGGATGGGGTCGAAATGCTGCGGTTGTGAGCAGCAAATTCAGGGTGCTTGCAGCTCTTGTTTCGTCTTTGATCCAAGGGTAAAAGGGAGGGACCCTTAATAAGGACCCCTAGGTATATACCCTTAATATAGCCACTATATACCCATGATATAGCCGATTATAGGGTAGGGGTCCCCATTAAGGGTCCCTCCTTTTCCCCTTAGATTTGTCATAGTTGGGTAACATTTTACATTTGTATGGGTACTTAAACCCTGGATCCCTAAACCCTAAACCCTAAACCCTAAACCCTAAACCTCTGAAGTCCGTGCTATGAGCAGGTGATCGACGGAGACGTGACCACAAGTGCAGAAGCCTGAGATGGGATTGGAGTACTTCATTACTTAGAGGCCCAGGGGACTTAGTGAGTAGGTTATAAGTAGGGTTCTTAAAGAGCTCCTTAAAGGGATCTATAGGGTTCCTTAAGGGGATCTATGGGGTTTAGGGTTTAGGGTCTACTTGGAGGCCCAGGGGACTTAGTAAGTAGGTTATAAGTAGGGTTATAAGTACCCGAAACAGAGTTACCCCAATCATGACCCAACTTATACCCTATTTACTAAGTCCCCCTGGGCCTCCAAGTAGTCCTTCTTACCTTTCAATTTCCTGGCGGCAGTCGGAGTGGTTGTCGTTTTGATTTATCCTGGACCTTGTAAGCCCTGCCCAATCGGATTCCCTAAATGACGACCTCTGGACATAAATCTGTGCAGATTCTGAGCAGCATAGTCTGGATGTGCTTCTCGGCAGTTGCTCGGCACAAGGTGGTGACCGACCCTTCGTATTCAACGGTTACGGACGACTCGGTTGTGAACGGCCTGCGTCAGGCCAGTACTATTCACAATGGTTCCATACTCATATTCATACTCATTCTCGTACTGCTACTCCTACTACTACTACTACTGCTACGACTGCTACTACTACTACTACTACTACTACTACTACTACTACTACTACTACTACTACTACTACTACTACTACTACTACTACTACTTACTACTACTACTACTACTACTACTACTACTACTACTACTACTACTACTACTACTACTACTACTACTACTACTACTACTACTACTACTACTGCTACTGCTACTACTACTACTACTACTACTACTACTACTACTACTACTACTACTACTACTACTACTCCATTTGAGGCTCCTTACACCGCAGACCTTGGACCCCGTGTGCTCTAAGCTCTGGACCCTTCATCAGAGTCCTAAGCCGCCCTTCATCAGTCTGAATATGGGGGTACCTCATTTTGGGCTCCTTTGTACCAGGATCCTACTACTTAGGGTACTATATTTACTCATCAGTCTGAATATTGCTTTGGAAACCTTGTTCGGGACCCGTTATTTAAAGGGAAGCAGCTGCTTCGGCCACCGACGTGTACAACTCGAAAGATATTGCTCCCTAAACCCTGAGCCCGAAAACCGGAGACCGAACCTGCCAACCCTAAACTCTAAATCCCAAACCCAGCTTGAACATTGAACCCAAAAGCCGAGCCCCCAAGTCTTTAAACTCCGAAACCCCACACCCTGAGACCCAGAAAGCAAGGACGCCAAGGGGCCCTTAAACGAACTGCTGAGACCCTCGAAAGGGAAGCCTTCAGGGAGCCCGAAGGATTTAGGGTTTAGGGTTTTTGGTTTAGGGTTTAGGGTTTTTGGTTTAGGGTTTAGGGTTTAGGAATCCTATGAAACAATGACGCTTGTGGCGAGGATGGCGGCTCCCTCGCAGCCAAGTTAATCTTGGATCTCGAGGGGGAGCACCATGCACCTTGTCTGGGCTTAGGGTTTCGGGACGATCGGGGGCCCTCGGGGGGGGTGTTAGGGGGGAAGGTTTGAGTTTAGGGTTTACCGTTCAAGGTTCAGGGCTTCGGGTTTAGGGTTAAACATCGTAATTAGATATGTAGAACAGTGTGTTGATTGACTGCATGGTGAACCCCGCGCACACTAAACTCTACACCGCTAAACCCCCAAAATCCCTAAACCCTGAACCCTAAAACCGCTAAACCCTAAACCCATAAACTCCTAAACCCTAAACCCTTATGGTAGAAGCCAGAAAGTTGGAACATTAGACTCCTCATGCCCTTGAGGTAAAGTATAGGGGATCCTAGCAGTAATCCTCCTAAAGCCCAAACCCTACGCCCTAAACCCTAAAGCCCAAACTCTAGGCCCTAAACCCTAAAGGCCAAACCCTAGATCCATGTTCCAACTTTCTGGCTTCTACTTTGTAGAGCCTTTCTAGGATCCAATCGAGGCCGAAGCACTGAACCCTAAACCCCTAAACTCCTAAACCCTAAACAGGCTCCCTTAAAGTAGCCCTTATAGGATCCCTTTAAAGGAACCCTAAAACCCCTAGATCTCCTAATCCCTAAACCCTTATAGATCCTTTCTAGGATTCCTTAAAGGAGACCTTATAGGATCCCTTAAAAGGAACCCTAAAACCCCTACTAGATCTCCTAAAAGACAGGCCCGAAGCCCTGACATGAGGTCCGCGAAGTCGTTCTCACCTCGAGTCCGGGGGAATCCGGCGCCAACAGCACCCAGGCCTTGCCCCTAGGGTCCAAAGGACTCCATAATCAGGTACTTGGGATGAGGATAACAGTTATGTACCTGAACCTCCCAAAACCTACTTTTTTTGTAGGGTCCCTATGACTTCCATATTAGGGTGTATAATAAGAACCTACAAAAAAGTAGTGTTTGGTAGTTTAAGGTAGTATAGGATTTTCAAGAGTATATGATTATTGGGTACTGGGACCCAGGCCCTTCCTACCATAGGAATAGGGTTTGGGGCTTAGGGTTTCGGGTTTTGGGGCTTAGGGTTTTGGGTCCTAGGGTTTAGGGGTTTTGGGTTCAGGGTTTGTGGCTTAGGCTTTAGGGTTTTGGGGGCTAGGGTTTGGGGTTTTGGGCTTAGGGTTTGGGTTTTCGGCCCTAAGGTTAGGGTTTGGGGCTTAGGGTTTGGGTTTTAGTTTGGGCTTAGGGTTCAGGTTTTGGGCCCTAGCGTTTAGGGCTTAGGGTTTACCTGAGCATTCGTTCGCGCAGCAGTGCTCTTCTGCTATGACTACGATCAGGACTCCGCTGCTGCTTCTCATCTTAGGGGTACTTAGAAATAATTTTGATTTTGTGGTCTGTATACTCCGTAAGAAACAGCCAAAATTGTAGTTTTGGCTAGGGTTGTAAGTTCAGTATAGTCATGATGAGGGTGATGATGATGACGACGACGAAGACGACGAAGACGATGATAATGAGGCTGACGCTGATGCTGCTAACGATTGTGTTGGTGATGATGATAGTGACGTCGAAAGTGATGATGGGTGTGCTGATGAGTATGGTGATGATGACGGTGATGATGTTTTTGTTGCTATTCAGCGCTCTTGGTTCCACGGAACCTTACGCTGCAAAGCTCAAACCATCAAACCAAACCTCGGACCAACATTAATTAAGCCCTTCATTCCCTTGGCCCTTATAGCACGAAACACTCAAAGCTTAAACCCCTGGCCAAACCAGTATAGCAGCCCGTATAGCAAGCCCGAAACCCTCAAACCCTCAAGCCCGAAAAGCTAAACCCTAAACCCTTAATGCGAAGCCCAAAAGCCTCAAGCCCGAAACCCTCACGCCCTAAACCTCAAACTCAAGCTGGCTGTGTCCAGGTGTCCGGAAAAGTTGGGAGTCCGAAAACTTTTGCCATCCGAGGCGGGTGCTTCTCAAGCAGCCCAGACCTTCCAAAAATCCTTTAATTAAGAAATATACCTTAAATCATATTAGGGGCCCTAGTATAATTTAAGGTATATTCCTTAATTAAGAAATATACCTTAAATCATATTAGGGACCCTATTATAATTTAAGGTATATTCCTTAATTAAGGGATTTTTGGAAGGTCTGGGAGGAGTCGGAGGTTCAGGGTTTCGGGTTCCTGAAAGCGTTCTACATGGGTGGTTGTCAAAATTTTGGTCCTTCGGTTGATGGTATAAATCCTGCATTACCTTAAGGACCCTACGCTATGAGAGTTACGGTATTTTCCTTATTATGGGAAATGCAGGATTTATATCATCAAAGCAGTTCTTTGGGTCCCTATTATCATACGGCACCTAGTCTGTAGGGTACCCGAAAAGGGACCATAATTGCGACAACCACCTACATTTTGTATGGACTGCATGTTTCAGGCTTAGGTCCGAGTCTAGGGTTTAGGGTTTCGGTGTTACTTTTCGGATTCCTATACCAAGGGTTCTATATTACATATGGAATCTGGGTTTTAGGCCGGGGGCTTAGGGTTTAGGGTTGCGAGTTTGGCTGTAGGCTTAAGGGCCAAGGACGGAACGCGGGCTTTTGTACCGGTTTTATCAGGATTTATCACCGGATTTCATCGCTGTGTCATAAGCTTTTTGAGGGTTTTGTCGGGTTTTCATTGGGTTGAGGCTTGTTCTCTGGGGCTCCGAAAGATTTAGGCTGCCTTGTTCGGAGATCCTCAAACTACCAGGGGATCCGGATGATGAGGATCTATGCGGATCCCGACTTTAGGGAGTAGTTTGGGGTTTGAAGGCAAAGAGGTCTTTACCTTTGTATTTCCCTTAAAGCTGTGTGCCTCCTAAATCTATACCAATCTTCAGTTTCCATGCTTTTTTGGTTGTAGCAGGGCTCGCAAGCCAAGCTGAGTGATGGTGCTAGTTCGCAACAGTAGCAGCAGCAGCAGCAGCAGCAACCAGCAGCAGCAGCAGCAGCAGCAGCAGCGGAACAGCACAGGCAGCAACAGCAGCTTCGTCTTACGATAACTAAGATCCCCAATACCAAACCTTTAAACTTGTTGGGTTCTTATAGTTTAGTAGGAATCGGAAAGTTTAACCTTTTATTTCTGTGGTTTAGTGGGGGAGTAAGATAAATCAGATAAATGCAGACCCAGTCTAAATAGTCACACCCGAAACATGTTGGGTTTGGTTGCTTCGAGCACGTTGTGTGTGCTGTTTGCCGGCAGAGAAACAATGCCGAAGAACTGGCTCCGCGCCCCGGAAGCCTAGACCCTACATATTGAACTCTAAACCTGAACTCCTAAACCCTAACCCTAAACACTCTAAACCTTAGCCCCTAAACCCCAAACCCCACATCCCAGAACTTCCGAAATTCGACCCATAAGCCCCAAAATCCGTCAGGGAGCCAAGAACGGGGATCCTGAAAAGCAACCGTCATATAGGACCCTTCTACACCCTAAAACCTCTCTAGACCTTGTCAGCCTCGAATACAACCCCATATCCCACAATCTTTTGTAGAACCCCTCAACCCTAATCTGTAAACCGATCGTGGAATGGAAAGGAGCCTAAACCCAAACCCCAAACCCTTAAACCCTCCACTGAGGGGGTTCCGAGGGGTCTAACAGGTATGGCTTGCATCAAGCGTGCCTGAGACCTTCGGGCTGACGGAAAACGGCGTTCAAAAACAAAGACTAGGGTTTAGGGTTTAGGGTTTAGGGTTTAGGTGGCAATTTGTAATTCCCCTTATGGTTCCCACAGAGGTACCCATTCATAAATACTTTTCAGAGCCCCAAAACTACAACCCAGAAGAAAAATCCTAAAGGAGCCTCTTGAAAAGACGCCTCGGCGCAAAAGCCTTGGTTCCATAGGGTACTTTTGCTTTGTTTATAAAGGCGCTTGTGGGATATCCCTACCTTTTGGTTTTTGTTTCGGTACCTTTTTGGGTCCCTATTCCAGGCTCTCATGACCTCACCTCCTGGACAACCTTGGCGAAGGTCTCCGACCTCGAGGTGCTCAATAAGGGCTCCTTTAAGGGCCTCTCAACAAGTTTGTTTAAGGGTCCCTTTAAGGGTAAGCCCGTACACCCTAAAGCCATGGGTTCAAAAAGTATGTAGAATTTGGGTACGGCCCCCACTCAGTAATAGTTGGACAATATTCATAATATAGATATGTAAGGCCCTTAATAGTAGCCCCACTATAGACCGTTACTGTATGGGTGCCGTGCCGAATGTAGAAAAATGGCCTTTCAAGGGTGTCGGGTCATGCTTTTGTTCACGAGGGCTCCGCTGAGCTGTTGGAGTTTTTGCACGGCTGCATGGGGTGTCATGGGGTTCTATAGAGTTTCGTGGAGTCTGATGGGTTTTGTGCGGGGTCTGATCAGGGTTCAGGGTTTAGGCTTTTCCAGTTCACGGTAGGGCGTTTAGAAGGGTCTTGCGTTCCTCATTCTAAGGAGGAACCCTTACTCAACTATACAGGAACCTACTAACATTGCAATGCTTAAGGCTGCTCTATCTATGTGGGTAGTTGTCAAAATTATGGCGCTTTTAGGGTCCCTATTATAATACGGCACTTACTATTTAGGGTACCCAAAAAGGGGCCCTAATTTTGACAACCACCCATGTGGATCCCATTTCTTCGGTGGATGTTGGGTCGCGATGGCTTCTCAAAAGAGTCCAAAGTACCTATATAGTAGAATGTAGGGTTTCTATACTAGGAATTACTATTATGATTCAAGGAAGTATCCCCCATAACAATACCTAGGACCCTTTGGGTTCTCAACCTCCGACGGTCCTCAGACCTCAAACCGTCCCTACAGTTCGGTGACTCCGGACGTCAACTGTTAGGGACCCAACAAGCACATAAGCATAAGCATTTTATGGGGATCTCCCCACCTTATTGGGCTTCATTATAAAGGGGGTTTATATGGGATATTCCTATCCTAATTTTTGCTTATGTGCTTTTCGGGGGCCCCAAACTGTACTGCACGGCTGCCGGCGCACGAAGCTCCAACAAAGCAGGCAGCTGAAAGCCCGAACACCCAAGAAGCCCAAACACCCCCACCGGCCCCCCCATGCCGAAACTCTAAACCCGAAACTATAACACCTGTATAAACCCTAAACAATAAAACCTATGTAAAACCTATATAAACCCTATATAAGCCCTACACTATAAAACCTAAACCCTAAACCCGACAGTGCTACATCAATCCTATAAGCCCTAAACCCCGAACGCTCAATACCCCTTCGGCCCCAGTGCCAAGCCCTAAATGCCCGAAACATCCTCAACCCTAAGCCCTCAATACCCCTCAGCCCGCAAGCTTAAACCTTGAATACCTTTATACCCTAAACCCTCAATACCCTATATTTCCCTCACGCTAAATGGCCCAAGTACCCTAAATCCTGAGCCCTGAACCCTCAATAACCTTTTATACATCCTAAGCATAAGACATAAATCCTTCGCCCTAAACCCTAATTAACCTAAGTGACCTTACCTTACTCCTGAGCCCTACCGCCCTAAACCCTAAGCCCTGAACCTTGAATATCTCCAGAGACTCCAACATCCCTTGACTAAGGAATATACCTTAAATCATATCAGGGATCCTACTATAATTTAAGGTACATTCCTTAATTCAGGGATATTGGAGTCTCTGGGTACTTGGAGGCCCAGGGAACTTAGTAAGCAGGTTATAAGTAGGGATATAATTGAGGTAACTCCATTTAGGGTACTTATAACCCTACTTATAACCTACTTACCAAGTCCCCTGGGCCTCTAAGTAAACCCTAAAACGAACCCTTATAGATCCCTAAAAGGAGCCCTTATAGATCCCTTAAAGGAACCCTCATGGATCCCTATTATAATGCCTTAGCTTGGATTAGTTTCCTTGACAAGAACCCTAAACCCTGAAGCGAGTTTGGGGTTCAGGGTAGAACTTATAGATCTCCTTAAAGGAACCCTCATGGATCCCTACTATAATACCTAAGTGAAGGATGTCGGAGTCTCTGGGTATCCCTTCCGCTTCAGCCCGCTCCTCCCCCTGAGGCGTTGAAGAAGCCTGGGCAGGTGCTCAGGGGCTTTTCGCCGATTTTTGTTTATCTTTTTGTTGTTATTTTAGTGGTAGTAGTAGTAGTAGTAGTAGTAGTAGTAGTAGTAGTAGTAGTAGTAGTAGTAGTAGTAGTTGTTGTTGTTGTTGCTGGTTTGTTCATTCGGTGTCCTCGTTAAGGGTTTAGCTTATCATATTACATCCTCTTCTTGTCAGCTTTGTTTTTTTTAGTTTGTGTTCTGTGTTGTTGTTGTGTTATTCTTTCTGTGATCGTGTTAAGATTTTGCTTTAAAGGTTAAATTATAGGTATCTGTCGCCCATATTATGATTTCGAGGAAACCATCTCAAACATATACTATATATCCCTATTGCTATGGTAACTTAAATGCCGTCCGTCACGAGAAGCCAGCTCGCACAGTCATGATGATTGGGATGATTGTCATTGCCACTATGCCAACTATTTTGTGACAGTGTTGATCGTGCTCGATTGTGAGTTTCGCTTCTTGTTGCTGTAAGCAAGGTCATGCTTGCAACCAGTCCGTCTATCGAGGTAGAACTCCTTCCGGAGCCGCCTGTTCACGTAGTGGCATCAGAACGCCTGACAGGTCTACACGGTGCCGCTCGTGTGCCCGGCTCCCTTGTAGTCGAAAGAGCTGAGGCTGTGATTAAGGGACCCCAAGAAGCACAGAGGCATAAGCATTTTATAAGGATATCCCTACCTTGATAGGCTTCATTATAAGGGGCTTTATATGGGAGATCCCTATCCTAATTTTTGCTTATGTGCTTTTGTGGGGGCCCTAGTGATGCTTCGAGGCCCCGGGGTCGTTACGGAGCAGGACAAACATCCCAACTTCCTCTGTCCCCTGATGCTTCAGGGTTTAGGCTTTAGGGTTAAGGGTTTAGGCTTTAGCAAAGCTCTGATGACTCTTTAGTACTGCTGCCCTCAATTTTCTCCCTCGTTCGACGGCGCAAGTCGTATCGAGGGATGCGGACAAGTTGCGGTTCTCGTTTCACTTATCGTCCGAGAGGACAAGGCAGGAAGAAGCGAGAAGGATGGCCGACGCGGCCTGTGTCCGAGACAGATGTGTGGCTGGTGCGAAGTTGGACAAAAGTCAGTCAAGAGGGATCAGTGTGCTAAAGTCCCTTAAACCCAACACCCCGAACCCTTAAACCCATCCGCAGCGTTTCCCTACCCTGACAGAAGCCCGGTAGAACGGTCCGGTCACGTTGCGGTTTCCGCCTTTCTTCCGGTGCAGTGCTGGATATTTTCGTGGATTTCTAGAAGAGTTCTAGAATGGTCCGGAAAATGGTTCTACATGAATCCGAACAGGGGTTTGTAGTGTCGTTTTGCTCCAGACCATACAGCCTTAATGCCCTAAACCCTAACCAGAGGCCCACATTCGCATGGAACTCCATCAGCCGACGAAGAAGCCCTACCTATAGTCTCCATTGGAGTTCCTTTTTTGGTTATCCAATTTTATGGTCAGGAGCCTATAATAGAGATTCTGGTTAACCACAAAAACGAACTACAATGGAGACTATAGGTAGACTCTCTGCAGGGCTGGGAGATCTTCGCCGTTCGTTGTGGCGGAGCCGGGGGCCTCTGACGATTTGCTTCAGGTTTAAGGGTTCAGGGAAACCCTAAACCCTAAACCCCAAAACCCTAAACCCTAAACCCCAAAACCCTAAACCCTAAACCCCAAAACCCTAGACCCTAAACCTTTTACGGGGCTTAGGGGTTTCGGGGGTTGGGTCTAGGGGTTTAAGGGTTCCAGGGCCTGTAGAGGTCAGGGACCCTGGTTTGGTAAGGAAAGTCTCGAGTCTAGGGCTTTTAGGTAAAGGGTACGGGGTTTTGCGGTTTTCGGGTTCAGAAACTTTCTTTCTGCCTGTGCAGGAACTTGCTGTTAGCATGTGCAAGGAGAACCTAAACCCTAAACCATAAATCCTAAACCCTAAACCCTAAAAGGAGACTATATCCTGATCCTCCAAGAACTTGTTTGCTGAGTTCAAGCGAGGGGCTTCTTAGGACGATTGTTTAGGGTTTCTATTTCGATCTCTTTATGGGAAATCTCGTAGTGAAAAGAACCCCAAAACTCACATGCGTCCGAAGCATCTCTGAGCCAGGCATTGTGCAGAGAGTTTCAGCAAGGAATATATCTGAAATCGGTGACAGTAAGACGCTCTCTGCAATTGCAGGTCTATTCCTGACAGTCGCAGGACTTCCACCCGACACCATCCCCACTTCTCCCTGGTACTTTCTGAGGTTCCCT
Organism: Symbiodinium sp. CCMP2592; assembly: GCA_905221615.1. Classification (NCBI taxonomy): domain Eukaryota; class Dinophyceae; order Suessiales; family Symbiodiniaceae; genus Symbiodinium; species Symbiodinium sp. CCMP2592. The sequence continues at coordinate 683,716 of CAJNDT010001890.1, read as the reverse complement.
AATGTCACATCAGGCTCCCCAGCTTCTCTTTAGAGGTGCCCATAGACCCACCGTAGAGGGCGAAATATGCCTAGCAGTATTAGTCCCCATGGCTCCTTGTTACAGTTCTAGCATGCTATACCCCGCAACCCTATTAAACAAGGCCCTTGTACTAAACCCTAAAGCCCTCATTATCGAGGCCTTATTATGGATCCATAGCTTACTAGAACTATACCCCCAAACCTTGTTCTAACCATGATCTAACCCACCCGAAATCTAGGCAGTTCTGGCCCTGCGGCCCAACAGCTACAAAAGGCTAGTTTTCCAAATATTCTTGGTCCAGGTGCTAGCTATATCTAACTATAGCTAATAGAGGGTTTCCAAAGTGGGCTTGAACCCTGGTTCTAATTACTGAGACACCAAAGAATCTCAACCCTTAACTCCAAACCCCAAGCTCTAAGCCCAAACCATAAACCCCAAGCCCCAAACCCTGAATCCTGAACCCTAACCCGCAGTGGCATCCCGCCTACCCGCCGGAACCCCCGCCGACGGAGTCTATAAACAACCCCAAAGCCCTAAATCCCCCCTAAATCCCTAAACCCTAAACCCTAAACCCTAAATTCCTGCACCCTAAACACTAAAGCCCTAAGACCCTAGATCCCCCTAAATCCCTAAATCCCTACACCCTAAACCCCAAAGCCCTAAATCCCCTTCAATCCCAAAAATTCCTGCATCCTAAACCCCAAAACCCCCTAAATCCCCCTAAATCCTCTAAGTGCCAAGGTGTGCGCAACAGCCCCGGATGCGCAGGACTGGTATCGCTTCATCGGTGGGTGCCCAAGGGTTTGGGATTTCGGGGTTAGGGTTTAGGGTTTAGGATTTAGGATTTAGGGTTTAGGGTTTAGGGTTTGGGATTTAGGGATTTCGGGGTTTCGGGTTTAGGGGTTTACAGTAGAAGCCCAAAAGTTGGAAGCCCCATAGCCTCAATCCTTAAGAGTAATGTATAGGGAATCCCAGCACTATTTGGCCTTAATCCGGTTTCCAACTTTCTGGGGTTTAGGGTTTCAAGGGGCGGGATGATTCTAGGCTTCTGAAGGTTTCGGGTTTAGGGGTTCAGGGATTAGGGGTTCAACGGTTTGGGGCTTCTGTAGGTTCCCTAGGATGCCCAGTAGTACCCTTATTCCCTTTTTGTAGTCCTAGGTTCCTTATAAAGTTACCCAATACCAAAAAGAGAGGCCTTTTTGTTCTTAGGTTACTGGGTATCCTAGTTACTGGTAGGGGGTTCGGTAAGGGATTTAAATTGAGGGATATATAGGGCTCAGGGGTTTAGGGCTTTAGGGTTTTAGGGTCTCGTCGAGGTTCAGGATTTCAGGGTTTCTGAAAGTGATTGAGTTATGGGATGTGGGGTTCAGGATTCAGGGTCAAGAGTTTGTCTAAGATATTTAAACAGGACATTGATACTGGGCTTTGGAGTACCATACTTTAATACTTGTTTGGGACCTGTTACTTAAAGGGAACCAATTATGAAAAAAACCTAAAACCCTAAAAGCCCTAAACCCTGAGCCCTATATCCCTCAATTTAGATCCCTTACCGAACCCCTACAAGTCTATACTTTTTTCTCCCTGGTTACTTCAAAGCCCAGGATAAGGGTTCGGGTTGAAGGGCTTCAGGCCTCGGGCTTCAGGGTACCCTTATAGATCCCTTTAAGGAACCCCTATATTAAAGGAACTTAAGGTACCCCTAATTTTCGGAAACTCCTGTACCCAGACCTTCCAAAACCCCTTAATTAAGGAATATACCTTATATGATAATAATTAGGGTCCCTAATATGATTTAAGGTATATTCCTTAATTAAGGGATTTTGGAAGGTCTGGGTATATATGGTTCAGTGCCCGAGCTCGCGACTATGCAGGTGCGCTTTCTCACATAGTGAACGGGGGAACTTTAAACTTTTTGGCCATGCATATTAGCTCTATTTTAGAAAATTTGAACTTTTGGGGGCCCGCTTGTTGAAGAAGAGAGCTTTGCAATGCACCTATAGTCTCCACTGTAGTTCATGTTGGGGTTACCTTATAGAGTCCTTCATACAAACTTGGTGGAACCTAAGCTTTAAAGGGAACTACAACAATGAGAGACTATACTTAGGTAGACCCCTGATTGCCAGACAACTACCGCCTGCCCCTTCCTGCAAAAGGCCGAGAATAGCCAAGGCTTCTATAAGGGGGGAGGTGTATGGGACTTAGCAGTAAGGTTATAAGTACCCTCATTCGGGCTGTAAGTAGATAGAAGTATAGTTCCAAAGAAAGGTCATGGCTATTGGTGCCGCTTAAGACCACAAGGACTTTCCGAAGGATCCAAGCATTGAGCCCCTAAGCCAGCCATGCCTGAACGCTCAACCCCCTAAACTCTAAGCACCACAAAATCATGAACCCTAAACCCTACATCCCTACACCCCTTAACCCTTCACCCCGAAACCCCAAACTCGCTTCAGGGTCTAGGGTTCTTGTCAAGGAAACTAATCCAAGCTAAGGTATTATAATAGGGATCCATAAGGGTTCCTTTAAGGGATCTATAAGGGTTCCTTTTAGGGTTTCGGTTTTAGGGTAAAAAAGCTCAAACCTTATCCGAGGCCCGAGCACTCTCTGCGAGAAGGGCCGCGGAGGTCTGCGATCCAACTCTGCTCGGACCCTGGCAAAAGTCTTCCGTTTTTCGAAATGGGTTTAGGGATTTAGGGTTTACGCATGGAGCCTCTAGGTAGGGATTTAGGGCTTAGTTGTTTTCGCGAATAGGGTTTAGGGATGTAGGGGTTCCTTTCTTTTTGGCACGGCTTCGGCTTAGGAGTCTGTTGCTTAGTTTCGGTGTTGTAGCCTTTTTTGTATGGTTTAAAATTTAGGGTTTTAGGGTTCGCTGTCTGCGGCATTTAGTCTTCTTTCTCCGAGATTCACATGTTCATTATTCGTGTCTTTCCGAAAAATGAACATGCTTTCTTTCATGCACTGCGCTTTTGTCTAAGATCTTTAATGCCCAACCTTTAAACTTTTCGGGTTCTTATAGTTTAGTAGGAGTCGGCAAGTTTAACCATTTATTTCTGTGGTTTATTGGGGGAGCCAGATAAAGAACCCTACTATAGATCCCTTACAGACTCCCTATAGGAACCCTACCTTTCTTTCATGCACTGTTGGGTACGGAAGCCACTCAGTAACAGTTGGATAATATTCATAATATATAGATATATAAGGCCCTTAAGAATAGCCCTATTATAGACTGTTGCTGTATGGGGGCCGTACCCATATGCACTGCGCTTTTGTTGTTTTGTGACTGTTTGAGAGTTGCCGGAAGCCAGAACTTGGTGTGAAGACCTCGGGCTTCGGAGTTTAGGGGTTGGGGTTTAGTTGTGTACCTAGACCTCTAAGCCCTACTTTTTGCAGGTTCTTTTTTTGATGGGGTTTCTAGGGACCCTACAAAAAAGGAGGTTCTGGTAGGTTAAGGTATGGCTTTGGGGTATAGGAAGGGCTTGAATGGGAGTTTCCGAAAAGAAGGGGTACCTTATTTTGGGGTCCTTATGATAAGGATTATACTATTTCGGGTACTATATTGGGGTCCCCCCATTTTCGGAAACTCCCAAATAGATCATCATCATCAGCAGCAGCATGGGTAACAGCATCAGCATCGGCACCATCATCATCATCATCATGGTGGCGGCGGCGGTGGTGGTGGAGCGGGCGGCGGTGGTGGTTCTGACGATGATGATGACCATGGTGCTGTGATGATGGTGACACTGATGATGATGACAAAGATAGTATGGCCGGAAAGGGGCAAGATGCTTGGTCCGAAGATCGCTAGCTAAGCAGGAACAGACTCCTGTCGCATGGACCTTGGGATGGTTTCCATCTCTGTTGCTGTCTTCACTTTCCGGGCGACCTGCGAGGGCAGGCCTCAAGGTCATCCCAATATAGAAGTCAGAACAATAACTTCTAACACTAGACTTTAGGGCTCTAGGGTTCCTCAAATTGAGCATAGTTGCTATATCCGTTGCAAGAGGTTACAAGTAGGGGAAGACTGATGCGGCCAGTACCTGGGGAGAAACGATATTTTAACCATGATTGTCAATCCAGAGACTCCAATATCCCTTAATGAAGGAATATACCTTGATTTTAGGATCTTTAATATGATTTAAGGAATATTCCTTAATTAAGGGATATTGGAGTCTCTGGGAACCCACACTGAGGTGTATCGACTGGTGAAAGAGCATGCCAAAGACCTGCCGGGAGCTTGCCTACTCAAAGCTTGCATCCAGCTTGATCCTTGAGAACGGTTGGGTTTAGGGTCTAGGGTTTAGGGTTTAGGGTTTGGGGTTTAGGGTTTAGGGTCTGGGGTTTAGGGTTTGGGGACTGTTTTGAATCCTGTTTGTAGGTAATTTTAATGACGAGTGTATGCCTCAGAGTCTTAAGGCCTGTACTTTACGGTGTTCGGGATTTGAAACCGATTTTGGGGGCTAATCCTCTGCTGCATATCTCACGTGAGACCCAGCCAAGCCCCAAATCCCTGGACCAAATAAAGGGTTACTACTATTTGCTTAAGAAACCCCCAAAAAATAGAAATAATAATCCCTATATTACCCCCATAAGGAATCTATTTTTTATTTTTTGGGGTTCTTTAAATAGTAGGTTAAGAGTTTAGGGGGTCAAGGGTTTGGGGTTTTGGGGTATAGCATCTATTCCCTGGATTTCCAACCTGTCCTCGGATATACACAACCCTGATAGCTACCCCCGGCCCTGAAGCCTGTGACGTTTAATTTCTAAGCCCTAAACCTGAACCCCAAACCCCTCAACCCTAAACTCCCAAAGCCCGAAGCCCTAATCCTCAACCTCTCGGCCCAGGCTTGGGAAATACTGGGTCATTGCCGGCCAGGCGTACACTACGGAGGCTGGTCCTTGGACCACTTCAAAGGGTGCCTAATATAGGGGCCTGAGTAATTACCATATTTGTTTTCCATCTATGATGCTGGGCTCCTGGGTAGTATCCTTTTGCCCGTTTTAGTTCAGGGCCCCCTTATGAAAACCAAACAGTAGGAGTAAGGGTACCCTTACTATAAAGGGGCTACTCAGGAACTTAGTGAAGGTAATAACGGAGGCCTATCTTCACGATGCATCTGGCTCTCTTAGAGGGACCTCATTGAGAGGGTCTATATCCCCAAGGGTCCCCCTTACTTAAGGGCGCAGGGTCTACGAGAAAGGGTTCTGGAGTATTACAGTGGAAGCCAGAATGTGGGAACATCGTTAACTTCATGCCCTTAAGGTAAGCAAAAGGAATCCCAGCACTAATCATCCTAAACCCATGTTCCAAGTGTTTGGGGTTCACTGTAGTGTCCTGGGTCTTAGGGTTTGGCACCGGTAGGGACGACTGGATCTGAGGCCTTTAGGGGGTTTGGGGGTGCTGTGGTTAGGGCCTTAAAGCTTAAAACCCTAAACCTCAAGCCCCAAGGTTTAGAGTTCGGGGTTCTGAGTTTAGGGCTCTAAAGTGTCGGGTCGGGTCGGGGTTTGGGGGGTTGGGTTAAAAGGTTCGGGGGTTTGGGGGTTTAGGGTTTCGGGCCTGAGGGTCTGAGGGTTTTAGTGTTTACTTTCGTGTACAGACTTGGGGCTAATATGGGAGTTTCCGAAAACGAGGGCCAGGGAAACCTTATTCTGGGGTCCTTATAATAAGGATCCTACTATTTAGGGTACCATATTCGGGTCCCCTATATTTCGGAAACCCCCATATTGGCTCTGCAAAAAAAAGGAACTTTTGTGGCAGGTTGAGGATGGCAGGTCCAGCTGTCAGTCGTGCACATCGGGGCTGGAATTTATATACGGGCCTAAATAGTTACCTGTACTATTGTGGGGGGTTGCTTATTGTGTTTTATATTTACATACAGTCTCAAAGCCCTATTCTAAATATTTAAGGCCCCTACAGTACGTTCTTGTTAATGAACATACTACCTGTTGTCTCCATTGTAGTTCCTTTTGTTGCTTTAACCAATTATATATTAAGGAGCCTATAAGGTAACTCAAAAAAAGGAACTACAAATGGAGACTATAGGTATTTACTGCAATGGGGAAGGCCTTTGAGGTTTCGCGCTAATGTATCCCTGTTACCCAGACCTTCCAAAATCCTTTACTTAAGGAATATACCTTAAATCATATTAGGGACCCTATTATAATATAAGGTATATTCCTTAATTAAGGGATTTTGGAAGGTCTGGGTATGGTAGTTTGAGCTAGATTCCTTAGCAAGGACCCGGCTCTAGCAAGTTCTACGGTGGAGATGCATCCCGAAGCTTCGCGCCCTAAGCCCTAAACCCCTAAACCCCTAAACCCCTAAACCCCTAAACCCCTAACCCTAAACCGTAAACCCTAAACCGTACACCCCTAAACCTTATACCCTAAACCCTAAACCGTAAACCCTAAACCGTAGGTACTGGAATGCAGGGGAATCTCTCTCCCCGAACCTCCAAACTGGCTTTCAACTCAGCCACACGCAACCCCTTTCATGCCATCCTGGCCCTTACCCGGAACTCAACCCCTTTTATGCCCTACGCACCCCACACCCTAAACCCCTGAACCCCTGAACCCCTGAACCCTAAGCCCTGAATTGTGTGGCTTTCTCCCGTCCTGCAACGAGCCCAGGCACTCGGGGAGCTGGAACCACCACGATCCGGATACTTCGGCACCCCGGCCCAGGATATACTATAACTACTGTAGGGTTTCTTTTAAAGGGTACTATAAGGGCTCCTCTCAGGGATCTATAGGGTTTAGGGTTTATAGGGGTCTTAATAATGATTACCTATACCCTTTTGGGGGGCTCCTTGTTATAACTATAGTAGAATGTACCCCCCCCCCAAAACCCTACTCGAATCATTAAGGCCCCTGTAAAAGGGTTTAGGGTCTCAAGATCTGAGGAGTTGGCATCTTTAGGGGTTTCGGAAGTAGGTTTTCTGTGCTTGGGGAGTTTAGGCGTCTACGGTCTAGGGTTCTCTACGCACAGAGGTGTTGGCTGGCCTTTGGTCACCTTTCGCCATAGACTCCAAGCATTCAGAAGGCAGCTAACTCGCCTAAGCTTCAACCCTGCACCCTAAACTCCAAATCGGTGAGTAAGCATCTGCCTCCCTTTTAAAGCTACCCTAAACGACTAAACCCCTAAACCCTAAACCAAACCCCCAAACTCTAAACTCTAAACCCTAAACCTTAACCCCTGAACCGTACAACCCTAAACCCCTAAACTCAAACCCATCTTCTGCTTGGCTTTTTTGCTCAGGCGATCGGCTGGCGAGCTGGGTGAGTGCCATGGTTCGGCCCTCAGCCACGACTTGCCGGTTAACGGTTTAGGGTTTAGGTTTCAGGGTTTGAGGGGGTTTTATGGTTTTATGGCTTAGGGTTTAGGGTTGAGGGTTTAGGGTTGTAGGAATTCGGGTTTAGCTTGCCTATCAGCGAGTCACGCGCGACGGTGAGTCGTGCAGCAGACAGTCTGTGGTACAAGGAAGCTTCCCTGTAAGCCCAACCTGTCTTCCCAAACCCTACAAAATAGCAGGTTATGACCCCTTAATTACAGGGTAGAACCCTTGAAACTGTAGGTTTGCGGATCCCAAGGAAAACCCCAAACCCAAAGCTTGCAAAGCCCTAGATAGCGGTCGACACTCCAAAAACTCCTCATGGACAAGTGCACACCAGGATCTGCCCTTCTGAAGCCCTAATTCCAATCCCTGTACCCTAAGCCCAACACCCAAAGCCCAAATTCCAAAACCCCAAACCCTAAACCCGTAAACCCTAAACCTACAGCCCCAAACCCTAAACGATTCCCGGGCCCAGGAGAACCCCAGCCAACTGGCAGCCCACGGCGCCACGCGCAACCTGTTCTTCGGGGACCGACTAGTCGTCTGGGTTCGTGTTATGGAATCTTCCCTAAACCCTATAAACTTTAATCCGCCTTAATGTTTGTAGGGCTCTTGGGTTGGGAATGAGGTTATATTATCATCCAACTCCGAGGGGGTATGAAGCATATTATTTCTAGTTTGGCTCTAGTGCTAGGGATCTATAGCAAATGACAGCGTTTCCTTCATGAACTTGCTGGGGTAGCCTAACTCACGACCCGAAACTCTAAGCTCCTGACCAAGAGTCCGGTTGCTGGTGCTGTGAGTATTTTACCAGAAAGAGGGCAGCGCTTTCCTCCCTATATAGCACCTTGTGTACATGAATATACATATCTCTATATATATATATAAAGACAAATGTATATATATATATATATATATATACCTACATATAGAGTCATTTGTCTTTTTACCATTTTCCACAGTTTACAACAATGCAAAGTTCACATTTTGCAAGACCCTTGGACCCTAGGACGGATGTTGCTGAGCCAGCTGCAAGCTCGCCTTCCCTAAACCCTAAACTTAGGGGTACTTAGAAATAATTCGTAAATTTTTGGTTGTTATAATCCCTAAGAAACAGCTAAAGTTATAGTTTTTGCTAGGGTTCTAAGTTCAGTATAGTAAACCTAGGGCTCAAAATGGCTTAAAAGCCTTATCTAATATGGTCTTTAGGCCCACCCTAGAGCCTTAGGGCAAACCCTGTAATGTAGGGGCCTTAATAATTACCTATACTGTTTTGGGGGGTTCTTTATTATAGTTAGAGTATCATGGGCGCCACAGCCATATTTCTAATTATTAAGGCCCTAATACTAGGGACTGGCTTCCAAGACTTTCTGCGAGCGGAGGATCGTGGCAATAATCGCCTTCGTGTGATTTTTGGGTCATTGGGCCCTCAGCCGCAAGTGCAGGTGGGGGTTTCTGCGCGTTTCTTGCTGAATGGGGCTTGCGTGCCCCTTTTCAGGTATGATTCACGTTGCTGGAATGTGTTTCTACATATAAGCCAAGCCGCACCGAGGAAAAGCAGCAAACCGCTCCCCCCACAACAAGCTCACTCAGCTTCCTGTTTGCCAAATCCTCTTTTGGGAAGAGCTGGTCTCGGTGTCATCCATGGTGATGGACTACTTCAGAAAAGTGGCCTTTATGAGGGTTGATATGGGTTTGTGAGAGTTCGACAAGGCAGAAGGTCTATTCAAAGGCAATGAAGTGTTTGGGGCCGCAAGTTTAGGCTTGTGGCTCATGTTGATGTCTGTCGGCTGAGCGTCCGAAGCTTGTCAACAACCGCTGCTGTACCCGAGCTGTTGCATCCTTCTAGAAGCAGCAACTTGGAACCCTCAGTTTTAATCTCTCCCGAAAACCCTAAGCCCGCAAGCCTGAAACATTACACCTTGGTCACCTTAGAGCCCTAAAGCCTCAGAGCAGTAATGCAGGGTCGCAGGGGCTTACATGATTACCTATACTATTATGGGGTTCCTTACTACAGTTTTATTCAAGTACCTATAGTCTCCATTGTAGTTCCTGTTTTTGGTTCAACCAGTTTTATCCTAAAAGGTAGCCCCAAAGCGGAATTACAATGGAGACTATAGGTACACCCCCAAACCGCTTTTCTTGTTATTAAGGCCCCTGTATAGTAGAGCCCGCGCGACCGATCGGCCACACTTAGAAACCATTTATAGACCTCATAGATATGGTTTAGGGTTTAGGGTTTAGGGCTTAGGCTTTAGGGCTTAGGGCTTAGGGTTTAGGGTTCAGGGTGTGTCACAGTGCCACGACGCGCCCCACCCATGGAGTGGTCGTGGGTCGCGCCGTCTTCGTAACGTGGAACCCACCCACAACCACCCGAAGCACGACTAGAACGGGTTTTGTGTTCTGCTTCTTAGTGCTGCACTAGCCGAAAAGACGTTGCAATGTTGCGGAACGTCAAAGGGACATCCGAGTGATGTAGTCACAAAATAGCAGCGACGCCCTCGCTCGTCCTCGCCGGCCGCCAGAGTCGTCCGTCAGCCGTCGTCAGAGTCGTCCGTCAGGGCCCAGTGCCAGGCCTCCAGAAGTGGTCTGCAGCCGTCCGCTGTCCGTGCCAGTCCGGCCAAGAGTGCTGATCATCCAGTCGGCCGCCAGGGTTTTTTCGCCCGGCAGTCCGTGCCAGAATTGTCCAGCTTTGCCGCCAGACTCGCACTCCAAGCTCCTTGCCAGAGTCGGCCACTGTCCCCAAGCTCTTTCTAGGACGTCCCGTCCCCGTCAAACTATAGTCGTCAGCCGCCAGAGACGTGAAACGGACATTTCCGCCTGGCCACGGCACTGTGACACACCCTGTACAGTGACGGAGCTAAGTCGCATCATGCTTGTTGGATCCCAGCCCACCTTGCGGGGAAGCACCTGGGGGGGTCGCATCACCGGGCGTCTACTTGGGGATACGTGATTATGTTGATTCGGGAATATTGAGTGCTGAAGCTGAATTTACAGCAATTTACTTGCAGATTCGTTCTCTCTGTGTTACTTGGTGCTTGCTGCGTGCTTGCAAAATCGAGCGTCTACATGGGGAACGGCTGGTTTTTGTTTGCTGTTTGATTCGATGTCGCTGATGTATTTCTGGAGCGGGCGCTTGCTAAAGCCAGCGTCTACATAGGGAATGGCTGGTTTTGATGTGCTGTCCGCTGCGATGCCACTGATGTGTTTCTGGAGCGGGTGCTTGCAAAATCGAGCGTCTACATGGGCAACGGCTGGTTTTCATGGGCTGATTGCTGCGATGCCCCTGATGTGTTTCTGGAGAGGGTGCTTGCCAAATCGAACGTCTACATGGGGAACGGCTGGTTTTCATTTGCTGCTTGATGCCTGGCCTGTTCCTCAGAGGGAAGGACGACGAACCGTCCACACCAGAAAAAGCTTGTTTTGCGGCTTTACTTCAAAGAGAAGGACGACGAACGGGCCCCGCAGGTTGTCCGCAAAGCTCTTTTTGGAGGAACTGGGTCCCCAGGGTCACCCCGCTGTCCCCGCCAGGGTCGCTTGGTCAGGGTCGCCGTCCCCGCCAAGGTCCTTACGCCGTCCTTGCCAGGGTCGTCCGCCGTCCCCGCCACGATCGCCCGCCGTCCGCGTCAGGGTCGTCCGCCGTCCTCCAGAATCGTCTGCCAAGCTGTTTTTGGCCTTTTTAGTTGCTGTCAAAGCCAAGTGCCCGCCAGAGTGTCCGCCGTCCCCGTTAGGGTTGCCCGCCGTCCCCGCCAGGGTCGTCCGTCTGCCAAACTATTTTTGGCCTTTTCGTGCCTGTCCCGCCAAAGTCGTCCGTCCACCAAGTCCCCGCCAGGCATCCCCGCCAGGGTCGCTCGTCAAGCTCTTTCTACCAGGTCCCGTCCCCGCCAGGGTTCTCGCGCTGGGAGATAAGGCGCCATCCTCTGCAGAGTCGTCTGCCAAGCTGTTTTTGGCCTTTTTCAGTCCCTGTCAGAGTCGCCAAGTCCCCGCCAGAGTCGTCCGCCGTCCACGCCAGGGTCGCCCGCCGTCCCCGCCAGGGTCGTCCGCCGTCCCCCTCCAGAGTCGTCTGCCAAGCTGTTTTTGGCTTTTTTAGTTGTTGTCACAGCAGAGTCGTCCGCCGTCCCCGCCAGGGTTGCCCGCCGTCCCCGCCAGGGTCGCCCGCCAAAGTCGTCCGTCCACCAAGTCCCCGCCAGGGTCGTCAGCCGTCCCCGCCAGAGTCGCCCGCCATACCCGCCAGGATCGCTCGTCAAGCTCTTTCTACCAGGTCCCGTCCCCGCCAGGGTTCTCGCGCTGGGAGATAAGGGTACCCAATTTTACTATTGTGCCCCATGGCTAGCAGTGCCAAATCAGGTCTGGTAGACTCGATCTGCTTGGCCAAGCAAGCAGATCTCGAAGCGGTAGCGTTCAGTGGTACCGGCCGCCGCCGGGCGCGGGCGGCCAATGGCTTAGGGTTTAGGGTTTAGGGCTTAGGGTTTAGCGTTTACGGTTTGGGGAACCTTTACAGACCCTTCGCCTATGTGTGCTGGTGGACACAGTGTCCTACTGTGTTAGCGGTTAAACCCTTAAACCCAAACCCCACAATTATGGGCTCATGAACTACTGCTGGGTAGGCTTGAGGGGTTCGCTGGTCGCTAAACCCGCAACCCATACGAGACCCTTCTTGCCACCAGTCCCTATATAACTTTAAAACCCCTTATAGAAGACCTGTAGACCCTTAGTAATGGAAGCCTGCTAGAAGCCTTATACAACTCCATCAAAAGACTTATGTACGACCCGTAGACGAACCATTTTTAGAACCCTTATACCCCTCGCCCCCTTCTTCGCCTGATCTCACGTGCCAGCAATTCTACTGCACCAACGGCCTGCCCTGCACGCTGACGGTGCAAGGAAACGGCTTCTCGGAGAAGGCCCTGGACCTCTGGTACTACTGTTGACGGTGGTATAAACCCTAAACCCTAAACCAAAACCCTAAACCCTAAACCCTGCATTACCTTCAGGACCCTACACGATGGGAACTATGGTACATTCCAAATTGTGGGTAATGCAGGATTTATCTCATCAACCGTAGGGATATGTCGGGTTGTATAGTGTGGTATGTATGCATGTGCTCATGCATGCATGCATGAATGTACGCACGTTTTTGAATGTGGATGCGTATGTTGCTTTGTCTGTGTGTTTGTATGTGTACGTGTATGTGTATACGTATGTGTAGGTGTAGAGTGTATATACATATACATATGTATCGGTAAAGGTAAATGTATATATGTATATGTATATGTAAGGTTCATGGATATGTGTATCTGTTTGTATATGTTCACGATGTTCACGCGTGTGTATATGCATATGCCTATGTAGTGAGATGTATATGTAGCTATATGCATATGTGTATGCATATGTATATATGTATGTGTATGTGTACGTGTGTGTATGTGCATATGTACAAGTAGACGTACGTATTTTCAGATGCAGATGTATACGTAAATGTACGTTGATATGTATATGTCTATATGTATATGCATATGTGTGTTGGTCTTCGAGAGTGTGTGTGTGTGTGTGTTTATTTGCTTGTCCGTTGTATGTATGTCGGTCTGCATGCATGCACTCATGCATGCAGGTGTGGATGTACCTGTGCGTGTGTATCAAGCTCAAAAGCGCTTCCAAGGCATGCGGGCTCCACATGCCACGCCGAAATTCTGACTTGCACGCAAGATTCCGTGCTCGAAGGTAGACCCCCGGCTCCGGCCTCCTGAGGCATGTTCGCAGAGTTCTCTGCGATGCTTCCGTCTCCGGCAACGGTGGCCTGCGGCATAGTTTTCCTGTCTGTCCATGCCACTTTGGCAGACTTGGATTTGGAGGGCTTGTCGACAGCGTTCTTGAGCTGGATGCAGAAAAGGATGGAGAGGCCGAAGAAGCCGGAGTTGCACGAACAGCTTATGGAAGATGCTATGGGGAAGATGATGATGGAACATTACCAGCAAGTTGTACGATACGTATCGCACTTCGCTGTCGTCGTAACAATGATTCACGCGTACCGTGTGCAGCAGCAGCCGGAACTTTCCAAGGTAGTCGAGTTTTTGGTGGTCTTCCTGCAGTATCTATCCACGTCCTGGATAGCGAGATCCCATGTCACCTTCAACACACTTCGGCTGATCTGTCTCCTTACACATGTTGCCCACGCCTTCTACGTCATCAACATCTACTTAAATGCAGACGAAGCATATTACAATTTCCACTCGAGTTACTCGGCGGCCGCCCGCGTCTTTGCGGGTGCCATCGTTCACGACCCGCCGGTGTTGATCCCATGTCAGGCTTTAGTTTTTGTGGTGGAAGTTTCATGCTACTTCAGCCTCGAGGGGGTACGCCGCGGTCCTCCCTCTCACTTCCTTTGTGCTCAAGCTGCGATTCTGTTCTTGGCATGCGGAGTCGCAATTCTGGTCCAGGAGAGGGCGCGAGCGAGCGTCAGAGCTTCACTGCAGTCGGCCAATGCTAATCTCTCTTTGGAAGGTTTCCAGCGAGTCTTGCGAAGTGTTTGCGATGCGGACGTGTTGCTGGATGATGGTTTCAACATCGTCGGGGATAACACTCGCTTGAGACGAGTCCTGGCGACGCCCACCGATCTTGAAGGCGTGAAGTTTACCGACCTTCTCGACCAAGACGGAAAAACGGAGTTCGAGAAATTCGTCCGGAAGTCCTGCAGTGCCTAAGATCCCCAATACCCAGCCTTCAAACTTCTTGGGTTCTTATGGCTTAGTAGGAATCGGAAAGCTTAACTTTTTGTTTCTGTGGCTTGTTGGGGGAGTACTTGGAGGGTCGGGGGACTTAGTAACTGGTTATTTTAGGGACTTATAAGTATCATAACCCCAATTAGGGTCCCTTTTAGGGTACTTATAAGTCTACTTACTAACTACTTACTAAGTCCCCCGACCCCCCAAGTAAGGTGCAAGCCAGAGTCCCCCCGAGAAGGAGGAGAAGGAGAGAAGTTGCAGCATCCCCCCGTGCTTGCGCGTCTCGCTGCCGAGCGCGTACTCGCGGGTTGGTGTGGACATTTTCCATGTTCCCGTGCCACGCTTCTTAGATGCTGCAGGGCCCCTTCATCTTCTGGCGTTTACGGAAGATCCAGACCCTCAGATCTCCAAGTCCCAAGCTTTCAGCTTTTCGTGCTCTTATGGTTTACTAAGCGTAGTAGTAGTAGTAGTAGTAGTAGTAGTAGTAGTAGTAGTAGTAGTCGTAGTAGTCGTAGTCGTAGTCGTAGTAGTAGTGGTAGTAGTAGTAGTACTACTACTACTACCAACTACGACTACTACTACTACTACTACTACGACTACTACTACTACTACTACTACTACTACTACTACTACTACTGCTACTGCTACTGCTACTGCTACTGCTACTGCTACTACTACCACTACTACCACTACTACTACTACTACTACTACTACTACTACTACTACTACTACTACTACTACTACTAGTAGCAGTAGCAGTAGCAGTAGCAGTAGCAGTAGCTGTAGCAGTAGTAGTAGTAGTAGTAGTAGCAGTAGTAGTAGTAGTAGTAGTAGACGTCGTAGTAGTAGTCGTCGTCGTCTTAGTCTGAAGGGCTAGCCTTTTCGTTCTGTGGCTCGTTGGGGAAGAAAGGATACGCGGATACATCCGGATGCCACTCTCGGGGCGATTCCAGAGGCCCTCTCGGTGTACTCCGAAGCGCAGGACTGGAGCTTGGAGTACCATACTTTAAAGGGGTTTAGGGTTCCTTTAAAGGGGTCTAAGGTTCCTTTGAAGGGGTTTTTTGGGGTTTGGTTTAGGGTATAGTCTCCATTGCAGTTCCTTTTTGGGGTTACCTTTTAGGATCCTTAATGTAAAATTGGTTAAGCCAAAAAAGGAAAACTACAATGGATACTATAGGTAATACTTTTTTGGGACCTGGTACTTAAAGGGAACCAATTATGAAGTAGAAGTCTGTACCCTGTTTCCCCGTGGTTACTTCAAAGTCCGGAGGATATTCAGGATCGCATGTCCACTGCGGCAGAGTCGGAGGGTGGCCACTCAAAACACAGTCTGGGCAGTTCGATGCTGTGCAGAGTACATCCTATTCCCGAACTGCGCGAACTTACGATGCTCGTGGATGCCAGCACGGACCATCAGGATGTGCTGCAAGTGCACGCCAAGTTCAAGCGAGACAAGAACCTGCCCAACGACATTCACTCGTGCATGCCATGCTTGCAGACCATACTCAGACCATCGGATTGGCTCAGCATCCGTAGGCGCGTGGCAAGGTTTGCGCAAGAACAGTGCCAGGTTGGTTCTCCAGAGAAATATGAGCTGCCGTCTGTGATGCTGGGATAAATTGATCTAATTTCCATCGTAAGGAGCCGTGTTATCTACTACAGGTCGTTGTTATGGGTATATCTTTCAGTACGTTTCTTATCAAGAACCCAGGATGCTCCGAAGGTTGGACGACCAAAACAAGTTCCTGGCGGCCAACACCGTGAACTTAGCACCATGTCACGGCCAGGAGCCATCGAAAAAGTCTTCAAAGGTTTGGATCTACGTCCGCGATTTTGTGAACGATGAGGCGAAACTCCGAGTGCAGCCATGTAATGTGCTGGACTCATGAGGTAACCCTCAGCCTTAAACCCTAAACCCTAAAGCCTAAACCCCTCTTCATGTCGGCAGAGTTCCCGCCGTAAGAGAGCGGAGATATCTCGCCGGCGCGTCCTCCAACGGGGTGCATGCTGGGGGTCGTTCAGTCTAGCGTAAGGGGCACTTTGGTGTCACTACATAGATGGGCTACAAGAAGGGCTGCCAGGAAGGATGCCATGAGTTGAACGAGGAGTGTTTCACTTATGCGAAATGTTACGTCCACTTTTCATGGAAGTAGCTGCCATAGGGGCCTTAACAATTAATTGCCTATGCTATGTCCGGGTCCTTATAATAACCCCCAACCCTACTCTAGTTGTTACCCCAAGGGTCCAATTAGCCAATAATCATATACTCTCCCAAACCCTAGCCTACATAACTACTATCCTAAACCCGAGCACTAAACTATTGGGTCTTTTGGACCCTTGGGGTTAAGGCCCCCATATTACAGTATCCTTATAGATCCATTAGAGGAGCCTCTATAGACCCCTTTAAAGGAGCATTGAGGCCCCTGTGTTACGGGAGCTGGCATGAAGTACCCACGTTTTTTGGGTCCGTGCTCCGCCTTTTTGGCCAGAATGGCGTTTTCGATGCACCCAGAGACTCCAACATCCCTTAATTGAATAGCCTTGAAATAATATTAGGGATCCTACTATTCCTTGATTAAGGGATATTGGAGTCTCTGGGCAGCTGCCGTGCAGTTCCGATTCCCGATCGTCAGGTTTTGCATGCCGCAAGAGACGGAAAAGGCTTTGGGTCTAAGCCCCTAAACTCTACCCTAAACCCTTTACCCTAAACCGTGTCTAAGCCCCTAAACAAACCCCCTAAACCTCTAAACCGGTGGGCGGGGGGCTGTGGAGCACCATTCTTGTTGGACCTTTCCCTTCAAGGAACCAGTTTGAAATGACAGTATATATTTTTCCAGAGGCCCCAAAGTAGTTCCTTTTTGGGATTACCTTATAGGGTTCTTTATATGAACCCCCAAAAGGAACTACTTTGGGGCTCAAAGTCCAGTGATGGAATAGATCTGACGTCGTAGCAAGGAGCCTTTGTTTGTGATTCGAGGGATGTTCCTGACATGCTATACCACATGTTAGTATTTTGGTATAATAGGACAACATCGTGTATTATGGCATCTTACAGTGTAGTATATCATTTCGAACGAAACCCTCAACCCCCTTATAGATCTTGTTATAGGATCCCTTATAGGGTCCCTTATTACAGAGACCCTAAACCCATAATAAGGGAAAGCTGGGCCGCCCCTAAACCCTGAACCCCTTGGTTCTGCTTGGTAGGACCACCTTGCCTTTTCCCGGGACTACTTCACGGCACCTGTGGTCTGCGGTACAGACCGTGCCTCGGCGGAAAAACCCTAAACCGTAGAGCTTAGATTTAAATCTATAAAGTCTGCAAGCCCTCAACGTAGGCAGGAGAGCTTGAGAGCAGATGTTGTCCTCAAAGTTTGAAGCTGACTCCGCTGGAGCTTGCAGGATGTTGGTTTCGGGTTCTGTAAAGGTTTTTGGGGTTTACGGCTTTGCAGATTTCAGGGTCTTAGTGGTTTTGGCTTGCGAGCTCAGGGGTAAGAGCTGATGTTGTAGTTCTCAGAGTACTTTGGGACTGTGGCAGCCTGAAGATGCTGGGCCAAGAGTGGGTGTTGTGACCTTTTGAGATTCGGATGTATACTTAGAGGCCCAGGGGACTTAGTAAGTAGGTTTATAGGGTTCATAGGGTGTTTAGGGTTTAGGATTTATAGGGTATTTAGGGCGTAGGGTTTAGGATTTCTAGGATGCCCAGTAGTACCCTTATTCCCTTTTTGTAGTCCTAGGTTCCTTATAAAGTTACCCAATACCAAAAAGAGAGGCCTTTTTGTTCTTAGGTTACTGGGTGTCCTAGGGTGTATAGGGTTTAGGGGCTTAGGGGTCAGCGTTTATTGTCGACCCTTGGGGTGCAGGCTTAGGGGTACTTAGATTTTTTTTAAATTTTTGGCTATTATAATCCCTAAGAAACGGCTAAAACTATAATTTTTGCCAGGGTTCCAAGTTCAGTATAGTAGGGTCTAAGTGTTTCAACCCAAAAGCCTCCCCCAAATCCTATACGCACACTTTCACCACTCGCCATGTTACAGGCCTGGAAGATCAATTTCCAGAGGCCAAGCCGGCGTGCGAGCTTCAGAGACGCCGGGGCGTTTATACACATCGCTAAACAGGTCCTTTTAGGGTTCCCTGTTTTTGGAAACTCCCATGTGATGCTTAGGCATTAGAGTGCTTGAGTAGGGTTCTCTAGGACCGAGAGTAGGCCCTTATTCCCTTCTTTTAGGGTTTAGGTTCCCTTAGAACCCGCTTTTAACCCGAAAAGGGCACCCTGCTTAATCCTAGGTTACTCTTGGGTCCAGTTGAGTACCTGTAGGCTCATACCTTACCCCCTTTCTAGGGTAGCTACTTTTCTATATGACAGATCCTAACCAAACTAGCTATCCAGAAAAAGGGGGTAGGGTATGAGCCTCTAGGTGGATGGTTGTCAAAATTATGGTCCCTTGTTGGGTACACTAAATATTAGGTGCCGTATGATAATAAGGATCCACAAAGGGACCCGAATTTTGAGAACCACCCAGGTAGTGTCCTTTTTCGTTCAGAGGCTTGCCCGGCCAGGTGTACAACCTGGCGGTCTGGAGTCGGCTCTTTCTTTACAAGCCGAAGCCTCAAGCTGTGGGGGCTTCAGGGTTCCTTCAAAGGGGGTCCTATAAGGGTTTAGGGGATCCTATGAGGTTATGAGGGTTTAGGGCTTCAGAGGCTTAGGATTTAGGGTTTGGGGGTTAGGGTTTTGAGTGTGGGGTTCCTTTGAATGGATCCTATAAGGGATCTCTTCGGGGTTGCTATGCGGGATCTCTGAGGAGGTTGAGAGTTTAAGGGCAGTGGGGATGTGGGGCCTTTGGGGTATAGGGATTCTGGGCGGATTCTGGTGCCTTTAGGGGTTGGGGGGTTCAGAGTTTCAGGGTCCATAGTTTACGGGTTCTGCCTTAGGGTTTGGGATTTGATTTGGGGTGGAAGGGTATAGGGATCTTTCGTCTTTAGGGTTTTTGGAGTTCTAGGTTTCTGGGGCTTTAGGGTTTTGGTGCCTTAGGGCTCTCGGGTTCTAGTTTCTTGAGGGTCCAGTGAGGGGTTTGGGGTTTAAGGTGTATGGCATTTAGGGTTTTAGGCGTTTAGGGCTTCTGGGCCTTCACGGGGGTTTAGGGTTTAGGGCTTTACAGCTTGAGTGGTTTAGGGGTTTAGGTTTTGGATAGGGCTTCGAGGGTTTAGGGGGTGAGGGTTTGGGAAGATTTAGAGGTTTTAGGGTTCAGGGGTTTAGGGCTTTCGAGTTTAGGATTTAGGGAGGAAGTCGTCGTTCGTAATCGCCGCCGTGCTCGCTGTGGGTCCGGCTGGCAGCAGTTGTAGTCGACGTAGTAGGTGTTTGGTGATGTGATAGCTTGCCAGTAGGGTTCCCTTGGCCATGGTTTAGGGTTGCGGGTTTTATGGTTCAGGGTTTCTGGCTGGGCAGGGGACATGAGAGTGTTGGTAGTGTTTGGATGTGCTTCCAAGAGATGGGGGAGTTTCCGATAATAGGGGACCCTAATATTTAGCGCCCTACATAGTAGGACCCCTATTATAAGGACCCTCAAATAAGGTATCCTGAATTTTTGGAAACTCACCTTGGCACTCGGATCGTCCCAGGTATGTTTCTGAGCATTTACCCTAAGGCTCAAAATGGCCCAAAAGCCTTATATAGTATGGTCTTTGGGCCCAAAAGCCTTAATATATGAGTCCTTAGAGCCTTAGGGTTATCTTCTTCTTGGTCTTCTCTTGAGAACTTGATGCGCAGAGTTGTGGATGTGAAGTGGCGCCCTAAGTTTGAACACCTGGAGCCCTCCGCCCCAGAAATTAAACTCCTGAACCTAGGCCCAAAGCCTTGAATCGTAAGCTCCAAACCCTAAAGTCCTGAAGCTTACAGTAAACCCCCTAAAGTTGGAAACCGGATAAAGGCCAAATAGTGCTGGGATTCCCTATACATGGCTCTTAAGGATTGAGGCTATGGGGTTTCCAACTTTTAGGCTTCTACTGTAAATACCCTGAACACCAAACTACACCCTAATCACTAAAGTCACTAAAGAAAGCTCTCAGAGCCGAAGCTGCAACGCCCATATGGGTGGTTGTCAAAATTAGGGTCCCTTTTTGGGTCCCTATCATAAGACGGCACCTATTATTTAGGATACCCAAAAAGGGACCTTAGTTTTGACAACTACCCATATAGACGCAGAGAAAACCTGTAGAGTCTTTCCATGAACGCATAGGAACTCGGAACCCTTGAAGGGACGTGAGATCGAGAGATCCCCGGGTTCAGGGTTTAGGGTTTAGGGTTTAGGGGTTTAGGGTTTAGGGTTTAGGAGAAGGAGCCCTTACCTTAAACTACCAAACCCTATCTTTTTCGCCGGCTCTTATTGTAAACCCTAGTGTGGAATGTATAGGGACCCTACAAAAAAGTATGTTTTGGTACGTTCAGGTATTCCAGAACCCGAAACCCTAAAACCCTTACGCCCTAAACCCTGCCGGCCTCGGCCAGGGAATTTGAGCTGGGAAAGCTGACGATGCCGATCGTCGGGCAGCGGGGCACTCAGTGTCTTGTTTAGGGCCCAGAGTTTCACGGGTTTAGGGCATGGGGCTTACCCTAAGGGTCCAAGTACCCAAATAGTAGGGTTTCAAGGTCCAAAAACCATAAGGAGTATGGATTTTGGGATCTAAAACCCTACCATTTGGGTACTTGGACCCTCTGGCTTATAAGGCTCAGGGCTGAAAAGGGGTTTAAGGTTCAGGGGTTTAGACTCCACAGCCGCCGGACAGACCACCACATAGCGGTTCAGGAGTTTGAGGCTTCAATTTCATTAAGGGTTTAGGAAGTTGGCTTCGGGCTGGGGGGAATTTTTCTGAGTTTTTGGGGCTGAAGTGTATGGCGTGCACGCCGCATAAAACGTGTATGGCGCTTTGGGTTTAGGGGCCTCAGTGATCCCTCAACACTAAACACCCTCTGGGAGGGATCTTAGAACCGATATAGGCGCCTTTACAAATTGGGCTTTTGGGGTATATCATAACCATAATCGTAATAAGGAACCCCCCGGAAGAGTTTGGTATTCTTAATGCCCCTATAATACCCGAGTCCAGGGACAACTTGCCCCGCACCCTCCCCTTTGCCGTGAAAGCCGGTTTCTTTTGGCTCACATCACTATCCTAAGGCCCCGAACTAGTTCCTTTTTGGGGTTCATATTTAGAATCCTATAAGGTAATCCCAAAAAGGAACTACTTTGGGGCCTATGGGTTAAAGTATAGGGAGTCTCCACGCTAATCGCTCCTAAATCCATAAACCCGAGACCCTAAACCCATGTTCCAGCTTTCTACTTAGAGGCCCAGGGGACCTAGTAAGTATATGTAGGGTTATAAGTACCCTAAATGGAGTTACCCCATGTATAACCCTGCTTATAACCTACTTACTAAGCCCCCTGGGCCTCCAAGTAGGATTTCTGACTTCGGGCTGCTTTACTCTGCCGGGCTTCACGCTGAGGCCCTCAAAGCCAAAAGCCTGAAACTAGCAAGGCAACTTCGGTTTAGGGTTTAGGGCTTAGAGGGCAACTTAAACACACAGACATCTTTAAAAGCCCTCAAACTCCATAAACCTACACCCCACGCCGAACTCTATTCTTGGTGCCAAGCCTTCCACTGGCTGTTGCTTTGGATTCAGGGTTTACCCTAACCAACCCGAAATCCAAAACATTGCACTCTCAAGATTCCAAACCCTGAACCCTAGACCCTGAACCCTAGACCCTAAACCCTGAACCATAAACCCTAAACCCTGGACCTTAAACCCTAGACCCGGCCCCACACCCTTAACCCTAAACCCTAAGCAACGCTAGACCCTAAACCCTAAGCATTGCACTCTCAAGTTGGACGCCATGAAAGGATGATGTGCAGACAACGCAGAGAGCCCACTTCGCCTTAAGGTATACCCAGAGACTCCAATGAATCCCTTAATTAAGGAATATACCTTAAATTATAGTAGAATTCCTTATCTAATTAATGAAGGGATATTGGAGTCTCTGGGTACCTGCACCCTGAATAATGCAATGTGCTAAAGACTTGTATTAGGAAAGCATACTGCGGAGCCCTACAAAGCTAAGGCGCATATAATCTGCGGTATGTTCCTTTTCTTAGGGGTATAGGGGAGGAGTTTCCAGAGAGCGGAGTGGGTTGAGCCTTGGTCAGGTATGGGCTAAGTTTTCAACCCGAAAGCCAGCTGACTTGCACAACCCTAAAGATCGCGTCAAGGAGACTGTCAAACAAGCCAAAAAGGGACCCGCAAAAAGAACCACAGAGGAACCATGAAACAAGTAACAGATAGAATGCAACCCTCGCAAACCCTACAGAGAAACCTTAGACCCTAAGACCCTCCTTAAGACCCCCACCTGGACCCTGAATTAACCTACCTGTCTAAGGATTGTTAATTAATAAGAAATCATAGGGAACCCTAAAACTCTAGGCTCTTTAGGGTCCAGGTAGCTCCTACGCAAGAACCCTCCAACCCGAAGTCGGAGGTTCATCGTTTGCTACTGCATCGGCAACGAGTGGCCCTCGGTAAGCACTCTCCGGGCTTGTCGGATTTAGGGCTTATAAGGCTTTGATCCCTAAACCCTAAACCCTAAATGCCTCACCCCCAAATCCGGAGCTCATATGCGGGCTCGGGGGACTTGATGGGTTGGCCTGAGAGTCTGAACTTGCCGGAGCTCATCATCTTTGTTGACGACTGCCGCCTAAACCCTGAAACCTATAGAGCCTTCAGGATGCATTCCGACGCAGCCCTCAACCCTAAATCCTAAACCTTGAAGCCCGAAGCCTAAACCCTAAAACCGCAGAACCCTAAAGCCACCTAGATCCGAAGCATGCAGTTAGTTTGTTGATGAAAAAATGACAACCGCCGAAGCCGGATAGAGAAGTATGAAGATGGAAGCAAACACTACGAATAAAACTTTTTAGCATTCTTGGCTGTAGATGGCTGGGTTTACCCCACAATCACCTACCATCCCTTGATGACGAGGTCGGCAAGCAGTGCGACGTCACCGAAGACTACGAGTTTAAAGCCGGGCGGCTGGCCTCCGCCTGAGCGTCTACTACGGTTTAGGGATATAAATCCTAGGGTTCCGTTTAAAGGGATCTATAAGGGTACCTTTAAGAGTTTCCTTTAAAGGGTTCTGTAGAGAGTCCTGCGGTTGATGATATAAATCCTTCCTTTACAGGGATCTGTAAGGATACCTTGAAGGGGTTCCTTTAAGGGAGGGTTTAGGGTTGAGGGATGTAAATCCTGCACTAATTACCCCATAGTAAGGAAAATACCATAGTTCCTATAGTCTAGCGTCATTAATAGATTTATGTTATCAACCGTACTGCATTCTGGGTTTTTCTAGGAAGACTGCCGACAACAGCGCAACAAATATAGCAATCACAGTAATGGTTTTGTTCGTAATAACCACGAATACGATAGTAATGAATAACAACAACAAAAATGTTGGCAACAATAATTAGAAGAGTTATAGTACTGTTACTAGTAGCAATGCTAATCGCAGTAGTAATGGCAACACTACTAGAAGCCTGCTTGTATTTGTCGTCAACTTTGCCGCAGCACCTTATTCTAACGATTGCCGCCACTGTTTGGTTTAACAAAGAGGCGTCAAAAAGCAAAAGGTCTTTAACAACAAAAGATTAAACAACTCTTCCGCTAATGACTCGTTGCGATGACAGAAGAAGCGCCAAGGGTCCAAAGGACCCAATAATTAGGTACTCGGTTTTAGGATAGTACCTATGTAGGTCAGGATTTTTGAGAGTATATGCTTATCAGATACTTGGACCTTTGGGGATTACCAATACCGTTTCGGGGCTCCATATTGGAATAATTACAATATTATATAATTCGAAGGCGTGGTCGAATTATTAAGTCCCAGAAGAAGAAGGAAATTGCAGGGCCAAGCAACCACAGCCGGCCGAAGGTCACAGGCGTAGCCTTGTGGTACTCGGCGCTTACCCTAGGGCTCAAAATGGCCCAAAAGCCTTCTATAATATGGTCTGCAGGCCTAAAAGCCTTAAAATATAAGTCCTTAGAGCCTTAGGGTTAAGGTCGAGCGTTCAGGGTCTGGGGTTAGGGTCTAGCGGTTTAGAGGGTGGAGTCTTCTTTTGGGGTTCAGGGCTTTGGGTATAAATTCTAGGGTTTAAGGTGTAGGGATGTAGAGGGTTTAGGGTGAATGAACCACGGATTAGGCAGGGTGCGCACAGCCCTTCCTAGTGGCCTTCTCTGGCTTTGCTGTAGCTAGAGATATCTCTCTGAATGGTGAGATCAGCAGAAAGTGTACTACTCAGTGGCAAGGACCTGAACCCGCATTCCTAAAGCTTGAAATTTAAAGCCATTCTGGTAGAACCAATGGCAAAGTGTGCGCCTCCCTGCTCAGCACGTGGTGGGGCCAAACGTCGGAAGCACCACCTACGCTCTGGTCAGATCCCAAGATCTTTGCCAGAGCCCAGATCTTCCAGTATCCCTAGTTCACAAAATGCCGTAGGATCCCTGGTATGACTGCAGGTCTATTCCCTAGGTTCCTGAGTAATTAGTACCCTTATGCCCTTTTTGTTTTAGGTCCCTGGATTAAAACAGAATAGTAGGAAAAAGGGCACCCTTGTTACAAAGGGGCTACTCAGGAACCTAGTTCCCAGAGACTCCAATACCCCGTGATTAAGGAATATACCTTAAAATTATAGTAGGATCCCTTATATGATTTAAGATATATTCCTCAATTAAGGGACATTCAAGTCTCCGGGGTTCCTTAATTAAAGGACTGTGGAAGATCTGGGGGGCGAGACTTGTCGGTCGATTGCTTGGCTTTGGATTGAACCCATAACTGAGGACTGTACTTTAAAACATATGAGGGGATCCTACTATAAGTAAGGCATATTCCTGAATTAAGGGATATTGGAGGCTCTGGGAACAACTATGCGGATTCGAACCTCACAACCGCGAGCTATCAATGTCTTCGCATCGTTTGATTTGTCACGCACAACCGATGCCGATATCTACTTCGCTGCATTGCATGCGCCATGGATTCAAAGACTTGGCGTTACTATTGTGCCGCGATTTGCTACGCGCAACTTCGTACCTTGCATGGAGCACGCTCTCAACCTTTTGCGACCTTCCGCTCTACAAGTTGTGATTTCACAACCCTCTTGGGCTAGTGAAATCCTCGGATGGTTTGTGTCGACGACCACGACGCACGACGACCACGACGCACTGGCCTCCAGCAGATTCAAGGTGGATTAATCCACTCGATCTTCTCGAATTCTATGACATGCCAGATGCCGGATACCTCACCAGGGATTCCTCCTATGACACGAAGAACCCCGAACCCTTACATAGCGATTTCGTGGTTTGGAGGGTTGTTTTGTTGCTCTTTGACCGGCTGGTAGGATCGCTTCAGCGCACGTTGAATTTGCTGCCTTATGTTTGGATCTATCTGGGTGGTTTTCAAAATTATGGTCCCTTTTCGGGTACCCCCCCCAAAAAAGGTGCCGTACTATAATAGGGACCCAAAAAGGGACCCCGATTTTGACAACCACCCGTCTTAAGAACTTCGAAGTTTTTGCGGCCTGGTTTTTCGAGAAGGGAGACTCCCAGACTCTAAGCCCCAGGCTAAGAGGGTCCAGGCCTTTTGAGTGCAATGTAGGGGCTTTCATAAATACCTATATTACTGTTGATGGTCTATATAAATCCTGCATTACCTTAAGGACCCTACACTGTGGGAATTACCGGGGCCTGAATAAACTAGGACCTGCAGTAGAAGCCCCCCGGAACCAAAAAGGGCACCGTTTTTATTCCTAGTTTACTCTTGCGTTTAGTAAATACCTATACTATTGACGGGGTTCCTTAACATGAGTATAGCATAGTGGGCCCCAAGACCCTATTCTCATTATTAAGGCCCCTATATTATAGTATTCTTATATATCCCACCCTTATAGACCCCTTGAAAGGAGCCCCTATAGATCCCTTTAAAGGAGTGTGGAGGCCCCCCTGTATTTGGCATTTTGGGCTTAGGAATCAGAGTTTTGACTTTGGGGTGAGAGCTGCTGCTGCGACGGAGGAGGCATAAGCCAGAGCAGGGTTAGGTGTTTTGGCTTCCTTTTGGGGGTTTGGGGTTTAGGCTTCTTTTCAGGTTTTTAGGGTTTAGGGTTCAGTTTTTTTTTGCGGGTTTAGGGTTTAGGGTTTAAGCTTCTTTTGGGGTTTGGGATCTTACGGCTCTGCAAAGGCTTTCTGAGGATTCTTGCTACGCCCGTCCGGTCGTTCCTGTCGGTAGTTCCTCTCAGCTACACAACTGCACATACACCAACACCTACACCCGAAACCGTATATACTACCCTAAGCCCTAACACCTAGAAGCCTTCAAGGCCCTGGACCCTTAGTAGAGAAGCCTGAAGAGTTGCTCATCCGATTCCTCAGGGTTCCTTGCTTGAAAAATTGCTAGAACTGTTCCTCGCGGCTCCTTGTTTATTGCTCAGGGGTTTGGGGGGTTTAGGGTTTAGGGGTTTCGGGTTTAGGGGCTTAGGGTTGAGGGTTTAGGGGTTTACGGGTTTAGGGTTTAGGGTTTCAGTGCTTTCTCAGACCTCTATACTTATACGTTTGGTTCTCTAAATCAGGGTCCCGTTTTCGGTGCCCCAAAATAGCACGGCCGCTAAGCCCCTAAACCCTGGTAAAGCCCTAAACCGGACCAGACTTCGAGAACTACCCATAACCCTAAACCCTAAAGCCCGACATCCTTATACCCTAAAGCCTTAACCCTAAATCCCAGAACCCTTAAGCCCCAAAGCCCGAAACCCCGATCCCGAAGCCCCAAACCCCGAAACCCCACCCCCGGGGTCCAAGTACCCAATCATCATATACTCTCCAAAATCCTAACCTACATAACTAGTATCCTAATCCCAAAGTACCTTGTTGAGTCCTTTGGACATTTGGGGGTTAAGGGTACCCTTATAGATCCTTTAGAGTAACCCTTTTTGACCCCTTTAGAGGAGCCCCTATAGATCCCTTTAAAGGAGTACAAAGGCCCTGTATCCCTAAACCCTAAAGCCTAAAGCCTAAAGCCCTAAACCCAGGCAGGCGTCCCCTTCGACATTGCCCTCTTTGGGGCAGCCTTTCGCCTTACGGATCGCATCCGCCCTCGGCTCAGCCCGGCTCCAGCGAAGTCTATCTGAACCCCAGGGCTCCTTGAAAGGGTTACTATAACCTCCTATAAGGGGCTCCATAAGGGATCTACAGTAGGGCTTCATATTAGGGGCCTCAATACTAGTTTTTTGTCCAGGACCCAGAGTAGGCCCTTATTCCCGTTTTAGGGTTTAGGCTCCCTTAAAACACCCGATTAAACCAAAAGGGGCACTCCTTTTATGCCTAGGTTACTCTTCGGTCTAGAAGTCCACCTCAACCTATCTATTTCTAGGGCTAGCCTTTAACCCTAAGCCAGCAACCTGGAAACCCTAACCTCAAATCCTTAAGTCCCGAACCCTTAGACAGTAAAGCCGAAACCCCAAACCCAAACCGCAAATCGTAAAGTCCTCAACCCGAAGACCATAAACCCGACACTAAAAAAGAAGCTTCCCTGATATGAGGAAAACTTACTATAGATCCCTGTACGTAGTCCCCCCTTATAGGAACCCTTTAAAGGAGCCCTATTCTAATTCTTAAGGCCCCCTATATTAGAGTTCTAGGAAGCCTTTTAAAGGAGCCCGTGATAGGGTGCTCTAGGATTCCTTTAAAGGGTATAGGGTTTTAGGGTCTCGGGGTTTAGGGTTTAGGGTGCTGGAGGGTTCCTGTTTGGGGACCTCTGAAACCAAACGGTCGCTCTAAACCCTGCACCCTGAACCTTAAACTCCTAAACCCCAAACCCCCAAAGCCGAAACTGGGTTCCTAAAATAATACCCTTAGTAGTATATTTCGCCAAATTAGGGGATCTACTTTCTAGATCCTCCCCGGGGTCTGGGATAGGGTCCCTAGCTTCCTTTAGGGGAACTCCAGAAAGTTGGAACATGGATTAATGGTAGGATCCCCTATAATTTACCTTAAAGGGGTTACGATAATGATATTCCAATTTTCTGGCTTCTACTGTAATTACCCTGTAAACCCTGGAGGAGTCTGCAAACGGAGCCCGAACCCTCAATCCCTCCGAGGCTTGATCTTGCGAAACCAGACCTGCGGCGCTGGAGGCTCCTCGGTGTTATGTAGGGGCCATACCACTTGTAAGTATGAAGGGGCTCGGGGGTATACTATACCATAATCATGATAAGGTACTTATTTAGGCCCCTATACTATAGGGTTTCGGATTGAAACATTCAGGGGTTTGCGGTTTCAGACATCGGGAGTTTGGGGTTTAGGTCGCGGAGTTTAGGGTGTAGGGCTCGGGATCTTAAGTTCGAGGAGTTTGAGGAGTTGAATATGTGGAGTTTAAGGTTTTGGCGGTGTAAATAGAGCTTTGGGTTTAAGGCTTTTGGAGCTTGTAGGGTTTGGGGTTTAAGGCTATAGGAGTTTCGAGTTTGGTGTTGAGGGTCCTTGGCGGTTCAGGTTTTTTGCGGCGTTAGGAACTTTCGCGTTTCAAGGTCTAATACTTGGTTTAACCTGTGCCTGTAGCCCCAAACCTCTCAACAAATGCGGTGGGTTCAGGGATGTAACAAAGGGGGGGTTTGGCGATGCATAAACACATAACTTTGTAGTATCCTTAAGGGAGGGGGGTCCAAGGGGGGTATATAGCCTAGTGATCCCTAATTCTCCCTAGTACTCCCTAAGGTTCCCTTACAGTCCCCCAAGGATTCCTTATACCCTCCCCCCTTCAACCACCCTCCCTTAAGGATCCTATAATAACTACATGAGGCCTCATTGGGCTTGTCAACTTGGGGTTCAGGGTCTTGGGTCAGGGTTTGGGGTTGACCCTAAACCCTAAACCACGAACCCCAGACCTTAAAGCTCACAACCTGCCAGCTGCTGGAAAAAAAGGGTGCTCAAAACGAACCTCCCAACCCCAAAAGCCTTCAACGACCTTTAGTGGAGCCCTTATAAGACCTCTTTTGAACCCTAAACCAAAACCCCTAAACCCTAAATCCCTAAATCCTAAACCCTAGTCCCTAGACCGCTAAATCCCTAAACCCCTAAATCCCTAAGCCCTGTCCCCGAACCCCGAATCTCTTGCCACCTGAGAGGCTCCACTCCGGTGAACGACGTCCTACCCTTCCTGTCTACCTGGCACGGAGTACAGTGTATCCGGAAGAGTTTGAATAGATCGAGGGATGACGAGCATCAATCTTCATGGTCCGGGCATTCATGCCGCAGACTCGCCAAGTCCTCACATATGCGTAACACGCAGATCTTTGAATGGGTGTTTACGGTCCTGCAGATTCCGGTAGGATTTTCGGAGTTGAGAATTCAGACACGAGAATGTTTGACCTCTTCTCAACAGTCTAAACTTGCCAACCCTCCGCAAACCGCCTCCACCCCAATGCGTTAGGATTACTTATTATTAGCTTTATGACCTTAAGGGCAGGAGGTGTTCCAATTTTGCGGCTTCTGTTGTATGAGCACAGCACTATAGCTGGCCCTCTATCCTTAAGCCAGCATTAGCCCTTAGACCAAGTCCCAGTCTAAGTGGCTTAAGGCCAACATTAAGTTTTCAGCGCCTGGGGGTTTGTGTGCATTTAGAGCGTCGGGCTTTCGGGTCGCCGGGTTTAGGGTATAGAGTTTAGGTTGTAGGGTTCAGGGTATAGGGTTTAGGGTATAAAGTAAAAGCCAGAAAGTTGGAATGTGATTAACTGTGATTATCCTAAACACCCTTTATGGTAATTATAAGGTATCCTACCCTGAAACCATATTCCAACTTTCTGGAGTTCACTTTAGGGTTTAGGGTATAGGGTTTAGGGTGTGGGGTCGCCGGATTTAGGGGCTGACCTCGAAGTTGTCTGAGCTTCCTCAATGTGGGGGTTTCCGAAAGGTCCCCTATTTTCGGAAACTCTCATGTACGAACTCCCCGTACCCAAGACTCCAAACGGAAGCCAGGCGAATCCCAGGGAACATTTCGCGCGCTGGAATGGGTCCATGGGACGAGGGCTCCGAGAGCTACCAGGCAACGCGCTGGGATCCACGCGGCGGGGTTCTATACACAGGTACGACATTTGGGGTTTCAGTCGTTAGGGTGGTGGATCTAGGACCAGGATGTTGGATTGCTCTCACAGGCATGGCATTAGGGTTTCAGTTATCCGGTTGAGGGTACAGGGTTTAGGATTTGGTTGAGGGTTTCGTAGAAAACGGAGCCCTGCCGCTCAGCTCATCTGAGAACCCTAAAATCCTAAAAGCTTGAAGCTCAAGAACTAAGGCCCACAAGTCCTAAACCGAAACGTCCCTAAGCCCAAAACCGTAAGCCCTAAACCACGTCCATGACCGGTGGAGTCGTGCCGAGATGTCGACTCAGGTGTGGCGCAGCGTCGCGGTGGATAAGGCGAGCCATGTCAATTCTTGAGCCAATCTTGAAATCAGGGCTTAGGGTTTAGCTTAGATCCCCAATAGCCAACCTTTCAAACTTTTTGGGTTCTTAGAGCCTAGTAGGAATCGGAAAGTTTTACCTTTTATTTCTGTGGCTGATTGAGGGAGTAAGTTCGGGTTTAGAAATCAGGGTTGAGGGTTGAGGGGGATTTAGAAAACATGGACTCCGTTAGCCTGACAATCTGTGCTGTCGGTCCTAAAACGACATTCAGGCTCTGGATTTTACTATTGTGCATGAGTGGTTCCCTCGAGTAGGGCCCTGTGGAGTAAGGATCTGGTCCCATATCCGGATCAGACTACTTGCATGGTGTCCATGGTACAGTATCTAATGCAGCAGCTATCCCAGACAGCTCGGGCACAAACGGCTGGATACATGGACGAGGCTGAGACCGATGCTGACTAAAAGGACCCCTGAGCAATGTACCCTTCCGCAGAACAAGTCTCTGAAAAGTTCGCACTATAGTCCCTTTAAAAGGGGGCCCCATGGAAATTACAGTATAACATCACGGAAACTTCTATTATGAGTATTTTGGCCCCTAGAGTATGCGTTGTAGACCCTAAGCCCTTAACCCTAAACCCCTAAACCCTTAAGCCTAAACCCTAAAACCCTAAACGCTAAACCCTAACCCCGAAACCCGTCAACCCTAAACCCCTAAACCCCTAAATCCTAGACCCAGGCCGTTGAGCTGAAGGTTTGCTGGTGCGACGAGGCACGCATCGCAGTCGATCTGAGGCACTGGTTTCAGGCAGTCCTTCTGTTGGTGATTAAAAATCCTGCATGACCCATAATAAGGAATGTATTGTAATTCACATAGTCTAGAGTCCTTAAGGTAATGCAGGATTTATACCATCAAGCGTTGTGCGTGAAGCGTTTGGAGCTTTCTATCTTTTCGGGTTGGTACTATAGGGGCCTCAATAATTAACTATACTATTTTGGGGGGTTCCTTGTTATAGCTATAGTATATAAGGGTTTAGGCATATTCCATCCAAGAAGGCGGCTTTTGAGCAAAGAGTTCGAATTGTCCTCAAAATGAGGAAGCCTATAAACCCTCAAGGTACTTGCCAGGCCCTAAACCCTAAACCCTGAACCCATGGTCTGCTATCTTAGATAGCGAACAGGGGAACTTTAAACTTTTTGGCTTTGTATATTAGCTCTGTCTCAGAAAGTTTGGGTCCCGGTTGATGAAAGAAGAGAGCATTCCCACGCTACTTGCCAGGCGCCATGCCCCTTCGACTCTTACTTCAAGGTGGAAGCCATGTACATCAGCGTCCAGGCCAGAAGACGACTGGGCTGTTCTTTGCGTAGTAGCTGAGTACTTGGAGGCCCAGGGGACTTAGTAAGTAGGTTATAAGTTATAAGTAGGGTTCTAATTGGGGTAACTCAATTCAGGGTACTTATAACCCTACTGATAACCTACTTACTAAGTCCCCTGGGCCTCTAAGTAGGTAATCTTTAAGCTTCTGGGGGTTTCTATAACGCTACCATAGACAACAAGGTTCACCTGCTTTGGGCTAGGGTAATCATCCCCTAAGTTAAGGAACTGAGTTTCAGCTACATTGAGAGGGAGCTATGATAAATCAAAGGGTTTAGGGTTTAGGGTTTAGGGCTTAGGGTTTAGGGTTTAGGGTTTAGGGTTCATTGAGAGGGAGCTATGATAAATCAAAGGGTTTCCTTGTCTAGGACCCAGAGTAGGCCCTTATTCCCTTTTTAGGGTTCAGGTTCCCTTATAAGTCCCCTTTAACCCAAAAAGGGCACCCTTTTTATTCCCAGGCTACTCTTAGGTCTAGTTGTTGTGGTAACTTCAATCAAGTTCCTTCACAGGAACCCAGACTATTAAAACCCACCCTAAGCCCCAAATCCTAAGCCCCAAACCCAAACCCCAAACCCTAAACCCCTATAAACCCTAAGCCCCAAACCCAAACCCCAAACCCTAAACCCCTATAAACCCTAAGCCCTAAACCCAAACCCCAAACCCTAAACCCTTATAAACCCTAAGCCCCAAACCCAAACCCCAAACCCTAAACCCCTATAAACCCTAAGCCCCAAACCCAAACCCTAAACCCTAAACCCCTATAAACCCTACGCCCCAAACCCAAACCCTAAACCCTAAACCCCCTAAGCCCCAAACCCAAACCCCAAACCCTAAACCCCTATAGACCCTAAGCCCCAAACCCTAAACCCTTAAACCCAAAGAGGCGACGGGTCCCGAATCTCCAATCTCGGTGCTCACAGCCCTACACCCGAACCCTGAACCGGGAACCCCACTCTAGCAACTCTTCTAGAAGACTGACAGAAACCCTTATAGGAACCCTTCTACTTATTAAGGCTCCTATGTTATAGTAGCCTTATAGATCCCTTACAGTAGCCCATGTATAGAGCCCTTTAAAGGGAAACCCTAGGCTCGAAGACTAAACTCCGACATGCTGAACCCTTCCACCGACATCAAACCCTACACCCCTTTTTGCCCTAAATCCCCAAGTTCTATGAACCTCGAAATCCTGAACTTAAACCCTAAACCCCCCAAACCCCCGAAGCCTGAACCCCTAACCCCTGAACCCTTAAACTTAAGCCCCCTAACCCCCTAAACCCTCGAACCCCCGAACCCTAATTCCTGTAAACCCCTAAACCCTAAACCCCTGAACCCTAAACCCTAAACCCTAAACCCTAAAACCCTAAACCCGTCAACAATCCGATTGCCAGCACAGGGCCCGGTGGAGAAGACTCAGGCACACAGTTGCTGCCCTCGGGTTTAGGGTTTAGGGTACTTGAACACTTTTTTGCTAGCTGTTCCTTAAAGGAGCCATTATATGAAATGCAAGTCTATACTTTTGCTACCTGTTCCTTAAAGGAACCATTATGAAATAAAAGTCTATACTTTTTTCTCCCTGGTTACGTCAAAGTCCAGTGCCTGTTTCGGCCCCCGAGTTGCCCTAGAGCTCCCCGGAGAACATAAGGACTCCATTATACCCTAGGACCCAGAGTAGGCCCTTATTCCCTTTTTAAGGGTTCAGGTTCCCTTATAAGCCCCTTTAACCCAAAAAGGGCACCCTTTTTATGCCTAGGCTACTCTTAGGTCTAGTACCTTAACTAAGGAGTATACCTTAAACTATAGTAGGGTCCCCAATATACGATTTAAGGTGTATTCCTTGACTAAGGGGTATTGGAGTCTCTGGGAACAGAGGGGCCTTTAGGGTTTTTGGGGGGGAGATTATATCATAGCGGCTTTCAGGGACTGCTACTTTCCGACCCCTATATGGAGGAATGCGCAGATCCTTTAAGGAGCACCTTTTTCAAGCAATTCTTACTGAAGGACTGGGGTTGGGGTCGATGGTTGTTTTCCTTAAGAGCCCTACCGTGTTTTGTACCCTGCCGCCTAAAGCCTGAACCCTGAACCCCAGCTACGTTTTGGGTTTAGGTTCCCCAATAACCCCTTTTAGACCAAAACGGGCACGCCTTTTATTCCTAGGTTACTCTTGGGTCTAGACCCCTAAACCCCAAACCCTGAGCCCTGTACCGTAGCCTTTTTTTGCAGGTCGTCGAGTACGGACAACCTTTCGACCTCCTCGTGGAAGGCTCGGGGAAAATTAGGGTTTAGGGTTTAGGGTTTAGGGTTTAGGGTCACGTTCGTTCGGGAGTCCGACTAACGAGAGCCCGTGAGCCCGTAAAACCTTTAAAACCCTAAACCCCTGCACCCTTAAACACCTAAACCCGTTCAGGAAGATACTTAGAAGAAGTATGCACCGGCTTAAAAAAAGGGCTGGTGGGTATGCAGGTGGATGGAAAAAGGCGTTCGCAAAAAGCTACACTGAAGCCTCGAAGCCCCAAAACGACCCAGAGACTCCAACATCCCCTAATTACATAAAAAATACACCTTAAATTATAGTAGGATCCCGAATATGATTCAAGGTATATTCCTTAATTAAGGGACATTGGAGCTTTTGGGGACCCTACATGTTGCAACTTCGCTTCTTTCCGCAGGCTCTGGCGGTTTCAAAGCGGCTGATCGCATCAGGCCAGGGGAGCTCCGCCCCCCTTTGGAGGATCATGGGACTGAGTAGGGTTCCTGTAAAGGGCTCCTTTTGGGTTTAGGGTTTAGGGATCTATAAGGGCAAGTAGATCCCGTAATTTGGGGCGCTATACTACTAAGGGTACTTTATAGGATCACCCATTGAGGGATCTACTTTTTGGATCCTCCCGGTGGTCTGGGTAAAGACGGTCCGACATGGACCCTAAAGAGCGTGCTTTTCAGGGTTCCTTATGATGATTTCCTTGGGGGTTTGGGTTTAGGGTTGGTCCTGAAAAGAGGTGGGTCACTCCGTGTCCAGGTAGAGCTTAAGGCGATCTCGGCTCCTCTTAGGGTCCAGGCTTTAATGTCCTTGTTAGCCTGAGCAGTAGCATAAATAGTATAGAGTTACTAGCAACTGACCTACTAGCTCCTAGACTCTTGTTTTAGGGTTTCGGAGGGTTTCGTGGTTTTGGGTTGTTTTGGGGAAAAGGGTTTAGGGGCTCACAGCTAAATTCTCCATTGCCCAACCCTTAAACTTTTTGGGCTCTCTGGTAGTTCAGTAGTAATCTGATGGCTGAACCTTTCGTTTCTGTACCCTAACCCCTAGACCCTACAGTTTTGTGGCTTATTGGGGAAGAAAGATTTCCAGTTCTAAGTTGAGGTTGGGAACCCTGCGCACAGAGGCATGTACTAGAGAGCCCAAGAGTTAGTATCGGATCCTTCGGGTGTACTATACTAATGATTTAGGGTTTTGGGGTTTGGGTTTAAGGTTTAGGGTTTAGGGACTTTAGTTCATGGAGTTTCATGAAGAAGGGGCTCCACTATACTACTATCACATATACTACAATTCCATTGAGGAGGCCTACGAAGGAATAGTGACATGAAGGTTTTCCAGGCCACCGTGTATTTCTGTGGTGGTGTCATTGCGAGGCTGCAGAGTGCTGAAACGTGCGGCACTCAGAAGTTCGTGGAGCTTTACCGAATTTAGGGTTGAAAGGGTTTAAACCCTAAACCCCAAACCCTAAACCCCAAACCCTAAACCCTAAACCCCAAACCCAAAACCCAAAACCTAAACCCTAAACCCTAAACCCCAAACCCTAAACCCTAAACCTACCTAATTCCGGGATTTATGGGGGTTGAAAGGAGTCCTCGGAGGAGTTGCCAGGGCTTTCGGGAAGCTTTGAAGGGTTTAGGGTTTAGGGTTTTGGCATGGCAGCTTATAAGGTTACTTAGACAGTGAACGGGGGAACTTTAGACTTTTTGGCCTTATACATTATTATATAGCTCTGTCTTCGAAAGCTTGAACTTTGTGGGGCCGGTTGATGAAAGAAGAGAGGTTAAGGGCCCTGGGGTTCGGAGCTTCAGAATTGCAGTGTGTACGGTTTAGGCTTCGGGGCTGCCCTAACCCCTAAACCCCAAACCCCTATACCCCAAACCCCATAAACCCCAAACCCTAAACCCCAAACCCTAAACCCTCAACCCGAAAGCTACAGTTTCGTGCTTCTGCACTAGGGATGCGGCGGTCGTATGCAACAGTCCCCAGAGACCCCAGGACCCTGGCTCGCGGTGTTTGCCTTTAATTGTCATATGGGGGTTTCCGAAAAGAGGGGACCCCAATAACGAAAGAAAGATTCCTTTAAAGGGATCTATAAGGGTTCCTCTAATTAAAGGTTTCTAGAATGGTTTAGGGTTTAGGGTTGGGGGTTTCCGAGACTAGGGGACCCTTAATAAGGATACCAAAATACGGATTTTTTTTGGAAACGCAGATATTAATCTAAACCTGCCACCCCATATGGTAGGAAGGAGTTGGCCGAGCAAGTGTTTTCTGAAGCTTAAGCTGCCTACTAATATTTATAGAGCCCTTTGGGGACCTTTTAGCGGAACACTATTCCAGTTCTGATTGTTTGGGTCCCTGCCCTTATATAAGCCCTATAAGCTGGCTTCTTGTTAAGGATGTCGCCATAGTAAGGATCTTTTGTGGAAAAACGCGGTTTCCTCATTCTAGTAACGTAAATTGAACCCTAAACGCACCCTAAACTCTATACCATAAATCCTACGCCCCAAGCCTAAACCTAAACCCTAAACCCTAAACCCTAAAACTTCAAACAAGAATTCAGTGAAGGACCTGCACAGTCTCACTAGACCAAGCCCTACTTAACCTTAGTCTACTATTTGCTTAAGAACACCAAAAAAATAAAAAATATATTCCTTATGGTGGTAATATAGGTATTATTATTTTTATTTTTTGGGTGGTTTCTTAAGCAAATAGTAGTAATCCCTAACCCCAAAGACTAGCCCCGGGGAACCTAGACCCTGACCCTAAACCCTATAGACCCTAATCCCAAGACGATTCAACCCTATCCCTAAAACCCTGCAGTAGAAGCCAGAAAGCTGGAACATCATTATCCCCATGCCATTCAGGTAAAATATAAGAGATCCTAGCACTAATCCGCCTAAATCCATGTTCCAACTTTCTGGCTTCTACTGTATAAGCCCTAGACCTTAAGCCGTCTACCCGCAAGGCCGTGCTACGAGGAGAACTTGCGCATTGTGGGGGAGCTCGGCCTTCTCCGTCTTTTCAGATTTTCAGGTTTTAGGGGTTCGTGGAAAACTCCAAACCCTAGAAAATAGTAGGTTATGACCCCTTGTCTAGAGGGTAGAACCGTATAAGCCCCTAAAATGGTAAGTTTTGGCTCCCATGTCGGGTTTGGGGATCGGGGTTTATTGTTTACAGGGTTTAGGAAATTTGGGACTTAGTATTTAGGTTGTTAGGTTGTTGTAATAGCGACTCCAGGGACTGAAGAGGATTGTTTGTACTTCGGACCAGGGAGAGTTTAAGGGTTTGGGGGTTCAGAGTTCAGGGTCTAGTGTTTTGAGCTCAGACTTATGGTGGAGTAAATCGTCCATCTGATTTCAGGCCTTCTTTCTTGAGTATTGGTCTTAGTCTCACTGTTGTGCGAGACAGGGTGTTTTCTTCTCAAAGGTATCACATGAGGGCTCTGGTTGTTTCAGTGTTCTTCATGAAGTTAACATGTTGGATTCTTGGAGGCGATTCAATGAGGTTCATGGCTTTTCGCGTAGGTGTTTCAGGCGTACTGTAAACCCTAAACCCTAAACCCTAAACCGTGAACCCTAAACCCTAAACCCTAAACCCTACTGGGATTTGAGCGGGATCTCATATCGCTGCAAACAGTTACTTCAGGGCCTCGATGAGGCGTTTGATCAGGGCCGACCCAGACCCCCGGGAGGATCCAAAAAGTAGGTCCCTTAATGGGGGTTCCTATAAAGTACGCTTAGTAGTATAGGGCCCCAAATTAGGGGATCTACTTTCTAGATCCTCCCGGGGGTCTGGGGAATGACACGGGTGGAGAAGGGCCTGCGAGAGGAACCAGAGTAGGCCCTTATTCCGTTTTTTATTTAGTGTCTAGGTTGCCTTATAAGCTGCTTTAAATCAAAAAGGGCACCCTTTATATTCCTAGGTTACTCTGAGGTCTAGGCCTGGATTAGATGTAGCAGTCTAGCAATACCCAGAGACTCCAATATCCCTTAATTAAGGAATATACCTCAAATTACAGTAGGATCCCGAATATGATTTAAGGTGTGTTCCTTAAATAAGGGATATTGGAGTCTCTGGGTAGGTGCGAATAGGATGTAGGGTGTTTTGAAGCCAGGCTTCACGCGGCGTAGGTTGCAGATGGTGTTGTCCTGTTCGCAACCTCCCCCTTGATGCCAGCCCCTCACCTGCACGCCCTAGAGCTTGTCCAAGAAGCCATAAAGCCCTTTCAGCCTGTGTAAGAAGCTCACGAAATCTAGATACACATAGCCGCTGGGCCACTGAGTCCGGAACCCTAAATTCCATAATTATTCCGAAACCCGGCTTCCCTAAACCGCGAAACCCTCACCCCTTAAATCCCTAACCCCCCCTAAACCCTGAAACCTAAAGCCCCCAATGCTACGGAAAAGGGCCCGCAACAAAATAAAAACACCCTTTGTCTCCAAGGACCCTCATAGTTAGGGCCCTAGACCCCTGAAGGACCCCATAATAGGGTTTAGGGTTTAGGGTTTAGGGTTTAGGGTTTAGGGTTTAGGGAGGTCCCTGGAGGCATAGGGTCACTGAGCCCTGAGGACTTGGTGCAAGCGCTGCCCGAGGATCAAGCGCCTTGCGAGGTTTCTCCCACGTCCGTGAGGTGCTCTTTTAGGGTTTAGGGTTTAGGGTTTAGGGTTTAGGGTTTAGGGTAGGTCTTATTGGTTTTTGGGGTTTATAGTTGAAGCCAGAAAGGGTTTGATGGTTTGGGGTTTAGAGTTTAGGGGTTTAGTGCTTAGGGTTCAGGGTTTCAGGGTTTCAGGTTTAGGGCTCTTTGATGGTTTGGGGTTTATAGTAGAAGCCAGAAAGTAGGAACATGGCTTTACGAGGATTAGAGCTGGGATCCCTTGTACTGTTCCTGAGAGGTTTCGTGAGGTGCTCTTTGACTTACCTTTGGTTAGTAGGGAATGGAAGAATGGTAGTAGTAGGATAGTGATCATTGTACCCCATTCCTCCATTCCCTACTAACCAAAGCTAAGTTGATGGTTTGGGGTTTAGAACCTTAGGGGTTTAGAGTTGAGGGTTCAGGGTTTCAGGTTTAGGGTTAGGGTTTAGGGCTTAGGGTTTAGAGTTTATAAGGTGCAGAGTCGAGGGTTCAGGGTTTCAGGGTTTGGGGTTTAAGGTTCAGTGGCTCCTTACAAGGAGCCTCATAACGGATCTAGGTTTCAGGGTTTAGGGTTAAAGGTTCCGTGGTTCCTTGAAAGGAGCCTTGTAACGGATCTAGAAGGGGTTTAGGATTCTAGGATGCTATCAGAGTTTAAGGGCTTGAAGCGTTATAAGGTCCCACCCAGAGACTGTAAAGCCCCTGGGTTAAGGAACATCTCTTCATTGATTCATGATGCTTTACAGTACAAATCCTACAACCAAAACTCTGAGCCCCAATTCGGGTAGTTGTCAAAACCATGGTCCCTTTTTGGGTACCCTAAATATTAGGCGCCGTATTATATCAGGGACACCCCAAAGAAGGGACCATAAGTCTGACAACCACTCATATGAGTCATAGTTCAAGCGAATTCGGAGTGCTCGGGTAGCTAACTTAGGGACTCAGGTGGCTTAGTCAATGGGTTTAGGGTTTAGGGGCGTAGGGTTTAGGGTTATATTTAAAAAGTACTGTAGGATTCGGCTTGGCATGGCCCCGATTAAGATAGTCAAATAGTTATCACTTCAAACCTGACCCACTTGCCAAGTGCCCGGATCCTTCGCGTACAAAATGTTGAAGCCCTTGCAAAAGCTGATGCAACTCTACAAAGCCGATCATGAAGCCTCATCCCTCAACTCTAAACTCATGTACTCCTCCAAACCTTATGAGGTTTCCAACCCTCGAAGGTGGTGTGGGATCAAGCTGCCGCTGTCTGCACCATCCTCCCTGGTCGCATGCTGGCAAAACACTCAGAGCAGCGACCATTCAAGACTCCAACGCCGTTCAAAACCGTCTAAAACCCCGCAAGCATTGGCGTGTTGGAGTTTAGTTTAGGGTTTCCTAAACCCTAAACCAATAACTTAGAATTCCCAAAACCCTAAACCAAGAGGCTCCAAAGACCCTCAAAGCTCAGACAATACCCCACAATTCAGGGATCGTGATGGCTTCATTATTTAAAATGAGGCTGGCTGAAATAGTATATAGGGATGAAATCATAGAGTGATTTTCACCATGATTTGATATATATATATATATATAATATTATATATATATATATGTTCTTCAATAGTCGTGGTTTTTGCAGAGTCTGGGGACCGTCGCTGAGTCGCTGCAGGATTAGCCTAGCTACACGGAAGATGGCGGAGGTAGCTTAAGGGTTCCAGGGTGTAGGGTTTCAGGGAAGATGGCAGAAGTAGCTTTCCCACTTTCTCTTTTCAATGTCCTAGGCACTCAACCTGCCTCCGTCATTGCTGCGACTCCTTAGGTGCGGTGCTCTCGGCGGCTTTTCAGCCGTAAATGCCAGTGGGGTGGCCGCGGTGTACCTGGATGCTGGCGACTTAGATGGGCGATACATTGCTGGTTAGGAGGCTGCTGCAGCCCGCCCCTCAACTAACGAAGAAGACTCCTCTGGGAGACCTCGAACCTTAAACCCTGAACCAAGCCTGCACCAGAAATTTTTCAACCCTTATACTATAGTCTCCTTTTTTATTTTCATTCATATAAACCCAAGATAATATTAAAGACATGTTTATTATGATGGTTCTCAGGGGGGTATAGTATAAACCTCAAGTCGAGACCCTAACACAAGAAGACTAAATTCCCCCCTGCGTCTACCCGCATGATGCCACACCCTCAACCCTCAACCCAACCGCGCTCGGCATGGGGCAGTTTCTTAATACCTTTGGTGTCGAATGCTTCGGGTACAGGTCGGGGAAGGGCGTGAAGCAGCGGCTTAAATGGTTCGTCTTAGAGATATCTGCAAATCTTCATTGCGCCAAGGTCAATTACTCCGGCTTTTAGAGAGATTTCTGAGGCTTCAGTTTTTGTAAACCAGGTTTAGGGTCTCTTGGCTTCGTAAGTCATTGTGGTGTTCTAGATTCAGGGCGAGTCTAAGGGGTAGGAAAGCTAGAAGCATATTCGGAACGGGGAAGATCCTACGAAGCACTTCCTTCGGGAACCCAGGGACATACGAAGAACACTCAGGCGACAAACTTCTCTGAAGATCATCCCGAGGCTCCATGTACCTACATGGGTGGTTGTCAAATTTATGGTCCCCTTTTGGGTCCCTAATAAAGTACGGCACCGAATATGTAGGGTTCCTAAAAAGGGACCATAATGTTGACAACCATCCATATACTCTGTACTTTTCGGCTTTACGGTACTTGTATAGAATCCACCTTAAGGCCTGTACCTGAACTTGTGAGCTTCCGAAGGGGGCCCTGTCAGAGAGCTCCTTGTGCAGTTGTATGCTACCTATCGAGGCCCATTGAGGGCCACGGACCGGAGGGCGATTGAGGCTTATAGTTGAGGCTTATGAGCGACCCTAAGCCCAAAATCCTAAACCCGAGCGTGTACTCTGCAGTTTTTGTATGTGCATTGGAGCCTTTCCTACACCCTAAACTATGTCAAACTACCAACCCTGAACCGTAAGCCACAAACTACACTATATGTATATCATTGCCACCAACCCCAACCCTAAACCCTCAACATCCCTAAACCTGGGGGTTCCTTATTGTCATGATAGTACAATGGGCCCCAAAACCTTATTCTACTTCTTAAGGCCCCTACTATAGCACCTTGCTATAGATCCCTTCTAGACCCCTTCAAGGAACCCTTTAAAAGAGAGCCCTATTCTAATTATAAAGGCACCTAGGCAACTACATTATAGCATCTTGCTTTCATGTGGGTGGTTGTCAAAATTATGGTCCCTTTCTGATTCCTTATTCTAATACGGCACTTAAATATTTAGGGTACCCAAGAAGGGACCCTAATCTTGACAACCACCCAACAACCTCGCCCTAAACCCTAAACCCCAAAACTCCAAAACCCTGAACCCTTAGCCTCTAAACCCCTAAACCCTAAACCGTAAGCCTCTAACCCCCTAAACCCCAAACCCTAAGCCTCTAAACCCTAAACCCCTAAACCCTAAACCCTAAGCCTCTCGAGGTGCAGCCGGGGCCCTTGGTGCAGGGCCTGGCAGGAGAGGTCTTCAGGCCGGGACCTGCGGAGGTAACACAAAACGACCTATCAGACGTTATGGTTGCAGTATAGCTTATTATGGTATAGTGTGTGTATGTATATATATATATATATATTTATTTATTTATACATACATATATACTTTAGTATATGCAAAGGACTGTATGCATTTAAGGTTTTCTTAGGGTTGAGGAGGGATCAGGGTTCAGGGGTTTCGGGGTTGGTTTAGACCAATCAGACGTTAAAGCTAAATTTTATACTGTACTATAGACCATATACGATACTACAAGCTATGCTAAATCTGAACTGTTAACTGCACTATGTACTGTATGTTGTACAATGCAATACATGTATATGCACATGCTATATCCCACATACTATGCTAAACCACACCACCCCCCACAACACCGCCAATCACCAAGTTCCCAGATCCCCCTTATCCCCCCCCAAAAGGCATACAGTAGAAGCCCAAAAGTTGGAAACCCAACATCCTCAATCCCAAAGAGTAATGCATAAGGAATCCCAGCACTATTTGTCCTTACTCCGGTTTCCAATTTTTAGGGGCTTACTATCTTAGTAACTGAGTGGGTACACTTCCCACTTTCGGGGATAGTGCTAGTCACTATAAAACTGAAAAGTGTACGTTAACTGGGGCTTCTGAATTCGCAACTACCCAGACCCCCAGGAGGATCTAGAAAGTGGGACCCTATACTACTAAGGGTACTTTATAGGAACCCCCATTAAGGGATCTACTTTTTGGATCCTCCCGGGGGTCTGGGTAAGCTATAGTCTCATCGCAGCGGCCGGTTTCGGCTTGAAGATATCACGCCTGTCGCCATCGAGAGGTGGCGTCCTGAGCTTTTCGAGTTTGGGCTCCTTTAAAGGGATCTATAGGGGGCTGCTTAGGGGGTCTATAAGGGCTACGACAAGGGACCGAGAAGGGCAGTATAATATCGGGGGCTTCATAGTCAGAATAGAGTTTTAGGGGGCTCCTGATTCTAATTTGTAGCATGATGGGCCCCCAAGCCCTTTCGAATTTCTAAGGCCCCCACATGGGGAATCAATCTTGGGTGTAGGGTTCAGGGTGTAAGGTTTCGGGTGTAGCTGTGCTTCTGTACTTATTTATGTTTTCGTTTAGGAGTTAACGACCGGTAGCACAAAAACTCGACCTCATCCATGCTTTACTTGCAGACTCCTTGCAATATGTAGGATAGGGTTCAGGTGTTTTACGGGTTTTAACAGGGGCTTGTTGTTGAGGGTGTAACTGCCAGAGTTTTGGGTACACTTTAGTTTTTGAGGTTTAGGTTTGGGACATAGACTCTGGGATCATCATGTGGGAGTTTCCGACATTAGGGGACCCTAATACAGTACACTAAATAATAGGATCCTTATGATAAGGACCCCAAAATAAGGTACCCCTAACTTTCGGAAACTCTACACCCTTATAGCACCCTTTAAGGGAACCCTTATAGTACCCTTATAGTAACCCTCTGAAGGAACCCCAAAATAAGGTACCTCTAGTTTTCGGAAAGTCCCATGTTGCAGGACTCAGGATTCCAAAAGCATCCATGGTTTCACCCGGAAGCCTCATCTCATAGGATCCTTAAGGGGGGGTGGTTCAAGGGGGGAGGGTACTAGGGAGCTTTGGGGAACCTTAGGGAAGCTTAGGGAGTATTGGGGAATAATGGGGATTACTAGGTTACCTACCCCCCTTGGACCACCCCCCCTTAAGGACATCCTAATCATCCGGAAGCCCCACGCAGAAGCCCGATAGGTTTTGGGGTCCTTGTAATATGGATCCTACTTTTTATGGTGCTATATTAGGCTCCCCTATTTTCGGAAACTCCCACTTAGGATTTATAGTGAACCCCAGAAAGTTGGAACATGGGTTTAGGAGGATTAGTGCGAGAATCCCTTATACTGTAATACTTTACCCCACGGGCATGTGGATACCAATGATGGCTTCTACTATAGAGAGTAATGTTCAAGTTCCATAAATCATTGCAAACTCTGTTCTCATGATCTTCGCGCTGTGGGCTCTCCAACGCCTAATATCTGAACTCAAAGCCCGAAACTCACGGGGTTTGGCTTATTCGGGTTTCTAAGCCTTGTAAGATACAGCTTAGAAGCTGCCCCCACCCTGTAATGGTGGTATAATAGGAATATAATAGGGCCCTAATAGAATCCTATGCAATCCTTATGGTCACTATTACAGGGTGGGGGCCCCTTCTAAGATACAGCTATGTGTGCCTCCTCCGAGGTGGGCTGGACCATGTACGCGTGAGAAAGTCCGTCACACATTCAGACCAATCCTGCACCCTAAAGACAAGACCTTCTGCAGAAAAGGCCCCACTGCACTTAAACCAAAAAAAAGATAAGAGGTCTGAGCAGGGATTCGTACAGTTGACGGCTTGTGTCCCTTTATGATCCTTTTTTCCGTATTGTAGAATAC
The DNA here is from genome assembly GCA_905221615.1 of Symbiodinium sp. CCMP2592. NCBI lineage: Eukaryota > Dinophyceae > Suessiales > Symbiodiniaceae > Symbiodinium > Symbiodinium sp. CCMP2592. The sequence goes on along the minus strand of CAJNDT010001890.1, from coordinate 638,946 downwards.
ATCTCCCTGAAATTTTATTGTAGTTATGCCCCCTCCCCCATAATTGCCTATCCCTTTCTTCTGATCCTTGTTTCCATACGTAGAATACAATATCCGAGAACCCATGATAGCACACATTCACTTTTCTGGGGAGCGAAGCAGGGGGCGAGGGGATTTGGGGGGGTGAGGAGAGAAGACAGTGAGGGTGGCTTGGTTTGCAGCGAGTCTCATAGGTAGCGCTGTGTGTCCTGTGTGATACCTTGTTCCTGTGCGAAGAGGTCATCGAAGACTGCCATCATGGGATGCTGGGACATGGAGCAGAAGGTGCCGCCAGCAACACGACGACCCTCGCGTTCATGCCATAGCAGGTGCAGTACCTAGGTGCCAATCTCGAACCCTGCCATGCGAGACCCGAAAGCCCCCTAAATCCTACACCTGCCGTGAGGGCTACTGCCCCCGGATCCCCAAGTTTGGAAGTGCCGGCCCCAGTTCCTAGAGAGCGGTGTTAGGGTTGAGGGTTGCGCAGTGCAGGGAAGAGGAGTGCAGCCCACCCACACGGCCCCTTTTGACCTGTCGCTACCAAGATTGCAAATATTGCAGTGGCATGGACGATGGCAATGGCTGGAAACGTGGCGGCAAGGCCCAAGCCATACATGTGGATGGGTGTTCTGAGGCTAGAGCCCTTTCTATAAATCCAAGTCTAAACCCGTGAACCCTGAACGCGTAAACCAATCGAAGCCCCGCACCCGAAGCCTTAAACAGGGCGGCGGCTGGAACGGAGGTGGAGGCGGCTGGAACGGAGGTGGAAATGGATGGAGACATGGCCTTGTTTGGACGTGATGGTTGTGGTTCTTCAGTACAGGGTTTTTGGTGTTGGTGTCTGGGGAGTTGGCCGGCATATGTGTATATACTATATATGTATACATGCACATGAACAGAAACCTACATGCACACATACATGCACACATACATGCACACATACATGCACACATACATGCACACATACATACATACATACATACATACATACATGCATGCATACATACATACATTCGTGCTTACATGCATACATACATACGTACATACGTACGTACATGCATACACACATTATATCTCTATTCTATTAATCTACCTATCTATCTCCATACAAACTTTTTTTACATCTACATATGTTAACTATAAAAATGTGGGCTTATATGTATGTACAACGTCAGTGTTCGTGTGTACATATATAGAATAAAACTACACGTGTACACATATGTGCAGACATGTTTGCATATGTGTATATATATATATATATACATTACACATACAATTACTTATGTACATGCACATACACATACATACATATTCTTACTTTCTCAAACATAACAATCCTGAGCTAAAGCTGTTGCTACCGTTCTTGTCGTGTTACTGCTTTTGCTTTTATTGACCGTATGCTGGTGAAGATATGGTTGCTTGACATGTTTATTACTGTTTTGAGTGCCTTGATCATTGTCATTATTGCACTAGCCTTACATTGTTGCAATTATGCACAATGCTACTGTTCTTAAGATGTGATTATATCATCGTTTTCTGCTTCTTCACTGGCATCAGCATCAGTAGCATTCAAGATACTGTCAACATTTACAAGGCTGCTACTCGTAAGGTGTTATTAGTATCATCATCATCATCATCATCATCACCATCATCAGTAGTAATCAAAGAGTTGTCTTAAGGGAGTCTGATCCTCCTGCGCGCGTGGCACATGGGATGTTGGGGAGGAGCCCTCGACCCTAACTGTCTGGCAACAAGCAGGTGAGTGTCCGTAAACCCTACATGAACCCTAAACCCACTCCTCAAAAAAAGCCCAATCCCTAAACCCCAACTATCTGCAGGACCATTATGTAGAACTCCTGATGAACTGCATGATTCAGGGTTTACACCACAAGAACTCTGCAAAGGTAGGATCCTCAATCCATAGTTGGACCTTTCAACCATGGTCACCCCCCAAAAAAAACAAAAAAAACACAAAATAAACAGCACCACCAAGAACCTCCGAAGAAAAGCAGCATGAGATCTTCTAGAGCCTTGCACGGTTTAAGGTTTAGGGATTAAGATTTCAGAGCTTGGGTTTCTAGGTTTAGAGTGCAGGGGTTTCAGGAGAGAGTTCGGGGGGATTAGATCTTATTGTCTGTAGGGGTTAATAGTGTAAGCTTGTGGCTTCCTATGAACGCCCCTATACCACCGTTGCAAAAGCCCTTTAGAAGCCACCTGAACCCGAGACCCCATGCCCATTAACACCTAATCAGTAGACCTTCCGATTCCCCATCACCCTAAACCCTGAAACCTAAGCTCTAAACCCTGAACTCGCCAGGAAGGGAGGTGGCAACGGCAACAGCTGGGGGGCTGGTAACTGAGAGCTCAGTTCTCGGAATACGATCATTGCTCCTGCGCTTATGATTGTGATTATTACGATGACGATGATATTGATACCGTGATTGTCGCTATTCGTATTAATATTGTTATGATCATTCTTCTGCCGCTTCTGGCTGGTCTTGCCATTGATGTTGCTAGGTCTAGTTCTGGTGCTGCGCATACAGCTAGGCACTGCTATCAGTTTTAGAAGCGTCACAGCGCTGCAACAGCCGACACCCCAAACCCTAAACGCGAAACCCGACCCACTGCTTTTAGCCTCTTCGGACCTTCGGGCTTGGAGAAAAGGAGCTCAAAAAAAAGCCCGACCGACAGAAGAGTTCAAGGTCCACAACCACACGCTCAAGTGGAGCCAGGCCTGGCTATTGACAGCGTGTCGCTCATCTGGGTTCTTGTCAACTTAAGTCACCATAATAGGGATCTATAACAAATACGATGGTTTATTTATTTTGGTAACTTAGTTTACATCCCTTAACAAGAACCCAGTCATTCCTCTGAGCATGTTTCAGCTCTGTCTTTGCTGCGGCAGGGCAAAGGCAAAGGAAAGGGGTGGAAGTCTCCACCTCAGATTTTGGCGACCTGATAGGAGGTTCAAGGGGCAAGGGGGGGAGGGTACAGGGGATCCTTAGGGAACCCTAAGGCAACCTTAGGGAGCATTAGAGAGAACATCCATTATGAAATACAAGCTTATACTTGTTTCTCCTTGGTTAGTTTGAAAGCCCAGACTCACGACCACCAGCTGTTGCAAAGAACTCGTGAAGCTGCGATCGGATGATAGGGGTCGGGATGTGTAATATGGGAGTTTCCGAAAATAGGGGTACCTTATTTAGGGGTCCTTATAATAAGGATAATACTATTTGGGGTACTATATTAGGGTCCCCTGTTTTCGGAAACTTCCATATGAGAAAGTCCTTGTACTTGGAGGCCCAGGGGACCCAGTAAGTAGGTTATACGTAGGGTTATATTTGGGGTAACTCCATTTAGGGTAAGAAGAACCCTACTTATAACCTATTTACTAAGTCCCCTGGGCCTCTAAGTACAAGTATACTACGGTTGATGATATCCTGCACTACCCAAAATTCGAATTTTGGGTAATGCAGCATTTATATCATCTGGGTCCCAGCGTGGCTTCCCACTTGTTTAGTAGTGGTACCTGATTGCTGGAGTCGGGGCCGGTGAAACGCGGTCCTGCACCCCCCGAAACTGCAGGAGCCTTTCCTGTGAGAGCTTTGTCCATCAGCCGCATCATGGGGTTCGCATACATACTGGTTTAGGGTTTAGGGGCATACATACTGTGACTTTGACTTCGTTTCCTGCAAACACCCTACCCTAAACCCTCAACCGTGAACCCTTAACCCTAAACCCTGAACCCTTAACGGTGAAGGTTTTTAGGGATCCTAGACCTCAAAGCGGCCGAATGCCATATCCCTACCTTGTCGGGCTTCATTACAAGGGGGTTTATATGGGATATCCCTATCCTAATTGTTGCTTATGTGCTTTTCTTGGGCCCTAAATGACAGGCTTATGTAAGCAGAGCAAACACGAATGCAGGGTCATTGAGAAAGCATAGAACGTCCGCAAAACTTGACAGTGCCATCATGGAATCCTGACTAAAGCCTGAAAAAACCCCGGTCTAGGACCGCTTTAAAAGCCCAGGAAGCCATCGGCACCCGCAACCCGCAGGCCCTAAAGCCTAAACCCCCAAGCCCTCAACCCCCCAAACCCTTCAAGCCCTAAACCCCTAGCACCCTGAACCCTAAGCCCAAAACCCCGAAACCCTTAAAGCCCTAAACCCCTAACGTCCTAAGCCCTAAACCCTAAACCCCCTAAACCCTTCAAGCCCTAAACCCCTAAACCCCTCAAACCCAAAACCGTAAACCCCAACGCCCTTAAAGCCCTAAACCTCCCCCAAACCCTAAACCCTACACCCGATTGAGTGCTCAGGAAACCATTGGATCCCCGTCGCACGATCTGGGTCGGGAACCTGCCAGTCGGCAGCACCTTCCAGGCTCCCATCGGGGTTTTTGGATTTTTTTGCATAGTAAGGATTAGGAATTTAGGGTTTAGGACTTTTTTTGGATGGTAAGGTTTAGGATTTTAGGGTTTAGGATTCATGGTTAAGGATTTTTTTGATATTGAGGATTAGGAATTTAGGGTTTAGGCTTCAGGGTTTAGGAATTTAGGGTGTAGGGTTTAGGAGTTGAGGCTGTCGGGTTTCTAAGAGGGTCTGGTAGCACCTTTCAGGGCCCGATCTAATTAGAGTGGAGTTCCGTTGAGGGTTGCCTTATGGGTTACGCCAACGGTTCTATGAGGGTTTAGTGTCGGGGCCTCGATTTTTTCGGCGGTCTTGCTTAGGATGTTTCCTTTTGTTGTGTTATACTACTATACCAAAGTGTCATTCAACACATTGCTTTTGTTTGGGTGCAAGCGGCTCATAGTCGCAGGGCTTGAGATTTCGGGTCCGAGCGGTAGTGTAGTTCTAGGGCCCTGTAGTGTTCAGCATTTAGGGTTTCAGTATAGTTTCAGGACTTTTGGGTTTAAGGGTTTAGCGCGGCTTGACAGTGTCTTAGGGCTTGGTACGATTTCCGGATTTTGTGCTGCCGGTTCACAGATCCCACCTCCCATGTGATCTGCCGAACCTTTGCCGCAAATCGCTCGACTTCACAAAACCCTCGACCGCAAGACCTTCAACCCGAGACGCCCCCAACCCTTAAACCCTATACGCTGAACCTTGAAGTGCGAAGCTCTCTATCCAGAAGTTCAGAAGATTTGAACCCCGAATAGAACTTTCGTAGCATCCCAGTGGAAGCATGATGATACCCTTTTGAAGTTCAAAGCCCGTTGTAGAACCCCGAAAGCCAGAAAATGGTAGCATCCGACGGAGGCCCTCGCAGGACCCTACCTTAAAGACGAAATGAACCCTAAAAAAGTTTAAGGTCATACCACAAGGGTCCAAGGCCCTTACTTTTCAGGATCTTTCAAAGACTTTCGGCCCTTCCAGAAAGACGGGCCCAAACTCGCCCTGAATCCTGAACCCCAAACCGTATAGCCTTAATCCCCTAAACACCAAAACCCTTAAATCCCAATACCCCCATAACGAACCCCAAGCCCCCAAAGCCTCTCCGCACCAAATATTCCCATTATGAGCCCGCTCAAAAACCCTAAACCTGAAGCCCTACTATAAACCCTTCTTTCCCAAGCTACCCCCATAATAAACCCACCCCCTTCCCGCCGAGCTACCCTAAACCCTATAAGCCCTACAAGCCCTAATACCCTAAACCCTACACCCTGTAAGCCCTAGAAACCCTAAACCCTACACCCTGAAACCTTATTATAGGTCCTTTATGGGATGCCTCATAACTGTAGCCTCCTTAGGAATTAGTTTGTATTTTTGTCCATATAAAACCCAAGAGAATATTAAACATATTTGTTTATGATGGTTCCAAGGGAGGGGGTATCGATTTTAAGAGCTGGAGAGGCCCGAAGCTTAAAGCAAGAAGAACCGCGAAGCCTGAAATGGAGAGAAGCCCTCAACCCTAAACCCCTAGACCCCCCAAAGCCTGTAAGCGCTAAATACACTCTATACCCTAAGCCCTAAACCCCCTAAACCCTAACCCCTAAACCCTAAACTCTATAAACCCTAAACCCTATACCCTAAACCCTCAACCTTAAACCCCCTAAACCCTATACCCTAAACCCAAAGCCCTCTAAACCCTAACCCCTAAACCCTGTAAACCCTAAACCCTGTAAACCCCCTAAACCTTGTAAACCCTACTTAGAGGCCCAGGGGACTTAGTAAGTAGGTTATAAGTAGGGTTATAAGTACCCTAAATGGAGTTACCCCATTTATAACCCTACTTATAACCTACTTACTAAGTCCCCTGGGCCTTCAAGTAATTAGGGCCTACAGTCGGGCCTAAACCTTAAACCCTAAAACCCTAAAACCCTAAAACCCTAAACCCTAAAACCCTAAAACCCTAAACCCTAAAACCCTAAAACCCTAAAACCCTAAAACCCTGAACCACAAAAAGTAACTTATAACCCTCTAAAACCGTCGAGTCCAGGAGCTCAAGGCGCACGCAGAGGCGCACGGCGCGGCGCCTCTCTGGGCCCCTCGGCTCCCCAAAGACTCCTTTAAAGGATCTATAAGGTTCCTTTAAAGGGGATCTATAAGGGCTCCTTTAAAGGGGATCTTTAGGTCTCCTTTAAAGGGGATCTATAAGGGCTCCTTTAAAGGGGATCTATAAGGTTCCTTCAAGGGGATCTATAAGGGCTCCTTTAAAGGGGATCTATAAGGGCTCCTTTACAAAGGATCTATAAGGGCTCCTTTAAGGGATCTTTAGGGTTCCTTTAAGGGTTCCTGTAAGGGATCTATAAGGGCTCCTTTAAGGGATCTTTAGGGTTACTTTAAAAAGGCTGTTAAGGGCTCCTTTAAGGGATTTATAAGGATCTATGAGGTTCAGGGTTTAGGGGACTATCATCTCAGCTCTTGCTTGCATCGGGGTTTAGGGTTTAGGGCTGATTTGGGATGTTTAGGGTTTAGGGTGTTGCTTGCTTTGGGTTTGGGTTTTTAGGATTGAGGGTTTGGGGAGTTTTGGCGTTTAGGGATGTTCAAGGATATTTAGGGGTCAAGGTTAAGGGGTTTAGGTTTTAGTGGGTTTAGGGTGCAGACATGTTTAAGGATGTTTAGGGTTAAGGGGCTTAGGGGTTTGAAGGGTGTAGGGGTTACGGGTTGAGGGTTTGGGGATGTTGAGAGTGCACGGTTTTGGTTTAGGCTTTAGGGGTTTAGGATGAAGATATTTAGGGGTTTAGGTTTTGTGAACGAGACGGCTTGCTTCAACGAGAAGGCTCTCGGGTTCTTAGGGGTTTCCCTTTGTGCGAGCTCTTGCTTGCTTTTTGGTGGGGTTTAGGGATGTTTAGGGTTCGAGGGCACTGTGGGGTTCTATTTTGGTTTGGGATGGTCTGATGTGGAAGGATTTTTGCGTTCAGGGGCTTCAGGGTATTATGTTCTAGATGTTTGTTGAAGCCATAGTTTGGGGATTTAGGGGTTCCCTAAAGCCTTCACCCTAAACCCTAAACCCTAACCCTCAAACCCTAAACCTTATAAACCCTAAACTCTGAACCCTAAACTCTAAACCCTAAACCCTAACCCTCAAACCCTAAACCTTATAAACCCTAAACTCTGAACCCTAAACTCTAAACCCTAAACCCTAACCCTCAAACCCTAAACCTTATAAACCCTAAACCCTGAACCCTAAACTCTAAACCCTAAACCCTCTGGGGGTCTCAGCTTTGAGGGCTTCGGCATAAAAGCGCGAACCGAGGCCGAAGCGTACCAGAACAAAGGCGCAGGCAGGGTGCATCTTGTGGTTTAGGGAAGAGGGTCTAGGGGCTTAGGGTTCCTCTAGAGGGATCCTATAAGGGCTCCTTCAGGGGCTCCTTTTGAGGATCTATAAGGATTTAGGTTTAAGGAAGACCTGTAGCCGAAAAGACCTACCTTTTCAAGGAACCATATATAGAAACCATAAGGGAACCCGAGGGCTCTAAGGACTCATGATATGTTAAGCCTTTTGGGCCCAACGACCTAGGGTTTTAGGGTCTATAGGGTTTCGAGCTTAGGGTGTAGGGTTTCGGGTTTAGGCTTCAGGGTTTAGGGTTTGGAGCTTAGGGTTTAGCATTCTAAGTTAAGTCAAAAAGGCAAACGGAGGGACCATTAATGGGGCTCCCTACCCTCTAAGGAGATATTTGATGGGTATATTTAATCGCTATATTACGGTTATACACCTCTTATTAAGGGTCCCTATTTTTTATCATCCAACCCCTAAACCGAACCCTCGAAACCCTGAGCCCTAAACCAAAGATCCTTAAATCCTACGCCACATAAGGCCGAAAGTCGTTCATCACATGCATACTACGGGGCTTTGAAGCAGACTCATAATTATATGTGCTCGTATAGGCCCTTTCCCCTTTGAACTCTGCACTATATCCCAAGACCTCATTCTATCTATTAACTGAGGCCCCAATATGTTTTTATTCGAGGGGTCTCGGAGTTTCGGGGAAGCACGGAGATCTGTCAAAGTCGGAGCCAAGCTTGCTCTAAAGCCCTGAACCTTAAACCTTTGTTTTCTAAAACCCCTTAACCCGAAACCCCTGTGTTTGAACCCCTGAACCCGGAACCCCTTCTTTAAACCCCTAAACCCGAAACCCCTTCATCTAAACCCTTGAGCCCAAAACCTCAACCCCTTAAACCCGAAACCCCAACCCCCTAAACCCTCAACGCCTAGACATCAAGGAATACACTTGACATCTCAGTAGCTGAGGAGGTATCCTTTAACGTTTCGGGGTTCACATAACCCTACCACAAAACAAAAGGTTTACTTTTTTGGGGCTGGGGTACTCAGCCCTTTCGTCCCTAAACCCTAAACCCATACAGGAACCCTTAAAGGATCCCCTATAGGAGCCCTACAGATCCCTTTAAAGGAACCCAACAGACCCCTTCAAAGGAACCCTACAGATCCCTATAAAGGAACCCGTAATGGATCGCTTGAAAGAATCAAGGGCGTATACCTAGACCCCCCCAAAGTAGGTAGAATAATGGCCCAAAACCTATAAAAGGCTATTATTCTACATACTTTGGGGTCCAGGTACCTGACATAGATGCCAAGCCGCGCTTCAGGTACGGGCGCCATCGGCTTTACGACTTCGGAAGAGGCCGTAAACCCTACCTATAGTCTCCATTGTAGTTACTTTTTGTGGTTTAGGTTTAGGGTTTACGGTTTAGGCCCGACTGTAGGCCCTAATTACTTGAAGGCCCAGGGGACTTAGTAAGTAGGTTATAAGTAGGGTCATAATTGGGGTATCTCCATTTAGGGTACTTATAACCCTACTTATAACCTACTTACTAAGCCCCCTGGGCCTCTAAGTACATTAGCACACCGACACCTACTTTGTTGCAGGGTCCTTATAAATTCTGTATTTGGGTTTACAATATGAACCTGCAGAAAGGTTACGGTAAACGCCACAACCCATCCCCTTGAACCCTAAACCCTAGTTCCTGCCGGCTTGATTGGTCACCTTGCTCTGCCGAAAGCTGCCGAAAGAAGCACCTGTTTTCTTCGCGGGCCGCACCAATCGAGATGTGCAGAAAATTCCAAGCCCCTAAGCCCGGAAACACCAAACCCCTAAATCCTGAACCCCAAACCCCTAAACCTTAAAACCCGAAGCCCTTATTGCGGGATTCGTTGAGAGGCTCCGTGGCTCTATGAGAAAATTTAGGTTTGGGGTCTGCCGCGCACCGATAACTGCACCAAACCTACCCAATAAACCCTAAACCGTATCTAGCATGCCCAGTAGGACCCTTATTCCCTTTTTGTAGTCCTACGTTCCCTATAAAGTTACCCAATACTGAAAAGGGAGCCTTTTTTATTCCTAGGTTACTGGCCATCCTAGCCTTAATTACGGGAGCCTACTATAAGTTAAGGTATTATATTCCTTAAGGTTCAAGAATCTTGGAGTCTCTGGGCCCTAAACTCTCGTGTTGGGAGTCCAGGTAGGGCTTCAGGTTTTGGGGAGCATAGGGGTTGGGTGTTTGGGGTCAAGGGGTTTCGGTTTCGGGTTTCCATGTTCCTTAGCTTTTGGTTCCCTTGGTCTCTCTTGGAGAACCTCAACACGAAATTCAAGAATCTCGTCGCCCAGCGCTTGCTATAGGGCTCGTGCGTCGGTCGCCGTTGCCGGTGGGCCTTGTGCGCTTGCCATTGCCTATGGGGCTCGTGCGTCTGTCAGATGCCTGCGACAGCTTCTCGGACGGAAGGAGCTGAACCCTAAACCCTAAACTCTAAACTTAAAAAAAACTCTAAACCCTAAACCCTAAACCGTCGACACCTCACGAGAAATGCTGTCTGTGGCTTCAAAATCGAAGCAGGCCTTCGTGCAGAGGACGAGGGGGTTCCGGATGCCTTCCCAGGCTTTGGGGGCTGGGTCCAAGGAATATACCTTCGGATGCCCAGTAGGAACCCTCATTCCCTTGTTGTAGTCCTAGGTTCCTTATAAAGGTACCTAATACCAAAAAAGGGAGCCCTTTTTATTCATAGGTTACTGGGCATCCTAGTACCTTGACACCTGTTGGGGATCCTACTATAGTTTGAGGTATTTTCCTCTATAAGGTATACTGGAGTCTCTGGGCACCAATGTACCTCCCCAAGGGCTCCTCTGCGTTGGGTATGTAAAAATCTACCCCAGCACCCTAGTCCACCGCTTAAGGCCAATACAGAACACCCTACTCCGATGCTTAAGGCCCCATATATAGATCCCTTAGAGTACCCCGTCTAGACCCCTTCAAAGGGCCCCCTATATATAGATCCCTTTAAAGGAGTATTAAGGAGGTTGACCCAAGGGCTCCTTGCTAGAAGTATGTAAACAGACACCTCAACAACTTATGCGAGTGATATAAGGCTGATGAGCCCTAAACCCTAAACCCTGAACCCTAAACCCTAAACCTTATAAACCCTAAACCCTAAACCGTATATGTAACCCAAGTAGGCTCCCTGATAGGCAGAGACCCTTGTGGTTTTTTGAAGAAAGCCGGGCTGCTGGTTAGGGATCTTTGTTTCAGGGTTTAGGTTTTAGGGTTATTTTTGGGGATTAGGGTTTGGGGGTTACTTGGGGTAGGCTTTAGGCTAGGGGTTGGGGTAGGTTGTTGGCGAGGATTTGAAAGATGCACCTTAGGGTTTAGGGTTGGCGCAGGGATGCATATGATAATCGTGCAACACCCCAAGCCCTAAACTACAAACACCTAAACCCGTAAAAACTTAAATCCTCGACCCGAAACCCTGAAACCCTAACTCCTAAATCCATAAACCCCTAGACCCTAAACCCTAATCCAAAGATCCTAAATCCATATTCTAAACTTCGAAACCTCAAACCCCAATCTTGGCCACAATGGGCGGGGAGTCCGTAGACAGCACGTGTCCAGGGCTTGGGTAACCTGACTTGAAACAAGGGATCCTCTTTTAGAACCTTGTGCATTTAGGACTCTGATAATTACCCTAGATCGTTAAACCCTTAAGCCTAAACCTTCAACCGCCTCAAACTAGAAACCCTGTTAGAAACCCTTATAAGACCCCTTATAGAAACCCTAAACCAAAAACCCCTAAGCCTGAACCGCCCTTTAAGGAGCCCCGAGAAAGGGACCCCTTATAGAAACCCTATCAGAAACCCTGCATAGAGCCCTTTAAGGAGTACCTAGAAAGGGACTATCAGCTACCCTACATAGAGCCCTTTAAGGAGCCCTAGAGATCCAGAAAGGAGCGCCGCAGATCCTGTTTAAAGGAACCCTAGCATAGATCCCTTTAGCGAGGCCCTAAAAAGGGATCCTGTCTGCCCCACATGGGTGGTTGTCAAAATTATGGCCCCCTTTGGGGTACCCTAAAGATTAGGTGCCGTATTATATTAAGGACCCAAAATTCAAAAAGGTACCAAATTTTGACAACTACCGTTATAGGATCCCTTTAAAGGGACACTAAACCTCTAATCCCTTTAAGGACCCAGAAAGGAACCAATTTTTGACAATTGCCCACATTGATTACTTCCCCTTATAGATCCCTAAACTCTAAACCCTAAATCCCTTAAAGGAACCCTACTAAATCCACATGGTTCCCAACTACCCACATGGGTCCAGGCTGAAGAGGCCCTCGCTGCCGGAGACTCGGGGTTCGGAGTGTTGGGGATTTAGGGGATTATCGGGGTATAGGGAACTCCAGAAAGTTGGAATATGGATTATTGGTAGGATCCCCATAATTTACCTTAAAGGGGTTACGAGAATGATATTCCAACTTTCTGGCTTCTACTGTAGGGGATTATCGGGGTGCAGGGCTTAGGATTATGGGGGGAAAAGGGTTTGGGATACAGGGCTTAGGATTATAGGGGTAAAGGGCTTGGGGTTTAGGGTTTAGGGGATTATAGGGGTACAGGGCTTAGGATTATGGGGGTAAAGGGTTTGGGGTTTAGGATTTAGGGTTCCGGGTTTCAGGGTTTAAGGTTCAGGGTTTAGGGGTTTATTGCGGTAGAGGATCTTAGATGGCCAGTGGGAGAACATTAATATTTTTTGGCTTCATGTATTTGGTCTGTCTTGAGCTGTTTGAACTTTTGCTGGCCCGGTTATTGAAGAAGAAAGGATTGGGGTTTAGGGGGGTCAATGATAAGTCATGCGCTGATATGTTCCTTAAGCTTATGTGAACACCAGCATAGTCGCTCACCCTACTACGTTCGTCGGCTCGGGACGCCTTGGTAGACCAAATTACCTATAGTCTCCATTGTAGTTCCTTTTTTGGGGTCACTAGGATCCTTAATATAAATTTGGTTAAACCAAAAAAGGAACTACAATGGAGACTATAGGTAGAGAGCAATTAAAGCAAGAAAGCTGAATCCTTCCAGGATTCGGTCGCTCAGAGCATTGAGAGATTCGATCTTAGGCCTGTGGGCCTCATCTTCGAGAGACTAGGTTTCATGTGTATACCTCAAAATGGGAGTTTCCGAAAATTAGGGGAACCTTAGGGTTCCTTTAAAGGGTTACTATAAGGGTTCCTTTAAAGGGATCTATAAGGGGTTTATAGGGTTCAGGGGTTTAGGGGTTTAGGGTTATGGGAGTTTCCGAAAATTAGGGGTACCTTATTGGGGGTCCTTATAATAAGGATCCTACTATTTGGGGTATTATATTAGGGTCCCCTATTTTAGGAAACTCCCAAAGTGTAAGGCTTATGACTTGGCTTGTCGGGTTCGAAGGTCTTATAGCGATGTTGCCTGGTTGCACGTTTCAGCTAATCGTGGAAGTACGGAGCGGACACCCTAAACCCTCTAAACCTTGTGACCTCGCACCTGTACCCGAAGCCCTAAAACCTAAATCCGCCAAACCCAAAACCCCGATAAAACCAAAATCCCCTAAACCCTACCCGTAGCCGAAAGGACCTACCTGTTTAAGGAACTATATACAGAAACCATAATCAGGAATCCTATAAAAAGGTAGGCCCTTTTCGGCTACAGGTACACCCCGATTCAAGCCTCCTCAAACCCCCAACCCTAAACCCTAAACCCTACCCTAAACCCTACCCTTAACCCTGAAGAACCTATATCTTTTTTTAAGACTTTATATAAGGAGATCATAATATATGGAGCCCTAAAAAGGGTAGGTTCTTGAGGGTTAAGGTAAACCCCCAAAAAACCCCACAGTGAAGCCCGCAGGTCTTGAATGGCAGCATCTTCAAGAAAGTTCAGATCGCCACCGACCCCTGGGATGCCAAGAGGAAGTGAGGAGACGCCCCAAGGGGCCCTAGAATACTCTTATCAAAGGGGAAAAGGAGGGACCCTTAATGGGGACCCCTACCCTATAATGGGCTATAGACTGGGTACATAATGGCTATATTAAGGGTATATACCTTAGGTAAAAGCCAGAAAGTTGGAATATGATTATCCTAACCCTTCTATGGTAAATTATAGGGTATCCTACCATGAAACCATGTTCCAACTTTCTGGAGTTTCCCATAGGGGTCCTTACTAAGGGTCCTTCCTTCTGCCCTTGGACCAGAGCTCCCCAACACCCAACTTTACACTTTGCTGGGTTCTTAAATTCTTAAAGCTTGGTAGGGTTTAGGGTTTAGGGTTTAGGGCAACTTGCAAGTTCGACGCTTCATTTATGCTTTATGCGGCTTGTTGGGCAATAAAACCATACACACAACCTTACGCCTTCAAGCGTAAACCATCCGTCGCTGAACGAGTATATTTAACACTTTTGTGAGGTTCACATTTTCCCTCTCTCTCGCTCTCATTCTGCTCTTTTGTTTTCTCTCTGTCGTTCACGCTCGTCGTCTCTCTTGTGTCGCTTTTGCTCACTCTCCCTCTCTTTCGCTCTCTCTCTCTCTCTCTCTCTCTCTCTCTCTCTCTCGCTTTTGCTTCCTCTGTTGGGTTTCTCGGGTTACGTTCTTGGCTTCTTTCGTTGCTTTGCAGGCTGCTGTGGAGGACGGCGACGACGCGGATGCCCACGCTTATGCGCCTTGCTTTATCCGTCTTACTCTCTCTCTCTCTCTCTCTGTCTCTCTCTGCTTCTCCCGTCCGTGTTGCTGTCTCTGCTCTCCTTTCTTGTCCTCTTGCTTGTGTGCGTGTGTCTCAAGCCGAGGCGTTCGACGAGGAGCCGTGCGGCGGCGGCTTCTCCACACCGGACTGGGCAGCGTTGGCCGTGCCCTGCTTCGAACGCTCCTGTGTTGTAGTTGTAGGTGTTTCGGCTCTTTCTGCCTTATGTTGTCTCCTTTTCGCTCGCTCTCTCTCTCTCTCTCTCTCTGGCTTCTCTCCTTTTCTTCTACATCTCTCTCTCTTGTCGCTCTCTTTGTCTCTCTTGTCTCGTCTTTGCTATCTCGTTGCTAACGTCGGGCTGTGTTTTTGGCTGCTTCCCTTGCTTTGCAGGTTGCTGTTGGCAGCTTCGATGACGGGGAGACGGAGGCCTTTGCGCTTCGCCTTCTCCGTCTTGCACCTTTTCTCTCCTACTCCCCCCCTCCCTGTTGCTGCCTCTGCTCTCTTCTCTTTTGCTCGTCCCTCTGTGTAACTGGAGCCGAGGAGCTCGACGACTCCCCCATTCCCGCCGCGTCCGTGGTGACTGGGATTGCTTTCTTGACTTGATCCTGATGAGAAACTTGGTCAGTCGAGCACTGACGTGCCCGCGTTTTGGCTAGACTAGATGCATGTTGCTGCATGTTGGGGTTGGCTGCACTCGGTTGTTATCGGGGTTGATGCGCTCGAGGTCGTGATCCCTGCGGACATGCAGCCGAAGCAGGAGGAGGAGGATTCGGTCTAGCTGTGCTTGTTGTCTTGGTATTGTTTCTTGTCTGGTTGCGCACTTCTGGCGTCATCTTGCCTTGGCGGGTCGCGGTTTCGCCGCTTCTAGGACTCGCCTCGCAAGAAACTGCCGCTGGCTTAGCTTGCGCTTTGGGGCTTCTAGCTTCTTGTTCACCGCATTTGCTGCAGGCGATACAGCAAGGACTTCCTCCCCTGCTACCTCTGCCGTAGATGTACGCGCACTTGGTCGCAAGGCTCGTCTTTGGTTTGCGGAGCGTTCGTGCTTTGTTGTGTTACCCTCTAGGCCTGGGGCCGCGCAGTGACCGCTGCGACCATCCGGTCGTTCGCGATGGGAGGACATTGGCCCAGCAGTGCATGTTGCGGCACTTGTATAGGCCGCAAATTCAAGCCGCTAAGGCAAAGGCCAAGGCGAAGGCCAAGGCAAATGCCAAGGCAAAGGCGAAGCCTCAGGCAAAGCCTCAGGCGAAGCCAGCCGCAGAGGGGTGAGCCTTTTCAAACCTCGTCTGCGAACATCTCTCACCTCACCCCACTTGATATCACTCATCCACCGTCATCAACCTGTCTGTTTATGCGCCGAGCCATCACTCTATCTGCCGTTCTATGCTCACTCCTATTTCGCAGGGTCAAACTTGCCCGGCAATTGCATGTGCACGCCTTTTTTTTTTGAAACTTAAACTTGGGGTCCCCGATTAGGTTTTGGTTTTGGCCATGCTCGGTGTTCGCTTTCGGCTAAATCATTCGAGGAATAGATGGTTTGCGCGAGTCGCCATAGAGTATCGGGGTGATTGTAGAATCGGGGACCCGGGGGTAGTAAGGTCGGGGGTCTGTCCGAACCGAGGTTCGCCTCCAGATGCTGAGGACAACCCCCCGACCAGAGCGCCCCTTGTACATATCGGGGACGGTAATGTTGTTAGCTTTGTAGGTAACGCTTAAGGGGTTATGAATGTGTTCATTGCACACCCTTGGTGTAGGTCAATATTGATTGGATCGCGTAGCGCATCTATCTTGGTGTCGGTTGGTTTGTTTCGTCCCCGTTTCACGGGCCAGGGCCAGGGCCTCTGGCAGCCAGGCCCCTGTGACCCCTCCCAAGGCCGATGCCAACCCAAGGTGATTCGGCCCAAGTATCCCAAGGGGCAGAACCCCAAACACCCTCCGGCCTCTGTCAATCCCAAACGTGTTGCAGCGTCTGGTGCGAGAGCAAAGGCTTTGCCGGTGGTGGCGTCCTCTTCCGAAGATGAGGCTGGGGCGGCTGGTGCCAATCAGGCCAATGACCCGCCAGAGCCACCACCAAAGGCCAATGCTGGGCCGAAGATGGCGCCACCACCACCAAAGGCCATTTCGAGGGTTCGACCACCGGCCGATGAGCCGGTCCTGAGGTTCGACCACCGGCCCATACTACACCAGGTCTACCACGGGGGCCTGCACAGCCCTTCACGCCTTTCCCGGAAAGGCTTGCAAGGAGTCAAGCCATGGGCCTTTCTCCTGCGCCAGCAGTACCTTTCCCCCAGGCTATGCGGCCCATGTCCATGCCGACAGATCCATTTGGCATTGGCCCCATTTTCCCTTCTGGGATGATGCCGCGGCCAGTGGAATCCCAGACTGCGACTATGACTATGACAGCTTCTTCGAATACTGGTCCGGCCGATCCTGCTACATCTCACCATGGCTCTTGCACGGCGGCTTCTGCACGACCTTCTCCTATGGCTCCTGGTGCTGTTCCGGCCAATCGTGGCCCATCTCCTGGCGGCTGTATTCCGTCTGGTGCTGGCTGTATTCCTACTCATGCTGGTCCGGCCGATTTTGGCCCATGTCCTGGCGGCTGTATTCCTATGACTCCTGGGGCCCACGGGCCATTGCCGTTTGGCCTTCCGACAGGGCCGCCCCAACCGATTTATGTCCCACAACCATAGACCAATCTAAGGTTTTAGGGTTGTGAGTTGCGAGGAGGTTTGGTTTTGTAGGGCTTGTATTACGATCTATATCACGCTTGAGTTCACTCGGTTTCGGTGTACCGCAGACCCGGAAACTCCAGTCTACTATACTAGCGAACCTCATGTCAGCCCCACAATAGAAGCCTGAAGAATGGGGTGCTATTTTAGGGCCCCCTATTTCCGGAAACTCCCGAATAGACGCCCGAAGAATTAACAATACTACCGTTTATCGGGTTCCTTGTCTTAGCCCTAATTCTACCTATCAAGGCCCCTATACTACGTCAACCCACAGCTCTACGCCTTAAGCTCCAAAGCCTAAAGCCTAATAGGCAGGAAAGCATCCCTCCATGCTGGTCCGACGGAGAGTTGGACGTTCACCCTGCTCTGTTTCATACCACCCAGGGCTTCTGATACCACTGGAGAGACGGATTTTCAGCAGGAAAGAGTGCATTCCATCTGGTCTGTGTTTGAACAGATCGCCAAGATTGCCTTTCCAGCTAGTGCGGGGGCATATAGGACATACGCGTCTGTCTGTGCACATTTGCCCAAGCATCTAGCGCGTTTTTGAAGGTTATGAACTTCTGTTGCACCCTTCTTGCACAGTCTTGAATTTCCAACCCCTAAACCCGTAACCCTGAAACCCCAAATCCTAAGCGCTTAAACTCCAAACTTTAAACCGTCAACCTTGTTCCTCCGTGTGCTGCATGTTGAAGGCACTAACCCAGAGATACCCAGAGGCTCCATATACACTATCATGATGAAAGTAGGTCCCGAAAGACCATCCCGCTTATACGGTTTTGGGCCCTCGTTCCGTAATGGGAGTATATATGGACCCCCCTGGACTCTCACCACTCCTGCAACCCGGATCTTAGCAGCCCACCGAGCCCCTACCCTTGGATCCCCAATACCCAACCATTAAACTTTTTGGGTTCTTGTAGTTTAGTAGGAATCCGAAAGTTTAACCTTTTGCTCCTGTGGCTTATTGGGGGAATGAAAAAAATCAGGGTTTAGGTTGAGGTTAGACCTGGCGGAGCACTGTGCCCTCACCCCTACGAAGGCTACATCTTAAGATAGTAGAAGCCTGCAAATTACTACGACTCTTCTTTAGGATTGATTCCCCAATCGAATTACGGCACAAGATTGCCCCAACAACATCTACTCTGACTATTAGATCAGTGCATACGTCAGAGTGATACCCAGACCCTTAAATGTAGTACCGTTTTGGGTTACCTCAGTTTCTGATAATTTTAAAAGGATCCTAATCAAATCCTAACCATAAAAAGAGTCTTCCTGATTATAACTATAGTACAATCTACCCCAAAACCTTATCCCAACTATTAAGGCCATCCCTACGTTAGAATGAATCTACCCCAAAACCCTATTCTGACCATTAAGGCCCCTACACTAAACCCCCATAGTACTCCTTATAGTAATCCTTATAGATCCTTTTAAAAGAACTCCTATAGACCCCCTTTAACATTATAGTATAATGCGTTAGAGTGATGCAGTCCGCCTCACAGGGGCAGAGCCCTAGGATTGCGGTGGGTCGGCGCCCAGCCGCGACTGGGAGGATCAGCGGATCTCGTAATATGAGGGCCTAAATTTATTACCAATTATAATTTCCCAAGTAATAACCAATACTGTTCTGGCGGTTCCTTATTACAGTTAATTACATTATGATCTACACTTTTATAGTAGAGGTCTTTCCGTTACAACCCCACAGGGCCCAGAGCCCAAACGAAGAAGCGCTAAGCAACGATTTCTGGAGCCTAGATGACACCCTGAAGTGGCTGTATATAGCTTCAAGGCTCCACAGTCACAGCGTTGTAGGGTCAGGTCCCATAGGAAGGCAGCTGCAAGGTAGTACATCACTCGATGGGGCGCGCGTAGAACCGCCCGGTTACCTATAGTCTCCATTGTAGTCTTGGTTTAACCAAGTATATCTTGAGGATCCTAAAAGGTAACCCAAGAAAGGAACTACGATGGAGACTATAAGTACTCTGCAAACTATTTCTTGCCACGTCCGCTGATCCTTCAAGCAAGCCGGCCAACGAGCGAAGTGGCCCAGATGTTACTAATGGAAGCAGTGCAGTGCTGTCGCAGGGACATGGGAAGTGACATCGACGAATCCACTGAGGCCCACACGGCACGGTGTTGCAGACATGTGGTCGTGAGACGTCCGTGTATACAGACTATTGGCATAGCACAGCCGTTACAGTAGAATGCGACAGTAAGGGTAACAAAAAACCGCGACAAACGTTTGCGTGAGCAGGATAGCGGATAGCCACCGATAGCCACAATCATTAAGGCATAGACGCAATCACAATGACAACGGAAACCCCTAATTACGCGTAACTCAACATGAGAGGGCGGGTTTGTGCCAGGATTTCGGTGAGTAGTAGGCAGGAAAGCAAAGGTCATTGTGGAACTCTTCTGTTGCAGCATAAAGCAGTGGCTTGCTTGCTTGCTTACGTGCTTGCTGGTTTGCTTGTTTGTTTGCTCGTTTGTGTGTGTGTGTGTGTGTGTTTTGTCTCTCGCCTCTGTTGCGTGCGTGTGTGCGAATGGGTGGCTGCTTGTGCGTTTGTTGTTGTAGGCAGACAAGCTTTCCTGCTGATGGCCTGTAGGTATGACACCATGCAGCACAGTGTGGTAGAACAGAACGTGCAGCGGCAATGTAGCGCAGACCAGCATAGGTCAGACAGAAAAAGTAGGTCAATACTGCACACTGCGGTGCACACAGAAGCATCGACAACAGCGGACGATGCAAGTTCATAGCAGGCGGTTCTCGACAAAGACCGAAGGACATAGATATTTCTTTGTGATGGAGACTACTCAATAATAGGCAAGAGCAAGCGTAAGCTTCTAACCAAGAGCACACGCCAAATGACACAAAGCCATCCACTAAACAAGGGTATAGCAATACATCCAGGGTGTGGCTATTATACACCCTGCATGATCGTAGTGACACTCAGCGTTCTAAGCAAAGGACTCTGTGAGAGCGTGTGAATCTTCAATCTTTATCGACGACAACAGCAAGCAGCAGACAATGGCATATGACACCGGCTTGCAATAGATAGAAGCATGTAAGAAGAATGGAGGACATTGTCGTTAGCTATGTACCAAAGGTGAAATAGACGGGCGAATGTGAGTCACGGCAGAGGCCTTGAAGCACAGCTAGTTGCAGGATGTCGGGCAGAGTGCAACAGGTAGTAGGCACGGAAAACTGCATAGATACCAAGAAGTCAAAGAATGCGCGACAGAAGGGCGACCGATAGACTCTTAGAGGCAACGATTCGGAGCAGCAAGTCCACTGATAACAGAATCATGCGACATGAACAGGAATTGGAGCCAAGTTGTTCTGTCCCTTCCCGGTTCAGTCTGCGAGAGATTCCACAAGTCACACGGATGTGACAAAGCAGCTTTATTCATGCAGCTGCGAACTTTCATATTCATAAATAACCATAAGAAGGAGTACTCAAAGCATGCAGGGCTATCCTAAACCCTAAACCCTATGTTGATAGTGTACAGTATCCGGATTAGAAAGGATTTGGTCCCAGGTAATGGTGCGGAATAGTATTCTTTGCTTATGATAGGTATCCTATAAGACTCTATAAGAGTTCCCGAAACCCTACCCTTCGTAGTCGTAGTCCAACATGACCACGGGCGGGTCTGAAAGCATGGGACTGCTTGCACCAGTTGGTTTAGGGTTTTAGGGGTTCCTTTAAAGGGATCCTATAAGGGCTCCTTTAAGGGATCCTATAAAGGATCTATATGGGTTTAGGGTTTTAAGGTTCAGGGTTTTAGGTTTCGGGTTTAGGGTTTTGGTTTAGGGCTTATCTAGACCCCCCAAATTCTACCCTCTTAGGGATATTTAGGGGTCCTTAGCATCCTTTCTATTATGTAAGGCGTGAAGAAGCTAGGATATTCAGGGTTGCGGTGGGGTTTCGGGTTTAGGTTTTACGGGTGTTAGTCTGGATCACAAGATACTGTGGGTCCTGAGGAGGGTCCACCTGGATCTAGTTGTTTCTCAGGGGTACTTGTTAGTATTTTTTGGTTCCTGTAATCCCCAAGAAATAGCCAAAATTAATGTTTTTGCTTGGGGTCTAAGTTCAGTATAGGTTTCAGGGCATAGAAATTTCAATTGAGGTGAAACTCTGCATTGTCTAGACGAAACGGTAAATTTGGATTGCTGCTTTCCTTTACTTCCGTACAATGCTTAGGCTTGCATAAACAGTTTGCTTGCGCCACCAACGCCCAACCCCAAGCACGAAACCCTTGACCCTGACGAAGCAGCTTCGGAGAGTGTGTATGACCTTGAATGCCTAGGGTGGTCTTGGCTTGTTTAGCAATACCCACAGCTTTCCTCGTTGTCAGATGTTCAGGGTTTAGGGTTTGCAAGTTAGGGTTTACGATTTAATTAGGCGTCCAGGGTTTAAGGTTTAGGTTGCTTGCTGTATCGAGGCCTGGTTGTCAACTTGGTGCCGATTCCGGTATGCGCAAGAGCTTCAAGGGGGCAATACACTATTAAAGTACTACCACCTGCTAGTATAGCATAGTTGTATCTACCTATCTACCTACCTGCATACAAGTATAGTTATATACATACATATATGTATATGTATATATAAGTGTACAATAGCATAGCTCACTTTAGATCCACTCCACATAGCGCGCCCCAGCGTTGGGCGATCGAGTTCTTCGTTGGGATCAGGCTCCCGCTCGAGACGTTTTTGAGGACGCCCCTCGGCAGCAGAGATGTGAGACTGTGGTTCAGGGCTTTCGGGTTTAGGGTTGTCGGGTTTGGGGTTTAGGGGTTTAGGGGTTTAGGGTTTTTTTAGGGTTTAGGGTTGCAGTGTTTAAGGTTTCAGTGTTTTGGGGTTTGAGGGTCTAGGGCTTCGGGTTTAGGGTTTAAGGGGGTGTTTAGTGCAGGGGTTCCAGTTACGGGTTTCAGGGTTTGATATTTAGGCTTGCTTGGTTCGGTTCGTAGTGGCGTAAATTGCATCTGATTTTCTTCAGAATCGGCTGGATTTAATTGAAGATACCACAATAAGGGAACCATATTAGCTTCTATAGATCACTGTTGTGGCAACTTAGACCTTCAGCCCTAAGCCCTTAAAGGAAACCGTATAGATCCCTTTATGGTAACCCAGGTTTCACTAAACTCTTCTTCGAAGCCCTCACCGACGCAGAAGCCGGGACCTGAAAGAAAGCAGAATCCCAAAACCCAGAACTCCGGGACCTTACGGGTCCTGGTAAAACCATAATTTAGGGTTTAGGGTTTAGGGGTTTAGGGTTTAGGGTTTAGGGGTTTAGGGTAATAATGCAGGAACCTGATTAAGAGACCCTGGGCCTATAACCCCAAAATAGTAGGATTTATACAAGGAGCCCTAGTAAAGGCCTATTCTTAATCAGGTTCCTACATCAAACCCGAAACTTGAGAACTTAAACCTTAAGCCCTAAACCCTTAAAGGAACCCTTGTAGATCCCTTAAAGGAAACCGTAAAGATCCCTATTATGGTAACTTAAACCAAATTCCTGAACAACAACAACACTGAGCCCTGCTAGCAGTTCGCTTTTCGGCCCTGAGAGGATGTGGGAGATGGGCAAATCCTTCGGCGGCTTGTCATGCTCGGAGTTCTTCTATTGATGGTATGAATCCTGCATTACATTAAGGACCCTAAACTATGGGAATTATGGAATATTCCTTATTATGGGTGATGCAGGATTTCTATCATCAACCGTTACATGACAGTTTGGAGTACAGGGCTCAGGAAACCCTAAACCCGAAGCCATTTAAGGTTTATAGAGGGTCTTTTGATTGATGCACTGCAGTCATTTCTTACCGTGAGAGCTGACGGGGATTCGAAGAAGCTTTCGTCAGAGGTCTGGCAATTAGATTTGTGTGTGCTTTGGCATCTAGCAATGCAATGGCGGTATGTGTCTAACCCTAAACCCTGAACCCTAAACCCTAAAACCCTAAACCCTGAACCCTAAACCCTAGACCCTGAACCCTGAACCCTGTACCTTCTGAGGTGCTTGGGGCAACGACGATAGCAAGGGTGGTGGCAAAGGCTGGGGTGGAGGTGGAGGTGGAGGCCTCCCGGTTGCATGTCCATGTAAGATGGGGGTTTCCGGAAATAGGGGACCCTAATATAGACTGTAAGGTTCCTTTAAAGGGATCTATATAAGGGTTTCTTTAAGGGCTTCTAGAATGGTTTAGGGTTGTGAGTTTCCGGAAATAGGGGACCCTGATATAGTACCCTAAACAGTAGGATCCTTATTATAAGGACCCCAAAATAAGGTGCCCCTAATTTTCGGAAACTCGCATGTAATATAAGGCGCGAGTCCGTCAGCGAGTCCTGAAGTAGGCTTCCGCTTGCTGCACTTGCATCGCTTTCGCTGCCCGAGGAAACTGGAATGGAGGCGGAGGTGGTGGCTGGGGTGGTGGAGGCGATGAAGGCTGGGGCGGAAACGGAGGTGGCTGGAGCGGAGGCAACGGCGGCGGCGGAAAGAGCTGGGGCGGTGGCGGCAAAAGCTGGGGTGGAGGCGCGGTGCTTGCAATATTTGCATAATTCGCAGTGCCAGAGTCGCCAGAGTGTTTAGAAGACCGGTAGGTGAAGACATCACTGACACTGACACTGCACATGCTCTTCGAAAGGTGGCAAAGGTTGGGGAGGAGGCGGAGGAGGAGTGTGGAACCAGTCCCTGAAGTGGAACATGGGCAAGGCCGCCCCTCGCAGTGAGAACTACTATAGTCTCCATTGTAGTTCCTTCTTTTCGGTTTAACCAGTTTTATTGTTAAGGATCCCAAAAGGGAACCCCCAAAAGGAACTACAATGGAGACTATAGGTAAGACCCTGAACTTCCTGAACTCCGAAATCCTACAGTAGAAGCCCAAAAGTTGGAAACCCCACAGCCTCAATCCTTAAGAGTAATGTTTAGGGAATCCCAGCACTATTTGGCCTTAATCCGGTTTCCAACTTTCTGGGGTTTACTGGTAGAGCGCTTACAGCGAAACCCAGAAAGTTGGAACATAGATTTAGGATGATTCATACTCAGATTCCCTATACTGTACTCTGAGGGTATGAGGCTACCTATAGTCTCCATTGTAGTTCCTTTTTGTGGTTAACCAAAATCTCTATTATAGGCTCCTAGCCATAAAATTGGATAACCAAAAAAAGGAACTCCAATGGAGACTATAGGTAATGATGTTCCAACTTTCTGGCTTCTACTGTAAACCCTACACTCCCCCAACCCCGAGCCCGGAACAACATTCCCCCTAAAACCCTCAATGCCAAAGCCTGAGCACTAAGCTTCCAACATAGACACTAAGCTCCGAATTAGATTCCGTACACTGCATCGCGATGCCCTGTTATTGTGGGGTCTCCTTATTGAAACTGAACCGCAGGAAAGCCGTTACCCTTGTTTTGCACGATCTGCCGGGAAACGTAGGTTTCCGTTTATGTTGGCTCTGTGTTGTGCTGCATAGCAACATCGGGCTCGGCTACTATAATCATAAGGGCTATTGTAAGGGCTATTATAAGGATTTAGTGTAAGCAGTTGCAAGATCGGAAGCCCCACAGCTGCTCCGACATTTCTTGAAGCGGTATCTACCCCGAGGGTCAATATATACTGCTATTATGGAATTAGGCCCCAAAAGACCATCGAACAATGGTTTGGGGGCCTAATTCCAAAATAGGAGTGTATGTATGTATATAAATATATATGTACATACATATATATATATATACACACTATATACGTATATACATATGTATATAGATACATACACACACACATATACTTATATATATATATATATGGACCCTCTGGGCTATATTCTGCTGCATGATATAGTACAGGGCACCATGGTGTACATAAGCTGAATACGTGTGTACACCAGCACAAGCAACCAGTTAGCGCAGAAGTCTTCTATGTGAGGTATTTGTGCATGCATGTATGCCTGTTAGGTATGTGTTCATGTATATCTCATGTAACGCATCTCAAGTAAGCGTTCAGGGCTGCTATTTGCAGTCCTCTGTTTGTCTTCGTTTGTCTTTCCAAGGCAGGCGTAAACTGTATTCGTTGTCCAATATCGTCTCGTCTCCGTACCAGCGAGCTTCTTTATTTGGCTGCCTGGCCTGTTTTGTATGACGTTCTCGCGGTTTTTGACTGCTTGCATCAAGGCTTCAGCTGATTTGCTTCCAAAGGTTTTTCTGCCGTGGCCACGGGCACTTATAACAGCCTTAGAGAATTTTCAACGCTGCAGCAAGGCGATTATTTTGTGGGGTTCTACCGGCTTTTGTGGCGCTTAAATTGTGGAGACCGCTTTGGCTCTACTGCTTTACTCATTGTTCAATCGTCGACGACATGCCTCAAGTCTTCCCTAGAGCTAGAAGCCGTAAATACCCAAAGCCTGTAAAGCCTAAGCCCATAAAACCCTGAAGCCCTAAACCCCGAACCCCCAAACCCGATAAGTCGTAAACTTCATCATTAAGCCTAAGCCGGAAACTTGAGATCTTTGAAAAACCTACTGTACCTTGAACCCTTTTCCGTAAACCCTGTACCCTAGAATCCTAGGCCCGATCACTCTAAATCACCAAACCTTCAAGCGCCAACAGCTCTGCCTTTATAAGCCTTAAGTCCAAGATCTTGTAAAACTCCCTATAAACCCTAAACCGCCAGAATCCTACAACAAAAATCCTCAAACACCAGCAGCTCCGCAGGGGAAGGGCAAGGCTGAGCAGAGGCCGATCGATCCGCGAAAGACTGTACCTTGGTGCGGCCAATGTAGTTGTTATCTTTGTATCAGGGTTTTTTGTGTTGTGCGTTAAGGTCCCTAGACCCTATAAACTCTAAACCCCTAAACCCCTAAACCCTAGACCATCCTAAACTCGAAGAATCAGCTGTTGGCAAGGCCTGAAGGCGTGGACTGGTAAACCCTAAACCCTAAACCCTTAACCCTAAACCCTAAACCCTAAACCTTAAATCCTAAACCCTAAACCCTAAACCCCAAACCCTAAACCCTAAACCCGGTTTTAGGGGACTGAGGCTTGAAGCGTGAGGCCCTCTTAGGGCCTAAGTTCAGGGTTTAGGGTTTAGGGCGTTCGGGGTTTAGGGGCAGTTTAAAGTTCAGGCTTTAGGCGATTTGGGTTTAGTTTTTTTTTTTTTTGCTGGCTTTGTTGAGTTTTTAGCGACTGACCAACTCTCCATGAAGGCTGTCGGGCTCGATCCGATCGGACAACCGATCCCGCCAGTTCTTCATATAGGGGCCTAAATAATTACCAATACTATGGGGTTCCTTTAAAGGGTACTACAAGGGTTCCCTGAAGGGATCTCTAGGGTTTAGGGTTTAGGGGCCTAACTAATTACCAATACTGTTTTGGTGGTTCCCTATTATAGTTACAGTTTTCTGGGCCCCAAAACCCTGCTTCCCAGCAAGCCCTCGCATCCAGGGCTTTGGAACTGTCGTTTTAGCAGTGCTTCGGTGCCAAATCTCTTGGATTTCCCGATGCACTGAATCAAGTACAAGGGGGGCAACTGCCCAAGATGTGCTGAGGCTGTTGACCATGTCTCCCCCCTAAAACCCTAAAGCCCAAGACCCTAACCCTAAGGGCCCAAGTGCCCAATAATCATATACTCTCCAAAATCTTAACCTACAGAACCACTATCTCAAAACCGAGTACCTAATTATTGGGTGCTTTGGACCCTTGCAATTGGGGTAAACCCCAAGCCCCTTCCTGGACCCTAAACCCTAAACCCACCCCAGCGTGTTGCCTTCTCTGTGGACTTTGACCCAGATCTGGATCGGGAACCTCCCGCCCAACACGACCTACCAGGATTTGATCCATGGCAGAAGGTAATTACGACGTACTATAAGGGGCTTAAATAATGACCTATACTTTTTGGTGGGTCCTTCCTAGACTGGAGCCATGGCAGAAAGTGGTTATACGGCTCCTATATTAGGGTTTAGGCGCATGCTCGACTTGGGAGTTTCCGAAAATTGGGGGTACCTTATTTTGGTGTTCTTATAATAAGGATCCTATTATTTAGGGTACTATATTAGGGTCCCCTATTTTCGGAAACTCCCACTTGGCGCGCGAAGTTGAAGACAGACCCATCTCTGTTGCCCAGGAAAGCTCACGCGGAGGCAACCGGCGTGATGGCACTGTGGGCGCAGACCTACAAGGGTAAGGGCGCAGGCGGGATGCGGTCCTAGCTAAGTTCATAGGGATCCTTAGGGGTGTAGGGGGAGGGGGGGTAGGGGGCCTTAAGGCCCATAATAAGGACTAATAAGGCCTATTTAAGGAAATATAGTCCCCTACACCCCTCCCCCCTACACCCCTAAGGATCCCTATGATAAGTAGTGTTGGGACTCAGGGTTTGGGGTTGAGGGCGCTTCCACTGGTAGTGAATCCTCATAAAGGTAATGGTTTTCGGAACTGGCAGATACACATTGGCAAGAATGCAGAGACAGCTAGCCTTATGATTTCAGAAGCCAGCACTTTTGCTAGCAGTATACTCGACACTATCTAGGAAGGCCAGTAGTACCCTTATTCCCTTTTTGTAGTCCTAGGTTCCTTATAAAGTTACCCAATACCACAAAGAGAGGCCTTTTTGTTCTTAGGTTACTGGGTATCCTAGTTTTGCTAGCAGTATACTCGACACTATTGGCTCAGAAGCAGAAGCTCACACTATCGGCATTGTCATGCATGCTAAGACGATGATAGTCGAGTGTGACCGCAAGAATCCTGGCAACTTACAGTGGAAGCCAAAAAGTTGGAACATGGCAGACCTAATTTCCAAAAGCTGCCAGCTCCTGGGGGCGGACAAAGCGTTCCGAATCAAAATCCCTGGAGGGTTCGGTGCCGCTGGTGGCCCGAACGACCAGTGGCATCAGGTTTGGCGTCTGTTGCGGCGAGCTTGGCTCCGCAAGGCCACTAGCGGTATCCAGCTTTTGCCCGCCAGTACGCGGATCTGGACTTTGAATTGCAGGGAGAACCAGTCCTCCAGTCGACCTTATTGATGTCCTTAGCTTCCGATGTGTACGCCCTCCAAGCTCTACGTCAACATCGGCATGGGAACATCATCATGTCCAGTTGGCACAAATTGGGGTACGTCTCCATCAAGGACCTCGCGGACATGAAATTTGAGGGCAATGAGGACACGGTTTTGGAATCCCTGCAGCAAGTCAAAGGCAGCATGTCCACCCTCATCAACCTCGACAGCTTGCCTGAGCTTGGGCTTGCCAAAGCCGCTGCCGAGCTGGACTCGCAAATCGTCGCGGAAGCCATGCAGGGCAAACGCCACACCTGGTGGGTGCACGATGCCGATGACAGGTGCATCCCACTCCCACGATGGATGAATCGCCCCATGGAATTTACCTTCATGCAGTGGGTTAAAGAACATCAAGGGTGGCAAGGGCTGAGGCACGAGCGAGGCAGCAAAGGCCTCACGCCGGCCCAGCAGCGACGATTCGAGGCCTGGCAAGAAAATGCAAAGCTCGTTCTCGACCCGCGCAAGCAGGAGGACGTCCCACCCGGCAAGGCCTCGCAAAACACAGTGGCTTTAAATGTCCACTTGTCCATGGACCCTAGCGAGCTGAAGCTTGTCAGTGCTTGGACACTTGGAAACCATTGTTTGTGAGGCAGTACTTGCCAAACGAAGCGGCGGAGGTGGAGACGGATGTGCTGCCGGAATGCTTCTGCCACAAGGTCACCACGGAGGCCGCATCCGCAACAGCAGCGCCGGCCGAGATTGCGGAGGCCCAGGAGGATGCTGCGGCTGCGGATGAGGATGGTGTCATTGAGGATGACGATGGTGCGGCGGAGGTTTCGTATAAGTGATTTATTTGAAATCAAGCATTTCCTGAGGGGCAGCGCCTTTTGCTGCAAAGGAGGAGTCCAGGAGGCGTGGCTACGCAGCGGTTCCCTTTGCAAAACCTGATGAGAATGATGCTGTCGCTCCGTGGACAGCAAAATCACAGTTTTAGAGCAGCCTGTATATATGTGACAAGCAACGGTTTCGTGGCCGTAGACTTTGTTTGAGACTCGCAACACAACCAGGTGCACGCAATGCGGGCCAAACGTGTCCTGCAAACGCGTCGCTTTGAAATCTTCGGCAAAACATCACGATCGTGTGCTGTCGCTACAACCACAGTGCGTCACGTGGCCGAACGAAATGCGGCGCGAGGCCTGCGACAGGTTGGCCTCCAGGCCGGCGCAGCGCGGGTATGCGGAAGTTTCCAACTTTGCGGCGGGGGCTAGAGTTGGAAATTTGGCTTTCCAGCGCGATTTTTCCTTCACGAGGTTTCCAAGAATACCGCGTTCGCCATACATAAAACACAGGTGTGCAGAAAGAAAGAGAAATTGCAGCTACTCCGACCACTGCAGCAGTGCAGAACAAGAGAAACTGCAGCCACTACGACCGCTGCAGAGTGCGGAAACAAAGAAATTGCAGTTACTACCATGGCTTCAGGAATGCAGATAAACAGAAACCTGCAGCTACTACGATCGCTGCAGCAGTGCAGCTAAAGAGAAACTGCAGCCACTACGACCGCTGCAGCAGTGCAGATAAAAAGAACTGCAGCTACTACGACCGCTGCAGCAGTGCAAATAATAACCAGAAACTCCAAAATGTGGGTGCGAAAAACAAGGAGGAGGGAATACTCGCAAGCATCGGCTGGGAGCATTTGCCTGAAACCCCAAAGTTGGAACATGCCCAAAACCGCGCGCGCCGCCCCGGGCGCGCCGGGCGCGCGCGCCGCGTCCCGGAAGGCATGTCCCAAAATTCAGGCGCTCACTGTTTGTAGGAAAGTCGCTGTTTCATTATAGCGACGTTTAAGAGCGCCGGAGCTCCAGGAGGCCGCCAGAGCTTCGGGGAAAGCCGTGTGGGAGGTGTCGCGGGTCGTGTGGGGGAGCGGCGCGGGCACGGTGCAGCGCCGCCGCGGCTTGCAGGGAAGCCGTTTGACGCGGGGTTGCCGGAGCTTCTGGCAAAAACCAGGTCCAAAACCGGGGAGCTTCAAAAAGACGCTTGACACGGGGCCGGGTGGCATCGCGGGTCGAGCAGCGGCGGGGGCACGGCGCAGTGCCACCGGCGCTCGCGCGAAACCCTTGGGAGGCGTCGCGGGTCGTGTCGGGGTGCGGCGGGGACACGGGGCGGGGTAACCGGAGCTTCGGGGAAATAGCCATTTGGATGGCGTCGCGGGTCGTGTCGGGGAGCGGCTGCATGGGGCTACTGACGGACGCCGGGGCGGAGAAAACTAAAAGTTGGAACATGCCGAATCCGAGCCCTGCGTGCGGGGCGCGTGGGTCCAGCAGGAAACCTAAACTTGGAACATCGGCCATCCTGCGCAAATCCTCCTCTACGAATGTTCCAACTTTTCGGCTTCCACCATATGAGTATTAGCAACAGCCACACCACGACAACAACAAACGGGTGATTGGAATAACAATATCCAGGATCCACATGGAACAGCTTAACAAAACTGCTGAACATCCGCAGCAAGAGGACACGCACACACACAACGTCCGGACACTACCCCAAGCCCCAAGCCCTTAACCGTCAATCCCCAAACCTGCAGTCTAGTGAGAAAACCTTAAGCCCTAAGCCCCAAACCTTTCATCCCTTATGCCCCAAGCTCTGCACCCTGAACCTCCGTGTTATAGGATCCCTTATAAAGGAACCCTTATTGGAGGAGCCCTTAACCCTAAGCTGACCCTAAACCCTAAAGCCTTAAAGGAACCCAAAAAGGATCCCTTTGAAGGAACCTCAAGATGCCCTTACAGGGAACTCCAGAAAGTTGGAATATGGTTTCATGGTAGGATACCTTTAATTTACCATAGAAGGGTTACGTAGGATAATCATATTCCAAGTTTCTGGCTTTTGCCTTAAAGGAGCCCTAAACCCTAAAACCCCACATCCATCAGGCACCGGCGCCATTGGCTTCAAGACGATGGAAGAGGCTCAGCAGGCACCTCCTTGAAGCCTTTACTTTAAAGGCTCCTTTAAAGGCTCCTTTAAGGGATCCTTTAAGGCTTCCCTTAAGGGGATATTTTAAGGGATCCTTCAAAGGCTTTATTCCACAGTATTGTATTATATGTTGTTATACAGTACCTTATATCATATTATGTACCACACTACATGCTTCGCAAGGGTTCAGACGGATTTCATAGGGTCATTTTGGGTCTCAATGAGATTTCTACTGGGTTTTCAGGAACTCTTACAGTTCAGGGATGGCTTAGGAGCACATCGATCGGGCTCGCGCGAGGCACCGGCGATCCTGAATGGCTCGGTCTTCAAAGGTTCGCAGATCATCGCGGATCCATGGGAACGGCAGCGCAAGTAAGTTTTGGAGAAGATCGCGAGAGTGTCAGTATGAAGCAAGTTCAGCATCGTCATGACCGTATCATTTCATGTTCGTTCCATGCTTCGTTTTGTGCTACCAGTGCAGGTTGTCTTTATACTACATCGCTCTGACATCGCGACAAGTTAAGAAAGACGGATGCAGCAAGGTGCAGTGACTGTGTATCGCAAGAACGAAGATGCCCGGTCACTGAGGGGCGTACTTCGCAATATTCATCCCTGGAGTTTCACGTGTATTGCCTGAACCCAAAACCCCCGAAAGCCGCGTTTGCAGATTCCTAGCAGGCCGTCAGTATGTTTTCCTTCGCAAACCCTGGGGCTCCAGTTACCTAATTTCTGGGGTACTGGGGTATGTACATGATATATTGTGAGTACACTAAACCTTAGAAGCTGCCCCCACCCTGTAATAGTGGTATAATAGGAATATAATAGGGCCCTAATATAATCCTATATAATCCTTATGATCACTATTACAGGGTGGGGGCCCCTTGTAAACTAAACCCCAAACCCCCCTGAACCAGGGAGACCCAGGGACAGAAGGCTATGTAGATGCGGGTCTCATTCGGCAGAGACCCAAAGGCTCCATGTATCGTTATAGTAGATACTTAAGCCCCAAAGTAGTCCCTATATAGGTACTTTAAGGCCTAAGTATATACTATGTGGGTACATGGAGCCTCAGGGAGACAGTACCGGAACTTTGGTTCCCAAGCGCCAGTCCTGGTTCTTTAGTGGTTCTAGAGTTTCAAGATACATCATAAAAGGGAGGGGGTCGAAAGAACTATTAACCATGTTCCTGAATAGTTCGTGTATAACTAACGTAATTACGCCCCCAAACCCTAGTCTAAATATTCAGGCCCTGTAGTACTCAAGCCTAGAGGTGCAGCTTTATACCTGGGTCTAAACTCAAAACCCTAACCCCTAAGCCCGAAAGCTCTTAAACCCTAATCCCGATTCCCTAAACCCTAAAACCCTAAAGCCCCAAAGCCCTAAATCCCTAAACCCGAAACACTAACTACACTAATCCCTAAACCCTAACCCCTAAATCCTGAAACCGCAAACTCTCAATCCCTAAACCCCCGATCCCTTAACCCTAAACCCCGAAAGCCTACATCCCTAAACTGGAAAATCCATAACTCCTGAACAAACATTCCTTTTACGCACCCTTTGAGGAACCCTTATAGGATCCTAAGCCGTCTCGGACTTCTATGGCACCAGCTGGCCCGGTGTGCGCATGACCCGAACGGCTCTCGGTCTTGCAAAAAGGCTCCTCAGAGAATCCAACATCCCTGAATTAAGGAATATGCCTTAAATTACAGTAGGATCCCATGTATAACTTTAGGTATATTCCTTACTTAAAGGATATTGGAGGCTTTGGGTCAGTCTGCTCAGGGTAGCCCTTGGAAGGAACTAGAAGCGCTCGGTTCCAAACAGGTTTTAGGGTTCGTTCTTGGAGAGTCATAGAGAGTCAGAGAGAAGACTCGACTCTACTCTACTCTACTCCTACTCCTCCTCCTCCTCCTACTACTACTACTACTACGCCTGGTTTAGGGTTCAGGGTCGATCGTTCCAGGGCTGAAGCTTCAGCGTCTCAGGGTTTCGGGTTTTAGGGTTGGGTGGTTGTCAACATTATGGTTCCTTTTTCGGTTTAGGAACCCCTAAACCCCTAAACCCCAAACCCCTAAACCCTAAACCCGTAGTAGCACTTCTATGGAGTCGATCGTAAAGGAAATGAGTGGTTGTCAAAATTATGGTCCCTTTTTGGGGTCCCTAATATAATACGGCACCTACTATTTAGGATACACAAAAAGGGGCCATAATTTTGAGGGTTGGGGGGTCCATGAATGGGGCCCCTATTCTCGGCCGCTACCCTCTCAAATCCAGCAATCCTTTTCCCGAAACTTCAACATATTCGGTTTAGGGTTTAGGGTTTAGGGTTTAGGGTTCGAGAGATGCTATGAGACTGTGTCGCATCCTAAACCCCTGGTATCTGCAATATCCCAACCTCCAACTCAGCCCCTGAACACCAAACTGTAGCATAGACACATACAGTCACATACAGATACGGATGCAGATACATGCATACATACTGACAGAGAGACAGAATTGCGTCTGCATGTACAGGTATACACGCAAACAGACACCGATTCTCAAACTGCATGGTACTTTGTGGACGTTGCAGGCGCGATCTTCCACCTGCTGCCAAGAGCCGGGCACTTTGATCTTCTAACACATTGAGCTGAATTTTGAGCAATAGCAAGCTCTCATATATATGTATATTATACATATTATTACTTAGGGTTCCGCGTTGTGTTTCTGTTCATTCAACCCCCCTCCTTCCAAAGCCTATTCTGATTGTTAAGGCCTCTATATTCCACCGTTCGTTTTATTAGGGTTCTGTGGCTTTCGAACTCAGGTTAGGGTTGAAGGAGCCCCGAACCAAGTTCAGAATGCTAGATTAGTTGTTGCATGACGTTCCAGAAGGTTCTTGAAGGATTATAGGAAGTGTTCTTGTGTCTGGATGTTTCCGTGTTTGGGGTTCAGTGGTTTACCCCTTTGTTCAGTTCCGGCATTGATTTTGCGGCGTAGACACCACAAACACAGACACGAGTCCTTCAAGTTCAGGGGGTTCCATGTATATCACTAGAGAATCTGTATCAAACCTGTGAAGCCTTCATAAAGCAGTATCAATCCGTTTGAATAAAAGCCCTGTGTATACTCCCTATAATCCCGTAGTGGCTCTCACACGCCCCCGTGGCTGTGTCATTCCATGTTGCGCGAAATTGCAAAACGACACCTGGGTCAAAAGTGGGTAGGAGCAATAGACGTCCCACTTACACGTCCCTTGTGTCGGCTGGAAATACACTATATTTTAGCCCGAAGCCTTATTCGAAGATGATGGCCCGATATTGTCCCGAGTTGTTATCTTCCAGCTTTCATGTGTTCCCGTGTGCTATGGGTCGTGGCAAGTTCGGTTGTTTTTTTGTGCAAGCTTCGTGTGCACCATTGAGTACTTATCATGGCTCTGGTATCCATCAACTGCAGCTGACAGGTGAGTGGGGTGGCTGGACAAACTATATCAACAAAGGCGGCGAGCCAACAGATAAAGTCAGCAGACCTCGTTTTCCGCGAAGCTGCGATAGGTCGGAGGGAGGCGCAGTTTCGGATGGAGGTTCTAGTTGTTTGTTTCGGGGTCTCATGGATGCTATCTACCCATAGGCTCCATAGTAGCTCCTTTTTGGGATTACCTCATAGGATACTTAATATGAACCACAAAAAGGAACTACTGTGGAGCCTCTGGGTAGTTCCGTGCAAAAGCCTGAAATTCGTGGCTCTGGCAACTTGGATCCTTCGCAGGAAGCCGTAAACCCGAAATCCTGAACCCCTCAGAAGAGGAGCCTTAAACCCTTAACCCTAAATCCTGTCCACAGCTCCTGCACAGGCACATACAACGTCTCGGTGCGAATGGCCAGTCGCCAGGCCGTCAAAATTGGGATGAATCCCAGGCCTTACGTAGAACCAGCTTGAAGTCCAGAGCCCAGTGTCAGAGATACAGGTAATCTCAGATAGAGTGCAAAATGGTTTCGCGCGGCTGCGTACTGAAGACATAGCCTGGGTCACCAGCTTGTGTTTGCGGTCATGCACGCCGCCGCCTATCATCGGCATCACCATCATCACCATTGTCGTCATCCTCATCCTTATTCGCCTCCTCCTCACCAGCACCATCACCATCAGTACGACCATCTTCATCATCGCCGTCGTCAACACCATCATCACCGTTACTGCCGCTGTCACCGTGACCGCCACAATCACCATCACCACCACCACCACTAGTGGTTTTACAGTCTTTGAAAAGGATATGACCCTTGGTACGTTTACGCGTTTTCAGGTGTCTTGGCTACTCTTAGTGTGTACCAATTTTTCAGGTTCTTTAAACCCTTAAACCCTCAACTCCAAACTCTAACACCCTTAAGCCTTACACAAGGCCCTTAAAACACAACAAAACAAACCGTAAGCCCCTAACCCAACCCTAAACCCCCTAACCCTGAAGCCTTAAACTGTAATTCCTGAAGCCCTTAAGAGCCCGAAGCCCGATACCCCAGTTTTAGGAGAGTAGTTATGTAGGCTAGGATTTCGGAGAGTATATGGGGGTTTCCGAGAGTAGGGGACCCTGATATACTACCCTAAATAGTCGGATCCTCATTATAAGGACCCCAAGATAAGGTACCCCTTTTTTTCGGAAACTCCCATATGTTTCTTAGGTACTTGGACTCTTGGGGAACCTTAAACCCTAACCCTTAAACCCTGAACCCAAAACCCACACCACTTACCATAAGCCCTAAACCCTAAACCCTTTTTTTCGGAAACTCCCATATGACGAGTAGGTATTTGGACCCTACCCTAATGCTCATGGACCCTCGTAGTGAGGTCCCAAACCTTAGCCCCGAAAGCCCAAACCCTTGCCCACAAAGCCCCAAACCCCCTTAGGAGCCTTAGGGTACCGGCCTAAACTCAAAAAGCCCTAAACCCCTTAAAGCCTAAACCCCTAATCCCTAAACCTCTAAACCTAAACCCCTAAACCCATGTAATCCTAGACCCTACAGGCCTAAACTCAAAAAGCCCTGACATCCCGTTGTAAGAGGCCCTTGGGGCGGGCTCTCCCGGACCCGTCCTGGTGGCGCCGGGCTGCCTGGGAGCCAGGGTTCCCTTACTTGGGGGGTCGGGGGACTTAGTAACTATAAGGGGTTCCTTTAAAGGGGTCCTTTAAAGGGATCTGTAGGGATTCTATAAGGGTTTAGGGTTTAGGGGATTTAGTAACTGGTTATTTTAGGGACTTATAAGTATCATAGCCCCAATTAGGGTTAGGGTCCCTTTGAGGGTACTTATAAGTCTACTTACTAACTACTTACTAAGCCCCCCGACCCCCCCAAGTAGGGTTCCCTTAGGGATGCCCAGTAGTACCCTTATTCCCTTTTTGTAGTCCTAGGTTCCTTATAAACTTAAACCCTAAACCCTAAACCCTAAACCCTAAAACCCTTAAAGTTACCCAATACCCAAAAGAGAGGCCTTTTTATTCTTAGGTTACTGGGTATCCTAGTTTAGGGTTTAGGGTTTAGGGGCCTCATAGGGTGCTATGGAAATGCAGTAGGGTTCCTTTTAAAGCGTACTATGACCGGGTTCTCTTAAGAATTCATAGGGGATTTGGGATCTAGGGGTTTTCTTCACGGAGTATACAGGGGTTTAGGTACACGGTTCCCTTAAAGAATGCTTCCTGTAAAGGTTCGTCTAGGGTGATCGAGGGGTCTGCTTAACGGGATGTACAGAGTTTTAGGTACACGGTTGCTTTAGGGTTTGGGGCTTGCTGCAATGCCTCTTGCAGAGTGTAGTGCTTTGGTGTCTAAGGCATTTTGGATGTTTTTATACTGCGATGTTTTGGGGAGGCGGGGGGTGAGAGGGGTTGGGGGTTTAGTGTATTTTGGTCTGTCCGTGCTTTACGTCTTGCTTTAGGCACGTATCGTGCTGTAAGTGGGATTCTACAAGAGTTGTATGTACTATTTGGAGCTACTATTCGGGTTCCTGTAGCTTTCGGGTTTGCTTCTTTCGCTCGGTCTCGGGGTTCCTGCGGGCGGTCAAGTATTTTCTGGTTTTTCCTCTGGCTTTCGGCAATACCTAGCACTGTTGGCGTTGGGATGCATTGGCAAGAGCGAGCGGGCGCAATTATTACAAACGTATGTAGTTCCACAACGGCGAAATTGAACATTTCAACCACCCAGAACTTCCAAAACCCCTTAATTAAGGAATATACCTTAAATCATATTAGGGACCCACCCTAATTACTATAATTTAAGGTATATTCCTTAATTAAGGGATTTTGGAAGGTCTGGGCAGGACAAACCAATACCGAAGCCGTCCGTCCGAAGCTTTCCTGGTTTGCAGTCCGGCGTAATTGTAGGGTGAGTACGACCACTTTTGAGACACTACTACAGAAGATTCCTCTTTGTAGGTATACCGTATTTTTTTATAGGAAAAGACAATATACCCCGAAACCCAAGTCTAGGCCCCGACATTAGCCGCAGGGCAGGTCCAATCACCCGATTTACCCTGCATCATAGAGGTATGTTACCGAACCCTAAGCTTATTGAAGATAGTATATTTCGGCATAAATTAGAGGGTTTGGGAGTTTCTGGGTTCGAAGTCACCTGTGGATTTTTGGGGGCTTGCAAGCAAGATTCGGGTTGGGGTTTAGGGTTTAGGGTCTTTTGGTATAGGCCCGACTGACATGCTCCTTGCTGAGCCTCCCGTCCTTCTAAGCAGCAAGCGCCTGACAACTGCATATGCTCAGGATTTGTGAGATGCCCGGAAGGCCGCACCCAAAGAGTGCAGAAGATTTGTTTAGGGCTTTTGGGCTTAAGTCTCAACCCTAGAATGCTCAGTAGTACCCTTATTCTCTTTTGGTAGTCCTAGGTTCCTTATCAAGTTACCCCAATACTAAAAAAGGGAGCCCTTGTTATTCCTAGGTTACTGGGCATCCTAGGACCCTGAACACGAGCATTTTGGGCTTGGGCCGGAGGGTTGACGTACAGGGGTCAGTGCCGTTACGGGATTATGGTTTCCATGTTTGAGACGACTTAGGGTTGAGGGTTTAGGGTTGGGTTCGGGGTTTAGGGTTCCATGGTTACCTCCGTAGTGAAGGTTTTGTTTAATGAGGTTTTGGTGTTTTTTTTACAGATTTTGCATGGTTTCTATTGTCTACAGGGGTTCATGGGGTTTCATAGAGTAGGGGTTCTGTCGGAGCATCCGCCAATGCTTCCGGAGTAAAGTTCCTTTTGGTTTTACAGGGCTTTGTGAGGGTGCTCCGGGGTGTTAGGGTCTTTGTAAAGGATGGCTCTTCCAGCCCACAACACGTATACTTAGTGTGATCGGTGGTCCTTAACATGCTTTAAGGTATGTTCAGTATAGCCTCAAAACACGCGATTTGAGAGTCTGTAGGAGGGTGTTGGGTCTTGCGTTTGGGATTAAATTATTTTGACACGCACACGAAACATGTAGTATAAACTCTGGAGCTCTATATGAACCCAAGTCCCTGAGCCCTAACCCTAAGCCCTGAAGCATTCCCCATGCCCTAAAACCTATAAACCCTAAGCCCTAAACCCCAACCCCCTAAACCCTAAACCCCCAAACCCTAAACCCCTATAGCCCTAAACCCCCAAACCCTAAACCCCCAAACCCTTAAACCCTAAAGCCCTAAACCCCTAGACCCTACCTATAGTCTCCATTGTAGTTCCTTTTTTTGGTTTAACCAATTAGACATTAAGGATCCTATAAGGTAACCCAAAAAAGGAATTACAATGGAGACTATAGGTAAACTCTAAACCCTAAACCCTAAAACCCCTAAAGCCCCTAAACCCCAAACCCCTAAACCCCTAAACCCTAAACCCTAAACCCCTAGACCCTAAACCCTCATATAGTATATACATTGGCCCTAAAGTACTCCCCATATAGGTACATTGGGCCCAAAGTATATGCTATATGGGTACATGGACCCTTAGGGATAGGTAAACCCTAAATATGCAGGTGCCTGGACCCCATCGAGCTTCGAGAGCTCCCAGGTGGCTCGTGCTGTCGCGTAGGCTCAGACAGTTAGTCTCTCGGGTTTGAAAAGAACGGAGAGGGTTCCTTTAAAGGGGTCCATAAGGGCTACTAAACGGTTTAAGGGTTTAGGGTTTAGGGGAGAGGGTTTAGGGGAGAGGGTTTAGGGTTTAGGGGAGAGGGTTTAGGGCTTTAGGGTTTAGGGTTTAGGGGTTTAGGGGTTTTAGGGTTTAGGGTTTAGGGGTTTAGGTTTTTAGGGGTTTTAGGGTGTAGGGGAGAGGGTTCCTTTAATGGGGTCCATAAGGCATAAGGGCTACTATGAGGGGGGTACTATGGGGGTTTTTATGGGGACTCTGGTGCTTGGGTAGGGAATGGGGTAATGGACTCTGGGGATTACTATCGGGGACTATATATAGGAACTATAGGGATCCTTTCCCCCATTCGTAGCCTAAGCAGGGAGAAGACCATCATGGGTTTCACAGGTTTCGTGAAGGGCTTGGAGAGGTTTCTACAGGGATTTCAAATCTTCCCCCCATAGTTTGAAAGGGTCGCATAGGGATCTACCGGGATTTGATTGTTCCAAGGATCACCGGAGGGCTTTCGGATCTTCATGAACCCAGGCCCTTTAGTAGTACAAGGTCCCGAATTACGGGATCTACTTTCGGATCCTCCCGGAGGTCTTGGGAATGCAGGGGCTTCCTGAATGCAGACGCCGAATCCATGGACCCCCCCCTTTCTCGAAGGGCATCAATATCAGGATCCCTATCAATTACAATCCTCCCCAAACCCGAAACCGTGTATGTCAGGTCTTCGCATCTATGATGTCTGCATCCCCACACAAACAACATCGTCTCCTAGTCTCGTTACAGATTCGGTTCTGGAGTGTGAGACTTGAGTGCTTTTTGGGACGTGTTGCTTAAAGGGCCCCTTAAAGGGATCAAAAGCGTTTAGAGTGCGGGGTTTTGTAAGTAAGGTTCCTTAGCCATTATGAAGTACAAGTTTACCTCTTTTTCCCCCTGGTTCCTTCATGGCCCAGGCGGGCCAGTGAAATGAACCACTGAAATCATAGGCCCTGAAACCCTTTAATATA
Source organism: Symbiodinium sp. CCMP2592 (assembly GCA_905221615.1). NCBI lineage: Eukaryota > Dinophyceae > Suessiales > Symbiodiniaceae > Symbiodinium > Symbiodinium sp. CCMP2592. The sequence goes on along the minus strand of CAJNDT010001890.1, from coordinate 598,740 downwards.
GGGGCCTAAATAACTACCAGCACTTTTTTTTTTTTTTGGGGGGGGGGGTCCCGGGGTCCTTATTACAATTATGGTATAGAAAACCCCCAAACCCTATTTTAATTTGAAGCGCTGCGCGTCGTCCGCCTCGGCCCGGCTGTACGGGCATGCGGCGAGTGGCTACTATCTGCAGCAAGCTCTTGTAGGAAAAAAGTAACAGTTGGAATCGCATTTATTTCGTATAGCGCAGCGGATGGAGCTTGCTTAAAGAATCAACCTGCCAGGGTTCATTGCAGTCCTTGTGGTTTGGAGGTTTAGGGTTTAGGGTTCAGTGTTGATATCTGCTTAGCTCGACAAGCTGCCGCGCAAAAGCCCCAACACATAAAGATGCTACATTGCAGTCCCGTGTCGTCGAAAACTCCACAAAACTCGCACCTGTCAGCGAGCGGAGAAGGGGCGGGAGGGAAGGGAGGAGGGGAGGGAAAGGGAGGAATCCACGAAAATTCACCGGGGGTGGGGGGGTGGGTGGGGGTGGCACCCTTTTTTTTGGGGTGGGGTGGCTGGGGAGGGGATTAAGAGGTGGGGAATAGAGGAATCCGAATAGGAACCTCTGACCGCAAAATTACCCTACTTTCTTACAGGGCTCCTTAGAGGGATCTATAGGGTTCTTTAAAGGGATCTATGAGGATTAGGCTTTAGGGTCTACTTAGAGGCCCAGGGGACTTAGTAAGTAGGTTATAAGTAGGGTGAAAAGTACCCTGAATAGAGTTTACCCCAATTATAACCCTACTTATAACCTACCTACTAAGTCCCCTGGGCATCCAAGCAGGAGACGGTGGTGTTGTGGAAGCATGGGCGCCGAGAGAGTGGAGTTCGGGCCCTGAGACTGTGTGGCTTTAGAAATTACGTCTACCAAGATGCATTCGCATTTTTTGACGGCGTAATGTAGAATCTTGGATTTGCAGAGATTTCTGGTTGTAGGCTCTCGGCTTGAGTTTGGGCTCAACAAACTCTACACCTTGAAGCCACGCGTGAAGAACAGCTTCAAGTCCCATGCCAAAGACGGAACTGCCAATCGACATGGGAGTTTCCGAAAAATCGGGGACCCTACTATGGCACCCAAAAAATAGTAGGATCCTTATGATAAGGACCCCCAAATAAGGTACGCGTGCAGGTTCAACACACTCCAGGACGTCACCCCATGCCCCTGAGGCCTACTTCCCTCTGACACAACCTAGGATGCCCAGTAGTACCCTTATTCCCTTTTTGTGGTCCTAGGTTCCTTGTAAAGTTACCCAATACCAAAAAGAGAGGCCTTTTTGTTCTTAGGTTACTGGGTATCCTAGCTACTTCCATCTGACACAACTGTAGCAGAGGGAGAACTATGCAGCATCGTCAGATTGATGTTGTGCTCATGCCAGGTGTACTGAAATCTGACCACGATTACGAGGATGATGATGATGATGATGATGTTGATGTTGCCATCAGGATTGCGATTGTTCAGGCTCTAGTCTGCTGCTCCATCATCACTGTTGCTGCAAAAGTCATGAGCCATGTGTTCTTTCTCTTTGCCATGACAGTGTGATATCCGTTTGACTGTCAGCCATGGTTGTCCAGCTGATCAGAGTCTATCCTTCTGATAATCGCTACTGTCACCGCCCTAAGTGCCTTTCTCATCATCACACGTGTCGTTATCACGTCGGAAGCTGGTGTCTTGGCCGCTGCTGTTGCTTTTCCGTCGTAGCCGACTTGCATGGTGGGCCTTGGGGCTTGGGGTTTAGTGTTTGTAGCATCTGAGCCGCGCGGTCCAAACACGGATAACCCCAAACCCTAATCCCGAAAGCCTTGTTTTTTTTATGATTTCTACGCAAAAGCCCCATACCGTTAAGTCCGAGGTGGAACGACATTGTTTCCGCGAGGAGTGTGGGGCACTTGGTCCGGTGTATGATTGAAGGGGTCGGTAGCATGCCGTCGACCGGGGGCCAAGGACAGTAAGCTCCATCTCCACGGACGCGTACCTTGCAGACTATGTGGATGTTGCCCTGATGGGTGCATGGCGGAGACCTCAGTCAGAAACCCCGACACCAGACGTAATACACTAAACCCTGAGCCCAAAACCCCAAAACCTAAACCCCAAACCTTTGTGGCGAGTCCGACGTCGTTCTGCAGAATCGAAAGAGGGCTATTGCACTTAAAAAAAAACCCAAACCTTAAAGCCCGACCCCTCAACAATCCGGGGTCCAATATAACATCCAGGCACAGACAGCAAGATCCTCAATACACTCCGCCCACCGAACACCGGGAGATCATCAAATTTTTGCAGGACAGTTGAATTCACCTCACGTGAATGCCCTCAGCCCTGCACCCCCTAAACCCCCTAAACCCTAAGCCCTATAAACCCTGAGCCCTAAACCCCCCAAACCCCCTAAGCCCTTAACCCTAAACCGTGGTAAGGCCCTCACCCGGAAACCGAACACACCCAAAAGCCCTCAAACCTGATCCCTTAAACCCAAAAGCTCAAATCCGAAAATTGGGGGTACCGTATTATGGTATCCTTATAATAAGGATCCTACTATATAGGGCATTATATTAGGGTCCCCTATTTTCGGAAACTCTGCAACGTAACAACCTACGACAACAGCCTACTGGTGCCTTAATCCTGATTTTCCGTCCTCCACTCTGCCGGAAGCACCACCCAAATGCTCCATGTACCTATATAAGAATATAGGATCCGCTTGAAGGTTGAGTATACACTTTATAGGCACATGGAGCCTTTGGGCCAAGAACTAACTAAGACTGTCAACTTCCAAGCCCTGAGCCGTAAACCGAGAGCTTTGAATGAGGAGGCGCTTCCCACTGAACCGATGGATCCTTCAGCAGGACACGACCTTTACGGTTTAGGGTTTGGGGGTTGAGGGTTTAGGGCTTAGGGGTTTAGGGTTTAGGGACCTTTCTTGTCTCAAGGATTTCCTCCAGGGGTCTATGGGCTTTTCGAGGTAACTATCAGATGTTGGGGCATGGGTAGTCAGGGTTTTCTAGGGTATGCCGATTAACGTGAACAGGGGCTCGGGGTTCTGAAGTGCTGGATTACCATTGGGGTAGCTTGTGCTGCATTATGGGGTACGGCGGTTTAGGGTTTGGGTTTTGGGGGGTCGAGCAGAGTATCGAATATTTACCGCATCGACATCTTTGACATGCGCCAGAGCTTTTTATTCCCAACTGCAGCTCCCCCCCCGCCCCGCTCCCCCACACCCTCAACCCGATAACCAGAACCGCCCGAAGTCTTCAATGAATCCTAGCCCCTAAACCCTAAACCAAAACCCTAAGCACAGTGCTATCTTTCTGGCAGCTTTTCTTGGAAGTCTGCAGAAGATGTAGACAAAGTGCATGCCCATCAGTGGCGGGCACTACACCTGCAGTCATGCGGAGAAACGGCCGTAGCATTGCAAAAAACAAAACCCAAAACCCTGAACGCTGAAACCGCAAACCCCTAAGCTTTAAAGCCTGAACCTTAACCCTTAAACCCTAAACCCTAATCCCTTAAAGGACTTATAAGAACCCTATAGATCCCTTTTGAATGAACCCCTAAACCCCTAAACCCGCAACGGATTATGGCAAGGAAGATGGGGCCTTCTCCGGCTGGGAGATCTACACGCTTCCGCATGCACCCCAGAGCTTTCGAACCTTTGCAGTATATCCAAGGGTAAAAGGAGGGACCCTTAATAAGGACCCCTAGGTATATACCCTTAATATAGCTATTATATACCCATACCCATTATATAGCCCATTATGGGGTAGGGGCCCCATAAAGGGTCCCTCCTTTTCCCCTTTGAGTATACATACATGCGTGGTTGTCAAACTTATGGGGTACCTTAGGGTAGCGGGTTGCTATAAGGGACAGGGTACTACGTTTTGGAAACTCATACATAGGTACAGATATGCATGCACGCATACATGAATACACACATACACACGTACAGACATACACGTGTAAAGCTTGCTTTCGACTATTGCATACATACATACATACATACACACGTACTTGCGTATATTTAGATGATACTGCACAATAAGCACGTATGTATCTATGTATACATATTCAAAGGTCTGTAGCTTTTCTTGCATACTAAAGCATGACAGCTAACCGACTGCAAAACACCAAGCCCCACAACCTGAGCCACAAAGCCCTAAACCCCTTACCCCCCTTAACCCGGAGCCCCGACACGCAAAACCCCCAAACCCCCGAACCCCCAAACCCTTAAGCCTTCTGAAACCTGAAACCCCTAAACCCTAAACCATCGATCCCTACCTCCCAGAGACTCCACTGTTCGTGAATTAGGGAATATGCCTTACATGATAGTAGGATCTCAATATGACCTAAGGTATATGGAAGCTTCGGAAAACACGGGGTCCTAATATGGTACCCTAAATAGTAGGATCCTTATCAAAAGGACAAAAGATAAGGGACCCCGAATTTTCGGAAACTCCCATATTTCTTAATCGAAGGATATTGCACCCTAGAGCTCCGAATTCGCAACTCCCGAGGCCCGATATCCTAAAGCCTACCTTGTAGACACCCCCCCCCCCACCTACCCTCTCATACACCTTAGATACCCACTACTAAGTGAAGTCTATGGGCTGTCGGATGGAGGCCCATCCCAAGTGCGACCCCGACCCGGTCCTTCTTCACCAAGGCGCTTGCACCCGGATTTGGGGTTAAAATGCTGGGGGGTTTAGGAAGGGTTTAGGGTTTAAGGTTTTGTAGTTCAGGGTTCAGGGTTTAAGGTTTAGGGTTTTTGGTTTAGGTCGGATTTAGGGGTTTAAGAGGGTTCAGGGCTCACAGTGTTTAGGGGCGGTCTCTAAGCCCATGAAGCTTTGAGCCTGCGAGCCGGAATCCCCCAACCCAAACCTTAAACTCAAAACTCCCCATACTGTAGGTGCCTTAATAGTTAGAGAAGGGTTTGGGGGTATATCATACTATAACTTAGAATAAGGAACCCCCAAAGCCCCTACACCAATCATCCCGAATCCTCCCGTGAGTGACTCCCAAACACTGCAAGCAAGCAATATGGAGGGGTCAGTACCTTATTTTGGGGGTCCTTGTAATAACGATCCTATTATATCGGATACCACATCAGGGTCCACTATTTGCGGAAACCCCCATATATCCTACGTCATACAAGGATCCGTCAGATGAGTTAAGGCACATTGAAGGTTAGCGGCTCGGAGTCTCGGTGCTCCGAAACCGAAATCCTCAAACCCAAAATTGGAAATCGTAGACCCAAACATGAAGCCTTGAACCCCAAACCCCTAAACCCCCAAGTCCTAACACCCGTAAAGCCTAAACCCCTCAACCCGTGAGCGATAAACCCCAGAACACAAAGTCTTGATGTCAACATCCCAAAACTGGCTTCTTGTTAAGGCGTTCTTAATGTAAGTTACCAGTAGAGGGATCTATAGTAAATAATTTGGTTTCCGTATTATGGTAACTTAAGATGAAATTCAGTCCCTGAGCAAGAAGCCAGAAATCATAAGGCCTGAGACTCAAACAAGCTTATTCAGCCCCTTCTCAACGGCTCAGAGGACTCAATACTCAGAACAGACGGAACTGCCCTGTTTGCTTATATCCCACATGCATAACCTGCTTACGTTAGATTCGTATAACCATATGCATCCCCTAATTACGAAGTCCCCTAATTTTTGGAGGAAGGCAACCTTGACACAACCCTCAATTTCAATAGTCAGAGCATACGAAACTAGCCTCTTGGCTTGATTATATCCCCATACATAACAACCTAATTGCGAAGTCCCTCAATTGTTGGAACAAAAAACGCTCTGCGCAACCCAAATCCAGGGCGATCGCTGTGGTGGCTGTGGCCTTGGCATGGTTTGCCTGGAGCCCAGGGCCGCTGCAGACAACGGCAACATAGGGGGCCTTAGCATATTACCTATACGGTCATACCCTACCCCTTTTTTCAGGTACCTACTTTTCTGTATAAGAGAACCTAACCATGAAACTAGGTACCCTAAAACAGTCGTTGGGTATGACCCTCTAGTATAGACATATCAGGGAACCCCGAGGGATCAGAGTAATTTTGGGATTTAATACTTAGAGTTGGGTTTGCGGATCTATGATCGTATTACAGTTCTACTAGGGAAGCCTGAGGAACAATATTGGTAATCATTTAGGCTTCTGTGGTAGGCCCTTGGGCGTGGGATTTTGGGACTTGGGGTTTCAAAGTTTTTAGGGTTTCGAATGAACGGTTTAGTGGGCTGCTGGGGCTCTGGATCAGTTTAACTCCAATGCCCTTAGGAACATCTTTGAAACACCAGAGAGAGGCTCGTCCCAAACCAGTAACGGCCGTGAAACCCACACCTAAGGCCTCCACTGGAAAGCTCCGGGCCCAAGCACCCCAAACCCTAAAGCCCGCAATCCCTGACACCTAAACCCCTAAACCGTAATCCCTAACCACCTGAACCCTTACTCCCAAACCCCTAAAATCCCTACACCCCCAAGACCTAAACCCTCACTCCCAAACTCGTTTTAATCCTTAAACCCCCAAAACCTATATCCTGAACTCCTAAACCCCTATAAAAACCCTAAACCCTTACCCCCAAACCCTTAAAACAAAACCCAAAGCCTAAATCCTGAACTCCACACCCACCGGAAAGGCCGGGAGCGTCCCAAGACCGCACTGGAGCTGGCTATCGAGGCCATGGGATGCTGCTTTGCACGCCGGCCCTTACATTATGTACTTTCTTCGATAGGTATATGAAAGTTAGGTTCGATTTAGGTTTCGGTTTATCTAATCTGTTCGGCCATGCTTATGAACTATAGACCTGTTTGTCGCGTTCATTGTTGTTAGTCTTTCTTTTATCATTACTTCAGCCATTCATGTATTCGTTCTTTGGTTCATTCATGAATCATTAACTCTTTCATTCATTCATTAATGAATTCATTCAGTCATTCAGTCATGCATTTGTTCATGCATTCATTCGTCGTTTCTGGGAGGTTGTTTACATGTTCACGTGTTGATCGTTTAAAGCGTTTAGGGCTTAGTGTTCAGGGTTCCATATATATATATATATGTACAAAACATACACATATACACACACGCACACGCACAGAGGTTTATGTTTATATGCATGTTACGTGTATATATATATATATGTGTGTGTGTATATATATATATATATATATATCTACGTACACAAAAGCGCATGCATGCATGGATGCAAACACTAGGTAGGTGTAGGCAGATAGGCTGGTATGTAGGTGGGTACATCGGTAGGTTTGTTCTTCCCGTGTTTGTGAATGGCCTCTGGTGTTCCAGGATTTTCGAGACTTCGTTGTTTGGGAGCTTAGGGTTTCACGGCTGATGGGTCTAAAAGGGGAGGCTGCAGTTCCAGCCGTGGTTCGGGACGTGCCTCTCAACCATTTCTGTCTGCGTCTACCCGAAGGTATTACATCAGCACATGTGTAGACGCATCGTCTAAAGCTAGCACATAGTTTTTGAGTGCTACACCGGAAATTTGAGGCCCTTCTCATCGCAGACGTTTCTTTAAGACGGTGCTGAAAGGGCAGTCTAGTTTCGAAGAAATCCAGTAGCATGTAATTGAACCCAAAACCCCCATCCCCCAAACCTCAACACCGCAGCACTCGATCATCCTATATAAACCCCAAGCCCTAACACCCACCCTCTGGCCGTCATGCTGGACCCCGGTTTGCCGAAAGATTCACTGAAGACGCCATGAATCCCGACAGCACGCTGTAGAATCATTGAGCAAATCCTGGACCCATCGACCTGAAACCTAACCCCCCCAAACAAGAAGAACTTAGCCCCCGAAGCACCTTATCCTGTGAAACCCTAATCCCTAAACCCCAAAACCCTAAACCCTAAACCCGAAAACTCTAATCCCTAAACCCGAAAACTCGAATCCCTAAACCCTGAAAATCTAATCCTAAACACCAAAACCCTAATCCCAAACCCTAACAAAGCGTAAACCCTGAAAAGACACCTCAGCCCAGGGCATCTCCCTGGAAGTGCAGTCGGCCTCTGCCTACTCCTCGGAACTCTCCTTCGGAGGTTTTGCGGGTTTCAGGTTTGGGGTTTAAGGGTTTAGGGTTTAAGGTTTTGGGTTTTTTAAGAGTTTAGGGGTTTAGGGTTTAAGAGAGTTTAGGGGTTTAGGGTTTTAGAGAGTTTAGGGGTTTAGGGTTTTAGAGAGTTTAGGGGTTTAGGGTTTAAGAGAGTTTAGGGGTTTAGGGTTTTAGAGAGTTTAGGGGCTTAGGGTTTAAGAGAGTTTAGGGGTTTAGGGTTTAAGAGAGTTTAGGGGATTAGGGTTTAAGAGGGTTTAGGGGTTTAGGGTTTAAGAGAGTTTAGGGGTTTAGGGCTTTAGAGAGTTTAGGGTTTAGGGTTTAAGAGAGTTTAGGGGTTTAGGGTTTAAGAGAGTTTAAGGTTTAGGGTTTAAGAGGGTTTGCGGGTTTAGGGTTTTGGGTTTAAGGTTTTGGGTTTAAGAGAGTTTAGGGGTTTAGGGTTTAAGAGAGTTTAGGGGATTAGGGTTTAAGAGAGTTTAGGGGTTTAGGGTTTAAGCGAGTTCAAGGTTTAGGGGTTTAAGAGAGTTTAGGGGTTTAGGGTTTGCGGGTTTAGGGCATAGGGTATAAATACGCGTTTCGGCAGAAGGGTGCTTACTAGTAGAGTAGGCAACCTTTACGAAAGCTTAGTTCCCCGACAGGTAAGGGTGTTATGTACAGGTCCAAGTACGTACTTAGTATGATCTCCTTCGTGCGAATCAAATCCTGCGAAGACCACAAGGGGACTCTGCCCTACTGTTCATGGTATAGGTCCAGCTTAACCATAACAGGGGATTTACCATAATTCCCAGAGTCTATCATCAACCGTAGCGTTACTAGCGCAGGATACTTGACCCATTTCGTAACTGCATGTGTTCCTGGCTCGCCCACTGTGGTGCAGAGAGGTTTGTTTTGTTGTTCGATCTCTCGCCGGTTGGGCTGCGGATTAGAGGCGAGCTCCGAAGAATGAGTTTCTAACACACACCCGTCCAACACCACAACATACTATAAGAAACTATAGCCTATCATTAAAACGCATGTTTGGCAATCATATCTTTCCGTTTGTCACCTTGTCGAGTTGCAAACCCCTGTCCTGATAATTAGCAGATCCGCAGTGCCAGGCACCAAGAAGCCAAATTACCTTCACTATTTTCTGGGCGTTCTTCTGGTTGGCTCTTAGGACATTAACTTTTTGGGTTTCTATCTACAATAAGGAGGCTAAAATTCTAACTTTTAGGAGGGGTTCAGAAGTCGGCCAAGTTTTGGGGGTTCCCGAGAATGGCTATAGTACAGTATACCCGAAAACCCTATTCTAAGCACTAAGGCGCCCTGGTTAAACACAAGCCTTGGCGTGGGAGACCCGTACCTCAATGGCCTACTTAAAGAGAGGACTTTATGATCAGTATATACACTATCCACAATTTCAAGCCAAACCGATGACCTTCAAAGAACGGGTAAGGTAGCCCCAGGGTTATCGGATAACCCATTTGTTATGGCTTCTTCTAGCCTTCTTTGTGGGTCACTCTGGCGGGTCGCAGTCCTTTCAAAGCCCGAATACATCATGCAATGAAAAATAATCATTGTGTATAGTAGATCATTCCGGGCCCTCGGAACCCAATGCCCTACGACCACTTCAACCTTTGGGGGCCTGTAATCAGTAGAACAGAGCTTTGGGGGTCTATTGAGCTATAAGTACCGCTACATGGCTGCGATACACTAAAACGTATGGTTCAGACCTCTGCACCAAGCCCCAACCTGCGCGCCTGCACGTAAAGCGACGCAGAGCTGGGCTCAAGCGGGCGAAGAATGGCGGCGACACTGCAAGAGCATGAAGCCCTTCCGGGCAGGTGCACGACCTAGACCGTCATGAAATGTAGTTCCTTATTCGGCCAGCTTGAAACTGCACAAGACTCCATAACAACTTTCGGGAGACTCTATACTGCAATCATTATGAAATTAAAGCCTGTAAGAAGAGCCTCGTTTGTGCTTTGATGGAATCATTGTTTCAGGGTGTCTTTTTGGGCGATGCTGGCAGAAAGATAGGAGCTCCTGCCGCAGTATGCGAGCAACATCGAGCAACCCCCATTCGAAGGCCGCTTGTGAACTTAAAAGGCCCTTGTATAAGTTTTAAGAGCCAGCCGAGACATGGCCCAAAACGCCCCGGCGAAGCCGCAGAGAATGAGCAGATTCGCACCTGAACACGCGAAAGTCGCTGCACGAACAGCGGTTTAGGGTTTAGGGATGCTCCATGCCCGATGCCCCCTCAACCCCAATCCTGAACCCTCAACAACCCCAAAAAATAAAATATTTATGCTTCGGGTTTTGGCCAGGCGGCATGCAGCGTCTTTTCCTTTGAGCGGCTACGGACGGCAGGACTGCAGGTTTGGAGTAAGGTTCTAATGTGGCCTTTTCAGGGCGATCTAATATAGGGGCCTCAATAATTACCAATACTATTTTGGGGGTCCCTTATAAAAAGAGATTATAATCAGCCCCAAAACCCTGTTCTAATTATGAAGGCCCCCATAGCATGCGGACTCCATTTTGGTCGTGCTTAATGGGTGCGAGGGGACTCGTCGCAGGGGGTTTTCTGGATTTTACCTGCGGTTCCCTAAGGGTTTAGGGTGGTTCCTAGCTATCTACCTCTTTAAGGGTGTTAATTACCTCGGTCATAATGCAGTACTAGCCACTATTGTGTAGGATTTGGCTCTGCAGGTCATAGGTCTATCAGGGTGATTTCGGGGTGAGAGTCCCTCACGTGTTTAGAAGTAATGTTTTAAGCTGTTGTGTCGTGGTGGAGCTTTGTGCTACCGACGGGCTTCACAAAGCTTGTGTACAACGTCTACAGCCTCAAGCTTAAACCCATATAAACCGTAAGATGAGGCTGTATCAGAAAATGTTTCTCAGGGCTTTGAGGATGTTGGTTTCGGATTTAAGTTCAATTCCAGTGAACTGGTGCGGTTCGGAAGTTAGGGTTAAGCTTAGAGGTTTGGGGTTTAGGGGTGCGGGCGTGGGATTTACAAGGATCAAGGTTTAGGAGGGCCCTCATGCTTGGAGTTTACAGAGATCAGGCAGGGAAAAGGGTTTTTTGGCTTGTGCCCATAGGTATCGGGTTTCATATTGAGAATCCTATAGGGCAATCCCAAAAAGGAACTGCTAGGGAGCCCATGGGTAGTGTTTTAGGTCTTCTTGGCTCAAGGTTGAGGGCCCTCTCGACGGGAGTTTACAGAGATCAAGCAGGGTTTATGGTTTTGCGGCGTATAGTGCTTATACTATCGGGTCAAGTTTTAGGGCTTTTTGGCTCAAGCTTTTCGGGTCTTAGGCTGGAAGAGTTCAGGGCTGCGCAGCGTCTGCAGAGGATCCTCCCATTGCCGACCGTGCAGGCCCAGTTTCGGCAGGGAATCTTGCCCGCACTGGCCAAGGCTATACCTGCATCCCACAACTATGTGGGCGGTTGTCAAAATTAGGGTCCCTTCTTGGGTCCTGATTATAATACGGCACCTAATATTTAGGGTGCCCAAAAGGGAACCCCAATTTTGACAACCACCCATGTCGAATAACAGCCTTTTATGGGTACTGGGCCATTATTTTGCCTACTTTGGGGGGGTTTAGGTAGTGGTATTGTATGCAATTGAAGCTTTGGGGTTCATTAAGGGGGTGGGGTTTCGAAGGGTGTCGACTTAAATTTATGGTGGAGGCTTGTAAAAAACCTACAAGTGTCATCCGTGTTCATTCATGTCAGCAGGATGGCGTTTAACCGGAGAGTGATCTACTTGAATATTTGGAGCATTTGTTCACGTATTTACATGACATATTCTGTCGTATCTACTCTATAATCTATAAGCAGTATCATCTATAAGCAGCATACCAAAGCACTAAACTAAACCTCCAACTTGCCTCCAACTTATGAACCCCTAAACCACAAGCCACCCTCTCAGGCTCTAAACGAGCTGGAATCCCTAACCGTAGGCCCTCGACCCTGAACGCTAAACTCTCGTAGAAAAAGCAGCAAAGTGTATAGAACTCTATGGAGCACTGACACAATAGACGGCCCATGAATGGACCCTGTTATGGCAGATCATGTGAACCGAAACCTATAGAAGCCCAATACTTACATAAACGCTGCACTGTACCAGCAAGACAAAGACCATTTCCGCGATCTGCCCATAGCCATAAACCCTACACCACACACCTTCAAAGCCGAAAGACCGCAAGCCCTACCTATAGTCTCCATTGTAGTTCCTTTTTTTGGTTTAACCAATTACATATAAAGGATCCTATAAGGTAGCCCCAAAAAGGAGCTACAATGGAGACTATACCCTAAACCCTAAACTCCTAAACCCCTTTAGAGGAACCTTAGACCCCTTGAACGGAACCCTAAACCCCTTTAAGGTAAAAGCCAGAAAGTTGGAATATGATTATCCTAACCCTTCTATGGTAAATTATAGGGTATCCTACCATGAAACCATATTCCAACTTTCTGGAGTTTCCCATAAAGCAACTACAATGGAGACTACAGGAAAACCCTAAAACCGTGAGCCGAGGGTGGTCTCTCGCAACCTGGAGGAGGTCTTCACCACCATCGGAACAGTCGAGGCGAGCAGATTTTGGGCTTTCGGTACATAGAACGCCTTGGAACAATGAAAGTTTGTTGCACGGGTGTGATAGGCTTTCTGCGTTGTTTGGTAAGGATTTGAAGTTTGCATGGCTCCTTGGCCATGTGTTTGGTGCAAGCACGTCGCATGAACCCCGCCCCCCCCCCCCCCCTTGCAACACGCATGTAGCCGCAATGTAGCATCATTGTTCAGTCATTTGTTCCCAGCATTATCTTCACTGGCACAACTCTTCCATATCCCACACCCGCATTTCACCAGATAATTCTGAAGCAGCATACAATAAAGCCTTCACAATGCCCTTGCAGACCACTCTATGCTTGCTGCGAAATCTTCACAACAACCAAAATATCACATTTACAGTCCTTTCCGAAACCCCGGAGACACTGCCAGGAACCCCACGCCCGAACCCTCGTACAGCCTTGAACCCTTTACAACAAAGCTGATCAAATCATATACAACCATACAAATCCTACAAGCCCTCTCAGGCCTTCCCACTCTGTGTATAGTAAACCCCCTAAAGTTGGAAACCGGATTAAGGACAAATAGTGCTGGGATTCCCTATACATTAATCTTAGGGATTGAGGCTATGGGGTTTCCAACTTTTGGGCTTCTACTGTAGATAGATAGATAGATAGAGACCCCTGTAAGCCATCTGAAACGCAATTAAAGGACTTAAGACAGCTCCCTCCAAGAAATACTTTAAACACTACACTCTAAAAACCCTAAATCTTAAAGATCTATACCCTGAAACCCGACAACCCTAAACCCTAGAATCTTCAAAACATGAAAAGCCCATTAAAACCTTCAAAAAACCCCAAAACCCTATAACAACATACATAAAAAAAGCTTGAAAGCACATTAAAGCCTTGAAAGCTCTAAAACCCTATTAAACGCTCGTAAAAACTTAACCCTATTACAGCCCTTTTGAAAGCCCTAAAACCCTATAAGAAAGCCTTCAAAAAAGCTGCTCCCAGGAGGCTCAGAAGGGTGCGGAGCAGCTCGCCGAGGCCGCGCGGCGCACCGGCGACGATCGCCTGAGGGTCCTTGCGACGCTGGGGCGGCGTTTGCGGCGAAGGGTTCAGGGTTTGAGGGTTTGGCTAGGATGCCCAGTATTTCCCTTTTTGTAGTCCTAGGTTCCTTATAAAGTTACCCAATACCAAAAAGAGAGGCCTTTTTATTCTTAGGTTACTGGGTATCCTAGGGGGTTTAGGAGGGTTTGGGGTTTAGGGTCTTTTGGGTCAGGGTTTGGGATTGTTTGGGGTTAGGGTTTGGAGTTTTGGGGGTCTTAGGGGTTTGTGGGGTTTGGTTTTTTTGTGGCTTTTGAGTTTTGGGGTTTCAGGGGTTTTAGGGTTTGGGGTGGTTTGGGGTTTTTGGGTTTGTGGTTTTTGGGTTTGGTGTTTTTCGGTTTTAGGTTTTTGGGTTGAGTGTTTAGGGTTTGGGGTTTAGGGTCTCGATTTTGGGTTTGGTGTGTAGGGTTTAGGGGTATTTAGGGTTCCAGTTACCCCAACAACAAAGATATCGTTAGTAAATGTTTTTTACGGATCTGGAGCCCCATGGCTGGAACTTGAAATGGCTTGATACTCTCTGGCTTTGACAGTTTTGCGTCTAGGGTTCAGGGCTTAGGGCTTAGGGTCTACTTGGAGGCCCAGGAGACTTAGTAAGTAGGTCATAAGTAGGGTTATTGTTGGGGTAAACCCATTTAGGCTACTTATAACCCTACTTATAACCTACTTACTAAGTCCCCTGGGCCTTTAAGTAGACCCTGAAGCCTAAACCCCATAGATCCCTTTAAGGAACCCTATAGATCCCTTTAAGGATCCCTTTAAGAACCCTAAACTAAGTCCCCTGGGCCTCCAAGTAGGGTTTCGTTTTGGGCCTCAGAGTTTAGGATGCTTAGGGCTTGAGCGTTTCTATGGCATTGCAGGGTTCTTTGGGGCCGAGCAGCGCGTTTTTCATAGTGTCCTTTGTTGCTATAAGGGTTCCTTTAAGGGATTTATAAGGGTTCCCTTGAGGGATCTCTAAGGGTTCCCTGAAGAGTTCCTTGCTATCTAAGGTTAAAAGTATGGGCCCCTAATATGGACCCTTAGGCCTTTTTGAAGGAGTTCTGGGCACCCTTAAGAGTCTATATAGGGTATATAGTAGGTGTTTATCCCAAGGTTAAGGGCGCATACTAGGGGCCCATGGTTTCAACCGTTGAATCAGGAGCTAGGGTTTGTAGCTCTTTACCGCTGTTCAATGCAAGGTTCTTGCGGCCAGGAGTCCAACAAAGCTCCAATGGAAGACCCAAACGGGAGTTTCCGAAGATTGGGGGTACCTTCTTTTTGGGGTCCTTACAATAAGGATCCTACCATTTAGGGTACTAACTTAGGGTCCCCTATGTTCGGAAACCTCCAAATCCTCACTTCTGGAACCCGAGACCCTGGGTTCGCAAGCCCGCATAAGCAGCTGTGTCCCCCAAAGCCCCCAGGTCCTAAACCCCAAGCTTCAAAGCCTCAAGCCCTAAACCTAAACCTAAGCCCTTAAAATCCTAAACTTAACCCTTGACCCTAACCACAAAACCCAAAGCCTCAAACCCTAACCACAAAACCCAAAAGCCTAAACCTTAAGCCCTAAACCCCCAAAGCCCAAAAGCCCTACCCAGAGACTCCAAAACCTCTTAATTAAGGAATATACCGTAAATCATATTAGGGATCCCTATTACTATTCAAGGTAAATTCCTTCATTAAAGGGTTTTGGAGTCTCTGGATACCCAGGCTTTGCAAGCGCGCAGAGGCTGGAGTGTTAGAGCCGGAACTGCGACCTGAAACCGCCGACGAGGCGAGCCTCGGGCCCTTTTGATAGTCCCAAGGCTTATAGAGGTTTAGGGCCAGTTTAGGCTTTTAGTTAGGGTTTAGGGTTTAGGTGTGTTTTGGTTGTGGTGGCTTTGTATTCATGTAAGCGTGTACGAAGCAGCAATGTTCATAACCAACCTGACTGTTTGGTTCTGTTTCGGTTCAGGCTGTAGGTGTGCTTTTGTCTTGTGGAAGTGTTTAGACGGTTGAGAGAGGGCATCTTTTCAAGTGATTCATAGGTTGGTCGATAGGGTTATAGAGTGGGTCTACGGTTGGAGTTCATAGCTTCGCGGTTTAGAAATTTGCGGTTTAGGTAGGGTTTATGGGGCCTTAGAACGGTATACACAAGGCTTCAAAACGTGCTTGCAGGATGTTTAACGAGGTTGACGCGGTGGCCGGGGGGGGTTTGTATTAAGCAGAGCTTCTACTGGGATTTATTGGGATTTCGACTAGATGAGTCTGAGTTTGCAATCAGGTTTGCAGGGTGACGATTAAGGGGCCAGACCTCCTTGCCTTTTGTTCTGTCGGGTTTCGAGCTCCGGGTATCGGGCTCCTAGGGACTAGGGGCGGCTTCACCAAACCTTTAGGCTACAAGGGACCTGGTTAAATTTCACACATGGTTTATGAGGGCATTCGTACTTCCTTTACTTACATATATGCAGACATACATACATCGATTGTTGAGTTAAGGCCGATTTGGGTGTTTGGCTTCCGGCTCCACCTTTTTTCGACACAAGTCTTCAGCTTCACAAGTTCTGATGAATTATGCTATTCATCGGGGCCCATCATTATAACTTTAGTAAACTATGCCTCGATCCCAACCTATAGTCTCTATTGTAGTTCCTTTTTGGGGATTACCTTATAGGACTCTTTATATAAAGTTTGTTAAACCAAAAAAAAGGAACTACAATGGAGACTATAGGAAGTATTCAATCCAAACTCCAAAAGCCATTCGATTTTGTAGCCTCCCGATTAGAAAACACCTTTGAATGAACCCTATACTTATCGCCAAACCGTAAAATCCTCATTATAGAGCCATCATCACACAGTGCTTTTGTTGACACTATGGACAAAAATTGCTATGACTGCTTGTATGAAGCCTTTGCAGTACCAGATTCATAAGGACATATATCAGCAAATCATAGTAAGGAGCCCTAAAAAGGTAGGTTCTTTAGGGTCCATGTAGGGCTTATTACCTCAGATTCTCAACAGGCGCTCGCCTCCGTGCGAGAAGCGCGGTCACTCTGCGACGAGCTGGGCGACTTCGAGGCAGCCTGTCGGGCTCGTAGGCTTCGGGCGTGCTAGGTGGTTCTGTGTTTGTTCTTCGTGAAGCGGTTTCACGGGTTTGGCCAGATGTTGATTGCTTGTTTTGTGTGATCCTGGACCTCGAATCTCAGGCCTTCCAAACCCAAGCCCCTGTCACATGACATGCAGATTTATCATTGCGGCCTCCATTTATATACGTACTTCACTCTCTTTGTCTTTCCTCTCTCTCTCTCTCTCTCTTTCTGTCTCCCTCCATGGCTCTCTCTCTCTCTCTCTCTCTCTTTCTCTCTCTTTCTCTCTCTTTCTCTCTCTTCCCTCTCCCTCTCCTTCTCCCTCTCCCTCTCGCTCTCTTTTTCTCTCCTTTTTCTCGTTCTCGTTCTCTCTCTCTCTCTCTCTCTCTCTCTCTCTCTCTCTCTCCGAAGCCCCAAACCTCCCGACAGGAAGGCGAGGCAGCCGCTGCTCAATAGCACTCAGCGTATGCATTGGTTGGACTTCATCATTTACAACTTAGAGTTTAGAGTTTGGGTTTTAAATTAGGCATTGGAGTCTAGGGTTTGGGTTTAGGCATTAGATTCATGTTATACGATATACTGTATCACCATCTTTGTTTTGGTATAGTCGTATGTATGTAGCTGCCACACACATGAGAAGGATCTGGAGCTATGCATGAACATTAACGATCATTCGGCAGAACATTCCAGGTTGCTTGGCAGGGGAGCATACGTCAAACCAAGTGCGGAAATGCCGCAGCAGTTCACACGCCCATACTTGCCATCCTGTGATGCACCCGGCCGGTAGCGCATTTCATGGTATTACGTGCGAGCCCTCTGCATCGATAAGTACACTCCCTTCGCCAGATCATGTAGTGGGCATCGACCTGCTGTGGGGTAGCCATAGGCAGCCTTATATATGAGTAAACTCGAAACCATATAGATTCTAAATGAACTCGAAACCGAGGCTTGCTACCTTGCTAGACGGAAGCACCATCATCTGCTACATATCCAAATACCTACAACACTCTGTCCTGTCTAGGTCTCGCTGTCATTGGTTTTTCCCGTCTTGCGGCGCGGTTCCGTCATCCCTGTTGATCCTATGCAGACTGGATAGCACTTCAATGTTCTTTAGAGATATTTGTATTTCTACGACCATAGAACTCCAAGGGATTATGAAACTCAGTATATTTGATACAGCAATAAGGGCGCTTAAGAATAAAACGAAAGGGCACCCTAAATTATTCTTCAGGAGATGCTGGCAACCTAGCTTTTTAGACGCACAGGCACCCCTTAAGGCCGTCAATAAGTATCTTCAGCAACAGCAGAGAAGGCCAGCTGCCCTGTAACGCCAACACTGGACCTCTAACTATGACATATGTCCTCAACTCGGAACTAATGCAGGAACCTGAGAAAGAAACCCTCGGCCGAAAACCCCTAAATGGTAGGAGTCATATAAGGAACCCTAGTAAAGGCCCAAGGTTTCTCAATCAGGTTCCTGCATTAAATGAAACCCTTTGGCCCGTTAATGGATTCAAGAGGTCAGCCTGTAAAACTTAACCATAAACTCTGACATACGCCCTAAACCCTAACCAGGCACTCTTAGTCTTTTAGTGAATGCAAAAGGGCACCGACCCCAAACCCTGGAACCAAGACCCTAAACACATTTAGTTCCTTACTGAAGTCAAGGTCAGCTACCTGAGACCCTACACCTTTTCCGTCCCTTGATGAACCCAAAAGGTCAGCTGCCCTAAACCCTATACCCCGACCAGCCAGATAATGAATGCCAAAGGTCAGGTACCCTAATTTAAACTCCTAAACCCTCAACCCAAACCCCAAACCCAAAGCCTTAAACCCTAAGCCCTACGAACCCCTAAACCCAAAACCCCCTAATCCCTTAAATCCTCAAACCCTTAATGAACGCAAAGGTCCTAAACTCAGAAAGCTTATATTATACCCTAAACCCAAACCCCTCAACCCTTAATGACTGCAAAAGGTCAGCTACGCAAGTGCGCGATGCCACGTGCGCTTCGCTGCTGGCGACGAAGAGTCTCAGGCGCCAGGGATCCGAACCCCGAGGGGCCAAGTATCTAATAATCATATGGGTGGTTGTCAAAATTATAGTCCCTTTTTGGTCCCTTTTGGGGTCCCTATTATAGTACGGCACCTAATATTTAGAGTGCCCAAAAAAGGACCATAATTTTGACAACTACCCATATACTCTCCCACCCTTGGGGGAAGGGCTGGGGCTTAGCGCTTTGGGTTTCTAGGGTTTCCAAGGTTTAGGCTTTAATGCTTTGGGTTTCTAGGGTTCAGGGCTTAGGGTTGAGGGTTTCTAGGGCTTAGAGGGAACTCCAGAAAGTTGGAATATGGTTTCAGGGTAGGATACCTTATAATTTACCATAAAGGGCTAAGGATAATCAGATTCCAACTTTCTGGCTTTTACCTTAGGGGCAGGGTTTAAGGTTTCTAAAGTCAAGGGTTTAGAGATCAGGGTCAGGGATGAGGGTTTGGGGTTCAGGGTTTTTCGATTATCGTTCATGGTTCAGGGTTTGGGGGTTTTAGGCTTTAGGTGATCCGAATGACTGGAGACTTCTTAAGGGTTTGTCTAAGGATTACTAAAAGGCTTCTTACTATGAGGGCTGCCATGAGGGGTACTTAGTTATGTATTACAAGGGCTACTACAAGGGTTACTGTAAGGGTTCCTGTAAGGACTTGCTAGACATTTCTTTGGGCAATGCCACATAAGGTAACGCTTTTGGGGTCTTCGGTTTAGCTTGTAGGACTTGTAGGGCTGCAAGCTTTTGAGGTTTCCAGTTTGGGGTCTTTTGTGGTTAAGGGAATTCAAGCTTCCATTCCCCGCAACAGAACCCCTCTAGAACACCGTAAGCCCGAAACCCTCAAGCCTTAACTGTCCCCAGGGGTCCAAAGGACCCAATAATTAGGTACTCGGTGTTAGGATAGTAGTTTATGTAGGCCAGGATTTTGGAGAGTATATGATTATTGGGTGATGGGACCCTCGGAGTGTCGGAGCCCGTCAGGACAGAGCCTTGGATGAAGGCAGCGATGCTGCAGCGCTGTGCCGCTACCAAGCTTAACAGAGGAAGTGTAGGTTCTTGTTCACTGGAGTTTTAGGGTTAAGGGTTTAGTTTAGTTAGACTCCTGCTTGCTCTCATGAGTTCATGCAGTATGGTAGTTTTCGTAGTGCGACAGCTCGGGGATTCAACATCACCTATCCCCAAGGACAATGGTGAAAAACATCACAGCTTTTCAACCATGAACCCTCCTTGTTGCATGTCATGTTGTTTCGAACGTATGATCTGAGAGTGTCCGAAAATAGGGGATCCTAATATAGTATATACTCTAAATAGTGGGATCCTTATTTTGAGGACACCCAAAACACGGTGACCCTGACTTTCGGAAACTCCCACATAAACCCATACCCCGAGTCTCCATTGTAGTTCCATTTTTGGGTTACCTTATAGGATCCTTAATATAAACCTGGTTAAACCAAAAAAGGAACTACAACGGAGACTATAGCTACTATACCCTAAACCCTAAAGATCCCTTATAGATCCCTTTAAAGGGACCCTAAACCCCTAAACCCTGAACCCTAGGTAAGCTTGTGTTTTAGGCTTTGCCCACAATAAATTCACCCAAAAGGCTCCTCCTGCTGAGGTGTCCTCGGCTGCCGCAAAGGCGAGGCTGCATCCTTGGCCACGGTGGGCGATGCCTACCATGCCATGAAGGACACTGCGGTTTCGGGTTCGGGACTTCAGGGTTTAGGGTTTATAGAGGGTTTGGAGGTCCCGTGGAGATCCAAATTTTGGACCCTGCAGACAATTCTAAACCTTTCTACGGGAACCTCGAGAAAGCCAGTGAAAATGCTGCAAAACCCATAGAGAATCCAATAGAACCCTTAGGCGCACAGTGTTAAGATTGAATTTTCAACCCCTTAGTGCCCTTGCTGTATCCCAAAACCTTCGAGGATGATCCACCCTGAAGCCAGAACCCCCCTCCCCCCAATTTTCTCTGTATCCAAAGCCTCCGAGGACGCCACAAAAGCCGTAGACTATCACAAGCAGGCGCTCGCCATCTTCAAGGACCACCTCCTTTCAGGTAGTATAGCGGCCTACGCATTCTTTGGTATTAGGCCTCCTTCTTCTTCCTCTTCTATATTTATGCTATAACGACGGCCAAATGACAATCTCAGTTGTTAAGTTCCTACATGTTCAGGTAGGGTCATGAAGGGTTTATAGGCTGCGATAGGGTTTTATGCCGTTTGTTTTCTTGCTGGATTTTATAAGGATGTATCGGGTCATCAGTCATTCCTGGTTTAGGGTTTAGGGGTCTCTCGAGTTTCGGAGAAGGTTTTCTCGGGCTTTCGGAAGGACTTTGCGGGATTGTGTAAGAGTTCATCAGGTTTTCTGGGGGCTGTCTAGAGTCTACATAGGGGTTTCCACCTGAATCCAGCAACTTACGTACCCCAAAGGGTATTTATTTATTCAGAATATCTCGCCACTTTACCCAAACCCGCAACTGCTAGTCCAAATCCCCACTCCCTAAACACCGCACTTAACTTTAAACCCATTGCCAAACCTATACTTTATTTTAGGGACTTATAAGTATCATAACCCCAATTAGGGTCCCTTTTAGGGTACTTATAAGTCTAGTTACTAACTACTTACTAAGTCCCCCCGACCCCCAAAGTACCCTAAACCCTAAACCCTAAACCCTAAACCCTAAACCTTAAGCCCTAAACCCTAAACCCTAAACCCTAAACCCTTCAGTCTTAAACCCTTACAAGAGGAAGCCTGAACCCTAATGGGGCATATTGAAAAACACCGGCTGCAGTGAGGCTTTCCGGTTTTGGCTTATGGGATTGAAGGGTTTAGGGTTCCAGGGCTTCCGGCTTAGGGTGATGGGATTAAGGAGTGAGTTTAGGGCCTGAATTAGAAAATTAATGAGGGTTTATGTAGGAGTTTTGTCCGAACTTCTCAGCATAGGGGATTTAGGAGTGAGTGTAGGGCTTCAATTAGGGTGCAGCTAGTACTCCTCAGTACTGAAGGTTTCGAGTTTCAGGCTCATAGGGGTTAGGTTCGAGTGCAGATATGCTGAGATACCAGAGCTGAAGCCCACGTTTAAAACATTTTCCATTTTTGTCCATATACAACCCAAGAGAATATTAACACTACTTTTTGTTATTGTGGTTCTAAGGGGGTATAGAAAGGGCTTGGTGGTTAAGGTTCAGGGTGTAGGAGCAGCTCCTGGTCTAGATGCTGGTGTGGTAAATATAGGGGCCGTAAGCAATTACCAATACTACATTGTTGATAATACAGAGGCCTTCCTTTGAAGGGTACTATAAGGATTCCTTGAAGGGATCTATAGGGTGTAGGGTTCGGGGCCCGTAATAATTACCAATACTATTCTGGGGGTTCCTTGTTTTTTTAGGTATAGTATACTGGCGCCCCAAACCCTATGTTAAGGGTTTTGGGGTTCATTCACCACGGTTTAGGGATTCAGGCTTAAGTTCTGGGGTTTCATCTTTATGCCCGAAAGCCTATACCCTGCTGACTGCCTCAGGACATGGGCGACAAGCAGCTCAGCGGAATGGCGAAGACTCCAGCAGGGATGTCACAAGTTGGCCAAAGCTCTGAAACCAGAAGATCCTCTAAGACCCACCTATAGTCTCCATTGTAGTTCCTTTGTTTGGTTCAACCGATGTTGGGTTAAGGATCCCAAAAGGTAACCCCAAAAAGGAACTACAATGGAGACTGCAGGCAAGACCTAGAGCCCGAACCCCAGGCCCCGAAATCCCGAACCCTAAACCCTGAAGCCTAAGCTCTGAAGACTTATTTCAAAAAAGTAAGCCTTAAGAAGCCCCAATAAATTGAACCCTGAACCCTACGGTTGATGATATAAATCCTGAATTAACCATTATAGGGAATATCTGGGAATTATGGTATAGTCCTTATTATGGGTTATGCAGGATTTATATCATCAACCGTAACTCCCGCAAGAAGGCAACCTCATGCCAAGGAGCTGCGTGGCCTTCGCGTACACGAAAATCGCTGAAGACTACCGGGAGGCCGGGAGAGTCCTGAGAGCATGCTTGGGCTGTCGGGGTTAGGGTTAAGAGTTATAGACTTAAAGGGCTTGGGGCTTGCAGCATTTTTGGGTTTGAGGGTTTAGGGCTTTGGGTTTGGGGCTACTAGAGGTACCTGGGTGTAGCGTTAAAGTTTGGAAGGGCGAACCTCCGCCGGTTCCAGAAGGGTTCTATACGAAGCGAGTTGCTCCACAGCTAAAAAAGCTTCTACAAGAGGTCCAAAAGGGTTCTATAGCGGCTCTATGAGAGCTCTGAAGGCTTTAAACCGAGGTGCTAAACGGTTCGATGACTGGGTTGTATAAGGGCTCACTTCGTAGGAAATTTGTGAGGGCTTTAGAGTGGCTCTCAAAGGCTCCACTTTAAAATGGGGCTCCAAGAGGGTTCTGTAACGGCTCTGCCCGCTCTACTTAGCGTTTACAAAGAGTTTCTGGGTTCTGTAAGGGCTGTAAGAGCTTTACAAGGGCTGATAGACGGCCCTGAAAGGTATCCATTTAACACAGATATTTCTTTTCTGTGCAGCCATACCTGGCTAGTTATGGTTGCCTTGCGTCTGCCACTACACCATGAACCCGGAATCGTAAACCCCAAACCCTGAAGTGTTAATCCAAGGGTAAAAGGAGGGACCCTTAGTAAGGAGCCCTAGGTATATACCCTTAATATAGCCATTATATACCCATTATATAGCCCATTATAGGGTAGGGGTCCCCATTAAGCGTCCCTCCTTTTCCCCTTTGAGTTAATCCTTTGCTTTGTGTTTTTGATCAGCCCCCTGCACAGCTCAAGTCCGACGTCAAGAAGGCCAGTGCCAATGTGAAGCAGGTCCGGGGCTCTGCCGCTGCTTTCCCCAAGACTCAACATAGTCTCCCCAGGTTCCCCTTTAGTACTTATTTCCCTTTTCATTTTGGGATCTCCTTGTTAAAACCAAATACTAGGACACCGGGTACCCTTCATTATTACGGGGCTATGGGGAACCCAGGCATACTCTCCAGGACTTGATAGATGTTTTGGGACGAGGTTTAGTCGGCTCGGGGCCGGTCAGGACTCAAAGGGCAAAAGGGGGGACCCTTCATTCAAAGGGGAAAAGGAGGGACGCTTAATGGGGACCCCGGCCCTACCCTATAATGGGCTATAGAATGGGTATATAATAAGCCATATTAAGGGTATATACCTAGGGGTCCTTATTAAGGGTCCCTCCTTTTCCCCTTTGATTCATGGGTATCCCTATCCTATAACGGGGCTACATAAGTCCTTGAACTTGGGGTCTTCGGGCCATGTCGCCTTTAGGGCTTAGGGGTTTTAGGGGTTTAGGGGTTTAGGGTTTAGGGTTTAGGGTTTAGGGTTTAGGGTTTAGGGTTTAGGGTTTAGGGTTTAGGGTTTAGGGGTTTAGGGGTTAGGGTTCAGGGTGTGTGTGTGTGTGTGTGTGTGTGTGTGTCCTCAGAGCTGTCGGGATTCTGCTACCTTTTCAGACTCATTCAATACATTATGAAGCCCTGTTTGTTGTACCCCGTTTTGAAGCCTTTTAAGGGTAGTACCGTCAACAGGGCAATTTCAGACAACGGGAGCCCTCTATGAAAGCCTCAACGCAGCATGCTGCATTTCGGGATCCCAAATAGAAGCATGGAAAAAGCCATATAAACCCCGCTGTATGAGAACCCACATCGAAAATCTACGAAATCCCGCAAGAACCACCCATAAACCCTTAACCCTAATTCGGAAAAGCCGACCCACTAAAAGCTGATCTAGCGTGAAAGGCCCTTAACCCGAAATCCTTAACCGGCAATTCTGCGACGCCGGCCTGACGTGAAAGGCCATTGTGATCTTTCAAGAGCTGCAGAAGCCGCAGGACATTGCTTTGTAAAGGGTGTTGGAGTTTGGGGCTTCTCTGTTTCGGAGTTTGAGGGACCGTAATATAGTACCTAAATAGTAGGATCCCTATTATAAGGACCCCACACTAAGGTACCCCTAATTGTCGGAAACTCCAAAACCCTAAACCCTTTACAGATTTTGGCTTTTTTGGAGGTTTTGGGTTTCAGGGTTTCGGAGATGGAGGCCGGAGGACTTCAAGGGCTCAGGGCTAGGATTTGGGTTTTAGGGTTTAGGGTTTAGGGTTTTGGAATTTCAGGGTTTCGGAGTTGAGGGTTTATAGGGTTTCTTAGGGCAGGGATTTATGGAGGAGAGGACATATGTTGGTTGGCCGTTAGCTGTGCTTTCGCTTCTGCGCGGGCTTGCCAGGAAGCTGTTGCAGAAGCTTCAGGCAAATCTAAACCTGTAAACATCCATAAGCCCTAAGCTTTTTGTAATGGCATTGCCGTTTCGAAGCAGTTGAAAAGCAGTACGATGCACTACCGTCAATGACATAAACCCAGAGCCCTGTGCCCTAAGCCCCTAGCCGTAAACCCTTAACCCTATAAACCCAAAGCCCAAAGCCCTGAAGTCCCAAAGCCCCACAGCCCTAAAGCCCTTTGCCCTGCCAGTGGTTCGGATCGCAGTTCCTTTCTTGGCTAGCCCAGTTTATGCCTAGGCGCCTAGAACAATCATGGTGATCGCAAAAGAGCTGCCATCCGCTAAACCCCTTGGAATCTAACCTTTATAGCAACCCCCATAGTATCCCCTACACCCCTAAAACCTTGTGCCGTTTTCAGTTCAACGACCTTCAGCCAAACGGGAGTTTTCCCTTATAATGAGGATCCCACTATTTAGGGTACTATATTAGGGTCCCCTATTTTCGGAAACTCCCAACCCTAAACCCTAAACCATTCTAGAAACCCTTAAAGGATGTAGACCCCTTTAAAGGAACCTTATATTCATTATTGGAGTCCCCTCTTTTCGGAAAGCCCCCCCAAATTTGCAGGAGGAAGGGCAATGCTGGCATCACTTAGCGCGCATCCACTCCATGGCTGGAGTGCCTCTGCCTTCAGATAGCACAATGCTGTGATGCATGCATGCATGGGTTTGTGTACCCTAAGCCTAAGAACCTTGGCTTAGCCTCTATCTATCTATCGATATATATATATATATATGAATGTATGCATGTATGCATGTATGCATGTATGTATGTGTGTATGCATGTATATGTATGTATGCATGTATGCATGGATGTATGTATGTACGTATGTATGTATGTATGTATGTATGTATGTATGTATTATGTATGTGTTTTTGTAACAAAGCCAGCATCTGCTTTGGTCTGGAGAAGTTTCATGCGCTCGACGGGAGTATCAAAGCACTTGGTTTCGGAATCTAGGGTTTGGGTACGAGGTGCCGCAAAACTTCCTGGGGTATCGTATCGACAAATATCCGAACCTTCCCAAAACCCTGGTATCGCTATTCAGGCCTCCATACAAGCTGACTTCAATACTTAGGGCTGTTTTTAGATATGTTTTTTTTTTTGTTTAAATCTTTGGTTCCATTAATCCCCATAAAAAACAGCTAAAATCATAAAATTTGCTAGGGGTCTAAGTTCAGTATGGAATAGCTACCAGGTATCCCAAAAACGCCGCCGAGCGCATGGCGCAGAATTGTCTTGAGAATCGGAGGAAGCGGATCCGTTAAACCCTAAACCCGGTAAACCAAAAACCTGAACCCTTAAACCCTAAACCCTGTAAACCCAAAGCCCCTAAACCCTATAAATTCCAAACCCTAAACCCCTACACCCCATAAACCCAAAGTAATCCCGAGGAAGTGGATTACGTGCTCGAGTGCATCAAGAATGCGAGGATTCTTTTCCAGGCGGTCAAGGAGCCCTTTTTTCTGAGTTACAACATCGTTTGGGGTTCAGGGGGTTAGGGTTTGGGGTTCCGGGTTTAGGGTTGGGGGTTTGAGGTTTAGGGGGTTAGGGTTTAGGGTTTAGGGGTTTAGGGTTCAGGGGTTTGGGGTTTCTGAGCTAAAGAGATGTATGATGAGTACTAGTAGTATCAATCCCCTTGCAGTGGCCCGTATAGCGGCAGCACCAAATAGTTTTGATGCTATAAGTGCCATACGATGTCAAAGACCTAAGTGTCGGTTTTCAGCTCCCAATGTTAGCTTGAGACACTGGGGTGGGGCTCCAACAGGCAGGGTTTACACGCTCGGGCAGTATCTCCCAGACTAGACCCACGTGTGATGTACACTTAGGTTTTCATGTTCAAGGGTTTGGGTTCTAGACCGTAAGATCACAACGTGAATCTTCGCATACAATAATTCAGGACCAAAAAAGAGGAGGTTTGTTAATCAAGGTTCCACTATGCACCCAGATCTTAGTATGATCTCTCGCAAAAGTCCGGGAACAGAAATAGAAAGCCAGCTATAAGATCTTCAAGCAGACAATGGTGCATCTTTTTCTTCCATAGGATGAGCACCGTGAACCCCACGTGTTTGCAGGACCACGCTTCCGAAACCAGGGCGATGGAAACTCTTATGCAGCTCAGCAGCAGAGGTTAGATTTACCTGTATTAGTTCCAAAAATCCTACAGAAGTGTATGTCATGAACCCTTTAATATCTAGGATGCCCAGTAGTACCCTTATCCCCTTTTTGTAGTCCTCGGTTCCTTATAAGGTTACCCAATACCAAACCTAGAAATGAGGTAACTAGAATAACCATCAAAACAGCCGGCGATCGGAGCCACAGTTTGGGTTTTGTCTGATTTGGAAACGCTAAAGCCGCTAAGGGCGAAACCCCGAAACCCTGATGGTTGTTCTGAGGGCTCCCGTTACCTAAATTGTAGGTTACTAACCTCATACTATGTATATATTTCGGCAACCAGAGCCCGAAATACCCTAAACCCCAAACCCTAAAACCTAAACCCCTGAACCCCCAAACCCCAAACCATAAGCCCCCAAATCCTAAACCCTGATGGTTGTGTTTAAGGCTTACAGGGTTGAGCCGATAGCTCTGTTGAGCCTGTCAGTTCGGACGGCGGCGGGAAACTAGGGGCTTAAGTAATAACCTATTCTACTAGGGGGTTTCCTTTAAAGGGTGCTACAAGGGTTCCTTTGAGGGATCTATAGGGTTTAGGGGCTTTGAGAATTGCCTATCCACTTAAGGGTTCTAGGCTCTAGGTTTATCTAAAGGGGGATCTGAATGGGTTCTAGAAAGGATTCTTTAAGGCGTTCCGAAACAGATCTATAGAGGTCATCGTTTCAGTGTGTCTTAGGGGTACTTAGAGATAAATTTTAGTTTTTGGTTATTATAATCCCTAAGAAACAGCTATTTTTTTTGCTAGGGTTCTAAGCTCAGTATAGACTATTTACTAATACTATTCCTAGGGTTCCTTGTTCTTGTTTGTTTCACGATAATATGCTTCTAATTATTAAGGCCTTCACACCGTCGAGGGTTGGGATTCATGGGCTGAGAGTCTGGGAATGTTCGTCCGGCAAAGTTGCTGTGAACAGAGGAAAGGAACGTTAGGGCCGTTAGGGCCTCAGGATTTTAGGGTGTAGGGTTTAGGGCTTCAGGATTTTAGGGTGTAGGGCAGAAGGTTTAGGGGTGAGGAGATGGGGGTTCTGAGTTTAGTGGTTAGAGGTCTTCACGGGTTTAGGGGTTTAGTTAGGGTTTGGTTGTTTGGTGTTTTTGGAGTTTAGGGGTTTAGGTTCTGCGGTTGCGGGCTCATATAAAGCTTATAAGTGATTCCACTCGCTTTGTGGGGAGTGTGGGGATGACCAGGCCTGAAAAATCTTGCGCACCTTCTTACAGCGGTTTCGAATGTTCGGTTTAGTGTTTGCGGGCTTTTAGTTAGAGGGATTGAAGGTGACAGGCTTAATTCGGGCTGAAGGGTTTAGTTTAGAGTTATCACCCAGCAGACCACGAGCACACAAGTCCCGAGCCAGGTCTTGACAATTCTCGTCTTTCGGTCAGAAATCCCTTAGAGACTGTTGAAGGCCGAAACAGGAAACCGCATTGAACCTGAACCTTAAACCCTAGCTTCACAAAGCTGCAGGAACCCCGCATAAAGCGTCACAACGGCGGAGCTTGTTCGTTCCACGCGAGGCAGGTCCTTTTGGACCATGGCCAATACGAGGAAGCCATCAACTTGGGAAAGGACATGGGCAAGATTGGGGATCCTTGAAACGCCTGAAAGCTTGTACTGCAGGGAGTTTTAGGGTTTTGCAGGGTCTTATGCTGGGCTTTGGAGTACCATACTTTAATACTTTTTGGGCACCTTCTACCGGAAGGGAACCATTATGAAATAAAAGTCTATACGTTTTTCTCCCTGGTTCCTTCAACGCCCAGTATAGGATGTTGGAGCTTCGGAGGTTCTCCGAGGAGTGTTGGGGCTTGTGTAGGTTTCAGGTTCTGGAGTTTAGGGTTCAGATTCTGTCTGTCAGCTTCATAGTTTTAGTGTAGCAACAGAAGAAGACCGGTCAATCCACATTTGCATGGTTCAGCAGCTTGTTGGCTCCAGATGGTAAGCAGCTGTTTAATGAGGATGTTGATCTTGTTCGTATGAGAATGCTGTCGCGAGTGATAGTAGTACAGGACTGTCGCCAATATGAAGATGATGTCAGTGTCACTGCCTGCTTGCATCGGTGCAACGACGGGCACTATGAGTTCCACTGTTTCTGACTGCATCTTCTGCTGGTAGAACCCTACAATCCCCGCATGGGTGGTTGTCAAAATTATAACCCCTTTTTGGGTACCCTAAATATTAGGTGCCGTATTACAATAAGGACCCCAAACTAGGGATCCTAATTTTGACAGCCACCCGCAGGTTACACTAAAAGCTCTTTTGCCCACACACCCTCAAGCCGAACCCCGTAGTCTTAAATCCGAGGCGCTTAGGCTTAAGCCCCAGGCACCGAATCGCTGAAGGACAGGCCCCGAACACGAATATCTCAACTCCCCAGACCTTCCAAAAATCCCTTAATTAAGGAATATACCTTAAATTATAGTAGGGTCCCTAATTTGATTTAAGGTATACTCCTTAAGGGATTTTGGAAGGTCTGGGTCTCAGCCCTAAAGCAGAAAGCCTCCAAGCCCATGAAGGACATGGTTACGGTGAACCATACAGCTGGCGACAAGGACTGCGCATGGGTTTAGGAGTTTGGGGTTGAGGATTTAGGGTGTACTTGGAGGGTCGGGGGACTTAGTAACTGGTTATTTTAGGGACTTATAAGTATCATAACCCCAATTAGGGTCCCTTTTAGGGTACTTATAAGTCTACTTACTAACTACTTACTAAGTCCCCCGACCCCCCAAGTAGGGTTCAGGAGCAACTCACCTCTCCAAGTCTGTTAGCTAATTTTTGTTTTCAGGTTCAGGGGCTTGGGAGTTTAGGGGTCAGGGTTGAGGCTTTAGGGTTTAAGATTTGGGGGAAGGTTGAGAAGACCGCTATAAACCCCAAACCTCTTTTGAAACTTCCAGAACAGAGCTCCTTGCGATCTCAATCACATGAGCGCCCTCCAACGCGCCAGAAATTCCCGTGTTCACAAGCCCGACCCTACAGAGACACGCCAAGATCCTGAAACCCTGAGCCCCCGAAACCCTAAACCCTAAAGCTAAACCCAAAGCCCAAGACCCTTCAGACGAAGCCCCTGAAACCCTAAACCTCCCAAATCCACAAGGTTTAAAGCGATTCCTCCAGCAGGAAGGAGAGGCGCGAAGCCTCATGAAGCTAGCGGAGCACTTGCTGAGCTTCTTGGCCTTCTTGATGTTTAGAGTGTAGGGGGCTATAGGGTTTCTGAGTACACTGTCTGTGACCGTCAACAGCAGACGGTTGGAGGTCGATCTTCAGAAACTGTCGCGGCTTTCGACCGGAGGACGTGATCTTGCAGTAGTGGAGTCTCAACTGTAGATTGCTTCATTGCCGCTTCATGCGATAGAGCTCCACTTCTTCTTTGTTTTTTGCAGGTTTCAGAAAGCCTGTGGCCCAAATAATGAGCCGGCCCTGCCCTGATCACATCATAGGGATCCTTAGGGGTGTAGGGGACTATATTTCCTTAAATAGGCCTTATTAGTCCTTATTATGGGCCTTAAGGCCCCCTACCCCCCCTTCCCCTACACCCCTAAGGGTCCCTATGACACAAGGACCCCTAAACAAAGTAAATCTCAGTCAACCTGAAGCCTGAAACTCCGACACATATGGCTCCCCATAAACCCTAAACCCCAAGCTCAAACTCTTCTGGCCGTGCTTTCCGCGTTCCGCCATCTAAGGAAACTATGCTCCTCCGCCGCAAAGATCCCGTGTGGGTTCTTGTGCTATTTTGCAGGGCTTTAGGATCTTAAACCCTATAGCCCTATATAAAACCTATAGGGCCTACCTAGTTAGGAGCCGACGCGGCAGGCGAACAAAGAGACAGTCACCGTAACTTTAAACTAAATCCTCTACTGTTTCTTAGAATCTTGGGTTGAGAGCTTGGGGTTTCATCGGTTTTGGAGCTTTGGCTTTAGAGTTTTGGGGTACAGGGTTATTGGGTTTAGGGTTCTGTGGTTTAGGGTTTGGGGATAACTTTGGGCTTAGGGTTGAAGGTTTCAATGGCAGGTTTTGGGTTTGGGGTTTAGTTTCGGGGTTTAGGGCTTCTGGTTTGGGGGTTTATAGGGTTTCAGGATGTTGAAATTTAGGACATAGGATGTTGGGATTTTAGAGTTGTGTTTTGTGGTTTAGGCTTTGGGGTTTGATGTGCACTCTCCACGTTGTTCCTTCTAAAGCTGGCGAAAGACAAGTCGCCATCCAGGAGATTTTAGGCAAATTTTGAGTGGTGCGATTGTGGCTTTGGGGGCGTCGCAGATTGCAACCCTAAGCCCGAAACCAGATTGCAACAGCTTTTTTCGCGTGCAGCATGCCGAGGACTGGGCCAATGCAGAGAAAGTTTCCTCTGTGGCGAATCTGTTGTTCAAAAGTCTGAGAGACAAGGCAGCCGTCCTCTACTGTTTTTGGTGTGAGGGTCAGTTCAATGTCAAAGCTCATTCAATTTGGGGTCTGCATCAGGGGTCCTTTATTGCTGTGTTGTAGCCACCACAGCAAGCTTCTGTTGTCTTTTCTGCCTCATCGTGCTTGTTGTCGCTTGGCTGCTAGATAGGTCATGACAGACTTCAGTATTCTTGTCGTGAGGTCGTGGCTCCTGGCGCTCTCGAAATTAGTCTTTGCAGCAAAGCAGACGTTGCGCATGTTTTTGGTTCACGTCTTTGCGGCTTTCAGGGTGCAACCCTAGGCCCCAAACCCTAAACCCTAAGACGCAAGCCCTAAGCCCCGAAGCACCAAACCCTAAACCCTGAGCCGTTTCAGCAAACATGGTCGCAGGAGGGCATCGAGATGACGCAGAGGATGAAGGACTCTTGCGCTGCCTGAAGTCGGAGCCTAAAGTCTTAAATCTTAAAGTCCTATACATAAAAGCCTCCACCCTAAACTCTGCATACCCAGAGCCGTAAGCCCTAACCGCCCTAGCCTAGACCCTACAGATATCTTACGCCCTAAGCTCTGAATCACGAACCACGAGACCGATCGTTGAGTCTCAAACCGAAACCGAAAATAACCTTGGTTTAGGGGGGTTGAGGGTTTAGGGTTTTTAGCCTAGTGCACT
Organism: Symbiodinium sp. CCMP2592; assembly: GCA_905221615.1. Lineage (NCBI taxonomy): Eukaryota > Dinophyceae > Suessiales > Symbiodiniaceae > Symbiodinium > Symbiodinium sp. CCMP2592. The sequence continues at coordinate 566,389 of CAJNDT010001890.1, read as the reverse complement.
TTAACAGAGTCCTTATGGCCTCCGATAGTGGGTATATGGGGTATAATAGATGGTAGTTGCGGGGTCTAGGTAGATATCCCTCACTTCGAATGCTAAACCCTGCATGAACCCTAAACTCCAAACTTTATGAGCCCAAAAGCCCTAAATCCGAATTAGAATCCTAAATCCTGGAGCCTGAAGTGAGGACATAGCTGAACATCAGGGTAAAGCTGGTCGATTGGAGGCAGCGCTCGCACAGAAGCAGGACACAGCAGGGGTGAGTGCTAGGGTTGAGAATTTCGTTTACGGGATCTACAATAAGCCCCAAGGGTCCAAAGGACCCAATGTTTAGGTACTCGGTTTTAAGATACTATTTTATGTAGGCTAAGATTTTGGAGAGTATATGATTATTGGGTACTTGGACCCTTGGGGAAGGTTCTTCCAAGGAGTCCTTCAAGGTTAGTTGACATGACCCCCCGCGCAACGCCTGAAACCAAGACTCGAAGCCGCGAAGCTGATGCCCTGGAAACCGTTAGCAAAGCACCAAATGCTTAGCATTTAGGGTTTAAGGATACTGCACAACTTAATCCCCATATCAACACCCCTCAGCACCAAGGCAGCTACCTCAATTGCGTTGAGCTTTAGGGCTTGGGACAGTGAGTAATTTGCTTCTTCGATGTGGCAACCGAAGTTAAGTTCTTGAGACTCCCTATGAAGCTCTCAAAGCCATTGAGCTGGGCTAGTTTGAATGAAGCTCCAGGACAAGAGCCCCGCTTGTAGATTCCCTTTGACAGTCTCTTTCCCCGCATCACCATATACTATACGCTCCAAATATTCTGACCTGAACAACCCCAAACCCCTAAACGCCCATATAGACCCTAAACCCTCAGATTGTTCGGTCCTTGTCACACCCGCCGAGTGTCAATCCCTGATAAGAAAAGGATTTCCTCCACATACCGCAGCCGCTGATGATCGACCCGGGGAGGCAGCCCCACAGGGTTTTGGCGTTAAGGGTTCTTTGGGTTCTACTAAGGCCCCAAACCCGAAGCCCTAAGCCCGAAACCCCTAAACTCTAAACCCTGCATTCGGGGTTGAGGTGATCTTGCCAGGAGCTGCCGCGAGTTCGGCTCGAACGCTTTGCACTAGACGTTGGCATGTTTCGCATAATGAGGGAGCTTCAATGATTACCTTACTATTTTGCGAGCTCCGTGTTACAATTATGGTATATTATACCCCCCAAGCCCATGCGAAGTGTTAAGGCCCCTGTATTAGCTGAGTCTGCGAGTAAGTGTAGCTTCAGATATATATACGTCAGCACTCATACATGCACATAGTCACATAGATATGTGCAAGAGGTGTACATGCAAGCGAGTCATGGATATGTGGAAAGATTCCATGTCTATGCCGGTTCCCGAGTATTCTGCTGAAGTGTGCTCTTTGGAAGGGGGTCCCTCATTCAACTTGAATAGCAGGAAAAGTTACCCGTGTTATCAAGCGGCATCTGGGGAACATAGATGAACACATGCATCAAATAGCTGTGGCCGCTTCATTCAAAACTCAGAGCTGGCAACCTGTAAGTTTGCCGAAAAATGCCTGTGTACCGATCTGTCTCTCCCTCTCTCCGTATGTGTGTGCGTCGAGATGGCTGTACACTTGGGGCAGGAAGACAGATGGATAGGTACAAGTTGCTGTACTTACGCCCTATTCTGCATTCGTGTAAGCCCGAAGCCCATCATCAAGTCGCAACGAAAGTGCCAGTGTGAACGCCTTTGTGAGAGGAAGAAGCGGATGCAGGAAGCCTACAATGCAGCTGCCCCAGCTTCAGGGTTTGGGGTTTAACAGGGCTTGGGGGGTTTACCTATAGTCTCCATTGTCGTTCCTTTTTTTGGTTTAGCCAACTTTATATTAAGGATCCGAAAAGGTAACCCCAAAAAGGAACTACAATGGAGACTATAGGTAGGATTCAGGGCTGAGAGGCGAGGCTTGGGCCATGTTTGCCCGCAAGCAGCTTCTCCATGCTGGCGGCAGTTGCGAGGCATTTGCCAAAGATGTGTGAGCTGAGCGGCAGAATTCCGTCCTGCTCCGCATCTGCACGCGCATGCACTGTACATGCAGCCTCGCTGCCTCTCTTGGTCTCACAGTGATACGAGTTCCTCAGGCCACAGCCACATCGTGCGAAAGGCCAAGTTCGATGCCAGTGTAGACTACCGGGAAATTTGCTAGAGAGGTCCTCTTAACTACAAACCCCAAAACTAAGCCCCGCAGCCTAAATCCGGAATTCAGAGCCTGTAATCTAAACCCTCAGCCCGAGATCCTCAACCCGAGACGTTGCCCTATAAGGGTCCAAAGGGCCCAAAAAAATTAGGTACTCGGTTTTAGGATAGTAGTTATGTAGGCTAGGATTTCGATTTTTAGGTACTTGGACCCTTGACGTTTTGGCAGATTGCTCTGGCCCTGAGATGTTGGACGTCTCACTTCTCACTCTTCCGACATGCTTGGGAAGTGATCCTCGAAGCATAGCCCACCCTAATGCTCCTGGACCCTCGTAGTGAGATCCTAAACCGTAGCCCCCAAAGCCCAAACCCTCGCCCACAAAGCCCCTAACCTTCTCAGGAGCCTTAGCCCAACAACCCGAGCACCACTCAAAACCCTTAGCCGTAACCTCTACCTTAAACTCGAAACCTTAGGTATTGACCGAGAGTTTGGCCTAAAGGTTAGGCCCTCAGGCCCTTACATAACTATTGTAGAATGTACGCCAAAGCCCTAAAGCCCTGGAGCCGTCAGCTCTGGAGCCGTGACTTGTGTAGCCTGGTACCTCGCAAAGGCACAGATCGTGCATGGTCATTCTAGGTTTTGGGGCTTAGCGAGATTAAGGCTCTGGTGAAGAAAGACAAGACGGGCTCGGGTCTTCGCAGAGAACTCGGCGGAAACAAAGGTTGCACCTGCGAAGGTTCATGGGCAGAGGGCTTAGAGTTCAAAGGTTTAGTTTCAAGACTTACTGTAGGGTAGAGGGTTCAGGGGTTTAGGGATGATTTAGGCCTTGGGGGTTCTGTCTCGTGTTGGTGCCAGATAGTGTAGCGTTCATGTTCAGATGCCTGCCCTGCGATTTGCCAGACAAGCTTCGACATCAATGGAAGAACACTAGGGCTTAGGGTTTCGGATAGCGGGTTTAAGGCTGTAGGAATCGGGTTCAAGAGCATGGTTTCATGGAGCAGTCACAGTGAAGATACACTCCAAGCAGATGTGAGCACTGCTATATCTAGCGACGGCACCGCACATGAGATTGCTAGATTGGGGGGTACTTTAGAATATCGGAGTCCTTACAACAAGGACCCTTTTGGCTTCCCTATTCGTGTAGAACTAGGATGCCCAGTAGTACTCTTATTCCCTCTTCGTAGTCCTAGATCCCTTATAGAGTTACCCAATATCAGAAAGGGAAACCCTTTTTATTTTTATTACTCCTAGGGTTACTGGGCATCGAGAAAATCCTACGCCATGGCCCGCCAAGCATCGACACGGTCAAGGCTTTTGCTGCTGGCAGCGATGGCAATAGCAGCATGGACCCTTGGAAGCTGAACATCCGAAGCCTAAGCCCTAAAGCCCAACTGTAGGAACCTGATTGAGAAACCTCGTGCCTTTGTTCCTTATATGAATCCGATTACTTTGGGGTTATAGGCTATAGGCCCAGGGTTTCTTAATCAGGTTGCTACATTAAACGCCAAAATCCTTAGCCGTACAACCCAGACCAAAGAGCCCAAATCTTAGGGTTAGTAAGAAATACTTGTTATTTTTTTGTTATTATAATCCCTAAGAAACAGCTAAAATTAGAATTTTTGCTGGGGTTCTAAGTTCAGTATAGAAATCCCAAAGCCTGAAGCCCAGGCCTCCCGTCCGAGGACCTTCAATCGCCTCTTTAGCTAGCCCTCATGGAATCCCCCTAAGAGCCCTATTCTGTCTTCTACGGGTTTAGGATTTAGAATCGTTTTTTTGCTAAGGGTTTAAGGTTTGCGACTTAGAATGCTCAGAGTCCCTTAAATCTTACACATGAGCCCCGCTGTTAGCTGCATGAGACGGAGGAGTGGCCAGCGGATGCAGACGGCGCTGTCTCTGCTGAGACCCAGGCTCGTTTAGAGTTTAAGGTTAGGGACAGGTTCAAGTCGTTCTTTGCCTTTTGGGGGGTTGCTTATGCTGAGGATCACATAAAAGGTTTTTTGTGTATTGAAACTCCCTTGCAGCATTAATGGAAGTTTCTGGTAGTTTCTTACGTAATTACGGCCGGGCTTATTGAACGGTTTGGTCCCGGGCTTACAGGGGTATTTCGGGTTTACCGCAAGCTCGCGACAGGGTTACTGTAAGGTGACTGCAGGTCGACACCGTGCATAGGTATTCTGGGTGTACTGTTTCGTTGCAAGCTTACCATAGAGTTGATGACGAACAGACCCCCTATTTCCCACAGGTACGGGCAGTTTAAGGTACTACAGTCAATATTAGGAAGGTTTGCCCATCAGCAGCACGACTCCGCCCTAAACCCAAACACCCTAAACCCCCAAAACCCAAACCCCGAAATGCACTAAACTGCCCTAAACCCAGAAAGCCCCAAGCCCAAAGAAGCCAAAGCCCCAAAACCTAAACCCAAACCCTACCTACGGTCTGCAGTGTAGTTCCTTTTGTTGGTTTAACCAACTTCATATTAAGGATACTAAAAAGCAACCCCAAAAAGGAACTACAATGGAGACTATAGGTAAGCCATCCTTAACCTTAACCCAAACCCCAACAGACCCAAGCACAGAACCCGAAGGCCGAAACGCGAAACCCTTAAACCCTAGGATGCCCAGTAGTACCCTTATTCCTTTTTTGTAGTCCTAGGTTCCTTATAAAGTTACCCAATACCAAAAAGAGAGGCCTTTTTATTCCTAGGTTACTGGGTATCCTAGAACCCTAAACCCATCCCAAACCCCAAGCCGCTCGCCGCTTGAGAGGTCCAACCTGCTCCGAGGCTTGGCTAAAAAGCAGTGCGGTAGTGTGCGACGACGCATAACCAATCCTAAGCCTTTCCCGGGCCCTAAAGAACCTACCTTTTTTAAGTTCCTTCGTGTGGTTTTTCTTTTTTAGAAGTCCTTCAAAAGGTAGGTCCAGGTAAGCCCTAAGAGAAGGAGTGATTTGGGAAAGTCGAACACATGCACTGCCTACTTTCTATTCCACTGTAGGATCGGTCCCAGGTTCTATACATGTATATATATATATATACTATTTGCTTAAGAACCCCCCAAAAATAAAAAATATATTCCTTATAGTGATAACATAGGGATTATATTTTTTTATTTTTGGGGTGGGGGTTCTTAAGCAAGTAGTAGTAGTAGTAGTAGTAGTAGTAGTAGTAGTAGTAGTAGTAGTAGTAGTAGTAGTAGTAGTAGTAGTAGTAGTAGTAGTAGTAGTAGTAGTAGTAGTAGTAGTAGTAGTAGTAGTAGTAGTAGTAGTAGTAGTAGTAGTAGTAGTAGTAGTAGTAGTAGTAGTAGTAGTAGTAGTAGTAGTAGTAGTAGTAGTAGTAGTAGTAGTAGTAGTAGTAGTAGTAGTAGTAGTAGTAGTAGTAGTAGTAGTAGTAGTAGTAGTAGTAGTAGTAGTAGTAGTAGTAGTATATATATATATATATATATTTATATACGTCAATGTACACAAATGAGCAACACAAAGCAATACATATGCACATGCTATTAACACATACATGCAGTTCTTCTGCCTACAACCATTGCACACTTGTACATCTACGTGTATAAATACATATATATATATATATACATACATGTTTATCTATGGACATATACATATGTAAACACTGTAAACATGTATGTATACACACAGCAGTATCTACAACAGCCAGACAGGCAGACAGCCTGCTCAGCACTTCAAGGCTTAGCCCCGTCACCCGTAACGCCCTAAGCCCCAATCCCCCAGCACACCAAACATCCTCAAATTGTACCTATAGTCTCCATTGTAGTTCCTTTTTTGGGGTTTCCTTTAAGGATCCTTAATATAAAATTGGTTAAACCAAAAAAAGGAACTACAATGGAGACTAATTATGTGTAGAGCCCTCATCGACCCTTTGAGAGGAAGGAAGCACTTAAATCACGGAGCCAGACTCAACTTTATAACACCACAACACCCTAAGCCCTCGGAGCCCGCATAGAGGATTTTATGGAAACGGAAGCCCCAAAACAAACCGACACTCCGAGGCCTGGCACCAGCAGTCGCCTTGGGGGCGCCGCTACCCGCTGAAGCCGCGCTGAGGGTGCTCCTGCAAAAAAGGCCTGCCAGCGTTCCTTTCGGGATTTTTCAGAGGGGTTGTATGTAGGGCTACTGTAAAGGTCTGCAAGTTCCGAGCTTTGGACGGTTTTGGCAGGTTTTACAGATGGGGTTCGCACGGCTGTATAGGGAGGTCGAGGTTCAGCGGTTTTGGCGCTTTTGGCGTGGGGGCTTGCGGTTTAAAGTTAACCTATAGTCTCCATTGTAGTTCCCTTTTTGGTTTAACCAAATTAAGGATCCGAAAAGGTAACCCCAAAAAGGAACTACAATGGAGACTATAGGTAGACCCTAAACCCTAAACTCCTAAACCCCTTTAGAGGAACCTTAGACCCCTTGAAAGGAACCCTAAACCCCTTTAAAGACAATGGAGACTATAGGTAGACCCTAAACCCTAAACCCTAAACTGACGAAACCCGTTTGCAGAAGTCCTCCAGGAGCGGGCGTGAGCTGACCTCGCCCATCTTCAACATTCCGCCGAAGCAGCAGGCGGCTGCCAAAAGAGCTCCCGCCCCGCCCGATTCCCTTAGTGCTGAATTTTTGACTTATTTGATCCAGAAGAACAGTTATTATGATGCTTTTTTTCTTGCTTGATAACTCCAAGAGACTGTTTGACATACTTGTGGTTTCATTGTGCTTGGGGTTAACACTATTGAGGCCTTTCTTTTATCACCCAGGAAGCCCTGCAACGCGTTTCAATGCCCTTATACAGGCCATTCCAAGCACTGTCGCTTTCGTTGAAACTTGCACGTTCTTGGAGTTCAGGGGTTTCTCGATGTTGTTAGGACAAAGTTAGGGATTTGGGATGTAGGATTTTGTGGGCTTGGGTTTGGGGTCTAGCCGTTATCTTTTTCCAGGGGATTGTTGGATTGAGGAGCATCGGGGGTGACGTGTATTTTCGCGGCCTGATTCGTGAGAAGCCCATCCGGTTCAGGCCGCTTGACTAGAGGGTCTAACCTTTGTCACAGTAAGTCATATCCTTAGAAGAATAAGCCCTCAGACCCAGAAAGCAGTGGATTTTGCGATGCGCAGCCTTCAACATAAACCCTGAATCCTAAAACACAAGAATCTGAGCCCTTGTTTGGATCTACAGGTCTATCCTGATTGGCTGGAAGGGAGCTGGCAGGCCACTTCGACGTTCGCAGGCCTCCCGGCAGGAAGACTTTCTTTTGACACTTTAGTATTCCATAGAAGGGAACTGTACGGTCTCCAGTGAGGGTTCTGATTCTGGGTTTGGGGGTTTAGTGTCGGTTTGTTTCTTTTTGGCACCTCGGGGCTTGGGAGTTGATTGTGTGCTTGGGGGCGGGAGCCTTCTAAGTTCATGTTGACCCTAAGCCCTACTTGGAGGGTCGGGGGACATAGTAACTGGTTATTTTAGGGACTTATAACCCAATTAGGGTCCCTTTAATGGGGTACTTATAAGTCTACTTACTAACTACTTACTAAGTCCCCCGACCCCCCAAGTACTCCTAGGTTACTCAGAAGCTCCATGAATAATACAGATACCATAGGGGCCTAGATAATATACCAATACTATTTTGGGGGTTCCTTGTTATAGTTATAGTATAACGGGCCCCAAAACCCTATTCTAAGTATAAAGTGTAAACCCCAGCACTGACGATGGCGTCTGGGATCAGTGTATGCTCGTACGAGCAGGGAGCCGTCTGGTCACCATTGCACTTAAAAAAAACGGTTTAGGGTTTAGGGTTTAGGCCTAACCCTAAAGGGAACTCCAGAAAGTCGGAATATGGTTTCAGGGTAGGATACCCTACAATTTACCATAAAGGGTTTAGGATAATCGTATTCCAACTTTCTGGCTTTTACTATAACCCTAGACCGAAACCCAAAACCTTTTACACTCTACAAGCCCTTCTCGGAGGCCCAGGGGGCTTAGTAAGTAGGGTTATAGTTGGGGTAACTCCATTTAGGGTACTTATAACCCTACTTATAGCCTACTTGCTAAGTCCCCTGAGCCTCTAAGTACTACATGCAGGTTCATGGTTCACGGCTACTGGAGATGTCAGTGTTCGGTTCGGGGTCTCAGGGCTCTCGAAAGAAGATTTGAACCTCACCCCACCGAAAAGAGGCAGTTCAAAACAAACAAAACAAAGCACAGACAGAGACGCTAATGTAGAGGCCCGATTCACAGAGCTGTTGTATGTGTGTACGTACATATATATATATATATATGTATATATGCATATTCTCTTTAGCCTGCCGCTTCAAACTATGCTTGTTGTTGAGGTCCCTATCCAAAACCCCAAAACACGTATGCAACTCTGTCTTTCAACATCAAGCCGATAGGGGCCTAAAGAATTACCTATACTATCGGGGGGGGGCCTTATTATAATGACAGTAAAAGGGGTTCCAAAACCCTACCCTAAAACCCTAAGCCCTAAACCCTAGATTGTAGTTACTAAGGCCGCTATATTACCCATTTATAGCCCGAGCTGGTACGAGCCCTGTAAACATTCACAGAACCCGTATAAAACGCAACTCCACATAAACACGCCTCTACTATACTCTACTATTACTAGCTCTAAAAATCCACAAAACCTGGTAACACCATATATATATATATATATATATGTATACATGTATCTATATACACATGTATGTATGTATGTATGTATGTATGTATGTATGTATGTATATATACATATGTATATATATATAGATATGTATATATATATATATATATATATATCGCAAAATAACCCCGAAGAAGCCTACACAAACGCATGCGCGACCCGTATACAGCTTGGCTCTAGCTATCAAAGCTGCCTTCTAAGCCCAGGTTTCGAGTTCCCCACCCTGCCGCGAGCACAGGTCATGAGACAGGCACAACCTTCCTATAGTCTCCATTGTAGTTCTTTTTTGGTTAACCAAAATCTCTATTACAGGATCCTAACCATAAAACTGGCTATATAACCAAACAAAAGAAACTACAATGGAGACTATAGGTATATAGTCGAGTAGGTAACCTTTGACCTTTTTGGGGTAGTGCAGTCCCTATAGTCCCTGTACAATCCCTATATAACCAAAAAGGTTAACCTTTAGTTCCACATGATACCCGACAAGTAGGACAAACAAGGGGTGCAGGATTCTGCTGTAGGGTTTTAGGGTGTAGGGCGTGTAGGGTTTAGGGAGCCGCCCTATAACGCTAAACCATCCTAAACCCTACAAACATCCCTCAACCCTACAGTAGGGTGTAGGGAGCCACCCTACCGTTCAATTGCCGTTTAAGGCTTGTAAGACTAATGGTGCAGGGTTTATGGTTTCTGCCATAAGAGGTCCAAAAAGGGCAGACATCAAGGATTGTTTTAGATGCTTTCCCCTTGAAGGAACAGGCTGTGCAGCCCTTATCGAAACCCTTGAAGGACCCTGGAAGGATCTGTAGGACTTTGAGTGGTTTTATTATGTTGACTGTGTGAGGGTGTAAGGCGAGCCCAACATGCCGGGACGCAGCCACCCCCACAAGTCTTGACATCAAGGCAATGCGGAGCTCCCCGGCAGAATGATGGTCCAGATACCGGCGAAGCCTAAGGACATGCCTGCGGCTGAAGTGGCAGAGTTGGGACTCCGCCACGCCGACACCTTCGACCCTAGGCCGTACATACAACAAACCACATGATAGTTCTGTAGTATCTTCGCAAGAAGTAGGTGGTACCGGTGTGGTGGTCGTTGTGGCTGTTGTTGTGGCAGCAGGAGCCGCGCTTGTAATCTTCAACAGGCCTCCAACAACAGCCGAGGACTGGCAGCGGTTGGCAGCTGCTGCCGGTGATCCTTCGGCAGCGGCCCTGCTGCATGAGGTGTGCAAACAAACCAAATGGCGCAGATCCCTGGGTAAAACGAAAAGCTGCCACAGCGACTTTGCAGCCACAGCCGAAGGCGGCACCATTTTGGGGCCCTTCGGCATGGACCTTGCAGCGGCCGCTATCAACATGGTCGCTGCGGGCCAGCACACCCGAGCCAATCGTTGGTAAATAATTTCAGTCATAGCGTCATAGCACATTGCCGGAGGGGTTCCGATATGCGGGTTTCGCAGATGCCCAGGTTTCGGGTGTGATCCAGCTTCGGGTCCGTAGTGTTGGTGGCTTACGGTTTGCCAGTTGCTGTTTCTTTCCAACGATGGCAGAGGAGAGTAGCACCACGAGTGCCACGAACAGACAAGTGAGGGGTGAGGTCTTGCGCAAAAAGTCCGCTTGGGTCGTCTCGGTATCCAGTACGCCAATAAGCCCGGATGGCTTCACCCGCGGTTCAGGCCTGCCCGAAACATTTGGAGCCCCATGTAGGACTTCCTGGCGTACCCATTTGGACCTCCATGTAGGATTAAGTCTTTGCAGAACAATAAACAAGGCACCAATATAAATCCAGCTTTGCAAAGCGGAGTGACGGCTCAACGAAGCAATCAATGATTCACGGCACAGTCAAAGGGGCTAAGCATGGGCTAAGCAAGCAGGAGTGTGCTGCCAGTCAGTCCAGCCACGGCTCTGCGACGATGTGCTGGCAGGCCAGCTATCCAAAAGCGCGCGAAGCTGCCGCTAGTATCCTCCATCTGATCGTCGGTCAGGAGGTAGAGCCTCTGAAAATTTTGTGTCTGGTAAAGATGATCCACCTTGCTACGTGGATACCACTCACGTTCTGGCAAATCAGGATAGCAGTAATCCGGAATCCGCAACTTGTCACGCTCCGACGGCTCGAGACTTTTTTTGGCCAGCAGCCAAAGGTGCACTGCAGGCACTGCCCGCTTGCAGCATTGGCGACGTGCCATCGCTGAAGCACCCAGAGGTGGCCCAGGAGTGCCGGGAGCCACGGACAAACCGCCAGGCGTCAGTGGCGCTGGCCGACCCGATGTGTCGCACCTGCCGTGCCGCCGTGCCGAAGCCATTGCCGACGTGTAATTTAGGGGCCTTAAGAATTAGAAGAAGGTTTTGGGACCCATTCTACTGCAATTGCGATAAAGAGCCCCCAAAGTAGTATAGGTAAATTACTAGGGCCGTCATATTACTTCATCGGATTTCAATGTGTGCAGTGGAAGATTAGAATTCTCCTGGATCTCCATGAAGACAATTTCATGCTCTTCAAACTTCAAACTTGACCTCAGCCCTTTCGAATTCCTTCCTGCCTTCCTAGTCTCCGAGTGCTCGCCCTAAAATTGAAACCTTACGCTTAAAACACCGACCACCTGTGTAAATCCTAGCCTAAGGCCCAAAATTCAAAGCAGAACCCTAAGCCGAAAAAGACTCTTGGGGTAGCAACTACTCGTAAACGCTGCGCGTGGTCGCCTCGACAAGTTCGGGCAAGGCCACGGAAAGAGGTGCACTATGGGGAAGTACCTAAAGTTTGGGTTGTAGTTCAAAATTCGGTTTAACCAACTCTCGTCTCTCTCTCTTTCTCTATATATATATATATATATATATATATATATACATATTTATTTATGTATATATATATATATATATACATACATACATGTGTACATTATACACATTCTATGAAGTTATATATGTATGTATATGTATCCATAGGATTTTGTGATGTAGCCCCAGAAGGTAAGGTTGTGTGGGAGCTTGCTAACCCCACAGCACACAATCTAACCCCACAGCACACAGTCTTGGGGTTTACGGGTTAGGGCTCTTATATTTTGAGCCCGAAATCCTAAACCCCTTTAGGGTTAAACCCGAAACCCTAAGCCCGACATAACCTTCCTGTAGTCTCCATTGTCGTTCCTTTTTTTGTTTAACCAAGTTTATATGAAGGATCCTGAAAGGTAACCCCAAAAAGGAACTACAATGGAGACTATAGGTTGCATACAACCTGCCAGTTTGCCAGGATGATGTGCCTGGCTTCAAGACCTTCCGGCAGCACTCAGACAGTTCCCCCGAACCCCCGGGAGGATCCAAAAAGTAGATCCCTTAATGGGGGCTCGTATAAAGTACCCTTAGTAGTATAGGGCCCCAAATTAGGGATCTACTTTCAAGATCCTCCCGGGGGTCTGGGTCGTTCTGGGGTGATTGCGGGTTGGACATGGGCTGTGTAGACGCGCGTAACTCTAGCTGTTTTCTATGTGTTCTGTTCAGTTCAAGGCTTCGGGGTCTCAGGGCTTAGGACAACCATGAAACCCTAAACCATCAGGGTGCATCTGCTGGGGTTCAGTAGTGTGCAAGGTTCAATAGACTTCGGAGCCTGCAACTGGATCCCTCGCCTCGGGTCTGTATTTGTGGCTATGAGCTTCTTAATCCGGATTATAGGTTATGAGGCTTATCAGTTACATAAGGTACTTCAAAACATGTTGTGTTCTGGCTGGGTTTTGTGGTTTCGGATTTACGTTCGGCCCCAACTCGCCTAGGTTTCGGTCTCTGAAGCCACCCAACCCTAAATATCCTAAATCCCAACTCCTAAACCCCTTCTCTGAAAGCTTCAACCCCAGATCCCGGGTTCCTTTTCAGTTCTCTTGTAGTGTTGATGGGGGTCCCAGAGCCACCGAATTACTACAACCACCAATAGGGGAGCTTCCGATAACCTTATTATTTGGGGGTCCTTATGGCAAGGATCCTAGTATTTAGGGTACTATAGTAGGGTCTTACCCTATTTTCGGAAACTCCCAACCCTAAACCTTAAACAATTATAGAAACCCGTAAAGGAACCCTTATAGATCCCTTTAAAGGAACCTTACAGTCTATGTTAGGGTCCCGTATTTTCGGAAACTCCCAGAAAGTGTAGAGTTGAGGGGTGCTGCAGGAGTCGTGGTTTAGGGTCTATAGGGCTCAGGAAATGCTCCATCATTGATTTCGCTGATGTGGGCAAGTCGCCGCTCGAGTATCTTGTCCGGGAGGAAAGATCTTTCTCGAAGCCAAGCGTTGGGGGATACGGGTAAGGGTTTAGGGTTGATGGTTTACGGTCATGCGATCAGGTCGGTGTAGGGTTGATCTGTCTTTTGGAGTGGAATTGCAGCATCTTCTGCAGCCCACGGGTTCGGAGCGCCAAACCCTGAAGCCCTAAGGATCACATTCTCAGGCCTCTCACCTGCGAGAGACCCCAGATACAATTTCCTGGCTTTTCCCTCCGCCGTGAGGTATAACATGAGCTTCGTGAAAGATCAAGGCCGGCAATTTCCTTCTCCACCGGGATGCTTGATCGTATAACTATAAGCCGAAGCCATTACTAATATAATTCCCTAGGAGAGCTATGATACTTATATCCAGCATAATGTACCACCCAAAGGTTTTTCCAGGCATTCCTGTTAGACCTGTGACATGAAACGTGTTTGAACAGTTCGTCGGACTCCTGCTGGGTTCTTGGTAAGATTTCATGTAGGAGCCTTAATAGTTACCTATACTGTTTCGGGGGTTCCTTACCATAACACATAAAATAAGCTCGTCGACAAGAACCCAGTCTTCCAAACCCTAAACCCTAAAGCCTAACAACCCTTACTTCTAAGTCCCATGATCCTCCAAGCAGGTGTCGTTGTTGAAGACTTGCCTTTCAACCTGCGTTTCTGGGCAGCCCACTAAGGGTTCAGGGCTTTAGGGTTAAGTGTTTCAGGGTTTTGGGGTATTGCAAGGTTTAACGGTTGTCCGTTGGACTGAAGGGTTTAGAGGGTGTGCCAAACAAGTGTTTGCAGGATCTCGAAAGCTCATTGAGGTGGTTGTCAAAATTAGAGCCCCTTTTTTGGGTACTCTAAATAATAGGTGCCGTATTATATGAAGGACTCAAAAAGGGGCCATAATTTTGACAAGCACCCATTGCTTATGTTGAACATGCGTCGTTTTGCTTATGATGCCTCAGAGGTGTATTTAGGGTTTTGGGATTACGGTTCGTGCTTGAGGTTCGTCTGAGCATGCTACTTCAAGTCAAGGCTTGAGGTTCGTCTGAGCATGCTAGTTCAAGTCAAGATCATGTTTACCGATACATAGGACTATAGGTAAAGCGACTGCAGTTAGAATGACTATAGCACTGTCGGCACTTGTGTCTTGCTTTAAACTTCCACTGCCATCATGCAATCCTTTTACCTCATTGGAGAAAAGCTCGCCACCCGACCTGTAACTTAACATGTCAGGCACCAGGCCTTCCCTAGACTCTTCGCCAAGGAGCGGAAAGGCCCCTCCTGTATGTCTGTGTGTGTGTGTGTTTGTTTGAGATTCAGATTGAGTTCCTGCCAACAATGACAGCAACAGCACACCATAGTGTCATAGACTCTGAGCCCTAGACGCTATTCAACCCAAGCCTTAAACCTCAACTCCTAATCCTGACTCCTAAAACCAAGCACCGAAACAGAGAGGCGACACCGGAAGAATTTGTAACAGCATCCGTTTCTGGTCGTTATTCCAGGTAGAATACAACGTAGCCCAAGACACTACACTCTATTGGCCATACTCTGTTTCGCTGAGGCTCCATACTAACCCCGTAGAACAACCCTTACAGTACCCCTTATAGATCTCTTTCAGGGGAACCCTTGTCCGTTCCTTTACCTAGTAGTAGAGTAGGTAGCCTTTAACCTTTTGTGGGTAGTATAGTCCCTAAGGTTTGAGCCACTCTATCAACAGCCTTGTGCCATCTGAGGCTCCTCGGTGGCTGCTCACTTGGGAGGTTGGGAACCCTAAGCCCTTAGCTCTAACACAGTAAACACCTAAACATGCAAATCATAAACTCCAGCGCCAAAACCCTGAGCCCTATAACACCGAAACCCAGCCCGGTATACCACTAACACCTTTCAACCGTCTGATGCAATCGGGCTCTGGTGGGTTCAGAATGTTCTTTGAAGGGTTCTAGAAGGGCTTTATCAGGACAAAGAAGCAGTGAAAAGGGAGGTTGCTCGTGCATGTGAGGTTTCTTGCCTTAGCGAAGTGGTCAGTAACTCTAAGGAGTCCACTGTGATGTAGGGTTTATCTGAGGGTTCATTGTTCTTTCAGCCTGCGCACTAACCCCGCCCGACAAATCATTGGAGATCCCGCAGCGGACCCTTATAAAGCCCTTTAAAGACACACAGCAGAATTCCCGAAATGTCTGAAACTCCACACACAGCACATACATACACACACACACACACACACAGTAACCCATTAACCCTAAACCCTGCCCTACTCCCGACACTGTAAAGCCTAAACGGCCGCAGGCAAGGGCCGAATTACGAGTGCCCTGGCTGCAGCATGCATCCAGAGTTGTTTAGCTAGGGTGCAGGGTCGAGGGCTCAGGGTTTAGGATTTAGGGTTTATGGCTCGGGATTTAGGATTTAAGGATCCTTTGTGCTTTTGGTGGTTCGGGTTTCCTCATATGTAAAGATGGGGCCCGTAAAAACGGACCCCGCGTAGAATTTTTTGGGGCGACAGGTCGAGCATTTCTTGGGAATAGAGCGTATAGTTCACAGTGTATTGTTCTGGGTCTTCGACTACCATGCTTCAATATTCTGCTTGGGACCTGTTCTGTAAGGGAACCAATATTTCATTTTTACAAGCATGAAGTCATAAAGCCTCTACCCATAGGCCCCAAAGTAGTTCGTTTTTGGGATTACCTTATAGGATTCTATATACGAACCCCAAAAAGGAACTACTTTGGGGCCTTAGGGTATAGCAAGCCCTCCTTTTTCCACTGCTCCTCACCTCGACAGGAGTAGGGGGCTTCAGAGAAAGGGGGAGCCGGGCTCCCTACGATAAGGCCAGTCCAAAACCCTTACTACACCCGAAATCCATTGTTTTCTGAACCCTTGAAGTGAGGCGTGGACTACAATCCTCAGAGTGATCCCAATCGCATCACGATCAGGCCCCGGCACACCACGGTTTAGGGTTGAGGGGTGGATGCAGAGACCTTGCTGATCTTCTGGGGCTTGGACCGGTAGTGATGGGGTCAAAACCTCACCGTGTTGCATATTTCAGGTTATAGCAGCCTGAATAGCTGGTAATCGCATCCCTGCAGGTTTCGTCAGAAAATCTATGTTACTATATACACCAAAGCTATCTTTGAAATATGCAGGCTTCCATGTTCCGTTTTTGTTCTCATGAAACCCTAACCCCCAAACCCTAGGACCCTGAACCCTAAACCCTCCGTACGTACGGGGTGCATTGAGCTTTCCGGAGTGCTCCAACCTTCGGTTTCTTCTGGGTGCTCAGCGTGTACGTCTTGGGGTTCGAGTTTAGGTGTTGGGATGATGGTTCAGGGTTCGGAGCTCAGGATTTAGGGTTTAGGGTTCACAGGAGGGTCTAGGATTTAGGGTTGGGGGTGTTAACAAGACAAATTCTCACATCCTTTGACGTCGATCGGCAAGATGATACGATCTATGATGCTTTAGGAGTTGGGGTTTAGGGATTAGGACGACTTAGAAACGGATCCTGGACAAGATCTGCAAGGCCTTATACGGTTGATGACATACATCCTGCAATACCCATAATAAGGAATACACCGTAATTCCCATAGTGTAGGGTCCTTAAGGTAATGCAGGATTTGTACCATCAACAGTACCGCCAGAAACTGTTGTGGATGGCAGTTACGGGTCCCAACTACCGAAGTCTTAAAGGTCTTGAAGACCAGGGAGGCATGGGTGGTTGTCAAAATTAGGGTACCTTTTTGGGTCCTTATTATAATACGGCACCTAATATTTAGGGTACCCAAAAAGGTGACCATGATTTTCACAACCACCCACATGCAACAGGATAGGAACTGTTAGCAAAACAGTCCCCGTATAGTCCTTAGTCAGTAGACTTAGAGCGTATGGCACCGGTACCCTCCAACTCCCTGTGCTTTAAAGTCTTCTAGAACCCTTAAAGGGAACCCAGAACCTTGACCCTAAACCGACAAGCTCTGAAAGCCTAGATGCCTTTGCTCTAAAACCCTAAGACCCTAAACCCCAAAGCCCAAGTTTAGGGCTCTAGTTGTAAAACATCGCTCACTGGTCACGATGTACTGCACCCCGCCCGAAACGATATTTCTAGAAGACTTAGTCTCAACCCCTGGCCAAAAACTCTTACATAGCCCTTAATGCACCCTTATCGGGCTTTTAGAGTTTGTGGTTCAGGGTTCCGGGCAATTTTGGGGTTTCCTTTAAAAAGGATACCTTCAAGGACCCTTAAAGGAACCCCTTAAAGGACCCCTCAAAGGGAACCCTTAAAGCCTTAAAGGAACCCATAAAAAGGAATCCCTTAAAGGGACCCTTTAAAGGAACTCCTTCAAAGGGTTGAGGGTTCAGGGGTGTCGGGTTTAGAGCCTCCCATTACGGGTTTTAGGGTTTAGGGTTTAGGGTTTAGGGCTTTAGGGCTTTAGGGTTTAGGGTTTAGGGAGCCCCAAACCCCGCCGAGTCCATTCCAGGCTCCTCGCCACGAAGAACGCAGAGCGGGTGGAGCTGCCAGGGCTGCAGAAAGGGCTTTTAAAGGGAATTGATAACTAGGACCTGGAGTAGGCCCGTATTCCCTTTTTTTAGGGTTCAGGTTCCCTTATCAGCCCCTTTAAACCAAAAAGGGCACCCTTTTTGTTCCTAGGTTACTCTTGGGTCTAGATAAGGGTTCCTGAGGGTTTTGGGGTGTCTGTAGTAGCATAAGGCTTCCTTTACAGGGGAACCTATAGGGGTTCCAAAGGTTAGCGGGAAGGGTTTGGGGCTTTCTATAGTCAAGAGGGCTTTAAAGGGAAACCTACAAGTATTGCTTTAAGGGTGCTGGCAGGGTTTGGGTTTTAGGGTTCCTTACAGATCCTTTTCAGGTTCCTTTCAAGGAATCCAGGATCTATGGTTTCATGGATTTAGGTTTGGGGGCTCCTTTAACGGAACCGGTAAGGGTTCCTGCAAGGGATGCCATAAGGGCTCTAGAAGGGAATTCAGGGTTTAGGGTTCCTTTGAGGGATGCATGTAGGCTTCCTTCTTGAGGCGATTAAGGGCTTTCATGGCTAAGTTAATTAAGAGATTTCGGTTGGGATCCTCCTAAGGTTGTTTTACGGGTCTTTGGTTTTAGGGTTCTAAGGTTCACAGTTTAGGAGGGACAAAACAGGGGTTGCTATACAAAAGCCCATAAGCTTTAAGAAGCGCGCTTGAGCCAGGCTCTTCGTCAATGCCCGCGATTCCGAGCAACCTTCCGAGGAGCCGAAAAGCCGAAAAGAGATACTTACGAAGTTTTTGGGGGCACTTAGGGCTTGATGTTTACCTTAGGGGCCCAAAGGACCCAATACAGTAACAAGGTATTTGGGTTTAGGATAGTAGCTATGTAGCTCTACGTTTGGGAGAGTATAAGGTCTGATGCTAACGTCGCTTTGCGGCAAGCTTTAGGGTATCAGAAAGTTGGAACATTACTATCCTCATGCCCCTAAAGTAAAGCACAAGGGATCCTAGCACTAATCCTCCTAAACCCATGTTCCAACTTTCTGGCTTCTATCAAAAGGGGAAAAGGAGGGACCCTTAATGGGGACCCCTACCCTATAACGGGCTATATAATGGTTAGATAATAGCTATATTAGGGGTATATACCTCGGGGTCCTTATTAAGGATCCCTCTTCTTACCCTTGGATTCTACTGATTCTGCTGTAGGGTTAGCGTGTCAGGCCTCGGAGGAGCTCTTTGAGTTGAGAGTTTCTGCAGCTTAGCATTTGCTTGGGGGGTGTTTGAGAGGAGGTCGAGGGTTCGGGCTTCAGGATTTGAGGGTGTAAGCCTATGGTTTTCCGGGTTTAGGATATGGTCTTGGGGATTGAATTTCGGATCTATATTGGTTTCTTGGATCAGGATCCATTTTGGGGCTCTTTCTCCAAGGGAACCACAATTCATAAGGGGTATAGGGTACATAAGCCTGCGTAGACCTTCATCGAGTCCTTATTCGGGCCCCCCCGTCTTCCTCCCAAAAGATCCTTATACCCAAAACCCTGAACCCCTAAACCTTAAATCCTGGTTGATCCTTACAAACAATGTGGAACTGCTTCTGCATGCGGTGTGTTCAGTGTTCAGCTCCTATGCCTGTCGCAAGGAGCCCGACCTGTTCCTGTCCAGTGAATACCGCCGCGCCTCTTCTAAAATCATGGCCCCAGAGGCATCATTTTCTATATGTATACATATTTATATATTGGTTAAGGGTTGTGTACAATCCTCTTCGCAAAGCTTCTTGTTGATAATGTGTGTAACAGACTTGATGGTTGATTGCAAGTAAGCTAAGAAGTATCTTCACCCGAAACCCTGAACCCCGCACCAGCCGCTACCCTAACTCGCCGCTCGTTCTAAAGAGATGGCGTCGACTCCCAGGATGCCACCACCCCAAATAACAAGTGGCCTTAATCATCATTAGAATAGGGTTTTTGGGGCCCATCATACTATAGTTATAGTAAGGAACGCCCCAAAACAGTAACAGTATAGGTAAGTATTAAGGCTTATTAAGGCCTCTATATTACTCACCACATCTTGTCCAAGGACAGGTGACGTTCTCCTCGAGAGTTGCTCAAGGATACAACTGCTGCTTGCCTGTTATGTGGATCAGACAGGGCTCGAGTATTTGGTTCCGATTATTCCCAGAGTTCCTTATGTTATTATCATGGGAAACTAACAGATCGCTCCTTTAAGTTCCCTGTATTATTATCATGGAAATGACACAGATCAATCCTTAAAGTTCTGTACATTGTTATCATGACAATACAATGTTTCATTCTTTAAAGTTCCTACCTTAAACTACCAAGCCCTACTTTTTTTGTAGGTTGTGATTATAAACCCCAATATGAAATTTAAAGGGACCCTGCAAAAAAATGTAGGTTTTGCGGCCTCCATTTGGGAGTTTCTGAATATTGGGGGTACCTCATCTTGGTGTCCTTAGATTAAGGATCCTACTATTTAGGGCATTATAGTAGGGTCCCCTGCTATAGGAAACTCCTATTTGGGTTTGGTGTTAAGCAAACTACCCCAAGTCTAAATCCGTAAGTGCTGTTCTGTGTTCGATCCGCAGGTAACTACCAGCACTTTCGGACCTTCCAACGCTCCCTGGCACGCGGGTGGGCTCTCCGCGGAAAAAGGATTAGAGATTTAAGGCTCAGGGTTTGTAGGGTTTGGGGCTCGAGGTTTGTAGGGCTTAGGGTTTTCCTAATGCAGCGTCCAGAACCCTCACACAAGCCGTACAGAGCTTGTCTAAACCACCCCACACGTTCTAAAAAGGATACGGCTTAGGCATTTCAAAATGCAGATTTGAGAACCCCTAAGCCTTATAGAATCTATCAAGAATCTAGAGCCCTTCTGACCCCAAACGTCCACGTACTCAAACAGTAGATACTTTGGCCAAAATGTACCTGTTTCGGGATTACTTTAAGGCCAAAGTACATACTACTTTGGGTACATGGACCCTTATACCCTAAACCCTTCTAGAACCCTTGAACGAACCCCTTAAGGAGCCTTTGAAGGAGCCCTTAAACGATTCCTTAAAGGAAGGTAAGCGCCCAGGAGTGGGTCCCGACAAGCTGCGCCTGAACGTCCTCACGGCCTCCTACTTGGACCCTCTGAGCCCGCTCTACTTCGACACCTTCGACAAGTCCGGCACTGAAGAGGGCTTGGGGTTTGTGGATGTTTGCGGTTTCTGAGTTTAGGGCTTCGGGGGCTTTGGGTTTCGTTTCAGGTTTCAGGGATGGGTATAGGGTGCAAGGTTTGCGTGTGATGTTCTTTAGGGTTTAGGGTTTAGAGGGGTCGAAGGTTTATGTATCGGACAGGTTGTAGTGCTTTCCGGTTTGTGGGATGTTAAGTGTGCTTCTCGGGGTCTTGTATAAGGGTGTACTGTAGGTCTTACAGGGTCTTGGACCGTTTTAATGAAGAGGGTATGAGCTACAGTTGTGATGAAGTCGATAACGCTGCCTGACCACCCTGTCTTGTGAATGTCCAGAATGTTTCAGCTGCTGTCTGCATGAACGGAAGCCGTCTGTGAGAAAGTGCTTCAAAACATCCCTCAAACCATGCAGAATGCTGCCTCTTCTATCTCATGCGGGCTCTTCTTCTTCTATCTCATGCAGAATGCTGCCCTGTTGAAGGGGTATGGGCCTCTCTGCATAGGTCTAGGCACCTCCATGTCGTAAAACTGTTTCCAACACAGCCAGGAGCCAGGTTCCCTTTTCCATCAATCCTCAACCGTAAACCTCAAACCCCAAACCCTACTAGTTACTAGCCCAACCCTAAACATCTCTTAATCCTAATACCCTAATACCCTAAGTATCCCTAAATCCTGATGCACCAATGCGCTAAACGCCATAACCTTCCCTAAACCCTAAACACTAAATCCCAATCAATACCCTAATACCCTACAGTAGAAGCCGAACAGTTGGAAACCCAACAGCCTCAATCATATGCATAGGGAATCCCAGCACTACTTGGCCTTAATCAGGTTTCCAGCCCTAAACCCTGAACCCTAAACCCTCATCCCCTAAACCCCTAAAGCCTAATCCCCTAAACCCCTCAATACCCTAATACCCTATACTATAAACCCGAAGCCCTAAACCCTCAATCTCAATACCCTAATACCCTATACCATAAACCCTTAGCCCGCCCCTAAACCCTAAATCTCAATACCTTAATACCCTATACTTTACACCCCAAGCCCTAAACCCCAAATCTCAATACCCTAATACCCTATACTATAAACTCTAAGCCCTAATCCCCTAAATCTCAATACCCTAAACCCTCAACCCCTCAACCCCTCAACCCTTGACCCTAAACCCCTAAACCCTAAACCCCCCCAAACCCTAATCCCTTTTACGTACTGTAAACTCCTTTGCGAAGAGCTCTGAGGCCCGCCATCGTCTACGCCCATGAGCTCGAGCTCACTCGCGCACCGGCAATCTCCGCGTGAGGGCGCAGAGAAAAAGGTGCTGATGCACATTCATTGCTGGTATTACTAGTATTCTTCGTGTCATTATGGTTATTGCGATTATTATGATGATTATTGTTGCTCTAAACCCTAAAGGGTCTTGGGGCTGCTACAAGGGGCTTTTAAAGTGAGTTGTGTTTCGCGGCTTCGGGTTTCTCGCATCGGGCGGCAATGAGTGGTTAACTTAAAACATCACTGCTTTGTCCTGAAACGGGTTCAGACTTTCAGAAGCAAGCCCGAATAGCGGGGGCAACGACAACGCGCACATCGACCTCCGACTTGGAACCTTCAACCCTAAACCATCATTACCAAAAGCCAGCATTGCAAGTTTAAGGTTTAGGGTTTACGTTTGGGGTTCGGGGTCATCTGCAATGCATTGGTCTGTATCTTCCTGAGTCTTCCGAGAACTTGCTGCTTCTTTATAGAAGGCATCAACTCTGACCCGACCTTCATAACTGAATGCGTCGGTTCCTAGGACCTAGAGTAGGCCCTTATTCCCTTTTTTGGGGTTCAGGTTCCCTTATAAGCCCCTTTAAACCAAAAAGGGCACCCTTTTTATTCCTAGGCTACTCTTGGGTCTAGGTTCTTATCTTTCCTAGCAGCATCGTCAGTGGATGTGCTTGCAAGCACCTGCGTCGTTCTTCCAGGAGGCCAGACAGCGGGTTAATGTAGAGGTTTGTATGAAGCCGTACTGATATCGACTATATGATTCTCTCATGGTCCCTGCAAACGCAGACCCGAATGTACCACCGGAACCCTATTTAAATGCTTATTGGAGTTCAGGTAGTAGCGGGGATGCGGTCCGATGCCCAGGATGAATACCTGATGTGGGACTGCGAGTTTGCCTGCGGCGATGGTCTGGTCGTGGGCGAGGAGCCACCGCACGAGTTCACGATGATATGCCAAGGTAGCGGAAGGCACTAGCACAGTGTAATGTGTCAGTGCAATCCGAATCTGAAGACAGTCTTCAATGGAAGGAAATAGACCGTTTAGATCTCCCTCGTTTTTCTTACTTCCGTCGTTTTTTGAGCAGTGCAATTTAAGCAGTAGTACGTATTACTTTTATCACTGTAGCTTTGTTCTGTTTTTGTCCATGAGGAATACGCCTTACTAGTACATTGCCTTATTGCGATTATCGCTGTTAGCCAGGAGCAGTGTGATGACGGGAACCTAGCGGCTTTCGATGGATGCGATGCTTCCTGCAAGGCGGGCCGAGATTTAGGCCTTCAGGATCTTACACACGGTTTAGTTCAGAGTTTAGGATTCAGGTTTTAGGGCTTCATGTAGGTATAGTTTCGGGGTTCAGAAGCATGCGCACTCCTTGTGGTTTGTCTTTACAAATCGGGCATCCCTGTTTGGAGTAAAAGGCCGCTATGTCGACAACCTCCCTGAACATGAACCTTATTACTAATGCGATCTGGCCATGTGATGTAGGCCTGTAGCAACATCCTCCCTTCTTCTCTACACCTACACAAACTACTGTTATCGTAATTGGAACCTGCGACAACAACAGACATGACGAAACTCTAAATCTGTAGGCTCCTGAGGGTCTAGGTAGGCTTGAGCGTCCTGACTCTCATCCAAAACCGTGGACCCTAAATCCTTGAGCCCAAGCTCCACCCTCAATCCTTATACCCAACTCCTGAACCCTAGCTCTCTAAACGGATACAGAATCCAGTCCTTCAACATCCCTCAACCCGAAACCCTAAACCCTGAACTCCTGAACCCCAAGCCCCAAAACCCTAAACCCTCAACTCCTCAACCCTTAAACTCTGTATATAAATGTAGTCCTTCAACGGCGTGGCCCGGTGAGGTGGAGCCTGGGTTCGTCTGCGATGGCCAAGGGAAAGACGGAGCCTCCACGTCCGGGCCTCCGAAGCGCGAAGCTACTTGTAGAAGGGTTAGGGTGTGGGGTTTTAGGGTTTAGGGTGTATCGGGGGGTCTCCGAAGCTACGCGACGAGGGCGGTTCTCAAAATTAGGGTCCCTTGTTTTGGGTTCTCTAATTTTTAGGTGCCGTAGTATATTGAGACTCCCAAGGAGACCCGGGTCCCCAAGTTTGACCACCACCCATATCAGGTAGGAAAGTATCTGAGGTGAGGTGAAGGTTTCAGACTTGGGGTTAGGCTTCCGAAACTACCCCTAAGGGTCCAAGTATCTGGTTATCATATACTCTCGAAAATAGTAACTCACATAGCTACTAGCCTTCAAACGAATGCCTAATTATTGGGTCCTTTGGACCCTCAGGGCTACCTGAGGTAAGTAGGAAGGTTTAGGGGTTTGCGGTTTAGGGGGGACCTGAGGTCAGTTAGGACAGTGAGCTCTCTTGGGGTTAGTTTAGGCTTCAGGGTTACGGGCTTGAGGGTTTAAGTGCTAGGACCCAGAGTAGGCCCTTATTCCCTTTTTTAGGGTTCAGGTTCCCTTATAAGCCCCTTTAAACCAAAAAGGGGATCCTTTTTATGCCTGGGTTACTCTTGGGTCTAGAGTGTCAAGGGTGTTAGGGCTTAGGGTTTAGTGGGGGGTTCATGGCGCAAGGGCACAGAGGGTTTACGAGGGTTCAGGAAAAGGGGCGAGGAGCGTTCCATGAAGCAGGTCCTAAATGAGAAGGGCTGCCCGGGAATATTGTAGAGATTTTGTATATAGATGTTACTGAGTTTAGGGTTTTAGGGTCTAGTATTTAGGGCCTTCGGGGTTTAGGCTGTAGGATTTAGGGTTTCGGGCCTTATGGTTGTAGGGTTCAGGGTGTAGGGTAGCCGGCATGAGCGGATCAGTGTCTCCTTGCATCCTGTATAGTCGAAGTTGATGCAACTGGACTCTGTCTTGGCATCGCCGAGACATTTGCACGCGTTGCAATCAAAGGTCCGTCACTCAAGTAAAGCCACATGCCAAAGTCTCAACCCTAAACCCTACCTGAACCGTTTGAGACCCACTTGTGAAAGGCTCCTTATTATGGTTGCCTTGCAAGTCCTTAAAGGGCAGCTTATTTGGGATAAGGTATTGTACTGAGGTTACAAGATTTAGTAATGATCTTCCCCAACACAGTCGCTAAATACATGCACTATCCAATGACAGCTCAACCCAAGCCTAAGTGTTCAGGTGCATATTCTATATGCTTATAAACCCTGAAGCCGAACCCCTCAACACCTAAACCCTAAACCTTGCATGAACCCAGGTGCCGCCCGCTGGGTTCGCCTCTCAGCAATTGCGCTTGGACCCTTGCTTACACTTTTCTGTTCACAGAGGAGCGTGTTTCGCAAACCGAGGTTCTGCATCCGCAAGGGCTTAGTAAGATCCACATCAAGATCCGAATCAGAGCCCGGGTTTTCGTAATGATTTGCCACGTTACTACATCAGAGTCTTGCGTGTGGGAGCTTGTCAGCCTTGTCACGTGTAAGGTTGCGGCCCTATGCCGCATCCCCAGGGACTGCCACCAGCCTGTGGGCAGGCCTGCCCTTAGCTTGCTGGAATGTTCCATGCACGCCCTCGGCCACAAACCCTGATCTTTGAATCTTCGGTGTTTAATCAATGGTATACTATACTGTTCGATACTTTACTGCACTACGCCACACCACGCTCACCACACCCGACACGCTACACACTACACACTGCGCACACTGCACACAACATCATCGATTACACAGCTATCATATGCCCTGCTGTGCTACACTATAAAAGCACCCTGTTTCACTATGCTGTGCGCTACGATGCTATGTATCATAACATGCTATGCTTTGCTAGGTTCTATACTCTATGATACATACTATATATTATGCTACATCGTCTTCGCTATATACTATTTACTATGAACTGTGTACTATATACGATGTACCATGTACTATTCCATACTGTACACTATACTTTGCAAGTATGTAACCTTCTTTCGTCTTGTCCAGTCCGTTGCAGGCTGCATTGAGCCCTTCGAGCCCAAGTGCATTTGCTTGCCGAAGGTGGCTCCCTAAGCCCAAAGCCCCTCAAACCCTGAACCCTAAACCCAAAACCCTTCAAACCCTAAACCCTAAACCCAAAGCCCCTCAAACCCTGAACCCTAAACTGCGCTCGTGGGAGTTGCAGTGGGCCTTGGCGGCTAACCCTTCGGGGCCTAGAGTTTGTGTTCGGAGTTTGGTGTACACTTTGGGTGTCTGACGGATCCCGTGTTTTTCCTGCAGCTGACATGGAGTCAGGATAGATTACTGGTTAGGGCTGGCTTACTTATAGTTCGGAGTTTGGTGTATACCTAGGGTGTTTGACGACGTCGTACTGTCATTCCTCAAGGTTTCGTTATAGATTCAAAAGGCCAGTTGGAAGTGAAAGGAACTCCGAGTGGGCCATGCTTCAGGCCAGACGAATAGATCCTGGCTGCGGAAACTCCAAGCCCAGTTGAACTTTTCAGGCTTCTATATGGGAGTTTCCGAAAGTAGGGGACCCCAATATGGTACCCTAAATCGAGGATCCTTATTATAAGGATTCCAAGTTTCGGAGACTCCCATATATTACGGGCCCCTACTTAGACCCCGATCCCCAATCGGTCCCAGGGCATCATGTTCTCAGGGTTCAGGGTTTAAGGGTTCAGAAATTTAGGCTTGAGGGTTCCTAGTAGTAGAGTAGGTATTTAGGGTTTAAGGAATCAGTTGTTTAGGCTTTAGGGTTCCTAGGTAGAGTAGGTAACCTTTTAACCTTTTTCTGGGAAGCATAGCCCCTATAAAATCACGATCTACCGCACAAGGTTAACCTTCAGTTCCCCATGATACCCGACAAGTAGGTGTAGGAACCTGACTAAGAAACCTTGGGGCCTTTATTAGGGCTCTTAGTCTGGATCCTACAATTTGGTTTGGAGGCGGAGGTCGAAGATTTCTCTGTTCCCAGGGCCTAGGGCCATAGGAAGCCAGGTCTCTTAGATGGTGAACGGGGGAACTTTAAACTTTTTGGCCATATAAAATCGGCTCTATCTTAGAAAGTTTGAGCTTTTTGGGGCCCGGTTGTTGAAGAAGAGTTCCTAAACCCTCTAGATCCCTTATTAATAGTGGCCCTTAACAGGAGCCCCTATAGATCCCTTGTCAGGTCCCAGGGCCATACGGTTGATGATATAAATCCTGCATCACCAATAATAAGGCATAGACTATAATTCCCAAAGTGTAGGGCCCTTCAGGTATTGCAGGATTTATATCATCAACCCTAAACCCTAAACCCCCTGTGGAAGGTACCCCTTATAGATCCCTTTAAAGGAATCCTATAGATCCCTTCCCGGAGACTCCATCCCTTAATGAAGGAATATTTCTTAAATTATAGTAGGATCCCTAATATGATTTAAGGAATATTCCTTAATTAAGGGATAATGGAGTCTCTGGGTTTTAAAGGAATCCTAGGGATTTATATCATCAACCCTAAACCCTAAACCCCCTATGGAAGATCCTTATAGATCCCTTTAAAGGAATCCTAGGGATTTCTATCATCAACCGTCGGAATCCTAGGTCTGAGTTGCTGGACACCTGCACTCCCGGCCTGGCGCTGTCTCCTCCGGAGCTTCTGGCCCGGGGCTGAAGGGTTTGGGGTGCAGTGCATTGGGGATTAGTTAGGGTTTAGGGTTTAGAGCGTTGCGGTCTGGGGTTTGGGGTTCAGTGCTTTGGGGTTTAGGGCAAAGGGGCTGAAGGGTTCAGGGTTTAGGGCTGGGAATCCTAGGGCTAGGGCTCTCCTCTAAGGGATCCTTTAAGGGATCCTTTGAGGGTTGGTTCCTTGAAGGGATCCTTTGAGGGCTTTACGGGTTCCTTTAAGGGATCCTGTAAGGCATCCTAGGATGCCTTTAAGGGACCGTTTAAGGGTACTACAAGGGATCTATGAGTCCACAGGGTTTCGGGAACATAGAGCTTAATCAGGGCTGTAGAACTTTGGGTTAGGGGGTTCTCTTTAGCGCGTTTAAGGGTTTGATTACGGGTTTAAGGGTTTAGTGGTTCAGGCTTTAGGGTTTCCATTTAAAGGGTACTATAGGGTTCTCTGACAAGGTCCCGTTCAAGGAGCCTTGAAAGCAACTCGTAAGGCTAAAACAAGTGGATCGATGAGTCTATGAGGCTTCTAGAAAGGGTATCGGGACTGCAGAGTTGAGGTGTTTAGAGCTTTGGGTTTAGAGTTTAGGGTTTAGGACCGCTTGGGATTTGGGATTTAGGGCTGAGGGTGTGTGATTTGGGTTTAGGGTTCAGTGCTTAGGGTGCGCGATGAGCTAGGGCCGATTCGCAAGGCCTCTGTACCACCATGTGCCAGTTTAGTATCACTCCCACCCCGCCAGACTCCCTTGTTCATAGGACCCTACAGTAGAAGCCGGAAAGTTGGAATATCATTATCGTAACCCCTTTAAGGTAAATTATAGGGGATCCTACCATTAATCCATATTCCAACTTTCTGGAGTTCCCTTTAAACCCTAAACCCAAACGTATTCAGTTTCGGATCGAAGCTTAGGCTCAATTCCAAAATAGGTCCAAAAGCCCTCCGGAGGCCTTCCAGAAGCCGAAACCCTCAACCCCAAATCGGGGATATAGTGGAGGGGTAGTTGGGGGGGTCTCGGTGGACCCTATAAAGCCTTCCGTTTTGGTGGCTCCCTGTGATAATTTCGTATATAAATCCGCAAACAAGTATATAGGTTATTTGGGGTCCACGTAATCGTATAGTGAATGCAAGAAAGTTGGAACATGGATTTAGGATGATTCTTGCCGGATTCCTGATGCTTTAGTTTCAACTCTCTGGCTTCTACTGCGATCCCTAACTTCCAGAGGCCACAGGCCTCCAAGGCCAGCAGCGGTCATAGTCACCCCCTTTGTTCCCAAACCCTGAATGCTAGACTAGACCTTAAATCCTACATCATGATCTTTAGATTTTTTTTAAGTAAATCTTCAATCCTAATCTACACAAAGAACAAGGATCTAGGAATTCCGCTCGGGCGGAAGTGTGGAAAGAAGCTCCAGAGAGCATCGAAGTATGATCGCCCGGGAGGATCGAGAGGAGATGATTGCAGACGTGCTCGAGGCTCTTGCTTGAATCCCCCTAAACCCTGGCCCAGGGGACTTAGTAAGTAGGGTATAAGTTGGGTTATAATTGCGGTAACTCCATTTAGGGTACTTATGACGCTACCTATAACCTACTTACTAAGTCCCCTGGGCCTCTGAGTAAGCCCTAAACCCTCAACCCCGATTGGAGACGTAGTCGCGGATCTTGTGGCCCTCTTGCTTGTTTCCCGGGAGTGATTCTCTCGGCCTGCCGCTTCTCTTGGGAAAAGTACGGAATATGCCTTAAATCATATTAGGGATCCTACTATAGTTTAAGGTATATTCCTTTATCAAGGTATATTGCAGTCTCAGGGTTCTCGTGGGAGAAGAACGACCAGAAGCTGGCGGCGGCGGTCGGAGGCCGGCCGAATTTCAATGGGGAGCCCCTGATTGGTGCAGCGGCGGTGACGGGTCTTCTCGGGACCAGCCCGGACCCCGAAGGTCGGGTTCAGCATCTAGGATTTCGTTGGTGGAGAGTTTTCGGGTTCGGGTTTGGGGTTGAAGGATAAGGGTTCAAGGTTTAGGGCTTGTTTGCTAGTCTGTAATGTATGAGTGTATGCGTGCACAGGCTCGCAAATGTGCACCACCTCGTGTGTGCTACCAGTTTGCTTCGTCTCTGAGATACGCAGCCACCTCTATTGATCAGGGATATACGGAAGATAGTATTCTATAATGTTTGTAGCAGAAAAGCCTCATTCGTAAACAATGCGATAGCTTAATGCCCAAGCCCTTAAACTACACTAGGCGATAAATCCCCAAAAATGCTCGAAGCCCTACAACGTTCTGTAAGCCCTGCTAAAGCACCGATCCTTCCCTAACCTTAGCCCTGAACTGCGGCTTTGAGCCCTAAACCTAAACCCTAAACCGTTAAGCCCTTGTAAACCCTAAGCCCTTAAGCCGCTTCCAAGGCCGCTTGTACCGGAATCGACAGCGGAGACCGCCGTGCTCCCCAGCATAGGGCTTCCTTCATAGGGCTCCAGGGGAGGGATGCAGCTAGGTTCGGTAATCCCCAATAAGAGTCCTTCTATATGGGATAAGGAAGAGTCCTTCTACATGGGATCCTTATAATCCTATATACCTACCTTCATCCCATGTGTTGAGGCCTCCGATTCCAGCAACCCAAACTGCAGGGGTGGCGTTTGGAGTTATTCTGAAGGTACCAAAAAGGTCTGCAAAAGGTGAGAGGTGTTTTTTTTGAGGCCTCCTTGTTGGTGGTTTATACAGGGGCCTGAATAGTTTCCGTGGGGTTTGGGCGCACATCATCGTATCCGAACTACTATCCGAAATCGAGTTTGCCGAGTACGTCGCCGTAGCGGCTACCACCCTGAGTGGCCGCACTTCACGAAGTACGCCCACTGTTTCTTCTTAGTCTAGAACCTTAAACCCAAAGTTTAGGAAAGTCCGTCATCGTAGTTCAAATCAATGCACAGACCCTAGACTCTAGACCCGAACCAATAGAAGCTTGCCGAGCTGCACCTGTTGCGAGGCTGCGGGCACGTCGCTGCACGACCCAAGGCCGGGATTCGCATCTCCCAGGCGTGAGTTTCACCTACAGTCCTGAGGGTTTCCGGTGCAGGGTTTATAGGGTTCAGGATGATTTTTAAACCTGGGAATCCTAAACAGCGCTAAGCGGCGCCCCAAACCCGAATAAGACACAGTAGTCCTGTAAAGTTCTTCAGAATTATGACCCGACTGAAACCCGGTAAACCCTAAAACGCTTGTCCGTCAGGCCATCCTAGCAGAGCTGGTTGACGAAGGCGCGTGCCCTGATTGTCATACAAATATACTTGCTGATAACATTCAGCTCATGTATGCTCGCATTGATAATGCAATGCTTGCATGGTCTTTGCAGCATACAAGATATTACTGTCTAGAAACCCTAAACCCTAAACCCTAAAGCCCTAAACCCTAAAGCCCTAAACCCGAAACCCTAAACCCTAAAGCCCTAAACCCTATAAACCCTAAACCCTAAAGAGAAAAACTTCAAGGCCGGGCATTGATCGTCGTGTTCGATGCGCCGGTGAATGGCAGGGGCCTTGCAAGCTCTTGTATCCTGCATCGCCAATATTTACCACTATGGGCTATAAGACCTTATGGGTACCTTGATCTAGCCCTTAATAGGGTCCTAATAGGGATCTTTAGGGTCTAATAGCCCATAGTGGTAAGCCCGCAAAAAGTATGCGATCTAAAGGCCCAGCGCCGTTTACAAGGCTAGTATTCTATATAAGGTCTTACGCTTGCCTTCTTCAAGCGACAAGCTAGGGGTGGCAATAATTAGCAATCCCTCAACGTTATGAAATAAGCACACCGAACCCAGTTCTGATTTTTAAGTCCCCTAAGACTGCAATTCCGTTTGGGTGGTTGTCAAAATGATGGTCCCTTCTTGGGTACCCTAAATATTAGGTGCCGTACCATGTCAGGGACCCAGAACTGCGACCATATTTCTGACAACCACCCATTTCTGATTATTAGTTCCCCTGAACCCTAACCCTAAACCCTAAGCCCTGAACCCTAAGCCCTCAACCCCTAAACCCCTAAACCCAAAGCCCTGAACCCTAAACCCTCAACCCCTAAACCCCTAAACCCTATAAGCCCTAAACCCCTGAATCTAAGCCACTAAGCCCCCGTTCCGTTTGAAGTCTTTGGGCCAGAGCGAGTCGGGCAGTCGTCTTCACCTTGGCAACTACCTGGCTACCTGAAAGCGCCCACGGCAGCATTCGCGACCTCCAGCAATCCACTAAACCCTAAACCCTAAAAGTCTCTCTCTCTCTCTCTCTCTCTCTCTCTCTCTCTCTCTCTCTGTATGTATGTATATATATATATATATATATCCTCATACCAATCTCGCTGACGGAGCGCATTTTTGCTCTGTCCAGTGTAGCCGGAAAACTTCTCTCAGGAACCGAGTATGGCGTGGAGCTACCGTGCGAAAGCCTCTTTGCCCCGGCCACGGTATGAGGCTTACTGTGAAGACGACGATCGTTGCGGGTTTAGGGTCTTTCAGGGTTCAGGGTCCACAGTTTAGGGCTTTTTGCACGGGGTCTGGGACTTAGGGTGCACAGGGTTAGGGTTTAAGGTTTGGGGCATACCCCTAGGCTCCATAGTAGTTCCTGTTTGGGATTACCTTACACGATTCTAAATATGAGCCCCCAAAAAGGAACTACCATGGAGCATATGGGTAGGTTCCACGATTTAGGTTTAGGGCTGCACAAGCACACACGCACACACACACACACACACACACACACACACCAGAATTTCTCTGCTGTCCTTTTTGTAGGAGGGCCAGTTGGCAGTACACTGCCTCATGTGGAGATCCAGCAACGGGTGGACCTACCTTTGCAACGATAGCTTTGGGAACCGGGCCTTGCGTCCGACAGTTGTATTACGTCCTCAATCCGAAGCTCTAAACCCTCAGCCCCATGCTATACACCCTGCACCCTTTTGTTGATGATATAAATCCTGCAGTACCCATAATAAGGAATGTACCGTAATTCGCATAGTGCAGGGTCCTTAAGGTAATGCAGGATTTATATTATATACCATCAACCGTACCCTCAAGCCCAAATCTCACATCCCAAAACTCGAAGACCTCCAGGTAGCGGAGATTGGAGATGAGGCGAGCTGCTTGCAAGGCCGCGTTGCAAGTCGAGCTGCAAGTGCCTTACATCTTGTAAGGTTATTTTCAGCACAGCTCTAAGTTTCAATCCTATAAGGCTAGCGGGTAAGCGCCTGTGTAGAAGGGGTTCTCGAGACGTTCGGTACTCTTATATGTGGAGTGTTAGGTACCGATACCCTACATAGGGTGCGATACTTATGTCTGACTTTTTTATGTCCCCGAATCCTTTCGTTAAAGGCTTCTGCATGCTCCCTTAGACCCGTCCTGTCGACAAGTGACATCCAACGAAGCCTCACATGGTCCAATCAGTTTCGGGGCACATTCTTCCATAACCCTAAGGCTCTAAGGCCGCATATTTTGAGGCTTTTGGGCCTACAAACCATGTTATGTAAGGCTGTTGGGCCATTTTGAGCCTTAGGGTAAGTATGACGAAGATCATGACAGGGTTGACATGTATATACCTTGAACCCGAGAGTCTATACCGTTAACCCTAAGTCCTGAGACCTGTAAACTTCAAGTCCTACATTGCAAATCCTAAGTCCAGGAACCCCAACTCCAAAGCCTACATGGGTAGTTCCCCAAATTAGGGCTCCTGTTTCGTTCCACAAAATAGTACGGCAAGGGACCCAAATTTAGGGAACTGCCCACATCTGAGCTTCGACAGTCCTGAGCCAAAGCCTTGCGCCCAAGCTACCCCAAGCACTCTTTCTCGAAGGCCATCGCCACGAGACAGAGCCAGCAACATAAACCAAGAAAAGAGCCCTCGACCCGAAACCCTAGACCCTAAACCCCCAACCCTGAACCCTAGACCCCTTAGACCCTAAACCCTCAACCCTAAACACTCAAACCTCAACCCTCCACCCTAAACCCTCCAACCCTCAACCCTAAACCCTCCACCCTAAGCCCTAAATCCTCCACCCCGGTGAAACCCTAAAGCACACCCAGCCCCGGGCCAGGTTCGCCACGGCACTTCGTGGTCCGCCTGGGCTTCGGGGCCTCCTTGGGCATCGCGGAGGCTGGCAAAAGAGCCCCCTCCCGAGATAAAAAGCAATAATGTTTACCCAGAGGGTCCAAGTACCCAAAGAGTAGGGTTCTAGGTCCCCAAATCCATACTCTGAATGGTTTTTGGATTTTGAAACCCTACTATTTGGGTACTTGGACCCTTCAGGGTTATACTGCGAGTGGACATAATTGTAACACAATACTAGTAATCTAGAATAGTACTAAGAAAGATTCTAGTCCTAAAGAGGGTTCAGGGTTTGGAGTTCCGGGTTCCTTCAAGAGCAGGATGAGTCAGTGTCGAGTTTCGGATTTCGGGCTTCAGGGCAGGCGACACGATAGGTGCTATTACTACTGACATTGCTGCTATGATTGCAAGATTACCGTATGACTATTCGCCCTTGCTGGCATGCCCGGCCTGTTGTTAAAGCCTTTCGTTAGTGGCGGTGCGACTGCACACGCAAAGCAGCGGGAGGAGTAGCTAGCGTTGATGCTGTGATGACCGAAGACGCACTGGCAGAGACCATTCAGTGCCCGC
Organism: Symbiodinium sp. CCMP2592; assembly: GCA_905221615.1. NCBI lineage: Eukaryota > Dinophyceae > Suessiales > Symbiodiniaceae > Symbiodinium > Symbiodinium sp. CCMP2592. The sequence continues at coordinate 532,131 of CAJNDT010001890.1, read as the reverse complement.
CGTGAGCAGGACTCTACGGCGGTTCTGGTGTTGGCGGCGGCCCCGAACCGGAGCAACTTTTGCCAGGCGTGTTAGGAAGAGCTTACTGATACCGACAACTAAGTCGGGGCCGTACCTCCACAAATACACTAAACCCAACAACGTGGTGCGAAGAGTTGAAGAGGAACATTGATGGCATGCATCAGCGAGACAGGTGTAATATGTTGTAATAACCATGAGAGTGATGCAACAGCATAAAACCCGCACAGACCCCCATAACCCTTGAGCCATAAGGCCCCTCGTAGATCGCATAAGGGAACGCGGAGAGGAACCATTGAAATAACCAGAAAACTTATGCCCGCTGCCTTCTACAGCCTACACACCCACAGCTTCAAAGGCCCGAAGCAAAGACCCTAAGGTAAAAGCCAGAAAGTTGGAATATGATTATCCTAAGCCCTTTATGGTAAACTATAAGGTATCCTACCCTGAAACCATATTCCAACTTTCTGGAGTTCCCTTTAAGAGTTTAAACCCAAGGATGCCAGCAACAATTGCGCCCAAAATCCCAAAACCCACGATCCCCAAACCCTGAACACCAAAACCGTACACCCCAAAATACAAGAACGCCCTGAACTCAAAGACATCCCCCAAAAAGAGGCTAAAACCCCAAAGCCCCAAAAAGGAAAGTCCCCAAAGCCTACTAAGCCCTAAGCACTCAGCTATTATGATAGATCCCTTTCTTTTAGCCCTAAGGAGCGCTAAACCACGAAACCCGAAAAATCCTGAGCCCCCAAGATCCCGAACCCAAAGACCTCTAAACCCAAAGACCCCTAAACCATCGTAAACCCTATAACTGGGCTTTGAAGTACCATACTTTAATACTTTTTTCTTAAAAGGAACCCTTGTGAAATTAAGGTTTATATTTTTTTCCCTGGTTACTTAAAAGCCCAGATAACTGGGATGCCCAGTAGTACCCTTATTCCGTTTTTGTAGTCCTAGGTTCCTTATAAAGTTACCCAATACCAAAAAGAGAGGCCTTTTTGTTCTTAGGTTACTGGGTATCCTAGATAACCTATAGTCTCCTTAGGAATTGTTTTTCGTTTTTGTTCAGATAAAACCCCAAGAGAATACTAGACATATTTTATTTATGGTTCTAAGGGGGTATCGTAACATTCTCAACTCGTAGACCTAAAGACCCCAAACCCAGGCCCTAAACCCAAAGGCCCCAAAGCGTCTCCGAGGATGTCGCTCGACAGTACGCCAGCATCGACGCAGCAATGGAGGTTGTGAGTTTCCTTAAATCATAGGGATCCTTAGGGGTGTAGGGGGGAGGGGTGTAGGGGACTATGGGGTTTAGGGTTTAGGGTTTAGGGTTTAGGTTTGATTATGTTTCCTTAAATAGGCCTTATTAGTCCTTATTATGGGCCTTAAGGCCCCCTACCCCCCCCTCCCCCTACACGCCTAAGGATCCCTATGATTAAAGGCATGCACAAGGGTTCAGTTAAAGGGATCTAGAGGGGCTTAGGGTTTAGGGTTCAGGGTTCCGTTAGGGATGATGTAAGGGTTCTTCCATAAGGGGTCCTATAACAGATCTATAAGGGTTTAGGGGTTTAGCGGTTTGAGGTTCAAGGTTCGATCTTTAGGTTTGGGGTTCAGGGCTAAGGGTCTAGTTTGCATTACACCTGAAACTACAATGGGATCCCTAATGTGATTTAAGACACATTATTGAACCACAAGATTATGGAAGCTCTGGGTAATATCGAAGCATAATTACAAATAGTCTGCATTTGCGGTTCTTATTACTACAACCCCAAACTCTCTTCCAAGTAGTCAGGCCCCTTATTATAGGGTGGCGCCGCCATGGGTGCTGCAAGGTGTTGGCAGACCTTTCTGGATTTGTGAGGCTTCAACGGGATTTCGTTCAGCTTTTTGCGGCTTCTAGAGAAGATGTTAGGCTTACGGGGTTCAGGGCCATTTAGGATATTTTGCTTTTGTGAGGGCCGTGGGGATTGTGGGCTTGAAGGCTGTGTTCCCTACAGGCCTGCAAAGACCTGGGAGGTCGCACGGCCTTTCGAGTTTCCTGCGGAGCGAATCTATCTTGGACCTGTCCTGCTCTCAGCTTACTCCCAGAGACTCCAATATTCCTTAATTAAGGAATATTCCTTAAATTATAATAGGATCCCGAATATGATTTAAGGAATATTCCTTAAATTATAATAGGATCCCGAATATGATTTAAGGAATATTCCTTAAATTATAATAGGATCCCGAATATGATTTAAGGAATATTCCTTAAATTATAATAGGATCCCGAATATGATTTAAGGAATATTCCTTAAATTATAATAGGATCCCGAATATTAGGAAATTCCCGAATATGATTTGATTAATAGGATCCCGAATATGATTTAAGGAATATTCCTTAAATTATAATAGGATCCCGAATATGATTTAAGGAAAATTCCTTAAATTATCCCCGAATATGATTTAAGGAATATTCCTTAAATTATAAAATAGGATCCCGAATATGATTTAAGGAAAATTCCTTAAATTATAATAGGATCCGAATATGATTTAAGGAATATTCCTTAAATTATAATAGGATCCCGAATATGATTTAAGGAATATTCCTTAAATTATAATAGGATCCCGAATATGATTTAAGGAATATTCCTTAAATTATAATAGGATCCCGAATATGATTTAAGGAAAATTCCTTAAATTATAATAGGATCCCGAATATGATTTAAGGAAAATTCCTTAAATTATAATAGGATCCCGAATATGATTTAAGGAATATTCCTTAAATTATAATAGGATCCCGAATATGATTTAAGGAATATTCCTTAAATTATAATAGGATCCCGAATATGATTTAAGGAATATTCCTTAAATTATAATAGGATCCCGAATATGATTTAAGGAATATTCCTTAAATTATAATAGGATCCCGAATATGATTTAAGGAAAATTCCTTAAATTATAATAGGATCCCGAATATGATTTAGGGAAAATTCCTTAATTAAGGGGTATTGGAGTCTCTGGGCTCTTGGGAGCCTCGATAATCCGAAGCCTGGGTTGATGTGGGCTTTATGGGGCTTCCGAGGGTTTGATATGGGTTTGGCAGGGTGTTCCTTAAGGATACTGTTCTTTGATAAACAACAAACCCAAAAGCTCGTCATCAAATGGGGGCGTGTAGTACTTGGGGATTCCTGAAAACCTGAAACTTGCCTTTGGGATCGTATCGTACAACCGCCAGATTTTTGAACGCCTTAAACCCTCAACATTATGCAAGACGAGCAAATAGCTCCGCAAATCTTTTCCTTAATCTCTCTATCCCCAGACCGTGACCCAGCCTATCCCCGATACTCCCTGATTCCTTGACAGCTGAGCTCTAACGTTCAGCATCTGCAGGCTGTCTTTGCAAGTTTGATATCAATATCGTTTTCTTCGGACCTTTTCAATCGAAAGCTCAAAACCCCTAGGCCATATAAGCCCGAAAACTCCAGGCGCTGATCACCGCAGAGCCCGAAACCCACCTGCAATACCCAAGTCTTAATCCCGAACCCTGCGCCCGAATGCTGAAAGCCCCCAAACACCCCAGAGTCAAACCCTACACCTTAAAATCCCTAGTGCCCAAACCCTGACACCTTGAGGCGCTGACAGCCAACCTCCGAAGGTAGGTACTATCTATAGGCTTTAGTCCGAAAGTAGGTAAACCCACCCTATATCCTGATTCCAAACTCCCTACGACCCTGAACCCCAAACCCTACACCCTAAACGCGAGCTAGATTCCCCTAAGACGCTAAACCCTAAACCCGAAACCCTATCTCAAACTCCCATAAAGCCCAAACCCTACAACCTAAACCCTAAAGTCCAAAGCTTAACGCCCCCCCCAAACCCGAAAGCCTTCAAGCCCTAAGACCTTAAGCCCTAACTAAACTTCGCAGGGGCCTAGAGGCCCTAAAGCCTGAAGCTTAAAGCCCCCATAAACCTAAGCCGCAAACCCTAAAACTCTAAGTCCCTAAACCCTTCAAGCCCTAAGAACTTAAGCCCTAAACTTTAAACCCTAAGTCGCTGAATCCTGTCCGAGTCCCTAAACCCTAATCCCTAAACCCTAAGACCTTCAGCCCTAACTCGCCCACCTTCTTTGAGGCTCTGGGAACTCCACTTGCGCGCGCAGAGCCGATCGTCGTCTTGTCTTGGCCTTAGTTGCTTGAGTTCATGTGGGAGTTTCCGAGAATAAGGGACCCAAATAATGTACCCTAAGTAGTACCAAAATCCTGCAGAGGTGTATGTTATGAACCCTTCAATATCTAGGATGCCCAGTAGTACCCTTATGCCCTTTTTGTTTCCTAGGTTCCTTATAAAGTTCCCCAATACCAAAAAGGGAGCCCCTTTCATTCCTCGGTTACGGGGCATCCTAGGATGTGGACTGGGAGAAGGTTTAGTGTTGTTTGGTTTAGGGTAAGGAAAAGATGAAAATTACACCCCGTACTCGTTGCTGCGATCACATCTCAGCATAGGTGCTGCCACAGCATAGCCCTTTGAGGGATCATTTTGTAATGGCCAGCACCGAGCCCCAGACCCCTTCATTCAGGACAACCCTACCTTAAGCTACCAAAGCCTACCTTTTTGTAGGTTCTTATTATAAACCCGACTATGGAATTTATAGGGACCCTACAAAGAAGTAGGGTTTGGTAGGTTCAGGTAAACCCTAAACCCCTCAACCCGAAACACATCAGTGCCAAACCTGATATGCGTACTGGAGGCCCAGGGGACTTTGTAAGTAGGTCAAAAGTAGGGTTATAAGTACCCTAAATGGAGTTACCCCAACTATAACCCTACTTATAACCTACTTGCTAGGTCCCCTGGGCCTCCAAGTATCTTATTGGCCCAACGAAGCCCACAAAAGCCTTAGAGGATGCATCATCATGAGCTTTAGGGTTTAGGGTGGGGACCCCTTATGGGGTGGTTAGGGTTTAGAGGATATTGAGGACCCCTAAACCCAAAACCCCACACCCTCCCAGACCTTCCAAAATCCTTTAATTAAGGAATATACCTTAAATCATATTAGGGACCCTATTATAATTTAAGGTATATTCCTTAATTAAGGGATTTTGGAAGGTCTGGGCTAGGCCCAGAGCAGCTTCTCAAAGCGCCAAGCACCAGGCGAGGACCGAACATGGCGGGCGAATGTGGGGATGTTGTGCTCGATGCCACCGCCAGCACCGGGAATGCGGGGAGGCAGGTCGTGAGATCTGTCAAGTTTTGTGGGGCTTTAGGATCAAAACAGAGAATTTGAGGTTCAGAATTTGGGTGCAGGGAGATATGCCATCTGTTGAGGTTTTTAGGATTACTTAGAAGTTAAGGCCCAGAATTTGGGTGCAGGGCTTGCACTGGGGTCTAAGCATCGGGCTTCGGCCGTGGTTTTAAGTACCTTAACCCTGAATATCCCAAAGGCTCCATGTACCATTATAGTAGATGCTTAAGCCTTAAAGGGGTCCCTATGTAGGTACTTTAAGGCCTAAGTATAGACTAGATGGGTACATGGAGCCTTAGGGTATTATGATTCCTTTAGGACTTAGGACCTAGGAATCCGGTTGAGGCTTTACAGGGAACTCCTGAAAGTTGGAATATGGAATAATGGCAGGATCCCCTACATCTTGCCTTAAAAGGAGTATGATAATGATATTACAACTTTCTGGCTTCTACTTTAAGGGCTTAGGGTTTAGGGTTATAAGGGCTATACGGGCTACTATCAGGATAGCATAGTATAGGGGCTTCTACTCTAGGGCAGTTTACCAGGTAAGGTGTGAAGTGTTCGTGGATACGTGCGGTGATAGCCCTGAACTCCACCTGAGCCTACCAAAACCTACTTTTTTGTAGGGTCCCTATCCTATAAAATCCATATTAGGGTTATAAGTTGTAATAAGAACCTACAAAAAAGTAGGTTTTGGTAGTTTAGGGCAGACAGTCAACCGTTCAGAAGACCGAAAACCGTTCAGAAGATCGAAGCCGTTTGAACCTGCTGCTGCCGCAGGCCCTGGAAAACGACGCAGTGGCGATGCACGGGGGATCCCTCCCAATGCGCAGAGGCGACGGTGTTCAGTCAGGGCTTGGAGTTTAGGGTTCAAGGTGTCAGAGTTCATGGTCTGAGCTTTAGCGGCTGTATGCATGTAACATAATGGCCTGAGTTCTTATTGCAAACGTTAATCCCCTAAAGGATCCCTTTGAAAAGGGCCCGCCTGTGGGAACCTAAACCCTGAAGCATGGAAGGCCCAAACCGATCCCTTATTGTCCAGGTGCGTGCCTTCCTGCCGAATTGCAACACGCTCACGCCAGAAACTCAGCAGATGGTTTAGGGTTTTTTCATAGTTCTGGGCTCAAGTGGTGGAGATCATTTTAGGTCGAGGGTTCAGGGTTTAGGGTGTTTTGATCTATTGCTTAGGGTTTGAGAGGTTTAGGGAGTTTGGATCTAGGTTTGAAGGGGTATGGAGTTTGAGAGGTTTAGGGCTCAATGTGCTCCGGGCTAATGGGGTTTGGCGCTCAAGTGAAGTGGTTTAACCCGCTTAGCCTTTGAGGGGTTCACGGGTCAGAGGGCGGCTTAGAATTGAAGGGCTCTGGAGTTCATGGGGTTAGAACGAGGCGATCGACAGCCTATACCTATGCCGCCCAGAGTTGAAACTAGGGCTTAACTAGGGTTTTAATTCCAATCCGTACGGGATTAAAGAAAGATGTTAGCAGGGCTAAGCTCATTGGTACTGTAGAAAAAACTCCTCAAGCCGCCAACTTTGCTGTAGTCCTAGGTACCAAAAATGGAGCCCTTTTCATTCCTAGGTTACTGCTAGGCCCGGAAAGCCGCATAAACCCCAACCGCCCAACAAGAAACACAAACCGAGAAAGCAGAGAAGCGAAACGCAGAACGCACCTAAGCAAAAACAGCTTCGCATTCAAGCACCTGCCTACCTTAAACTACCAGACCCTACTGTTTTGTAGGTTCTCATTATAAACCCTAATGTGAATTTGTAGGGACCCTACCAAAAAGTAGGTTTGGGTAGGTTCAGGTAGACCATAAGCCCTATTATGCAACCCTCACGGCCTCGAAATCCTTGAAACGAAAGAGGCCATAGCCCCTAAGCCTCTGTCAGGCCACCCTGAACCCTAAACCCCCAGCACCCATAATACCAGGCCCTAGAAGTTCAGCCCTGAACCCCTATCATCCCCTAATGGCTCTTTTTTCAGGGACCCGAGAAGGCCTCCGCCCTCTAATCCCCAACCCAAAGGGTCCAGGTATCATTATGGTATATACTTAGACCCCCAAAATGCCCTATAGGTATACTTATAGGGTATTTTGGGGGTCTATAAGTATATACCATAATGAGAGAGACAGAGAGAGAGAGAGAGAGAGAGAGAGAGAGAGAGAGAGAAAGATACATATATATATATATATATATATATATATATCATAATGATACTTGGAATCCTTTGGGCTAGCGGCTGTGATTTCAGGGATCCCTCAAAAGGAGCCGACCTCAGCGCAGGCCGGGCCTTGCCACAGCAGGCTTGGAGGTCGGGGCGGCGCCCTGCGGACTGCGGGCGACGATCCCCGAGGCAGTCCAGAAGAGGGCTGAGAAGTTCTTATGTTTCAATTGTTTGCTGTAGGGGGTTCTTATGTAATTGAGGTGTGTAGGGGTTTCTGGGCTTTTGAAGAGGGCTTTGGATTGTTTTTTTCTTCTGCTGTATTTGGGTGCTCAAGGGATATTTGGGGCTTAAGGTCTGCAGGTGTTTTTGTGAAAAGGGGTGTTGACATGGACGGCTGAATTAAAGGTAGGGCATAGGGCAGTTAGGGTTCTTTTGTATTTGTTTGTTGTTTCAGATATTTGTGTAGGGAGCAATCAAGATAAGTTCTCTGAAGGGGTGTTCATAGTTGAGTTTATGTTTCTTAAGAGTTGACGGCTTGCTCCTTCGTTCATGTGCAAACATATAGAGCTTGGGCTTGCAAGATGAATTCAGGGACCCGCCGACGGTTTCCAGGAATCCTCGGCCCTAAACAACCGGAGCAACTGTTCTCAGGCGACGGCCTTTTCTTTGGCTGCGGCCCTTGCCACGGTCGTTGCCCACGCCTCTGCAGATTCTGAAAGAGGGCGGCGGGGAGTTTCGGAAACGTAACGGACAGCAATGCGGACACATTATACCAGCAGCGGGATTCTTGAAAGGACTTTTGCATGAGCAACACCCGAGCTTCAAGAAAACAGCATAATCCATACAGCTTGGGAAGCCCTATACTATACCCTGAGCCGGGAACCCGAAACCACCATTGACAGCATACTCAATACAGCTGGGGTCAGCCTGTGTTCCGGGACCGGGCTCCTGGCAAGCTGTGCATGAAGTGAAAAGAGCGTTGCAATTTATTGGTAAAGCTTGCCTTGCCAATCCCTACATGAGTATATTATATACCCCGCCAAACCCTATTCTAATTAGAAATGCTTCCTGTGTTATGCTTGTATCGGTCATGGGTCGCTGTCGATATTTGTCATGGCCAGCAGCTGCAGTTAAACTCCATGGTAGCACTATTTTGACTGAGAGCGGGAAGTACCCAACATGTACCCCAAGACCATATTCTACTCCTTGGGGCCCCTATATCAAATGCTCGCATGAATGAAGCTATAGTACCCTAAAACCTATTCTACCTGTTCCCAGACCCCCGAAAGGATCTAGAAATTAGATCCCCTATTTTGGGGCCCTATGCTACTAAGCGTACTTTATAGGAACCCCCATTAAGGGATCTACTTTTTGGATCCTCCCGGGGGTCTGGGTTTAGGCCGCTACATTACTTCACTTCACCCTGATCCCTGTAAACTGTATCAGTTAGAAGCTGCCCCCACCCTGTAATAGTGGTATAATCGGAATATAATAGGGCCCTAATATAATCCTATATAATCCTTATGGTCACTATTGCAGGGTGGGGGCAGCTTCTTATGTATCAGGTCTACCTCAAGCTGGAGAATGCCTTGGGCGAGTGGTCCGAGGCCCCCTTCGGCGGCTCATGGCTTTTTTTTAGGGTTTAGGGTTTAGGGTTTAGGTGAAGGGGGTGCTAAGGGGTTTAAGGGGTTTAGGGTTTACGGGGCTTAGTGGTTTAGGGTTTGTAAGTTTAAGGGTTTAGGAGTTTAGTAGGGCTTTTACGGGTCGTAGCGGATTGAAGCGTAGGAGCTTTCACAGATTTGCTTCGAGGCCCCATGAAAATCTGCAGAATCTTCGACTGGATGAGGCAGCGCACACGCTGAGCTTCGTGGTGGATCGGATCCCTGTGGCCGGGGACTGCAGTGCTTGTGGTTTTGGGTGTAGAACTTTGGGGTTTTAGGTTCTAGGGTTTAGGGGTATAGGGAGTTAAGGGTTGAGGAGTTTAGGAGTTTAGGGTTTAGGGGTATAGGGAGTGGTTTAGGTTTAGGAGTTTAGGGGTGTGCGAGTGTGCCAGCAGACAGTACGCCAATCACTTCCTGCAGTCAGGCACTAGCCTTTCAACCCTGATCTCGAAGCCTTAAACCCCCAACCCCAAAACCCCTACACCCCCAAACCCCCTAAACCCCAAAGCCCTTATAGAATCCCTATAGATCCCTTTAAAGGAACCCTAACGGAACCCCTTATAGTACCCCTATACACCCTGTAAGCCCCAGGAGCCTGCCACCCGAATAAAACTTCAATTTTTCCCAAAGGGTCCAAGTACCCAAGAATCATATACTCTCCAAAATCCTAACCTACATAACTACTACAATCCTAAAATTGAGTACATAATTATTGGGTCCTTTGGACCCCAAGATTCCCGATCGCCCGGGCCCTAAACTCTAAACCCTCGAAGCCTACGCCCTGAACCCTACCCCGAACCCTGCGATGCCTCAACTCCTAAATAAGCCCTAAACCGAAACCCTACTCCTTAAACCCCAAACCCTAAACCCCAAACCCTAAACCGTCTACTAACGTAGAGGACGACCCGTGGAAGGACTAAATCCCCAAACCCTTTAACCCTTTAACTCAAACCCCCTAAACCCCAAAGCCCCAACACCCTAAACCCCAAAACCCCAAACCCCAACACCACAAACCCCCAACACCCTAAACCCCAAAGCCCTAAGCCCCAAAACCCTAAACCCTAAGCCCCAAACCCCAAACCCCCAAAACCCCAAAACCCCAAAACCCTCAACCCAAACCCGGTCCCCAGTCCGTTGCCCCTAAACCCTCAACCCTAAATTCCAAGCCCTAACCCTCTACTTTATAGGGTTTAGGGTTTAGGGTTCAACCTTAAAACTTCTACTAATTTAGAGAACTACCCATGCAAGGACCCCAAATCTCCAGTAAACCCCAAACCCCTAAACCCTAAACTCTATAGGCCCTATAAGCCCTAAACCCCGAAGCCCTAATCCCGAAACCCCCAAACCCCAGCCCTGAGGCCGTTGCTCCCACAAGTAGGGACCCCTAAACCCCTAAACCCTTATGGATTCTTTATAGGGTCCCTTGTAGTAGGTAGGGGCCCTTAAACCTTAAACCCTAAACCCTACACCCTAAACCCTGAACCCTAAACCCTAAACCCCAAACCCTGAACCCTGAACCCTAAGCCCCCCAAACCCTCCAAACTTTCAGGCCGTTGCCCTCACAAGCAGGGACATCTTCGTGGACCAGGGCCAGAGCATCCGGAACTGCGCTCGGATTTTTTCGAGGAGCTCCTGGGGTTTCGGGGCTCCTCTAATCTTATAGATAACTCTGATTTGTAAAGGTTTGTATAAGGGTTCCATAATTCTTAAAGTAGGGTTTGGTGATCTTGTATTGTAGTAACTATAAAGAGAAGGAACACAAGGGGCTCATTCTGTGACTGCTAATCTTCAGACTTCTATCTTGTGCTAGCTGTAGGGTTTAGTTTAGGGTTGGCTCTAGGGCTCAGCGTAGGGTTTAGAGTAATCTCGTTCCCCGGGTCCTACCGACCGAGGGAACTACCGAGGGAACGCCCGAAACCAAACCCCCATTGAGCGCAGCAACACTGAAGATCCCTCAGTCAGCCCTGAGCCCCTAAACCCCTAAGCCCTCATTCCCTTCACCCCAATGAACTGCCTACGGCCCGAACCCCTAAGCCCCTCAACCTACCATGCCCTAATTTAAATCTAAACAACAAACCTTAAAAGGCGCCCTAAACCCTAAACCCAAAACAACAAACCCAAAATTCCTTCCTGTCGGGCCGTGGTGTTGCAGTGGATGCTGAGGTTGGAGATCTCAGTGAGCCCTGCGCTGCCGGTGAACGCCTTTGTTGTCCCCTGTGGGGGTTCTTGAACTGAGTGGTACCTGTTAGAATAACGGCTGGCAGTTCTGTGTGCCTAATTACATGGTATATACACTTGGCTTTTCGGATTTCCTACATAATGACTTCAGAACATACTGCATGTGTACCTGGCTTGAGGTGGCTTCTGTGGGAGCCGGCAGCACGCCTGGGACCGAGTGGCTACCCGCACAACTGCTTCCGTTGCACTGTCGTATTTCGAGCATACAAGCGTCTATGGGTTTATGGGCAATAGTAACGGTTGCGACAGTACTGGGGCCTGTTGATTTTGTGGGTGTGGGGCTGGGAGGTATTGAAAATGGATCTTGATGAGGGGTTTGCGTCGCAGCTGCCCGATCATCTTCATGCCTTGTTGACAATCTACCATTGCTGGCTCTATGACGAAAAGATGCCACCAACTCCTCAACTTTAGTATTATAGCACCGCTAACCACTGCTATCTTAAGCGACGCAACCCTAAACACACCGTCAACACTGAACCAACTCCTCAGTTTCAATCTTGGAAGCGCTAAACCCGTCACTACTCGTCTCGAGGTGTGGAGCTTTGGGGCCAATCAGCGTGGAGTGGCGCCATGGTGCGGCATCGGTTCTCTTGCTTAGGTTCTACTCAAAAGTTTGAATACCGCCCCCAATGAGCAACAGTCGAACAATTTTTGAAAACATGTATATATATATATATGTACATACATACATAGGGCCCTTTATAGTAGCCCTATTACAGACTGCTACTGTATCGAGTATGGGTGGGGGGGGGAGTACCCAACGTACAGTCTCCACTGCACCTCTGAAATCCTAAGCATTAAGTTGGTTAAGCCAGAATAGGTAAGTTGTAGGCTTACAGGTTGTTCAGGCTGTTTTTTGTCGGTGAGGCGGTGGGCGGGGTGTCGGCTTGTCAAGGTTTGGGCGATCAAGTTTCGGTTTTAGGTGTTGGGCTCTGCGGTTTGGTGTTGCATCGCATGGCCCGAAACTCTGCGAGTTGTAGCTAACTGCACATAGGTTCTTTTAACTGACGGGCATAGACTGGCTCAAGGCCTTAAGGTTACATTAGATGAGTTGCGGATGTTCAATGGTGTTGAGCATGTGGGTGATATGTTGCTGGATGCAACTAAGCCCTCGGCTTTCGGTCTCGTGCACAACATTCCGAAAGTGTGTGGTTAGCGCCCCAAACCGGGAAAACCGTTCCTGAAATCCAAGTGGTCTGGATGCCTCTACACACGCAAATCATGTTAGGGATCCTATTCTAATTTAAGGTATAGTCCTTAAGGGATATTGGAAGATTACCAGATTGATCAACAGTTGCAGTCAACTTGGAGCTTTAGGGATTGGTTTGGAAGATGGTAATCTGTGGTCGTCTGTCTGCCGTAAGATACCAGAAGCAACTCGTAGTACCCTTTTGCCATTGTTGCTTTAAGGTCCCCTTAGTAAAACTATGAATATTAGGAAAAGGGGGGTACCATGAAAGGGCTACTCGGGAATCTAGACAAACGAAACATGTCTTTGGCAGGTTAGGGGCACAATCTTTGCAAAGCCTAAGATGAGCGTTGCGAGCCGTGAGCTACGATTTAGAGCTGAGGGTTTGGGGCTTAGCGTTTAGGAGTCCGATGGTTTATAGATCCGAGGGTAAAAGGAGGGACCCTTAATAAGGATCCGTAGGTATATACCCTTAATATAGCTATTATATACCCATTATGTAGGCCATTATAGGGTAGGGGTCCCCATTAAGGGTCCCCCCTTTTCCCCTTTGAATAGAGGACTTGTGAGATCTTTTTAGTTCCTAACCCCCAAGCTGAGCCCTCTCGAACTTACCTCTAGAGCTGCAAGGGAAATACGGGTCCCCAATAAGAAAAACGAGCAACTCACCCTAAACCCCGAAACTGTAGGGTAAGTTTAGGGTTTAGGGTTTTTTGACGGCGCTGCTAGTGTCTGGCGACATACACCCCGATTGAAGGGTTTGAGGGTTGAGGCTTTGGTACATTAAACCTTCATAATCAACCTTATAGTCGCCCTTATAGAACCCTTGAAAGGAACCCCTTATTACGGCTTTTGTACAACTACTGTAAGAGCTTCGCCAGGTCTTGGCAACCTAGCCGACCCAGAGCAGGCGAATGCGCATCATGATCCTGAGCCTATGAGCCATATGTGCTTGCTAAAAGGTGCCTCAATAGAAGAGGGCTGCCTTTAAAGGGTTCCGTTAAAGGGGTCCATTAGGGTTCTACAGTAAGGGCCTTCATAGCTAGAATAGGATGTTGGGGCCAATATACTATAACTACAATAATAATAAGGAAGCCCCAAAATAGTATAGGCAGTTATTAAGGCCCCTGTTTGAATTTTCGGCAGTTTCAGCAATGAGGACCTTAGTCTGCCGACTGCAACGGAAGCACGACACAAAAACAAGTGCTTAAGACTGTGGGTGTATGTATGTTCTCGGTAGATATGTTGATGTGTATGTATGTGTAGACATACATACATGTGTATATGTATATATGTATACACACACATGCCATTTCTTTCTATATTATATATATATACACACACACGCAGGTGAATGCGTGCATACATACATACGTACAGGGATAGCTATGAGAACCTGTACCAATTGTCCGCATAACTCAGACAGGCAGACATGCATACATACACACATGCTGACGGACAGACAGACAGGCAGACCGGCAGACAGGCAGATTCGCATGTTTGAATAAAAACACTATGTTGCAACAGCCAAGTCAATTCAGCCACTGCAATCCTGGAATCCTAGTGGTCCTAGCGGCAGTTCCTCTTTAGCACAGGAAAGATACCAGAATGACGGAGCCGACTGTTGTGCTGTTGGAAGACTGCTCCGACTGCCGTGACTGCAACAAAGGGTTGCTTGTACCGCCTCCGCGGATGAGAGCAAGCTAGGCCCTGAATTCAAGTTTCAGAACAACCGAAAGCCGAAACTTCAGCAAGAACTCCTCGAACTAACACCCACAGACCAAGAGATTTCAGCAGCAAGCACTCTCAAGCCACACAAAGCCTCAGGAATCCTATCAAACCCGTTGAAGCCAGCATGTGAAGGTCTGGGATTCTCTCCTGGAGCTGCCCACGTCGCTGATCCCGTCGCTGGATGCCAAAACCGCCACGCTGGAGGTGGGTGCGGGAACTTGGAGGGTCGGGGGACTTAGTAACTGGTTATTTTAGGGACTTATAAGTATCATAACCCCAATTAGGGTCCCTTTTAGGGTACTTATAAGTCTAGTTACTAACTACTTACTAAGTCCCCCGACCCTCCGAGCAGGGTTTCGGGTCTTAGAGGCTGCCCAGACCTTCCAAAACCCCTTAATTAAGGAATATACCTTAAATCTAGGGTTCCTTAAAGGGATCTATAAAGGGATCTATAAGGAATTTACCTTAAATCATATTAGGGACCCTACTATAATTTAGGGTATATTCCTTAATTAAGGGGTTTTGGAAGGTCTGGGTGCAGCGGGCAAACCCTGAACACAAGACCTCCTCCTCCCTCAGCCAAACTGGTTTTCTGGACGCTAACTGCTACAGGAAAATTAAAGGAGGGCATAAACTGAAAAGGACTTCCTAAGACCCTAAACCCTGAGCTTCGCAGTTTGTCTTTGCCCAGGGCTATTTGGGCTCGCTGGATCTGCCCGGAACAAACTGGACGCTTGTGGCACGTCCACGCCTCGGAGTGTGTGCAAAGGTTGGACACATGACCCATTCTTAGTTAGAGTATACCTTGCCCCTTTTGGGTAATAATGCCACCGCCAACCCATTAGATTATCATTCCTAGGGTCCCCCCTACACTCCACCCCAGAAATCACTACTACTTCCCCATTTTACGATTATTCCTATACTCCCCCCTACACTCCACCCCATATATCACTACTACTTCCCCAGTATACGATTATTCCTATACACCCACCCACCACCGCACCACCCAAATGCCTGAAACCAACCTTCAGAACCCACCCGACCCAACCCACCACCCTAGGCATCCCAAGACCCTACCACCTACGACCACCCACCACAAACTTCCTGAAACCCCCTACACCAATCCCCAACACCAACCACCAGACCCAAGCCTAACTGGGCAAAGGGGTTGATACTCAGTCTCGCAACTTCATACTTGCGGTTTTGGGGGAGTGGTAATCCTGGATGTAGCTTCCTGTGAATGGATGCTCTCATCGGCCACACGGAGTCGTCGTGCCCGACCAGACAAGGACTGACTTGTGGGAGTGAAGACAAATTGCCATTGCAAGTATCTGCGACGATTCAAACCATGGCCAGGAGGGTTAATTTGCAGCGGTGTAGATGTTCAAGTTTGCAAATCCACTGTAGCACGGCATTTGTCGCATGAGCCGCAGCTCGTCCAGGCTCAGCAGTACATGGCAGCAGGTTTGATTTGCTGGTCTGTGCAAAGAGTCAACAGGTGACATGTGCCGACATGGAGGGCGCGCCGCAACCTGTGCGTGCTTTCTCTTCAGTTGGCACATTCTCATGATATTGATCGCACCTCCTATGGCTGCATCCCTTGGTTACATTGCTAGCGTCCATTCTTTGTGGGATCCCAGAGTTCTGCACAACACGTCTGAGGCTCCGCTTGATTGCGCACGCATACTGGTCACCGACACTGTGCCCAATGCATCCATAGCTGGTGAATGCCTGCCCTGGTGTCATGAGAGCATAGGTCCCAGGAGTCATATTGAATATTTTCTTCTGGGGCCTATGATTGGGTATGCTGTGGCCACCACCCGCCGGGCCGAAACACTCATCATCTTTATGTGCTGGAAAGTGGAGACGGCTTCGTTTGGGCTTTGGCTTTGGCCTTCTGCTGGGTACGCTTACATGGCTGCGTTCGCTTATGGCTTTGCGAGTTTCATGTTGCTGTTCTACCTCTGGAAGACCACCCCCAAACAACTTTCTAGCCTTGGTCCAAAGCAGGACAGCCTCCAGCAGAACGGACCCTTCGCCACAGGACGCTGCAAAGCACCTCTCTGCTGCATCTCCGTCAGCTCGGACCGCGAAGCCTCCGAATGGGACTTGTGCTTGTCAGCGGTTTTCCTGTCGTTGGAGCCAACCCTGGATGCGCTGTCCATCATTACCTTCGTGAGATGCGGACAGATCTTCTACGCGGCACTAGCAATGTTGGGTGTGACACTGGCAATTGCTGAAAGGTTTGACCCTCTCCAGAGCACTGGTGCTAAAGTCATGGCTCAGAGCTTTGCCCAAGGCTTTGCAACGCTCGGTTTACATGACCACAAAGCATCAGAGTTGTTTGAGAGCGTTGCACTTACCGTGCTACAGTGCATGGCACTGCTCCGGGCAAGCATAATGGAATCAGAGCCGAGCTTTGTATTCAACCTTTTGGCTGGTGTCATTATTAGCTTGTTCATTACTATGCCGGAACAAAGCAGATCGTGGATATTGACCACTTACGAGGAAGTTCCCTTGTTTCAGGACTTCTACGCAATGGAGAGGACGAAGGCCAAGATGAACATACTGCCGAGATATGTGTGCTCCTTGATGTGTGTAATTGCTGCAGCGTTTTGGTGTGTGGCATCACCCACCACATGGTTGTACTCGCAACGGTTAGAGCTGCCAAGCCTCTCTTGGGCATTGCTCGGCAGCGTTTGGGCCCTTATTCTTTTCAAGATAGCTGTCTTCCTTACAACAGGACTTTGGTGCATTGTCTTGTGTGTGGGAGGCTGCCTCAGCCTCTGCTGCCCCTGCCTCTGCTGCCCCTCCGCGTATGCTCCTCTTCCGCCACGAGAAGCGCACTTGGCTGTAGACAGTCCATGACTGCCTGTCTCGGCTTCGAGAGTGATGTTGAGCGTGCAGAGTGCCTTCATTGGTGGGCTTGCCTATGTTGTCTCCAGCGTGATCGTGAATCATGCAGACTGGCGCTCGGGGCTTCCAGTCATTCCTAAGGGCCTGATGGTTTCACCAGTTGTTCCGCCAACGCAGTCTGCTTCTGCACCGGCTACTGCCCCAGAGTCTCCGTTTCCGAAGGATTCGGGGGGGCGAAAACAACATGATGATGATTTGTGAGGCTTTTGCCCACAGAATTTGGGTTGTGACCGTGAGGTATTTCCTAGCTACCCCAAGGTTTTTCAGAGCTACTCCTCGTTATTGCAAAGCTATCTTAGGTCCTAAGTCATGTGGCACAACTCAATACGTCAAACTATTTGCTAAAGGCTGCCCTGAACACAGCTCCCAGAATGGGACGCAAACATCCAGCCCGAGAGCGCTCAGTGAAATCATTCTGCAATTCAACCCTAACCCGGAACCCTGACCTTAAACCCTATGTTAACCCTAAATCCCAAACTCTAAACCCAAACCCCAAACCGGGCCCAAACCCTAACCCTAACCCTGAACCCTAAACCCTGACACTGAAAATCCTAAACCGTAACCCGTAACCCTAACCTGGAACGAACCCCGCCACTTTCGCCCCCTGAAGGAGATCACCACGACTGTCACCACAGACTGTGACTACTCGCTCTTTTTTTTGGGGGAGGGGTAGGCTAGGAAGGGTTTTTAACGGAGAGTTTACTTTAGGAGGGCTTCGAATTCAGGGGGGGGGTCTTTCAGGGTTGTTGTGATGTTCTTGTCTTGTGATTGTGTGACTTGCTTGTCCCTGCTCGTGGCTTGTGTTACGCCTCTTGTGGATTGTTGTTTTTGTTGGGGGACTGGTTGGGACTCTTGACAGGGTTGTAATACCGCAAACGAGTTAAATATTGGACTTTCGGATCAACCCTCAAGCCTTAAACAACTCAAAGCGTAAATACGCTCTATCATTTCCTTCAACATAATAATGTTTTTGACCCAATTCTTCATCAATTCTTTCTATGGTATAAATTTGTTTGCTAAAATTGCCCACTCTCTCTTTTTCATTGGGTTTCCTCTTCCTAAATATTTTAACTTCATCACCAACACTTACTTCAGGATATATCCGATTTCGTTTAGCATTCATATTTAAATGCAGTTTAACTTTTAATTCGTTGCTCGGTTTTCTCGCATCCTTTGGGGTGAAGCCAGTCGCCGAATGTTTCATTTTATTGTTATATGTTAATAATATTTCAAAAATATAATCCGGCCACTGAATATTGTTTTTACCCTTTTTCTGATCGGCTTCAACACGACGATATAATAAATCTTTGAACGTCCTAATTGCCCTCTCGCTGAAATTCGGATGCGCCCTAGTTCTGTGATGTTCTATTTTCTCATCCTTCAAATACTTTTGTATTGCCTCCTTGTTCATTGCTCCCTCGTCGTCGGTATAAATTATTTTTGGTTTCTTTCCCATCTTATTTAAGCACTCAATCATCCCACTAGCCAAATCTTCTTCCTTCTTACCTTTAATTGCCACGACATGCATAAACTTATCAAATATATCAATCATTAACATCCCTACTCTAAATTTTTGATCTTTCAAGTCGTTGATAAAAAATAAATCCATCTGATACTCATATGCTGAATGCGGGGCGACAAAGCTATTTGAACCGACGGGCTTTCGCTTTTGATCAACATTCTTCCTAAAAAACTCATTGATATCAGACATTGTGATTGTTTTGTCTTTCTCCCGTGCTTCTTCTAAAGTCCGGCTTTTTGAACCAAACCCCGCGCGATCAAAATACACATCATTAATAATTTTTTGCTTCTCACTCATATAAAAACAAAAGAAAATAATGATTTAATAACTAAATTAAATCATCATTCGGACATCGGCATTATGATCTTGAACTTGCTCATATCATATTTGGGTGTGCCGCGCTTTGTTTTAAAGGGCTTTTTTGCATTCATTATTTCAGATAGCAGTTCTTCTGTCATCTCATCTGGGTTCAGTTTGATATTGTTAGCTTCTTCGTACTCCTTGATCTTCTTTCTCTGATTGTGTCGCAGTGCAGATTCTCGTTTCTTTTGCATATACTTTTCATCATTCCTACGCTTGTTGTAATACAATCTGCTGTATATGGCGAGTTGCTCTTTGATTTCATCCATTGTCATATCCTCGGGATTTTTACTCATATTATACTATACTATATATTATTTTTTATCTTTAGACATATTTCTATATATTAAAAAAAACATTTAGTATTTTAAAAAATCCTTGGAAAAATTATACTTAAAAAGAAAATAAATATATAGTTTAATTATATTAGTATATGTCCAAAGCCGTTAAGCGTAATACGGAAGCACTACAAACATTTTATAACAACAGAAGAAACCGCATCAGCCAAGCCACCAGAACAAAAGTTCAAAATATAATTAGCTTATATTCAGATCGTAAGATCGCCCAATTCACCACAGCAGACAGTTTAATCAGGAAACTCACCACAGCAAAAACAGACAAAGAAAAAACTAAAGTGGAAAAAGAATATAATAAAATATACGACAAGCACAAGGATAAAGAACAACTAGGTCAAAGAATGACCCAAGCAAAAGAAGACAACAAACGAACGGGAAGAACCAACCCGAGAAAACCAAGAAAATATTCAATCAATGTCCATTTATACCAATTGAAGACAGAATCGCATCAGGGCTTATCAGTATCTTTCAGAGACAGCAGGGGTAGGGCATACGTTCCTATTTATATGCGTGATCTGTCAGCCAATGTAGCCACAACACCGTGGGTAGAAAACTTGACGAGGAGACGAATATTTAGAGACGAGAAGCCCGACACAAAAACATTTCATAGGCTCAAGATGTTATTAATGACCGATGACAGTTTTTAAGCCGATGTCGGTTATGCTGAAGGTTACATTGCTTGTATTAAAGTTAATTATGCCGAAAGGGTAGATAACGCCGATGCTTTCAAGCCACAAGACGAAGAACTAACAAACACAGAGAATGTCAGTATGTATCACAGATATATTCAAACACCCTTAGATCCACAGCATGAGACCTTTAAGGAAGCCATTAAAGTAGATCATTATGTTAAGAACGAGTGTTGGTTCAACACCTTGACGGATTATTATAAGGATACCCTTATGGGAGATCACAAGAGAGAGAAGAACAAACTAACAAAAGAAGCCATCCTAAAGATCATAAACAAGACGGAAGAAGATTTCAAGACAAAAGGGGTGTCAATAACAGACATGGCTAAGGTGTTTGAACATTTTAACTTGCAAGTCAGAATTTATGATGTCTTTGACACTCTCATTTATAAACGCGACCCAATAAAGCGAAACCATCACATCCCAGCCTTATATGCTATAGTGAAGAATAGTCACATCTACACAGTCAGTGATAATATGAATATGTTGAAGCAGATGATACCAAAAAGCAGTAATTATAGTATATCTGTTAAGGCATCTTCAGATTATCACCTTAACGAGAAGGAAGAACCAGTGGAATGTAAAATGATCACATGTCTAGACGACATCCGGAAACACACAGAGCACAGCGAATACACATTGGTATATAATGGCTACGATCTGTCTCATCTCTTTTATCTTAGCAAACAAGCAGGGTATGAGCCACAGGTTAGGTTTAGCGCGGGATGTGTGTCTGAACTTAATTTTAAGTTTAAGATCAAGATAAACAACAAGAGCCACAAAGAGATTGAATACAAGGTTAAGACCCAGAACTTGGTAAATAATTCTATAGATGGTTCCATCTGCGTGAGAACGGAGCAGATCTACAATAAAATGTCTAAAGCTATGTTTAATTTTAACACCGCCCTCTTCAAGTCCACTCATAAGTCATATTACAACGAAGTGGATGTAGAGATTTTTAAGGAGTGTCGCACAATCCCACCAACGGGTGAAATAAATAAACATTATTATTTATATAACCCTAAGACAGACAAAGACGACAAATACTTTTATACCACAGAAGTGACTACGGAGATAGATGTAAGAAAAGCTTACACATCCGCATTTAACAAGATCGCCGAGATACCGGTCTTCACTCAGTTTGATATATGGAAGCCCTTCAGTGGCACAGTGACAGATTTTCACGATCTCACTCTCTACTTGGTCAAGCCCACCAAGCGGAGTTTATTTTTCAATAAAGCCTACACTTTAGTATATGGTATGTTTTTAAAGCACTTCGTGAAGCAATGTAAGATTCTGTATTATAAGCAACCATCCAGAGTATATAAGGTGGATTATCGGAAGATCACAGCGGAATTATGGAAGACAGACATATCTGACAAACCAGCCGAAGACATCAGAATAAAGAAATTAATTGCCAATGTTAACTTCGGGCTACTTGAGAAGAACACGAACAAAGCCCATAAAAGTTATGCCTTTGATACTCTAAAAGAAGCCTTATATTATCAAAACAAGATCGGAGGAAAGATTAACAGAATCTCGGGTATGTATGTTGATGAGATTGAGTTACCTAACGGCGAGACAGACTTCATAGAAAAAGAGATGGACAGAAAATATTATTGCTTAACAGTGACCGATAAAGCCACCCTGCGAAACGGATATATATACATCAAAGAATTATTATTACAACATCATAACTTTAAAATGCACACCGACTACACCAAGCTAACAGAAAATCATATAGGAGTATGGAGTGTTAAAACAGATGCTTTCGTCATTAGGAAGGAGCATTTAAGACGAGCCAAGAACCTAATAGAGTTTTCAGATCGTATCGGCGGGTGGAGACACGAGAAGAGTAAAAACATAGCAGAACCGACAGAGCAGTGGGCACCAAAAAAGAACGAACTGATCCCAATACCCATATTTAGCAACGAGACCCGACCCATAGAAAACGAGTGGGACACGGAAAGCATAGCGAAAGATATCGTCACATATAACCCGACGATGATCCGCTCTAAGTATGCAGGTGGTGGCAAGTCGCATATAGCAAAGCATTTCAGCAAGTTGGGCTATAAAACTCTGTTCGTAGTGCCCCAGAACAGCTTATCTCAAAATATTGACGACGACGCAGTCACCACAAACAAGTCTTTCGCAATCCCCGTTGGGGATGGAGAGAAGCTCCCCGAGTTTGATCATAGCAATTATAACTGTATAGTCTTTGACGAGATCTATATGAATGGAACCCATATATTAAATAGAATTAGAGAGTTTGTTAAGAAAAACCCGAATAAAATTATAATCGGAGCGGGTGATGTCAAACAGCTACCGCCAATTGAAGACCTAACTAATACAAGGAAGCCGGACGAATACGCAGATGAGTGTATTAATCAGATCTTCAAGTATAATGTTATGCTTACCATATGTAAGAGATTAGGACCACAGGGAGATCCAACAGCAGAAGCCAACAGAAAAATATTAGATATGATGTATGATGATATGTGGCTTCATAAGTTATCTTTATCCGAGTTTGTTCATAAGTATTTTAACACGACAGACGATATGACAGAATCACAGAAGAACATAGCCTATACGAATATGAGGTGCTTAACGGTGTCTAATGCAATCCGAAAGAGTTTAGGCAAAACAGATAAGTATGAAGTGGGCGAGATCTTAATCTGCCGACTATACAAGAAAACGAACAATGTCAAATTCAATGTTAATTACAGGTTTAGGATCGTAAGCATATCCAAGAACATAATTAAATTAGAGAATGTCAAGTCCAAACAGCAGTATTTAACGGACATGGCCACCTTAGATAAGCATTTCAGATATGACTACTGCACCACTTGCCATTCCGCGCAAGGGGCCTCAATTGACGGTAAGATCGTTATACACGAGTGGGAGAAGTCGCACTTAGTTACTCGTGAGTGGTTGTGGTGTGCCTTGACCAGAAGCACCGATTTTAATAATGTCTTGTTCTATGAGAGTGCCGAAGAAGAGAATGAACTGAACGAAACAACCTTACATAAATATTGGCTTAACAAGATTAATACATATAAGCTACAAGATCAGAAAGCGAATAGAGAAATAAACGAAAGTAAGTATATTAATCCAGGTTGGTTTATGAAGAGAGTCTACAGTCATTGTAACAACTGCGGTTGTAACTTTGAATTTGAATTTAAGAACGGCTTCTTAACAAGTAACATGACAGCCCAGAGATTAGATAACAGCATCGCGCACGAAAGCGATAACTGTGAAGCTTGGTGTAAGTTGTGTAATTGCTCTGCAAGGTAAGTTAAACATTAATGGTTTAATGTTTAACTTGCTTTAGATGTTCGGTTTTCAAGCTAATCTTTCATAAACTGTTTCTCTGTAAAGTTTCTGTAGTTGTCTCAAAGCGTTCTTTTTCTCAATTGGGTTACCCTTAGCAGATACCCATTGATTGTATAAACTTCTGTAGTTTCTGTATGTGGTTTTTGAAATTGCATCTTTATTACCTGCATCTTCAAAGGTCTCTCTCAGTTTTTGTATTCCAATTTTACTAGGCATTATCAAAGGTTGTAGGTTCTGTTCAGACCTAGGCGAAAAAGCATCTGCTCTAGCACTCTCTTTTAAATGCGTTTTTCTTGTCACCCTTCTTCTTGGCGGGGCTGGTCGTTCTTCTTCTGGTGGTGGAACCCTCCCGGGTGGGGCGCGACTGCTTGAACTTGATGCTCCACCTTGTTGATAATTTGGTCTGGGTCTTGCTTTTGGACGAAGTCTTGACGCAGAAGTTCCTACCTCTTGGAATCTTGCTTGTTCTGCCGGTGTGGGTTCGGGTTCTGGCGGTGAAGGTAACGCCAAAGGTTGTTGTGCTGGTGCAGGTAATGCTAACGGTTGTTGTGTCGGTCCAACATTTGGCTGATGCGGTTGAAGTATTAATGTCGGTCTTAACACTTGTGCATCAATTGGTTGTAGGTTTGGTAACGGCATTCTAGGGGCTCTATCAAAATCAAGTAGTGGTCGTTGTTCTGGTAAGATCCTTCTCATAACCGAACTGGCCACACCTTCCAAAGCGGGTTGCGCCACTCCTGCGATTACAGATGTGGCTAGATCTTGTCCCGATGCTAGATTTCCTGCGATGTTTCTACCTACCGTTCCAACATTAGAAGCAACGTTACCGACTACACTTCTCCCAACATTAAATGTTCCCCGACCGATCCTTCTTAAAATTCCTTCACCTTGTTCCTGTTCTTGTTCTAGCTGTTGTTGATGCGCTTCGGCTATGGCTCCCTGATTCGCTTGTTGTGCCTCACCTGCTCTTCCTAAAACTCCTTCCAATTCTGCCCGTGTGTAATTTTGTTCTTCATCTAAATCTAGAAACTCTTCTGCTTCGGCATTTTCTCCTTCCCTCTCTCCTCCCATCTCTCTGAACAAGGCTCTGTGTGTCATTCCATTCTCTTGTGCGTACTGTCGCATCATGTGATCTCTCACCACTCTTTCGGCTATCCTGTTCTGTTCCACTTGCAACCTGTCCAAATGATCCCGACCGTCAAAATAGGATCCTTGATTACTAGCCTTATAAAAAACCGCATCTCTGTTAGGAAACGGTCTTAGTGCTTCCTCGTTGTCATTAACGAGTTCTAAGATGTCTTCGTATCGGCTTCTGCGATGAAACTGAATTTTAGAAGTTTTAAGTGACATTATACTTTATATGTTTATTTAGAAAATTGCAGAACTTAGTTTCTCTAACTTCTCATATCTGTTCTTCAAGTGTTCTAAGGATGTCTCGGGGATCCGTGGGTTGTGCATCTCCTCTCTCAGTCTGCTCATCTCCATCTCATAATTTGCTTTATGTTGTCCCTCTAACAGTCTGCGTTTCATAGCCATATTGCTGACGTGCGCCTCTGTTGCTTTTTTAGATTTAATAGATAGTCAATGTTAGGTTTATGAAAATTTAACTCTGATGCTTCATTTACTACGGGATTGTCTAATGACTTGCGTTTTTTCTGCTTTGCTTGTTGTCTGAACTTGTATTTATTATATAAAACCATTGCTATATATTAATTACCTAGATTTTTTACAACGAGATTTGAACATTGCCTGACACATACTGTTGGCTTTCTCTTGTTTCCTTCTCATCATTTCTTGGTTCATCGTTCGCAATTGCAACTGAATGAGTTGTGCTTGGGTCAGATTGTCATAAGGTTGCATATTTGGCGGTGGAGGCGGTGGCATAGCCTTAGAAACTGGAGGTGGTGCTTTTATTATTGGAGCATTTGTTATTTCTTCATTGTTTTCTACACTTAATGGTTTTACCTTCACTTTTGGCTTCACATTGTTTTTTCTAACGGGTTTAGACATTATGTCACTCGGCTTACCTTCACATTTGTCGGGGTGAGAATATCTTAGAGTTTTCATATTCATCGGTTTTTTACAATCTCCGCACTCTGTCATTTGCTTCGCCACTTCCGTGATCTTTACTCTTGACGGTTTGGGCTCTGTTGTTACTTCTTCTTGGGTTGCTTTAGGCTCTTCTGGTTCAGGTGTTTCATCGGCTTTCACTATTTCAGATGCTTCTTCACTCATATATAATATTCTATATATTTTCTATTCGTTTTCAATCCATATCCTTATTATGAAAGAGCAAAGAAAAAGTAACATTTATATTGTTTAAGTCTATAACATTCCCCGCCCCATCCATTATTCTAAAGGTTAGCCTTTTAATATTTCTTTTAGACACATTTATATAATCATAATCTGTTATTCCATAACTGTCACTGATAATACCCGCAAAAGGAGCATTGACCGGCACCTTTTTAATTATTGCGTTTGAGAAAGCAGAAGGACTGTGAAAATTATAATTAGATAATTCGGGACAGGAAATATAAACGTCAGGATAATTGATCAAGTTAATGAACCCGGTCGTCCAAGGCGATGATGAAGTGAAGGCATCGCCAACAGGTGTCGTGAAACCCAATACAGTATTTATAGAACTTAGATTGCTAAGATCTACAGAATTAGAGAAAGAACCAACAAAAGTAGGAACATCCGCATCAGTCAAGGGTATGAAGACGACTTCACTATAATTAGACGATACGATAATTTTATTTGTTAAAGTGTCGTATGTAGCAGAACATGAGTTGGTTCTTCCCCCGCTGTCAAATAATGTGTTTAACTGTGTTTGTATTGCAGAAGCTAGATCCGGGGCGGTGTAGTTTCCCACGGGTATTTCAATTCTTCTGTATGTTATGCCTTGGGGAGTTGCAGGTGGCAATATCTGGTGTCTAAAGTATAGGTTCTGATTGTTCGTATTGATTGAATACCAAGCATTGGGGATAGCCACCTCATGCACTTGCATAATGGTGTTGTCGGGTATTTCAAAGGTGTCCTGCAACTCTATTTTAAAATCAGAAGATGATTTACTATCAGACACTCTGTATTGAGAATTCACATAGACTTTCTTATAAGTTAAGGGTCTAAAGCTCATATAAATTAGCTGACAAAATTATATCATTTATTAATAGAATGACGAGAATTCAGTCACAGTTAGATACAATGCTAAAGTCCAACGGGAAAATATCTAACACGCAAGGCATTAAGATGGCTTACGATCGTGATAATAAAATTTTTGTTAGAGACAACAAAATGTATATAGGAGGAACAACGAGTTTCACCAACTGGCTGGAAAATTTTACTAAGTTACCCTTTGGTGTTTTGGGCGGAGTTCGTGATATGGAACGCTACACAGAAGCAGAACGAATATTAAAAGATAACCCACAAATAACAGAATTGGTCGGGCACAGTCAAGCGGGAGTGGTGGCGCTACAATTGGCGAAAGATTTTCCAGATAGGAACTTGAGCACCAAAACTTACAACAGTCCCGTTTTTTCATTAGGCTTTGATCAACCGTCTGAACAACACAAGAGGTTCAGAAAAGTGGGCGATGTTGTATCGGCCTTTGATGGGTCAGCGATTAATTACAATACAGATACAATAAACCCAATGAAAAATCATGACATATCTTCTCTAGATAATATAGATGAAACAATTCCGCCCCTATCTCTACCATAATAATATTTCTCACTATTATTAATATGATGTTCAATAAACCTAAACATATAAAAGAACCACATAGGGTTGGGAAACCGTCAGAAAGCCTACTGTTCAAGAACAATTTGAACAAGAAGCTCAATAATTCTGCTTACGAGAGTATACGGAATATAATTGAAGAAGGTAATAATATGGTGTCACAACCTCAGTTAGAGAAACAGAATAATGATCATTTTAAAAGCCATAAAAAATATAATAATAAAAAATCTAAATAAAGTATATAATTATGGATTTGGTATTAGCAGAGTCCCAAGACAATATGATCAATTCTCTCCAGTTTGGATTACCCGAATCAGCGGCTTATGTAACTGATCGTAAGCAAGTTCATTTCCCCAGTGTCTCGGGAAATATATTTAGTAGTTCAAACGGGAATAAATATTTAAAATTTGTAATCACAGGGGAAGATAATAATTACATTGATTTGTCCAGTGTTTGTTTGTTCTTTGATGTTGTCAATACTTCAACAACGGCAGGGGAATATTTACGACCTTTAGGTGAGAGCCATGCCTCCTTCACCAGATACCGATGCAACGCGGCAGGACAACAAATAAACGACATTGACAATTACAATCAAGTCTGCGAAGAAATGAAATCCTTCAAAAGTGAAGAGGTCAGAAACTTAGACGACATTCAAGAAGGTTGTTTAACACGATACGACAGTAGAATAAACCGACTGTTCGCTTATACTATAGAAAGTCACGATGCAACAGCAACAGCAGGATCAAACCAAAGAGGCGCTGTTCTACCAAAACTAACACGACTTAATACTACAGGAATTGAACAGGGTAAGTTCGTAAGAATGGGACACAAGCCCGTTTGTGGATTTGTTCAATCTGGATATTATCCACCAATTCGGTATTGTCCTTTAGAATTTATTTTTGAGATAGTTTCAGACGCAGGTGAACCAGTTATCAGACCTTCAGCAACAGTAGCAGGAACACAAGCAGAACACGATGAAAACGGTTTATATTTTACAACACGCAATACTACCACAAGTTGGGCTATTCAAAATGCGATCTTAAGATGTGAATTAATCCAAGTTGACAATACCGTCAACAATAACATAGTTTCACATTTATTGAAAGGGGGTAGGCTTAGAATGGTTTATCCTGCCTATCATTCATTTTCACAAACCTTCACTGCAGGAAACACAGAGATCAACATTAACATCGTTAAATCCTCAACTCGTTTGTCTCAGATGTTCTTCACCTTTAGCAACAGCAATATCAATAATGACAACACAGCAGGTAATTATGACAGAAAGAGATGGAACTACTTTTTCCATCCTATGGCGGTAACCATTGACAATTTAGAAGGTGTAATTGATAGTGATAAACAAATTTCAGCGCAAATACAAATAGCCAATAAGAAATTCCCAGAACAAGAAATATCAAGTATCAGTGAATTTATGTATTTCCTTCGTAGAGCCGTAAATGTAATGAGCCCTTATTACGATGGTTTTAGCATTGACATTTACCGTTATGCTAATGATAAATTCATTGGTGGTATAAACTTTGACAAACAGCCTGATATGAATTTCACCGGATCAAACACAAAAATGGGATCTTTGATCACATTTAAAATTAAAGGAGCCAACACCAATTTCGCATTGGGTATTGAAAGAGTTTTCATAACAGCCGTGTCAGAACAAATATTTGAACTGAGTGAGTCGGCTTCAACGGTTTTAGACTAACTTCAAGTTATCATCATTAAATTAATTAAAATCGAAATTAGTTTAATAATGGCTTCAATAAACAATCTAACAGCAGTTTATGCAGACAAGTTTTATTTAGCATCTTCAACGGGTGTAAGTGAAATTTCTGACACCTACGCAACAAAGACAGAGGTAGAAAATCTTAACTTCGCAACAGACATAACGGCAAACACCGACGCCATAGCAGTTTTAAATACAAAACAGCTACAGAATTTCAATAATATTAATGCTATAAATGATGACTTAACCAACAATTATCAAACTAACACAGTTTTAGCAACTAATTTTTACAATAAAACGGAGATTGACACAACATTTACTAACTATTTTACATCAACGCAGATAGACACAAATTTATCTACCAATTATCAAACAAATGCCCAATTATCTGTTAATTACTATAATAAAAGTGAGGTTGATACAACATTTTCAAATTATTATACAATAACACAAACACAAGCAAATTATTATGATAAAACCTATATTGATGCTAATATTGGCGGAGGGGGTTATAGTGATACAGATATTGATAATCTATTAGACCTAAGAGTTCCCAAATCAGACTTCACAAACCGATTTAGCGCCAATCCGATTATTGATTGTTCCGCCCCTACAGTTATCCATAGCGGTTTAACATTAAACAACTCAACTATTAATATATCGCCAGTAGCAGGATTATTATTTAGCAATCAAACAGGAGGAGGGGACAAAGTTTTAGCAGAGTTTAAAAACGCTACGAGTTATATAACTTTACAAGGCGATAAAATATTTTGTAATAATACATCCGACGATGCAATTAAACAACTTGATCTAACTAATAATAACGCAGGATATAAAATGAGTGGTAAAATCGCAGTGCCGACAGGTGGTTTAGTAATAGAAAATACAGTAGATGCCAATTTATCATTTACAGTTAGAAACACTGATAATTACATTACTTTTAATAATGATAGTATTGACAGTTATAATTCCGTTGGTGATACAGGTAGGATTTTAAAATTGAATTCAAACGCTAATGAATATATTAAAGCACATTCATTATTAGTAGATACAGCATCAAATACATTAACAGGTGGCTATACATTAGATGTTGTTGATAGTGCGATTATTAGAGAAAATTTAAAATTAGATGGTAATTTAGATTTAACAAGTTCAACAGGAGATATTCAATTGCCAACATCAGGGATTGATATGTTTAGAAACAGTGGTGATGCTAATTATAATTTACGAGTTAGAGACACTCAAGGAGTTTTTGAATTTAGAAATAGAAACTTTAGATGTATGAACCCGAGCAACCCAGCAAATGGAACGGAAATGATTTTACACGACACAGGGGGCGATTATAGATTACGTATCGGATCACAAACAACAGCAACGGTAGGAATAGGGAGACAATATAATTTTTCATATCATTTAACAGTAGGAGGTATATCAAATTTTAATGAAACACGCGTTGAGAGTGATGCAACATTTTTAGGGCAACAGTTATTAAGCACTGATGGAAGAATATTTCAAAGGGCAGATGCTAATAATTCATTAAATATTATATCAACAGAGGAAATTAATATTAGTCTCCAAAACGATAGAACAAGTGATCCTACTACTGGGACTATTGCTTTACAATTAAATGACACTAACGGTATTACATTAAACAGAGCAGTTACCAAAAATTTAACCTTTAATAGTATTGGTAATATTGTTGGTGAAAGTGATGTTATTAGTTGGGGTAGGTTTATGTTTCAAAATAGTAGCGAATTAAAAGAAGTTTTAGACACTCAATATAAGTTATATATCAGAAATGGAGACACGGCGGGAGAAATGAATTTAACAATGGGATTAGAATCATCAACGCCAGAAATTCAATTAACCGATGGAAAAGTAAATATATTAGGTAATTTAGAGATAACACATGTTGATGTGTCAGGTCAACAAAGAGTATTAATAAATAACCCAGATACTGATGGATTTATTAGATTAAGCAATAACAATTTATCAAGATTGGATGCTACAAATACAGGCGTTGATGTTTACGGTTTCTTTACTACAACAAATAACGCAGATATTGGAGGAACTCTAACCTGCACCGCCTTGATTGAAACATCGGAATTTAAATCAAAAGAGAATATTAAAGAAGTGAATATCAAGGATTGTTATAGTGTAGTTAAATACATTAAACCGAAAACATTTAATTTTGTCAAGGACGAAGATAAAAAGAGTAACCTAGGATTCATAGCCGACGATGTGAAAAATGCTAAACTGCCCCCTGAATGGGATAACATAATCTTTTATAATGATGATGGTATGAAACTATTAGCATACAATAAAATGACAGTTATCTTGTGGGAGCTGTGCAAGAAATGCAAAAAGAAATAACGTCTTTGAAAGGCGAATTAACAAAGTTGAAAAAGAAGATGAAACACGATAGCGATTAAAAATATTTATCTAAATTTCATTATATGGGTTCTACATCTTCCAAATCTTCTGCTACTGAAAACATGAATCAAATAAAAGAGTTAGACATTAATGAAAAAACAAGAACAGATATGTTGTTATTTAATACTTTGAAAGATGTTATTGAAAGAGTTGAAAAGTTAGAAGAAACAAAAAGCGATAAAATATATTATAAACTACCTGCTATAAACTTGTGCAGTTACTCGTTGATTTAATTAATAATATTATCTAGAAATAATATTATTAATCACCTATTTCAAAGCGCTGTTCAAAGTTAATGAAGAACATATTACTAACATCTTTAGCGTTGGTGTTTATGTAGAAGAACGAGTAAGGAGCAAAATTCACGGCTTTCTGATACATTTCGTATAACGTGCTTTTATCCACCAAGGCGGAATTCTCTTCCAAAAATGCGTTGACTTCGTTCATATTCTTTAGTCTGAAGATGAACAAAGCACTGGCATTTAACCTAATGATAGGGGCCAATACATTGTACTTCTGAGTGGATAAAATGCACGAGATGGCATTATGGCGACCCCTAGTAAATAATCCATGTAACAAACTTGAGTATCTTACAAATTTGGGATCGTCGGCGAAATCGTCCACCACTAACAGAATGCTAAACAGGTCCTTTTGTTTATTCTTCTTCTGAAAATCTATTACTTTATGTTGGGTGTCTATGATCTTCTTTAGCGCCACCGGATCGTATTCCTCATGGTATAACTGTTCTTTTTCGGCATCCACCTTCATCACATCCCTTATGTATTTCTTTACTGCCGACCAAGTGTCATCAACATGAACACTGGGCGAGAAGATGTATATTCTCTCAAAGGATCCTCTGTAAATCTTTAATATCAAGTTCTGTATCAATACTGTTTTACCGCCTGTTGAAGAAGCCACGCACAACATCCGCGCGGGTAGCTTCGGCATCATGTCAAACTTGCTGTTTTATATTTATATTCGGGTATGTCTATTGGTTCTACTTTAGGTATGTCTTCACTCATTAATTAATAAGAGAAAAATATCTTTTAATATAATGGAGAAGTATTTAGAAACGATAGAGGAGATTGAAGAAATTGAAAAGGTTGTAATTCAAGACACCAAGCTTAAAAGGTGTTGCACCGCTTCTTTAGAATTGCTTAAGGCAGTTCTTGAGTATTTAAAAAAATCTAAGAAAGGTTAATGAGCGATAATAAATCAAACGAAGGTGGCTTCCACTTAAACACAGATGGTTTGAATTGTTTGCCCTGCAAATGCAGAAGAAAGACTTTTCACAAAGAAACTAAGATAAACAACGAAGGTAAAACAATAATTGAAGATAGAAGCAGTTGGAAAATGGGAAGAGGAATAACCCCCGATGAAAACGACATCTTTAAAACAAACTCACAAGATAATGAAGGTGTTGATACGGTTACCAACGGATGGGGATCAAGAAAACCCACCCCAGAAGAGAGGTTAGAAAAAGTGGAGGAGGATGTTGAAAGGATAGACAAAGATGTAACTATTTTAAAGAATAATTAAATATGATGGATTAAGATTTAAAAAATATTTTCTATGGTAACTTGACAGTGTAAAGTTTCCCCTGCCCAGACATCTAGAAGGTCCCATTGCTCCCGTGTGATGAACAGAATCATAAGCGCACCGTAAGAGTGTGGAAATGATAAGAATTCGTAATTAGTTTCATTAAATCTTAAGGGAATGCAAATTTTCATAATCTCACATTATGAAAATGTGTATATTATTAATATAATGACAATAAAAGTAAATAAGATATCAGTTGATTTTGATCCATATACTGAAACAAATAATGTTGTTACTAGGAAGTGTTATCGTTGTAAGCAAGACAAAAACATTGATTGTTTCAAGCGTTGCTATTATGCTGGTAAGCATTCTTATTGTTATGTTAAATACATTGCGACTTGTTCTGAATGCTTGGATAAATCTGTCAAATAAACCGCGATGCAGTAAATCTTAAGAAAGTAATATTTCTGAGGAAAATGACTTAAAGAAATAACACCTACATATATTAACAGGGAAATGTTCAATCAAAACGAACAGGATGAAATAACAAATAACTTCTTGGATATTGTCAAGGTTCACGATTACTTCAGGGAACTCCAGGAAGAGCGACGGAATTGTAAATGTAAAGATTGTAAGAAACACGAACGTTATTCCACTCTGTATGAATTGTCACTACCAGAAAATATTATTAATAATATTTACGGCTTTGCTTATTGTTGCCGTAGTTGTCAAAAACGCCAGTTCAAGAAGGAGAGGATAGAGGGAATTATCAGACGTAATTTACTACACATATATAATGTAGATAGACTTATTTTCTCAACTAAACATGACTTTCCCAGTTATGACAGGGTTAAAAATAGTCTGTTCAAGAAATTGTCAACAAAAAGATATACAGTGTTCAAATGGATATATGAGGACTGGATGGATATTAAAAATATTGATATTCGTAGTAAGATAAACGATTTCGGTTTTAATCCAGATGTATTTATTAGGGACTTTAATAAAATTGTTGGAACTCTTATGAATAAACCTGAGTTTGTCTAAATGGATTAAACAACCTAGCCAACATAGTTATAGTGTAATTATAATACATAAGCAGTTATATATTATAATTACAGTGTAGTTACAACCCTTAACCCTAAACCCTGAACCAAATCCTACGAGAACCCCCTTGCCTATTTTGACCAAGAATGCCACCTTAGAGATAATAGATGGGGTAATGGTTATTCCTAGAATTGTATTGATAATGGGGTAGTAGTCGCGATATATCGGTGAAGTGTAGGGGGGAGTGTAGGAATGATCATCTAATGGGGGAAGTAGTAGTGATATGTGGGTGATGTGTAGGGGGGACCCTAGGAATGATAATCTAATGGGTTGGCGGTGGCATTATTACCCAAAAGGGGCAAGGTATACTCTAACTTTCTTAAGGGATTAGGGGCCCAAAGGGTCCTAATCACCTATATTATGGGGGATACCGCAACCAAAGTACTATTTCCTGCTGTAGAAACCGTACAGTCTACCGGACGGGTACTTGGGACCTTTTAGGGGTTTATAGGGCCGAGAACGGGAGCATGGCTACATGTATGGCACCCTGCTTGCTATGAGCGATTGCACGGAAGTTGCCACCTGCGAAGACAGCGGACAGAGGAAGGGGTCGCACATCCTGTGCTTCAGGGTACTCTGCGGAGTCTTTCGCGCTGACGGATCATACTGGCGGGGCCTGTAACTTAATGGGGTGATCGTATTCTTGTGCAGAGCCGTTCTCAAAATTGAAAAATGAGAAGAGATTACCCATAGCACGACATCTGCACTTGTGCCTAAAGCATAGTACATAACACGGTACATAGCATCGTAGTGCAAAAGTCTAGTATAGCAGAAGACATACGGCAATGTTGTATGTATGTATACATGTATGCATGTGTGTATGTATATGTAGATATATGATAATATGCATCTTCTAGTTGAGGCTGTCACTTGCCTAGATTTCATTCCCACATCGCACAACCACTCTTCCTTGTGTGTCCGAGGGCTCCAGTTAAATACATAGTAAGTTAATGGGGTACATAGTATATGGTTAGTAACCTACTATGCAGGTAACTGGAGCCCCAGGGTGTGGCAAAGAAAGGCAACGTGTGCAGCTGCATGTGACTACCAAGTTGTAGTGACTTGCTTCAGGTCTCGCTGCCTGCCGAACTTGTCTTTCGACGATGGTAGGAGGTCTGGACCATGCACACGTGTGCATCCGACAGTTATTGCTCAAATGACAGAAGATGTAGACCGAGTTTGAAATCCAAGCTCTGATGTCGTCCTTGGTCTACGCTCTGGTGGGCAAAGCAGGGCACGGTAAGAGCTCAACAGCCAACTCGCTGTCAGTGTCAGAGCATTTTCTGGCCGATGACAGTCTTGAGTCGGTCACAAGCAGTGTCAGCTCTTTGAAGAAAAATTAGTATATACTCTACGTTAATATCTACTATAATATACTGTACTGTACGATACTCCACCATACTCTACTATATGCTGTATAAAACGTGATATACCCTCATATACATTGTAACATACTGTAGTGCACTATAAAGCAACATAGTGTACTATAATATGGGAGTTTCCGAAAATTTGGTTTCCTTATTTTGGAACCCTTATAATAAGGATACTACTATTTAAGGTACCATATTAGGGTCCCCTATTTTTGGAAACTCCCATATGATATACTATGCTTACCGAGGCTTTGGGCTTCTTTTCGGTTTTACTACCATAGTACTACAGCAAGTAAGCCGCCCCCAAAACCCTTTGCACTATTTTGGTGGGTTCCTTATTTATCTTAGAGTAGAATATGCTCCAAAACCCTATTCTAATTGCAAAGGCCTCTATATTGTGCATTATTGTGCAATTTGTCAAGGCTCTCTGGAGTACGCTGCCGTGACTGGACAGACGTTTCTATGTTTCGACCTGCCTGGAGCTGTTGACCCGAAGCTCACCTTGCCTGAGCTAGCAGCTTTATCACGGAAGGGCCTGGATTCGCTGGCCTTCGTCATCCGCTGCATGACCGATGAGGCGTTGGCTGCGATATCGCAGATAGAAGTGCTGTTTGGCCAGGACGTCTGGGCCCATGCTGTAATTGTCTTTACGCACTGCACCTGCGACTTGGACAAGCTGAAGTCGGACCTGACGAGGCTTGGGGACGACCATGTCCTGAACAAGGTGATCCAGAAGTCAAACAACCGAGTCGCCAAGATTGACAACATGCCTCGGAACCATGAGAAGTTGAAGGCAGATGTTGACTTCATCCATCAGCTGCTCGGACAAGTTTCTACGGACACCGGGAAGAAGTATGAACTTGTGGCGTTCGCACGAGCGCGCGCGGCCGTGCTAGATGCTCAGATCGAAGCTGAATGGCGACAGACCGACGCGGATCTCGAAGCGTGGAAGAGCCGTTGCCTGCAAGGGCTTGTATCTCCGGGGGATTTCGAGAAAAAAGTCCATGAGCTCAAGGAATATCATAAGCTGTTGGAGCAGCTGCGTCGCGACAGGGAGTTGGAACAGGCGCAGAGGTCTGGCGAAGGATGGGAGCGTGTAAAGCAGTTTGCCTGCTATACTGGCATAGCTGCGGCTGGCCTTGGTGTTGCAGCGGCAGCAGCGCCACATGTTGCACGCACTGCCGTGTTCTGTGTTGCGGGCTACGCTTATTCAAAACACGCAGAGTACTCCACTGCGCAAGCGCGGGCAGATCATTCTCGGCATGAAGCAGAGCGACTTCGCGAAGAGCGCTTAAGAGACGAGCGACAGCGTAAGGAGAGTGGATGCCACAGTAGTTGGACCGTGTTGGATGCTACAGGATGAAAGGAGCAGCCTCGTAGTTGCTATTTTTATTACTATTATTATTACTGTTATTGTTACTCTTACTATAACCATTATTATTACTACTATTATAACTTATAACCATTATTATTATTATTATTATTATTACTATTATTATTATTTTATTACTACTATTATTATTATTATTATTATTATTATTATTATTATTATTATATTACTACTATTATTATTATTATTATTATTATTATTATTATTATTATTATTCTTATTTTTATTATGATTATCATTTTTATTATTATTATTATTATTATTATTTTTATTATTATTAGTATTACTATTGTTATTATTATTATTACTATAATTATTACTATTATTATGACTTCGAGTTTGAGCCACCTGTGCGGCGGCAAGTGGCCTGTCTTATCGAATGGTGTGGCAGATGGTTGAGGTATGGATGTTGCCATGGCAAGACAAGCCGCCGATGCATGTCATATGCAAAGAAAAGCTGCGCATCGTTCATGGCGAGAGCTTCCGGGATCACACAAGCACGACAGTCGTGTCTGCATGGTGCTTGTTTGTTTTGGGTGATTGCATGATGACAAGTCCCTCGCCGGTTGTTGCTCTTGCACGGGCAAGCATGTTCGCGAGAAAGCCTAGTTTCATACATACGAAGCAGCACTACTTCAATAACGTTGCAAGTGGGTTCCAGGGGGACAGGGAGAAGCACCAACTATGCAGACAGTATGAGCTCACAGTCCATGCCGCCTAGGTGTGGCGCACATCAGCGACGCTGCGAAGCCGGTGTTCATGCCGTTCCTGGTGGTAGTGAGGCGATATCGCAGACCTCTTGATTTGTAACCGCGTGACTACATATGTCAATCTTGCTGCTGTTCTACCCCCAAACAACCGAAGGTGATACCTGGGCCAAGTAGCTGCAGTAGACTGGCAAGTCTGAGTTGCCACTCGTGCCAAACCTCCAATGCTTCACACTCCTAAACCCTCGAAGTCTGAATTCAGAGCCGCGAAATTGAGGCTTATAGATGCTGATGGGGTTTAGGGCACTGTCGTATAAATTACTCCCATTATCATAAGATCATAGCCCTGTAGCCTGATCGTATTAGAGTCCCGAGCATGAGAAATTAGAGTATCACAGTAGAGTATCAGGGTATCAGCGTAGTAGGGTAAGTATTGAGAATAACTATAGTCTCCATTGTAGTTCCCCCTTCCGGTTAAATCAACTTTACGTGTATGGGCCCGAAAGCTAACCCCAAAAAGGAACCACCATGGAGACTACAGGTAGGCTAAACCCTACCAGCATTAATGTTCTCTACCCTATTAGAGCTCGACTATAGGGTTGGCCCAAAAATCTCAACATAGACTCTGGATGCTCAGCCGTGCATTTAGAGTATTAGAGCATCGTAGCCTTATGGCATCATTGCCTAGGGCTCCAGTTGCCTAAATAGTTCGTTACGAGCCAAATAATTATCATATACCCCAGTTTTTTCTGTATTTATGTAAGCGGAGCCCAAACCCGGAACCCCCTAAACCCCTAGCCCCTAAACTCTAAATAAACCCCTAACCTTTAAACTCTAAACGCCTAAACCCCTAAACTCTAAACCCCCTAAACCCTATTCGTAGCCGGAACCGTGCGGTCTGTTATGGCATCTATGCAAGCTGTGACTTTGCTCCTTGCCCAGAGACTCCAGTGTACTTTAATTGAAGGAAGATGCCTCAGATTATAGTAGGATCCATAATGCCATTTACGGTACATTCCGCAATGCCTGTAAGGCACCCTTCAAGGAACCTCTAAAGGGAATATTCCTTAATTGAGGGATATTGGAGTCTCTGGGAAGGCCCGAGCCAGTTGCCATAAGCCTGCAGGCGCGGATCTCTTCTGTTTAGGGGAATAGGGGTGCCTTATTTTGGGTTCCTCAAAATACGGATCTTATTATTTAGGGTACAATATTAGGGCCATCTCAGAGTAGGGGGATGGGGTCTTAGGTCTCAGGGTTTAGAGCTCAGAGGCCAGGGTTTATAGGGTTCAGGGTTTAGGGTTGAGCTCGCTCCGGGTTTGGCATACGGCTCTTGCGGAGTGGACTGTTTTAATTGGTTCCCTCTTGGGATTGGCTACATTCAAGGAGTCTCCAAGAAACAGCCACGTTTCTGGCTCACTTTGTTTTGGGAAAGGAGTTTAGGGCTCAGAGATTTACCTTCAGAGTGCTCAGGTATGCCCTCATGTGAACTGAGGGCTTGGATACTTCGGCCATCGCATTTATTGGTCGCCCCTCGTAGATGTTGTAGTCTGGGCCAGGTGTCACATCCTGGGTTGTCCTTTGGGATCGTTTTAATTTCCCCT
The DNA here is from genome assembly GCA_905221615.1 of Symbiodinium sp. CCMP2592. Taxonomy (NCBI): domain Eukaryota; class Dinophyceae; order Suessiales; family Symbiodiniaceae; genus Symbiodinium; species Symbiodinium sp. CCMP2592. The sequence continues at coordinate 493,115 of CAJNDT010001890.1, read as the reverse complement.
ACTATTTTTGTAGGGAACCATAATGGTAACTAATTTTCAAAGGGCTTAAAGGACAGCTCAGCATCATAGAGTCTGCGTGAGACACCGGGGTTTCGGGGTGGCGGCACGTAGTGCTATCTGTGGGCGATGCCGCCACCTTCTTGGACCGCAGGTCTAAATGTGTGTAAATCTCTCTCGCTCTCTTGTCCACTCCAAACAACAGGAGAACGAAGGAAAGACTAGCAGGGCACCAGAGTAATTCGTAGAGTATTTATATTACCTGTGGTAGACAGAGACAGAGAGAAAGAGAAGGAAGGAGAAACAGAAAGTTAAAGAGAAAAAAAACAAGATAAGCAAATAGAAGCAGAGAAAGCGAAGACAAGAGACAACGATAAACAAGGAACAAGAGAGAGAGAGAATCAGTCAGTGTGTCAGTGAGCTTCCCAGGCCCCGGAGGAGATCTCCGACCAGTGTCCCTTCTCTGTCACTGCGACGACGAGCCTGAGACCCACTACCGCCCTAGGGGTTAAGGGTTTGGATTTAGGGTTTCGGGTTTTGGGGTTAGGGTTTGGGTTTAGGGTTTGGGGCTTGGGTTTCGGGATTTGGGTTTAGGTTTTACGGCTTAGGGCCGCCCATCGTCGGAAGCTGGAGGGTTCTGTTCATGCTTCCTTCTTATCGGTGTATCCCTACACACACAAACTACAGGTACACACGTATATATACATATGTATATATGTATATTATACATACACACACTTATAGTTACATTCTTATGTATTCATATACAAGTTTGTACTTACATATATTACACAGAATATGGAATACACAATAATGCTTGTATTGTTGACGACCTGATTTTCTGCCGTCTCAGATAAGCCTCAAGTGCAGTATCCGAGGGCACAGAGACTTGGGAAGAGGCTGCAAAGCTCGAGGTGGAATCGACGGGAGCCCCTACATCAACTGGCGCTGTGGCTTTGTCGCACACAAGCATGGGGGGGTACAAGTGTAAGGCTGTCGTTGGCCTTCTTCTCATTATTGCTACTACCATTATCATGACTATATTTGCATCATGACTATGATGGTGGTTATTGAGACTGCTTGTATTACCACGGTTGTCATTATGGTAGTTTTTCGGGCCAGGAGTATCAAGACTATGGCTGGCATGAACATTATGGTTCTTATGCTCATGGACTTATAAGACAAGAGCACTGTGGCAATATTTTGGGGTGATCTGGCAATCTCCACAACTAGAGGACCCCCATACAAACCCTAGAAACTGGAACCTTTCCCTCAGGGTCCATGTACATAAATAGTATGGACATTGGCCCCAAAGTACCTTTATTGGGATTACATTACTTTAAGGCCAAAGTATATACCATTTGGGTACGTGGACTCTGAGGGTCTACTGAAGGATGCCTTAGAAGGGGCCCCCACCCTGTAATAGTGGTATAATGGGAATACAATAGGGCCCCCCCAATATATATCCTTATAGTCACTATTACAGGGTGAGGGCAGCTTCTAAAGGATGCCCAAAAAGGGACTCATCCTTCCGAAGTCCGCGACTGAAGACCTGTGATTCCTCGGCAACCCAGGCGTTCTGATGGACGTCGCCACTGCCTCAGATCTCACTTCGTGGTTCTTGCCCTCGGCGCCCTTAACTAAGCCCAACCCCACATAACCCCAAAGCCGTGAACTCTTAAAAAGTCTTAAACCCTAAAGCCTAAGACCCTAAACCGTGACTAGTCCCCTGAAGCCAGCGAAAGCACCCTATAAGATGGCCCTAAACACTTAGCTTGCCCACGAAGCTTACACCGTAACAGTCAACTCCACATCCTCGTTCCCAAACCATTAAAAACCCACAGTTTCGCATTTCTTAACCGGCTATTCCGGCTACCCCAATCTCTTGTAGAACATGTGCTACAGCATCATTCATCCGCCTGTAGAGCCCTGTACAAGGTTCTTACACGGTTTTGGGTTTAGGGTTTAGGGATCTTGTCGGACTTTTGAGCCCAGTATTCCCAAAGCTGAGATTCTGCAGCCCCTGCACTCCCAAACCCCCAAAACCCCAAAAGCCCGAAACCTCAAAACCCATATTCCCCAAAAGCCCTAAGCCCTAAACCCCATAATTATTCCCACAAAGCTCTAGAACCTCGGTATCCCCAACTCCAAAAGACCCGGAAGGTGTCGGTGCAAAACCAGGAAGCAGCTGCCTGTGCGGCTGCCGCAAGCCTCTTTGCATCAACAGGTTCTACGCTTTTTGGGTTGCGTTTCGGGTTCCGTTAAGGGCTCCTTTGGGAGGGATCTCTATGGGATTTAGGGTTCGGGGCTTAACGGCTTAAGTAATGTTCATTTTGCCAAGGGCAGTTGGTAACAGTTTACGGCTTCGAGTGATGAGCTATTTTGGGGTTCAACAGGGCGGACACAATGTGTGAAGACTGACCGAGGCAGGCATTCCAAGATTCCATGAAAGGCGTTTCGCCGTGTTCTTCCACGTGGCTGGGCCCCAAAGCCCTGACTTTGAAGCCCTAAGTGCAAGCCTTCAAACCCTAAACCCCAAACCTATCTTGAATCCATGACCTACGTCTATCGTTGGGCCATCGTCTAAGAGTCTGAACCCAAATATGAGTTATGCGGACCTTACAAGAAGTGGTTTTTGATGGGTTAAGGCTTATAAACCCTGATACTTGAAACGCACCCTCGAAGGAACCCTGAACCCTAACTTTCAGGGAACCCCAAAGAGTCTGAGTTTCTTAGAGGATCCCTAGAAGTAGACCACGCTCATCCTCCTAAAATCCGTGCGGTTCACTGAGAGCCTTAAACCCAAACCCAGGCCAGACGCGTGGCCCGTTGTCTGCAACCCAGACTCTGACCGTTGCACAGTCAGAGCACGGGGTTTGGGTTCTAAGCTGCATGGACTGTGAGACTCTGTATTGGAGTTTCGTTTTTTCATACCGGAACCCACCAAAACCTTTTTTTTGTAGGTCCCTATAAGTGCCATATTAGGGTTTATAATAAGAACCTACAAAAAGGTAGGTTTTGGTAGTTTAAGGTATAGGGTTTAAGGTGTCCTTGCAGGTTTACGGTTTGTTCAAGCAGGCTTTAGGGTTCATTTTTCACGGTTCAGGGCAACCTGCCTCATGGAATCTAATTTAACTCTCTAAACTGTATCAGGCTTATCTTGCTTCTCATTCTTGATTATGACGTGCCTGAATTGAAGGGTATCGGGCTGTTGGGGGCAATCCAGAACAGACTGGAAGATGGGTTTGATCAATGGGCTCGTCGTGTGCGCTTATTGACTCTAACGTGCGCAACTATTCAACACCGCGTTGTTCAGACGGATATCTCATTTTCGTCCGAAACTTTGCATGAAGCCTTTTTTTGCGCCAGCCAATGACAGACCTGAGCCCTAAAGTCTTACATCCTCAACCCTAAACTCCCAACCCCTAAACCCGAAACAACTCAAACAAAAACAAATGACCCTAAATCCGATAAATCCTACCTACAGTCTCCATTGTAGTTCCTTTTGGGGTTACCTTTTAGGATCCTTGATATATAATTGGTTAAACCAAAAAAAGGAACTACATTGGAGACTCTAGGTACCATACCCTATACCCTAAACCCTAAACATCCCTTATAGGAGCCCTTATAGATCCCTTTAAAGGGACCCTTATGGTTTAGTCTAGGAACGACCTCTCCTTGTGGACGCGAGGCTCGGCTTGCCGACGCTGATCCCGGGGGTTTACAAAATCGAGGCTGAGGTCGCTTCCTGGGTTTTTTTTTGTAAAGGGATCTATAAGGGTTCTATAAAGGGTTTAGGGTGTAGAGCTTCCGAAAATTAGGGGTAATTATTTTGTTCTAGAAAGGGTTTAGGGTTTAGAGTTTCCGAAAACTAGGGGTAATTATCTTATTTTTGATAGAGGATTTCGGGTATAGAGTTCCGGCTATTTCCCCAAGGGTCCAAAGGACCCAATAATAAGGTACTTGGGTTTAGGATGGTAGTTATGTAGCCCTACGTTTGGGAAAGCACATAATTGCTAGGCACTTGGACCCGTAGAGTTAGGGACTTAATTTAAGTTGCCTTGTCAAGGGATCCTTTCAGGGCTCCTTTAAAGGAGTCTATATTTACAGGGTCTAGAGTTAAGGGACTGAACGTAAGTTACCATCATAAGGAAGCCATATGAATTATTTATTACACATCCCTATTCCTATCATGAAAAACTGAAAGTCTTATTGGCTGTAGACTCAACTATTCGACTCTTGGGGATATTATAAGGTGGTCGATTCTGAAAGTTTCAACTTTTATTTTCATGGGTTTTTCTTAGAGGCCGACGGGACTTAGTAAGTAGGTTATACGTAGGGTTACAAGTAGCCTAAATGGAGTTACCCCAGCTATAACCCTACTTATAACCTACTTACTAAGTCCCCTGGGCCTCCAAGTAGACCCTAAACCCTAAACCCCATAGATCCCTTTTATGAGCCCTATAGATCCCTATAAGGAGCCCTTTAAGAACCCTTACTAAGTCCCCTGGGCCTCCAAGTGGGCCAGTGACGTCCCTTAACAAGAACCTAGCCTCTGGGAGAGCTTTCGGTGGAGTGTTTCCTTCCTGGAACGGATACGGGGTCCCTTAAGGGCTCCCTAAAGTGCAGGTTGAGGGTTTCCTTCGGTGACCGGTGGTGTAGGGCCGCCTGTTGGGGGGCCGAGGAGGAATCTAGAAGTAAGTATTAGGGTGGTTTAGGGTGTTAATTAGTGTGGTTTAGGGTTTGGGGTAACACGGTGTTAGTGTGGTTTAGAGTGTTAGGGTGGTTTAGGGCTTTAGGGTGGTTTATGGTTCAGGCTGTTCAGGGTTCCTTTCAGCAGTCGATAAGGGATCTATGGTTCAGGGTTCTATAGGATTTGGGGTTTGTGGGGTTCAGGAGGGGGGCAGATGCTTCGGGCTTCAGGGTTCCTTTTCAAAGGTGTAGGGCTCAGGGCTTCGTATTCCTGTTTAGGGGTCTACAACCCCTAAAACCTGAACCCCATAAGGCGTCCACGGTCAGGTAGTGGCCAAATCTCTGAGAGAGAGTGGCAGAGATTGAGTTGATTTTGTGTTTTTTGTTTGGGGCGGGGGGTGGGGTGGGTTCTTGTATGTAGTTCAGTATAGCATTGTGGTAAGTTACTAAGGTTTCCGTTTCAATGGAAGCCTAATGAAAGGGTTTAAGTAAGTGCCTCGAATTTTCTTGATGGCATTTCATCAAGCGATCTCTATGAGTTTAGGAATTTCAGCTTTGAGGATTCTCGGTGTTTTAAGTTAAAGGCCCCCAAAGCCCTTAACCCTACCGCTGCTGTAGACATAAAGGCCGTTCATCCTACAGCCCCTGAAAGGTCCTAAACCTTAGAAACGATTAGGGTTTAGGGATTAGGGTTTAGGGTTTCGGGTTTAGGGTTTAGGGTTGTTTTGGGTTTAGGGTTTAGGGTTTAGGGTTGTTTTGGGTTTAGGGTTTAGGAGGGCAAACAACAAGAGCACCCTGCTTGGCCCAGTTGGATACCGACCCACGCCCGGTGGCGACGGTTTTCGTCCATGTCCGCAGTGATGGCGGGTGTGCCGACTCAGATCTCGGGCTCCTTCTACAGCTTTCTTTTGCGGTCCAGCATTTAGGGTTCTTAGGCTGTTTCAGGGTATAAGGATTGGGGTTTTTAAAAACGAGATTACAGACGACAGAGGTCACTTTCCTGGGTCGTTGTGCTAATGTACAGTAGAGCACCTTTTTTCCAGTGTCGATCTTCTAGAGAGTTCTGATTGCCGCTCGAACATAGAAGTGCCCACACATGATGCGCGTCGAGGCTTGCTGCTGTGTGTTGAGCGACTGTATAAGCCTTCTTTGTCAAAGTTGGGTAACATTCCACATTTTTATGGGTACTTAAACCCACTAAGGAATAAACATGTAAATTTGTAATCCTGTCCCGACCATGAACTAGCCTTGTCGGGCATCATTATGTGGGGACGGCCTCGAACAAATCCGTTGGCGGCAAGGGTGCGTGGCATGTGGCATGTTGCTTCTGAGCATCGACAGAATTCTCGCAGACATCGTGGAAACTTGTGTCTCATAGGCAACAATACACCCTAAACCCTACACCCTAAACGCTAAACCCTAAACCCTAAACCCTACCCTGGGTCTTGAAGTATACATTCCAATAATGGGTAGGCCCTACTTCGGACCAGTTGGAGCCCCGGGGAGAGCAGTAGTAATACGAGATATGAAGACAGCAATAAGCAGTCATTAGATTTGCGGTTACCGATTAGTTTTATCATTATGACGGTTGTTCCTAGTATTACCAACAGTTGTCATTTTTCGTCATTCTGGTTGTGAAAAGAGAACTAATCCTCAAAATCCTAAACCCTAAACCCTAATTTGCGGTTTCAAAACAAAAACTAGACCCTAAACCCAAAATCCTAAATCCTAAACCCTAAACCCTAAACCCCAAACCCTAAACCCTAAACCCAAAATCCTAAACCCTAAACCCTAAACCCAAAATCCTAAACCCTAAACCCTAATTTGCGGTTTCACAGGCCCCGGGTGCACATCTTGCAGCCGGTACAGCCCATGATTCGGTCGGCGACCACAGAAGGCGCAAGGGGTTTGGGGTTATGGGGTTCAGTGTTTAGGGTTATGGGGTTTAGGGTTTAGGGCTTCGATTTCATTTTCGATTCGGTTTCGATAAGGTTTGGGGTTTGTTTTTTTGAGTTTGGGGTTTAGGGTTTAGGGACATGGGGCCTGGGGTTTTACTATACTTGGTTGAAGTCGGTTCAAGTCAAGGGTTTTAGGTTTAGGGTTTTTGGGGGTTGCGTGTTCAGTGTTATTGGGTTTAGGGTTTTTGGGTTTTTGGGTCGGGGTTTCGGGTTTAGGGTTTGGGTTTTTTCTGAGTTTAGGGTTTCGATTTCATACCAATGTTGTAAGGGTTATGTAGGGTTCTTTTACGAGGTCTATAAGGTTTCGATAAGGTTTAGGGTTTGGGTTTTTTGAGTTTAGGGTTCCGGGGTTTAGGGTTTTGGGGTTTAGGATCCAGGGTTATAGGGTTGTGGGTTTTAGGGACATGGGGCCTGGGGTTTTACTATACTTGGATGAAGTCGGTTCAAGTCAACGGTTTTAGGTTTAAGGGTTTTGGTTTAGGGCTTTTTGAGTTTAGGGTTGTGGGGTTTAGGTGTTGGGGTTTAGGGTCTGGGGTTAGAGGGTTGTGGGGTCGAGGGTTATGGGGTATAGGGTTGGCGAATGGGGTTAAAGGTTCAGGATTCGGAGTTTACGGTTTAAGAGCCCCCAAAACGGTAATATAGGGGGCGAAATCATACCAATGTTCTGTCTTTGGGGTCCTCTACTATAATTTAATTGTACGATAATATTCCCCAAAACGCTAGTCTAGTCATTGATGCCCCTTTAATAGCCCAAAACCGGACAGCCAGCTGTGACCGGCATCCTGCACTCATCGCTAGATACTTCTGAAATCCTATTGGCCACTATACAGTCATATGGGTGGTTGTCAACATTAGGGTCCCTTTTTGGGTCCTTATTTTAATACGGCACCTAATATTTAGGGTACCCAAAAAGGGACCATAATTTCGACAACCACCCATATGTTTGAACCCTTGACAAGAAAGCTGTCCTACTTGTACGAGCCTTTATAAAGAGAAACTTATGGACTTCCACCATTGTTTCAGATTAGCCAGACTTCCCCCATTAATCAGATGTCGTTTGATAGTCTGTCTGGTGCTTAGTAGGGAATGGGAGAATGGATCCCTATAGTAGTCCCTCTATAGTCCAGAATAATTGTCTCCATAATCCTTTCCCCCATTCTCCACCTGAGCACCAGACTATAGTTCAGGGGGTCTGGGTGAGGGCTCTCCTGCAAGTTTGGCCGCCTCTGCTATGCCTCAAATACTTCCTACCAGGGTACAAGGAGGGTCCAGAATCTGCAAGAGTCGGTGCAACAGCTGTGCTTGTCTTATCATACCAGTGTAAGCACTCCAATCCGTAGCGTCCCTAGAGTTTAGAGCAAAAGCTCAGCTTTCTTAGCCGAGTCCTGAAGTCTCAAGAGTTTCAACCCTCAACTTGCTCAGACAAACCCTCGTCTCCTGAACCCTACACCTGCAACCCTAAACCCTAAACCTACACCCTTAAACCCTACACTTACATGTTTAAGGACGCACTCATAGTAAGGAGCCAAAAGAAAACCACTCCCTGCCTCCGCACAGGCGCAAGTTCCGAGGTAGGGATCTCGGAGTGAAAGCGCCAGGGATTGCCAGGGTTCAGTGTTTAGGGTTTAGGGGTTTAGGTTTTACAAGTTTTAAGGCGCAGGCACCGTAGACCTAAGGTATGTAACATGAGAGCGGAGCTCTCTTTCAGGTTCTAGTGCGATCATGTAGGGACGATAACAGCCCTTACCCTACTCAGGACATAGACTTCGGAGCTTTGAGGTTTCGTGGGTTTGGGGCTTGGCTAGGGATGAGTGGGAAGCTTATGAGTGCATTGGCACTTCCAGTGCAGTTGCCATTCCACAGAACTCAGTAGAACGACCCTGGATCATCCTCAAAGCCCTGCGCCCTGAGCCCTAGGCCCTACGGCCCGGAGCCCTACAAACCCTAAACCCTGAACCCCCAACAGGCCCCAAGCCCTATGCACTGCGCCCGAAACTGACAAAGGGCCAACAGTACCTATATTGGGGAGACTTTCCCCAAGCCATAAAGGTAATTCCTACTTTAGACACCCTACATTCTACTATATATACTTTCCCAAATCATGATAGTAATTCCTACGATAAAAAACACATTCTACTATATATATATATATATATATATATATATATATAGGTACTTGGGACCCTTTGGGATCCCCCCCCCCCCAGATGCTGCGGCTCCGCGCGCGCTTTTCCACAGCAGCTTGCGGAGAGACGGCGCTGGCGGCCGCAGTGGCCTGAGCCTCAGAGAACGAAGGTTTCTATGCGAGTTTGGTTAGGGTTTTTTGTCCAGGGTTGAGGGTGTAGGGGTTTAGGATTTTACTTGTAAGGGGTCTTGAAGTGCTCTATAAAGTATAAGCTTCTTGGAAGGGTTCTGTAAGGGGTTGCATACGAGGGAGTTCAGGAAGGGGGAGCCCCTTCAAGACACCCTAAACCCTAAACCCTAAACCGTAAACCCTAAACCTTAAACCCTAAACCCTAAACCTTAAACCCTAAACCTGAAACCTTAGACCCTAAGCCATAAACCCAACTTAAAAAACAACTTAAACCCCATACACCCTAAACCCTAAACCTGCGGATTGCTTTAAGGAGGCTTCACAGGGGGTCCTCCATGGCTCAGGGCTCCGATAGGGGTGCTTCAAGAGGGTTTAGAACGGTTGCGCAAGAATTCTTTAGGGTTTAGGGTTTAGGGCTTAGGATTGTGTACATCCCGGCCCAGTCCCCAGAGACTCCAATATTCCTTAATTAAGGAATATTCCTTAAATCATATAAAGGATCCTATTATAATTTAAGGTATATTCCTTAATTAAGGGATATTGGAGTCTCTGGGTCGCTGTGTCCTGTCCATTTGGGGGCTGCCAGCACCGGACCAAAGTTAGTTAGTTAGCCGGCCCAGTCGCTTCTAAGACATTTACAGGTGGGTAGTTATAAGGTGGGTAGTTTCCCATAAGCCTCCCATACCACTCCTATAAGGTAAAGGGGGTCTTATGGGAGTACTATGGAAGAGGAACTACCTACCTGTAAGGGGCTTCTATCGCTGCAAGGATTTTCTGTCAGGGTGTCATCAAACTCTAGGATTTGTCGTGATGTAGGGTTTGAGTTAGGTCTAGTGGGATATGGAGTTACCAGGCCTTACAGTATATATGTTTTACAGAGTGTAACCAATGTACTTTTACAAAGGGATCTGACCCCCAAAATTGGGCGCATTTACCTTTTTTACAGGTGCCTTGGTTACTCTTCGGGACCCCAAAAGCACATAAGCATAAGCATTTTATAGGGATATCCTTACCTTATTGGGCTTCATTATAAGGGGGTTTATATGGGATATCCCTATCCTGCTTATTGCTTATGTGCTCCTATACTCTAGACTCCAGCTCCGGAGCGGTAACCAACTTTCTAGCTAACTGGGCTTCTGTGGGAGCACCTCAGCGTCAAAACCTTTTTAACGCCGTTGTCGAACGCGTTCCGCTTGAAACCCTTGCGTAACAATCTGCGACAATGGTTGAACAAAGCTCCTGATGGGAACTTCATAGCAACCCTAAGCCCAAAGCAGGCCGTTAACAAGCATATGGGACTCCTATGAAACCCTTCAGAAGCTCTTCGGAAGCGAGCGACTGAGGTCGTGCTCTCTAGCCCTCCGGGACAGAGGCCGGAAGGCTCTGTGAAGGTTCGGAGAAGATGTGAGGCTTGTGAAATCAAAACGCTTCAGAAATTGCAACGACGGTCTTCAAGGTATAGGGTAGTATGAAGGAGCCGTCCTGGAAGGGCTCTTAGTGGGGATTCGCCACCTATCGTCATCCCAGCCCCTGCAAAGAAGCAAACTGGTCCCAGAGAGGAGTAGGCTGTACAATTGTCTTGGGAGCTCGGACCGACATGCTGCCCGCTGGAGAAGTGATGCAGGGACGGACAGTTTGTGCGGAACAGCCTCGTCAAACCGTGACACCTTTCCAGCAGGTTGTGGTTTGAAACTGATTGGCACAAGTTGCGCAGAGAAGTCTACAACGGGAGCAGGCAAACGCAAGCCCTCACTTCCATGCCCCGAACCGGGCACCGCGGCAGGCAATGCCACAGCAGTCACTCGAAGTCAAGCACAGAGCTCGGAGGGAGGAAGAGAGAAAGGGGGAGAGAGAGAGAGAGAGAGGCAAGAGGCATCATCTAGGCAGCAGTCGCTCTATTCCGCAGGCCTGCGATGGTGCTCCAGGCACTTGCTACGAACATCTCGGCTGCTGGCTAAGACAGTTTCATAGCACAAGCTTTGCCGTGGCAAGCCGCCTGCATGATTTGTGTGACTGTGTGCCTGAGAGGGCTCAGTGCCTAGGCTTCGACGAACCTTACCGACCTAGATCCTAACTAGGACCCAGAGTAGGCCCTTATTCCCTTTTTAAGGGTTCAGGTTCCCTTATAAGCCCCTTTAAACCAAAAAGGGCATCCTTTTTATGCCTGGGTTACTCTTGGGTCTAGCTAAAGCTTGTTAATTTTTTAAATTGTAAGTAAACCGCTTAGACCTTGAGCCCCGAGCCCCTCCAAAAGTCTCCGAAGCCTCGAAAAACTGAACCCTCAACCAAAAGCCCTATGCCGTAAACCCCTCAGCTTAGACCCTAAGCCACCAAGCCCCAAACCCCTCAACCCTAAACCCTAAAAGCCCCTCAGCTCCTAAACTTCTAAGCCTTAAACCCCTTAAACCCCTAAAACCCTACACCCTTAACCCCTAAACTTTTAAGCACCAAAACATAAACCCGTCAACCCTTAAAACCCTTAAAACCCTAAACCCCTAAACCCCTAACCCCTAAATCCTAGCGCCTCAAATCCCTTAAACCCCTAAAACCCTAAACCCCTTAACCCCTAAACTGCTAAGCCCCAACCTTTTAACTAGGACCTAGAGTAGGCCCTTATTCCCTTTTTCTAGGATTCAGGTTACCTTCTGAGCCCCTGTAAACCAAAAAGGGCACCCTTTTTACTCCTAGGTTACTCTTGGGTCTAGTTTATTAGAAGCTCTTTGAGGATGGCCTCTCCGGGGATGACAACTTCGAGGCGTCCGAGGATGAGTTCGCTTTAGGGCTCAGGGTTTATGGGTTTAGAGTTTATAGAGTTTATAGGGTTTAGGGTCCAGGGTTTAGGGTTTAGAGTTTAGGGTTTGGGGGTCTAGGGTTTATAGGGTTTAGTCGGGATTTCGCACGCGCTTTGTATCTGTTGGTTGAGTTCTTTAGGCTCATGGTTCTTGGGTTTGGGGTTTGGGGCGCAGGGTTGGGTTTAGTGCTAAGAGATCTGTGTTCAGGGTCTGGGGTTGAGAGTCTGTAGGGTCTAGGGTTATTTCTGTCGGTTTAGGGTTTAGGGCCAAGAGTTTTGAGTTCGGGGTTTTGGTTTTCCGACTAACGCCTGAACCTGCATGTCGCAGCCGAAATTGAAGTGGAACTGATGGAATGACCAGGACTATGATGAGAACGATTTTCACAATAATCATAATAATGACAGTAGTCAGTACTGCAGTTGTAATCCTACTGACACTGCTAACTTGATAATAAGAACTGGCAACAAGTCATACGGACACGGCTCTTCAACGACGGTTACCACAATCGCCACACATACACGACGGCACTACCACCTCTACGGCATCTACTAAAGAGCACAAGTGCACCCATTACTTCTGTTGCTTCTGGTGTGTTCAGACTGCTTTTCAGTGTTCCGCTAGCGTGGCAGGTCGCTCTTGGGGCTTGCAGTCTACAAACAATGCCCACTTTTGGAGTCGAGAGTTCATAAACTAGCGGCCCAAAAAGGCACATAAGCATAAGCATCTTATGGGGATATCCCTACCTTATTGGGCTTCATTATAAGGGGGTTTATATGGGATATCCCTATGCTATTTTTTGCGTATGTGCTTTTCTGGGGCCCTATAAACGGGACCTAAGTTGGATTTTGGAGCCCGGAGCGAATGGCTCAGGGCTGTCGGGCTGCAGGGTGAAATCTTGGCCTGGGGTTAACTGGGAGTTTCCGAAAACAGGGGATCCTAATAGCGCCCTAGATACTAGGAGATTTGGTATAAGGGCCCCAAAATAAGGTACCCTAATTTTCGGAAACTCCCAACTAACATATTCAGCCTGGATCTTGTGGTTCTGTTAACAGCAAAGAGGCCTTGTCGAGTATGGTGGTTGCCGATGGCTAGGATGCCCAGTAGTACCCTTATTCCCTTTTTGTAGTCCTAGGTTCCTTATAAAGTTACCCAATACCAAAAAGAGAGGCCTTTTTGTTCTTAGGTTACTGGGTATCCTAGATGGTGTTCAATGTGTCCAGAAGAGCGACATGGGATTAGGCTGCAGATGCATTTCAGGCCTCCCTGACCTGAGTGGCACGTGTCGTTGCGATGCTGAATGCTGCAGCCATTGTGGCACAAGTTTCTGTGCCCACTTTGGTTTGTTTCACGGGACATCCCCGGCCGCTTGGCATGTCAAGCTATTCGCCCATCCCCCCCCACCCCGGGCCCTACAGGTTTGTGTTTCAGGCCACCCTTGCTGAGGTTCCTATCGTCGACCCAAAACCCAGAACTTTCACTGAGCCTCCAAACCATGGACAAACTGAGCCCTGGACCAGAAACTCCCACAGCCAGCATGTCAACCTCTTGTTTGAGGTTGCAGGGCTTTGAGGTGGTCCGATGGCGGATGGAGGAGACAGCCACCTGCCTTCAGTCAGGTTTGGGGTTTGGGGAGTTTAGGGTATATAAGGGTTTCGGGTCTAGGGCATTTAGGGGAAAGCGCTTTCGGTATGGGGTTAGCGTTTTGGTGAGTCGGGGTTCAGAGAGTGGTTTAGGCTTCCTTGGCCTGAACTCTTATACAACGCCAAACAAGCGAGCCCCCAAGCCCCCGCTAAATCCCGAAGCCCAAGAGAAGCCCACTTGGCAAAATTCGGGTGGCGTGCCTTATAGAACCCTTACAGTATCTCTGAATGTATCCTATGGTAAGCCGTAGACACATCAAGAAATGGTGTCGCGAGCCAGGTCGCTCGATCTCAAAGGCTGGAAAAATTGGAAGCTTGAAAGTTTCAGACTTTAAAGGTCCCAACCAAGGTTTGAAAGGCGCGGCTCGATAGGTTTTATTCTGACTCTGAGGCAGTTTATGTTTAATCTTAAGACCGTAGGTTTACTTCTTATGGTGCTCCGGCTCTCTCGGTTAATGCTTTCGAAAGGGTTCGAAGTGCCACGGTGTTTCATGAGGCCTTTTGTTGGCTTGAGGCTTCGGGTGTGGGGCTTGTGTCTCGGAAGGCATCTAAATGGGGAGAGCCTCTGTAGCAGGCACATGAAACCCTCTACTACCTCTACAACGTCATAAAGGTCCTCAGCCCTCAACCCTAAACCCTCAACCCTACCCTAAACCCTCAACCTTAAGCCCTCAACCCAAAGCCCCTCACTCAAACCCTATGTGCCCTCTGGCTCAGGCTCCCCACCGATCAAGCTTTCACCGAGTGCCTCACGGACGAGCCTGGGCTCGGACGCCTCCGCGAAGACGCTGAGGCCAACCTGGACTCTGTACTTTAGAGACCCCCTTTAAGGGCTCCTTAAAGGGTTCCTTCATTGGGTTTCACGGTAGCATAAGGGTGTAGGGATTATAGGGCCCTTTAGGGATTAGGGCTTAGGTACGCATCTCATAGGGATATCCCTGTCCGTTTTCTTCCTTGTGTGCTTTTTTGGGGCACTAGCTAGTATTGTTCTTGCAGGTTGTGAAAGTTCTTCTAGGGGTTTGCCAGGGTTTAGGGATTTACGGTAGGGTCCCAGGGTTTGGGTGATACGGAATACGGCCCCAGTATCAGGTTGGACCCTAAACCCTCATAAACCCATGAAGCCCCAAAACGAATTACCCATAGAGAATTTAGAGAAACTACTGCTCACACAGCCTCAATATAAGCTAATTTGGAGAAACTACACATTGGCCCCAATATAGGGTTGTTATACCTAGACTCCCCAAGTACCCTCTCGTCTACCCCAAATACCCACTATTAAGGACCATCAGGGCTCTATTACAGGTCCTGGTAGGGGGTCAAAATAGCCCAAAAGCCTCGTATAGTATGGTCTTTGGTCCCAAAAGCCTGAATATTTGAGTTTTTTTATATTTTCTCGAGTTCTCTATAGATCCTTTGTAGGATCCCTTAAAGGAGGCCTTAGAGCCCTAGGGATTGGAGTGTCTTGTCATGGTGTCAGGGAAAACCTGGACCTGGCACTCTTTCTCATGGCATTGGTTCCTTGCCTTTAGGGGTTTAGGGCTCCTTTAAGGGACCCCCCTACAAGGGATCCTACAAGGAATCCATAAGGTTTAGGGTTTAAGATTCAGGGTTTAGGGTTTTTAGGGTTTTGGTGTGGTTTGGGATTTTGGGGTTTAGGGCTTTCGGCATTTGTTGTCCGGGTGAGGGCTTGAGGCTTCGGAGGCCTGTACAGCTCCCAGGGCAGGCCTGCATGCGCCCAGTCTCTTCTGAAAAACTGCGCTCCCAGCCAACCCTCAACCCTAAATCCGCAGCCCTATATAGAGTTAGCATAGACCATTTCCATTTTCTAACCATGCCACCCCCCCTAGGCCACCTGAAGACCGAAAACCATAACAACCTATACATCAACCCTAACCTCACCAAAGTACCCATAGTAAGACCCACATGATAGAACCATTGGAAGACCCATAGGAAGAACCACATAGAAAAAACCCAACAACTTCAAACCCATACACCAATACCCCCATAGAAACATATAATACCCAACCCGAAATCCCCAACCCTTGAAAATGGAAGTCGTATTCTCTAATAAAAATATCTATAATAGGAATATGGTTTGGGGACAAGGTTAAAACCATAGTGTAGTTATGATCTGTAACGGATACCACTTCCATTTTCTTATCTAGCAACCCCCCCCCCTCCCCCACCCACCAAATCACAATTCACCTACCACAACCACCCAAAGCCCACCCAAGCACTCACGCCTAGACCAACCCACCCAAAGAGCTACACCTAGACCAACTCAACTCAACGCACCTGCCAGAACCACCCCAATACCCACCCAAAACTCCACTAGAAAGACCAACAAGAAAGTCCACCGAATAAAACCATCAACTCACCAATGCTAGGCTCAACACCAGCACCCCCCCATAGGAACTCTCACCGCGTGCTCCGCAATAGGCCTCTGCTGGCAGGGTGCAACTCAGGCTACGGAGGTACAGCTGCCGATATTATCGGTGATGGTCTTCGAGCCCAATACCAACAAACACGACGACCACCACGCTGATCAGGAGCCTTGTTTGTTTCTGCGCAGGTCTGTAATCGTTCAAATCCTAGGTGTCTTTAAATCTTCTTGTAGGTTCTGTTCTGAGTTTTGACAATGCTCTACATGCGAAGACACCTAGGGGCTTGCCGAAAGGTTCTGGGCACCAGAGTCATGCTCTTGCCACTGCTCTATTCATTTTGGAGTTCTGTGGATCAAGACTGCTGCAGTGCTCATCTCAGCGCATTTTCAATCCTCCTTCGCTGCAGATTCTGCGCATGCCGGATTTTACTGTAGGTGCATGCAGCCATGGCGAGTGCAACTTTGAGCCCTTGAGCACCGAGTGGGTTAAGTGGGTGCGAGATGCTGAAGTGTGGCAGCGTGCGTGCTGTACGGGCCCGCATGAGCAGGATTTTGTGGCCATTACCTGGGGCGACGGTTGGTTTGTTACGGTCCATGCCTCCAATAGCTTCGGCAATGTGCTGCCTGTCATCAAGTGGTGTGCTTGCAGGTCCGCAGAGCAATTTGAACAAAGCCAGAATGCCAGCTTGATCACAGGTCCCAGCATTCGGGCAATCTCCCCGCAAGATGTTGCTCGGTTGGCCATGTCGCATCCGCTAAATGCCACTCAACACCGCGGGCACGCGACGGTTGCCACGTGGAATCATGACTACGATGCCCGCTTGTACAAGAGGGCGAAATGCAATCTTGTCTCACTCCAACCATTGTGTTTCAGAGCGATTTGGCAGCTGGCTGCGATGCTTTGGACATGTGATCCAGATCTCGAAATCGATCTGGACACGGTTTTGCATGGGAACTCGTGGGTCATATATGCTCGACCTTCAAGGTTTCCACGGTTTTTGTGACGCGTGCAATCCGTAGCTTGGTAGGCTTGCATTTGCACCTGGAGGCATAGGCTCAGCGTCGCCTCGAATGGGCGATGAATTCCCAGAGTTTGAGCAGGGATGGTGAATGACGATGTCCATATGGGTTAGGAAGTTTGGATTTACGGGGCTTGTAAATCGATTTTACGAGGCTTGTCAGAACCATTAAAAACAATTGAAACAAGGGTTGTACGGGGCTTGTAAATCGGTTCTACGGGGCTTGTAAATTCAGACCTTGTGCATCGGACGCCCTAAGCACCAGTGCCTGCAGAAGCCAGAGACACGCACAAAACCAAGAAGTGCAAAAAAGGTACGACCGAGTGCTTCAAAACAGACGCCGACCCCCACCCTAAACCCTAAAACTGAAACCGAACATCCCTGACCGCAGGAGATGCTCTTCTACCACATCCGGCCTCTTGGGAAAAAAACTTGTTCAACCATGCTTTTGAAACAACCTTTTAAAACCAACATAGACACTTAAAGTGAAGCCCGAAATGTTCAACTGGACTGGTTAGGGAATATCAGAAACCATACGAAAAACAGTAATCAAAACACAACACCTAGACTAAAGCACGAAGAAGTAAAGCAAACCCTAAACCCTAAACCCTAACCCTAAACCCTGAACCCTAACCCTAAACCCTAAACCCTAACCCTAAGCCCTGAACCCCAAACCCTAAACCTTGAACCGTAAACCTTGACAAGAAACTCAAAGACCGACATACGTGACGGATTTGTTTAGGGTTTAGGGGGTCTAGGGTTTAGGGGTTTAGGGTTTAGGGTTTAGGGTTTATGGTGGCTTCAAACATAACATTAAAGGTATTGATATTATGGTTGTTCAGCCATAAAGAAAACACATACTCGACATATTCCATAATCTCTTCCGTGGTTGTGTTATAATGACCCCTCCAACCAATCAGCCAACAATCAAAAAAGTCGCCTATTATTTCCTTTACTATAATTTCTTTGTTAATATCAAAGCCGTTAAATCTGATACTAGCTGTTTTAATTTTTGCATATTTCAAGTTTATCTTTAAGTTCTTCTACATCAGTTAAACGGCTAAAGACCACATGCAATAACACATGATGACATACACTGGGAAACATAAGACGCTCGTCATCTGGGTGGTTTCTGATATTTACAAATTGCTTCATTATCTTTCGCAGTGTTGTTTTGACCTTCTGAAGATGTTTGTTTTGTATTTTCCCCTGCCCATGAGTGTATCAATGTCATGGTTACGATACAGCAAGTGAAGTAATGTATTTTGACTTTGTTTAGTGTTTGAAAATCTGGGGTTTTCGTCAAAATCTTCCATGTCTATTATCCTCTCACGCTTACATATATCAATCGGCAACTTGCTATTTAACACTCTTACTTTGTTCATTTCGTCGCACTCCCTACAGTTTTCCAACTTGAACATTTCCCTGTTAACATCTATAGGCATATTTTTTTAGATGATTTTTCTTTGGAAATTCAGTTCATAAGATTATTAACGTTTAGCAACTCAACACACAAATACTTCCCATCATTACCTTCAACCCTATAATAATGTTGATCTGATTTGTTTTCAATTCTTGTATTGTATAAATATGTTGACTATAGCTGCTCACCCTATCTTCTTCATTTAGTTTTCTTTTCCTAAATGTCTTAACTTCGTCCCGTACATCTAATTCTGGATATATGCGGTTCTTCTTTCCCTTCATGTGTAAAAAAATCAATTTACTTTGAGTTGAAAACTGGCGTTTCGGGCTTCTTTGGGGGTAAATCGTGTTGCCGAGTGTTTCATCCTGTTATTGTATGTTAGTAGTATTTCAAACATGTAATCTGTCCGTTGAATATTATATTTTCCTTTGTTCTCATCTGCTTCAACCCTCCTATACTGCAAATCTTTAACAGTGCGGATGGCTCTTTCGTTAAAATTTTGGTGTGCCCTCGTTCTATGATGTTCCATGTTCTCATCCTTCAAATACTTTTGTATTGCCTCCTTGTTCAATGTGCCTTCATCGTCTGTATAAATTAAATCGGGGTTCTTACCCATCTTGGTTAAACACTCAATCATTCCACTGGCTACGTCTCCTTTCTGTTTGCTGTTTATCGGCACTACGTGAATGAACTTTTCAAAAATATTAATCATCAGCATCCCTACCTTAAACTTTTGATCTCTCATATCATTTATACAAAACTAGCGGAGTGAGGGGCGATAAAACTGTTTTGACCTACCGGCTTTCTTTTGTGTCCAACATTCTTTCTAACATACTCGTTTCTATCTGCTATTGTTACAGTCTTGTCTTTCTCTCGTGCTCGCTTAACCTCGTTTGCTTTGAACCATAACCGGCTCTATCAACATGTACGTCATTAATGATTTTCTGTTTCTTGCTCATTTAAATAAGTAAGAAAACTAAGTTTATATAAATAAGTCATCATTTTAAACGGAATTTGGAGTAATTACCTTGTATTCATTCATATCGTATTTGGCCGCTCCACGTTTCTTTCCGCTAGGTTTCTTATCAGAAAGGATTTCGGTAATTTGTGTCGGTGTCGAATCTTCTTCACTTAAATCATTCTCTTCCATGTATTCCTGAATTATCTTTTTTTGGTTGTGCCTTAAACTTGCTTCGCGCTTCTTCTGCATAACTTGCTCGTCTTCTTTCCTCTTGTTCTAATAAAGCCGTGGATACAAAGCCAGTTGTTGCTTAATCTCGTCCATTGTGTCATATATAACTATACTACAGACTTATAATATGTGTTTAAATAACTTTCTCAACACATTACGATTTTTTAGAAAAACATCTCAGCATGCAGTTCATTTATGTGAGAGCACTACAAACAACCTACGCCAACTACAAAATTCGTTTAACACAACAGGTTTGATCAAGAATACAGAATCTAATCAACCTAAAAAATAATGGTGATGAAATTGATACAATAGGTGGCACCCAATCAATGGAATATAACGCATTTCCGCATTTGTTTTTTTTTGTGCGGGGTTTTAACTTGTCTAGCTAATGAAAATGGTAAAGCCAACTTGGAACAAAATGAGCTGTATCGTAAAATGAAACGGCAACTCCAAGAAAGCTGAGATCCTACAAAGTTGACGTGAGGGTTCACAAGAACAGCTACAAAACATGTAGATTGTGGTGGTCAATGTTGAGCCGGGTACTCTCGGAAAAGTAGGAGCCTCAATATAGATCCCAAACAATCACTAGGATCATCTTTTGGAAGGCCCTGAGCCCTTATAGACCCTTCCCTGTCGAACCCACGCTGAAAATACATCGCAGAAACTGCAAAGCTATTCTGAGACCTTCATAACCTCCTCAAGACATCATTGAAACCTTATACAGCCCCTCAAACTTGCTACAACAACCCCGCTAAACCCTAAGCTTCCCTAGACCGTAAATTTCCTTAAACCGTAAACCCTGAACCCTAAAAGCCCTGCAGGAAAGCCAGCTTCCTCGGCCCCGACGATAATCACGCGGCAAACGCCTTCACGTTGCGGAACTTCACGCTTCAGGAGGGTTCTCTTGTAGGTTTAGGGTTACCTGAGTTTTCGGGTTTAGGGTTTCGAGGGTTTGTTTGTGGGTTAGGTCTTTAGTGTTTACTATACCTGGACCCTAAAGGTCTGTGGCAGATTAGCCCTTTATAGGTGTAGGGCCATTGCTTTGCCTATTTTGGGGGGTTTAGGTGAGGCTTTAGGGCTTATAGGGTTTAGGGTTTGAGCAGAGGCAGGAGGGTTTTGTAAAGCCAAAAGAAAGCCTAACCCTGAGCCTTTGCGACTGTGAGCCATAAAGCCCGAAACCCTGAAATGCCACATCCTAGACCTTTAGAGCTCGAATCTGCGAAACCGGAAGCCTAAACCCTAAACCCCGAAAGCTTGAACTCCAAACCCTAAAACCCTAAACCCTAAAACCCCTAAACCCTAAAGCCCTAAACCCCCGAAACATCATGTCTTCTTTATAGGATCCCTTGTAGGTCCCTTAAAGGAACCCGAAGCCCTAATAAAGGCAAGAGCCCCGTTTCCGGAATCGAAGTGCTGTTGAGGACAGACTCGAGACGAAGATCAAGAATGAGATCAAGAGTACGAAATCCATCAGCCACCCGGCTCTGCTTTGGATTTTTGGGGTTTAGGGCTTTAGGGTGTAATAAGGACTTAATAAGACTACGAAATCCATCAGCCACCCGGCTCTGTTTCGGATATCGGGATTTCCCTAAAGCTCAATATAGCCCAAAAGCCCTATATAGTAAGCCTTAAAATGCGAGTCCTTGGGGCCTATAAGGGTTGGGGTGTAGGACTCGTGCGGAAGGTTCTTGGGTTTAGTGTTTTAGGGTTTGCCGTTTATGGAGCATAGCTTATGTGTTCTACAGTGATTCTACAGTGGCATACTCTGATGTTCTTGAAAGCCTTTCACAAGGTTCCTCTGCCCCTGTGCCCGAGTCATTTGCGAAAGGTTTGGAGCACACGCACAAGGCTGAGGACAATCATGAGAAGAACAAGGACAGGGCTGCAAGTGCATCC
Source organism: Symbiodinium sp. CCMP2592 (assembly GCA_905221615.1). Classification (NCBI taxonomy): domain Eukaryota; class Dinophyceae; order Suessiales; family Symbiodiniaceae; genus Symbiodinium; species Symbiodinium sp. CCMP2592. Next base: position 471,806 of record CAJNDT010001890.1, on the reverse strand, counting down.
CTGAACTCTAAAACCCTGTCCTCAATTCTGGTAGCCTCTGGTTGATCTGCAGCGACTAATTATCCAATATCTAAGTGTAACTCTATAAATTGGGACTGATATAGGGCCATTTGGAGCCCCAGTGTTTCAACTCGATCGTGGCCACCTGAGCGGTTTGCGTGCGAGGAGCTGTTTCCCGACGGAGAGACACGGCTACGCCCCCTCCTCAGCAACCAGAGTTCCAAACAGCCGAATACCCACAAATTTAGGAATATGCCCCACTATCCCCACGCTAAGTTCATGGGTCCCAAAAGCCTTTAAGAAGCTTCTTAACACCCTATAAAACCCCATAAAACCTTGTAACACCTTATCAAACCCTATAAAACGCTATAAAAACCATGGGAACATCCTGATAGTGCAGGGCTCACGGGTCATTAGCATGCTGGGTGGGGCCTTACTCATTCTTCTTAATGAACCAAGGGTAAAAGGAGGGACCCTTAGTAAGGACCCCTAGGTATATACCCTTAATATAGCGATTATATACCCATTATATAGCCCATTATAGGGTAGGGGTCCCCATTAAGGGTCCCTCCTTTTCCCGTCTTAATGAACAGGCTACTTTTTTTTGAGATCTGAGGTTTAAGGTTGCGAGCAGGGGGTTTCGGATTGCGGGTTCTCGCTTGTGGTTTCCTCAGCGTTTGGGAATTTGGCTTTAGGGCTTTTGGGCTTTCAGAGCTTGAGAAGATTCTGAGGGTTGTAGTCGACGGTGAAGGCTTGTGGTTTCCTCAGCCTTTGGGATTCTGGCTTTAGGGCTTTTGGCTTTCAGAGCTTTCTATGATCTTAGGGGTTGTCGTTCTGCAAGGGTTCACGAACCACTGTGGGCACAGTGCCGAAAGCATCTGCTAATTTTTTGAAGTATGAACGGGAGGCAATTAGGTACTAGCATTTGGGGAGATGCGAACAGTGATTCTTCAAGCCAACACCCTCAATCTCAAGAGAAGCAACCTGGGGACTCTTCCCAACCTCTAGATGGGAGTTTCCGAAAATAGGGGACTCTAATCTAGCACCCAAAATAGTAGGATCCTTAAATTATTACAAGGACCCCAAATAAATAAGGTACTCCCAAATCTCGAAACTCTGAAGGCCCATGTCTAGGAAATGTCGCTTGCGCAAGCAGTCAGCACTGAGGTGACATCACAGAGGGCAAGAGTACCTCGGCTTGAACACGACATAGGGGCCTATACTATTATAGTGGTTCCTTATTATAGTTATAATGGGCCGCAAAACCCTATTTCTGACTATAAAGGCCGCTATTTTATAGTACCCATAAAGATCCCTTATAGTAATCCTTATAGATCCTTTTAAAGGAACCCCTCAGAGACCCCCTTTAAAGGCCCCGATATTACCGTGCTCTGGTCTGTGGAGGGAGATCTCCAGCCTTGAAAGTCTCAGCACAGCATGTGAAGTTCCGCGTCAGTCCCAGAGCCCCAGACAGGGCTTAATATAGGGGCTGAAATAATTACCAAAACTACGTTGGGGGTTCCTTTAAAGGTTACTAGAAGGATGCCTTCAAGAGATTTATAGGGTTTAGGGTTTAGATGCTTGAAGTACTTACCAATACTATTTTGGGGGCTCCTTGGTACACTTACATAGTTATAATACAAGGAGCTCAAAGCCCCATTCTAATTCTCAAGGCTCCTCTAGTAACTTGCAAGGTGCTTGTGTTTCTAAGGCCGATGTCTAAACGGAGCGTCTATGTGGGGCCTCACGTGGCTCACAGAGCCAGAGCTCGAGCCTTGCGCCCCAGGTCTCCAGCAGAAGGTCGCGAAAGAAGCAAAGGTGGTTACCAAGGGCATTCGAGGCGCGAGAACAGTGGGGTGCATGTTGCTCTCAGAGCTTCTCGAGACCTTGTAGTAGAGTAGGTAACCTTTAACCTTGTTTGGGGTAGTATAGCCCCTATACAATCCCTATATATCCAACAAGGTTAGCTTGAGTTCCCCATGATACCCGACAAGAAGGAAGATCTCTCGGCTTCTTCTTCTGAGGACTTGAGAGCTTTCTTCCTCAGTTGGGGGCCTTATAGAGGCCATTTTTGCTGTCAGAGCCTCTCCAGTATGTTCGGGTTTACATAACCTGCTATATACCTTACATACCCACTACACTGGACCGTACGGGCTTTGTATATATATATATATATATATATATATACATATATATATATATATACACACATATATATATATATATATATATATATCATATATATCCGTTATATACCCTAGCTAGCCAGTAGAATGGACCGAAAGGCCTTGCATAGCGGCTTCTGCAGGCGGCGCCGACAAGCGCGTGCTTCTCCCTGCGGTCCTAGAGCTACAGGGCGAGGCCAGAAGTTTCGGAGGTTGGGGCTTTAGGGTTTAAGGTTTAGGGGATTAGGGGATTAGGGGCTTGAGGGTTTAAGGTTTAGGGTTTAGGGGATTAGGGTTTAGGGGCTTTAGGTTTAAGGTTGAGGGTTTAGGGGTTTAGGGTTTAGGGTTTAGGGGATTGGGGTTTAGGGTTTAAGGTTTAGGGTTTAGGGTTTAAGGTTTAGGGTTTAGGGGATTGGGGTTTAGGGTTTAAGGTTTAGGGTTTAGGGTTTAAGGTTTAGGGTTTAGGGGATGGGGGCTTGAGGGTTTAAGGTTTAGGGTTTAGGGGATTGGGGTTTAGGGTTTAAGGTTTAGGGTTTAGGGTTTAAGGTTTAGGGTTTAGGGGATTGGGGTTTAGGGTTTAAGGTTTAGGGTTTAGGGTTTAAGGTTTAGGGTTTAGGGGATGGGGGCTTGAGGGTTTAAGGTTTAGGGTTTAGGGGATTGGGGTTTAGGGTTTAAGGTTTAGGGTTTAGGGTTTAAGGTTTAGGGTTTAGGGGATGGGGGCTTGAGGGTTTAAGGTTTAGGGTTTAGGGGATTGGGGTTTAGGGTTTAGGGGTTTAGGGTTTAGGGGATAAGGGTTTAAAGTTTAGGGTCTAGGGGATTAGGGTGTAGGGTTTAAGGTTTAGGGTTTATAGGGGCTTTAGGTTTAAGGTTGAGGGTTTAGGGGTTTAGGGTTTAGGGTTTAGAGGATTAGGGTTTAAGGTTTAGGGATTAGGGGATAAGGGTTTAAGGTTTAGGGTTTAGGGGATTAGGGTTTAGGGGCTTTAGGTTTAAGGTTGAGGGTTTAAGGTTTAGGGTTTAGGGGATTAGGGTTTAGGGGCTTTAGGTTTAAGGTTGAGGGTTTAGGGGTTTAGGGTTTAGGGTTTAGAGGATTAGGGTTTAAGGTTTAGGGTTTAGGGGATAAGGGTTTAAAGTTTAGGGTTTAGGGGATTAGGGTGTAGGGTTTAAGGTTTAGGGTTTAGGGGCTTTAGGGTTTAGAGGTTTAGGGTTTAGGGGTTCAGGGGACTAGGGTTTAGGGGATTAGGGTTTAGGGGTTTAGGGGCTTTAGGGTTTAAGGTTTAGGGTTTAGGGTCTAGGGGTTTAAGGTTTAGGGTTTAGGGGATTAGGGTTTAGGGGTTTAGGGTTTAAGTTTAGGGTTTAGGGGGTTGGGGTTTAGGAGTTTAGGGGCTTTAGGGTTTTAGGGTTTAGGGTTTAAGGTTTACGGTGGGTTTAGGCTTTATAGGGTTTAGGCTACAGTCTCCATTGCACTTCGTTTCTCTGGGTTTGGCCAACTTTATATGTAGAAACAGGAGCTATGCAGGGGAGACTATAGGTAGGCTTTGGGGTTTGGGGCTTCGGGTTTTTAAATTTTAGGTCTGTAGGGCTGGGTTTGGGGATTGGGTTCGGGTTACATCGCACCCCCCAGCAAGTCGATCACGCCCGCTTCGTTTCTGGGTTTTCCTGAGGCGCGAACCTCCCGGTTTAGGGTTTAAGGTTTAGTGTTCAGGGTTTAAAGTTTAGGGTTCAGGGTTCTAGCTAGGTTTAGGGTTTTGGGGTCGCTCCTGAGGTGAGAACCTCTCTTCAGCTCTTTTTGACGATGACCTTCTTTTTCGTGTTTACCGTGGCCGTGCAGCAGTGCCTCGACGCATAGGGCTTAGGGCCTACTCGGAGGCCCAGGGGACTTAGTAAGTAGCTTATAGGTGTTGTAGGGTTATAAGTACCCGAAATGGAGTTACCCCAAGTATAACCCTACTTAGAACCCACTTACTAAGCTTCTTGGGCCTCCAGTAGAGGTTTCTGTGAGGGTTGGGGTTTAGGCCTCTTGCGGGACCTGGTTTTCGGGTTTGGGTTTAGGGTTTAGGGTTTAGGGTTTAGGGTTTAGGGTTTAGGGTTTAGGGTTTAGGGTTTATGGCTCCCAGGGTTCAGGGCAGTTTCGCATGATGCATGTGGCTGCCTAGGCACTACAGGACCTACGAAATCCACTTGCAGGAGAAGTGGCTCGGCGGCACCCAAAAGCCAGATGCCCCGCAGATGGCCGTAGGGTTTAGGGTTTAGAGTATGCAACACACACTGCTTAGATGGTGGACGGAGCCTCAATATAATTTAACACACAATCAAACCCAAAAGAACCTGAGTCCGCAACTCATAGGAGGCCAAAAGGAGTTTTAGCCTATGGGGGTTTAGCAGGGATTAGGGTTCCCATAATAGGGTTCATATTAGCGAGTCCCTACCCCACGAATCTTAAACCCCCTTTTAGCCTCCCATCAGAAACCCCGTTCAATGTGGTTTGAAACTCATTGCTTAGTTGCAGGGCTCTTTGGGCAGTGGCCTCGGTTCAGATCGCATAATCTCCAGCTTTCACGGAGATTGTGCTCCCACATCACTCTGCGCCTGTTTTACATACCCTAAAATTCTAAAGTGCATTAAACTTAAACCCTAGACCCTAGCCCAAAGCCAAAACCTTTTCGAGTTTAAACCCACCTCTGATGCGTCAAATTTGCCCCTGAATCCTACACCCTAAACTAAACCCGTAAACCCGTAAACCCTAAATCCTAAACCCTAAACCCCAAGCCGTTTTGCCTTAAGTCCGTCTCAGGAATCTGCGAAATCAGCTCACCGACCCGACCCAGGATATTTCCGAAGTCGGACAAATCTTCGAATGGCGTCTCGGCTTCATCCTACTTAGAGGCCCAGAGGACTTAGTAAGTAGGTTATAAGTAGGGTGATAAGTACCCTGAATAGAGTTTACCCCAATTATAACCCTACTTTTAACCTACTTACTAAGTCCCCTGGGCCTCTAAGTAGTGTTTAAGGTTTGAGGGCTTCTGGTTTAGAGTTTTGGGGATTAGGGTTTGGAGTTGTAGGGTTTTAGGGCTTTCAGGGTTTAGGTTATCACAGCTCGTTCGCCAAGTCTTGACTGTGATGCATCGCAGTGTCAAGAATCGCACGGTGGTGTAAACTTGCTGTCAAACACAACCCTAATCCTAACACTAAATCCTAGACCCTAAACCCTAATCCTAAACTAAACCCTAAACATATCCCCACCTATAGTCTCCATTGTATTTCCTTTTTTGGGTTACCTTATGTATAGGATCCTTAATAACCAAAAGAAGGAACTACAATGGATACTATAGCTACTATACCCTAAACCCTGAACCCTAAAGATCCCTTATAGGAGCCCTTATGGATCCCTTTCAAGGGACCCTAAACCCCTAAACCCTAAACCCCTAAAGCCTAAACCCCTAAACCCAAAGCGTTTAAGCTCTGATCTCTCAGGACTCACCCTCACCCACGATAGACTGACTATCGTCCGGGAACTAGTAGGTCCTCATCACACTAAACCCGGGTCTACGGTAAACCCCATAAAGTTGGAAACCGGATTAAGGATCCCTATACATCGCTCTTAAGGATCGAGGCTATTGGGTTTCCAGCTTTTTGGCTTCTAGTCTAACCTTGCTAGCCTTACCCATAACCCTAGTCACATAGCACGATATACCCAAATGCACGGCTTACAGTACCCTGAGACTCTACTTAAAATAATCGCGTCATATCCACACTCGTGGAACCCGAATACAACCCATCATTGTTGCGGTGTTAGGAGCATTCTAGGAACCCCCTACAGGAACTCCTTACAAGAACTCTTACAGGAACCTTTACAGAACCCCTGATAGGATCCCTTATCGGGGTAATGTAGGAGACCAGACTCAAACTCTGAAACCACAGACAAAAGATCAGCCTGCTGGAATCAACAAAACTAAACCCTGAATCCTTACACCATTAGGGCTGCTGCTTCAAGAACCAAACCCCTAAACCGTAAAGTCTTGAACCCTAAGCCCTTACTCTAAACCTTAAATCCCTCATAGAGCCCTTAAAGATAGGACCCCTTGAAGGAGCCCTAACCCTAATGGTCCTTGGAGAAGCAAACCCTGAAACCCTGTGTAAGATGTCCAGGATGGAGTCGACTTGGTTCCCATTTCTCTGGTCGGCTCCAAATGCTGCAGGCTCGACCCCTTAGCTTTAAGGTTTAGTCGGGTTCAGGGTTTGTGCGGTTGGAAATTTGGGGTTCAGGGCTTATGAGCATGGGGTTCAGGGTTTACAGGGTTTAGGGCTGAGCTTTGCCAGCTGTTTTTAACTGGGAAGTGTAGAGGACTTTGAGGGGTTTTAGATGGGCTTGGCATGGTGTTGCATACCTTTCTCATTGGGCTTTGTAGGTGTTTTATTGCAAGGGCTTGATAAGGGTTGCAGAAGTGTTAATGATTCTGTTGTTTCATTCATTTCATAGTTTTTGGAAGGGGGGCGGGGTCGAGGGTAAGGGTGGCATGGGAGCTTGCATTCCGGCATGCCTACCCCTGAAATTTTGGTGTGTTTGGAGTGGTTTCGGGTTAGGTTGTGCCGGGTGTGCTTGACGTTGCTAGGCGAGGGAATACCTCGACTCGAGAATGTGGTACCTTGTCGGGAGAAGCTGTTTTGCTGTCAAGTGCCTGGTACGGGAAAGGTGAATGCACACGATAGAAGGCAGTGCATTTTGGGGTCCAGTTACGGCGGCGTAATCGCTATAGCCTTGGCCTGGGCAACTACAGCCTGGAATTCTACGGCCGACGGCTGCATCCGTGCCATCCTGATCGCCTGTACTATTGGGGGTTCCTAACGATAATTATAGTATAATGGGCTCCAAACCCTATTCTGTCTAATTATTAAGGCCCCGATATTAGGTGCACGCTCGTGTTGCGACGCGTTTGCCAGGACCACCAGACAGCATCCTCCCTTCAAGGGAGGTCATCCTACTTGGTGGATCTCTGCATCCTGGCGAGAGATCAGTTGAGAGTTTAGGGGTTCAGGGTTTAGGGTTTAGGGGTTTAGGGTCATTTAGGGGCTGGTTCCCCTAAACTCATACGTGGACCCTCACTACCACAACATTGCCATTAGTAGTTGCTGCCTCTGTAAACTTGTCATTCATGAAACCAGTCCCTCGGGCTCCACATGTCCCAAAGTAGGCCCTATTGATAGTCCTGCCTATAGTCTCCATTGCAGTTCTTTTTTTGGTTTCACCAACTTTATACTAAGGATCCGAAAAGGTAACCCCATAAAGGGAACTCCAGAAAGTTGGAATATGGATTAATGGTAGGATCCCCTATAATTGACCTTAAAGGGGTTACGATAATGATATTCCAACTTTCTGGCTTCTACTGTAAAGGAATTACAGTGGAGACTATAGGTGGGACCCGAAGTGTCTATAAGAGCCCTGGAGTTGTGTCGTGACAAACATAGCCCACTGTCTAGAGAACAAGCCTTCTTGAAGAGTCGGACCTGGGGTTCACGAAAGAGATGGTTCAAGGTTGCTGATGAACCAACCCGGGCTGTTGTTTTCAGGGTTGTACGCTAGATTTTGGGGTGGTATTCTACTACTCTGACCCACATCCTGCACCCTCAAACCCTAAACCTCTAAACTCTTGTCTTGTAGGGTCCAGGCTACAGGATCACCAAGAGCCATGATTTTCCCGAGGCTTCAGTGCGGTTTGAAGTGCAGGTTTTTGCTGTTTGTTGGCTTTAGGGGTGCAGGGTTTTGGATTTAGAGTAATGTAGGAGCCTGATTAAGAAACCTTGGGCCATTAATCGGGTTCTTTATATGACTCCTACTACTTGGAGGTTATAGGGCCAGGGTTTCTTAATCTGCTTCCTACATTACTGAACTTCTTGAGTTTCGATATTCAGGCGCAGAGATTCCAAATCTCACCGGTAAGGAACCTGCCTCAAACTTCAATTTGGGGTTTAGGGTTGAGGGTTTAGGGTTTAGGATTTAGGGTTCAGGGTAACTTAAACCATATGAATGAAACTTCTAGTTTATAACTGAAGACATAGCAATGTTGCAGTCTCTTTGTACGGTGCCTGCCCGGGCTTTTGCACACGAGGTGCACGCAATCAGGGTTCGTTGCCAGACAAAGGATCAAGTGTGTTTCTGGCCTATATTGAAGCTTGAGACAACACGGCACACTAACTTGGCGCTACATAGCAGGGTGCGTAAACCCTAAACCATTGTTAATGTCACGTGAATTGCAACTTTCCGCTTTTCCCGCCAACCCCAAATGTTGCCCGGAAGCATCCCCCTCGCCCCATGTGCCCTTGTTTACACCTCTCATTTGCCGAATAGTGCGAAAAAACGTTGTCAACCATAGACTGTAATATTGACCAGAGGGATGGGCTTCAGGTTGAAGGGTGTACCCTACCTAAACCCTAAACCCTACCCGCAACCCTTTACACGAAACTCGAAACTTCGCAAACCCTAAACCCTTAATTAACCCCTAAACCCCTAGACCCTAAACCCCTAATTAAACCCTAAACCCCTAAACCCTAAACCCTAAGTTAAGCTCAAGTCTAAGCCAACTCGAGGCCCCTAAACCCTAAGTTAACCTCAAGTCAACTCGAGGCTCAAGGTCATCAGCAGCCCGGCGGAGGAGTGCATCTACGTTCCCGGTGCAGAATGCTACGATCAAGGCGAGCAGGGTTTAGGGCTTAGGGCTTCGGGAGTTTGTTTAGGGTTTAGGGATGTCTGAATTTGGGTGTTCATCGGGTTTTCTAGGGGTCTTATTGACGGTTTTCTGAGGATCATATACTGGTGTTCTAGGAGCGCAATTGACTCAGCCCCGGTTGACCAAAACACATTCAGGCCGCAGGGTGTAGGAGGGTTTAGGGTTGAGGGCTTGGGGTGTTGATTTATAGTGTTTGACTATAGGGCCCACTAGGGTTGAGGGTTTAGGATACGAAACCATCACTTATTTCAACACGAATGCATCTGATATGTTCTCGTTATTCCTCTAAATAAGGGGCAGGGACCGGAGGTGTTGTCTCTAACCGCATCTGTCTTCCTACCAGCAGCATGAGGTGTGTGTGAGAGCAAGCGGCTACTCCGACATGTTATGTTTTATGTTTCAGTCATTACCAGATACAAGGCGTGCAAGGACATACTATAGGCATATTGTTTATATATATATATATATATGTACATATTATATGTGTATATATATATATATATATATATATATATATATATACGTACATATGTACGTGCAGACGTGTTTGCTTAATTTGGTGTGTGTTTGGTCTTTTTATGTGTGTCTATGCTTTTGCGTATTGATCCTATGGTTTGTATTTGCTGGTTCATTTTCCTAGTTTCGTTCGGAATTTGGAAATCGCATTGCAATAGATATATGTGTATGTGTATGTATGTGTGTATATATATAGCTAACTGTGTATTGTTGCATATTTCTTGCTTTCTCATCAATATATAGCTACATAATACAAAGATATGCCTATAGCTAATCGAGCAGTTGCACAAAGTGCTGCAGTTCAGAGTGTCATCAAACTGCCCAAGGATTCTTTGTTGGGCTGACGCGCACACCATACACCGCACTCTCCCAACCCCCAAACAGGGTCCTGTCTACAGTACGGTGCGCAGACCTGCGCGCAAGCCACGCAGGAAGGGTGCGCCATGTTTGTGGGTCAACCTTAGGTGTGGTAAATTTCTAAACCCGTTCGAAGTTCGAAGGCTTACACGGTAAGCTACCCCAAGCCAGCTACCCCAAGCCCTCAACTTCTTGCCCTTTCTGTTATGATTTGATGATGGAGCCTCCCATGGTCTCTCTAAGGCTTCCTATATTGGTGCTTCAAAAGGCCGAAGTATACGCTATGTGGCTACGCGGAGCCTTAGGGTAGGTTTGGGTGAAGAGGTTATATATTTGGGCGAGACATTGGTGAAATGACAGTAATATAGAAGCCTCAGTAATTACCAATATCATTCCTTCGGGTTCCTCATTGTATTGATAGTTTATAGTATACTCGAAAACCGTATTCTAATTCTCCAGGCCCCCAAGTTATTTGACCAGGTTTCTCATCATCTCACAGAACCCAGCACAACGGCATTCAGGAATGCATCTCAATAGGCGAAGCTGAACTTTGTTATGAGTTACCTAACGTCGTTTCCTTAAGTGCTATCAGCTGCACAACCGGTTCATCGTCTCTGCATTCGCATTTAGCGCGGATGTCCAAAAGCAAACTCGAATTGCATATCGGTGTAAGATTTTGGTCCATGTGGTTCTAGTAGCTTCTTTTCACTGATTTTGGCAACTCTGGCGGCATGTACATATGCCTGTCTCAAGATTGGTCCCTCACTCCCTGTCCCCCTCTCCCTGTCTCCCCTGATTCTTGCGCTGCTGTACGTCTTGACCACACCCAACACCCTCAACTCCTGAACCAGACAGACCACAGCCGGGTTCGCAACGAGTTGCAAAGGCGAACGCGCAATCAACTATGATCCAGTACTCAACGGAGGCTTGACAGCATTCCGACACCAGTGACCCGCCTACCCCCAGAACAAGAAATACGTGGGGATCCAGAAGCCCACTGTTTTCGGAGTCATACCCGGCAATAAATAGGGTTCATAGCTTACCATTTCGTAGGCTTGTGGTTGCAGGTGTAATATAGCTCTTAAGAGTAAGGCGTTTATAATTTCATTCTATAGGGTATACTTCTTAAGTTGTATTGGGCTAGTTCAGGAAACTGTAGGGTACAGGTTCATCCAGAAGGCTAAACCATGCCCTAAAACTTAGGCCCTCGAAACCATATGCCAGAAGCCCGTGTATAGAAATCTTTGAGTGGTTTAGCGTAGAGGCCTCGATAAGTTTTACTGGTATCCCTCTACTAGGACCCATAGTAGGCCCTTATTCCCTTTTTGAGGGTTTAGGTTCCCTTATAGCACCCTTTAAACCAAAAAGGGCACCCTTTTTACTCCTAGGATACTCTTAGGTCTAGTCTATTTTAGTTTCTTTATGCCTCGAATGTAGGGCCCCTATGCTAAGCCTAATCTTGCATGCCCAAGGCCTAGACCCCTCGGTCAATGTAGGGGCCTAAATCATTCCCGATACTAGTTTGGGGGTTCCTTCTTAAAATTATAGTATAATGGGCCCCAGAAACCCTATTCTAATTATTAAGGCCCCCATATTTTATAGGACCCATAAAGATCCCTTATAGTAATCCTTATAGATCACTTTAAAGGAACCCCTATAGACACCCTTTAAACGACCCTCAAAGGCCAACATGAGATAAGTATAGTATGGTGGGCCCCAAAACCCCAAACCCAAAACCCCAAGCCCTAAACCCCTATAAACCCTAAACCCTTAAACCCTAAACCCCTACATAAACCCTAAACCCTGGCCGCACTGGCCTCGCTGCAGACCTCTGGGCTACGCAGAAAAGGAGTTTAAAACCTAAACCCCTAAACCCTAAACCCCCAAACACCAAACCCCTCAACCCTAAACCCCTAAACCCCTCAACCCTAAACCCCTAAACCCTAAACCCTAAATAACCCCTAAACCCTAAACCCCAAACCCCAAACCCCTAAACCCTAAACCCCTAAACCCTAAACCCCTGAACCCTAAATAACCCCTAAACCCTAAACCCCTAAACCCCTAAACCCTAACCGCTCATCTTTGAAGCTTCCGAGGATGGGATGTGTCGAACCGTCGACTGACGTCCAGCGACGAGCAGTCCTCGGATCAAGGCCCGGGGGTGCCTCCTTGGAGGGTCGGGAGACTTAGTAACTCTAAGGGGTTCCTTTAAAGGGGTCCTTTAAAGGGATCTATAGGGATTCTATAAGGGTTTAGGGTTTAGGGGATTTAGTAACTGGTTATTTTGGGGACTTATAAGCATCATATCCCCAATTAGGGTCCCTTTTGGGGTGCTTATAAGTCTACTTACTAACTACTTACTAAGTCCCCCGACTCCATCAAGTCGGTTTAGGCTTTGGGGATCTTTGAAAGGGATCCTCTAAGGGTCCATGTAAGGGGGGTTTAGGAATTTGAGTGGTTTTGGGCTAGGACCTAGAGTAGGCCCTTATTCCCTTTTTGGGGGTTCCGGTTCCCTTATAAGCCCCTTTAAACCAAAAAGGGCACCCTTTTTATTCCTAGGCTTCTCTTGGGTCTAGTGGGGGTTTAGTAGGGTTTAGGGCTTAGGGTTCTGCAAGAGGTTTGGAAGAGAATCGGTTTATGGTGTAGTGTTTGGGGATTGGAGTCTAACACAGCCTACCAAAACCTATTTTACTCTAGGGTCGCTATAAATCCTATATGTTAGGGTTTATAATTATAGAGCCTACAAAAAGAGTAGGTTACCCAGAGACTCCAATATCCCTTAAATAAGGAATATACCTTAAATCATATTAGGGATCCTATCATATTTTAAGGTACATTCCTTGAATAAGGGACATTGGAGTCTCTGGGTACTTGGAGGGTCGGGGGACTTAGTAAGTAAGGGCTCCTTTTAAAGGGGATTCTAAGGGTTCCCTTAAAGGGCTCTATAAGGGTAGTATAGGGTTTAGGGTTTAAGGGTTTAGGGACTGGGTATGCTAGCTCAAGGCACGGGTTCTCGGACCTTGGGACCGCTTGCGCCCGGAAGGTTTCCAGGCGCAGTCAGGCATCCCTGAGCATGTCTTCGCTAGTTTTTTCGGAGGCTCCAATATCCTTTATAATTGCTTACCTTCAGTTCGTAGGGAATGGAAGAATGGTAGTAATAGTAGTTATAGTTGTACCCCGTTCCTCCATTCTCTACTAACCAAAGGTAAGATTGAGGAATCTGCCTTTAAAGTTATGGTAGGATCCATGATATGATTGAAGGTACGTATATTCCTTCATTAAGGGTTATTGGAGTCTCTGGGTCTTTGGGTCGTTCTTTAGAGGCCCCGGTTAGGAACCCCAACAGAAGGCTGCACCCTTATGAAAAGCACCCCAAGCGGGACCCTAATTTAAACAACTGCCTTCATGACCCAGTTAGGTTGAGGCTTGAGTATCTCTAGGGCTCCGGTCCCCTAGCAGGATACTAATCCCCCCAGTACACCATCAGTTTGGCAACTGGAGACTGGAGCTTTTGGAGATCATGTTTAAAGTATCATCAGCTTTACATTGCCCGCAGAATGACCCCCAGTATAAACTGTTACTGGGTGGGGGCGTGCTTAATGTAGAGTTGCTGACATGAGCGCTTTGGGAACTTAGGAGGAAGAGCTTTCGACCAGGTGGTCCAAACCCAAACCCGAAACACTAAAGTCCTGAACCCTTAACCCTCAAGCCTCCGAGACTCCCAAATCCCCAAGCCCCAAAGCCTCAAAGACTAAATACTAAGTAATATGAATCCTTAGCCACAAAGCCTTGAAGTCCGAAAGAAAGCAGGTGGTCCGAACTTTCTCATGCGGCTCTATCAGTCGACCCGGCCGTGGCTTGAGATGCCATCCACGTCCTCCTCTTGGCGGAAAGTCCTTCCTCAGGCTTTTGGTTTGGGGGTTTGGGTTTGAGTATCTAGATTCCAAAGGGTCCTGAGCCTCTTAAGTACTTAATTATGCAGTGGAATGCAGAGTTTCTACTACAATAGGAAGTACTATCATGCTTTGGGACAGTATCCCCATATAGGTATTTAGGACCTTTGGATTGGAGGATGCTCAAAAGCGTGGAAGGTTTTAGCAGCAGCAAAAAAGGCCAAAATAGCGCTGCTACTGTTCACAATGCCCCTGTCCAAGGGTAAAAGGAGGGACCCTCCCTAGGTATATACCCTTAATATAGCTGTTATATACCCATTATATAGCCCCCGATAGGGTAGGGGTCCCCATTAAGGGTCCCTCTTTTTCCCCTTTGACCCTGACTCTCGCCGTGGGCTTGGCTTTCACTCCAGAGCCTCGGGTTGAAGTTCAGTCAGGTTTAGGGTTTAGGGTTGAGGGTTTAGGGTGCCCCTGACGGTACAGATGCAAGCGATCGTACAAGCATGGTCATGAAACATGACACCAGGAATCCCCAAATCCTAGAATCTGAATCCTGCATGGCTTAACCCGAAGGTGTGTGTAAAGCAACAGCTTGTGAGGATTTGATCGTGTATAAACAACTCCACTGTTCCAAAATACTGAGAACGCTACACCCCACGGCTGATGGTAGAAATCCTGCATTACCTTAAGGACCCTACACTATGGGAATTATGGTATATTCCTTATTATGGCTAATGCATTATTTGTATCATCAACCGTATTAGCCCGAAACGCTGAACTCCCCAACCCCAGAGCCCTTAAACCGACCCTCAATCCTCAGCCCACCAACATGCAGTATGTTGTAGTGTGCCGTATACATATATATATATATATATATATATATGTAGTGTACAGTGTACCCTACATAATGACTACAGAATATGTATGTATGTGTGTGTATATATCTATATATATATATATATATATATGAATATGCATGAGCAAAAAAGTGTGTACATATATATATATATATAACATACATACATATACATATATATATATATATATATATATATATATATATATGCATATAAATATATATATATATATATATATATATATGCATATACGTTGACCTGTACATCGTATGTGTTGCACATCGGTTTCCTCCCTTGCAGGCGCCAGCCGGCCCTGAAGAGCCGCCGAAGCGGCCACGGACGGGGCGGGTAAAAAGTCGAAGCCGCGCACCGCCGAAGCCCCGACGACGGCTTCAAGGAGGTGCTCCGGGTTCTTTCTTGAGGGGGGGGACTAGATCGGACTTTGAGATTTAGGTTGTGTTTTTTTTGTGGGCTTCAGAGGCTTAGATTTGTTTTTTGAGTTTGGGGATTGTTGGCTTCAGGAACTTTAGGGTTGGCAGCGGGTAGGTATTTTAAATGCTTTGATACGTCTAATTTTTTTTGAAGGGGTTCAGGGTTTCAATGCTTTTGAACCCTCATGAATCTCCATACGGTTCAGGTTTACCTAGACCCCTAAAAGTAGGTGAAATAATGGCCCAAAACCTATAAAAGGCCATTATTCTACATACTTTCGGTGTTCAGCTTTAGGGATTTTCGTACGTCTGGTCGAGGGTTTTGGTAGGGTGAGCGGGTGCAACTTCTGAACTTCTGGGGAGCCGGCTTACTTTAGGGATCTAAGGACTCATATATGGTTCCTTTTAAAGGGTTTTACAAGGGGTCCTGCAAACGGAGCTTTTGGGGGTTTAGGGATCTAAGGACTCATATATTAAGGCTTTTGGGCCCAAAGACCATACTATATAAGGTTTTTGGGCTGTTTTGATCCCCAGGGTTAGGGTCTGAGAGTAGGGTTTGTACAGTCGGAACGGTTGATGATATAAATCCTGCATTACCCATAATAAGGGATATACCATAATTCCCATAGTTTCGGGACCTTAAGGTAATGCAGGATTTATATCATCAACCGGAATTACTATCATGGTGCATGCATGCATGCATGCATGTATGCAGACATGCATACATGCGTACATGGACAGACAGACGGACAGACTGACTGACAGACATACATACATACACGCATGCATGCATACATACATAAGTACCTACATCATATGGTGTGTGTGTATATATATATAAACTCTATGCGCAAACACACATGTCTTTGCATGTCACGTCGAGGGAATTATGCTGTGAGGCCTTGAGGTGCTGCCTCGAGATCGCAAGCGAACCTCGCGCCCCTGGACGTGATTGTGAAACTAGGGTTCGGGGTTTAGGGTTTAGGTTTGGGGTTCTAGGGTTCAGGGTGCAGGTTTGGGGTGTAAGTTTTGGGGTTTAGGATTGCGGTTTGGGGTGTAGGGTTTCTGGTTTGGGGTGTAGGGTTTCGGGGTTTAGGGTTCAGGATTTTGGTTTGGGGTAGGGTTTATCGTTTAGAGTCTTCGGGATAATCGGATATCGGGCTTCTGTGGCTTTGCATGGTTTGGCGCATCGGGCATTCTAGCTTAATTGCCAGCAATGCCTGCACCACTACAATTGCGGCCACCACTAGCAAGAGTAGTAGTGATAGTAGTCGTACCAAGAGAACACACGTAAGTGTTGAGGCTTCAGGGTACACTATGTAATGAATATGACAAGGACCCCCAAAACCCTTCTCTCTTTATCAAGGCCTTAAACCCTACACTTGAGTTCCTCTCGGAGTAGGTGGATCCCCGAAGCCCTTCACCTTCAGACCCAAAGCACACACACATTCCTCCAAGGTACAGGGTTTAGCAGCTCTCGGGCTTAATTTAGGGGCCTTAATAATTACCTATACTACTTGTTGGGGGCTCCTTTTTATATTTACACTATAGTGGGCCCCCAAACCCTGTTCTAATTATTAAGGCCCCTACGTTAGGGCTAAATCCTAGAAGGCTCAACCCTGAAAACTAAGCAGGACTTGAGTAACTATGCTGTTTTGCAAGAGACCTTGGCCCGTCTGGGTAGTTTCAGGGGCCTTGATACACACTCGTTGAGGATGTTATGGTGGTACACTCATTAGTAAAACTACAAAGGACTGCCGGGGGGGATAGTCTTGCTAGTTGTGCAGACCTCTTTTTCTAGGGTTCAAGGGCCCAGGGCGATTCCTGATGGGGGAGCACATAATCGGTCACAGAACATTGGGATTCAGAGGCCATTTGAGAAATCCATGACCGATGCATGCGAGCCCTAACACGTGGAGTCCAGGGCATGTTGCGGGTTGAAGGTTTAGGGGCACGCACAACGGTGGGATGTAGCAGTGTACTTAGAGGCCCAGGGGACTTGGTAAGTAGGTTATAAGTAGGGTTATAAAGTCAGTACCCTACATGGAGTTGCCCCAACTATAACCCTACTTATAACCTACTTACTAAGTTTCCTGGGCTTCCAAGTAGCTTGGATCTTGGTAGATGCAGTGGCAAAGTGGGCATGTCTGCCTGCCCGCTTGCATGTGTGGCAAGGTTTCGGGTTCCGCCGAGACGAGCCAGAAAAGAGGCCAACAGCATTGATGCTTGGGTTGGTGCGAGTCTGAATGCAGTATTCCTGTTTAAACCCTAGAAAGGCATGTTGTCAAACTATATGGATATCATCCAAGATCTGCTCCAGCTGTTGATGCCCCTGCATTTTCTTGGTTACGTGATGCGATGCGAGCAAATGCGGAAGTGGATAATTCTAAACTCGAGAAACCCTATATACCCTCAACCATAAGCCCTGTACCTAAGCCCTAAACCCTAAACTCTAAACCCTACCCTAAGCCCTAAGCCCTAAACCCTAAACTCTAAACCCTACCCTAAACCCTAAGCCCTAAGCCCTAAGCCCTAAACCCTAAACTCTAAACCCTACCCTAAGCCCTAAGTCCTAAACCCTAAACTCTAAACCCTACCCTAAGCCCTAAGCCCTAAACCCTAAACTCTAAACCCTACCCTAAACCCTAAGCCCTAAGCCCTAAACCCTAAACTCTAAACCCTACCCCTAAACCCTAAGCCCTATGCTTAAGCCTTAATGTGCCGGTCGGTTTAGGAATATGGGCTCTTTTAATGCGTTTTTTCCGGGGCTAATTCCGACCGGTCGCCCCTTTTTGGGGGTGGTCTAATTAATGCGTTTTTTTTTGGCTGGGGGGATTTTTTGGTGGCGGGGCTGTGCTATTTGCTGATGGTCAATCTTAAGGCAGCCACGATCTAAACCCCCACCCAAACCCACACCCAACCCTAAAACCCTGGCCCTGAAGCCCCAAAATCTCTTGCAGAATTGTTTCGCTTATTGGGGCGTCAGGAATGGGAGCCTGTACTACTACTGTACTACTATTGTACTATTGTACTGCTACTGTATGCCTTGCTTATTGGGGGGGGCTGCTAGGGTGAACCGCCGAATCGGGGATTGGACCCTAGCTCAAAAGATGCCTCTCCAGTACTAAAGTTTGTATAAAAAATTCAGTTTTGGGTCCAATCTGGACCGACCCCCCTTTGGAAGGGTTTAGGGCTTAGGGTTTAGGGTTTGTTATAGGGTTTAGGAGTTTAGGATTCGTTAGGGTTTAGGGTTTGTTAAGGTTTAGGGTTCAGGG
Organism: Symbiodinium sp. CCMP2592; assembly: GCA_905221615.1. Classification (NCBI taxonomy): domain Eukaryota; class Dinophyceae; order Suessiales; family Symbiodiniaceae; genus Symbiodinium; species Symbiodinium sp. CCMP2592. The sequence continues at coordinate 453,590 of CAJNDT010001890.1, read as the reverse complement.
TTTAGGGTTTCAGGCGTGTGCTCACTGGCTTTATGCTTTGCTTATTGGTACTATTTCTGTACTATTACTGTATTACTACTGTACTACTGTACTACTGTGGTACTACTACTGTACTACTAGTGTACTACTGTACTACTATTGTACTACTACTGTACTACTACTGTATTACTATTGTACTACTACTGTACTATTATCGTACTACTACTGTACTACTATTGTACTACCACTGTACTACTGTTGTATTACTATTGTACTACTGCACTATTATTAAACTACTACTGTACTACTACTGTACTACTATTGTACTACGGTACTATTATCGTACTACTACTGTACTACTATTGTGCTACTATTGTACTACTGTACTATTTTTGTACTACTACTGTACTACTATTGTACTACCACTGTACTACTGTTGTATTATTATTGTACTACTGCACTATTATTATACTACTACTGTACTACTACTGTACTATTCTAGTATACCTTGATTAGTGGGGGGGGGATTGGACCCTAGCTCAAAAGAGGCCTCTCCAGTACTAAAGTTTGTATAAAAAATTCAGTTTTGGGTCCAATCTGGACCGACCCCCCTTTGGAAGGGTTTAGGGCTTAGGGTTTAGGGTTTGTTATAGGGTTTAGGAGTTTAGGATTCGTTAGGGTTTAGGGTTCAGGGTTTAGGGTTTCAGGCGCTGGCCCAGACTCCCCCGACCTTTGACGGCGCAGTCGCGCAGAACCGCAGACCCTGCACCCAAGCCCCCAAACCCCGGCACCTCCCAATTCCCTGCCACTCAGACCCCTGACCCCTGTCCGGGGCTACCGGTACCAAATTAAAGAGACCAAAAAGTTTTGGTCGGGGGGGGGGGGTACCCTATCACTAAACCGACCGCCACATTAATCCCTAAACTCTAAACCCTAAGCCCTATGCCTAAGCCTTAAACCCTAAACTCTAAACCCTATCCCTAAACCCTATAACGAGATCCCTAACGCCCTTTTAGCAACTTTGAGCCTCGCAGGCGCCGTCTTGTTGCGACATCATCCGCTCCCCGGCTGCCAGCAGCACATTTGGGAGTTTCCGAAAACCCATCTTGGGGGTCCTTATAATAAGGATCCTACTGTTTAGGGTACTATCATTAAGGTTTCCCTATTTTCGGAAGCTCCTATTTCTGACGTAGATATGGGGGGCGTTCTGAGGGTTTAAGGCAGTTGAAGATGCATTCTTTCTAGGTCTGATGCGTAACTACGGGGGTTGAGGGTTCAGGGTGCATTCTTTCTAGGTCTGATGAGTTTTAGTTGGGGGTTTGGGCTAAACTAGTCCATAATCCCCAAACTTATCTCCCCCTTGTTGAACGCTAAACCTCGTCGGCTTCTCGAAGAAAGTGGAAACCGTGGCTCTGCCATGAGGTGATTATGGATGGGCTCCCGCAGCCAGTTGGCGATGAGAAGGCCGGCAAAAGGGGGCGGACGACTTGGTAATACCGTAGGTGATGGTTTAGGGTTAGGGTTTGGAGTTTAGGGGTTTTCCGGTTTAGGGCTTTTATGGGACTTTTATGAGGGTTTAACCTGGCTTCCCTAAAGGTTTTGCAAGGATCGGAATGATTAATCATCGTGTCCTCTTGTCGTCCAATTTTGTTACAGTAGCAGTAGAATACACTTTCCCTCGCCCTTCTCTAACATTACCAGTACTGTTGAGGCCTTTATGGCGTCGTTATAGATCCCATGGGGTAGCCCTTATCGAACCCTCTGAAAGGAACCCTAAAATGGAACTCTACCCTGGCTGTTGTTCCAACCATGAACACCGATGCATTAAGGAGCTCACTTTGCCTTTGGGCACGAGGATAGCCTTTCGATCCCAGTTCGTTTTATGCGGAACAGTCTCTCCAGACACTAAGAGTTCTGGATTGGGATTAGATAACATGGAGATGCAGTCAAGTAGTTCATAGCCCCCTGTAGTAGTGCTGCTTTTCAAAAGGAGGGTTGTCGTCTCCGGTGTCTTGTTCTGCGCATCCATCCGGGTTCCGCTTAAGGGTGCTGGGGCTTATGATGGGTCTAATGCAGACACTGTAAGCCCCTAAGCCCCAAACGGCTTGTGTAAATTAGATCAAGGTTCCTTTCAAGCCCTTATAGTAGGTTCGTTCGAGTTGGAAATACAAGTCATGCGCCTTTTATGAACTCGGCAGGTCATTCTTGAAGCAGATTTTCCCCTTGGGGGCATAGAGGGTTTGCTTTTTACGGCCAGCCTAGCAAAGTTTCCAGTTTTGCAAAGCCCGGCCATGACCATGACCTCCCCTCCCGCAAGGAAGAGAGGGAGTACTAATTAAGTAAGTAGCTTAGGCTTGTTTAAGGCTGAGGATACCATGAAAAGGGTTCGCTACGATCCGTTGAGGTGTGGTTGCACTGGCTCACCCGAAACCCTAAAGCTAAAAAGCCCGTAAGCCCCTAACGCTAAGCTACGAATCAGGCGGCCGTGAAAGTCATCCCAATGAGCCGTTCTGCAACGGATGTGGTCGCGCAGCTGGGCACGTGGTACCTGGGTCGGCATTACTTAGGGGTACTTAGAAATATTTTTTAATTGTTGGTTATCATAATCCCTAAGAAACAGCTAAAATTGTAATTGTTGCTAGGGTTCCTAAGTTCAGTATAGATTAAACGGCCTCTTCAGAGTTCTACACGGGCTTGCAAGCAAGAGGGCTAAGCCCCATAACTAGGGTCTCATAGCCTACTACCTATAGTCTCCATTGTAGTTCCTTTTTTGGGTTACCTTTTAGGATCCTGAATATATAATTGGTTAAACCAAAAAAAGGAACTACAATGGAGACTATAGGTAGTTTGTAAGCTTTCGGCCTACAGCTACTGCTCCTCAGGGAGCCCAATGTCCCTGAATTCAAGATTTCCCTCTCAAAAATTAAGCCCCGACACTTTAAGGTCTATTCCTTGGCTGTAGTCTAGGAATGCCCCGTCCACTGTCGCTAGCATCTCTGGAACGCTTGGTTCGGGGTTTAGGGTTTCAGGGTTTCAGGGTTTAGGGTTTCTCGGCTTAGAGTTTAGGATTTCAGGCTTTAGGGTTTAGGGTTTCAGGGTCTACGGCATCAACGCGTGTCCAGGCAGTCGGAGACAAATCAGCTGCTGACGATGAGGAGTCTGGTCGGCTCCTCAGAAGAAGTCGCAGATGCAGCATCAACGATCCAGTCTTCAGGACCAAATGACCCGTGAATTTACGAAGGGGTACTGAATCCGTACATGGTTTAAATCTGAACTTGGACCCGCGACTCTTGTCGTACAAAGCTCCCGCTTGATGGCAATCAGTCGGAATCAATTAGTAATTATACATTGTAACTGTTTATAGCCAGTTATAATGACATAACATAGTATGACTCACATATAGGCCAAGATGGCACACTCACATTTTATAGTGCCTGATAAGATATTATCAAGTCCAAGCCTTGTGAAATGCCCAACCCAAACCCTAGACCCCAAACCCCGAAACTTTAAACCCTAAGCCTAAGTCCCTACACCCCTAAACCATCCTGAAACGCAGACCCCCTAAGCCCTTAAACCCTACTCCCTGAAACCCTAAACCGTCGGATGACACCGAGATCTTCAGCGCCGAGACCGTGGTCATCAACAGGCTCAGAGCAAAGCCCATGGTGATCTAGAAGGGTTTTCACACATGCTTCGGGGTTTAGGGGTTTATAGGGGTTTGGGGTTTGGGCTTAGGGTTTCTATGATGGTTCTAGAAGGGTTTCTTCGAAGATGGTTCCTGATCTTTATCGTATACGCCCATACCCGGATTCTAATTGTCAAGGCCGCTCCGCAAAAGCTTGTTACCCAGATTGTTTGAGCGCTTAGAGGGAACCCCATTCTAGTTACGAAGTGCTCCACATTACAGGCTCTCCTTTTCATCAGGGACCCCAAAAAGCACATAAGCATAAGCATTTTAAAGGGATATCCCTACCTTAATGGGCTTCATGATAAGGGGGTTTATATGGGATATCCCTATCCTAACTTTTGCTTGTGTGCTTTTTGGGGGCCTTATTTCATACCTTTAGATGCAGGCGTCAGAGCCGATAACAGCTACGTCCAGCGCAGTGCCCGCACACTTGAGCTGTTTGGAGTTTGGGGGAATATGGCTCAGGCTTCTTCGTTTAATGTAGGGGCCGTAATAATCAGAACATAATAGGGCTTGGGGATACATTATACTACAGTTATAAAAAGGAAGCCCCCAAATAGTATTGGTAGTTACTTAGGCCCCTATATTAGAGGTTTTTCAAAGGCTTGCTTGGAGCTTCGGCAAGGCAGACGAGAATCACGACGCACATCATCGTGAACTTCCTTCTCAGCCGCGGAGGAGCCGAACTCCGAACCATACCTATAGGGTCATACCCTACCCCTTTTTTAAGGTACCTACTTCTCTATAAAAGAGAACCTAACCAAAAGACTAGGCATCCCAAAAAAGGGGTAGGGTATGACCCTCTAGGTAAGCCCTTAAGGCGGAGAAATAGAACCTACAACATGATACACATGTGAGAGTTTCCGAAAATTAGGGGTACCTTATTTTGGGTCCTTATAATAAGGATCCTACTATTTAAGGATCCCCTATTTCTGGAAACTCCCATGTTTATAGCACATGTTTACCCCAAGGGTCCAAAGGACCCAATAATTAGGTACTCGGTTTTAGGATAGTAGTTATGTAGGTTACTATTTTGGAGAGTGTATGATAATAAGGTACTTGGACCCTTAGGGTTATAGCAGACAACATATAATGAGCGAGGTCTGGAATCCGCTCAGCATGCTTAGTGCATTCGCGAGGAGAGGTGTTCACACAAGTGCGTCTGCGGTCGCTTCATATGGATAACTCGTTCGCCACTCGGCCGCAAGCTTCCGTGATGTTGAGTTCTGGTATTCTTAGCTTTCCGGTCGCCTCTAGCTGTATTTCCGATCAATCTCTTGAAGGAATCCTTATAGCACCTTTAAAGGAACCCCCAAAGTAGTATTGGTAATTATGTAAGCCCCTACTTAGAGGCCCAGGGGACTTATTAAGTAGGTTATAAGTAGGGTTGTAAGTACCTTAAATGGAGTTACCCCAGTTATAACCCTACTTATAACCGACTTACTAACTCCGCTGGGCCTCCAAGTATTTCCTGTTGATTAAAGTGTCGGTGGGTTGATTCGTTGTTTCTGCCGCAGCTATTTGTCCATGCTCCTGCCTTGAATATGAATGCTGCGAGCATTCCGCATCTTCACATAACCACAGTGAAAGGCTAAATTTCAGAAACTATGTAGCAGCAGTTACATCGACTATGATGATGACGATGGTGATGATGATAGTCGCATGCGGACATAGCGGTACCTATGCGACTGATGACGGTGCTAGCAGGAATGGGCAGTGGTGGTGATGACTATTTGTTTGTAGTCGTTGTCGTCGTAGTAGTAGTAGTAGTAGCAGTAGCAGTAGCAGGAGGAGAACGAGGTGTTGTTGGTGGTGGTGGTGGCGACGATGGCGATGGTGGTGCTGGTGTTGTTGTTGGCGGTTTTTGTAGTGATACGTTGAACTTTCTAGTTTCGATGTTTGTTGTGCCGTCATCGGTGTTGCTAGCACGTCTATTGCTTCTTGCGGCTGCCTTGCAGCGCGTAGCAGGGAAGGAAGCGAGACGTAGTCTTGCTACCATTTTGGATTACGTGCCTGGCGAGAGATTGGGAGGGCGAGCTCTTGAAAAGAAGCGGTACTTGTGACGAACAGCAGAAGGGTGTGCAGGAGAAGTTCTTCCGCACTTCATTCATTTCACAGTCGAGGGATGGTGGGGAGCAGACAAGATTCGCTTCTTCACTCACATGCAAGCAAGTGAGAATTTGCGCTTGAGACGAGAAGGTGAGCTGAAATCCTGCTCCAGTTGCCTAAGTGGTAGGCTCCTTATTAATCAGTGTTAATTATAATTATAATTGTTAAGATGAACGGAGGTTTGGGCTAGGCGCCCCAGTAGTAAGTAGTGCCCTTATTCTTGTTGGTCCCCTTATTACAAAAATAGTTGCCAGGAGGTTTCGGCTTTACCGCTCTTGTAGACCCTTCTCTGGGGTCTTTGCATATTTGTCGCAGCTCACGTCGGTGTCCGTCCGAGGGCGTTAGGGGGAAGAACTCTACAAACCCTATCAAACCCTGATGACCATACCCCTAAACCCTGAACCCCAATCCTAAACCTCCAAAGCCACCCTAGACCCCTGAACTACCAAATCCCCAAACCCTAAACTCCAAATCCACCCTAAACCCCAAGACCCCCAAACCCTAAACCCCAAACCCCCCCTCCCCCTCCCCTCCCCTGATGAAAACACGCAGCACTCACTCAGACGTTCGCATCTCAGGTAGCTATCGTCTTCGGTGGACTTTGGGTCCTTCTTCTCTTCGGCGCACTCTTTGCCACTGGGTATGAACGTAGCTCCATGCATATGTATATTAAGTAAACATCTGTTTATGTATATATATATATATATATATATTTACATATAGTTGTACTTGCATGTTCATTGTCTGTATAGGATAGAACGTGATTATAAGCATGCCTCGGGACCACGGTTGCTTGAGGTCGCAGAGTCACTGCTATTGTGTACTCCTACAGTCCTTTAGACGCTTCTGCAGCTGGTATTCTTAGGGTTTGAGGTTTAGGGTTTAGGGTTAACTCCGGTGATGTCTACGACGTGTCTCTGATTACGACTTGCCCGAGCCCTAAACCTTGAATGCCACACCCTAAATCCGAATCCCCCAAGAGGCCCTACATCTTAAATTCCCAAACCCTTAAACCATACACCCTAAGCCCTAAACCCTAAGTCTTAAAGTCCTAAACCTTAAATCTGAAATTCCTAAACCTCTATGAGCCCCAAACCGTACTTCCCTAAGCTCTCCCTGGGACCCTAAGAAACCTACCTTTTCAGGGGTGCTTATTATGATTTCCTTCTACAAGCCCGAACTAGGGCGGTTTGGGGTTTAGGGTTTAGGGTGTTTTTTTTTTTTGGGGGGGGGGGGTTAAGGTCAACATACCCCTAAAGCCTTAGCCCATAAACCCCTTAGCCCTTAAACCCTTAATCCACCAACCCTAAAACCTAAGCCCTCAGTGACCCTAAACCCATTCCCCTCAGGTCCTTGTTGGACGCATCGTCATCGCCTTCTCCAACGGCAAAGCCTCCGTCCACTTCTCGAGTCTGGCGACCCTCGGCCGAAGTGGCGTCGGGGCTGTTACTTCCTTAATTCTTTTCTATCTAGTATAGGGTTCCTTTCAAGGGTACTATAAAGGTTCCTTTAAGGGAGCCATGGGGTTTATGTCGTGGCCCGTTTAATGGGTTCTTAGAAAGGATCCTATTGCGGATACTATAACGGGTATTATGGGGGGTTGAATATCGCAGGGGCCTTAATCATTACCTATACCATACCATTTTGGGGGTTCACTACAAAATTAGAATATATCCCAGAGGGTCCATATATACTACCATGATGGAATCAGGTCCCAAAAGACCATCCCTATTATGGCTTTGGGGGCCATAATTCCATAATGGTAGTATATATGGACCCTCTAGGTATTATACCCCAACACCTCATTTCGATTTCAGTTTAGGGTGGGTAGGGTTCGATAGGAGTTTACAGGGTAGTGTGGTGTACTCTACAGTTCTAGAGGGTTTTTTTGAAGTTCTATGATTATGAGGGTTCTCCTACATCCATGTTGAAGCAGAAGTGCAGCAAGAAATGATTGAGGTTATTGGTTGCAGATGTGCAAAACAGTTGTGCTAACCACGTGTGGTTTTCCATTTATCTGACTTGTGAGAGCCGCGACGCTTGAGGACATATGTCCAGTGGAGTATCGTGTCTTGGCTGCGTTGATGGATGCTTTGGGGTAGGTCTATTTGCTGGAAGCGTGTGCGCATTTGGTGTGGCACCACGTCCCAGCGCAGACCAACTTCCCATAGACTCTAATATGGGAGTTTCCGAAAACTAGGGGTACCTTATTTTACAAGGATCCTACTATTTAGGGCGCTGTATTAGGGTCCCCAATTTTCGGAAACTCCAATATCCCTTAAGTAGGGAAGTGTTTGGATCCTTCGGACTATTGGAGTCCCCTAAATCCTAAACCCTTTAGATCCCTTGTAGATTCCTTACAGGAGCCCTAGGTATTCCTTAACCCAGAGAATCCATATATACTACCATTATGGAATCAGGTCCCAAAAGACCATCCCTATTATGGCTTTGGGGGCCATAATTCCATAATGGTAGTACCCTAAACCCTAAACCCTAAACCCCTAAACCCTAAACCCCTAAACCCTAAACCCCTAAACCCTAAACCCCTAAACCCCTAAACCCCTAAACCCTAAACCCCTAAACCCGAAACCCCTAAACCCCTAAACCCCTAAACCCCTAAACCCCTAAACCCTAAACCCCTAAACCCCTAAACCCCTAAACCCTAAACCCTAAAATATGGACCCTCTAGGAAAGAATAGTTGGAGACTCCGGGTTCCGCAAGGTGGCGATAGGCCTCGTGGTCGTGCCTCTCGGATGCACGAAACCATGCCATGAGGCTTCAGGTCACAGCTTTAAGGGTTTTAAGGCTTAGGGTTTAGGGTTTAAGCTGTAAGGTGTATATATAGGGTTTAAGGTTTAGGGTTTAGGGTTTCAGGTTAGGGTTTAGGGTTTGAGCTTTAGGGTTCAGAGTCTAGGCTTTCGGGTTTAGGGTTCAAGGTTAGGGTTTAAGCTTTGGGATTTAGGGCGCGGATCTGTGTCAAGTTTGGCCGTGGGTGGTGCAATTCTCGGATCGCAGTTTCGAGTGTAGAGTTTGAGAAGTTTAGGACCGGAGGCGCAACTTGGTAGCTGAGTGGATACACTTTACACTTTTGGGGATAAGATTACCCATTATGAAACGGAAAGTGTGCACTTTTGGGGGCTTATGAACTCAGCAACTAAGGCAAACGCTGGTATGTGCTACATGCTGTTCTCGAGATGTAGGACGTAGGATTTAGGGTTGACTTGCAACGATTGTTGCTGCTGGTGTAGTGGTGGTGATTGTACCCTGGCAGTGCTTGCCAGTGCTTTGCCTGAGTCAGTCAGAGTGTCAGATTATTCCCTATAGAGTTACTCGTCTATCTCTAGCACAATACATCACCCTCTTGTCCAAGCAAAAACTGTTCCAGCCAGAACTTGAATAATTGGTAATTACTATTCGTCTATCACACTACCACCCCCTTTTCCAAGCCCCACTCTTAGTGGTCTGCCCACAGGATCCTCATGTGCATGGAGCGATGGGAGATGCTTCGTGCAAGAGCTCTCCTGGATGCACCGGTGCAGCAGTTGAAGGGCGTGTGGCTTCAGGCGTCGACTTTAGTATATACGCCAGATTGGCGAACAATGCTATTCCTCCGGGTGCCTGACTATATGATATTACAACCAGATGTCAACAAAAACTGATTCTGCTTGTTGGGATCCTATGTTCGGGGTAGGGTTTGGGCTATATCAAGACGGTGAAGGCGAGTTCTGCACAGGTTCTTGCAGGGTTCAGAGGTTTAGGAGTTTGGGGTTTTACACCGAGGGTACGAGTAGGAGTTAAGAGGTTTCGGTTCTACGTCTGATGGAGAAACATGAGATGACCTTAAACCCCAAGCCCCTGAACCCTAAAACCCTAAACCTGACACCCTTATAGTTATACGCTGGCTGCAAGCATCTACCCCTAAACCCTAAATCCTAAATCCAAGTTTGCAGATAACCCTAAAGCCTAGACCCAAACCAGAAATCATCCAACAAGGACTAATTATCTCGCAATCTGTCATGGAATCCTAAACCAAAAACCTGAACATCTGCAAATGCCAAAGACCCTGAACCCTTAACCCCAAACCCAACACCCAACAGGGACTATCCTGAAACACGGCCCCCAAATCCTAAACCCAAACGTGCAAATCACCCTCATTCAAATCTGCAAGTAACCCAAAACCCTAAAACCTAAACCCTGAACCCCAAACTCTACTAAGGACAATCTCGAAATACGGCCCCTAAACCCTAAACCCACATTTGCAAATAACACTCAACCCTGAACCCTAAACCCTAAACCCTTAAAAAGCAGAAAACCCAAAGCAACCTAACCAAGGACTATCTCGAAATACGGCCCGACGTGAGTGCCGTGGAGCTCCAAGACTTCGACATCAGTTGGTTCACGAAGCTGGGCTTTGGAGTTTATAGGGTTTAAAATTAGGTGTTCGTTTAACGGGATCTATAGGGTTCCTTTAAGGGTTCCTTTAAGGCAATGAGGGTTCAAAGTATGGGGTTTCCTTAAAGGGGGTCTATAGGGCTCCTTTTTTTCAAAGATGTTAAGGGAATTCTGGTTTAATTAGGGGGTTCTTTAAAGGGATCTATAGGGTTCCTTTAAGGGTTCCTTTAAGAGAATTAGGGCTTAGGGCTTTGGAGTTCAGGGTTTAGTTAGGGGTTCCTTTAAAGGGATCTATATAATCTATAGGGCTCCTTTAAGGGTTCCTTTAAGGGAGTTAGGGTTTAGGGTTTAGGGTTTCATGAGGAGTTCCTTTACAGGGGAGTCTGCAGGGCTCCTATAAACGGTTTACGGGAATTAGGGTTTAATTATGGTTTAGGGTTTAAGGGTTTGGGGTTGTGGAGTTTAGGGTAGTTTAAGGGGGTTCCCTCAAAGGGATCTCTAGGGTTCCGATGACGGATCCATTGAGGGTTCCTCTACGGGAATAAGGGTTTAGGGCCTTGAATTTTGGGTTTAGAATTTACGGGCTTGGGGTTTAGATGTTAGAGCTTTGGGGGTTAGGGGTTTAGGGTTTCAGGCCATTGGAGCATCATACTTCATTTTTGGAGGGGGGTGGGATCTGTTACTTAGACCTTAAACTTTAGACCAGGAAATAAAATCGATGGGAACTTTAAACAAAAGTTTAAGTCTATACCCTAAACCCTCTTTTTGTCTCCGTTACTTCGAAGCCCAGGAAGCTGCACACCGTGATCTACTGGGCCTCCAAGGCGGATGGCCCCTTGGGCGCTTTTTTAAAGGAAGGGATCTAGAGGTACCCTGAAAGGGATCTATAGCTTTTTGGGTTCCCCCCTTAAAGGGTCTATGGGGGCCCAGGGTTCTAGGGTTTAGGGATGTGGGGTTTGGGGTGTAGGGTTTCTGGAGCCTTTGAAGGGGCTTTAATAGAACCCTAGAGCACCCTTCAAGGGAACCCTCCTGGAGAACCCAAGAAGCCTTTTAAAGGAACCCCCTGGGATCAACAAAGGGGACTAAACCCAACATCTAAGCCCAAATGTGAGGGCATTACTACGGGTGTCGCGGTTTTTAGGGCAAGCAGGTTTGAGGGTGAAGGTATTTAGGATTTGGAGGATCCTGAAGATGGCCAGAAGCTGAACGACTGCTGATGGCATGAAGTCATGGATCGCAGCAGCAGTCTTGCCGAAGCACTTATCATGTATACATGTGCTTTAATAATTAATCAGAGGTGTGTTTTATATTAGAGCTATAGTAGGAAAGCTGAGGATTAGCAGTACATGTCTGCCTCCCACGTCCGATGTTGTGTCTAGCATCGTCACCATCGCCGCGTCATAAGTCGTTAGCATCCTCTTCGGCGTCGTCGCGGACATCAGCATCCATCAGCTACAGCAGCATCACCACACCTTCACCACCATGCCGTCCCAATGATCATGTCGTCGTCGTCGTCGTCGACCCCAGTGCTGGCAGGAAGAGTTGGTAACGCCTACGACCTAAATCCTGATTGCTGTTCGACTTAGGCGACCTGGTTATCCTCATCTCGCTGTTCCACATCCTCCTGCTCTTCCAGTTCCTGGTAGCTTCGAAGGGCCAGCCACGCCTGGCCCTGTGGCTCTGCCGACACTAAAGCCCAGAGACTCCAATTTCCCTTAATTAAGGAATATTCCTGAAATGATATTAAGGATCCTATTATAGTTTAAGGTATATATTCCTTAATTAAGGGATATTGGAGTCTCCAAACCCGCTGGCCTGACACCCTCGACCCATACACCCTGATGCCGGAAAGTCCAAACCGCAGATGTCCATCCCTAGAACCTAATCCCCTAAAGCCTAAACCCGGAAAGTTTAAACCCCACGGGCCTTGCACCCGGTTCCCTGAACCCAAAAAGCCTCAAAACTTCGAATTGCTAACCTTTCCTCAGGGTCCATGTGCCCAAACAGTATATACTTTGGCCTTCAAGTAGTCCCTATACAGGTACTTCTCCGCCAATGTATATACTATTTGGGTACACACACACACCCTTAGGGCTTAGCTCTGTTTCCTACTACGTCCGGATGCGTTGAAGTTCAGTACCTGTGACAGTGCCGGCCCTGCTTTCCTAAGCCCTAAACCCTAAGCCTTTTTTTTACAAGGGCCCTCAAAAAACCTAATATAAGGGCTTCAATAATAAGCAATTTTGTTTTGGTGGTTGCTTTTTATAACTCTGGTATTAATGCATCCCAAAACCCTTTTCTAATTATTAAGGCCCCTAATATTAAGCCTTCGATTCTTCGACCGATGCTTCCCAGGCTGGCGAACACCCTGGAGATGGCGTTCCAAGACATTTTGCACTTGCTTCTCCGCTGCCTATACGGGTTTTGGGGTTTAGGGGGTTTAGGGCTGTGGGGCCTATAAGGGTTCTGTATACGCAGCAAAGGACCCTTAAAAGTAGGGGCGCCATACCCTTCCACTATGAATCCGTATGTGGTATATGCACCTTGACCCGAAACCCGTTTGGGGTTCATGTCGTCCTTAAGGAGAGCAAGGTGCTGTTTAAATTAGATAAAGGTTGATCGAAATCAAGGGTTCCTTGACCCCTCTTGTTCTGAGTAGCGAAAGGGGGAATGGATCCCGACGATACTCCTGAATCACAGTCCCTGTAACCCATTCCCTCGTTCGCTACTACGTCCTTACCTAGACTATTTCGGGGGGTTCAGCTTTAGCAATATACGCTAAACCCTATTCTACTTTTTAAGGCCCCTATCTTAGGTTCGACTCGGCCACACCCCCCAACAAATAGATAAAGCCGAAATCCATGACACTCTCCCTGTCTGTCCTTGTCTTGAACCGGCTTAAACCCTGCACCGTCAGCCCCTAACCCCACTCCCTATAAACCCCTAACCCCTAAGCGATTACGGAAGCCTGCTTATGATATCCTCACAGAAATCGTAGTATACTGTAGTATAGTACAGTGTAGCATAGAATATGGTATAATCGACAGCTCAAGGTTCGTGGTCTTTCTCTTCATCTTCTCAGCCTTCGTCATCGCCGGCCACATCCTTTTCGGCTCGAAGCTGAGAGACTTCTCGCCACTCGGCCGAACCGGGAAATTTTCAGAGTATACGGGTTTGTGATGGTCTAGGCTTTTGCTGCAGCTACGGTTTTCATGGGCCTGTATGGCTTTGTACATGGCCTTGAAAGATGTTTGTTGGTAACGCTTGTTGACGGGTGTAGCTCAGGGATTCGGTCTCCACGCCCTCCGTGAGCATGGAGATCGTTGTGTTTGTGATTGTCAAGCCACTAGCGTCGTCATAGCATACTGATCATCTTAAGCCCTCGGCCTAAATGACCTGAAAGCACAAACCGTCTTGAGCTTCCAGGACGGTCAAGGGCGCTTTCGCGAAGTCTCTGGAACAGGAGCGGGCAAAGCAGACTTGACTTGAAAGCGGATATTGCAGGGGAATGACTGTGTGATGGTCGCTGAAAAAACTTCTAGAGCCTATTCAAACGGATCAAGCTTCAGTATGGACCAACACAAAGCATGCCATCTGGTACTCGCTTCATGTACTATGCTCGTTGTTATACGAAGAGGCAGCTACTGCGGTGTATGAACTTGCGGCAGGTTGTGTCTTTCAAAACAGACTGGGACGTGATTACGGAACAGGAATCTTGGCTCAAGGTGTTGTTGATGTAGAGTCCTTGCTTCTGTTGTATCGGGCACACTATCATAGTCCTATGTACCAAAATTTAAGGACGAAATGAGCCTTAACAGTAGGGCACTATACCTCGTCCTCTACACGAAGAGTATCAGGCGCACTATCATATAGTCCTAGCACACGACAGCAGGACTCTTCGTCCCGGTATGGAAGAGGGGTTGGGTAAAACCAAGATTTCCAGTGGAGGAGGTGGCATGTCAGTATCATCTTCTTCGCCATCATTGTCAGCATCGTCAGTATCGTCACCACCATCACCGGTACCATCCTCATCATCATCGTCATTGCAATCATCACTGTCATTACATCCTTCTTCACTAAACTATCATTACCCCACCGTCACGGTGGTCAGCATCACCATGATCATTCCGCCGTCATTGCCCGTTTTCCGCCAGTCGCCCCCATTCCGCCCGATCACCGCCGCTGCCGCACCTGCCAGCGTCACCGCCATCGCGCGCACACCCAGCCCCACCTCCCACCTCCACCACCATCATCAGCGCCACCGCCACCAGCAGCAGCACCACCACCACCACCACCGCAGCCTCCTCTTCGTCATCATGAGCTGTTCGGTTTGCCATGAGAGGTGAGCCTCCTTCATCACAAAATCGTTAACAAGCGTCCCTGCCGTCCCGGACGACAGTGATTGCTGTGAGAAGCTCTGATACTTCGTGGAAGATATCTCTTGCTAAGGATTGGTGGACAGCGGCTATTTGGATCTGGTGCATGATCATTGTTGTCAGTCTGGTCGTCATCAACATTGCTGCTTGGTCTGAAGTGCTGAGTCAGGATTCTGGCTCTGTTGTTGGTGGCTCAGGGAACTTACAAAATAAGCTATGCTGTGCTATGTTTGAGTATGAGTAAGCTGTCCCCTTCGAGGTTCTCCTAGGTCTACCAAGCTTACTCAGTCCTCTTGTTCTGAATGTCTTGGAGGATCACAGTAGAGAGATATCCCAAAGGGTCCAAGTAATGGTACAGTATGCACTTTGGGGTCCCATATATCTACTAGACTAGACACCTGCTACTGGGACCCAGAGTAGGCCCTTATTCCCTTTGTGAGGCTTTAGGTTCTCTTCTAACCCCTTTAACCCAAAAAGGGCACCTTTTTTTCCTAGGTTACTAGTGGTATTTTGACCCTTTCGGGAATCTGTTCTGGACGCGGCGCGTTGGCCAAGACGAGGTCCTTGCAGTCATCTTCGACTGCTACGGAAAGATCCGCGCTGGCATTACAGACCAGGACCGCTGCTTGCATTTGCACGATACTGCTCCCTTATAGCATTCGTCTCCATATCAGCATACTATGACGTAATGACATGCCCCAAAATCCCAAGTCAATAATCCTGCAAGTGCGAGAAAATGTTGTCCCAGAGTTCCCTTATACTTAAAAAACAATCTTGATACACCCCATAACCCTAACTTGAGCATTTCAGGCCCTTGGATAAGAAGACCTAGACCTTGGAATCTAACGATGAGTACTTAGAGGCCCAGGGGACTTAGTAAGTAGGTTATAAGTAGGGTTATAAGTACCCTAAATGGAGTTACCCCAATTAGAACCCTGCCTATAACCTACTTACTAAGCCCCCTGGGTCTCCAAGTATCATCTAGGCGCATGAAAGCCGTCTAGTACGATTCCGTAGGAAGGAGCCATTCCCACACTTCAGTCGGGTAATCTCAAACTGCCATGCACTGACCCAAAGGGTCCTATGTACTGTTATGGGGAAGACTTCCCCAAATCATATTGGTGATTCCTAATATACAGAAACCCTACATTCTACTATATCGGTACTTTGGACCCTTTGGGTGAGAAAACATGAGGCATCATCTTTGTGCCTTTGGGTTTTGTGATGCATATCAGCGACCCAAATCGGGCCCCTTGCTTCTTGCAACTCGGGCGAGGACACACTTTGGACAACCATCCGGCGACATTTTGCCGCGTTGCGGAACATGTCAAAGTGGTATGCCGCTCGACGGAATGGACTGACATGTTTGAGTTACTAGTCTATCATCATGCGCCACTACTAACATAGGAGCTCCTAATTACTTTGATCACCTATGCATCAGTTCCAGAATACCCTTTTATCAGGTTTTGCCGGTACATTATGTATCGACAAAACCTGTTCTACTTATCATTCAGGCCCCTGTCTTCCTCACGTGGCCCAGTAAGAATGTGACTTGAGGTTTTATCGCCCTTGGACTTCTCATGTTGTCGTGTGGACTCCGGAGTTGAACTGCTTTTAAACTAGGTGTTTGCCAGGCGGTGGAACCTTGCCAGGACCCTCCATGTACCCGTAAATAGAGGCTAGGATGCCCAGTAGTACCCTTATTCCTTTTTTGTAGTCCTAGGTTCCTTATAAAGTTACCCAATACCAAAAAGAGAGGCCTTTTTATTCTTAGGTTACTGGGTATCCTAGCTTAAGTAGAGGTATATGGCTCCAAAGGCCCCAAATAATGGGCATTGAGGGTCTCATAGAGGGTAGATGGAGGGTCTAGGTAATGTCGGAGCCTGATTAAGAAACCTTGGGCCTTTATTAGGGTTCCTTGTATGAGCCCTACTATTGTGGGGTTCTGGGCCCAGGGTTTCGTAATCAGGTTCCTGCATGACACCTTACCCTACGTCTTCGGGCATCTCCTTAGGAGGGTCCGGAATCTCCCAGGGCGGAGGTGGGGCTTCAGACCTGCTACATCTTGAGTTTCCCCAAAGTGTTAGGACTTAGGTACGGCCCCCACTCCGTGATAGTTGAAGAATATTCATAGTATAGATATATTAGGACCTTAGTAGTAGCCCAATTATAGACTATCACTGTATGGGCAGTGCCTAAGTTAGGACCCTATGGGTAAGCCCGAAACCTGAGGCTAAAACCCCCAAAACCCCATAGGACGAGTACCTTGGGGAGACACCTAAACCCTGAACTCCTAAACCCCACACCCCTAAGCCCCTAAACCCTAAACCCCTAAACCGTAAACCCCTAATCTCTTAGAGGACCCCTTTATGGAACCCTATAGATCCCTTTAAAGGAACCCCTGAAGCCCTAGAAGCCTTGCTTTCTGAGTCGTCCTTCGATCTGCTCACCGGGATCCAAAACACCAAGATGGAAGTCATCACCAAGCAAGGACTGTCTGGTTCTGAGCTTAGGGTTTTCTGGTTTAGAGAGTTATACTGTAGGATTGGAGGAGTCCAGAGGAGTTCAGAGTTTAGGGTTTAGGGTTTAGAGGAGTTTAGGGTTTCAGGGTTTAGGCTATAAGAGGGTACTATGGGGGTTTAGTATAGGGGAAGTCATCACCAGGCAAGGACTGCCTGGTTCTGAGTTTAGGGTTTTATGGTTTGGAGGGTTATGCTATAGGATAAGGGCTACTGTAAGAGGGTACTATGGGGGTTTAGTATAGGGGAAGTCATCACCAGGCAAGGACTGCCTGGTTCTGAGTAGGGAATGGCGTTGCAAAAAGTAAGGGTTACATCAGGGTTAAGCTATGGAGGATCTGGGTTCTTAGCGGGCTGTCTGGTTCTTAGTAGGGAATGGTAAGGGGAGAGGGGGGTTTCTTTAAAGGGCTCTTTAAGGGCTACTGTAAGGGGGGTACTTCGGGGGGTTTATAGGGGAAGTCATTACCAAGCAGGGAGATGGGTCTTAGGGTTTGGGGGTTTAGGGTTTGGGGTTTTCGGGTTTAGGGTTTAGACGAGTTTAGGGTTTAGAGGAGTTTAGGGTTTAGAGGAGTTTAGGGTTTCAGGGCTTACAGGTTCATCACCAAGCACGGAGCAATCGGTCTTGGGATCAAGGCCTGGAGGAGGTCAAAAGTTTAGGGTCCAGGGAATTAGGGGCAGTTTGGGGTTTACTGAAGCCTAGCGGCTTAAGTAATTACCAATACCAGTTTGGGGGTCCTGATTATACTTATAGTATACTGGGCCCCAAAACCCTATTCTAATCATTAAAGCCCCTAGAGTCAGGTGGTCTTGGGCTTTTCCAGGGGCTTTTGGTTTTTAGCGTCCAGTCGGCTGAGAGGCTGAGGATGAGGCTTTCGCGAAAGATATTGGGTAATAACAACAGAACTAAATCATGCAGAATCGTGGTGTCAGCTGTAACTGAAGCACGAGGTGAAGGGTTTGTTTAGCGCATCTACATAGCTTGGTGGCAGGATTCCGAGAGATCTTCCGTGGAATCACCGACGAGCAGGCACGCTGTCGTTTGCAGCATGGTGGGTGCAGGGTAGGTTTCCCTAAACACGAAGCCCCAGACCCCGCGGTTTCCATCATAGTACGACTGACTTTCAGCAGGATTGTCATGCATATTTCATCTCGAACCCCGAAAATCATGCTTAATATCTAAAGCCCGTAGCTCAAAGCCCAAAGCCTTGAAGCTTGAAACCTTGAGCACTTAATCCTGCATACTGGAGACCACTAAAAGTGCCGTTAACCAGCCCTTATAAAGAGAATCATAGGCCCTTCACATCCATGACACCCTTATAAGTCCAAAATAGAATCTCCCTAGACCTCGAGACCCCATGCCAATGCCCTCGTAGAACCCAGATAGGAACCCTCATCAGGAATCCTAAGCACTATACCCGAAACTCCTAAAGCCTAAACCGCTTATGGAACCCTTATGGGAGCCCTTGTAGGAACTTTAGACCCCACGCCCCCAACCCCTCAAGCCAACTCCGCGAGGTAGAGCAGATCTTTGACCTTGCAGAGCTCCGGGCTGTGAATGCAACTTGGCACCGGCTTGATTCGTCTGTTCAGTGCTTGCGGTTTTATGGGGTTTGTAGGGTTTAGGGTTACGGGCTTAGGGTTTAGGGCCTCTGGGGTTTGTAGGGCTGGGGTCTCTTGGTGCTTATAGGGCCTGGGTTCAGGGCATCGATTTGCTTTGGAGGACTGTTTGTATGGCTGAGGGTTTCACAAGGGAGTGGTAATGCTTCTGTGCGACTGCAAAGCTTTGATGAGGTTTTTATGAATGACTGAAAACGGGTTCTACACAGGGTTTAGTGCAGCTAGAGTCATTCTAGGTTTGTGCGGTTGTTAAAGAGTTCTTTCTGGGGGTTAGGCTTCACGGTGGTTTGGGGTCAAGCAGGCCTGAAGGGACCCAGAGCCAAGCCAAGTGTCGGATCGCAATTGCCATCATGTCCTCTTTATAGTCACAGATTGAGGGTTTAGGGTTGACGTTGATGTGATGTCGCACTGGAGCCTGACGTTTGGACGACCGGCCTGCCATGTTCGTCCACCTGTTGCACCCCTAAACCCAAGCCCTGAACTAGAAAAAGCCTGAACCCTAAACTCTAAGCCCTAAACCCTAAGCCCTTAACCGTAAAACCTCTACATTCTCAACCTTAGATCCTGAACTCTAGGGTTCCTTATCATTAACATAGTATACTGGGCCCCAAAGCCCTATTCTGATTATTAAGGCCCCCTATTTTATCTCTAGGACACCATCCGTGGTCAGCCCACACTTCTCCCTAAACCGTAAAACCTCTACATTCTCAATCTTAGATCCTGAACCCTAAACTCTAAACCCTAAACCGTAAAACCTCTACATTCTCAATCTTAGATCCTGAACCCTAAACTCTAAACCCTAAACCCTAAACCGTAAAACCTTCTACATTCTCAATCTTAGATCCTGAACCCTAAACTCTAAACCCTAAACCCTAAACCGTAAAACCTCTACATCCTCAACCTTAGATCCTGAATTCCAGGACACCATCCGCGGTCAGCCCACACTTCTCGGGGAAGCCATCGCGAGCATCCTTTTGGGCGTGGACGACATGCGCGATGGCATTCGAACCATCCAGGCGGGTTTAGGGTTTAGGGGTTTTAGGGATTGGGGTTTAAGGTTTAGGGTGTAGGGTTTAGGGATTACAGAATGTGCTGACTTTAGGGTTCCCTTTAAAGGGATCTATAAGGGCCCCTAGAAGATATCTTTAGGGTTTAGGGCCGGGTTTAGGGTATAGTAAGGATCCTGTAAGTTAACCCCCAGAAAAGGAACTACAATGGAGTCTCTTTTTCTAACCATATAGTACTCTTTGCCCTAATGCTGGACCTTAAGGATCTTAGAAGGAAGAAGTGGCTTTAAGCCTTAAAGCCTTAACCCGAAGCTCGTATAGCATCCTTGCGTTCACCACTCTGCCAGGACAAGCAGTTTAGGAGCTACAAGGAAGCGAAGATCTGGATGGAGGACCGACATCGTCGTGATGATGGTTGGGTTTTGGGTTTTGGGTTTAAGGTTTGGGGGTTTAGGGTTTCGGGTTAGGGTCTCGCTCAGGAAGCAGGCCAAACTGGACGGTTGTTCGTCTGAGCCAATATGGAAACCCAAACAATAAGTATCTGCCTCTAGCTTGAAAGCAAAAACCAATCCAATCATGAAGGCCACCATGTTATGCCGAGGGCATCCTCATGTTGCACTGTTGCCGGCAGCGCCAAAATGCTTGAGACGTTCTGAGTGCTGGTATTGCTGCGAGTGTTGTATCCCTAGACCCTAAGCACCGACCTTGAAACCTGGACTATCGCTGTCACAAGCACCGCTGGTGTTGTTGAGGTTTTACCTACCTGGGCCTCGCAAGTATGTAGAACAACAGCCATTTACAGGTCTTGGGCCATTGTTTTACCTACCTAGGGGTCCCCTTAAGCGGTTTAGGGTATATCAGGGTCGGCGTGCCTCAATAGTGTATATACATTGGCCCCGAAGTACGTATTTAGGGACCACTTTAAGGTCAAAGCATATCATATTTTGGGCACATGGACTGCCCTGAAACCTTAAACCGGAAACCCCGAAGTGGTGCTCCATTAGTGGTACTCCAGGCCGGCGTGCACCAACACCAGAAACTGTAATCCCGAAGACCCCGGAACCTTGAATCTGAAGCCTGCAGCCCAAACCGGGGCACGAAACTAACCGAAGACAAACCGACGAAGTCTTGACCTCAAAAGAACCCTTATCTTGCCTTGGGTTAGTAGGGAATGGAGGAATGGGGTACAATTATAACTACTATTACTACTATTCTTTCATTCCCTATACTGACCAAAGGTAAGTTATAGAACCCTATTCCTTGACGGCCTTTCCAATCGGGGCGAGGAGCTGGAGGAGCCTCTGCACGCTCCAGCAGCCTGGCAAAAAGGGTTTTAGGGTTTGGGGTGGGCCCTAACCAAGCTGTTTTTTTTTATAAAAGGTGTTCGAAGGTTTCTTGGGCTTTTGAGGTCTTTGGTTGTGTGGGTATTGGTGTTGTAGAACTTTTTCTTGCTATTTCTTGAAGTGGGTGTTCTAAAGCCTCCAAAACGGTTGCTTACGACAGGGGCTCTATAGTAGTTCCTTTTTGGGATTCATACTTAGGCTCCCACAAGGTAATCCCAAAAAAGATCTAGTATGGAGCCTTGGGTAGGGCGCTCTATCAGACTTGCCTTACCAGGGTCGTTTGGGGGGTGGAGCCCTAGCTCTGAAGGGAATAAATACGTCCAGGGCCAGGTTTGGGAGGATTTCGGCCAGATCGGCAGGCTCCATAGTAGTTCCTTTTGGGGTTCATTTTAAGAATCCGAAAAGGTAACGCCCAAAAGGAACTACTATGGCAACCCTAAGCCCGCAAACCCTAAACCCTAAACCGTCAGATCCGCAGTGCAGCGTGTCTTTGCCTGACGCACGTTGGGTCCGAGGGCGAACCGGCCCCACGTTGTGTCCAAAACCGCTGCCCAAGGAGCCCCGAACTCGTCCTTAAGTCGTACCAAGAAGCCGGTTTCGGGCTTAGTAAGGGTGTTTAGGGTTTCGGGCTTAGTAAAGGTGTTTAGGGTTTAGGTTTAGGGCTTAATTAGGGCTTATATTCAGGGTTTAGGGCCCATCTAGCTCGAAGAGCATTCCGAATTTTCTGAGGTGCAGCGCAAGTGAAGGGGACGGGATAAGCCCTCCTTCGCTGATCCAAGGGTAAAAAGGAGAGACCCTTAATAAGGACCCCTAGGTATATACCCTTAATATAGCTATTATATACCCATTATATAGACCTTTTATAGGGTAGGGGTCCCCTCCTTTTCCCCCTTGAGCTGATGTGCTGAGGACACACTGTGGGACCTCGGTGCTGGGCTCAGCCTTTTGCAATCCCCAAACTTGTTGGGGGTTATAAGGGTTTAGGGTTCAGGGTAGCAATAGAGAAGGTAAACTTCGACCTTTTTCGGGTAATATAATCCCCCAAAGATCCCAAAGGTTAACCTTTTGTCTCGTAGGATACTAGACAAGCAGGATACCGATTGCAGGCAGAGGGTTTAGGGCCGCATAAACCCTGCTGGGCAGAACTAAAGTGACATCGGTACCAAACTTGAGGGCTTCTTGGGCTGAGATGGGCTGATTGCATCTACTCTAGGGGCCTATAATATTCTCGAGCCTTGGGGTGTTCAGGGTCCTCTAATATAGGGTCCCTAATAATTAGAATAGGGTTTTTTTGGGCCCGTCATACTACAATTAGTACAAGGAACCCCCTCAATAGTACAGGCAATGATTTAATATAGGCCCACCATATTAGGGTCAAGGGCCTAGGATTTCCTGGTGTTGTTGATTCCACCACTGAAAGAGAGGCTTATCGTGGGGATCCACAAGCCTACTGTTTTGGGTGGTGGGGGGGGGGGGTATACCCTGTAATATAAGGGTCGTAATGTCGGGTTCGGAGTTTCAGGATGGGGTTCATTATGCTGCGTGCACAGGTTCTTGTTATTTTGGAGGTACCATCCCGAGGACTCGAAGGAGCCCTTTGCAGCTAAAAGCAGACCTTACCGGGAAGTATGAACTTTACTGCTGTTAAGAAGTTTGTTTTATTAGTTTGTATGTATTGTAATAAAACTTAAGGAGGTGAATACGACTATTGTTTGTATTCTGCTTCTAAGGACGGCTAAGTATAGCGGCCTGAATAATCGCCGGTGCTTTTATCCTGCCGGTTCCTTGCTACGAACATGCTCTCATATACCGCAACAATAGAGTTTGCGTCTTGTGGCCTCCGTGTCGGAGTGCAGGAGGGGCCACCCCATGTGAGTCTGGAGCATTGTTTTAAGCATACTTGATTAGAAGATTGAACCCGGGTCCTAAGTATCTAGAAAGCAGAACTTACCTAAGACTTACGGTTGCTATAATTGGAATTACTGTTGCTGTTTGGGAAGTATCCATATGGGTACCCAGGACCCTTTGGGAAGGGAACCTGGAAGCAGGTCCGGCAACATACATCGTGACCTGCCCCTACGGTGTCGACGTCCGCGCGAAGCCCGACGTCAACTCCGAGCTCATCACGAGGCATGCGCAGCCCCACGAGGAGGTTAGTCCCAAAATAGTAGGTTATTAACACGACTATGTATTACGTACCCTAGTATCCCACGATTTAGGTCAATGGAGCCCTAGGGATTGTGAGTGTTAGTGTCAGGGCTACTGAAAGTCCTGCACGGGTTGGTGTAACGTTGGTGCAAGGGTTCGTATTTTGGAAGGGTTCTATAAGAGCTCATGTACTGGTGTCGTCGCTTCTTTTCTTTTCAGTCATATAGGCCCTAAAGTTCTCAATGGTGATTTAAATTTAGGGGTGAATACAAGATATGTGTTTTTTTGTCGCACGGCTGCCGGAGGGGCTCCATTTCTTAAACCAATGATTTCTGAAGCAGTGCTGGTGCTGTACTTATTCTGGGGCGCTACTGTTACTTCGTGTGCTTTATGTGCTATTGCTTAAACTAAACGTTAGCATTGTTGCTCTGGTTATCCTTATTACCGGTATTATTGCTTGCTGCTGGTGATGATGGGAATTTTGTGGTCATGATGTCGATAATTGTTTTGTTATTGTTACTGGTGTTGTTTTTGCTATCTTAACGTGATTGTAAATTGTTATTGTTCTTGTCGTTATTTCTATTGTTGCCACAGTTCTCTTATCATCATTGTGTTACTATTGTTATTGGCATGTTTTCTACTATTGTGTAATTAGTATTGTTATGATTGGCAGGTGGTATGATTGTATTGTTAGTGCTATTATATTCATTACCGGCAGTTTTGTTGTTATTACTTTCATATTCGTATTTCGTCTTGTTATTATTGCTTTGATCCGTGGTTTTCGGTGGCCATTTTCTTGCTATTGTGGCAAGTTTATTCGCTATTCTTTTCTTATTAGTATTGTTGTTATTGGTGGTTTTCGGTGGCAACCCACAGAGAGCACGTCTCAGCCAGGCTCGCGAAGGGCGACAAAGTCGAGGTGGTGCGCACGCAGGACTACGTTGCAGGACCGCGCTTGGGTTTGCAGCTTTTTAAAGGTTCCGTGTAAGGGTTCCTGTAAGGAGCATATAAGGCTGAAAACCTTGAAATCTGGTCGAACTTGTAGTCGCGATTCGCTTTAGCACAGCGGGAGTCTAAGCCAGAAAAGGCAGCTCAAACCATGCAGCGAACACAGAGTGACTCTAACTTTTGCGGATCGGCACGAACATCAAATCTGCTTTTGTTCTGTACATTACATTGCCCTTATTGGACTATGCTCTTTGTCATGATGCCATGACCGCTCGCCTCGAGCACTCAATTATGCTTGAGGTAAACATCGCAGTCGGGACGAAGCAGTTCCTCTTTACAAACCACTCAGGTTTCCGACATATCACAAGAGCTCAACATTCATTGCCGTCGCAGAGGATTTCATACTCCTCCTTGATGCTCTCGTCAGGGCCGCATCAATAGATTCTGCGACCTCCATTTTGTGCACAGCAACGGCAGATATTTAGGGCCTGCGTCTTTCCAGCATTCCGTAGTCCCCAGCATTCTGGGAAAATATGGAGATTATCTCTCCCCGGAACATTGATGAAGGGTCCCTCAAAAGTAACCATCCTCGCTGGCGGCTCGGGGTGAACCCTCTCGAAAGCTGGTGTTGCTTGCACTCCTTGGTCTCGTGTTTTTGGTTCCATGGGTGTTGTTGACGAAGAAGCCATAGCCGAAGTTGGCAAAGAAGGTACAGGTGAGGTCCCGGGTGGCATTGTCTCTTCGAAACGTTCCCGTAGTTCAAGGAGCCTAACCTTTTGATCTGTAGTCAACTGCTCCGGCCTCAAAGCCAACATACGCTGCAGCTCTTTCAACTCCGGTTTCGTCAGCTTCCGCTTCGTCGAGATCTTATTGGCTTTTGCTCGCAAAGCCTTGAGTCTTGCTTCCCGACCCCGTAGGCATTGCTTAAAGCCTTCCCACAAACCAATCACAGCAATGCTCAAGACGATCACGGCCAAATAGAGGTCCCAGGGGATTTCTGCTTGTATCCCTTCTTTTTCGGCTGCCGCACCACATATCTGACACAGCAACAACAACCTCGTACACCATGAGGGCTCTTGCGCACTCGCTGCCTTGATGTGCTTCTCGTCCTTTTTCCTGTCATTGAGGTTCCATAATAACGCCAACTGCTTCAGTCTTTCCTTCGGCAGAGGTTTGGTACCTATATCGGCGCGTTGGGAAACTCCCGGTTCATGTCGTACATGAACTTCACGGTCATTCACTTTCTCTCTTATCCAAGACGATCTTAGTCTCAAATGCCTCGTACGCCAGCTTCCGGTACTCCCCGTAAGCAAGGAGATTGCTGCTTGATTGTCCAGGTGCAAGTAGATGCCCTTGTCGTAGCCGCTGACCTCTTGAATGAGACCCACCGTCGACATAGCCAATTGGCACCCATCAATTCCTTCAAGCAGCTCTGATTCTGCCGTACTAAGCGTCACCAACTGCTGTCTCGATGATCGCCAGGAGATAGCTGATGAACCATAAAATATTCCTGCTGAACCATGAGATCTCCCCGAACTTGGACTGAAGGAGCTGTCAGTATACGCTCTGAGCTCAGGTTCAACACCATCGTCAAAGAACCCAAGTCTGTATCCTATGGTCTCGGCCAAATAGTCCAACAGCCTCATCCCAAGCTTATTGACCAAGTCTGGGCACCTTGTTAAACGCGATGCCATTATGGAAGTGATGTACTGGATGTCGGGTCGAGTCCTCCCACACAACCAAAGCATTTCACCAACCCACCGTTGAGCCTCTTTAACTTGTTGTTCTTGTCCGGACAAGTCAATCTTTTCTGCACTCAACAGCGCTTCCTCCTCTTCAACCGTGAGAAGAAGGGCTTCACGTGAACCTTGCGACCGTGATGTACTCCCCGAATGGTCATGGGCCCGTAGGAGTTCTCTTATGAAGCCTTCTTGAGATAACTCCACACCATCAACGGTCTTATGCAACTCCATGCCCAGGAACCTGATAGGGTGATCATACTCAAGAACATCAAGATCATCACATTCCCATTGGTCAGAAACCCACTTGAACATAGAATGCATGACCCCTTCCTCGGCCATAATCATCAGGTCGTCGATGTAGACCATCACGTAACCGAGGGCTTCGTTGTTGCCATTGGTCCTGACAATTTTCCAAATCTGATCATCGGAGATAAGCTGCTGAAGCTTCACTTCGGTAGAGACCCCGTCAACATCCACAAACCACCTCGCAGCACGCAACTGTTGATCTCTGTAGGCAGCCCATAAAGCTGGGGCCTCGCGAAGCCCGTAAAGGGCCTGGCGAACGAACCAGACATCCCCTGGCTCGGCCAAATGTAGGTCTATTGCGATCTGCGGGGGAATGAGTGCCACCGGTCTTCCCCTCCATGGAGCAAGAACAAAAGCCTGGCGGATATCCGTTGTTCCTATTTTCCACTTCTTCTTTCTCGAGGAAAACGACAACATAATCCTGAACGAAGTTGCGTCCAGTCCAGCAGCATATAGTTCACTCTGATCACCATCACCTGGGGCATGATTTCCACAAGCCACAAAGCGCGCTTTTCTTCTGTATCCAGCAGGGCCCTTGTCCGGCTTGATAGTAAATACCCCTTTACAGGGCAACAGAAGACAATCTGCAGGCAGGTTACTCCTCTTTCTTACTTCGAAGGCCTTCTTCGAGTCCTTGAGGTTCACGTATTCCTTTGAAGCCGATGGAGCCCATGCCTGAAGGTTTTTTCTCACATCACTCAACGAAACAGTGTGGGTCACCTCCAGGGGCTTGCCTTCTTTTTCATGACTTGAAAGAATCTCTTCTATGCCATGGGTGTACTGAACGTCGGCCTTCTTCAGGATCCTCTTCACAGAGGGATTTGTTGAGGGGGTGCGCGAATCGCTTGTTGTTGACATAGTCAATAGTCGACTGGAAAAGATCATCTTCATCAATTTCAATGAAAGCTGTCACCTCATTTTCCTCAACGGTCATCATCTTGAGGTTAATGTCGAAGTCGAGGTCCGAGGGGTTCTCCTTTTGGTCCTCCTCCTCATCAGGAATGCCCTTGATGATCTCGTCCATTGGGAAACCATGATCTCTGAGGTCTTGAACGTCCCCTTCACTTAGCTTGGTCGCCCTTGGCGTGTACATCAACATAACCACGCGATCGCCCTGCCATTCTTGAACTTGGTGCCATTTCTGAGGTTCAAACTCAAACTTCTCCTCAAACTTTAGGTCGTAGACTTGTCCCTGAACTTCTTGGCCATTGGGTAGACTTTTGGTGACACCGTCATCACCTTCCTGTCCATTACTTTGCACCCATATTCCTCCACCAGAAAATTCGGACAGGGGGACCACCATGTTCATCGAGGATCTCGAGTTGTGTATATCTCGATGTAGTCCCAGGTCTGCATTTCTTGCGATTCCCACGGCGCTGAAAGACTTTCCATGAGCGAACTTCTTGCCAAACTCCACAAGGAACTTAGTGGTGAAGGGGTAGGATCTGAGGTTCATTCTCGTGCCCGCCAAACCACCGTGGACAAACGCACCAGTAAACCACGAGGAGGTTGAGGTCTTTTTCCCCAGGCGCAAGTCAGTATCTCCAAGTGCTTCGAGGCGCTCATAGACCTGTAGAACATCCCGCGTAGTGAACTTCTTTTCTTCGAGCTTTCTCCTTGCAAGGAACTCAATCTCCCGCTTTAGTTCAGACCGGGTGGGAGGTCGATCATCAAGGTGATCTTCTTCTCGAAGCCCATCTGCCTCTGCAGGTGATAGAAGGTCAGGGAACTCCTCCCTGGGATTGATCACATTGAACTTGACGCTTTTGGCAATGGTCAAACCTCCATCATCTCTCAATATAAGATGCCCTCTACTCACATCCATTGCTGGTCCTCGGTACCATCCTCTCTTCCACCGGTCTCCCGCAGCTTCGTGCTTCAACTCCTCCTTTCCCTTGTATGCTTTTGCACGGAACCAAACTTCACTTCCAAAAGGACATGCCGGTTGCCTTGTCCATGGAGAAGAGGGGAAAGCCTTTGCCCATAAGGAAGCAGAAGCATGGGAAATCGCCATAGGCCAGTCCTGCGGTCCTGCTCCAGCGCCCTTTAGAAGAGCACGAACTCGCCCTTTCGCCCATTTCACACCCACCTCCGCGGTACTGTTTGCAGCAGGATCTGCGCCCGCAGTTCGGGTATGCCTCAACTTCTCATCTGCTGTCCATGAGCGAAAGGCAGCAGTCTTGAACTCTCTGGCCCGATCGGTGTGGATCGTTTCCACATGAAGACCACATTGACGTAGCTGTAGGAGGATTTCTTTTGCAGCTTGTAGTGCATGAGGTCCAGTTCGCCTTCTCAAACATCTGGTGACATAAATTGTGGAATGTTCTTCGGGATCTGCGAGTTTTTCAGCCTCCTCCTCAAACTTTGAATCTTCTCCACTTTCACCACCAGTGTCCGGCGCCTCCTCACTTTCACCATCAGGTTCATCCTCCAAAGCCATAGGATCATCTTCATCACCTTCTGGTTCGTCTGGAACGTAGAAATCTTGGTCGCATTCAGGAATTGCCTTTGCACTCATATAGCTTTTCGGGCACCGATAAGCAGCAACCATGATGTAGCGGTAATCTTCATGATCAAGATCTCGACCTCTCTGTCGAAAAGGACCGGCTAGGTCAAGAGCAAGCGCAAACATTTTTGGGTGCTCCCTTCTCCTGTGATGGTAACCAGTGGCCTGGGCATTGATGCAAACTGAGCAGTCCGATCTGTAAGGTTGATGATCATCGGCTAGGTGTTGCTTCCATTCCTGCCGTTGTTGCTTGGTCATCTTTGAAACCTTCAACCCCATTGACTCCAAGTCCTCATCTGAAAGCGTAGAGCACTCATGAAGATCTGTGATCGCTTCCAAAACCATAGTCTTGAAACCCAAAGGCCAGGATCTCATTTCTTTCTTGTCCAGGAGAGACGGAGGAACACATCTTTCATTGAAGTCGTAGACGCCATCGAGCTGTGCAAGGGATGGGTAGTTTGTGCCAATCGTCGTAGGACACTTCGCCCGGTGACCGTAGGCGCCCATGTAGAAGGAGGCCTTACTCATTCCCGCTATTGACTTGAAGGACTTCCATGCTTCCGTGGTCCAAAAAGTAGCGTATTGAGGATCACATTCACGGTGTCTCTCTTCATCTGCGGGCATAGTCAAGAGAAAACCAACAACACCCCGGTTGCTCATTGTTGCAAGGATCCATAACAGCATCGGCTTCACAATTGCCGCCGTCTCGAGATCCAGCTGTTGTTGTTGATGCTCTGGTAGTTGAGGAAGTCCAAAAGGGTGATCGTGAGACCGCTTTGGATAGGATTCTTCACCTCGTCGTGGCATTGCCGAAGTCGGCCAAGTCTGGTGAGGAGGGTTGCATACGATGTCGGTTATCCTTCCAGTAACAGCGGCCCACAGCAGGAGTCGGTAAACCCCCATTGGTGCATGGATGTCCCACAACCTTGAGTTCATCACATCAACGTTGAGCATCACTTTGCCAGCTTTCGAAACTACATCCAAGGGATTGAAAGTATCAGCATCCTTGCCCGGGTACATGTTCACCACCCAACGATTGGATGCCATCAAAAGTTTCCTCTTTCTCCTAGTGAGTGGGAGGCCCTTCATGTACATCAAGCCATCTTGCAACTCGAAGCCTTCAGCAAGTAGAGAGTGGATCTCAAACGGGAGGTTCCGTGTGAACGGGCAAATCTGGACGGCCTTCAAGAGCTCAGACTTTTCCCCATTGAGAGAGTAATCCTTGAGGATCTGGACCCAGTCTCTCTTTTCCTCGCTCCTCAGCATCTCAAGCCTCGCCGTCAAGGTGTCGACGTTGTCCTTCAAAGCGGTAAGCTGCTTCTCCTCTATTTCTCGAATAAGTCTTCGGGCATCGCGTGACGACACTTCAGGACATCTATTGGCAACATTCACTCTGACTGTTCCACGCGTCGGATGGTGAAGCCGTAGGTGTCCTGGGCGCCAAGTTAGGGTATAGCCGAGGTCCTCGATGACAGCCCCGAGTGGCACGATAGGTTGCACATGCCCCGGCGTTTGTTCCGGCGCCAGCACTGTACCGCATTGGTTCTGTCTCAAAACCTTAGTGTCTTCTCCTGCGAGGGTAACTCGAACCGGGGAGCCATTCTGGTACTCCTCCTGGGAAGCCGGGATCAAAGCATGGCTCGCTCCGCTATCTAGAAGTCCCCGTAGACTTGGACCCTGGTCCTCCTCCACAACCTTCTTCATTGGCTCCGGAAAGATAACGGTTTTGTCTTCATGAATCATCAACATCTTTGCCGTGGTGGTAGAGGTCATTGCTTTCAACATTTTGCCCACATCGGCCAAAACCTCCTTCAAATCCGGCACTGCTTCTCCATTCCCGCTTGTAGTAGATGACGAGGTCCTTGCTGGAATAGGTTCAACATGGGGAACTTCGTCAATCCTTACGTTCTTGTTCGAAGTAGAGCTCGTAGACGGCTGTGGAGGTGGAGCTTTGTTGGTTGGAGGCCGTGTGGGTGTCGAAGTAGTAGGCGAATCTCCAGCCGGGGGCTTCTTGTACGGACAGTCCTTCACCGCATGGTTCTTACCGCCACATCCAAGACAACGCCCATTTTTGTCCAAACCATCCCACGAGTGCTGAAACGGACACCGAGAGCCTCTGGCGCACCCTTTGTAGGTCCGTCCGAAAAACTTACATGGCACCTTTGACTTCTCTTCTGACGTCTTGTCCCCCACCTCCGCATCGGACCTCGTAGTAGACTGTGAAGAGGATCTCGTCGGAGTAGGTGGTGGAGGCGGCACCGGCGGATTTGGCTGATTCCCTTTATCCGTCCTCATTGGTTTCACCTTCGCTTCGGGTCGGCTGGTAGTAGGTGAAGAAGGCATTGCCAAAGCTGCTGACGTCACCGCTAAGGCCTCACATTCAGCCAACAAGTGCTTGTAGTAGCTGTCGACGCTCTCTGCTGTTGGTCTTGTATCTACCATCAGTGTGGACTTCACGAGGTTGGAGCGGAACAGAGCTTCAGGATTCCGTTCAAGGAGAACTTTCACCATAGAGTTCAACCCTCGTGTGAGGAGGGCTGGATCAGGTGCCGCCACAGCTAACTCTCTGCATCTCCTTAGCCATCTTTCCCAATTCCGCAAAGCTTCCAACACTCGTTGAGGATCTTGTTCTTGGGGAGGTTCTTGTAAGTTTTTCAAGATCCTGACCTTCTCTTCCTCACCTCCAGGCTGATAGAGAGTCATCAACCTGAACAACAGGGACACCGTGCTTCCCGTAAGCCTCCTCGCCACCATCTCGGACTTGACATTGTCAGGGACAGCCGTCATAATCATACTCGCAGCTCTGGAGTTCACTCTGGACCACTTACCACTCTCTAGGGACTCCAGCTTAGGCGGAACAACCTTTAGTCTTTCCAGAGGACTCGAAGATGACCATTCTGTGTAACTCTTTGCGGCTTCCTCCTTCACGCGATACCACCACACAGCACTGCCATCGCTCAAATCCGACATCGGAGCTGCCAACAGTTCCAGCCAATCCATTATGTCAACCGAGGAGGTGTCTGGTTTCACCTGCACCAGCGTAGGGAGTGTTGCTGTGCCGGGCTTAACTGCTTCAGGACTTGCTTCGCCATCTTTGTCCCTTGTCTGCTCCGCCGTCATCTGCTTTAGCATCACAGCCTGTAGCTGCGCCATACCTCCCGCCAGCAAAGTCATTGGGTCCGGATTTCCCGGTTCCCCCAGCCATTGAGCAGGCCTTCCGGATGTAGTTGATGACGATGGATCACGACCTCGATCTTCTTGTGTTCCATGCGCGCTGCTAGCACTCTCTGGACACGGCATAGGACCCTGGGTTTTGACGTGACTCCCATTTGCTCCATCTATATGGACCCCACCGACGTCATGGCTAGGCAACGTTACTGAAGGACCACTCTGCTGAAAGTGGAGATTCCCTCGGGAACTGCCTGGATTTCCTTGAAGTAGAGAAGGATCACCTGGAGGTACTCTTGGGCCATCGTGCTGAACAACAGGACTCCCTCGAACATTACATGGACCTCCCGGAACCGTTTCAGGATCACTCCGGCGCTCTGGTTGTTCTTCCCGAAGGTGTGGATGTAGCGCATGTCCATGATCCGGAACTCCTTGAGTAGGATTACGGTTTTCTCTCACAGCCTTAGAAGACTCCTGCTGAAAGTGAAGATTCCCTTGGGAACTGCCTGGATTTCCTGGAAGTAGAGAAGGATCACTTGGAGGCATTCTGGGACCATCATGCTGGGGTCGAGGATCACTCGGTAACCCTCCGTCGAAGCCTTGAGAGTGAGGTAGCGCCATAGTCCAAGGCACCTGGATTCTCATCTCTAAGGCATTCTTCTCCTCCCGCAGTCTAGCCACTTCTCCATATAGTGCTTTCATCTCCTCCTTATACTTCGAGGTGTACTCTTCTAGCTGCTTCTGCACTTCAGCTTGCAATCTAGAGGAATGATCCGACCCAACTTCCGAAGGTTGTCCATAAAGCAAAGGGTGCTCACGCTGGGCCTGTCGCATTTGCGTAAGCTGGGCTCGATCAAAGAGCGGGGCCTCGGTTCTCACCGCTTCTGCTGTCCACGATCTTGGGGGTGCCGCAATATCCATAGTTCTCAGAGGAAGTTGTTCTGGAGGAGAAAACGACATAGAGCTCTCCCTCGGTCTAGCCGTGAACACATTGACCGATCCCATATGTACTTGTTGTTGTTGTGCAGGTGGAAATCCCAAACCATCCAGGACTCTATCTACTCCTTGAACACTTCTTGTTGCCGCCGTCCTCATAAACTCAGTGAACCTTCCCATCCATCTCACGTTTCTGTCTTGCTGGGTATTCACCGAGGAGGCTGCTGAATAGAACTCCTGAACATGAACTGTGGTTGGAGATGTAGTAGATCTGCTTTGGGAATCCACTCTCTGCGGTGTCACCATTGTCTCACGCGCCTCATTACTTATAACGTTCGCGCCCGCTTGCGGTTCCCCGTAACGGGGTTCGGCCACGTCCGGTAAAAGCTCTGTAGAGGTCGTTGCATTCGATTCAGGAGGCCGCTGTAGTGGCGGAGCAGGATCGTGTACATTCGGATTCTCCATTCCACCATTGATGCGACTCAAACCATCATCCTGGGATGGGGCTGCCGGAGTAGTTCCATTCATCATCACAGTTGCAGGTCCCAATGCTCCATAATTGGATGAGGTAGGAGCCGCCGGAGTGCTTTCGGTAGCTTGGGCACTCATAACCTGAAAACCTTGAAATCTGGTCGAACTTGTAGTCGCGATTCGCTTTAGCACAGCGGGAGTCTAAGCCAGAAAAGGCAGCTCAAACCATGCAGCGAACACAGAGTGACTCTAACTTTTGCGGATCGGCACGAACATCAAATCTGCTTTTGTTCTGTACATTACATTGCCCTTATTGGACTATGCTCTTTGTCATGATGCCATGACCGCTCGCCTCGAGCACTCAATTATGCTTGAGGTAAACATCGCAGTCGGGACGAAGCAGTTCCTCTTTACAAACCACTCAGGTTTCCGACATATCACAAGAGCTCAACATTCATTGCCGTCGCAGAGGATTTCATAAAGGCTTATGAGGGTTCCTTTCAGGGGATTTAGGGGTTTAGGCGTTTAGGGTTTATATATGGTGGGGGCTATAACCGAAGTCGAGGCATTCTACGCAAGGCGTCCCAAGCTCACACCCTAAACCCTAAGCCCTAGACCCCAAAACCCTAAACCCTAAACCCGACCTGTAACCCCAAACCCTACCGGGTTGTTTTAGGGTATCGCCCCTGACCTGTAGTGCTTTAGATCTAATCCCGAATCCCTCATCCCGAGCCATGCAGTTGTCAGAAGTGGCATGGAAAGGAGACTATAGCTACTATACCCTAAACCCTAAACCCTAAAGATCCCTTATAGGAGCCCTTATAAGATCCCTTTAAAGGGACCCTAAACCCCTAAACCCTAAAGATCCCTTAAAGGGACCCTAAACCCCTTTAAAGGAACTACAGAGTTTGGCACTGCAAGGAGAGGGTCTCCGGCGCTTGATGGGCGAGATGCAGGACAATGCGGGCTATCTGCCGCTCTTCGCCCCTCTTTGTGCAAGCAGATCCTAAACCCTAAACCCTAAACCCTTTAAAAAAAAAAACCCTAAACCCTCTTTTTGCAAGCAGATCACTTCGAATTCACCGATCTTCGGAACTATGCTTCATACCTACAGTCTCTGTTGTAGTTCCTTTTTGTGGTTACCTTTCAGGATCCTTAATATAGAATTGGTTAAACCCAAAAAAGGGAACTACAATGGAGACAATAGGTAGGGTTTAGAGTTCAGGATTTAGGGATTTTCTCCTTCGCTGCCCTTTGAGAATCTCGAAATCTTCTCCTAGGACCCAGAGTAGGCCCTTACTCTCTTTTCAGGGTTTGCCTAATAGTCTCCGATGTAGTTCCTTTTTTGGTTTAACCAGTTAGATATTAAGGATCCTATAAAAGTAACCCAAAAAAGGAACTACAATGGAGACTATAGGTAGGTTCTCTTATAACCCTCTTTAACCCAAGAAGGGCACCCTTTTGATTCCTAGGCTACTCTTGGGTCTAGTCTCCTTCGCTGCATTTTGAGAACCCCGCAGTGGCAACAGCATGCACTCTGACACCCGAAGCTGAGCCTCGTAAACCTGGCCAGGCCTTCAACGATCAGTCTGATATTCGCACAGGACTCTATCCCGAGCCCTTAACTCACAAGCTGAAAGGAACTAGGGTTTGGGGTAACCCCTAAATACTAAACTCCGAGCCCGTAAGAGTCAAGGATTTAGAGCAAACCCTAAAGCTTAAACCTGAGCCCCACACCTAATCAACGTTGCTGCGTGCAGTGAACTATCGCGGCCGAGCAACCTTGAAACTCTGTACAGTAGCCTGCTGTTTAGGGTGTAGGGCTATTCCATATACTTGACGGGTCATAATCTACTATTGTGCAGGGTTTGAGGCTATACAGGCAACTAGCAAAAGCATCCCGGATCCACTATTCAACACACCTTATAGCTTTAGTCGC
This sequence comes from Symbiodinium sp. CCMP2592, assembly GCA_905221615.1. Lineage (NCBI taxonomy): Eukaryota > Dinophyceae > Suessiales > Symbiodiniaceae > Symbiodinium > Symbiodinium sp. CCMP2592. The sequence continues at coordinate 418,395 of CAJNDT010001890.1, read as the reverse complement.
ATCACTGGGCCAATTAGGCTCCGGCTTCGAGATTCTGGTGTCTTTAGCCCTAGACAAAAGATGCTGTAGCGGGATAGCTGGAGGGTTGAGGGTTCAGGGTTCAGGGTTCATTATCAGGCAAAGGGAGCGATGAGAGGAATCGGGGAGCGTGTTGCGACCTGCTCTGCCAAGCCAGTAAGTCACAGAGCTTCGCGCCGTCGAGTTGCAAGCACTTGCAATCCCTGGCATCCTGCATTGACGCTCGTGGTCACATAAGCCCTACCTATAGTCTCCATTGTAGTTCTTTTGTTTGGTTTAACCAATTCTATATTAAGGATCCCAAAAGGTAACCCCAAAAAGGAACTACAATGGAGACTATAGGTAAACTGTAAACCTCCAGATACAGTGAAGGAAGCCGAAGGTTCTGAGTACTCATGGCCGCAGAGCTTAAACCCAAACAGAACCTAACTTCCTTCCGTACCAGACTGCTCAACCCCGAACACTTCCAGCTCTGAAAACTAAGACCTGAACTTATATGGTTTAGGGTTTAGGCGTTACGCTTGTTTGGGCTAGGGTCCTGTCCAAGATCGATTCTAGAGCTGCAAGACACAGAAAAGAACACTTAAGACCCAGAAATCCATCAAATCCCTGCAGCACCCTTATGCAATCCCTATTAACACCATCATAGAGTCCTTTTATGGAACATTATGGAGCCGTTGTTGCAACCCGGAAAGCCCGCGTGTGCTGCTAGTGTGAACTGAGGATCCAGACACAGGCTGCCGCGCACTGCAGGGCCCCAGAGCGCCCAAGACCCTACTTCAAGAATATTCCCCGAATCAAAATATTAAGCACCCGAAACTGGTAACCTAGGCCCGAAATTAGAATTCCTTATCAGCCCTGAACCAACAAATAGTATTCCCTAAATCCTAAGCTTAAATTAGTATTCCGAAACCCCCAACCCCTAAGCCCTAACCAAGTTTTCCCCTAACCCAGAGTCCTAAACTACTAAATTAGTGCGTATGCCCTATACACCCTAAACCCAAAACTAATTTTCCCTTAGTCAGTCTTCTTCTAGAAGAAATTCGTGGGTGCTTTGTGTCTGCTTAGTCAGAGACTGCAAGAGGTCGTAGGGGCCTTAGGTGTGTGGGGTGCAGGCTAAGGAGGGGTTCGAGTTGAGGCTTTCGGATTCAGAGTTTAGGGTTAGGGGTTTAGGGTTTAGTGTTCTGAGATTAGGCTTTCGAAGTAGTTTAGGTTTCGGAGTATACCAGGATATCCCAAGGGTCCTTTAATAGAGCACTTATGGCCCTGAAATAGTGCGTATTAGAGGGTAGTTGGGGGGTCTAGTAATCTGGTATAGGTTTAGGGTGTACTATTAGGCTTTCGGGCTTAGTATAGGTTTAGGGTTTAGCACTTCCGGTTTGGGGCATAGTATAGGTTATTGAGAGGGCTTTCGTAAAGCCCTTGAGGTTGTATTTCGGGGAATTTGTGTGTCGTCAGCTTCCATCTTTTGCAGCGTGGTTCCTGCAGGTGTTAGGTTAGGTTAGGGTTTAGGGTTTAGGGTTTAGGGGGTTCAGGGTTGAGGATTTTCGTTCAGGGTGCTTAGGTTCTTGGATAGCCATCATGTCTTCGGGGTGTTGCCCTCAACGGCACCCCAGACTCCCAACACCCTAAACCCCAAGTCCTAAACGCTAACCTCTAAACCCTAAATCCATCTAAACTCTACCTAGGCCCTCGAACTACCCTCTAGTATATCCGCAAACACCCCTTAACCCTAAACCCTACCTTCTATACCCCAAACACCCGCTGTTCAGGACCATAAAGGGCCCTGTTAAAGGGCCCTTGGGGTCCCTGGTAAGTCCTCAACTCTGGGTCTGTTTTGGGTTTAGGGTTTAGGGTTTAGGGGTTTAGGGTTTAGGGGTTTAGGGTTTAGGGTTTTAGGGATTTAGGGTTTTGGGTTTAGGGTTTAGGGTTTTGGGGGCTTCCTTGTTGTAACTATGGTATACTCTGCCCCAACCCCATCCGAATTATGGAGGCCCCTACATGGGAGGTTGTCAAAATAAGGGTCCCTTTGTGGGTCCCTAATATAGCACGGCACCTACTATATAGGGTACCCAAAAAGGGACCATAATTTTGAGAACTACCCACATGAAAACGTAAGTCCTCACCTATGGGTCTTCGGTTCTGGGTTCGAAGCTCTCAAAGGGGAAAAGGAGGGACCCTTAGTGGGGACCCCTACCCTACAATGGGCTATATGATGGGTATATCATAGCTATATTAAGGGTATATGCCTAGGGGTCCTTATTAAGGGTCCCTCCTTTACCCTTGGAAGCTCGGGGTTCGCCGTGTGCGCAGGCTATGTCTGGGCGGAGACTTGGGAGGACCGAGGGTGCCGCCCGGGCAGAGGATCACGGATTTGGAGTACCATACTTTCATACTTTTTTGGGACCTGGTTACTTCAAAGTCCAGTTTAAGGTTTATAGTGAACCCCAGAAAGTTGGAACATGGATTCTGGATTCAGGGTATGAGGACAATTATGTTCCAAGTTTCTGGCTTCTACTCTAGGCGTTTTTGAAATGGCCTACTGCTACCGAGACACTGAGCTAGCATGGAGAGTTGGCAGGATCGCTCACGATGGGACTTCCTGCCAGTCCTGTTCGATTGGGTATTAGAGTAATGTAGGAGGGTTTAAACCGGGTTTCACGATAGGGTCAGCTATCCCGACAATCTAACCTGAAACCTTTTTACTAGGACCTATAGAGTAGGCCCTTATTTCCTTTTATTAGGGTTCAGGTTCCCTTATAAGCCCCTTTGAACCCCAAAAGTGCACCCTTTTTATCCCCAGGCTGCTCTTGGGCCTAGACTCCAAAAGCTGTGTTATGAAGACTCTCACACTCAGAGTCCCAAAGCCCTTGGGCTTCCTATATCCTGAGCCCCAAAACAAAACAGCTTGATCACTAAACCCTAACCGTACCTGAACCTACCAAAGCCTACTTTTTTTTGCAGGGTCTCTATAAATTCCATATCAGGGTTTATAATGGGAACCTGCAAAAAAGTAGGGTTTGGTAGTTTACGGTAAGGCTTTCAACCCCAAAGAAGCCCCAAACCTCACCCTGAGCCTCAAGTCCCCAATCCCCCAGGGTTTAGGGTTTAGGGTCTAGGGTTTAGGGTTTAGGGGTTTGGGGGTTTAGGGGTTTAGGGGTTTAGGGTTCAGGGGTTTAGGGTTTTGGGTTTAGGGCTTAGGGTTTAGGGTTTAGGGTCGGTGACATGAGACACGTCCAACGAACCCGAACCGACAGCCAGAACCCCAAACCACACTTTAAAGAGCAACTAAAGAACGTCCTTTGAAGAAAAAGTCTAAACCCCTAAAGCCTAAACCCTAAACGCCTAACCCTAAACCCCATCCCTTTTAAGAAACAATGCTCTCAAGCCCTAAAGCCCTAAGCCGCAGGACCCAAGCAAGGCAGAGCCGGACTTCCCGGGAACCTACCACATCCTTCACGTCCTCGGCTTAGGACTTATATGGTCTTTGAGTTTATGGCTTCGTTTTTTGGTTTTATTTTTAAGGGCCTGGGCTTTAGGATCAAGGTTTTAGGGTCGAGGGTCTTATACATCTTTGCGATGATTGTCGACTAGACCTTAAACCCCAAACTCAGGGGTCAGGATGGCTCAGAGTCAAAATGGTATGCCTCTGCTTAGTAGTTGAGTGGATACACTTTACACTTTTAAAGGTGAATATTACCCATGATGAAACGGAAAGTGTACACTTTGGGTGGCCTATGAACTCAGCAACTAAGTCTGACAATGGACCCCTACACACAGAGACGCACAAAAACTAGGTAGAGCTTTGGGACATTTTATATTTTCCCTTATTGGGCTAAAGAGGATCTTATTTACTAATATTTTTCAAAGGCTTTAAAAGCCACACCTAGAAAAAGTGATCGTTGCAAGGCCCAGGAAGGTTCCCCCAACCCGAAACCCCCGGAAGAGTTTAGGGCCGTAGGGAGTTTGGGTTTCGGGTTCAGGGCTTAGGAATTTAGGGTTTAGGGCTTAATTAGAGGTTAGGGCTTAGGGACTACAGGGCCGAAGGGATGTTTAAAAAAATGGGGTTTAGGGCTTAATTAGGGGTTAGGGTTTAGGGGTTACAGGGCCTAAGAGAAATTAAAAAACAACAGGGTTTAGGGCTTAATCAGGGGGGGCTTGGGGATCACTGGGCCTAAGTAGGTTCCCACACATCTCATTGACTCTTAACTTACCTTTGGTTAGTAGGGAATGGAAGAATGGTAGTAATAGTAGTTATACATGTACCTTATTCCTCCATTCCCTACTAACCAAAGATAAGCAAAACCCTATACCCTTATAGATTCCCTATAGACCCCTTTAAAGGGACCCTATAATATTAACCAAAACGTAAGTTACGTGCCAGTCCGCCTCAGTCCTTGCAGTCTCCTGTGCTGAGCTGAGGATGGGGCGCACCTTCGACAGGACATGGGTAGACCCTACCTATGGCCTGGGTTCGGGATTCAGGTCTTGCCTATCGGGTTTACCTGTAGTCCATTGCAGTCCCTTTAAAGGGGTTTAGAGTCCTTTAAAGGGGTCTAAGGTTCCTTTAAGCGGGTTTAGGGGTTAGGGTTTAGGGTATAGTCTCCATTGCAGTTGCTTTTTTGGGGTTACTCTCTAAGACCCCGAATACAAGATTGGTTAAGCCAAAAGAAGGAACTACAATGGAGACTATAGGCGAACCCCTAAACCCTAAACAGTTCATCGTCTCTAATTGAGGAGCCAGGGTTTAGGGTTTCAGGTTCCCCTAAAAGGACTATATAATACGGGAGTTTCGAAACTAGGGGACCCTAATGTAGTACCCTAAATAGTAGGATCCTTATTATAAGGTAGTCGGACACAAGGTCATGGGCGACGAAGGTGGGACAGAAAGAACAGACAGGTGCTGCTTCAATCACTGGAAATTGGCGATGATCATGTCTAACGTGCTGGAAGTTGCATCAAGAGAGGAAAGCCACTGACTGTAGGTAGCTTCAGAGATGTCCTTTACAGACGTTCGGCAGCCAGACTTTAAGTTTCGCGGGTCAGAAGAGAAATTGATACTTTTGTGACAGCAAAAGCACCGAAAATCCATGGTCCAGCCACGCTAGACCACATGAGATCTCCGAGAATTACCCAGAGGCTGATCAGCAAAAAATTCAAGAATGGACTGCCTAAGCACCTTACAATGTTTTCTGGCAGCAACAAACCTCAGGCCAGGCTGAGCGATGAAGAAACGAATCTGCCAAATCCAATTTCACCCATTCAGACAGTGGTTTTGGGTGATGCACGAAATAGGGGTATCCCTTCGCACTCAGGATGATTGTGGCAATGCAAAACTTGAGAAACCCAAGGGGGAATCGTGGTTTAGTTTTTAGGATTGTTATGTTCTCTTGTGGGTGCCTATGGTCCTATTATACAAGTACGACTTGACACCTTCGTTTGTCAAAGGTGTGAATGTGTGGCTGAGGGTTCTGACGGATCCTCGACCCCTGCAGCCCTAAGCCCCAAAACCCTCAAGGACTTAAACCCCCAAATCCCTAACCGTTGGCCCTAGCCCTACACCCCTAAACCCCTGAGCCCTGTCGAGGACATCAGCCTTTCCTCGCCGCTAGTGACGGAGTTCACCGCAGGGCAAATGGTCAATGTCGTGGAAGTGGTCCTGGACCGCGAGGGTCTTGTAAGGAAAGGACGATGGGGTTCAGAATTTGTACTACTTTTCCTTCGGGGGCTTCCACGTCTGCGTCACCAGTATAGGCGACATTGAGACTTTCACGCGTACAGCTAGCTGTTTCCCCCTACTGTGAACAGGCGTTGTCGTTCAAGAATCGCTTTGACCGCTTTGATGAGGATCCAGTCGGTGATCGATCCCTTACATCACAGTACTTAGGTGATTCGGTGGATTACGGAATACGGGGCTATGGTTCTACTGTGGTATGCCCCGAACCCTCTCAGGCACTCTGCCGAGACGGAGAGTGCAGACTCTTGCTTGCTATCTCTCTAATATTCGATCGCGGGTCGTTTCCTCACCGTCTCCACTCTGCGGATTAGGGTTCAGGGTTTACCTTAATCCTGAATATCCTACCTTTTCAGGGTTCCTTGCTATGATTTCCTTACATAGCTCCTGAAAATGGCAGGTTATTCCGGGTTCAGGGTTTAGGATTTAGAACTTCGATCTGGGATCAGATCTGACGTCACTGTTTCTTGAGTTTGCGGCTTTAGGGGGTGAGACGTAGGAGCTGCCCGCCTGCACGTCCGCAAGTTGCGCTTCAGTCTGGACCCTAAACCCTAAACCCTAAATCGTGTTCAGTGTGTCACGCTAAGTGCCATATGTGACATCCCGGTTTTCGCTTTGTTGGTCGAGTCCTCGGGTTTGTTTCATACGAGGTCGATGCTTTCGCGGCCATCTGTGCAGCCAGGCCTCGCGTGGTCCGCGAGCAACCCGATTCGTCGAAATTCCACCTAGCGCCAAAATCACAATTGATCCCTCATAGAACCCTCATAATTAAATCCGGGCGAGCCCCTGCAAGAACCTCATAAGCCGTTACGAAGCCTTCTGCACCCGTGTGGCGCCTCATAAGCCCGAAAAGCCTCAAAAGAGCCAGGACTTTTGACGACGAAGACACGTGCAACCCCTATAAAACGGCCGATGATACACAGGCCACGACAGGCCTGAAAAATTACCCACATGTTTCCTTAGGGTTCCTGATTATACCTATAGTTGATACCTATACTAAAGCCCCATTCGAATTAACAAGCCCCCCTATTAATCAAGCTCCTTGAACGCCCAAGGCCCTAACCCACGAGAATGTCAGGATTTTTTCGACGAAGACCAGTATGCCTCTCGCAAGCGCGGCCGAGTGGAGCGGCATGCCTTCGAGATGATACGAGATGTTAGGTTTGGTTTAGGATTCAGGGCGGTTTAGGGGTTGGGGTTTCCAGGCAACCTGATCGTCCCTAACTTTGAAACATAGTATACCGCAAAGCCTTATGGTCAAGGTTTCAAGCATTCTAACCAAGCGCTCCCTCAACTCATATAAGGGGTCTATAAAGGTACCTACCCGAAGGGTTCAGGCCGTACAGGTTTGTGTCTGGGTTTTGGGTTTGAGGTCGAGGTTTCTTTCAAACTGTCGCATGTCTGCTTGTGTGCGGTATCTGAATTAAATACACCAGAGTATTCATACTGTAGGTGTAAATACACCATATTTGACAGCATATGATACGACAAGTATATTGATGTGTTTCTATATTTGTATATCTATATATACCGTATACCTACAAGAATATGTGTATTATCTGATATGAAAGGGTACAGTAACGTAAGATGCCGTCAGGTAGTGTTGCATAGTGCAATAAAAACGGATGTACGGTAGTGCCATGTAATGTCATGTACTGTGATGTCATGTAATGTAAGGTAATGTAATGCAGCCATGTCGTAATGCAATGTGCAGTGGCATGTAATACGGTGTAAGGATTTGCTTTAATGTGCTGCATCATAACATGTAGGGCTATACCATAATGAATCAGAGTATGATGTAAGCAACAGTATATCCCAATACAGTATAGTATAAAGCGTGTAGCGCAATACAATGTCGTGTAATGTGGTATAGTCAATCGTAACGTATACCTTAGTAAAGTGCAAGTTTATGTACATAATGTCTTGTAATACAACATGATACAAGGCAGTACAGTCTAGCATATATAGTATAAAGCACGGTATTGAGTATAGGGTGTTGAGCGTAGAGTGTAGTATGTAGTATACATTGTAGTATGCAACAAGTAGCGTGTAGTGTGTAGTATGTGGTATGTAGTGTAGTTTTGTTGGATGAAGCGTAAATATGACATACTTTTGTATAGTCTTTTTTGCAGCACCCTTAAGCCCTGAACAATTGAACCCAAGAACCCGATCCCCGTAGTCCCAAAGCTCACAGCCCAAGGAGTCTTGTTAGTATTGTCATTAGTGTTTCTGTTCTTATTACTGTTATGGTTTTTTGTTGTTATTTCTTTCATGACCCTGATCCCTCATCGCCCAGGAATCCGGCCGGGTGGATCTCACTCGTCGATCGGGATTCCGGCTACCGCTTTGCTGAGCGTTTGGTCGCTGGGCTGCAGATTGGGGGGCTGAGACTTTTGGATGTAGGGTTTGGGGCGTACGCTTCAGGAGTTCGGCTGTCGGAAGGGTTTCGGTACGGTACGAGAGTGAGTTTACCTGCAACATCATAACTTTGCGTAGCTGCTCCTTTGAGCTTTACAGGCATAATTCTGTCCTCCTGCACTTCTTCAGACCTAGTAACGTTTCCGAGCCCAATTTGAAGTGTTGCATTGAATAGATTTAAGGTACCTTACAAGCCCAATAGTAGAACCGATGGATTGAATTATTGTGTTATGCATGCTTTGTACGGTTTGCCTCGGGTTTGTCGCTGTCGGTACTGACCTTCTGATTGAATGTGAGCCCTAAAACCTGAACGCCCATGGAGGGTCACTTGAATCGGTCAGTTCAAAGATGGCATGCTCGCCTGAGGCGAACCCTGTACCGTCGGGAATGTATGTGACGTGGCTGCACGACGAAGCATGGACCAGCTGCCGGCAAGCCTGCTGAACCCTGAAGACACCTTAACTTCAGTCCCACGCTGAGTCGATGAGCTTTAACTTTAAATCCTAAGACTCTACCCGCAGGCTCTAAAGTAGTTCCTTTTTGGGAATACCTTATAGTATATAGTATTCTGAATGGAACTACTTTGGAGCCTCTAGGTAACCCCAAGCCTTGAATGTTTTACCCGAAGTGCTAAGCCGCTCAGCAGGTGATGAAGGCGGACGCTGCAGCGGTCACCGAACCCGGAGGAACAGAGGTGGTAAGCCACCTACACGCAGGGACCCCGGTTTGGCTTCATTGACCCTGCCTAGATTCGGATCTCTTACACTAAACCGCTAAACACTTAACCCCCTGAACCCTAAGCCCCTAAACCCTGAACCCTAGACACTAAACCCTTAAACGCTTAAGCCCTAAACCCTAAACCGTTTGGTGGCCCCCAATGCCCTGAGGCGGCAGACTCGGTGCAGGTGGTAAACTTCAAGCAAGTGGCCGCAAGCCAAGCTTTTTTCTCAGAAATCTGAACAAGAAGTAGCAGCGTTCCTTAGGATTCCTTCTACTATCTATTCTATACAAATTTACCCCCCAAAACTTTGTTTAAGTCGTCGAGTATATCACCAGTGCAGCAGCGATATGATCTCCGCCTTTGGGTCTTGCCGAAAATCGGAAGCGGACCGAAATGTACATTCCAAATCTAAGCCCCGCACTCCTAAGCCCTTGACCGTAGCTTCCCCTAGGGGTCCATGTATCCAGATATGGTATATACATTGGCCCCAAAGTACCTGTTTAGGGACCACTTGAAGGCCAAAGTATATACTATTTGGGTACCTGGACCCTTAGGGTTCGCTTTGCAGTTATACAGACATTTCTTAGCTCCGCGCGCTGCAGCTCGTCTTGATGTTGTCACTCAGGATGGGCAAGTCTGGGCTCAATCAGTTGTTGGAGGCAGGGGCTTAGGGATTTCGGGCATCTCGGTTTGGGGGGCCAGGGGCGAGGGCTTCTTTTTTGTTGCGTGGTGGCTGTGCGTTCTTGCCATGTGACATCATGTGACTACGAACTTCCATGAGACTGTGTCTGCTGACCTTTGCCTTGGCAATGCAACTATGCTAAACTCCAATTCCTTGTCATAGTTGGGCAACATGTTACATGTTTATGGGTACTTAAACCCAATATGGAATATCAACGTACATTTTTAATATTATCCACAATATGAACTAGAATCCCTAAAATCAGACTTCGACGCCAAAACCTACTTAAACCCTTGTGCCTAAACCCTAGACGATCAGCTTCAAACCGTGAACTCCCTTGTCACATTGTCAAGGCCAGCCCCCAAGGCCCTGAACTCCTTTTGCACCTCTGAGCTACACCCGCCCTGAGAACTGAACCCTGCCCTGAACGCCTCTAGACTCAGTGCGTATAGAAGGACTTGATAGGCAAGGGCCTATATATGGAAGCCATGACAGGGATGATCCTCTTGTCGACATAGCTATCACCATCGTTGTTATGACCATTATTATCATCATCGCCATGGTTAGGATGACTATATTGTGAAACCACCCCCCTCCCTCAAAAAAAAGAAAACAACAAGAAAATAACAACATAAACAAACACAGGGAACCATCCTCGCCAGGATGGCTAGTGTTGGCTGATGCAGAGTACCGGCTCCTCCGATGCACATGTGATCACTGCAGGGGCCGAAACCCCATTACCGGGGTGTGCATCTTTATGTATGCAAAATATCTGTACAGTATGTGTTGATATACATATACGCGTACATATATACACTCGTATATATATATATATATATATGTACATGTGCAATTACATGCACACACATAATATGGAGTTTATACATAATGTATGCATATACCTGTTCTAGCCATTCAGCCTTACATATCATCCTACGCATTGCACCCGAAACCATCGTGGCTAGACTCTCTAGGAACTCTAACGTTTGGAAGGTCGGTTTTACGGTCGGAGGCTTAAAAACCCCTAGCACTCTACCCAGAAGAACCAAAGGTAGTAGGGGTTTAGGCTTCAGGGTTCGAAAGTGGGGCTTCAAAACCCTTAGCACTACACCCTGAAGAAACCAAAGGTAGGGTAGGGGTTTAGGGTTGTGGGGAATGTCAACAACGTCACGGAGCCCCAATCCCGCCCCCTGGGACCCTGATTTCATGTAAACCCAAAGCCTTAAGCCCCTAAACCTTAAGCCCTAAACCCTGAGCCCTCAACTCTGAACCATAAAGCCTAAATCTTAAGCCCTTAAACCTATTAAACCTAGACCCCTATAGCCTTAAACCCTAAACCTTAAGCCCTCGAAAACTCTAAACCCTAAACTAGAGCCTTAAACCCTAAACCTTAAGACCTTATAAACTCTACAAACCCTAAACTGAGAAAGCGAGGCCGGATCTGCCTATTGCGACCAGCCCGGAGGAGGATGGCGCTGACAAAACTCGGCTTGAGGGTTTACCTAGACTAAACCATAAGGGTCCCTTTAAAGGGATCTATAAGGGCTCCTATAAGGGATCTTTAGGGTTTAGGGTATAGGGTATGGTACCTAGAGTCTCCAATGTAGTTCCTTTTTTTGGTTTAGCCAAGTATATATTAAGGATCCTAGAAGGTAACCCCAAAAAGGAACTACAATGGAGACTATAGGTAGGGTTAAGGATTCAAGGGTTTTGGGTTGACGGATTAGGGTTTAGGGTTTAGGAGTTTAAGGTTTTGGGGTTTAGGGTTTAGGGTTAAGGATTCAAGGGTTTTGGGTTGAGGGATTAGGGTTTAGGGTTTAGGAGTTTAGGGTTTTGGGGTTTAGGGTTTAGGGTCAAGGATTCAAGGGTTCTGGGGTTTACGGTCAAGGATTTAGGGCTTTTGGGATTTCGCGCTGACTGGCACTGTCGACAATTCCCTAAACTCTAAACCTTACACCCTGGGCGAGAATGTGGGCAGTATCGTGTCTCAGCCCTGGCAGCTGGTCTCTTGGTCTGTGTCGCTCCCCAATCCCGACTGGAGTACTGCCAGCCTACTCCCCCGTGATCAAAGCTTCTGCACAGGCGAAGATGCCGCGAGATGCACCGAAATGGGTTCCCGAGCTTGAAGGATTTGGTGTTTAGGGTTTTGGGTAGAGGACCCCGAATATAGGGGCTTGAATATGGTCACCAAAGCTACTTCCTCTAGGGTTCTTATTTTAATGTGTGAGTCGATGTGGGGGTTCATGGTTCAAGGGGCTCCATCTCCAGAACAGCAAGTAATATACGGTTTAGGGTTTAGGGTTTCATGATCGTTCCGTCGCAGGTTTCGCGCAGAGGTTTGCATGATGCAACATCAGCGCAGGACAGAAGAAGATAATCAACCTAGTGGACCCTCAAGAACCTGCCTTTTTTTTCGGCCTTGTATAAGGAAATTATTTTCATAACCCTAAGCAGGTAGGTTGTTGGTTGTGGAGCGAGAACTGTGTTCCCTTGCTGCTTCTTGTGTGCAAGCATAATCGGGCCCTGCAGGGAGGTATCAGGGGGACCCTTAGGGGGGTAGGGGGGAGGGGGTCAGGGGACTATACTGCCAGAAATAGGCTTATTACAGGTCTTATATAGGGGACTATACTGCCAGAAATGGGCCTCGCAAGTCCTTATAACAGGTCTCAAGGCCCCCCCTCCCCCTTACCCCGCTAAGGGTGCCTATGAATCAAAGGGGAAAAGGAGGGACCCTTAATGGGGACCCCTACCCTATAATGGGCTATACAATGGGTATATTATATAATAGCTATATTAAGGGTATATAATAGCTATATTAAGGGTATATAATAGATATATTAAGGGTATATAATAGCTATATTAAGGGTATATACCTAGGGGTCCTTATTAAGGGTCCCTCCTTTTACCCTTGGAATGAAGGTAAGGTCTGGTAGGCTTCTGGTCTGACCAAGTCATCCGTCGAAGACTTTCGGCTGGGGCGGCTTCCGAATTTAAGCCCTACCTATAGTCTCCGTTGTAGTTCCTTTGTTGGTGTACCTTCTAGGATCCTACTATATAATCGGTTAAACCAAGAAAGGAACTACAATGGAGACTATAGGTAAACCCGGTGTGAAGTCTCACTGCACGAGCAAAAAGCACTAAACTCTGCCCGATGGGATTCTTCTAGAGTAGCCCCATACAGTCGGACCCCAGACCTTAGCGTAGGGCTTCCTTTACACTATACCTATGAACACGGAAGCCCAAACGTTGAGCCCCTCCATAGAGAGCTCGGGATAGTTATGCTAATGCTATGCGGGGTGATTCCCGAAATCGGGGACCTTAATATAGTACCCTGAGAAGTAGGATCCTTTAAAAAAGGTGCCAAAACAAGGTACCCCTTATTTCCGGAGAATCCCATGCTACGCTAAACCTTTGACTGGCCCAGATCTTAAGGCCTTCTTGCAGAACGGCTAAAAAGCCCTCTTCGAATTAATTAGGCCACCTCTACTACCCCCCAAAGGTACCCTACAGGAACCCTTAGAAGAGACCTCCCTGAAAGAACCCTTAAGACGAATCTTAAAGGGAACCCCCTTAAAGGGTTCCTTTGTATAGAGGCTTCGCCTTTAAAGGGTTCCTTTAGAGGGTTCCTCTATAAGGTTCCTTTTAGAAGCTTCCTTTTAAAGGGTTCCTTTAAAGGGCTCCTTTTAAAGGGTTCCTTTAAAGGGCTCCTTTAGAGGGTTCCTTTTAAAGGGCTCCTTTAGAGTGTTCCTCTGAAGACTTCCTTTAGACGGTTCCTTGAAAGGGTTCCTTTAACTTAGGGGTACTTAGAAATAATTTTTAATCTTTGGTCATTATAATCCCTAAGAAACAGCTAAAATTATGAGTATTGCTAGGGTTCTAAGTTCAGTATAGTCATAGGGATCCTTAGGGGTGTAGGGGGAGGGGGGGTAGGGGGCCTTAAGGCCCATAATAAGGACTAATAAGGCCTATTTAGGGAAATATAGTCCCCTACACCCCTCCCCCCTACACCCCTAAGGATCCCTATGATAAGTTCAGTATAGTTAAGAGGAGACATAAGCTTCGAGCCCCAGGTTGCTGATGGTTTGCTCTGCCATCTCCAGCGCCAGCATCGGAATATGCTGCGCATCACAGAGCTCTTCGGCTTTCTAGTCAGGGTTCGGAGTTCATGGTTTAGGGGTTTAGGGGTTAGGGCGGCTAGGGTTTAGGAATTGGGGTTTAGAGTTTAGGGAGTAGGGTTTAGGGGTTTCGGGATTAGGGTTTAGGATTAGAGGTTAGGACTCCTTTACTTGATCAAGGGAGCTCCTCGAGACAATCTTCAAAAGCCTAGTAGTAGAGTAGGGAACCTTTGACTTCTTTTGGGGTAGTGTAGTCCCTATATAATCCCTATATAACCAAGAAGGTTATCCGGTTATCCTATAGTTCCCCGTGATACCCGACAAGTAGCAAGGCTCTATAGGCTGTTTTGGACTGAAGGTTGGGGGCTTTGGTTTTTGGTGCCAGGTGTGGGATTTACGGTCCAGGGTTGGTATTATGGTTTAGGGTTTAGGTTTTTGTTTATTCTTTGCTTTGTGGCTTTATGGTTTAGAGCTCAGGGTTTGAGGTTCAGTGCATCGGGTCGTTAAGGACATACTTCCTGAGCCCCGAGACAGCCCGTCGAGGCCATCCGCAAAGTAGTGGTCGGGATAAGAAAAGAGTTTCACCCTCAAGCTCATACTCAATTGTGTTATCACATATTCAGATACCCCAACAACCCTGTTAAAATTATTCAGGGCCCTTGCCAAGCCCTCAACAATCCTAAGCCCCGCAGTTTCGAGCCCTTCTTCTAGAACCCTGACAGGGGATCCCTTTTCCGATTAGTCATCCCTAAAACCATTAACCTCACACGCCTAACCCTGAGCCTCCCCATTTTCATTCCATATTTCTATCACACTAATGATTGCGACATTACTCATAATGTAGGAATAATAGCAGCATTATTGTAACAATGATAGTATAGCAAGATGAAGCAGTTTATTCACCATGAACAGCGGGAATAGGAATAGCCATGCGTAAAACCACTAATAGCAATATCAATAGTGACAATACGATTTATTAACAGCACTCATGCTCGCAAAAAAAAAATAGTACGCACAATAATTATAGTAACAACAAAGTGAAACGTTAATCTTAACAATAGCAGCCATCATATCAATAGTAATATTCATATGAGCAACACACAACAATCATGCTACCGTGTCTCAGGCATTTCCCTAAAACGAAGCCCAAAACCTTGAACCCTAAACCTTCAAACTCGAAACCCTCTATTTTCCCTATGGCGGTTTAGGGCTTTAGTTTCTTTACGTTCAGGCATTTCCAAGCCTAAACCCTCACTCCTTCCTATGGCAGGCTTCAGTTTCAGGCATATCCAAGACCCTAAACCCCTAAACCCCCTAACCCCCCAACCCCCCTAAACCCCTTAAAACCACTAGAAACCCTTAACCCTCAATCCTAAACCCTAAACCCTAAACCCCTACCCCCCAAAACCCTAAACCCGGCTTGAGTCTCAGGCATTTCCAAGACATCCAGCAGGGCTTCGAGAAGCTGGGACTGGAGCTCGAACCGGCGCCTCTGCGGGGTTTAGGGTTTGGGGCTTCAGGGTTTAGGGTTTTGGGCTTAGGCTTTAGGGTTTAGGGCTTTAGGGTTCAGGGTTTGGGGTTTAAAGGGGTTTAGGGATTAGGGTTTTGGGGAGTGTTCTTCTTAAGGAATTCAAAATAAGGGTTCCTTTAAGGGCTCTAGCAGGGTTCTTGTCAAGAAGTTTTAAGGGGTCAAGGGCTCCTTTAAGGTATCTATAAGGGTTCCTTCAAGGGTTCTAGACGCCTTAAACCCTTGTAGTATAGTACCTCACTATAGATCCCTTCGGGTAGCCCTTATAGAACCCTGTAAAGGAGCCCCATAACCCTACACCTTGAACCCTAAGCCCTCAAGCCCTAAACCCTAAACCCTTCACGCCAAGGCCCTAAACCCTAACCCCTAAAGCCTTAAAACCCTAAACCCTAAAGCCCCAAGCCCTAAAGCCCCAAACCCTATACCCTAAACCTTAAGCCCTATACCCTAAAACCCTAAACCCTAAAGCCCCAAGCCCTAAAGCCCTAAAGCCCTAAGCCCTAAAGCCCTAAAGCCCTAAAGCCCTAAAGCCCCAAGCCCTAAAGCCCTAAACTCCACGTAGGTGCTGGAGATCGCCGAGCCGGAAGCCCCCATGTTCGACCAAATGCTGCAGCCGGCGCGGTTTGCGCAGTCGAACCCAGGCTTGGAAGGGGCTGTGGGCCTTCTCTCAAAGTTTTCCCACAATCATATATATATATATATACACATATAATATCGTATATATGTATGTATATATATATATATATGTATATCGATATATAGATGTGTATATGTGTGTTTGTGCAGATGTACAGGATTATGTATATGTGTGTGTTCATACACATATGTAGATCACATGCGTGCGTATGTACATGTGCGTAGAAAAATAAAGATAGTTATCTGCAAAGGGAGAGAGAGAGAGAGAGAGAGAGAGAGAGAGAGAGAGCTTGCTACATGTCATCATTGCTGCTGTATTTATTGCTGTGATCACGTTAACCTCGGCTTTATTAGGAGTCCCGTGTGTTTTGTGGTTCTGCTTGTGCGTATTAGCAGTGTCTGCTGTTGTTAGGAAGCGCCTAGCACTGGATACAATTATATAGGATGTGCATAGTTTTTGGATGAACGTTTCTGAACAAACCCACAATATTCGCCCCTGTCAGACCGTGTGGCGGTGCGCCGGGAAAAACCTGCGGTGAATCTGCCGCGCCCGAGTCTCTTGGCTGCAGTTCGTGCTCAGAGAGACCTCCAAACTTCGAAGCTCCTTTATCTGTCTGGTGCTTAGTCGGGAATGGGGGATTGGATCTCCAAAATAGCCCCCATACCATCCCCAATAAAAACCACCATAACGCATTCCCCCATTCCCTACTGAGAACCAGACAGCTGTTACAGGAATCTTGTTTTCGGGTTGCACTGGGTATCAAAGGGGAAAAGGAGGGACCCTTAATGGGAAGCCCTACCCCATAATGGGCTATATAATGGGTATATATAATAGCTACATTAAGGGTATATACCTAGGGGTCCTTATTAAGGGTCCCTCCTTTTACCCTTGGATTTGCACTGAAAGGGTGCTCCTGTATTTCGGGTTAAAACCCCACCAGCACAGTGTGGGTTACCGACTTATGGGTGCGATCGGGGATGGGTTGTATGTTTTTGGGAGCATACCCCTGCTTCGTAAGTATCTTGGCTTTGACGAGTGGAGAATTGAGTGATAAGGAGGCTTGAAAACCTGACAATTAACTCCACTTATCATAGATAGTGAACGGGGGAACTTTAAGCTATTTGGCCTTATGTATTAGCGAAAGTTTGAACTTTTTGGGGCCCGGCTGTTGAAGAAGAGAGTTATAGTTCTACAGCTATACCATCATCTGCTCCAGCATCTTGTTCTCAGTATTCAACCCGCTATAGTATGCTTGCCTGTTCCTAGCCTTTGGCTTTGTCTGCAAACCGGCTGAGCAGAGTGCATGAAAGCTGACGCTGCCTGCACCACCAGGTGCTACAATGACATCGCAGGCAGGGCTGCATAGGTTTTTTGAGTTGATGGGCACTCATGAACGACCCTAAACCATACACCGTAAACCCTGCACGCCTCATCGACTGTAAGCCT
Source organism: Symbiodinium sp. CCMP2592 (assembly GCA_905221615.1). Classification (NCBI taxonomy): domain Eukaryota; class Dinophyceae; order Suessiales; family Symbiodiniaceae; genus Symbiodinium; species Symbiodinium sp. CCMP2592. The sequence continues at coordinate 401,096 of CAJNDT010001890.1, read as the reverse complement.
TGCACCGCCAGTGAGATGCCGGAGGAAAGACGGGATCGGCAAGACAGAGAACCAAACAGGACGTTAAGCAAGCCCCAGAAAAATTGAAACCCGAAGGTCTAAAACCTGAACCGGAACCCCCAACCCGTTATCTGCTACAGCACGTCAATACCTCTTGCCATCCAATGCCACTGGTATGCTGTAGACTCTACAAGCCTTATGCAGACTCTGGCATGCATCTTCTGCAGCACCTTAATTTTAGGCTGCCTGGCACCAGCACCACCCAAAACTCTAATCGAAAACCCTGATTCGGGTGAGCCCAGAGACTCCAATATCCCTCCCTTTAATTTGAGTCTCTGGAGAGTTTGGGCTTGAGGACTTCGGGTGCACCAAAGCTTCAAAACCTCACTAATACCATAGTCTCCCTAGAATTTTTTTGATTATAAAAAAGTCAAGAGAATATCAATCTAAGAGGGGCATAGCCTTGGGGAGCCCTTGCGGTGGGAACCTCTCAAGCAAAACGTTTCTTTAGAAATTTCACACACGCCAAATGCAAAGGAGCGCCTTACTGCAGGACCTGTCTCTTGCAAAAACTGACGAGTAATGCTCAAAATGGTCCCCGGACTCTGAAGAGCTAGACAACTCCATTATCCTTGAGCCCTAAACCCGAGACCCTAAAGCCTAAATTCTCGCCTACAGCACCTGTGCGAGGCTCTCTAGAGCCTAAAGGCATGAAATGGTTTAGGGGCTTAGGGTTTAGGCTGTACAAAATTACGTAATCCTGCCAAAAAAGCTGGCGTGTCCCACTCCTTCTAAACCAAAGAAGCCGCTTGGAGGCTTTGAAGAGCCCCAAAACCCCTGAACCCTGAACCTTACACCCCAGAACCCTTATCATGGAACCCTATTACAAAAAAAGCAGACAAAGCCTAAGCACTAAACCCTACTTGGAGGCCCAGGGGACTTGGTAAGTAGGTTATAAGTAGGGTAATAATTGGGGTAACTCCATTTAGGTTACTTATAAACCTGCTTATAACCTACTTACGAAGTCCCTGGGCCTCCAAGTAGATCCAGACCCACGAACATCCCTTGCGGAGGCTCTGAAGAGTCGGCTCAATCACTTCTTAACGTCCATCTGAGCGCTGAAGAACCCGTCGGAGAGCCCACGCCCCGGAGACGCACCAAAGCTTGTGTAAGTAACCCTAAGGGTCCATGTACTCATATAGTATATACATTGGCCTTAATGTAGTCCCTATATAGGCACTTTGGATCCCATGTATCTCTATATGGGTACATGGACCCTTAGGGTAAAGGATTTATATGGCCTCATTGGATTCAGGGTTGTGTTATATGGATGACTACCAACCCTAAACCTAAGCCCCTTAAACCCAAACCCCCCTGAACAAAGCTCTATCTCGGATCCCTTAAAGGAGCCCTCATAGGATCCCTGAAAGGAGCCCTTCCAGTTCCCCTAAGCCCAAGAAACCCTAAACCCCCTAAAGGAAGCGCTTTATAGGAGTCCTACTTCCTCGTTATTTTGGAGTCAGAGAGTGCCCGTTAAACGGGACCTCATTATCGAGCCCTATATAAAAGGAGCCCTTACTATGAGTCCTAGTTCCCCTGAACCCTGAACCCTTAAAGGAACCCTCACGGGATTAAAAGAGCCGTTGCTATGAGTCCTAGTTCCCTTAAAGCCTAAACCCCAAACCCTAAGGAACCCTTTCCGGAACCCTTAAAGGAACCCTTAAAATAAAGGAACCCTTACGGGAAGCCTGAAAGGAGCCCTTACTAGAAGTCCTACTTTCGTTCGGTTTTTTGGAGTCTCCGGGCGGGCTTGGAGAGGCCAGGCATGGGGCCTAGGACCGATCTGAAGCCCGGGACCAGAAGCAGAGATTCAGGATTAGAGCTAGGATTTGGGGGTTAAGGACTTTGGGGGGTTTAGGATTTAGAGGTTTGGGACTTTAGGCCTTAGGGCTTCAGGGTTGTAGGGTTTAAGTTTAGGAGGTTTGGGAGGGGCTTATTTCGAGGTTTGTTGGGTGTTTAGGAGTTTAGGGGTTCCCGCTCGGACAAATTTGCGAGCCGCTGAGCGGCATCGCCCTGAAACGTGAAAGCCTTCCAAAGCGGGAGGATCGTTTTCGCAGGACTGCAGAATGAAAGAAAGAAAGTATGAATGGGCACCCATCGTGCAAGCTGTGCATTCTCTAGTGCACAAGCCCAGACAAGACGTTCAGAGTATGCTGTAGGCTGTAGTGAACCTCTGTCAAAGTAGGGAAGAGGATGTGCCGGAGTTCAATACAATCGCAAATACTGCATAATACATAGACCTTCATAGACATATGACATGTGCATATATACACAAATACACGTGCGTGTGTGTGTGTGTATATATATTTATATAAACAGTTCAACATATGCAGACATTCATACGACTATGAAGAACAAGAGTCAACATTTTTATGCATGTATATATATATACACCATACATGCAAGTGTGAATGTATGATCTGTCTGTCTGTACGTACGTACATCTGTCTGCATGTATGCGTTTACCTTTTGTGTAGACGCATGCGGGTACATAGTTTCTCGCTATAGTTGTAGGTTATTCATACACATAGTTGTATATATATATATATATATATATATATATATATATATATACAGACACATACACATATATACGTCTGTGTGTGTATATATATATATACATATATATATATATATATACATACATAAATGGGTTCATACAAAGGCGATGTATCGCCTGAAAACGTCGGCTTTCCTGGCCGACGGGGCGAGCATCTTCCTGCAATCCTCCCTGCCAGAAGAATCTCGTTTGGTTCACACTACAATCGAGGATCCGCCGCGCATCCAGAGCCGAGAGGTTGTTGGTTTAGGGGACTACACCCTGAAACCCTAAAGCCCTATAAAGCCCTATACAGTCTTGAATCCCTGTAGGGGTTTAGGGTTAGGGTTTAGGGTTTAGGTTTCGCCATATTCCTCAACATATCTGCCATCCCTTGGAGACCTTGGACTGTGTATTTGACGACTTTCTGGTTCCTTTCCCCAAAAGCCCAGATATCCACATCGTAATGCAGGGACTTCAATAATTAGAATAGGGTTTTGGGGGTAGGTGGCAGTATAGTAGAAGCCCAAAAGTTGGAAGCCCAACAGCTTCAATCCTTAAGAGTCATGTGTAGGGAATCCCAGTACTATTTGGCCTTAATCCGGTTTCCAACTTTATGGGGTTTACTGTATGTGTTAAGGAGGAGCCCTTCAGAGAAATTGTGATTCATTCTGGCTTCTATGTAGTGGGTCACCATAAGTTGAACGATAAAACAGCAGAAACTGGATAGGCTCCGCAAGAACCCAGAGACTTATCTAGGGTGCTCTAGAGCCACAAATGCTTGGATGCTAATGTCGGAGCAATAGAACACCCTTAATCAGATCTACATACCTATATCTATATCAATAACGCCAGGCTACTCCATAGTTTGTTGGTTTTCCAGCACTGGCTGTGGGGTCCGGATCCAGAGGAGGCAGTAACGAACACCAGGCCTCCAGAAGTTTCGTGGGCCAGCAATCAGGACCCCACCCCACTGGCGCTATTAGGGTCTAGTTAGGGTTTAATTAAGTTTTGGTTAGGGTTTAGGGTTAGAGCTTGGGTGCCAATGGTTGTCCAGGACCCCCCAATGGTCCTTCAAATGGAGCGTTTATTATGCTCCTTAATACTAGTAGTGCGTATTTAGGGTATGTTCGAGGGCAGTTGGGGGGTGTGTTGTTTAGGATCTGTGGTGCAGGGTTTTTGATGCCGGGTAGGGTTTTGGGTTTGAGGGTTTATGACTTGTGTTGTGTGGTGTGAGATTTAGGTTTGAGGTGCAGGGTCTATGGTTCTTGTGACACTCTGGCCTGTCGTCAACAGCCTCAGTGGGAGACTTAGCAGCAGTCCTAGACGTCCTTGTCGCTGTCACAGTGGTTGTGCTTGTCCTGCTGCGGTAGCGGTAGAGATACAGCAGATATGATGGTGCTCTGTTCTTGGTCGTTGTTGTTGCCGTGGTCGTTGTCGTCGTGGCGGTTGTTATGGTTGTTGTCGGTGTGATGTCTGTTCGTTCGTTGTCGGTTGGGTACGGCCCCCACTCAGTAATAGTTGAATAATCTTCAGAATCTAGACATATTAGGACCTTAATCGTAGCCCTATTATAGACTGTTACTGTACGGGGGCAGTACCTAAGTCGTCGGCGTGAAAAGCGCAATGCTTGTGTTTAGTGTGGTCAGATAGGCGTCGTCCTCGATCCCAGCAGCCCAGCAGAATTAGCACCCCCGAGCCCTACACCTTCAGCTGGAACCTAAAGCCCTAAAACCGTAAACCCTAAAGTACCGCTGAAGCCCTAGAGCCTTAATTGAGCCCCAAACCCTAAAACCTTAAACCCCTGAAGCCGTAAATCCTAAACTAAACTAGTTAGTATTCTTGGACATGTGAAGGGCCCAGTTCGAACCTTCGTGGGCCCGTGCAGGCAGGAGAGTTCAAGCTTTTCTGCCAGCCGTTTAGCACGTTTCATGGAACTGGGAACTGTCGCCATCCGCCGGAGAAAACCTGCGACGATCGATGCCCTTAGGGAATTGTCGAGGTTCGGTTTGTCCGGCATCGAGCTGCTTGGGTTTGGGATTTAGGGTTTAAAGGCTTAGTGTTTGGGGAGTTCGTCGTTCCTGCTTATCAGTGTGTTGGATGACAGCAATACAGAGACTGTAATCAGTCGTAATGCAATCCAGACTAGATGGCTCTGGAAGCCTCGAAGCTTTGTTTCTGCAGATGTTTCACGTGAGAATCTGGTCTAAAGTGAGCGCCGCTCCGGTCCATCGGACTCCACTTGCTGCTGGGTTTCGGTCCGCGCGTGTGTGTGCCCCTGCATGTTTGGTCTTACAATCTGTCTATCTACCTACTTGCCTATACTTTCTCCATCTACCTTGCTGCCTACCGCCAGATAGCTGGCTGCCTACCTAGCCATCCATCTGTCTATCTACCTATCCATCTACCTCTCGACTTGTCGGTTTGTATGTTATGTTTTATAGATCATTGAAGATGCCCCTTAAGCCCTAAACAGCCTAAACCCCTTTTCAACCCTAGACCCAAAGCTCCCAAACCCTAAACCCGCTAGACCCTAAACCCTCAGCGCCCGAAAATCCCAAACGCCTATACCCTAACCCCCTAATCCCTAAACCCTAAACCCTAAGACCTAAACCCTATGACCTTCAGCCTAACTCGCCCACCTACGCCTAAACCGGAGGCAGCGGTCCCCTTGTCTTCAGTGGCGATTGGACTGCACTCTCCTCGGCCTTTTTTGGGTATTTGAGACGAAAGAGATATTATTGCAATTAGGGTGAGGGATATTCTTGTAATTACTTAGGCAATTAGGGTGTGCAGGCGTAGAAAGAGATATTATTGCAATTAGGGTGAGGGATATTATTGTAATTACTTAGGCAATTAGGGTGTACAGGCGTAGAGGGCTTCTTATAGGGTTTAGGTGGTAGTTGAGAAGAAAGAGATGTGTTGACTTGGTCATTTAAAGGTGTGTGGGGCTTCTTAAGGGCTTCAGAAGTGTAGTGTGGGTCATTATGTTTCTAGCGGCGTTGTAAGGGGGCTTAATGCCGGTTTTTGTATGAATTTAAGCTCAGGGCGTCGAGCCCTTGCATATAACCCTAAACGTTAAACCCTAAACCCTAAATAGGACGACCGATACCAGTGCTGCTTAAGGGCGCAGGTCCTGGAAAGCTAAATCCTGAATCCTTCCTATAGTCTCCATCGTGGTTCCTTTTTTTGGTTTAAGCAATTCTATATTAAGGATCCTAAAAGGCAACCCCAAAAAGGAACTACAATGGAGGCTACAGGTAAGCCCGAGTGTACAACCTCAAAGCTGATGCATGCAACCCTTTTGAGGCAGACGGTTTAGGGGTTTAGGGTTTAGGGGTTAGGGGCTTAGGGTTTAGGGGTTTAGGGTTTAGGGGTTTAGGGGTTAGGGTTACCAACCAATCATAGGAGGCCAAAAGGGGTTTTCGCCTATGGGGGTTTAGTAGAGATTGGGGTTCCCATACTAGGGTTCATATTAAGGAATCCCTACCCCAAGAATCTTAAGCCCCCTTTTGGCCTCCCATCAACCAACAAACCCATCTAGTTCTCACACCTTCCCTTAAACCCTGAACCCCAGTCCCACCCATAGTCTCCATTGTAGTTCCTTTTCTGGTTGAACCAAATAACTATAAATTAAGGATCCCATAAGGAAACACAAAAAAGGAACTACCATGGAGAATATAGTCAGACCCTCACCCCTAAAAGACCCCAAACTCCGTGTCCGTTGTAGTGCTCGGATCGGAACCAGAACAGGAATTCGAACAGGAGAAGTAAAACCCTCAAGCAAGGACCCTAACCTCCAAATCTTAAACCCTCTAAACCCTAAGCCTTAAACCCAAACACCAAATCCCTAAACTCTTGTCCCTGAGCTGGAAAATCCTGAACCTAAAATCCAAGGGTAAAAGGAAGGACCCTGCATAAGGACCCTAGGTATAGACCCTTAATATAGCTATTATATACCCATTATATCGCCCATTATAGGGTAGGGGTCCCCATTAAGTGTCCCTCCTTCTCCCCTTTGATAAAAGGTCTCATACTTTCCGACTCTTGGTTTCCAGCGGCGTCGCGGCACGGCAGGCCGCGCGATGGGGCTCCGGTGTTTCTCCGTTGAGTTGCGGTGGCTAGTATGGAAATGCTTACCCTAAGGCTCTAAGGACTCATATGTTAAAGGCTTTTGGGCCTAAAGACCATATTATAAATGGCTTTTGGGCCATTTTGAGCCTTAGGGTTAGGGTCCAGGGTTCCGGGTTTAGGGGTTCGTATGGAGGTTTAATAGGGTCTAGGACCGGGGGCTTTGGTTGAGAGTTTAGAGGGCTGCTTGGATCAAAAAATCAGAAATAATTGTTCAATGAAAGGCATGGCCTTTTCAGGTGTCGTCGTTCCGATGTCTTGCAAGGTGGGTAAACCAACCTTTCGGAAAGGCAGTACTTGCGCATCCCGAGGCTCAACATCGCTCTTCGGCTTTATCTAGTAACGTAGACCCCTGATGAATGACACAGCCCTTTGTTTAAAGGCCTGAATGTGAGATAGTACTATGGGAGAGGGGTTTTATCGATCGGGGGTCTACATGATGGCATTTGGCCCCAAACGTCTTTGAACAAACTAACAATCCTTTTCCCAAGCGTTGGCTCTGCCCTAAACCTTGATCCATAAGACCTTGAACCCTAAACCACAGGCCATGGTGAGCCACCTTGCGAGCCGAGGACTCAGTGGGAACGAAGCAAACCTCGGATTGCAAGTTTTGGATGCGTACACCACGAGCAGCCAGACATAGACATAGTAATAGGCACAAAGAGGGACCGGAACCCGTTGATGCTGAGACCTGGATGCATCCATTCCGTCCTCGCTCACTTTGCCAGCCAATGCCGGGGCCCTGCATCGGCTTTCATCCGGTTCAAGGTCAAAACCATCTAGGGTTTCGGGTTTAGGGCGAGAGTATGTATGTATGTGTTCGTATATATATATATATATATATATGTATATGTGTGTGTAGATACATATATGTTTGCAATTACACACATGCGCATAGCATATGTATCTATATATATATGTATGTATGTATCTACATATGCATATGAACACGTAGAAGTAGGTGCATCAGTCAGCGCATGAAGCTCATGTACACAGTTTTTTGTAAAGAAGACTGTACATATACATGTATATACATATACATGTAAACAATATGTGTATATATACATATTTATACATGCGTATCCATACACATACGCATACACATGCATATGACGCTGATATGGACCTGCGCGTCAGAAACATGGTCTAACAGGATTTTTCAAAGCCAACAATCCCTGTCCGTCTGGCAGACGAGGTCTGGGCATACGATAGCGCTCCTGTGACGCGAGTGCTCCCGTGAACATCTCAGAGTTGGCGGCAGGTTTCCGATTTTGGGGTTCCGGGGCCTTTGGGGTGCATAGGGTGGTAGACTGGAGGTGAACACTGTCTGAACTCTAAGCCCACTGGGCCTTCTTCAGTGGGTCCTGTACCCCTTTTCTGTGGTCCGAGGTTCCTTATTCAAAAGTTAGTTACCCACTACCAAAAAGGGAGCCCTTTTTTTCTAGGTTATAATGGGCATCCTAGGATAAGGATTCTTGCTTCGAGGTTCAAGCGCCAGGTGACCTGTCAAGCTTTCGGCTTGAGGGCTCCATGAGGAGCTTTTCCTGGGATAGTTCGGGGCGTTTAGTGACTCAGTAAAGAGGCCTGACTAATTTCCATCTTTCCTTCGGGTTCCCTTTTTGAACTATATTACAATTTTCCCCAAACGCGATTCTAATTCGCAAGGCCCCTATATCTGCTGTTGAAGGTCAGGAGATCGTGTTGCTTAGGGTCCAGGACGACGTGGATTTCGAGGTTCGCAGGTTCAGGGTCTTGTTGGATCTGGGCTTTATGAGTAGATAGGGCTTTGCAGTAAACCCCAAAAAGTTGGAGACCGGATTAAGGCCAAATTGTGCTGGGATTCCCTATGCATTACTCTTAAGGATTGAGGCTATTGGGTTTCCAACTTTTGGGCTTCTACTGTAGGGGTTTAGGGTTTGGGGCTTACCGAAGGCTCCTGGACCCTTGTATTGAGATTCCAAACCTCAGCCCCCGAAGCTAAACCCTCCCATGACCCACTGAGGAGCCTTAGGGTACAGGGTTTTCGATCGCAAGAGGGAAGTCAAGGTTTTCAATGTTACTGAGCATGTAGTTCCTGTTGTCTTTATCAGCCAGTACACAGACAGCGGGATGAGGCAGCGCGCTACTAAAATACATGACCCACAAAAGTCCTTGGAGTTCCTTCCGATGTTTGCTTTAAACCCTACCCCCCCCCCCAAACACCATTCTAAGCTTCTCGGAATCCCTACGGTATTTGTAGATTCGTAGTATTAAACCCTAAACCCTAAACCCTAAACCCACTATTAAGGCTCCGATCTACCAGGAGCCAAGACTCCAAAGCTGAACCGGTATGAGCCTTCGGGATTTGCAAACGTGAATTCGGAGCCTCTTCTCCCTAAGGGTCCATGTACCCGTATAAGAGATACATGGGCCCCAAAGTACCTATATAGGGACTACATTAAGGCCAAAGTATATACTATACATGGACCCTTAGGGTCTTGAAGCTTCAACCCTAAACGTTGAACCTTGGGTTTAGGGCTTAGGGTTTGGGGTTTAGGGGTTTAGGGGTTTAGGGTTTAAGATTTGGTGTCTAGGCTTTCGGGTTGAGGGTTTAGGGCGTATGTGCCCCAAGCACTAAACCCTAGAAGCGTTAAAGCCCAGGCCAGCAGTGGAGCTGTTTGTGTCTCCTGCCTCCGGCTTTGCCATGAGTGCCTCGGATACAACAGAGCCTGTCTGTTATGGGTTTGGGGTTAGGGTTTAGGGCCTAGATGTGCTCGGTAGTATTATAGTCAGTGGTCCAAACCCCAACTTCCAAACGAATAAGGCTTCGGCTGTTCACTCCATGGGTATCTGGGAGTTAGTATAGGGATCACACAATCAGGCACTATCCTCTTTTGGTCCCGATATATCTTTCTCGTAACATACCCCTACAGTTTTGATTAGAACTAGATTCCCCTTGCCTAGATAATCATGCTATCATATACCCTAGCCCTAGACTCGGCCTGAAACCCCCAACCGTACAAACCTGATAGAACCCTTGAAGGGTACCCTACTCTTAACACATCTCATATTTGCCCAAGATTGTACCGTAAGAAATGGAAGCCTGTACAGTAACCCGGATATTATTCCTCTTAGAAGCCCTCTTCTAACTAGAAAGGCTCATGTACCATTCGTACCTCTCGCAGCCCAGGAACTCTCTTTGCCCTGAAAGTCCGTGCACTTTGCCTGGCAGGCAGTCCGCTGCTTCTGATCCCGTCAGCTCTTGTAAGAGGCCTTCTCCAACCCTAAGCCCCTAAACCCTAGAGCATGCGTAAAATGGAAGCTCGAATAATGACTTATAGTATGGTATAGCATGGTATACCCAAGCCCTATTCTCTGACTGTGCAAGCCGCCGCATAGAACATTTCAGTCATTAACAAATCCTGAACACTGAACCCCAAAGCCCGTGTCGGCCATTTGAACCCCCAACAACAGAACCGAAAGCATAAACCAACGGCAGGCTGTCAGTATTCCTTCCGTGTGGCACCGCGGGCGTCCGATGTGGACAACATGGTGAATTCGACAGGCGGGTCAGTTTAGGGTTCAGGGTGTCAGCGCAAGTGGACGCAAGTGCCAGCTGCACATGAATTCTAAGACTGTAGACTGCGGATTGATAAACGGCCTGTCTTTCGCCAGCATATTTTCTGAATAAAAGAACTCACGGAAAAGCGTCGGTAGGCCCTAAGCCCTGAACCCTGAGCCCTGGACCCAAAGCCCCTCAACTCCCAAACCCTCAACCCTAAACCCCGAACCTCAACTACTCAGACTCACCTTCGCTCAGGGCCGTCCTGCTCCTGCTCTCGAGCAGATCCTAGCGAGTGGCAGGCGGATTGTAGGGTTGATAGGTTTTAGGGTTTCTAGGGTTTAGGGTTTAGGGTAAGAAAGGAGCTTAACTAATTACGTATACTATTTTGGGATTCCTTTGCTATATTTATAGTATATTGGTCCGCAAATCCCTTTTCTAGTTTTTTAAGGCCTCTATATTACCTGCGTTTTGTGGTTTACCCGGCCCCGCAGACATGTCAGGAAATCATACTCAGGAGCCCCAAAAATATCGCCTTTTCCCAGATCCTTAACGACCTATATGAAGAAGTCATACTAAGAAGCCCTGAAAAGATGTCCCTCTACCCGGACCCGTTAAGCACCCACCCTGAACCTATGTGAGGAAATTTGATTTGCAGATAGGTTCTTTAGGGTTCAGCTAGGCATTGAAGAGACCAGCGGGGATGCCTTCGTACCTGAGACGGTTTAGGGTTTACGGTCTCGAACGGAGAATGTAAACTTAAACGGTGCAAGCACACATCGCGACGATCGTGCCCCAAACCCTATAGTATGACCCTCATGACAAAACCCCTAACGGCCTGAGATGTTTTCGACGTGCCTAAAACCCTGATGCTCTAAAGCCTTGCGATTCCCTTGCAGACCCAGGCATAAGCTGTCAAGTTGATCTGCCACTTGAACACTCGCGGACTTATCTAATTTATCCCACATGGGAGTTTCCGAAGTAAGGAAACCAAACGGCAACCTTCTAGAACTCTTACACCAGGACCTCAATATTGCGTAGTTAGGGTACAACCGAGGGTAGTTGGGGGTCTAGGTAATATAGGGTCCAACCTATTTAACTATACTATTTTGGGGGCTCCTTATGAATTATACTTAATAGTGGAAGGGGCCCCGCAACCCTATTCTCCCTATCAAGGCCCCTATATTATAGAGCCCTTATATAGTTGCCCTTATATAGTTCCCGTGTAGGTAGGATGCCTGACAACAATAAGGTACTTAGGTTTCGGATAGTAGTTCTGTAGGTTACTATTTGGGAGAGTATATGGGAGTTTCCGAAAATTAGGGGCACCTGACTTTGGAGTCCTTATAATAAGCATCCTACTATTTGGGATACTAGATCAGGGTCCCCTATTTTCGGAGACTCCCATATGACTCTTAGGTACTTGGACCCCTTGGGGTTCCAGTTCCCTGTGCCGCACTGAAGTGGCCTGCAGCAGGATCTCCGCCCCTGGAGTTCCGAGGGTGAGGCTTCCACTCCGGGATTTTTGTTTTAGGGTGTAGGGTTTATAGGCGGGCCTCTAGGATTTATAGGGTTTATAGGGCCTATAGAGCTTATGGGGCTTATAGGGCTCATAGGGTTGAGGCTTCGACTGGGAGATTTTTGTTTAGGGTTTAGGGGTTCAGGGTTTATAGGGTTTAGGGTTTAGGGGTTTAGGGTTTATAGGGTTTAGGGTTTAGGGGTTCAGGGTTTATAGGGTTTAGGGTTTAGGGGTTTAGGGTTTATAGGGTTTAGGGTTTGGGGCTTGCTTTTTTAGATTCAAACTTTTAGGTGTTTCGGTACCTGAGTTTTAGTGTTCGGTCTTTCTTCCAGGCTTTTTAGGGCATTTAGATTTTTTAATGGCTTTGAGACTTCTGTTGTTTTCTGGTGCTGGGTCTTTCTCCCCATCCTGAGCCCCAAAATTTGGGGCCGATGTTTGGGATCCGACTGTTCCTGGTCTGTGTCAGGCCCCTAAACCCAGACCTTCCAAAACCCCTTAATTAAGGAATATACCTTAGATCAGATTAGGGACCCTATTATAATTTAAGGTATATTCCTTAATTAAGGGGTTTTGGAAGGTCTGAGAACCCTAAACCCACCATGCTGTAACATTTTGTTCAAAGGAACCGTTATGAAATAAGAGTTTATACTTCTTTTATCCCTGCGCTACTTAAACCCCTAATTACCCAGAGACTCCAATATCCCTTAATTAATTAAGGAATATTCCTTAGTCCCATTATAATTTAAGGTATATTCCTTAATTAAGGGATATTGGAGTCTCTAATCATCTCAGGCTCCACATCGCCCACAGCAGGCGCTGTTTATAGACTTTGGAGCCCAAAGTTAGTCCTATTTCTGCACCTGGAGCCTTTTGGGGAATCATTTCACCCTAGAAGCCCTAAACCCAAAGCCTAAAACTCGAAACCCCTTATTCAACCAGAACCATAAACGTTAAACCCGAAACCCTATAAGCCCTCAGCCCCATGAGCCCTACACTCTAAGCCCTATAAGAAAACCAATGACTCCAGAAGTTAAACAAAATTAAACCTTGATTTCATTGTCCGGGTTTGACATACCTTGTACCTTCCAAAGACACAATTAAATCGGGTTGTAATTGTGTCGGTATGCATGTCTCTAATAAACAATTAAATCATGAGTTTACTGTCTCCCTGTGTGCCAGTATATTCTACCAGAGACTTGTGTGCCATACGCTCGCGGGATATCACATTAAATCATGATTTAATTGCAGAATTTGGCATCCTTCTGGGCAACCACCAGTAATGTAGTTGGGGGTTACTATCACGGTCCAAAGACTTATAGCCTAAATAAGTCGATCGCCACACTAGCGGGAATCCACGTTAAATCATGATCTAGTTGCCGAATTCGTCCTCCTTGGTAACCACCAGTAATGTAGTTGGGGTTACAATCACGGTCCAAGGAGTTTTAGCCTAGATAAGTAGATCGCCACATTAGCGGGATGCCACATTAAATCATGATTCAGTTGTGGAATTTGGCGTCCTTCTTGGTAACACCAGTAATGTAGTTGAATCCTATCACGGTCCAGGGAAAGCTAGCCCAAATAAGTAGACTGGTTTGGTTTAGTCTACTCGGTTCTAGTCTATAGTGTAGCCTACTCTAGTCTACTCTGGTCTACTCTAGTCTCGTCTAGTCGAGTAGGGACACGTCCCGTAGACACACCTGCACACAATGCAGTAGACAAACAAGCATGCGGATCGTGCATCTCACCTTAAACCTTGAGCCTGAAACAAGGATCCTGCGAGGCAATTACATGATGATCTAATTGTTGCGTTCTTGCCAACTGTTCGAGTTGATTTAATTGTTTCAGATTTGGTCATTGATTCAGAACAATTAAATCATGATTTATATGTCGCCTCGGGTCCGGATAGTGTAGCAGAAAGAATTAAATCATGATTTAACTGTGCCGTGTAGGAGCAGGACAGGCGTGGAATGGAGCGTCGCGCAACGTTCAGGGCCAATTAAATCATAAGTAAATTGTGCGGGCCTGAAGGGGTCCAAGGCGGCCCGATGCCGGGCAATAAACTCAAGAGTTAATGTTTTTTAACTCTTGGATTCACTGCCTTCCTCAGCCCTATAAACCCTAAGGCCCATGGCCGTAACTCCAGCTGCGCGTGGCCAGGATACCTTGCCTCTCCTTGCCGGCATCTACATTCTCGAGGTCCCGACTTCCTGTGGTGTAGGGTTTAGGGCAAGTTTAGGGTTTAGGTTTCTAATGTGGTCTGGGTTTAGGGCTTATGATGGGGTTTGGCCTCAGGCTTGATAACGGGTTTCAGGGTTTTGGGTTTATAACGGGGTTCGGGGTTTATAGTTTTAGGGAAAAGGGCATACATTGGAGACCATGGGTAGAGTTACTAGGATGCCCAGTAGTACCCTTATTCCCTTTTTGTAGTCCTAGGTTCCTTATAAAGTTACCCAATACCACATTAGAGAGGCCTTTTTGTTCTTAGGTTACTGGGTATCCTAGCAAGAAACATGCTTCCGTTAGGATGCTGGAGAAGTTCAGAGCTCCGGCCCTTGGGGTTTCTGAAATCTGCCTAGAGTCTCCATTGTACTTCCTTATTTCTGGGGTTTAGGGTTTAGGGTTTAGGGTTTAGGGTTTAGGGTTTAGGGTTTAGGGTTTAGGGGATCCTTAGCATAATGTTGGTTAAACCGAAAAAGGAACTACAATGGAGGCTACAGGTGGATACAGTATCCAGGTTCTGTGCCTGGGGTCAACTACTCTAGGGAACTTGCATATACAGAGGCGCACACCTGTTGCCTGGGAGTACCCGGACCAAACATCTGCCCTGAACCAGGGATCAGGCCACAGAGCAGCCCCATAGCCGATACAGTACCTCCTCCATAACGGGGTATGCTTTGGGCCTTAATAGTACAAAGGGTATGCGCCATATTCCTTGAAGGACCTCCTCCATAAGCGGTATGTTTTGGGCCTTATAATATATTATACATGGTATACATTAATGGTATACGCCATATTCCTTCCTTACTATTATACATGGTATACGTTAATTATATTCCTTGAAGGGTGCTATGGGGGGGGATGCTAAGATGCCGTGTGAGAAGGCCCGAGTTCGCTCCCCTGATGGCGGAATGGCGCAAGCCTGCCGTGAGCCAAGGAAGCCAGGACGATGATCAAACTTTCGGGATTTAGGGTTTTTTCTGTAGGGTTTATAGGGTTTCTTGGGTTTATCAAACTTTGGGGGTTTAGGGGCTTTGTGGTTTAGAGCCCCAAGGGAGGTTAGGATTTTGGAGAGTATCTGATTATTATTTAGGTACTTGGACCCTTGGGGTAGGGTTTCCAGGGTTTATGGTTCATAGGGCTTCTTGGGTTTATCGGGTTTAGGGTTTAGGGTCGTCCAACTTTAGGGATTGAGAGCTTCTTTTTTTTTTTTTTTTTTTTTTTGGGGGGGGGGGGGGGGTTCTATTGTTCATAGGGTCTCAGGTGTAGGGTTTAGGGTTATGGTTTAGGGTTTAGGGTAGGGTGGTGTGGCTTTAGGGGTTGAGGGTTTGTTCTGGGTGGTATGGTTCACAAAAGCACAAGTTTCAATGAAGGAAGTAGGGTACCGCCACGCCCTACCACAGGCCTTATGATGTGTTTGTGAATTGCTGCGATCGTCAGTCTGTACAGCACCGCTACCGCTGCACATGTGCCTGCCGCAGAGCTTCCTGGCTACAGCGACAGCGATTGGAGCTCTCACGGTGCTCCTCCAGCATTTTACTCGTGACCTCCATGTTGGCACCCGCAGCACAGAAAGTAAATTAACAGTCATTGAGCAGAGGATCAGCTCGGACTCATGCCTTTCGAAATGCCTCTAATAAGATAAAACTGTCCCCAGTCCGCAACATGCAGGCTAGAGTTTGGGGGGGGGGGGGGGGTGTTGTACAATCGTTTTAAAACCTGATACACACTGTAAGGGTGTAAAACTTACAGTTATTTCGAGCCCCATAAACCGCAGACAGGCCGCATCAGCTACTCTTGCATCTCGTCCCGGAGTCATGGCTGCCAGGCGCCGGTGGTCCCACAGGACCGGCCGCTGTGTTCGCGCACTCCCAGAGAGCACAATACCCGTTAATTCAGGAACATACCAAGTGCTCTAAACAAGAACATGCAGGCCCTTATAGGCCCTTATCATGCAAGATGGTACAGGGTAGTAGGCCTTCTCGGTTATCCTAGAACCCCAGAAAACTGTTGGAATCACGGAATGTACTTGGTGGGTCATTGTCTCTGTAAACCCATATCATATCGAAACGTTATTCAGGTATAAAGCCTTAGGGTTTAGGGTTCAAGGAAGCGCAGTTTGGCATCTTTTCTGCGTAGTTGAATGCTACTGAAATAGGCACCTTGAGGCATGCATGTGCCAATGCAGGTCTGTGATTCTCGCTGCATGCGGCTCCCTGCTGCTGCTACTCAGGCGCGTGATAGACGCAATACTGTGCGTGCAACTCAGTCTGGTAGTGGCTTAACCTAGAACTGAAACCTGATGTAAGTAATTGGTTACTCGTCCAGGACATCCAAAGTGTTCTTTGAGAAAACCAAGCGGGGGGGGGGGGGAGTAAGCTGCGTGAAGGCCGAGTTTGTTTGGCATGACATGACGCGACGAAACTGAGATCTGTAAGGTCCTCAAGCCTCAACCCCTAAAATCCGGAACTCCTTCGTCTAGATCCTAGCGAAACCCTCAGAACGAAGCCTTGACGTGAAACCCTAGGCCCCGAACAGTCTGTCTGTGCTGGTGGGGGTCGGACATCTGCACATTGGCTGACCCAGAGATTTTTTTGGGTCTTCTCTAAGTTAAGGCTTCCTTTTAAAGGCTCCCTGACAATGGGGTTTAGGAGCTTAGGCCGAAAGCCTGAACCGTAAACCCTGCTGATAGTTGGAGCCTGTGACAAAAAAGTCCCATGCAGGTGGCCTTCCGACTTCGCCGTGGCCCAGAGAAGTCAGCAGCTGGGTTGCAAGTTAGGGGTTGTAGGCAGTAGAGTTTAGGGTTTAAGTTTTAGGGGTCAGATAGTTTAGGGGTTGTACCAGCCCTCTACATAACAAGATAGACTTCAAGACTATCGTCGATACAATACTTCAAGACAACATGATAAACCACCCTGCACCCCAGACGCCAAGCCACAAACCCTGAGCCCCAAGGCCTCTATCGTGCCCATGTCGACACTAGTTACAAGCTACTTCCTTGCCCTCTAAACCCCCCTAAACCCTAGACCACAAACCCCCAACCCCTAAACCCTAAGCCATATACACCCTAACCCCCCAAACCCTAAACCCTTAAACCCCAAACCATTCCTTGCTTTCTGGAGTTCCTTCGTCCAGGCTGGACACACCGCTTCTAGGCCAGGTGCCGCTTCTTTCGATCGGTGTTGTGACGGTTTAGGGCTTAGGTTAGGGACCCAAAAAACACATAAGCATAAGCATTTTAGGGGGATATCCCTACCTTATTGGGCTTCAGTATAAGGGGATTTATATGGGATATCCCTATCCTATTTTTTGCTTATGTGCTTTTTGGGGCCCTATTAGGGTCTTTGGGTTTCAGGGTTGAGGATCCTTGGGTTTCAGGGCTCAGGGTTTGGAGTGTTTGAGATTTAGGGCTTAGGGTCTTTGGGTTAGGGTGTAATTAAGGCGTGGCGTTTTGGGTCAAGGGTATGTCTACTAAGCTACGCTGCATGGTATCGCGCCGCAGGATTGTATGACTGTCGGGCCATCTATGTAGCAGGCACTCCCTCACCTGCACGTGCTTGGCTGCCTGTTTTTTCTGGGATGTTTGATGGATGGTGTCTACTCCGGCCACGTCGTTCGAGCTTGTGGTTCTTGTCTTGATTATGCTTTCCCAGGCTGTTCAGTGGTACACTTTTTTACTTTTAGGTTTCTGGGTTCCTACTGTAAAATAAGAAGCCTAAAAAGTATATACTTTTTCCCTGTGGGTTACTGAACAGCCTAGTTTCGCTGCACAAGCTGTGTAAGCATCCTAAATCCGAAGCCGCGTGATGTAGGGATGGGGTGAAGCCATGTGGGTGGTTGACAGAATGATGGTGCCTTTTGGGGTACCCTAAATTCTAGGTGCCCTACTATACTAAGGACCCAAAAAGGTACCATAAATTTTGACAACTGCCCATGTCGTGAAGGCAATGTCCGATAGTCTCAGGCCATGCTTACTCAGAAACTTTGGGGTCTTGATCCTGACTGACCAGTGGTTTTGAGGTTCCCTTGGCTCTTTAGCTCCTTATTTAATAGGGATTATCATCATCCCTGGCTCCTTAGCTCCTCCAGTATCAATGGTTAGCTGAGGTTCCTGCTTTTCAGAGTGTGGGGCTATTGCTTAGGGGTTTGAGCTGTTCGGGGGATGTTTAGGCTTTGGGTGTTCATTGCTTCTTTCCATCGCAAGCTTTTGTCCTTCATTGTTGTTCCGTCTCCAGCAGGTTTCGCATGCATTGTGTAGTGAACTCCAATGCTCATGTAGCATGTTCTGTCACTTACCCATGAAAGCTAAATGCATACGTGCTCGTTGCTGTAGACGGTTGGCGCGGCACTGCAGACTATCGACCCAAGCACCCGAGTATACCCTTAAACCCTGAAGCCCTAAACCCTTAAACCCTGAAGCCCCAAACCCTAAACCTTTAGCCCCTAAACCCTTAAACCCTTAAGCCCCAAACCCTAAACCTTAAACCCCTAAACCCTTAGGCCCTAAACCCTAAACCGAGCAGGTGTCCGGGGCCTCCTCTCGGCGGAGGCCATTGAGGCAGCTGAATGTAGAAGCCTTAGTATCTAGTACAGTAGAAGCCAGAAAGTTGGAATATCATTATCGTAATCCCTTTAAGGTAAATTATAGGGGATCCTACCATTGGACCGCTTTTCGCTGCATGCCGGGACCTGTGTTGCAGGAGGGGAGCGCAACCAACGCCACAATGCTGTGCGTGACCTCCTCGCCGCGTGGGCCGAGCGTGCCGGTCTTCGCCCGGAGCTTGAAAAGCCAGGCCTCTTGCTGCCCCAGCGTCCAGATGACACCCGCGTGGCTCACCGACGCCCTGCAGACATCTATTTGCCATCCCTCTATGGAACTCCTGCTGCCCTTGACCTCGCTGTCACAGCGCCACAGCGGCAGGAGTCCCTCGGTAGGGCTGGCCAACAGGCACTGGCTGCCGCCACTGCTTATGCCGAGGTCAAATCGTCGCATATGGGCACCGCCCAGGTCTGCACCGAGCAGGGGCTCAAATTCGTGCCCCTGGTGGCCGAAGCCACTGGCGCTTGGGAACCTGAAGCGGCGAAGATCCTCCTCCTGATTTCCCGAGCTGCCGCTGCGCGCGAAGACGCCCAGCCATCGGTGCTACATTCTGAGCTGTTGCAAGAACTGTCCGTCTTGCTGCGCAGCCACCGCGCTCGAGCGGTGCTGCGGCGACGGGCAGAAAGCTCTGCCACGGATTGAGGCTGTAACCCTTTTCACGCCTCTGTTGACCAGGTCGTACCAGGCTGAGGTTAGACGACGCCTCTGCCTGCCCTGTGCCTGCATGCAGTCACCGCTTGGACGTGACCCTCGTAGCGCACCCATTGCGGATATGGAGGCTCCTGAAGCACCTCTCATGTCCCTGCTTAGATGTAAGTAGCTTCTGCCGTGTTTCGAGCTGCTTGTTCTTACAGGGGTAGCTGCTCGTATTTGTGCGCTCGTGGCATGCCACGGCCCTTTTGTACCATAGTCTAGTGTTCTAACTTTTTGCTACTGACAACTGTGAGAGGAACCACAGTCGGTCTTGCTCCTGCAAGCGACACGATGGTAGATAGATGATCGATCCTACCATTAATCCATACTCCAACTTTCTGGAGTTCACTTTAGGGGTTAGGGTCTAGGGTTGTAGGGTTGAAGGGTTTAGGGGTTAAGGTTTAGGGTTTTAGGGTTTAGACTTAGGGTTGTACTGCAATTGCAATATACCTAGACCTTCCAAAACCCCTTAATTAAGGAATATACCTTAAATTATAATAGGGTCCCTAATATGATTTAAGGTATATATTCCTTAGTTAAGGGATTTTGGAAGGTCTGGGTAAGCCCCCCTGAAGTTTCGGCCCAAAGGCGTTTTCGAATGATTAAGGCACCTATGCCAGGCCCTCAGCCTTAAAACCCTGTTTCTTCTGTTGGCCTTCATGGGCACCGGGAGAGTCTTTCTTTCAGGGTTCCGTTGGTGGCCGTCTGCAGGCTTTGGCGTTGAGGTTTAGGGGTTAGGGGTTCAGAGCTGCAGGGTTTGTGCACAACATCAGGATGGAGGTGTGTAAGGTTTAATTGATGGTTTAGAGTTTAAAGGCTTGCAATTTACCTTGCAGTGCATCCATCTGACGGTTTAGGGTTGAGGGTTTCATTGTTTGGACAGAGCACTAAACTCGCGTCTCCGCTTTGTTGCGGACTGAGACAGAGACCCTAATGCGCCCAACTGGTGCGTAGAAGCCTTAAGAATCGAGGAACGTTGTCGTATACGTCTATGTGGATCAAAACATTCGCTATTCAACCCCCAGTAATCGCTGTAGCCTTTCGGGAATATGGTAGTAGTATACTTTTATCAGAGCCCTACACCACCCGCCCTAAACCCAAGGTTGTCCCTGGGCTTGTGAGCCCCTTCGCCCGATGAAGGCCCACTTCTCGGCCGAGAGTGCCGACAACACTTACCGCTTCGAGGCGGGGCCTCCGCTCTTGTGTTTATAGAGTTCGGAGTTTATAGTTTCTGTCTGCTGTTTGGGGGTTTGGGGCTTCTACGGTTTAGGGGTTTAGGGGCTAGGGTTTTAGCCGTTTCGGTTTCGGACCAAGCGTTCGTGGTGTCGGCGCGTGGAATTTGAGGCAACCCTCGGCCTCACCTCAAGATATAGAATCCCGGTAACACTGAAAGCCACCCAATTCACCCAAAGACCCAAACCCAAGAATCCGCCCAAACCCCTGACAACCTAATCCCTAAATCATCAAAAGCCCCAAAATCTTCATGCTTATATACCCAGGACCCTCCTAGCGAAAAGCCCCAGAACCCTAATCTACAAGCCCTAAAAACTTACGTGATCCTTAAACGGCCTAGATGCAAACCTAATCCTCAAAATGCATTAAAGTCTGATCCCCCAAAGCGCTAAACACCCTAATCCTGAAACACAATGAAACCCGAATCGGTACACCTTACACCCTAGAACACTCAATGTTGAACAGCCTAATGCCCTAACCACCAAACCTCAAACCCTAAACCCCTAAAAACCCTAAACCCTAAAACCCTAAAATCCTAATCTTTAACTACAAACTAAAGCCCAGCGACTCCCATCACCGAAACCTCCATTCTCAAGGGTTTAGGGTTTAGGGGCATTAGCCATACTTGGAGGCCCAGGGGACTTAGTAAGTAGGTTAGAAGTAGGGTTATAACCCAGACCTTCCAAAATCATTTTTTTAATGAACATACCTTAAATCATATTAGGGACCCTATTATAATTTAAGGTATATTCCTTAATTAAGGGATTTTGGAAGGTCTGGGAAGTACCCTAAATGGAGTTACCCCAATTACAACCCTGCAACTCCTGAGCCGGTTGGGGAAAGCCACAGCCTCTGGGTAGGGTTTAGGGTTTAGGGTAGGGTTTAGAGTTTAGGGTTTAGGGTAGGGTTTAGAGTTTAGGGTTTAGGGTTTAGGGTTTTAGGGCTCAGGGTGAGGGAACTTAACTAGGTTCGGGTTTCGGTTTAGGGTGACGGATCTTGGGGTGAGGGAACTTAGTCACAGTTTGGGTTTAGGGTTGCCTTATGAAAGATTCTTGCAACTTATGCCCTGTTAACATGAACTTAAGTGCCACACCCTCCTGAAACCACAAAAATCAATCTTGCTATGGCAACTTAAGTTACGTTCCTCGGCCATGCACAACCCTTGCCCTCCCCGTACCAAGCCTTATAAGGCCCTCGTAAGCCGCTCAAACCCTCGGTATAATACGGTTGATGGTATATATCCTGCATTATCTTAAGGACCCTAGACTATGGGAATTTTGGTACATTCCTTATTATGGGTAATGCACAGTTTATATCACCAACCGTACAAAACTCGTGCCAACCCCCACAAAACTCTCATAAACGACCCTGAACCCGTAGCCATCGTACGCTAAGCTCTTAAAGGAGCCCTAAGCCGCAAAAAGCCCTCCCTAACCCCCTAACCCCAACTAAATATTGAACAGCCTGTACCTATACCGTAAGCCCAGAAAGGTACCCTAAACCGTAAACCCAACCTAAATCCCAGTAAATATGAGAAGAACACGTCTGGTTGGACTGCATGTAGGCCTTGGCCGAATGGCGAGACGAGGACCCTTCCTCTGTCACCTGGTAGGGCAAACGGGCCCTCTTTCTTTTTTGGGTTCTCCCATTACAACCAAACAGTAGGAATAAGATGCGGCTGTCGAGCCTAGCTTCCTGCGCCGTCCTACTTAGTGGTTCCGGGTTTTTTGCTTTGGAATTCCACAAACGCTTGAGGTTTTGGGGTTCAGGGTTTAGGATTCATTTAAGGTTTAGGCTCTGATAGTCTAGGGTTGAGGTATAAGTATAAGTGGGCTCCTTGAAGCCTTGAGGTTTTGGGGAGTAGCACATGTGTGTTTACGGTGAGGATCGCCATACGCCGGGGAAGCACTGGTACTAGGAGGGGTTTGCAGAAGCCAGTGTCTACTGGCGCATTCGTGTACGCCTGCACAGCGTTGTTTTGAAACTGCTAGTGTCTTTTTAGACTAGTTTCTGGATTAACCTAATCGGAAATGCATTTTATGTTGTCGTGGAGAGTGTTGTGCGCCGGGTGTCTACCCATTGGATCATGTTGGTTTGCCATGGTTTTGCTGTTGCAAACGGCATGAACGCGGCAGTTGGTGCTCTTCCTAGGTAGTATTAGGGAGACCCCTTGAAGGGGACCCTTCTTAACCCTTCTTGTGGCTCTCTTACACGGGACTTTATTGAGAGGGTCCATATCCCCAAGTGTCCCCTATTCCTGACTCCTATTTCTGATTCTGTTGTCGTAGGGTGGGCTGTCTACGGGGCGACCTGGTGACTTGCTGCATGGGCACGTTGTCGTGGGGAATGCGCAGGCATATACTTGGGCGTTTGTGTTCGCTGTGGCGTTGCTCAGCAGTTGAAACTGTAGATCTTCAATGCCTTGAAAAAAGAGAGCATTAATGAACACACCTATAGCTCCCTTGGAAATACAAAAAAGCCCCTAACCCTAAACCCTAAGACCCGTAACGGTAGAGATTCAATACCTTAAAGCATTAAGTTAAGCCCTAGAGCCCTAAACCCTACATAAATCCCAAAAGCCCTAAACCCTACAAGCTCCAGAGCCCTAAACCCTACAAGCCCCAAACCCTTGAAACCCTTCAAAACCGTAACCCCTACAGCCCTCAAAGCAGGAGTCCTCTGCACTTAGAGGCCCAGGGGACTTAGTAAGTAGTGACAGAACCCTATAGTACCCTTAATAAAGGGAACCCTAAACTAAGTCCTCTGTAGCTCTCCAGAGGACGGCACTTCCGCTCGGAACCCTCGGCTCGGGAAAGGAACGCCTTGGACGGCCGGCGTCTCCCTGCCCGAGGCCAGTTTGGGTATCTTAGGGGGTACTTAGAAACCCTAAACCCCTTAACCCTAAACCCTCTGTTTTTATCTGATCGAGGCCATTTAGGGTATCTTAGGGGTACTTAGAGATACGCCTTTTGGAGTATCTTATAATAGGGGTACTTAGAAATAGATGTGTTAATATTGTGTTGCTATATTCGCTAAGAAACCACTAGATTTATGATTCGTGCATGAGGTTTGTGAGCGTTGCGGGTCTAGGATTTTGAGGTTGAGCGTTTGGGGTTGAGGGAAAAGGGGGTTTAGGCTTCCGGGTGAGACTGTTGAGGGTTTAGGAGTGGTGGGGGTTCCTTGAAAGGTTTCTTTGGGTGCGACGGGGGTTGTTTTGTGTGTGTGGGTTGAAGGTTTAGGGCTTTACGGTTTCAGGGTTGAGGATTTGGGGGTTGCGCTTGCGGTCGTAGTGGTGGTGGTGCTGGTGGTGGTGGTGGTGGTGATGGTGATGGTCGATGGTGGTGGTGCTGAGAGTTATAGCTGCTCTTTTTTGTGGCTTGTGGAGAGTTCAGAGCTCAACGTTGTCAATTACAGTTGTTCCTGCAAGCGGTTTGGAAGGGTCTGACATGGGGTGTCGAAAAAGAGCGCATTCCGCTGCTCTGGGGTTAGAAGTTCAACTTCTCGGGATTAAGAGTTTAGAGCGTGGATTTGGGTCCTTCAAAAGGACATACCTCCAGAGACCATATAGCATGGACAGAAGATGTTTGACGATCCCTTGCGTGGGAATTAACTTGTAAATGTAAACCTCTTACTATAGGGTCTTCAGAGCAAAAACACTTCATACTGTTATGAAGCCGTCGAAAGCATTCAGCTTATTCCTCAAAGCCAAGAGGCAGCCCCACAATGCAATCAATAGAGGGGTCTGAGCATTGATTAAACACAAGCTGTCATAGTCCCCAAGAGAAGTTTAGACTATAAGACGATCATGTAGCTACCCCAAAACTCTGTTCCAACTGTTTTGGCGTCTTTATTATTCGCAGAGTTTCGATGCAGTTTGTCAGGTATCCAGCTTTCTCCTTTCCGAGACCGAGCGAGGACATCTACAACAAGTTGAGGCTTTGGGGATCGAGCTTAGCGTGTCACAGTGTTGCTTGGGGTTCTCAGGGTTGTGTTGGTGGTTTTATGTGCCTTTAAGAAGGGATCAATACAGGTTTCAAAAGGGTTGTGGCTAATGGCGTGTAGTATTCGCCCATTTTGACTGATCCTTAGTATTTAATTGGCCCTCCCAAGGCCCAAGTCTAGCTATTCAGGCCCCTGTAAAGTCCGTTTTACCCCTGGACTTGATAAGGGGAGGTCACTTCCAGTTACTGAGACCTCCTTGTTTGGTTACGATGTGGGACGGCCGGCAGTTCTGATTCGCTCTTACGGGTTAGGGATAAGGTTTAGGGAAGGTGTATATATATATATAATGTAATGCAATATAGTATAATATAGTATAATCTAACATATATATATATATATATGTGTGTGTATGTGTGTGTATATATGTATGTATGTGTATATATATATATATATATATATATATATATTCTGGGCATTCTAGCACCTGCATGCTGAAATCTTGCACTTTCTTGAACATAGATTATGTTTGGGGTCAGACTTTTTACTTTTATTATGAACAAGAAGTGACCCAGAACTGCCAAGCAACTTTAGAGTAACTTTAGATCTTACATCCCTCGTGCAGGACGATAAATACTCGGAAAACCACATCGCATACATGTCTACGAGACCCTGCAACATAGAAGCCCAAATGAACAATCAAAGCACTAAACCAGCCTATTGACGCACCATTGGAACAGCAGTTTAATGGAGGAACCTGATTAAGGGATACCGGTCTTGTAACCCCATAATATCAGGATCCATATAAAGGACCCGAATAAAGACCCAAGGTTTCTTAATCAGGTACATTAATTTTGATTCCGAACCAAATAAAAGAACCCCCTATCAAGCTTAGATGAAGGAGCCCGGAACCCTGAACCGTTGAAGGAACCCTAAACCCCCAATCCCAGAGACCTGTACAGCATAAACCCTGAACCCAAAGGGGAGCCCTACACCCCAGACCCAAAGACACTCAAAGCAGCTCTAAATCCTAAACCATCACAGGAGCCGCCAGAAACCTCCAAAAAGCCCTAAAAAACCCTAGGCCCTTGCAGGAACCGCCAAAATCATAGCCCTAAACCTTGAAACCCCAAGTGAAGGATTCTTAAAACCGAAACCCCAAAGCTCCAAACCGCAAACCCTAAAACCCCCTTGTGCCAAAGAGGCTCTGCGCACTTAACGGAAGCTTCAAACATCGCAACCCTAAGCTTTAAGCGCGTTCAAGGAACCCACCGAAAGGAATAAAACCCCTACGCCCCTAAACGGCAAAACCCCCCTAAACCGTTAAACCCTATAAACCCCTAATGTAGGAACCTGATTAAGAAACCCTGGGCCTATAACCCCAAAATAGTAGGGTTCATATAAGGAACCTCAATAAAGGCCCAAGGTTTCTTAATCAGGGTTCCTAGATTAAACCCCTAATTAAACTTTATAGATCGCTTTACACGAACCCTATAAACCTCTAAACGACATCGCCCCCTTTCCCACCCCTCAGCCCGACGGCCGCTTCGGGGGCGCTGACGTAGCGGCGCGACTCGGTGACCTGGCGACGGCCGCAGGCGCCGATTTTCACAGGTTTTGGGGTTTACAGTGCTCATAGTGTTTGTTGTTTAATGGTTTAGGTTTTATAGGGTTCATAGGATTTTAATGGGTTTGGCCTGGGTGTTTCAGGGTCTAGGGTTTCGGGTTGTGGTCTAGAACTTTTGTTTCAGTTCAGTTTCGCTTACGGTATTCTATATGGGAAATTACCTTAGGTTTTTGTCATTGTTGCCTTTACTGAGGGTTTTAGGGGTTCAGGGATTTGCAGTTTCACTAGGGTTTCGGTTTTGGTTAAATCGGTTTACTGTTTATAGGGCATGATCTAGGACCCTAGGCGCTTTAGTGCTTCTTTTCAGGGGTTTTGTTGGGTGCGGCTGGTGTAAGAGTTGTACAAAGGCTTGGGGTAACGTTCGGTTCGGGGGTTTTACGGTTTGGATCTTGGGCCGCTAACTTGTAGTCTAGGACCCAGAGTAGGCCCTTATTCCCTTTTTGAGGGTTTAGGTTCCCTTATAACCCCCTTTAAACCAAAAAGGGCACCCGTTTAATTCCTAGGTTACTCTTGGGTCTAGTTGTAGCAAGGTATGAGAATTGATCTTTGGGGCTCGGGGCCTTGATGTAAACAGGAACTATAAACGTATTTGGTTGTGGGGGTTTGGGCAGCCTACAAGGAATCTACAGCAGGGGTCCCTTAAAGGAACCGTGTCAAGGAAGTCTACAAGGAATCTTAGCCTTACAGGAACCGTGTAAAGGAAGCCTACAAGGAATGTACACAAAAAAACTTAAACCCAAAACCCTAAACCCAAAACCCTAAACCCTAAACCCAAAAAGCCTAAATTCAAAACCCTACACCCAAAACCCAAAGCTCTAAGCCCAAAACCCTAAACCCGAAGCCCTAAACCCAAAACCCAAAACCCTAAACCCTAAGCTCAAAACCCTAAACCCTAAGCCTAAGCCCCGAGCTCCATAGGTGTACAAGCCATTCCACTCCTGGGAGATCTTTCCTGGGCGGGCTCCAGCAACCGAAGCTACAACTGGAAGGCTGTCTACTGGGGCGTTCCTCTGGTTGGCTCTTAGGACTTTACATTTTGGGGTTTCATTATACCTAATAATAAGGAGGCTGAAAGTTTAACTTTTCTAGCTCTAAGGGTCCAAAGGAAATGAGGTACTTGGGTCACGGATGATATTTTTGTAGGTTGGTGTTTAGGAGAGTATATAGACCCTTATGGTGGGGCTGGTAGGGTTTGTATTCATGTGTGCAATGTGTAGAATAGAAGATACAGATAGATATGCTAGCTAGTTATCCGTGTGCATAGCATGTGATAGGCAGGTAGGTGAAAGGTAGGTGGCTGTTGGAAAACGATTGACAAGCTCATAGACGATAAAAAGAAAGCTTGAACCTCTTTTGACAGTTTAGGGTTTAGGGTTGTTTAAACTCTTGACTGACTCGAATCCTGGGCTCCAAAACAGTACTGAGGCATCGCGAAGTTCTCTTTCGAGCCCAAAGCCTTGGCTGAGAAAGGCCAGCTCTGTGGGGGCAGTGGTTTTTGGTGCTTTGAATTTGTGGCTTGGGTTCCTTTGGTGTTTATGGGGAGTTTAGGGTGTTTTTTGTTGGGTTGGGGTTTGGGTTCTTTTTGGTTTAAAGGGGCTTTAGGGTATTGAACGGGTTTAACAACGTTTTACAATATTTGGTGTTGGCATGACATCCTATGAATCATAAAACCCCTAAACCAGAAAACCCTCAACCATAGCCTCAATCCTAAACCTCTGACCTTACCCGAAAATCCCTGTCCCTGGATGCTAAACAACCTAGACCTTCATAAACACCTTCGCACAAAACCCCAAGTCCGCAGAATAACTTTATGGGATGCCGAACCCTCTAAACCTTGAGCCCTGACTCAAACTTAAACACTAAACTCCCTAAACCCTAAACCCCTACACCCTAAACCCCTAAGCCCCTACACCCTAAGCCCCTGCACCCTAAACCCCTACACCCTAAACCCCTAAACTCTTCATAAAATGAACACACTGTCCGTTCGATTCCGGCAGGCTGGCCGGAGCTGACTGGCTGCCCGCAGGTGGGCTCGATGTTGGGTGCTGCATCCCCACCTGAAGTCCCCTCTCTATTTCTTTGCCTCTCTCTCTCTCTCTCTCTCTATATATATATGTATACATGGGTATATTTACACATAAAACTTACATATGTATAATACACATATCCACAGTAACTCTGTTTTAGTTCATGCGAGGTTTGGCAGACAAACGCATCGAACTCCGTTTTTGCCAACTACATCGCCGCTCGGCAGCAACTGCGCTTGCACATGAAGTCGGTTGTTGAATTGGGTGGGGGTGAGTGTACATAGGACATCTGAGTTCATTGTCTAGCTTGGGAGCTATTAGGTGTCGTGCTAGCCGGCACTGACTAAAAGCTTTGCATCGCATGCATGGCAGATTTGATTTAATGATGGGGAGGGCTTGGCCAGTAGGGTATGATCAGGGCTGCTTGAAAGGTTATGACTTTGTATACCTCTCGTTTCATATTCCTGACTGCCTATATAAACCTGTCAGTCAAAGAGAACCCAACACCCGCAGTCCCTAGCTCACCCTTCGTTTTGCTGCTCCCCGGTCAGATCACGGTGGGTCGGGGCACTCGCGCTACGATCTCTGGAGACGACCACGCCACTCGTCCGAAGAAAGGAACGAAACCCGAAAACGGAATCCGAAATCCAGATTTCAACGCCCCCAAAGCCACCGAAACGCGGCCTAAACTTTGATCCTCACAAATCCGGAGTCGGTTTCAGGGTTTAAGTGATTCGGGTTTGGGCTAATGGCAAATTTTTGAGGATAGCTCTACAATGTACGTCGCCTTATCGGGTTTGGAAGGCCGGCTGTTACCTTGAACCCAAATCCCTGAACCCTAAACCCCAACACGGCTACCCCCAGCCTCCGTCCGAATCCCAGTCCTGAGCTTTGACATGCGAGTAGCCGGTGACCTTCCCAGAGCCTGCAAGCTTAGGGTTTAGGCCGAGTAGTCGAGTAGCTAACCTCTAACATTTTTTGGGTAGTATAGCCACTATATAGCCCCTTTATAACCGAAAAGGTTAACCTTTAGTTCCCCATGATACCCGACAAGTAGGTAGGGTTTACCTATAGTCTCCATTGTAGTTCCAATTTTGGGTTACCTTATAGGATCCGTAATATATAAATCGTTAAACCAGAAAACAAGGAACTACAATGGGGACTATAGCTACTATACCCTAAACCCTAAACCCTAACGATCCATTATAGGAGCCCTTATAGATCCCTTTAAAGGGACTGTACACCCCTTATAGTAACCCTTAAAGGTGAATCCATGGAGACTATAGGTAGGGTTGGGGAACTCCAAGGCCCTAGAGACAAGGGTCGTTGGGAAAGAAACTGGGGGTGCTGGACCTCACACAAAATCCGAAGCCAGAAGTCCATCCGAACGTGAAACACCCAGACCTAAACCCGACGAAAACCTCGCAACATCTACCTACAACTTATGAAAACTTTCCGAAATCCTGATAAGAACCCCAAATCGCTGATAATCTCTCTAACATACATTTGACAGCCCACCCTGAACTCTCAGCCCCAAACCCTCAACCCTAAGCCCGAAACCCTATACCCTAAACCCTAAACCCTAAATATAAAACCCTACACCCTATAAACCCTAAAACCCTAAAGCCCTACACCCTGAAACCCCTAGAACCCAGGAGTTCCACAGCATTCACCGAGACTGGGAGAACGGACTGCTGGACTCCATGCTTCTCGGGGCGGTGGGCCGAAAGGCAGCCCCACAAACCACGCGGAGTCAGGGGCTGCAGCGCTTTATAGGGATTCTTTATAAGGGGTTCATTAGTCATGACATTTCGGGGTTTCGGGTTTCGTGAAATTTGGGGGTTGGGGGGGCCTTACCTTTTTGGACATAGGTTCGAGTTTAGTTTAGCGAATGCTTTTAGGCTTCAGGGCGTTTAGGGTGTTTTGGGTCTTGGCTGATTTAGGGGTCAGGAAGCCCAGAATCGCATAACCATCCAAATTCGAACGTTACTGTTCAGGGAGAGTCATTGCAATTCAGCAAGACCGTGAAATACCTGCTTGCCTGCGTGGCTACTTGCCTACCTAAAACCTTGCATACACATGCATGTAATGTTAGATCGTTGGGTATGACCTGAGACAGCCGACAACCGCAACACCTTGAACCTCCAATCAATGCAGATGCAGACAAAGAGCAGAGTAACATGGGGGCCTTAATAATCAGAATAGGGTTTTGGGGCCCGCTATGCCATAATTATAAGTATCGGGACTTATTTCGGGCCCTCTAGTAAACAAACAGAAGCTGAACGACCTAAAAAGCGCCAAACCAGAGTTCTGCCTCAACGGGATGCTCTCAGGAGGCTTCCTCTTAGAGTATGTACCTACTTTGGGGCCTGAAGTCTACAAGTAGTCAGTACTTGGGGGTTCGAAAGCAAAGGTCTACAAGTAATTCGTATTCATAATATGTACTGCATGCTATTTGGCATCTTAGGGTCTGGAGGCTCTTAGGAAAAGGCCCCTGTCGCAGCATCGTGGCTGGCGCATGCGTGCCAAGCTCAGAGTCCGTGGGTCCCACGATCTCGGTTTAGTGTATAGAGGGTTCAGGGTTTCGATTTTTGTGAGTTTAGGTTCGGATGTGGTTTCCCTAAACCCTAAACCCTAAACCCCTAAACCCTAGAACCCCAAAGCTGTAGGGCTTCAGTGTAGCATGTCAAGACCCCAAGGTTGCCAGTTCTTTGCGAGCCTTCTTAGAGGCCCAGGGGACTAAGTCAGTAGGTTATAAGTGGGGTTAAAAGTACCCTAAATGGAGTTACCCCAACTATAACCTTACTTATAACCTACTTACTTATTAAGTCCCCTAGGCCTCCAAGTTGGTGCGGTGCTCACAAGAGCAGCAAAAACCTTCTCTTCTCCACTCACTTTCTGACATCCGGAGTTCTCAGAGCCCAACATACCCCCTGCCTTGGAGTTGATCTCAACTTGCGTGGGGGTATAGGGTTTAGGGTTTAGGGTTTAGGGTTTAGGGTTTAGGACGACGATTAGTTAAGGAACTTCCCTATTTTCACACAGTGTTTGGAAAAACCGGCTTCAAGACTAAGCCAAGCACTCAGCACCTCGGCCTGTCAGGAGGTGATCCTACTTGCTCCAGATGCTTCTTGGCATGTATAGGATTGTTTTGCGGGGGATCCTTTTTATATATAGGAACCCAGTACATGCGTTGACCATTATCCAGAAACAAGTCGCAGCTACTAGATGCCCTTCTCCTATATCCTCAACCCCTCAACCCCTTAACCCCAGAACCCCTAAGCCCTCCGAAGTACACCTGAAGCCTTTTTTATGTTTATGGCGAGCCGCAGGAACTACGCACAGAGCCCCGGATGCCATGGAAGGCAACTGGGTCCTTTTTGGAAGGAGCTGAAACAAAGCTTGCATGATAGGGGTATGTGTGGGAGTAGTTTGTTTTCGGTATTGTTGTAGATAGAAACAGCATGTCTTCCATATTCCGCTATAAAAGAGGCAGGATGTTGTGCGTACGATCATTCTGGATTATGTTGCATGATAACGCACCAACTGCAACAATAGCGAATCGTTTCTTGAGAGATTGTTTATTACAGCGCCAGGTATGTGTCCCACAGAAACGATGCGCAAGAATCATGGTGTTCCTATGACTGCACGTTTCCTGTCATGATCCACAGTAGATATTCTGCTTCTTGATTTGGGTACGTAGCAAGTAGTGCCAGTTCCTCAGAAGTGGTTTTCAGTGTATAACCAAGTGTTGCGATGGTCGTGCATGTACTTCTGTCGGTCTGTTTGTCGGTCTGTCTGCCTGTCTGTCCGTGGGTCTGTCTGCCTGTCCGTCTATGTCAAGGTGTGTGTTTTTTGACTCGCCTGTTTAGTAGGCAATGTGCTTTCCGCATGCTGGTGACTACAACTCAAAAAACCCTAAACCCACACGGCCCACACCCCCAAACTTTGAACTCAAAGCCCTAAACCCCAAACTCTGGACCCTGTACCTTAAACCCTAAACCCTTATGGATCCTTCGTAGGATCCCTTATTGGGTCCCTTATAAAGGGAACCCTTAAACCTATACACCCAGCCAAGAACCCAGGCAAGCCCCAACTGCGAGAGAGCCTCCGAGCTGCGAGGTGGCTCGGAACTTTGGAGCTCTGAAGCCACTGCGATTGCCCCTAAGGGTCCATGTCCTAGGATGCCCAGTAGTACCCTTATTCTCTTTTTGTAGTCCTAGGTTCCTTATAAAGTTACCCAATACCAAAAAGAGAGGCCTTTTTGTTCTTAGGTTACTGGGTATATCCTAGATATACATTGGCCTTAAAGTACTCCCTATATAGATACATTGGGCCCAAGGTATATGCTATTTAGGTACATGGACCCCCAGGGTGCTACTGTAGGGGCCTTCATAGTGAGAAGGGGTTTATAAGGGGTTTAAAATGGACCTAGAGTAGGGTTATATGCCAGGGGGCCTTAACAAGGTTTTGGGGGAGGGGTTTTTATGGGGGTTTAGTGTGAAGGGGCCTCAGAATGGGGTTTTGGGGGTTCCTTTGTGCAGTTATAGAATAATATGCTCCCGAACCCTATTCTAATTATTAAGGCCTCGACGTTACTGCGACTGCTCCCACTGCGACTGCTCCTGCACCTGCTCTTGCTTCTGCTGCTGCTGGTGCCGCTAGTCTGTCAGGGTACCAGGTACGGCTCCTCCTTAATCACTTCAGAGAGATTGAGCCAGTGCTCAGCACTACTGCTTGTGCTACGGCTGCTGCACTGCTAGTGCCACGACTCTGTTTGCCGGCTGTTCTCGTTACGATGACCTGTTGTCACCATCATAGCTAGCCATAATCTGTGTCGTATTCGATCGAGTTCCTCGAGTTTTCTCTGCTCTTCCGTCTATGAATCGATGTCGCAGCGTATGAGAAACTCGAAGGAAGTCTATCCTCAAGCCCTCCGAGTCAACATCAACAGTTGTTTCCTACTTTTGCATAACAACCCCAAACCCGAAAAGACCGGAAAATCCGTGGAAGTTTATCTGAGACTAAGTCTTAATCCCTAAACCCTAAAACCCAAAGCCGCTAGACGCCCCTACGAAAACCCCTTACAGGAACCCTTAATAAAGGAACCCATCAGGGTTCCTTCAAGGGTTCCTTTAAGGGTTCCTTGAGAGGACGCGAAGGCGAGGCTTTCTGGTCGGCCCTGGCCGACCTCGCTCTGCAACCGGACGTGCGCGGCGGCCGCGTCGAGCTCCGCCCAGGCCGCGAAGAAATGCGGAGTTCTCCAAATTAGGGTCCCTTTTTTGGGGGTTTAGGGTTTTGGGGTTTAGGGTTTTGCGGGTTTAGGATTTTAGGCGTTTAGGGCTTTAGGGCTTTAGGGTTTAGTTTGAGTAGCTCTCTAAATTAGGCTCCCTTCTTAGGTCCAAACATGTCCCCACTATAGTACGGCACCCTTACAAGAAGGACCCTACATGAGACCCTATTTTAGAGAGCTACCCAAATGTGTGTCTGTTGTCGGGTTTAAGGCTGTAGGCTTTCTTGGCTACTCAACTAGGTTAGATCGGGATGTTTGGAAATGAGGGGTCTGTCTATTTTGGGACACTCAAATAGGTTATGCATGCACAACATGAAGCAGACATTCATTCATGTCAATGTGTGCCAGTACCTGCGTGTGTATGCACATATCAGCCATGAACGTAATTAACATTTGTACTTCCAGCCCTGAGCGCTAGTCCCCAACACTCTTTTACGGAACTCTACAGTAGATCAACTAAAGGACCCCTAAGGGAGCCCTAAACCCTAAACCTTAAACCAAAAAACCCTAAACCCTAAAACCCCAAACCCTAAAGCCCTAAACCCTAAAACTCTAAAGCCCTAAAACCCTAAACCCTAAAACCCTAAACCCCAAGAGCCCTAAACCCAGTCCATCAAAGAACCCGGCCTTTGACTGAACTCCCCAGAGACTCCAATATCCCCTAATTGAGGAATATACCTTAAATCATATTAGGGATCCTACAAGAATTTGAGGGTTTATCCCTTAATTAATTAAGGAATATACCTTAAATCGCATTAGGGATCCTACTAGAAATGTAAGGTTTATCCCTTAATTAGGGAATATACCTTAAATCATACTAGGGATCCTACTAGAAGTTTAAGGTCTATTCCTTAATTGAGGGATATTGGAGTTTCCTAAAGCCTAAGCCCTATATAGAGCCCTTATAGATCCTTCAAAGGAAACCTAGGTATTCCTTAATTAAAGGATAGTGGTTAGAAGGGGCCCCCACCCTGTAATAGTGGTATAATAGGAACATAATAGGGCCCTAATATATTATTAGTATAATCCTCATAGTCACTATTACAGGGTGGGGGCAGCCTCTAAGATACTGGAGTCTCTGGGCCAGGAGATGCCCTCTTCATCCCGCACGGCTGGTGGCACGCAGTGAGACCCCTGGAGCCCTTCACCGTCATCACAGGCTGGCTCCTCCATGGTTTAGGGGTTAGGGTTTTAGGGTTTAGGGCTTAAACCCTAAACCCGAGACCCTAAACCCTAAACCCTAAAGGCTTAGCGTTTTAGGGTTTAGGGTTTAGGGTGTCATCACAGGCTGGCTCCTGCCATGAAGAAGCACTCCTACCATATTCCCAAGATGCAACGGTTGAGGATAAGAATCCTGCATTCCCCATAAGAAGGAGTATACCGTAATTCCCACAGTTTAGGGTCTTTAAGGTAATGCAGGATTTATATCATCAACCGAAGCTCTCGAATCTTCAACCCTGCATGTTGTTTCCAAAACCAACACCTCTACATCCTAAGCAGGCCTAAACTCTAGGATCTTAAACCCAACACCTCTAATTATATGCTATACCCTAAGTTCTAAACCGAAACACCCTAAACCTAAATTCCAGACCGAAACAGCCTAAACCTAAATTCTAAACCGAAACACCCTGACCTAAATTCTAAACCGAAACACCCTAAACCTAAAAAATATTCCTCATCGCACGTCCCTGCTGCACTTTGGCCCTGAGGCCTGGCAAAGCGGCCCGACGCTTGAGAGAAAAAGTCCTGCGAGAGTTTTGCACGGCACGGCTTCAGGATTTAGGGATATGTACACATATATGTATACATATCTATATATATATATGTATGTATACTTATATATACATATATATAAGCATACATACATACATACATACATGCATACATATGTATACATATATATATATATATATACATATGTACATTTTTACTTATATATATATCTATACACACTGACACATTGGGGAGCGATTCTTGTTTGAACTCAACGATACCACAGGGCCACATAGTGAAAATAGTGAAGTCCGACCCACCCCCACAGAGTGGCATGAACTGAAAGAGTTTAGGTTGTAGAAGTTGTGGGTGTTAAGTTTGCTGATAAAAATCCTGGAATACCTTAATTCCCCTGGACTATGGGAATTATGGTAAATTCCCTGTTGCGTGTAATTGATGTAGGGTTTATATCATCAACCGTATGTTGGGCTAGAAACTTCTAGGACCCTGTTCAGCCCAAACGCCCAAACCTCTCAACGCTGGCCCCAAAAGTACCCCTAAAGACCCGTTCCCCAAATCCTGCGAAACCTAAACCACCTACCAGAGCCCTTATCAAGCTGGGCCCCCTTCAGAGCTTCATAGACATTTCAAACCCTAAGCCCTAAAAACCTCAAAAACTAAACCCTGAACCCTAAAGCATAGAAATGAGGCGCCGAAGTCGCCGTCACAGACTCTGACGCCGCGTCGACAATCGAAACAGCTCCTGTTGAGGAGGCCGAATATAGGCCCAAATTATTACCTATGCTATTTAGGTGGGTTCCTTATTATGAGAATGCTATAGTGGATCCCAAAACCCCATTCTAATTATTAAGGCCCCTACTATAGTAAGAGATTGAGGGGTTCAGTGCCCCTAAACTCAAAAACCCTAAACCCAAACCCCAAACCCTAAACCCTAAACCCCAAATCCTAAAGCCTAAACCCCAAACCCTAATCCCTAAACCCTGAACCCTAAACGGTTCAGGGCCGGGTCAAGGATTGCAGGGGCTTGACAGATGAAGTGTAGGAACCTGATTAAGAAACCCTGGCCCTACGGTTGATGATATAAATCCTGCATTACCCATAATAAGGAATATACTATAATTCCCATAGTTTAGGGCCCTTGAGGTAGTGCAGGATTTGTATCATCAACACTAGAACCCCCAAAATAGTAGGCTTCATAGAAGGAAACCAATAATGAAAGGCCCAAGGTTTCTTAATCAGGTTCCTACACTAAGGCTTAGCGAGATGAGCCGGCCCCTCTCCCCCAAAGACCAGAATTCCGCAGCCCTGAACCCCCAAAACCCTGAAGCCCTAAACCCTATCCTTAAGCCTGAAGCTGCCCTGAACACTCAACCCTCAAACCCAAAGTCCTAAACCTTATCCCGAAGCCTTTAACTTAGTATGTATAGTCTTGACCACTATCCATGTTTTTACTGTATGCTTATACCGCAACATACTCTAAATCCCTGTCCTATTTTGATTCTTCAGACCCCTAGATCAAGCCCTGAACCAATAAATGTTAAGACCCGATAGCAGTCCAATTTCAAAGGAGCCCTTAAAGAACCTTCATAGTATTTAGGAACCCTGATAGTATCCCGTAAAGGGACTCTTGAAGGAAATCCTAAACCTTAAACCACCAGCTCTTAAAGGAACCCTTATGATTATAGTATCCCTTAAAGGGGACATCCCTTACAGGGACTCTTTAAGGAACCCTAAGCCCTAAACCCACCAACTTCTAAAGGAACCCTTATGATTATAGTATCCCTTAAAGGGGACATCCCTTACAGGGACTCTTCAAGGAACCCTAAACCCTAAACCCCCCAACTCCTAAACGAACCCTTATGATTATAGTATCCCTTAAAGGGGACATCCCTTACAGAGACTCTTCAAGGAACCCTAAACCCTAAACCCCCCAACTCCTAAACGAACCCTTATGATTATAGTATCCCTTAAAGGGGACATCCCTTACAGGGACTCTTCAAGGAACCCTAGACCCTAAACCCCCAACTCCTAAACGAACCCTTATGATTATAGTATCCCTTAAAGGGTCCCTTACGGGGATGCCCCCAGTCCCGGAGAGGCCGCGGACCTCATCGCCACCTGGACCTCCGATGCCTCACGGTCCATGGCTACGCTGAGGGCCTTGGGTCGGCCGGAACTGGTCGCGACTCGGCTCTGAACCACCTGCTTTTAGGCGTTTAGGGCTTTAGGGGTTTAGGGATTAGGGGTTTTAGGGCTTTGGGGCTTTAGGGCTTTTAGGCATTTAGAGCTTTAGGGATTAGGGGTTTTAGGGCTTTAGGCGTTTAGGGCTGTATGGATTAAGGGTTTTATTGTGTAGGGGTTCAGGGGGTTAGGGCCGAGGGTCTCTCTACGTGTGTGTTGTCCTGTCTGAGGGTTTCAAAGTTAAAAGCTTCCGAAAATAGCGGACCCTAATAATATAGTACCCTCAAGAGTAGGATCCTTATAATAAGAATAAGGACCCCAAAATAAGGTACCCTAATTTTCGGAAACTCCCATTTGAAAGCAATGGTTTCTGGATTGACTGGGAGTTTCGTGAGGGCCTTATGGGGATCCTATAAAATGGACTGGACACTACCCATAGGCTCCATGGCAGCTCCGTTTTGGGATTATATACATTATAGAATTCTAAATATGAACCCCAAAAAGGAACCACCTATAGTCTCCATTGTAGTCCCTTCAAAGGGGTTGAGGGTTCCTTTACAGGGGTCTAAGGTTCCTTTGAAAGGGTTTAGGAGTTTAGTGTTTAGGGTATAGTCTCCATTGTAGTTCCTTTTTGGGGTTACCTTTTCGGATCCTTAAATATAGAAATTGTTAAACCAAAACAAGGAACTACAATGGAGACTATAGGATCTGTCAGGGCTATTGCATGTAGGTCCCACCAGACCAGGACTTTTCATCACCACATAGGCAACTCTCTTTCCTTCCAGAGACTCCAACATCCCTTAAAAAGGAATATACCTTAAATCATATTTAGGATCCTAGTATAATTTAAGGTATATTCCTTAATTAAGGTATAATGAAGTCTCTGGGTTAGTGTCACCTCTTTAGAACCCCCAAATAGTACGGCAGCCTTATAAAAAGGACCCCAGAAGGAACTCTGATTCAGAGAACTGCCCACTTTCTAAGCGGACGAACAAGATCCTTATCTCCCTTCAACCCTGACATTCCGAAGCTTTGAAGCCCGAACTCGCAGCCTGATGGTTTAGGGTTTAGGGGGCCCCAACCCCCCAACCGGACACGTTCAGATGAAGAGGCTAACCCTCTAAACGCCTTATAAAAGTGTGTAGTTCTTTAAATTAGGGTGCCTTTGAAGGTTCCATTTTAAGGTTCCTTTTGTTTGTAAGGTCACCGCGTTGTTTTGCGGGTGCTAAAGAATAAGACTTATAGGATCCTTAAGGGGGGGTGGTTCAAGGGGGGAGGGTACTAGGGAGCTTTGGGGAACCTTAGGGAAGCTTAGGGAGTATTGGGGAATAATGGGGATTACTAGGTTGCCTACCCCCCTTGGACCACCCCCCCTTAAGGACATCCTAAAAGAAGGGACCCTGTTTGAGAGAACTAGCCATCTGATAAGGTGACCAGTCTCGAGTCAATCTCCACCGAGCCGGGCCCCCACGACATGTGCACGATATCACGCGGTTTGGGGTTTTGGTGGAGGTCTGAATAGTCAATGTTCTCAGGGGCTTTCCCAGTAATAGTATGAAAGAGGTCCGAACTGTCGAAAAATAGTGTACCCTTGAACTCGCTATTACATGCAGTTTGTAATGCAACATGCCGCGATACTCTGTTCCAACTATTCACCCCCACACCTCACATTGCAAGGCTTTCGGGGTGTGCCATGTATTCAGATCCGCCTCAGCATGTGAGCGTTTAGGATTGGGCTTCGGGTTCGTAGGCGGTTTCGGGCGTATGCCAGGCTCAGGGCTCACCTGTATCCCCAAATCCTTCAAAGATAGTTGGTTATGACCCCTTTATTTGAGGAAATAGTAGGTTATGACCCCTTAAATTTGAGGAAATAGTAGGTTATGACCCCTTAAATTTGAGGAAATAGTAGGTTATGACCCCTTAAATTTGAGGAAATAGTAGGTTATGACCCCTTAAAATGAGGGAAGTAGTTGGTTATGACCCCTTAGTTTGAGGGTGTAACCCTCAAACCAGTAGGATTTGGGATCCCCAGGTACATCATGATGTGACGCATCGTACTGGAGGTTGAGGCTTTGGGGGAGTAGTTTTTGGGATTGCCTTATAGGATTCTAAATATGACCCCCAAAAAGGAACTATTTTGGGGCCTTAGGGTAGTCACAATGAGCAGCAAGATGGCTCCGTTACTTGGTATAAGCACAGTATCATCCATTGCGGAGTTGTCCGCTTTGGTAGACTCAAAAACGTTTAAGGCCATCGAGTCACTGTGGGCAGTCCGTTTTGTTCAACGTAGCGGTTACGAACATGACCCAGTACACAGTATAGTGTACATCCCCGCAGAATCCCATTGCAATTAGTTTGTAAGATGTTTGTATGCACATGCACACACGGAGATACACACACACACACGTACAGACAGAGGAGCACGCATGCACGCATGCATGCACACACGCACGCACCCACACGCACACATAGCGTACATTGTACATTGCACACATATATAACCTATGTATGTATGTATGTATGTATGCATGCATGCATGCATATGGCATAGTTACAAGTCTAAGTATATACACATGTGTGTGTATATATATATATATATGTGTGTGTGTACGTGCTTGTGTCTGTATACATATACATATGCATGTATAGAGTATGCACGAATACATGTGCGTGACTATCTTTTACATGCTTGCCGATTGCCCTTGTCGAAAATCATGTTACGACATCGCATGACAAGCATAGCACACCGAAGCACTGCAGACTATTCCCAAAATAATCTTCATATTATGGAGCCTTATTATCAGAACCCTTGTAGGAGGCCTTGATGGAGTCTTGCACCCATGTATACCGTCGCCGGGCCACCTGCAAATTGAGGTTCCCGCGTGCCGATGTGCTCGTCGAGGCTCCAAATCTCGGGGTTCCTCTGTATTTTAGGGTTTAGGGTTTCATGGTTATGACCAGCTACTGTTGAATGTACCATATCTTTTTATTGGCTTACGGGACTTTGTGTTTGGTTCCCAAGGAATCATGTTTCATGGTCTTGGCTGTATGTGCCCAAGCAGCTGTTCAGGGCCTTCTGTTTATTAGACTAGGATGCCCAGTAGTACCCTTATTCCTTTTTTGTAGTCCTAGGTTCCTTATAAGGTTACCCAATACCAAAAAGAGAGGCCTTTTTATTCTTAGGTTACTGGGTATCCTAGTAGAGGATTAATGGAACTATGTGTTCAGGCTCATGAGATTGAGAGTTTCGATAGACAACGAGAGGTCGCCTTCTGGTGTATCTTTTCGTGAGGGGCCCCATCCGAGAATCTATTAGAGTAAGGCTCCTAGCATATAGGGGTTAACTTCTATAATGAGGCTCCTACCGTTTCGAGGGCCGCTTTTGGGAAGAGGGGTCAGTGCCCTACTTTCTGAAGCCACCGGATTGAGGATATTAGATTTGAGGGGCCCGGGGAAAGTCATAGTCAAGATGTGGGAACTCTACCTGCAACACAGGTACTGGGACGATCTCTCCCGCATAAAATAGAAAAGCCAAAATCCTGAACCAGAAAAGCATGGTGGAGCTGGGCTTACAATGCAGGAAGCTTGAATTTCAGGAGCTTCTCAAGCTTGGCCACAAAGCCCCCCAAAACCCCAGCTCGTTGTAAAACTCTCTTCCCTTGAACCCCAAAACCCTGAACCGAACCCTTCAAGGAGCCCGTCTAGGAAACCTCTCAACCCGAGCACCCTGAACCCTTGGGAACCCTAAACCCCTATACCCCTATCCTTAAACCCTAAACCCCTAAACCCTAAACCCCCTATAAACCTTAGAGTCCAGGGTGTGGCTTTGACTTCAGCGCCTGTGATGCGGCAGCTCTATGCAGAACTCACAGAGGCCGGAAACCCGGAAGAAGAGAAACTTGGGGCTATTTATGTAGAGTAGGGCCCGAGTAGAGTACTTTTTGGGTGCAAGAAGAGCTGCAAGAGTTTGTGCCAGAGCTCTGTAAGGTTTTAGTTTGTTTTGTTTAAATCAGGTTTTGGCATTCGGGGTTTAGTTTTTTGGGTCGGGTTGAGGGTTTAGGGTTCCTTAAGGGGCCCTCCATCTTTGTCATAGTTGGGTAACTTGTTTTACATGTTATGGGTACTTAAACCCAATAACAATAAACATGTATATTTTTAATCCTGTCCCAACAATGAAGTAGCCATGAGCAAACGGTATAGGCTTCCATACTGGGATCTACACGATGAGGGTATCTGGAGCTCGACGGATCTCGGAAGCTGCAGCATGTTGTGCTCTGCAGAGATGGGAGTTTCCGAAAACTAGGGGTACCTTATTTTGGGGTCCTTATAATAAGGATCCTACTTCTTAGGGTGCTGTATTAGAGTCCCGCATTTTCGGAATCTCCCATACATGACGCACATACTGCTGATTAAACACAGAGATAAGTAAGTGTATAAAGAAACAAACATACCGATCAGTACCTCTTTGAAGAAATATGCATATGAGTCTAAACACAAGGCAATATTGAAACAAACTGAGCATATATATATATATATATACATACATATATGTACGTTTTTCTCTATGCAGATATTTAGTTATTTAGATAGTCAGTTATGTATTTACTTATGTATATGTGTTTGTCGTACTGATGTACGGGTAGAAAGGTACAATATCATGTCGCACCATTTCTATCTACACATACGCACATGTATGCATGTATGTATGTATGTATGTATGTATGTATGTATGTGTGTATATATATATATATGTATATATATATATATATATGTATAGATACGTGCGTATGTATACGTTCATACCTACATACTTACTTACGTAAATACGGGCAGGTGTGAGTGTTTGCACAGTTCACACTTACACCAGTGCACCGTGTTTGTCTTACTCCGAGAGCCTTCCTGCAAATCTCCCGCCAAGGGGGCAGCAGAGGCCGTTCACAGCCTTGGAAGTGCTGAGTTCTCTGCAACAGGTGCCAGGTGCGCCGGGGTATTGGACAATCGGGAAGGGAAGTTTCGATTAAGAATCCTGCCATTGTGGGATTTGCATTTGTGACTCCTTACTTTCTGAAATTTCTGTCTCAAGTCTCGGGAACTCGCATCTAATATTAATCAGTAGTGCCTCTGCCGTTTGAAGCTCTACATTGGACAAAGCAAGGAGTATCTAGCATAGTTCCCAGGTTTCAGGACGCTTAAGCAGTTCATGCAGCAGCTTGTCCATCACCATTGTTACTTCTGCGGACCCTTTAACAAGTTTGCAGTGCAAACGCTCAGACCCCACCATAGCGACCTTCGGATACCTGCCGGCATCGCAGCTGTTTTAAGGCTGTTGAGGCAAGCAGTAGGGCACGACAAGTTTTGGATAGCTTTTCATATTTAGAAAGCCGTTTACTCCTCGTGCAAGACGAGAGGGACCGAAAGCATGATTCGCCTGGCAAACAGGTTTCACCGCACCTTTGTCCGTAAAGTCTCTCAGCCCCAGAAGCCGTAAGAGCTAAACATCCCCAACCCCGCGCCCTAATCCCCTAAGGCCTAAACCTTCAACCCGCAGCCCTGAGCCTCACAACGAGATGCCTTACATGACCCCTTGAAACATCCCTTGAAGGAGCCCTACGCCACCGCATCAAACACCCCTGACTGAGATCCGCCAGAGCATTTTAGCTGCATCACAAGCGGCCTGTAATCCATAAAAAGTTCCTCTGGCTTAGGGTTTTAGGGTTTTGTATCCGTAGAGAACTTTTCGTAACCACGACTATTCTTGTAGGCGCTTGTGCTCCCTGAATATGATGTGACTGACGCAGCCATGGCTGCCGAAGCTCCGACAACGGCTCTGCAAGGACCAGGCTTTCGGCATCCTTTGGCCGCTAAACCCTAGACCTTAAACCATAAGGCATAAGCCACATGGGCACCTCCAGACTTCTTGTGCGATACTCTTCTTGCATACGGTGATCATCGCAATGAGTATTTGCCATGTTGGCTTCAGTGGAAGGGTTCTTTACAAGGTGTGTTGCAGGTTTCAACTACAGTGGTGTTCTAGGGTTGTTGTCCGTGACTCTTAAAAGTCACCTGATTGTTCCTGATGTTGTTTCGCGTTTTCTGCGCATCTAGTTCCCCGTAACAGGCAGTGAATGGCGCAGCTTCGTGCCAGCGGGGCCCAGACACGAGGCCAGGACTCGGGGCAACCCATTTCAACTTTAAACCCTGGCGTGTAATGAATCTGTGAACCCTACCTATAGTCTCCATTGTAGTTCCTTTTTGGGGTTAACTGTCAGGACCCTTAATATAAAATTGGCTACACTTTACAACTAAACTGGTTACACCAAAAAAGGGAACTACAAGGGAGACTATAGCGACTATACCTAAACCCTAACCCTAAAGATCCCTTATAGGAGCCCTTATAGGATCCCTTTAAAGGGACCCTAAACCCAAGGCCCCGAAAGCCTGAAAACCCCAAGCCTCCAGATCATCGCCCCTCACGAGCTCGCGGCGGACGCTGCGCTGGTGGACGTTTCTGTTGGCCCCTCGCCCTGCCCGGCGCTGTGGCTCGGCTTTAGCTTTCAAGGTTTTTTGCACGGTTCAAGGGTTTAGGGTCTACCTTGACCCTGAATAACCTACGTTTTTCGGGTTCCTTATTAT
Organism: Symbiodinium sp. CCMP2592; assembly: GCA_905221615.1. Lineage (NCBI taxonomy): Eukaryota > Dinophyceae > Suessiales > Symbiodiniaceae > Symbiodinium > Symbiodinium sp. CCMP2592. Next base: position 357,129 of record CAJNDT010001890.1, on the reverse strand, counting down.
GATTTCTTTATATTAAGTCCTTAAAAATGTAGGTTCTTCGGGGTTAAGGTAGGGGTTATAGGGTGTAAAGAGGTCCCCATGGTTCTTCCTTTCTATAGTATTTGACAAGGTTTCATATAGGTTACTAACCATTCCGACAGCAATCCCGGAATTACTTATAGTCTCTATTGTAGTTCCTTTTTCGGGTTACTTTATGGGATCCTTAATATATAATTGGTTAAATTAAACCAAACACAGGAACTACAATGGAGACTATAGGTACACTTTTTGAAGAGCCGTGAAGTCGCACTAGCCGGAGGGCCGTAGATCTCCTGCATCATAGGGACCCTTAGGGGTGTAGGGGGAGGGGGGGTAGGGGGCCTTAATGCCCATAATAAGGCCTATTTAAGGAAATATAGTCCCCTACACCCCTAAGGGTCACTATGACTGCATCTCTTCGCACAGAGTTCCTGAAGCCTGAAATCTGAAGATGGTGAGCCCTGGTTTGTGACCGGGGTCCTTTACGGTCTTCCTCAAAAACCCTATCATAAGGTTTTGCACTGGGTGCCGTGGGGGAGGCGTGATGGGAGTAGAGCAGGTTTTCAAGGGACGTCAGGGTATTCCGATGCTAACCGACTGTATGTTTCCTGAGGGTATCGGCCCAATATACAGTATAAGTCATGACATGCTTCCCTGCTATGGGAAATGAGGTTTGGTGTTGTTTTGGGAAGTGGGGTACTATACCTCTTTAATTTGTATTTGCTTGGGTTAACCTTTGATTCCCCGAAGCAAGACGTAAACTTCATACAGGACCCACGTGTAGTCCCTAGCATGGTTTGTACTAGAATATACCCCGAAACCCTAAATCCAAACCCTCGGCCTTTAAATCCCTTGTGGAACCTGTGGTTCCATTGTAGTTCTTTTTTGTGCCAACCAACTCCTATGGTTCAAACTCTATAACCTAAATTTGGTTAGCCAACGAGAAGCTACAACGGAGACCCTTCATATCCTAAACAGCCTAAACAGCTAACGCCCTGTACCCTGAACCCTGAAGCTTGCGGACCATTTCTTCTTCAGAACGCGATGGCTGAGTATCCAGAGACTCCAATCTTCATGAAGTAAGGAATATGCCTCAAATATTAGTAGGATCCCGAATAGTATTTCAGCTTCCTCCTTAAATAGTGGATATTAGAGTCCCCTAAACCCTAAACCCTATAGATCCCTTAAAGGAACCCTAGTTATTCCTTTAAGGGATACTGGAGTCTCTGGGTAGGTGGCAGCCCTTTCAGGAGCACACCGCATAATACCCCCTATAGGACCCTGCTTAAGGACCCTTTAACCCCTAACCCCTATAGAACCTTTAGAGGATCCCTAGTCTACTTCTTACTTCAAGGGTCCAAGTTCCTAATAATCATAGACTCTCCCAAATCCTAAAAGCCCTAAACCCAAATCCTAAAAACCCTAAACCCTAAACCCTAAACCCAAACCGAGTACCTAATTATTGGGTCCTTTGGACCCTTAGGGCTTCTTAAAGCCCCCTATAGTAGGTGGCAGCCCTTTCAGGGGTTCCTTATGAATGATCATAAATTATATAGTAGAATCTATAGCAACCCCTTTAAAGTACAGTATGAATTATCATAGATTATATAGTAGAATCTATAGTAACCCCTTTAAAGTATCATAGATTATATATTAGAATCTATAGTAACCCCTTTAAAGTAGCCTATGAACCCTATTCTACTTCTTAAAGCCCCCTGTAGTATTGTAGTATCCTTAAGGGAGGGGGGTCCAAGGGGGGGATATAGCCTAGTGATCCCAAATCCTCCCTAGTACTCCCTAAGGTTCCCTTACAGTCCCCTAAGGATTCCTTATACCCTCCCCCCTTGAACCACCCTCCCTTAAGGATCCTATAACTTATCCCTAAACCCTAAACCCCAAACCCTAAACCCTAAACCCTAAACCCTAAACCTAACCTACATAACTACTTAAAGCCCCCTGTAGTAGGTGGCAGCCCTTTCTGGAGCGACCCCCGGCTGGGGCTCGGGGTGCAGAGCGTCGCTTTGCACCGCGGTGGCCCGGATCGTGTGCAGCGATATGGGAGTTTCCGAAAACAGGGGACCTTAATATAAGGGCAAGACAGTCTGGGCTAAGGTTTTGTATCTTGAGGGGTTTGGGGTGCACGGGCGATTATAGGGCAAGTTTCAGGTTTTAGTCTGCTTTGTTATGGGAGTTTCCGAGAATGGGGGACCTTAATATAGTACCCGAAACACTAGTATCCTTATTACAAGGACCCCAAATAAGGTAACCCTGATTTCGGAAACTCCCCTGTCACAGGGTTTAGGGCGTGCTGTGGATTTCGGGTTTAGAGTTTAGTGTTTGGGGGTTTAGGGCTTAGGGTTGCGATCTTAGGCTTCGGGATTTATAGTCTAGGGTTTACGGTTTAGGGCGTCGTGGGGTTTGGGGGTTTAGGGCTGGGGTTAAAGGTCTTGGGATATGTCCAAGGGTCTTTGGGTTCAGGGCATGTAGAAACTGTGGCGATGACACTATAACACTGCACTGATAAGATAGTTAATGTTGGCACGAAGGGTTAAGTAATCATCTCTATCATAGTGGCATGGCAAGCAGTCGTCGTCATCATAACGAGACCAAGGATATTGGTGCTAGCAATGCTTGGGAAAACGTTGGACCAAGGAGGGTTGTTGCGTCGACTCAGGCTGAAGGGTCTTGACAGTTTGTTGTAGAATCGTAGTGGTTCTACATAAGGGATTTGTCGTTTCTTCAATCCTGGTTTGCAGGTTTCGGGATCAGGAGTGTGCTTTTTTTTTTTGGGGGGGGGGGGGGGGGGGTGTTCGGATTTCAAGGTATTGAGTGTTCAGTTTGATTTTACGGTTTGCCGTTTGGGTTGCGGTGTTTGAAGGTTAGATCTTCAGTTTTTGGGTTTAGGTATCGGGGTTGCAAGTTGTAGAAAAAATATACAAGGCACGTGATTCAGCGAGAGCACATAGTTGTAGCACTGGGCAGTGCTGCCAGCAGAGAGCATCGAAGAAGGACGGTAAGCATACCTCCAGATTAAGAGGTAGTAGAAGATAAAACAAGAAAAGAAGATCAGCCGTGGACGCCGCCCATCCTGTTCAATGTACCTATAGTCTCCATTGTAGTTCCTTTTTTTGGTTAAGCAGTTTCATGGTTTAGGATCCTGTAATAGAGATTTTGGTTAACCAAAAAAGGAACTACAATGGAGACTATAGGTAGTTCCTGGGTTTTTCAGCTCGCAGTCCATGACGGGTTCTCCCAGAACGGCTACGACGACGACTTGCTCCGCAACGGTAACCGTCAGAGTCAAACACCTACATACACAGGCACTAGGCTATACTGGCAAGCCAAGCATGATCTCAGCACGAGCAACGCTAGCAACAGGTGGTTTGGCAGATTTTATTTTCAACGGTTTAGGGTTTTGGGGTTAAGGATTTAGGGTTTGGGGTTTAGGGTTTAGGGTTCAGGTGGCTCTCCTCACAACGGAGGCAGTTCGAGCACAGAGACATTGGGTGGCATGGCAGCATCTCCACCTTAACCCTGAAGAACCTACCTTTTTAAGGACTTATACAAGGAAATCATAGTAGGGAACCCTAAAAAGGTAGGGTATTCAGTGTTAAGGTATACCCCAAATCCTCAGCCCCATCCCCGAATCCAACCTCGAAGCCGACTGCAAACCCTAAATGCCCCAATCCCTAAAGCTGTCTCCAAATCCTTCAGATCCCGGAAACCCCATTACCCATAGGCCCCAAAGTAGTTCCTTGTTGGGATTGCCTTAGAGGATTCGAAATAATATCCCAAAAAAGGAACTAGTTTGGGGCCTTAGGGTAATGAAGCAAGAACCGCACAGCCCCAAAACCCTAACCGTAAGCACCCCAGGCATGGCGTGGGAATTTGGCAGTCCACTTTCCATGGCGCTCCTCAGCTTCATGAGACAAAGCTCTGACCTCGAAGAGTTTCAGGGTTCATCGTCGGGGGTTTAAGGTTTCGGGTCTGGGGGACGGGGCTAGAGCAGCCAATGTACCTCTAAAAAGGATGTGACCCTAAGAATAGTGCTTTTTTACCTTTGTAACGTTGCTTGTTTACTCAGGTGGGTGTAAGATTCAGGGTTTACGGTTGTAGGATCCCCTTTCAGGATGGCTTCTGGGGCTGATGGGTTTAGCGCTTATGGTTCAGAGTTTGAGGGTTCAGGGTTTGATTATAGGGCTGATAGACAGAATCCGTAGTTTGCAAGGCCTTTCCGGTCTTCACGAGCTTTACATGGGATGTAATCCTGGAGACTCCAATATCCCTGAAGTCACCAACACAACCTGCAATCGGCAAAATGCGAACAGACATCAGCTACGGAATTCTGCCTCCTTACCCTGCCCTAAGCCCTAAGTGGAGTGATTAAGCTCAACCACACGGATGCTTGGCTCTGGTTTCCGGGCTGTTGAAGGTTTGGAGCTTTATGTAGGGTTGAGGGTTAAGAGTCCCTTTAACGGCTCTATAGGGTTCTATGAGGGTTTAGTGTTTAGGGCCTGTTGTAAAGAGTCCCCTTAAGGGCTCTATAGTTATAGGGTACGATAACGGTTTAGTGTTTAGGGTCTATTTGGAGGTTGGTTTAGGATTTAGGGGTTGGTGACTTGGGAGTCAGGACATCGCGCACATCTTCCGACAGGGTCGACGAGTGCGCTACATGCCCAACGAGCTGCCAGAGGCTGGCATCCTCTTGGGTGGTTGTCAAAATTAGGGTCCCTTCTTTGGCAGCCTAAATAATAGGTGCCGTACTATAATAAGGACCCAAGAAGGCACCCTAATTTTGACAGCCACCCTCTTTTGTTTTTCAAAGAAGAGCGAATGTTGTAAAGGATTCGATCTTGGCATGGGGGCTCAGGGCTCCCAGCCTAAACTTCGGGGGAGCACTTAAAAGACCTCTCAACGGAATCCTTACAGCAGCCGGTAAAGGAGCCCTATAGCCCTTGTAATATAGGAGCCCCTTAACCGACCCCTGAAGGGAGCCGTTAACGAACCCCTTAATGGACCCCTCGTGGGACCCCCGCAAGGAACCCTTGAAGGACTCACTTTTAGTAGAAGCCAGAAAGTTGGAGCATCATTGTCCTCATGCCCTTAAGCTAACGTATAAGGGATCCTAGCACCAACACTCTTAAAGCCATGTTCCAACTTTCTGACTTCTGGGTAAAGGAACCCTTAACCCTAAACCCTAAACCCTTAAACCCTACACCCTTAAACCCTAATCCCTGAAACCCTTAAACCCTAAACCTTAATTCCTTTAAGGGGGCCCTAGCAGGATGTTTCTTTGCCGCGCCTTGCGGCGACGACTTGGAGACCTGAGGCTGGCGGGCCACGGGTGTGGAAGTGAAGGTTTCGCTGTTTGGTGGTTTAGGTCAGGGGCCAAGAAAGGCAGATAAGCATAAGCATTTTACAGGGATATCCCTACCTTATTGGGCTTCCTTTTAAGGGGGTTTATATGGGATATCCCTATCCTAATCTTTGCTTATGTGCTTTTTTTGGGCCCTAGTTTAGTGGTTTAGGGTTACAAACCCCAACCCCAACCCCAACACAACCCAACCCTCCAACCCAACCACAACCCTAAGATTCAGGATTAAAGTTTAGTGGTTGCGTTGTAGGCATTAGGGTTTAAGGTTTAGGGTTTCGTCTTCGGGGTTGCGAGGCGCCGGAAGCGAGCACAGCTGACTGCGCCATTTGCCTGGCCACCCTGGACCGTCTGCGCAGGGTTTTCTGATTTATGATTTTGAAGACGAGGGTTTCATAAGATTAGGGGTTCTTGTTCTGTTTCACGAGGGTTTGGGTGGTAGTAGCAGTAGCAGTAGCAGTAGCAGTAGCAGTAGCAGTAGCAGTAGCAGTAGCAGTAGCAGTAGCAGTAGCAGTAGCAGTAGCAGTAGCAGTAGCAGTAGCAGTAGCAGTAGCAGTAGCAGTAGCAGTAGCAGTAGCAGTAGTAGTAGTAGTAGTAGTAGTAGTAGTAGTAGTAGTAGTAGTAGTAGTAGTAGTAGTAGTAGTAGTAGTAGTCGTAGTAGTAGTAGTAGTAGTAGTAGTAGTAGTAGTCGTAGTAATAGTAATAGTAGTAGTAGTAGTAGTAGTAGTAGTAGTAGTAGTAGTAGTAGTAGTAGTAGTAGTAGTAGTAGTAGTAGCAGCAGCAGTAGTACTTCTACTACCACAACCACTACTTCTATGGTGATGTCGACTCAGCGTTGACACGTTGTTATACGAGACCTAGCGAGGTTGTAGATAAGCAGAGACAGCCCTGAGCTTGAGCTTTCTTGCAACAGGAGCCTGGCTGCAAAGTATCTTCCCTCCCATGCCGCCGGAGCCTCAGGAATCTCTTTGAGCTTCGGGGTTTGGGCTTGCGAAAATCGCACACCCAAGCCCTAAACCCTTGAACCCCTTACGGCCTAAACCCCTAAACCCTAAACTGAGCCCTAAGACCGTAAACCTCAGGTCACGTCTTCCATGTGGAGTGCATCGAGAGATGGATGCTCCAAGCTGCTCGCGTGAACCGGGCCATTTGCTGCCCACTTTGTAGAACCCAGGTCCCTGAAAGTCCCAAGGGCGCCGAGGGTCTTTGACCCGCAGCAGAAGTATCCGGTTTAGGGTTTAGGGTTGGGCTGCAGAAAATGACAGATAATACATAGAGAAGACTGTCAGGCACGAGCAGATCATAGTACAGCAATGTGTCCTTCGGATGTAGTATGCTGTCACTTTGATGCCATCTGACTGTTGGCTTCGAAGTAGACTTTAGCTTCCATTCGCGAGCTGAAAGCATGGCGAGCTGAGCATCCACGCAGAAAATGCCGTGCAGTCGAAAACACCCGGAACCCAGCATGAGACGGTGGTGGGGGTGCAGGTCCTCGCATTCATCTAAGGGTTCGAACTTGAATTCGGGGTTTTTCGTCTTAGCCTCAGCTTTCAGCGTTAGATGGGGGGTGCAGATGCATCATCTGAGATGCCGCGGCTCCCAAGACTTTTGCACCGGTTCTACTCTTTAAGGCCCCTGCGTTAGAGCAACCCTATAATACTCTCAATAACCCTTATAATATAGGAACCCCAAGGGTCCAAGCATCAGACAACCATATACTTTCCAAAATCCTAACCTACATAACTACTATGCTGAAACCGAGTACCGAATTATTGGGTCCTTTGGACTCTTGAGGGGAAACTGATACCCTATTCTGCTTATGAAGGCGCCTACGTTAGTTTCGACAAAATCTCGGACAGGCGCCTGACGGGCGGCGCACCGCTCCTTGCAACGGCCATGGACTCCGTGCCAGGGCCCCTTTCTTGCTTTGGTTAGTAAGGAATGGAAGAATGGGGTACAATTATAATTGCTGTTACTACCATTCTTCCATTCCCTACTAACCAAAGGTGAGTTTTTGTAACTTTGGGATGCAGGGTGTAACGTGGCGGGCCTAAATATTTGTCTGTTCAACCCTACAAGTCTAAGTTAAACCCTATTAGTCATAAAGATACCGCAGGAGCTTCGGTTTTCTAGGGGTTTGAATTGAGGCTTTGATGCGGGGAGCTCTACTGCATTTCAGGGTTTAGGATTGACGCAGGGTTGGGGATGCGACGACTCAGCCCGTCCCTGCCGCATCCAAAGCCGCATCCAAATTGATCGATACAGCCGTTTAAGCCCTATACAGCCCTGAACCAAAGCCCTAAACCCTCCATCCCTCCAGACCCTAAACATCCTGGTTAGGGCTTAAGGTGCAGATGGGCTTGAACCCTAAGCCCGACACAAAAGTTCTTTGGCACTGCAGGGCACAACGGTGCCCGAAAGAAAAGCCGTGTCAAACTTCCCTGAGGCTTCGGTGCATGTCAGCTCTCTATCCTTTGCTGACGTTGTGGCTGGCCTCAGCTACTTTCGGCCGTCGGTACAGATATGAGCGCGGTTTAGAGTTTAGGGTTTTCCGGTTCAGGGTTTATAGGGTACAGTAAGGCCGGAAACCTCATATGGGTGGTTGTCAAAATTATGGTCCCTTTTGGGTCCTCATGATAATACGGCGCCTAATATTTAGGGTACCCAAAATGGGACCATAACTATGACAACTACCCATATGTCGTAAGGGTCGAATACAAGGGGTTCTCATAGGGGTTTTATGGAGGTCCCTTGTGGCGACAGGGTCTTACAAGGACTTAGAGGCTTATTGAGGTTGTTCCGGGTTAAGGAGGCACAGAAGTCTTCACATGCGGATGACACTATATGGTGCCTTTTGGCATTTATTGCGATGATAAGGGAATTTCAGTGAAAGGATTTTTCGAGTATGCAATCACTAGTCTCCACATATTAAAATCCAAAAATGTATATACACTCACCAAATTCCTCGTCCTAACCCAGAAGCACAGTCGCCAGAACTGTACCATAACCACGTCACTTCCGCTAGGCCTGCGGGTGCTTTGCAGACACCTGGCTCTTGGGTTTTTGAGTCGGCAAGGCGTTCCTAAACCCTAAACCGAAGCGAGTCTCGATTGTTGCGGTAACAAGCAGAGTCAGCGGCCAGCCAGACTCCTGAACTACATGTATAGGGTTTAGGAGTTTAGGGGTCCCAGACCTTCCAAAATTCCTTAATTAAGGAATATACCTTAAATTATAATAGGATCCCTAATATGATTTAAGGTATATTCCTTAATTAAAGGATTTTGGAAGGCCTGGGTTCAGGGACTTCGAAGTTCGGACGGAAGACGAAATTCTTGGAATTTCCCAGCATAAACCCAAGCCTAGCCTGTTTGGCGCTAGGCTTAGACTCCGTGTTCAAAAGGTCCTAGACTCAGATCCTAGGTGAGCCGGCGAATCGCTTCCATAGAAAGCAAGCCGGGTGCAATCGCCATGCGGATAGTTCTCTATGTTAGGTTCCCTCTAGGTCCTTTTCATAAGGGTGTCGTACTGTTTTGGGACCTCAAAACGGACTAGAGAACTACCCATGCAAGGACCGAGCTTTGGCACACTCTTGGTGTTCTAGATGCTGTTGTGGCCGCGGGCTTAGCGAGGTGTTTGTTTATCCTCAGGGATCCTTATTATCATTCGTTCTTCCAGTAGTAGGGTGGGCAACATTTAACCATCGTGGCGTACAATCATTATCCGAATGTCATCCCAAAGTGTAGTTTTGACTTCTGTTGGGATCCAGGATACCAGGCAAGTAAGACGTAGCTCTTGTTGCAGTTAGCAACTACCACTTCCATGTTCTAACCATGCCACCCCCCTAGGCCACCCGAAGATGATGAGCCACATCTAGAGACTGAGAAACCTCAACCCAATATTGACGAAGTGTTTGGTCATGTCCTTACTGACGAATGATGAGTTTTTTAGAAGATTACTTTATGCTATTCGGCAACCATAAGGATAGGACAATTCATGAAATTCCTGCTGATGTTGCCGAACCGAAAGCAACGACCACTTTTCACATACACATAAAATGCAAATGAAATATATCAGAAGACATACAAAATGAAAACAAATGAAATCGGTTCCCTGAATAAAACTAAGGGGTTAAGGCAACTTGCTAAAGTTTATGAAAGAGGTCGAGGTTGGGTGTTTTTTCTATGTGGTGGAGTATGGTTCTTCTGGTGGTTCCATCCTATGGGTCTTAGGTTGGGTTTTTGGGTGGGTTTAGGGTGTTTCTGAACCAGAGGACTCTGAATTAGGGCGCCTAGAGTTTGCTCATGCTGGACATCACGCACACACACACACACACACACTCTCTCTCTCTCTCTCTCTCTCTCTCTCTCTCGCGCTGTCGCTCTATATACATGTATGTATGTTGTAATAAACAGACATATATATATATATATATATGCTCACCCCCCCCCCGTTGACAGACCGCGGGTCTAAAAAACACCGTGCACGACGATATTCTATGAAGCAAAACCTTTACATGAGGTACATAGTATAGCACCAGACGTGCGGCACATGAGTTACGTAACAGTCTTGTGGTAGTATCGGTATTAGGGTGAGTATTATTATTAATATTAGTACTATTGTTTGCTGTAAGTATACGTATCAATATTGCCAACTATAAATTAGTGTTAGTGCTCATGTTCGTGTTAGAGTTAGCGCTAGTGCCAGTGTCAATGTCAGTAATACAGCACCACTGCTACGAGTAGTATCAGTATCAGTCTTAATGCTGGGTTAACAGCAGCTTATATTCGCAGAAGTGCTAGTATTAGTATCAATATTAGAACTAGTTAGTTTGGATATGTTAGTATATTGATAGTCTCGTATATTAGCAGATGAGTATATCAGTACATCAATGTATTCGAACAGTAAAATATTTGCATACTTGTATACTAGTATATTTTACATGTTAGTACAACTGGTGCATGAATACACTACTATACTGCTGTACTAGCTTACTAGTATATTGACATACCAGTATATTCGAACGTTAGCATATTAGTGTACGAGTATGTGTACTATATGACTGTTTTATCTAATCATTTATAAGTATATCAGTATGTTGGCATATTGGATTGGTATACGAACTTGTCATGTCGGTATTCTTGCATAGTGCAGTAGCCGTATATGAGTACAGTCACATATTCGTGTAGTATACTCATACAACAACGAGAGGTATATTGATACATTGGTATATGGGCATATGCCTATGCCAAAGCATTAATACATGAATGCACTGACGTATATATCTGTATCTTAAGATAGTGGTATGTATTTTATGTACATTAGTATATGCAGGTGTCTATTAGTAATGATATTAGTCATCATATCAATATGAATATACTATTGGTGTTCGTAGCAGTATTAATGTCAATATTATTAGAAATAGGACTATTTATACTCGTAATAGCCATAATATGAGTGTTCATGCTGGTAATACTAGTGGCATTCTTGAATATTCAGCAGATTATCAAAGTCCGTACTAGTGTTGGTGATAGCATCACTGTTAACGCACAAGAGTTTACGTATTCGTATTCGTAGGAGTATCAATAGCTATGTAAAATATTGATGTTAGTATAAATTTTGTGTGAAGTATTAGCAGTAGTGTTAGCTGTATTTTATGTACATTAGTATAAGCAGGTGTCCATTAGTAATGATATTAGTTTTCATATCAATATGAATATACTATTGGTATTCGTAGCAGTATTAATGTCAATATTATTAGAAATAGGACTATTTATACTCGTAATAGCCATAATATGGGTGTTCATGCTGGTAATACTAGTGGCATTCTTGAATATTCAGCAGATTATCAAAGTCCGTATTAGTGTTGGTGATAGCACTACTGTTAACGCACAAGAGTTTACGTATTCGTATTCGTAGGAGTATCAATAGCTATGTAAATATTGATGTTAGTATAAATTTTGTGTTAAGTATTAGCAGTAGTGTTAGCGTTAGTACTATAATATTATTGATGATATACATTCGAAAGAATGTTTGTAGTATTATTACTCTTGATCACGTGAAATTCTAACAGTTGAATACATGAGTGAGTTAAAGGATTTGTATTTTAATATGGTGGTATGCATGTTTATGTACATTAGTACATACAGGTGTGTGTTAGTATTGGTATTAATATACATTATTATCAATATGAATATGGTTATTGATATGCGTAGGAGTAATAAGAGCAATACTAATCAATCTTAGTATTTGTGTTATGCATATTCGTACTAAGCTTTATAGAAGTGTAATATTAGTAGTAATGCTGGTATTAGCTTGAGCATTCAACAAATGATCACTGTCAGTATTTCCAATGGCAATACTATATGTAGGAGTATCAATACATATATGTATATACAGATAGACAGGTAGATTGAGAGATATTCGTTTAAATATGGGCATGAGTATTGACAGCCCTTGCCTTTGCAAGTAAGTCGTGCATGGTCTGTCATCGGATGGGTCACAATCAGCCCTCCTGAGAATCAATTCCAAGGTCCAGAGATTCCAAAATTTCCAAAAGTTCCAAAACTTCCAAAATTTCCGAAATTTCCAAAATTTCCAAAATTTCCAAAATTTCCAAAATTTCCAAAATTTCAAAATTTCCAAAATTTCCAAAATTTCCAAAATTTCCAAAATTTCCGAAATTTCCAAAATTTCCAAAATTTCCAAAAAGTCCGCCCTTATGTTTTGGAAAAATCCTGTCCACTAGGTCGGGCCGTTTTGGAAATTTTGGAAATTTTGGAAATTTTGGAAATTTTGGAAATTTCGGAAATTTTGGAAATTTTGGAAATTTTGGAAATTTTGGAAATCCGGAAAGTTAAGGGAGAGAATTTTGGAAATTTTGGAAATTTTGGAATTGAGTTTTTGAAAGCTGAGTACCCCCTCCCCCGATCACAGACCATGCACTACGACTGAGTTGAAAGGGCATGGTCTGTCAACGAGTCTTTTGGTGGTTCCACAGATACGTTCGGAGGGCTCAAACTCGATACCCCGGAAAAAGCACGAACACACCGGTGGGAGCGATGTTTTGAAGGGGATGGTCTGTCAACGGGGGGGTATATATATATATATATATACATACATACATACCTTTGTATACATATATATATATATATGCATATGTATCCTTAGTGTTATATTGTTTAACTAGTGTGTGCGTGTGCTTTTCAGAGCGGCATCAGGGATGTCATGCTGTGGCGGCTCTGGGTCTCTGAAGTTCGCCTAAGGGTTCAAGTACCTAATAATCATATACTCTCCCAAATGTAGAGCTACATAACTACTATCCTTAACCAAGTACCGTATTTTTGGGTCCTTTGGACCCTTAGGGTTCTGCTAAGGATCGGAACTCGCAGCTCCGCGGTGTTCTAGGACGGCAAGGGTGTGGGGTTTAGGGCTTATGGGTCTAGGGGTTTAGGGGGCGAGGGGTTTAGGCGTTTAGGGTTTCTGGGTCTGCGGGTTTAGGGTTTTCGGGTCTAGGGGTTTAGGGTTTAGGGTTTATGGTTCTAGGGGTTTGGGGCTTAGGGTTCTAGGGGGTAGGATTCAGCTTTTGTTGTTAATGGGTCTAGTCTGGGGTTGGCAGTTTGGAGTCTAGGGTTTGCAGGCCTAGGATTTGGGGTTTATAGAGTTTTGCAAGCTTTCGCAGGTTTTCTGGGAGTGTCCGGAGGTGCTTCAAGTTTGTGTCAGTATTTCATAGGTACTAAACCCCTAAACCCTAAACCCTAAACCCTACCTAGCCCCTCGAACTTGCACCTCATGTCCTGGACTCCTGAAACATGTACGCAATCATGAAACGCCCTTGACAGTACGTCCAAACTTAACCCGATCGCCATAAATTCTGGCTGAACAATAGTAATTAGATGTTTGGTTCGGGACGGATAGTCTACTAACCCTTGGTAGTAAACCTTCCAGAACCTGTAAAGGAGCCCCTATGAGCCCCAAAGCTTAGCCCTAAAGCCCTGAATCTTATGTTAGAGAGCCCTTATCGAACCCTTAAGCGAACCCTCCTCTAGCGACTTAATCTTCCAACATGCAGGGATATACCTTCAACTATTGCAGGATCTCTAACATGGTTTAAGGTATATTCCTCCATTAAGGGACAGTGGGAGATCCGGAAAGGCACCTGGGTGGTTGTCAAAATTAGGGCCCCTTTTTTGGATCCCTAATATAACAAGGCACCTATTGTTTAGGGTACCCCAAAAGGGACCTTAATTTTGACAACCCCCTAAACCCTAAACCCTAAACCCCAAACCCCAAACCCAAATGGCTACGGCTCAAGCTGTTGGCCCGAATCCTGGTTTTATGTGTCTTCAAGCCCCTGTCCTGTCCCCAGCCTGCCTTGCATTCTTCTCGACACCTCGGCGGCCAGTTCCTCATCTCTGCTTACCAGTTCGTTAAGTTGTGGCATCATTGGTGACCTCGTGATCTGGCGGCCACTTCGACGAGCTCCGCTACCCGAACGTTGCTGTTGTTGGTGCCTTCTGAAGGAGAAGATCGTGGGAGACTTTGTTTGGCTTGTTGCTGGCATCGAGGAGTTCGATCTCCCAGCTGGGAGTGTGGAAAGAGGAGACCTTCTGCTGCTGGAAGAGGTGCTGTCATACACACAGCGGGGTGAGCTTGCTCTACAACTTCTACCTGGTGGACGAATTCGGGCTCTTCCATTTCTTCCTCTTCTTTGACTTCCCCTCCTTCTACACCTTTGTGCTCTTTCACTGGGTGACTACTTGGAGCACTCTGTGTCTTTCTTTTCCTTTCCTTCCTGCACGGTGTCTTCTTTTTCTCGACATGGCGACCAAGGTCCCCGAGCCAATGCAATGTGACCAGGAAGGTGAACAAGGTGAAGATGGCGATGCGAAGGGATCCCCAACAGAGATTGCAGAATCTGAGGAGGACGTTAAGCCACCTGCTATGGAGGTTGAGGTGAAGCAGGAGAAGAGAAAACGGGAACGTGATGTCCGCCGTCGTTGTCGAGGTGATCCTGCTGCTGCTGCTGCTGCTGCCGCCTGCGTTCCTGTGGATGACAGTGAAGAAGGTGAGTCTGAGTTGGATAGCCCCTCGAAGCGTGCACTACATGGGGATGATGCTCCACTAAGTAGCCGTGACATCAAAGAACTCCTGTTTGGACATGTCAAAGAGATGAAGGAGGCGTGGAGGACCTTTCAGGGGAGACTTGACCAATGTGAAAGTGTCCAGGTCCAGCAGAGCCATGAGATGATCAACATCCGAACCCGTACTGCCGCTGTCGAGAAAACAGGAGCTGCGATACAACGTGCACAAGAGACTACCAGTAAGAGGGTTGATGACCTAGCTGAAGAGGTAAAGAACATGAAGGTACAGCTTGGCGAGATCAAGGCGAATGGTATCAGCCCAGCCTCGAAGGGTTTCGCCGCAGCTCCTCCCTCTGATCCCTGGGCTTCGTACTTGCAACAGCGAAATGCCAAAGATGTGACCGGAGGGGTTCCTGGAGGAGTTGCAGATGGTGCTGAACCTGCTTCGTCCAGTGGCCGTTCGGGAGATGTTCTCTCTGAAGAAGAGAAACGAACGTTAGTTGTCGGTGGCTGGGCACGAGACACTAAAAGGTCCATCATCGAGCAGGAGAGTGCGGCCTTCCTTGCGACTGAAGGGATGAAAAAACTCCTTGATGTCGACTCCTTGGCTATCTATGGGCCCCGTCGGTCAGCTGGTATGCTGAAATTTCATCTACGGGACCTCCGGAACTTCGCACACGCATGTGGGAAGTCATCAAACTCTTCTCTGCCACCAAGGTTGAGTTGCCCAGCACGAAGGAGATCGGAGCACCAAAGACGATGTGGGCGAGTTTTGTGAAAACGAAGAATGCACGACTCCGGAGCACCTTGGTTTCTCAGGTTCGTCGAGTTGCATGTGATCTCGCTATGGGCACCAAGAATGCAGAGGGAGGAATTTTGAACCTCCTCAACACACAGTTCTCGGCATATGACTGCGATTGGAACATGGGATCAGTGTGGTGCGGGCAACACAAGCTCGCAAGCGCAACACACAAGGCACCAAGAGACAGTGAGACAGTGCTTCTTTCGGGAGGTTGGGTTGACCTTCAGGCTTTGGCTGCTACGGCGGGATGCTCTCCAGACGAGGCTAAATCAGCCTTGGAGCGGGAGTTGTGATCTGCCGACGATGGATTTTGTTTCACTCAGGAGAATTTGCCGGGAGAGTTTGATGGCTGGGGCAAATATGCTGGCCTCCCAAAGGGACGAACTCTTTCAGCTCGGCGGAATGTTTCCTCACGATGCTCTCGTTATCGCTGGGGGAGAGTGGCTCAGTGGAACCTCGCTGGGCAACCTTTGATTCCCTTGGACCTTGTTGCGGCTGATGCAAGCATCTTGTTTGTGCAGGAAATTGCGAAGGGAAAAGTCGGCTGGGATGGAGTTGATACGACTGCCTTCCACACCGTGATCGTGATCAATGGAGAGGTGTCGGAATTGGCTTTGCGAATGAGATCTTCGATAGCATCATCCATAAAGTGCACACCAAGCGAGGGATCTGGGTTCTTGCTCGTCTTGTGGGCCTGGGGAGAGTGGTGTGTGGCTCCTTGCATGCTCCGACCGGCGTGACCAATCTTGAGTATCAAGCACCAGTCTCAGACTTCTTCCACAAGTTGCCTACTAAATGGAGGCAGTTTCCTCTGCTCTGTGGAGTTGATGCCAACGAAGTTCCGTCCTGGATTGGATTGGATGAGAAAGCAGGGGATGATCAAGATGCTCTCCTTGTCCTTGGACACTCGTCGGCAAACCTCAACGTCCTTGCGAGTGAGGCTACTAAGCATGGGTGTAATGCTCTTGCACCCTGCTCATCACAGGCCCGAACTGCAACTCACTTCCCCAGAGATGAAACTCGCTCTGGAAGACAGATTGATATGATCTTCACGCGTGGCTTGTGCCCTCCGCCCCTCACCATTGAGCCTGATCGTCGCTTCTCCATCAACACCGATCATGCAATTCTACACTGTGAGCTTTTCCGCCAGGGCAAGGGGTCCTCTCGGATCTGGGGCAATGACTCACGGGCAAGATGGGTGAATACCGAGCTCCCCGATGCCATTCTCGTCGACGACACTGACATCACTGAGCTTGCCCGCACGTGTACCAGACCCCGTCGGAGCCAGGCGTACAAGGACACAGAGGAGATCAAGGACACGGTCAAAGAAGCTCGCGGGACGAATGACAAGGCCACCTGGAAACGTGCACATCGTCTTCGCCGAAGAGCTCGACGTGATTGGGAGGATAGGCGCCTGAGTCGCATTCTGGTGGGATCCTGGGATGAGTTTAGACAACTTCAGAACGAGAAAAAACGACGTCGAGGCTGGTGGGGTAACTTGCTGCAGGACAAGGCCAGTTCCACACTCACCAGAGAAGTACGTGAACATCTTGAGAACAAGATGGTCGATCCGAGTAGAACAAACTGGGATGTTGAACTTGCACAGACCATCAAGGATGTGACCATTGAGGGAGAGTTTCTGGAGTTCACCATCCTTGACATTCGCGTTGAACTTCAACAGATGAGATGCCGAAGCTCTATTGGGCCTGATGAGATCAGTGTGCACTTGCTGAGGGAGATTTCTAGCCATGACACCCTTGCCCCTCAGTTTGTTGCTCTGGTGAATCACATCATTCGGACCGGAGAGACCCCGGAGATTTGGCGTGAAAGCTTCCTGGCATTACTTGCGAAGTGTGACTGTCCTTCCAAGCCTTCCGAACTACGGCCCATCTGTGTCAGCAGTGCATTTAACAAGTTGGTCAATCGCCTTGTTTGTAGTCGTGCTTTACCGTCTTTGCGAACCGGATCACGCATCTCCACATGTGGGAAAGGTCGCCAAGCTGCAGACTTGATCGGGAGTGTTTGCAGAGCTCGTGATGTGATCCGCGAATGGAGGCTTCCTAGTCTTTTATGTAAGCTGGACGTCGCAGGTGCCTTTGACAAGGTCGACCGTCGGAAAGTGGCCCAGCTGCTCTGCACCAGAATGCACGGGAAGAACTTAAGCCATGAACTTAGATATCTTCTTGGAGAGCTTCGCACTCACAGATTGCAAGGAGCTGTTCCTGGGGGAGACTTGATTGCTCTGGAGCCTAATAACGGGATTAAACAAGGTGCTCCCGATTGCGCCGAAGTTTTTGGACTCCTGATCGACTCCCTCCTCTCTGAATTGGTCGAGTGCAGTCAGTGGCGGGAACTACCTCGGTGCGCTCCTGACATTGACATTGATTTGCTCTTCTACCAGGATGATATCTTTGTTCTTGAGTCAGACTTAGGCCGTTTGATCCGGAGGATTCGGGTGATCAACAAATGCTTGGGAACGGCTGGATTGCAGTTGGCCACCTCCAAGACGAAGATAGTTGCCAGTCCTGACTATAGTGGCCCTCGTCGTGCCAGTGTTGGGGAGGACATGTTTGAGATTGCTGCACCTGATGACTCGCTCAAGGTCTTGGGATTGGACTTCTCTTTCACGGCCGGACCGTCCCAACAAGCTCAGGAACTCTTGGGTCGAGCAAGGGGTGCGGCTGCCAAACACCAGGACATTCTATGTGCCAGTGGACCTTGGGCGAAGAAGATCGACATGATCCGCTGTCTTGTTGAATCCCAGTGGTCTTGGACTGCAGGCGCGCTCTATTGGAGCGGAGATGATCTACATGCAGCCAATGTCGTACAACTCCATCTTGTCCGCAGAGCTTTTCGTCTTAAACGTTTTTCAAGGTGAGAACTGGGTCGACTGGAATAGCCGCACGCTAAGATTCTGCCGCTGCTGGCTGCACAACAATGGCATTCCAAGATGGAGCGCGAAGATCTTAACTCTTCAGCATACACTCCATGGCCATTGGGCACGTCATGTTGAGCCTAGGACCCCCTCTCGACCTCCCTCGGTGTGTCCACCTTTTCGTGCACTTCTTTGGAGATGTACGCACTGGTGGAGATATCAGCAATCCCTCACACCTACATGTGGCATGAGGCATCCGGCTAGATTTTATGCTGCCAACACAGAGCGACAGCTTGCCGACACCCATGGTACGCTCTGGCACGTTCTGGCACAAGACAGAATTGCATGGAGTGCATCACGTCAACTCTATGTCTCACAGTGGGACGTCCGCTGGACCCAAGGACGTCAGCTTGCCCTTCGTTATTAAAACTTCGACCAACCGCCCTGATAGTCCGAGTGAAGTTGTGCCACATACTGAGTGGACTTGGGATGCAGTTGGGTGGGAGAATGAACACTTGATTGTGATTGAATGCATGCTTACAGCACTCGTTAAACCTTTCGAACCTCAGTGTGACTGCCTTCGTGATTGTGATCTGGTGTCAGACAGTGGAAAGAGATGCATGTCATGATTCGGTTTGCACTATGCTCGTTCTTGCTCGCAGCCTTGCTTCTGTTCGAGGAAGATTTTCTTTGTGGCCCTCCTGCCCCGTGAACTCCTTCGTCAATATGTTGCTCCTCCGCGTGCTGGCGCTGCCTTCCCTGGCGTTGGGAGTAGTGTGGGAGACAGAAATGGATGATCCGGAGAACACGTCGGCGACTGGCTCCTCGTGTCTGTGTTCGGAGACCCCACAGACACCGATGCCTACATCTTCGCACCCTCCGTGGACGCACGAACAGTACACACGCTTCATGGCGGCTGCTTGGGATGAGGACGTTTCTGTCTCTCTTCAAATCGAGACTTTTGCGGAGGAAGAGGTTGCTTTCGAACATGCCTCCTCAGCCCCTCTTCCGGAGATGCTTCCTGTTCCTTTCCTTCCTGGAGAAGCCGAGCAACCTGCTGTTGACTGGGCACTGGTCTTTGACAATCTCAGAGATGGACGTGCACTGAGAGGGTGGAATCAACCTGGTCGTGATCCTCGCAGCCTCCTGATTCCGATGAATACCCCAGATGGACCTGGTGGTGATGAGCTGTGTCCTACCTCGAGTGCTTCCTCTACGACACCTCCGACCTCATCCCTGCCGAAGTGTACGTGGTGTTCTTCTTCGGCCTCGTCTTCATCCACATCGCCCTGGAGCCCACCTTCTACCTCACCTGCAATGGATGCTACAGTGAATGCTCAAGATGATCGGGATGATCCATGGGGATGCACGTGGATCTCAAGTACCTCTGCTTCTTCTCCTCCTCATGAAGAAGTTGCTGACGATGTGGAAGATGAGGGCATCACCCGACGTTTCAACAGGGTTCGTCCGGGCAGAGACAGATGGCATCATGCCGATGGTTCGGTGCATAATCGACAACGGGAACGACGACTTCGTGAAGAACAAGCTCGTCTTCAAACCATTGAGGAAAATGGGTCGCCATTCACAGTGATGGGAGCGGAGGAGAGGGAGGATGGTCCAGTAGTCGTCGCCAAGTCGTTCTATGGGGAGACCTTCGAGGTGTGGTCCAGTGGTCTAGGTGCTGCCCAAGACAACACCACGACTGCGGGTGAGGATGCAACCACTGCGGTGAGCACCACTGAGATGAACACCACAACAGATACGGCGGATGTTGACGACGACTCGGGCCCTGCATCCTCGACCGATGCCGCTGGCTCCTCACATGAGGTCGGATTCTGGAAACATGGCAAATGGGTGCCTCGCTCTCGAACGGAGGCGGAGCGGAGAGCACATGTGGGAGGTGGAGGCATGCAGCGATGGATCAAACAGCAGAGACGCATGCGGGAATACTTCGCTGGTGCATGGCGGCCTGCTTGGCTCAATGCCTATGTCAAAGAAAAGGAAGCGCGCACCCGCCTGCGAGAACAGACATGCCAGGAGACTCCCGCCTCACCTGGTATTGATGACGAACCACATGGAGATGTTGAGCCTGCCTTGCCTGAGACCACGCCCGTGACAGTGGTGACAGTGACGGAAAATGCCAGTTGGTGGCATCGAGACGAACCTGCAGACCCACCCGTCTTGGAGGAAGAGCCTGCAGTGGAGCATGTGGGTGATGAGACGTGGGAGTGGCAACCTGAGGAGTGGAGCACATGGACATCTTGGAGTTGGGCTGGGAATTCTACATCGTGGAACTGGACTGGGAATTCGACATGGACATCCTGGCATGGTTCCTCTTCCTCGTCTCTTGGTTCCTCGTGGTCTACGTCTCCGTGGAATTCCTCTTCATCATGGTCAATGGTCAGGTTGGACGACGAGCTCTACCACGTGGGTGGCAAACGAAGCCTGGCAGGATGACATTCCATATGTTTGGTTCCCCGCTGAGAATCACAACAATGCTGCTATGGGATGTTGTTCTTCGACGTGGATGCGCAGCCCCTTACCTTCTATCTGCACATGTGGAACTACAACGACTACCACCACTGCCTCTCCTGAGGGAGAAGTGACTGACGAGGACGATGATGAGGAGATGAACACACCACTCCCCAATGCAGGGCTCTTCCCAGAAGTCAGGCCTGCCACAGTCTCCCTTCTCACGGGGCGACCACTACCCGAGGTCGAGGAGACGATGCTGATGCAACTCACGGGAGCTGATTGCCGTCGCCTTGAGGAGCGTGGTGTTCCTGAAAACATGGTCCAGCGCGTTGAGAATCTCTTCCAGATACTGGACCGTATGCAAGAACAAGATCAGGGCCCAGAAGGCAGATGGGCTTTAGGATGTCTTCGTCATCGCCTCATTGACGGGATGGAGGCTCTGGAAGCCCTCTATGAGGTGATCACCCGACGACTGGTCCCCCGAGGCTTTCTCCCCATTCAGCTATTCACCACTACACTTGAACGCCATCTGTCAGTACCCCTACAACCAGCTGATACTGAAGGCACACCTTCCATGCCAGCATCCTCGCCGGAGCAGGTCAGTCTTCCATCAAGTGAGGGGGCGCGCTCATCTGGACGGAGGCAGCCAGTTCTTCTACTTCGGGGAGGCGCTCTTCTTCGCGCAGACGTGCCTCTCGGCGGAGGGACAGGCGAACCAGATCCAGAAGTCCGACGGGGACTAGTGTACATGTGCCGTCGATGAACAGCGAGTGGGCTGCGAATTCGCAGGGAGAAATTGTTTGGGTACCGCCAAGATCGCCCACACATGGCCCCTTTGGCCCTCCCCCTCCCATGCCTGTCAATCTCCCGACGGATGAACTGCAAGGAATATGGCGCGAGCCTGTGGAAGCATCCTCCTCCCACAGTGACACCATGCATGACGAAGACCCAGAGAACTCTGCTGGCGGCATTGGTGCTTTTCCACTTGATGATGCAGGCATTGCACCTTCGGAGGATATCTCCTCTACAACGTCCACGAGCACGACTTCCTGGTCTTCCACCTCTGCAGTTTCGACAATGACTACGTTTTCCACATGGTCGTGGTCTGCCTCACTGAATCCCGTGGTGTTCTCTGGTGGGGGAATGTTAGGGATGATGGAATCTTGGGATGATGTGCAAAATCTCAGTGTGTTGACTTCCTCTACGACTACGACGACAAGCTCTTCATCCTTGGGCATAACCTGGCCGTCTGACGTGGTCAGGGACGTGGTGAATGTCAACCTCATCCACGGTGGAAGTGTGGACGTGGTTGAGCTTGTTCGACGCCTCCTTGTGCACCTTCGACGAGGACGCCATCGACAACGCCTATTGGAGGATGCCATTGAAGAGGCACTCAACTGGATTCAGATACCACTTCCAGCAGTACCACTCAATGCTGCCACCTACGAGCAAGCCATCTGGTCAACGATTCTTCATCAGGCTGAATTCGGCTCTGGGCCTACCACCACCTCTATGAACACGACTGTGTCGGCCCCTTCAGCACTCCTCATGCCTGGGTTCCCTACGTCAGTGGAGGCGATGCTTGCGATGTTCCCGGGGACGGCGCCAAACACGATTGTTGGGTATCGTCGTCGTGCCTGGCGAGTCCATAGCAGAAGGCTCTATGTGGAACAAGCTTTGGCAGCTCCTGAAGGCAACTGGCCATCTGAGAATGACGAGACACTCTATTTAGTGCACAGGATGAGAGTGCAGGCATCCCCAACTGGCCTGAGGATGTCCCCATGTCACCGATGCTTGGTGCTGCCAGCAATGCACCTGGATCTGCTACTTTTGGTGGAGTACCTGGAGGTTCGACTGTGGGAAGAAGACGTCATCGTACTCGACGACCTCCTCCTCGCTTTGTGGATGCTACTGAAAGTCTTCATGATCCTCGTCGTGGACAAGCTGATCATCTTCCTGTCCCTCCTCGTCGATCTCGTGCACTACATTTTCGTCGCAGGGCTGTACGTCGTCGGGTAAGTCGTCCATGGGGTGAGTCTTGCCGTCGAAGAGGAGACCTTGTACGTGACAGAAGTCGCAGCCGAGATTCGTGATATGCATCTTCGTTTTCTTTTGTTCTGCAGATTGTGGCCCGGACAACAATGAGGGTGACTGTCTGAGAGTTGCTTTGTAGTGTAAGCCGACCATGGCGGGCCCGAGACCTGCTCCTGCGGAGTGGATAAAGAGCCAATACACTTTAAAAAAAAAAAACCCAAACCCTAAACCTTAATTCGTCTGGAAAAGGACCTGGCCCATCAGGGCAGCCCTTGGCTGCAACCCCACTTCTGGCGCTGGCAGACCTGGTCCGCTAGGGGGTGGGGGGGGGGGTGTGCAGGGTTTGGGGATGAGGGTTTGGGGGTTCAGGGTTCAGAGGTTTGGCGATTTTGGGGGTCAGGGCTTGGGGTTCAGAGTTTGTATCGGCGGAAGGGTTCGCAGGGTTTAGGGTTTAGGGGTGTAGGGTTTACAACGGTCTAGTGGTTTACGGGTTACAGTGGCTTAGGGTTCAGGGTTAAATGATGCGTGGTTCAAGGCTTATGATGACTTGAGGGTTTAAGGCCGCAGAGTTTACAGGTTATTCGATGGGCAGCGAAAAAGGGTAATTAGGCAAAACTTCGGGGCATGGCCCATCCTCTCCTCGTGGTTTTGCTGTTTAGGGTTAAGGGGTTTAGGGGTTTAGGGTTTACGGGTTTAGGGCTTAGGAATTAGAGTCTGAGTTGTTGCTTGCCTCCTGTTGCTCGCATGCCGCCCTGAACCAGACTTTGGTGGCGGCGTACAACCTTGCCAATGGCACTATTTCTGCCAGAGCCTCAGCCAGAAACGACCGTTCTTATGTCATGTTGTCTGTCTCTGTGTGTCTGTGCCTCTCTCTCTCCCTCTCTCTCGCTTTCTCTCTCTCTCTCTCCCTCCCTCTCCCTCCCTCCCTCTCCCTGTCCCTCTGTTAATGATACGAGCCCAATGATCCCCTAATGTTCACGATTCTACCTCTCGCTTCCCTCCCTCATCCCTGTCCCGTGTCAACATGGCTGACTGCAAGAGCTTCCCTCTGGCTCCGGCTCAAGGCCCAGCTCCACCTGGTACTCTCTACCTATAAGGGGTGTACCTATAAGGGTCCCTTTAAAGGATCTATATAAGGACTCCTATGAGGGATCTTTAGGGTTTAGGGTATAGTAGCTATAGTCTACCATTGTAGCTCCTTTTCATGGTTTAACCACTTTTATATATTATAAGGATCCTAACAGGTAACCCCAAAAAGGAACTACAATGGAGACTATATAGGTAAGCCTTAAATTTTACATTTTAAAACCCTAAAGCCTAAAGCCTAAACCCTAGAGCTTAAAAGCCACTAAACCCACAAGCCTGGTACCATGATGGAATGTGGCCTCCAGCGGAGACCGATGGGGGGCTTAGGAGCCGCAGCCGAAAGAGCTTTAAACTGCACGAAAGCTCTCATCCGAAACCCTCAAAGCTTTCCGAAAAGGCCCGCCATGGTAACTCCTTACTCCTGAACCCCAGAGTTGATGAGGTACTCTATTCCTTCACCCTAGAAGTAGAGTAGGTAACCTTTACCCGTTTTTAGGTAGTATAGCCCCTATATAATCCTCAGATACCCGACAAGTAGGTACCCCAGAAGATGTGAAGTTTCTAGGAACCCCCAGAAACTCCAATATCCCTTAATTAAGGAATATATCTTAAATTATAATAGGATCCCCAATATGATTTAAGGAATATTCCTTCATTAAGGGATATTGGAGTCTCTGGCTAGTTTCTGCTTGTAGCGAAGCGTAATCCCCATGTTCTCTCTCCTAAGCCGACCAACCAACCTTTAGGAAAATTAGGGGTACCTTTAAAGAGATCCTTAAAGGGCTCCTTAACGGAGTCTCTAGGAACCCTCACCCTCATCCTGTCAGGCTGTCATCCGAAGCAACAGCACGGCTCTGGTGGATCGTGTGATGTCGGCCACAATCAGCATCGGTCAGGGCCCCAAGTGAGAGGGTTTAGGGGTGTAGGGTTTAGGGTTTAGGGGTTTAGGGTTTAGGGTTTGGGGGTTTTTGGTTTAGGGTTTAAGGGTTTAGGGGTTTAGGTGGTTTAGGGAGTACTGGTCAGGGCCCCAAATGAGAGTCGGCTGGTTAGGCTGTGCCTCGAACTACCAAAGGTTGCTTAGTTATAGGGTCCCCGTGAGTTCCATATTATGAGGGTTTATAATCAGAACCTACAAACAAGTAGGTCATGGCAGTTCAAGATGGACTTTTGTTTTAGCCTTCGGGGGTTTCTGGCTGCTTTGAAGAACTGAGAACCCCTAAACCCCAAGCCCTATAACCCTAAACCGGTGACTGAGAATCTGGCTGCAGGCAGCGCTGCTGCCGCCACGGTGCCTTTAAGCAGCGGAGCTCCAGCAGAGGCGTCGGGGATTTCGGATGCGCACATCCCCAGCGGGTCCAAGTACACAAACAGTACTTAGAGGCCCAAGGGACTTAGTAAGTAGGTTATAAGTAGGGTTATGAGTACCCTAAATGGAGTTACCCCAACGATAAGCCTACTTATTATCTACTTACTAAGTCCCCTGGGCCTCCAAGTAGGGTTCCAGGTCCTAAAATCCATGCTCTGATTGGTTTTGGATCATGTTGCTATGGCACCATGTGCGCACCGTGTGTTTGAATGTGCACGAGCGGTTGCAAGTAGGGCTATAGGTAATCAGCTTCGAAAGTCATAGCTGTACATGCTTAAAGTAAGCTACTTGGAATTTCCCATGTACTTTAAGACCCCCAAACTCTGAGCTTTCACTACCCATTAAGCATCACAGCGCGCGACGTATCTTTGCGAATATGATTTGTTTCGGCATCGTACAGTATCATAACCCCTTTAAGGTAAATTATAGGGGATCCTGCCATTATTTCATATTCCAACTTTCTGGAGTTCCCTTTAACCTCTAGAAATCTTGTCCTATCTCGTCATCTCTCTGGCTAGTGAGCCATTCGTTCAGTGAAGCCTGTATACAGCCCTGATAAGGGAGTTTCCGAAAATTAGGGGTACCTTATCTTGGGGTCCTTATAATAAGGATCCTATTATTTAGGGTACTATATAAGGGTCCCCTATTTTCGGAAACTCCCATAACAAAGCAGACTAAAACCTGAAACTTGCCCTATAATCCCAAGGCCCTGCACCCCAAACCCCTACAGACACAAAACCTTAGCCCAGAGTCAACTGTCTTGCCCTGTAAAGGAACCCTTAAAGGACTACAAAACCCAGCCTTGCAACTTAGCTATCGCATCCCTTCTCGTCTTTACAAAACAGTTAATGCTATGAGGTATCTCCAAAAGCCCATTCAACATTATTGAAGTTCCAGGAGCCTCTACAATTTTTAAACGCCCCAAGGACAACTAAGAAACCTAAACGACTCTAAACCCCCTGAACCTCGAAGCGGCCAGGTGTCCAATCCAGGACGTGGGCTCATCCTGAGTACAAAGAGCTACGCCACCGGTGCTTTGCAGCTGCCTGTGACTCAAAGTGATTTTGACCTGGGGTTTTGTGCTTTGGGGTTTAAGCTTATGGGTTTCGGGGTTGCATGTACGGGTTTGGGGATGTAATGAGGGCTTTGAGGGTGTGGGCTTCTTGCCCCCTCGCGATCAAGTCTGGAATTAGAGACTGTATGGTTTTGGTTTTATGTGTAGGGTTCAACTTTTGTTCCCACGTCCTAGGATGAGGGTCTATGAGCCAGGGGTCGGCTGAGACAATGTTGTGGTAAGGTTGATGAGTTCTCCCTGGGTAGTGAGTACTGTTGAGGAGGTCTGTGTAGAGTTTGAGAAGCAGAAGCCCACTGTATCGGTGACGTCGCTTCTACGATCTTGTGATTTATCAGTTAATGGCACATATCGTTAAACGAGATCTTACTTACGAACAATGCTCAAAGGCTTTAAAGGGTCATCCGTGCAGCCAAAATATCACAACCTCGAGCTGCAACATCCATAGAGAAGCCCCAGTGCCCTACAAAGCTAAACTCCGAGACTCCCCCGCAAGCCGAAAATCCCTCTCCAAAACCTTAAACCCAAGACGCGGTTTAGGGTATAGGGTAAGAACAAAACAACAATGCCTAAGCCACAAAACCATCGGGACCTAGACCCTTGACCCGAAACCTTAGACTAAAAACTCCAAGCCCTAAAAAACTAACCCTAAACCCTCAAGTCTAAGCTCTAACTTTAGACCCTAACCCCGAAACTCTACACCCCAAACCCTAAACCCCAAACCCGAAACCCTAAAGTCCTAAACCCCTAAAACCGAAACCCTAAAGCCCTTAACCGACTCAGAAAACCCTGATGCCAGCCGCTCCCGAGGACGGGCATTGAGCTTGAGCTGACGACGCAAACCATCGTTGACCGGCCCTATCCAGGTGCTCCAGGGGTTAAGGGTTTTGGGTTAAGAGCTTGGGGCTGATAGTTTGAGGCTTTCGGTTTGGGTCTCAGGGAATCGAGTTTAGAGGGTTGAAAGGGTGAAGAGGTTCATCATGGTAGAGAATATTGACCAAGTCGGACAACATGCATGTTTAGTAGTCCACGCGTCTGTGACGTGTGCCAGCATAAGGGCAAACAAGTGCCTCACTAGTCTTTCGTCTTTCGTTCGGTCGCAACATATACAAATCACACATCCGCAACAATTGAGTACAGTCATCTTTGTCATCTCTGTCCAGCTTCACACTGGCACAGAACAACACCTGGTATTATCATTGTTGATGTCGCGACATGTCTGCCTTAATGATGAACAACCAGGTCCTTCAAGATGAATTCAGAGTTGATCACGCAACGTAGTATCGCATGGACATGTGTGCATATCTGCACTATCCGTGTGGTGAGCAAATTTTACAGAGAAGTTTATGTTGGCCGCGGGGCCAAAAAAAATGCTCCGAAATCTTACCCTCCCCCACACCCGACTGCGTAGATGTGAGATGAGATGCAGCTGGTACGGAAATGTGACACACAGAGACTAGGACTTGGTCTTCTGACTTGAGGGTTTGGGATATTCTTTGGCAAACACAGCATCACATTCAAGCAGACCACCACCCAGGCTTGACGATCCCACAAGTGGGCTCGAGCTTGGCCGAACTTCGACAAAACGTCCGGCGGCACAGTTTCCAATCCGATAAGCATAACTAGTCTTCAGTCATAGGGGTCCTGACAGAAAGAGGGGGAACACTTTACGATTCTGCGCTGAACCGTCAGCCATAAAAGGCTCAGAGGCCTAGTTCTGGTTCACGCGTAGTTCTCTAAATTAGGGTCCCTTCTTAGGTCCCCAAAAATGGTAATTACGGCACCCTAGAAGAAGGACCCTCAAGGGGACCCTAATTTTGGCGAACTACTTGTAGCCTTACGTAGTTGTGTTGAGCCTGCAATCGTTCAAAGCATAGGGGCTGGTATGATTGGTGACATAAGACTATAATATATATATATATATATAAGTATATATATATATATATATATATATATATATATATATATATATATATATATATATATATATGAATATATATAATTATACCCCAAAACTAACCCCTTTTTTGTTCATAGTCTTACAGTTTGAGCAATAAACGCCCACCACAGCCCAGATCTCCTCCTGATTTTTTCATGCATCAACCTTTGGGCCCAGGGACGGCCGTAGTCATCTCGGGGCGGTTGAGAACTCTGGGCCTTCCAAAACCCCTTAGTTAAGGAAGATACTTAAATCATATTAGGGACCGTAGTATAATTTAGGGTATATTCCTGAAATAATACTAGGGACCGTATTATAATTTAGGGTATATTCCTGAAATATTATTAAGGACCGTATTATAATTATAATTTAGGGTATATTCCTTAATTACGGGATTTTGGAAGGTCTGGGACTCTTTGGGGCCTCTCCGGTCTCCGAAGTCACGAAGCATCCAGATCAAGCTGACATCCGGGCCATTTTCATTACGGTGGATGGACAAAATCCTGCATTACCTTAAATGTACTAGAGTGCCATAATTCCCATAGTTTCGGTATATAGGGCCATTTTTCCCAAGGGTCCAAAGGGCCCAGTAATTAGGTACTCGGCTTTAGGGTAGTTGTGTAGGTTAGGATTTTGGAGAGTATATGATTATTGGGTACTTGGACCCGTGGGGAAGGGTTCTATATTACTCGGTTTTGGGAGAGAAGTTATGTAGGTTTAGGGTTTTGGAGAGGTATATGATTGTTAGATACTTGGACCCTTAATTGGGGTTTTGATTATCAGCGGCAATCCAGCATACTACGAGCCACTACCGAAGACCATACATGTGAGTCGTTGTCAAAACTAGGGTCCCTTTTCGGGTCCTTATTTACAGTTCGGCACCTTATATTTAGGGTTCCTAAAAGGGGGGCCATAATTTTGACAACCACCCATGTGCCCCCGTCACAGTTTCTCGAAAGACATCACACAGCGTGGAGACACGGCCCAGGTCACGTCGCAGGGCGGCCCGCCTCTTTGCTTAGGCCTGTCCAAGGGAAGAGCGCATAAAATTTAAGGTATATTCCTTGAATGGGGTATTGGGCTTTCTGGGTCCTACCCAGCTGTCAGCCCTCCATAAAAATTGTAGGAGGTCTTCCCGCACGATGTTGACATGCAGTTTTAGCCGGTCTTGAATTATGCACCTTGTCTTCTGACCTCGAACGGGTGCGAGGCCTCGTGGCAACTCTGCACTAAGCTAAGCCCTAAATCCCCATATAAGTGCAAACCCTAGCCCAAACCCGAAGCACAAGCTCGATCAGGTGCCTCTGATTTCCTGTTCGACCGCCTGGAGTTAGTGGTTGTGCCGCGGGCCTACGCCTACCTGCTCTCACACTTTCTCCTATGTTGGACGGCCCAGGGTTTATGGTTCTGTAAATGTTCCTTTACCTTAGCAGTAAGTCTTGCCAAAAGGGTTTAAACCTGCAAACCAAAGCAAACCCATGAACCCTAAGCAAGCCTGCGTACACCCTAGTGCCACTAAGCGTGAACCCTGAAACCCTGAACCTTAATCCTCAATCCCTAAGACCCTTAGACACTATACAACCCAAAGCCTGTAAACCTGAGACCCTACCCTAAGGCTCCTAGCACCTTAAGGAACCTCAAAATGTAGGATTTCCGAGACCCCAAAGAGACCCAAGGGCTCTCCCACCCTTACCCTAAGGGTCCATGTACCCATAGAGTATATACTTTGGCCGTAATGTAGTCCCTATGTAGGTACTTTGGGGCCCATGTATCTCTTATACGGGTACATGGACCCTTAGGGTTAGGGTAAGCCCTCCAAGACTGAAAGCCGCCCTTCGAGGCAGTGGGGCTTCAACGTCATCGCCATCGGTGAGCGTTTGGGCTCCGGTGCCCCCAGTGGCGCCGAGGGTGCCGGGAGCCCAGAGAGAAACCCAGAAAAGCGAGGATACTTAAGATGTTTGGGGCTTGGTTGTCTGTATGTGGCGCCGAGGGTGCCGGGAGCCAAGGACAGAAGCGAGAGAAACACGGGTATGTTTTAGGGTTTTGTTTAGGGCCTGGACGTCTCCGCGTGTGGAAGTGCACGCATATAATAGTATTTGCGTGTGTATACAACACTATATGGATACATGATACATGTTCGTGAAGGCCTGTCTGCACTCAAGTTAAACATGGCTTGTCGCAGTGGTGACGGTACTCATTGTAGCGCATGTCATCAACATGGCATTCACTGAGTTCTACTTGCGTGACAAGCAACGGACACCAGAGGCACGGTAACACCACGAACTATGATGATGATTGTGGTATTGGCATGGCTACGGAGGCTTTGCAGCTACTTCCGTGACGACGACGACGACGACTGCCGCTGCCGCGGCTGCTGCTGCTGCTGCTGCTGTCTGCTTCTCCGACTACGTCTTGAGTCGAAGCCGACGACGGAGACGAGTACTGCCTCCACGTCGAGGTCTTCCGCGACCTCTGCTGTAAGTGCTACTGCCGCTAGTACTTCAACTCCTGCCGCCGCTACCTACTACCACTTCTGCTACTGCCATTGTTACTGCTACTAGTGCCGCTGCTTTGCGACTGCTGCCGCCACCGCTTCTGCTACGACAACGAATACTGGGGTCTGCTACGAACAAGCATATTGAGAATGGACCGTTTAAAGTTCACGGTTTCATCAACAGACGATCAGCCTGAAAATTGCAATAGCAGAGGAGTATCCGTGTCTAATGTAGGGCCTTAGTAACTAGAATATTGTTTGGGGGATTCCTTGGTAAAAACATGGTAACATGTACCAGACCCTATTCAAATCATTAACTCCCCCTAAAGTATGTGGGAGTTTCCGAAAATTAGGGGTAAACTATTTTGGGTCCCTATAATAAGGATCCTACTATTTAGGGTACTATGCTTGGGTCCCCTATCTTCGGAAACTCCCAACCCTAAACCCTAAACCATTCTAGAAGCCCTTAAAGATCCCTTCAAAGGAACCTTACACTCTATACCCAGACCCCCGGGAGGATCTAGAAAGTAGATCCCCTAATTTGGGGCCCTATACTACTAAGGGTACTTTATAGGAACCCCCATTAAGGGATCTACTTTTTGGATCCTCCCGGGGGTCTGGGTATCAGCGTCCCCTATTTCCGGAAACTCCCATCTCTGTCTACCTGGCAGCAGCACCCGACCAGGTCCTGATCTCCGTCCGCGATGTTCGCGCGAAGCTTAGCCACCCCAAAGGCTGAGGTGTACTATAGGGGCCTTAGTAATTACCAATACTATTTTGGGGTTCAACATCCCAAACCCCCAACCCTCAACCCTATAGATCCCTTAGAGAATCTCTTATAGTACCCCCTTATAGTACCCTGAGGGTCCACGTACCCAATAATCATATACTCTCCAAAATCCTAACCTACATAACTACTATCCTAAAGCCGAGTACCTGATTATTGGGTCCTTTGGACCCTTGGGGTAGGGGCCTGAATAATTACCAACATTATTTGGGGTTCAAGGTTTAGGGTCGTTTAGGGCTTAGGGTATTATTGCCAAACAATTACCAAGACCAAAAGGGGGGTTTAAGGCTTAGGTGTACAAGGAGGAGCGCATCTGGAGGTCTTCAGCTCGAGGTAGCGGTACCTCCAACAGTCTAGGTAACCGCATAAGCATAATTCCTAAACCGTAAACCCGCTATGACGCTATGTATGTGTTTGATTATCTTCGTCACCGCTTGCGACATCTGAGACTCCATCTCTCTGTAAGCCTGCCAAGAGTATCTAAACAATTTCTGAGCGGCAGCGTGGGCAGCCGCTATACTGCCGTTTGGGTACGACAATCCTTCATCCCTTCCTATTTACCACCAAAGGCTCACCTCAACTGTTCTAGGACGCTGCACTAGTCCCAAAACCCTAAAGCCCTTAACCCTCAACCCTACCTATAGTCTCCAATGCAGTTTCTTTTTTGGCTTACCCTTACAGGATCCTTAATATATAACTGGTTAAACAAAAAGAACTACATTTGAGACTCTAGGTACAACCCTAAGCCCTAAAGCCTTAAACCAACACCCCTCAGCCACCGGTGGCATTCAAAAAAGCCTTAAACCCAAAAACCCTGAAGCCATAAAGCCAAACACCCCAAAGCCCTGAAGCCCTAAACCCGAAAACCCTTAAAACCCTAAAGCCCTAAACCCTAAACCCTAAACCCAAAAGCCCCTACAACCCTCAAGCCCTAAACCCAAAAACCCTAAAGCCCTAAAGCCCTAAACCCTCAACTAAAACCCTAAAGCCCTCAACCCTCAACTAAAACCCTAAAGCCTTAAACCCTCAACCCTAAAACCCTCAGGCCCCTAACCCTCAACCCTACAACCCTAAAACCATCAAGCCCTCAAGGCTGGGGCTCAAGCTGCTAAGCCATGGCTGTAGCTCTCAAGCTCTGAAGCCTCAAAGCCTACGGTTCGTAAGGGTATTAGGGTATAGGGGGGTTTAGGGGATTAGGGTTTAGGGGATTAGGGTTTAGGGTCTAGGGGCAGTCTTAGAGTAAACCCCAGAAAGTTGGAAACCGGATGAAGGCCGCATAGTGCTGGGATTCCCTATACATTACTCCCAAGGATTGAGGCTATTGCGTTTCCAACTTTTGGGCTTCTACGGCTTCTACTGTATACGCCCTAATCACCCTAATCCCTAGACCACTAAACACGACAGGCACTGCCTGACAGCAGATACGAGGAGGTAAGAGCCCTTCGACGATCCTTCCGAAATCTTGGTAGAATCATACCCCAACCATATCCGTTTCAACATCAGAGCACATAAACTCCCTGATCTTTGTATCCTAAAGTTCGAGTTCGCTTAGCTAGTCGTCAGCTTGGCGAAACTCGCCAGAGAAGTTCTGACGCGGAAACCGTTCTGAAATTGTCCCCCTAAGCACTGGTTCAAACCCTAAGAGTACCTAATTATCATATACTCTCCAAAAAAGTAACCTACATAACTACTATCCTAAAACCGAGTACCTGATGATTGGGTCCTTGGGACCCCTGGGGAAGCTGATTCAGACAGCCGGGCTCCTCAGGCTTGCAAAGCTGTGGTGTACCGGTGCCGGTGACGGCCGCTGCCATTGAGGGAGAGGAGGCCAGGGGTTGCTTGTGAGTTGTTTGCAGCATAGTTCGAGTCGCTTTACGAACTAATCATAGCTGTGTTTTTTAATCAAGTGGCTTCGTAACGTTTTGCTGTTGTCATTCCGATGTTACTGGTACCGTTATTTCATCACTGATAGTAGGGCGGCTCGTAAGGCGCGATCTGTGTGTTTGTTATCATCGCTTCTCTTCTTGCTTCTTTATGATGTTTATGCTGATGGTGTTGATGATGATGATGGTGATGATACTGATGATGATGATTGCAGAGCAGCAAGATATTCGAAATCAAGCTAAATGTTGTTTGTGTGAGCCCTCCTGAGCACGGATGAGGTGCCTACATGTGCCTGGCCGAATTGTGAAAATATTCGCAGCATGAGTTGCTTCACTAAGCCAGATCTGGCCCCAGTGCGGAGTGGAGCACCTGCAGTGCCATGCCCGTAGAGGAAGTTTTCTGTCTTGTACCTGTGATTTTGTGGTACGAACTTGACGTGCGATGTGCGGCGATGCGACAGTTGCAAAAGAAAGCAGGGAGCAACATCAACATTGGGCAAAATGCTGGGTAGCTCTTTGTTGGTTCTAAAAGCCGTGTCTGCGTCTCCAGCGAACATACATCATGCTTTTCTGCTCAATTGTGACTCAGGGTCTTATTCTTGTAAACTGTGCCATGGCAGATAATGCCCGAAGTCTTCTTCCGTCCTCTAGCTGATCCACAACAGCACAGCCATGCTGCTTTTTACCACGGAGGGCGCTGGCGTGGCTCATGCTCGCTTGTACTCCATGGCACAGCAAGCCGCACAGTGCGCACACTCATCGATGCGAGGTGGAAATGCTGGTGCTGCTACCAGAGGCTGGCAGTTTCAGAGCGGTTGATCCCAAAACCCCTAATCCCTAAACCCCTAAACCCTAAACCTCTAAATGGCTCCGCCCCAACAGAGCTACGATCATAAGAACCATAACCACGGTGCAGTGAAGTTTTCAATCCTCTTGAAGGGACTTCAATCGAAGCTTCCAAACACTAGGACCTAGAGTAGGCCCTTATTCCCTTCTTTAAGGGTTCATGTTCCCTTATACGCCCCTTTAAACCGAAAAGGGCACCCTTTTTATTCCTAGGTTACTCTTGGGTCTAGAACAAGGGACTTTCCAGGTTCCCGGCGCCGAGCTTTGGGGATTCGGGTCTAGGATTCAGGGTTTACGTATATAGTCTCCCTTGTAGTTCCTTTTTTTTGGCTAACCAAAATCTGTATTATAGGATCCTAACCATAAAACTGGTTAACCAAAAAAAGGAACTACAATGGAGACTATAGCCACTATACCCTAAACCCTAAACCCTAAAGGGAATAGGAGCCATTTCTCTGCTGGGAGGCTATAGGTAGGATTCAGGGTTTAGGGTTCAGGGTGGTTGGGAACCGAAAAAGTCTGGCGCCTCAATTCCCGGACCGTGTCATGGACGACAAAGCCGCATTGCTACTTTGGGAATACTTGGAGGGTCGGGGGACTTAGTAACTGGTTATTTTAGGGACTTATAAGTACCATAACCCCAATTAGGGTCCCTTTTAGAGTACTTATAAGTCTACTTACTACCTACTTACTAAGTCCCCCGACCCTCCAAGTACACCGTCGGTTGGAGACCTTTCCGCCCTGACTTTGGAGCTAGAAGGATGTGATCACACATGTGGGCTGATATTTAGAGTCTGGGTGTACTTGGGTTCCGAACCACGTGTGGTAGACTAAATCAACCCGCATGCGCAGCTCGTCTGTGTTTGCACATCGCCACATGGATCAAAGTAGCTTCCTCAAGTATACCTATAGTCTCCATTGTAGTTCCTTTTTCCGTTTACCTTATGGGATCCTAAATATATAATTTGTTAAACCAAAAAAAGGAACAACAATGGAGACTATAGGTATTTTATAATCCGATCCGATTCTGTGAGCTGACTGTAAGTCCGAGGCCCGGAACAGCCGGTACCTATAGGGTCATACCCTACCCCTTTTTTAAGGTACCTACTTTTCTTTATAAGAGAACCTAACCATAAAACTAGGTATCCCAAAAAAGGGGTAGGGTATGACCCTCTAGGTAATTAGCGATGAGGCTTACGGGCGTTTGGTCCGGTGAGCTTGACTACGCAGCACAAGAATCCGAGTGGCAAGAGTGGTGAGCAACAATGGCAGCCATCGACCCTACCTATAGTATCCATTGTAGTTCCTTTTTCCGGTTACCTTATGGGATCCTTAATATATAATTGGTTAAACCAAAAAAAGGAACAAGAATGGAGACTCTAGGTAGGAAGGAAATTTCAAGCCGAGAGCCCAAAGCACTCAACCTGAAGTAGTACTGAGTTACTACTATAGGGTCCTTAAGGGAGGGTGGTTCAAGGGGGGAGGGTATAAGTTATAAGGAACCCTTAGGGGACTGTAAGGGAACCTTAGGGAGTACTAGGGAGAATTAGGGATCACTAGGCTATATACCCCCCTTGGACCCCCCTCCCTTAAGGATATTACAATACTACTCTAAATAGCAAGTCCCCTAAACCCGAAATCTTAACCCTTCAACAAAGGCCGTGGTCGAGGATAGACGCTGGGGCTGCAGCCTCAGCCACGTCTCGAGGATGGAGGTGCAGGGCACTTTATTGGCTTATACCTAAATATGGGATATCCAACTTATGGTTTGTGTGTAGGTGCGCTTTTGGGGGGGTCCCTACCTATAGTCTCCATTGTAGTTCCCTTTTGGGGGTTACTTTTAGGATTTTAGGATCCTTAATATAAAGTTGGTTAAACCTGAAAAAAGAACTACAATGGAGACTATAGGTACCATACCCTATACCCTAAACCCTAAAGATCCCTTATAGGAGCCCTTATAGGATCCCTTTAAAGGGACCCTAAACCCCTAGGTATGGGATTCATGCAGTTGGGTCTAGACTTCACGGCTTAGGGGCCTTGGCCATGCGGAGAACCCAAATAGACGCCAGCCGCCAGTAAGGAATGAGTATGTATATGATTTAGGGTTTAGGGTTTAGGGTTTAGGGTCTGTATATGTGTATATATATACACACATACATACGTATATATGCACACATACGTATAATATATGTACAAACATATACATGCACAAACACCAAACCTGCCATAAGTATACCTTGTGCCTTGGCGTACAGTTGTTTGACTGGTATAGCACCCTTGTCAATTCCATTCCGGCTGTCCAGCTACATCAGAAAGTAGGTTACATCAACTTCTGGTAAGCAAGTGAGGCTATGGAGATGTCACGCCGTTCCGCTGCGTCCGCCAGGGCCTTGGTGTAGGCGGGCTCGTATCAGGAAGGCGTGAAGTGGTAACAGCTTTCTTTGGACTTTCTGATATCCCAGCCTCATGCTTTTGTTTGGTCTGTTTTGGGGCTCATGTATTCGTAGGTCTAGTTTGGAGATGTTTCAGGCACTGCGACCGGACACTGGTGAAAGGTGAGTAAGGAGACTGCAGAGGGCTAGTCATGAGGTAGTGCAAGGCCTGTCACGGATTAGGGTTCGGTTCAGGCCAACACAAGTCTACACCATTCAACACCTCAAAACTTGATTAAATCCAATAAACCCTTATTAAGCTTTACAGCAGGCCTCAGCCATGAAACTTACACATTAAAGTAAAATTTGTCCCTAAACCCTTAAATCCATAACCGTTCGAGTTTCTTACGCCCTATGTGGGAGCTCAGCGATGATGAGGCTGGTTCTCATCTGGTATCGGGCGGCCTGGAATTTGGTCTCCCGAAGGCCGTGAAGTGGTTTGAAAAGGGACATGGCAGGCTTAACGATTTCGGGAGTACGTTCAGGGCTGAGTGGTTGGGGCTAAGAGTTTGGGAGCAAGTTTGTGATTGACATGTTTGGGGTGTAGGGGTCCGAGTTACGGTTGAGGGTCTGCCTATAGTCTCCATTGTAGCTCCTTTTTTTGGTTAACCAAAATATCTATTATAGGATCCAAACCACAAAACTGGTTAACCAAAAAAAGGAACTACAATGGAGACTATAGGTGGTTTAAGGTATTTTGGGAATAGGGGTCTTGCTCGCTCTGGAACAGCATGTCCCCTGCCCTGAGTGTTGCCACAGTCCATGTCCGAGATCTATGAACCCCAAACCACCGCAACTCTAAACCCGTGAGCCCGAAAGCCATACACCACTGAAGCTCTGAATTCACTGACGGCTGCAGGTTGCAGTAACGTCTACCGAGCCCACATCCCAGTGCTTTGAACCAGGTGGTGTCGGATTTGGAGTTGAGGTTAGTTCGATAATGAGCTGTTCAACATCTAGAATTCCTAGACTTCACGGAGGGGGCCTTCTGAGCAGGTTGTATTGCTGGCTTTAGGGTTTAGGGTTCAGGGTTTAGGGTTTAGGGTTTAGGTGGCATAATTCAGAAGTTGTGGAAGCGACGCATCAAGATTTGCGATTCCATAGAACATGCTTTACAGGGGTAGTTGCCACACTCATTGGCCCATGCCCGAAAAGCAAACTATAAGCAATTCCAGCACTAGCCATCCTTTCCTTTCTCACTCTCTGTGGGCTGGCTGTGAGACTGACTTGACAGTTTTCCTGTGATCTTTAGTTTTCAACTGAATTAAGAGGGGGTTCCTCCATGGACAAGTGCACGCAAATTCAAGACCTCAGCCCCTATAACTTATAATTGCCCTGCACCCGAAACCCTAAACCCCAGAGCGAATTAGCGAAACACCAATACCCTTCGTTAACTTAGCATTGGAGTACCATAAATTAAGGCTTTTCGGGGACCTGTAACTTTAAGGGAACCACTATGAAGTAATCCTCTGTCTCTCTCTCTCTCTCTCTCTCTATATATATATATATATGCACACACTTTTCCTCCCTGGTTACTTCAATGCCCAGTAAACTAGCAGCTCCGAAGCCCCAAGCCCAAGATTTGAACCCACAAGCCCAAAGCTTCTAGTAGATCCGAAATCCGACATCCAGAAGCATCAGCCCTACCTCTAGTCTCCATTGTAGTTCCTTTTTTTGGTTAACCAAAATCTCTATTATAGGATCCTAACCATAAAACTGGTTAACCAAAAAAAGGAACTACAATGGAGACTATACAGTAGGTAAACCCTAAACCCTAAGCCCCTTGAACCCAAGTCAAGGCCCTAAGCCTGAACCCGGCCAGCTGGTTTAGGCTTTAGGGTTTAGGGTTTAGGGGTTTAGGGTTTAGGGTTTTAGGGTTTTAGGGTTTAGGGTTAGGGTTTAGGGGTTTGGTGGATTCTACCTGGGCAGCCAAAAACCTACTGTTTGAAGGAGTCTACCCCACAACTAAGGGCTCAGAGCCTACCATTTTCTAGGGTTTGGCACTAGAGGTCGAGGGTTTTTGATCCGGTTGAGGTTTGGGGTTTACGTCTTGGGGCTTGGGTTTACGATGAATGCCGGCAGCTTGGAACATGCGTTGGTGATGATTAGTGGTGTTCCAACTTGGTGCTTCCACGGGAGGGTTTTGTGCCATGGCCAACCTCCTGGCTTCACTGTACGCCCAAACCCTAAATGCTACATCCTATATGCCCTATAAGCTCATAAACCCAATAGGACTTAAGCACAGAAAAATCCCGTAACCTGAAGCCCTGCATCTTGCACCCTCAACCCTCAAACCCTACATCACTGCACCTTTAACCTTAAACCCTGCATCACTGCATGTTTCACCCTAAGCCCTAGACCCTACCTACATCTTGAGTCCGCGGTCCTAAATCCCAGGCCAAGGAGGACGCTGCAGTGGGTGACAAAGCTGGGCTGGACGAAGGAGTCCTTCGGTGCAGGCGCTACAAGACTTAGAAGGGACTTCGAAGGGCTGTGCGGGCTTAGGGGTTCAGGATTTAGGGATTTTGACTTCAGGTTTGGGGGTTCAGGGGCTGTTGGTTTAACTTTTTCTTTAATACACAGGTGCCTGTACGGCTTCCAATACGACTTTCGATCTATCAATCAGAGTTAGTATGTTTTTTGTTTGCAAGGCTTTCTACACGACTTTTCGGAAGTTCTGGGTTTAAGGTTCAGGGTGGTGTTGATGAGGGGTTTAGAGGGGCTTCATCAGAGGGTGATACTGCATGGGAACTGTGTTCCGAGGCTTTGTAGGCCTTTTAGGGTTTGGGCTTCAGGGCTGCTTAGGGGTCCAGGGGACTTAGTAAGTAGGGTTCCAAAAAGGGATCCTTAAAGGGATCTATAGGGTTCCTTAAAGGGATCTTTAGGGGTTTAGGGTTTAGGGTCTACTTAGAGGTCCAGGGGACTTAGTAAGTCGGTTGTAAGTAGGGTTATAAGTACCCTAAATGGAGTTACCCTAATTATAACCCTACTTATAACCTACTTACTAAGTCCCCTGGGCCTCCAAGTGGGGCTTTTGGAGGTTAGTTTGTTTCCCCGACCACTCTCAGATGGGGCTGTCTTCAAACATGTGTTCATGTTTTCATTTTCTGGATTTCTGATTTGTTCAGGCTTTTCGGCTTACACTTATTGCACATTCCCCGCATTCTGTTAAAAGCCCGTTGTCGCCAATGTGTTAGGTCGCTCGAGCTACTGCGTGTACTCTTATTTGCTGGGATTTGGGCATGCTGAGGCTTGCTGTGCGTGAAGCATCAGCCCTTCAAACTCTGTCAATCCCTATCCCCCTAAGCCCTAAAACCCTAAACCCCCTAAACCCTAAATCCTAAACCCTATAGACCCTCAGCCCTAAAACCCTTAAGCCCTAAACCCCGAATCCCTACGTAAACTCGCTGCCCCCTGAGATGCACTTCATTTCTCCCTGGGACCTGGGCCGTGGAGATCGTGCCGGGCCGTGTCTGATGCAATGAATCTGCGTTAAGACAGGCATTAAACTACCTATAGTCTCCATTGTAGTTCCTTTTTGGGGTTACCTCTTAGGATCCTTAATATAAAATTGGTTGAACCAAAAAAAAGGAACTACAATGGAGACTCTAGGTAGGGCATAGGGTTCCTTTAAAGGGACCTGTAGGGGCCTAGGGTTTAGGCGTTGGGGTTTTAGATTTGGGAATCCCATGGGGTTCCCTTAAGGGACCTAGAGGGCATCTCTGAGGGTTTCGGTGGACAGGGATTCAAGAGTAGGGTTTCTCTAAAGGGATCTATAAGGGTTCCTTTAAAGCGATCTGCAGGGCCTAGAGTTTTAGGGTTTAGGGTTTGTTTAAGGTTTCGGTAGTTCAGCTTTGAAGTTGGAGTTTATGCTGCTGTCACCGACATTGTGGGTGCCAGGTTTAGTACAAGTATGGATCTATAGGGCTCCTTTAAAGGGATCTATAGGGCTCCTTTAAAGGGATCTATAGGGTTCCTTAAAAGGGATCTATAGGGTTTAGGGTTTAGTAGGGTCCAGGGTTCAACAGAGATTTGCACTCTAACAAGCTTCCGTTGAGGACTAAACACTTAGCACTGTTCGTGGGGTCTTGGAGGGTAACTTCAAACCCGAAACCCTGAACCCAAACCCTGAACTCGCAAACAGTAATCCCCTGTCCTCCCTTTGGCTACCGAAGCTCCCAGCCCTAGAACCTGAACCCCAAACCCTGAAGCCCAATCCCTGAACCCTAGTGGCGGGCTCGACTTACTCCCGCAGAGCAGAAAGAGCCACTGCACTTAAAAAAAAAAAAGCCTGAACCCTAAACACTAAGACCCAAATAAACCTTTAAACCCTAAGCCCCTGAACCCTGAAATCCTGTACACTACCCAAATAAACCCTAGACCCGGACAGGCCCCACAAACCGTAAGACCCCCATAGGTAAGACCCTTCAAGGCCCCAACCCTACGCGTTGAACCCTTGAACCCTAAATCGTAGACCCTAAGGCCCCAAAAAGCCCCCTTAGAGTAGAAGCCAGAAAGTTGGAATATCATTATCATATTCCTTTTAAGGGAAAAAAAGGGGGATCGGTTCCCTTTAGGGTTTAGGGTTTAGGGTTACAGTAAACCCCAGAAAGTTGGAAACCGGATTAAGGCCAAACAGTGCTGGGATTCTCTATACATTACTCTTAAGGATTGAGGCTATTGGGTTTCCAACTTTTAAGCTTCTACTGTAATGCTTGCAGCCCTTGGCTCGAACCGCGGTGTTGGCGTGTTCGCGCTCAAACGGCTCGGACGTCGGGAGACCGGCTCCTCGGCACCACCTGTTTCAATTACAGTGATTCCCAGAAAGTTGGAACATGGGTTTAGGAGGATTCGTGCTAGGATCCCTTATGCTTTGCCTTCAGGGCATGAGGAGAAAGATGTTCTAACTTTCTGGTCTCTACTATACAGTGTGTAGTTCTTGTTTTTGGTTAATAGGATGTTTACAGGGATATGTTAAGCTGTACACATCTTTGTGTTTAATATATATATATATGTGGTTGTTTACAGAGTTTATACGAGGGTTGCTACAGGGCTGTATAGGGTTAAGTTCCTTTAAGGGCTCCATGATGGTGGAAGACTTGGAGTTTAGAGGCTTCGTTCGTAAATTTTGGTAGTATCCTACCAGTTCGTTCGGGTTTCGGATATTGTCCGACGGGTTCTTAGACGGTTTTGATGCGGTTTCACATTTAAGGGGATTTAGAGAGTGCTTTGTGGTTGCGGTGCGAGGTTGAGGTGGTTTGGCATGGACAGTCGAGGGAGTTCACAGTTTCGGGATGTTGGGTGTCAGGTTTAGTCTCATATATGCCTGGGAGTGAGGGTTTAGGGTTTGGGTTTGGAGCGCTAAGTTGCGAGAAACACATAGCCTACATTGCTGGACTGGCCCGTCCGGGGTACGAAGCCCAGTTTGATGCTCTTTAGGGATAAAAGGTTTCAAGATTTTCTAGTTGTTTTGGGCTCCAACCTTGAAGTTTGCCGCTGCAAACCCAAACATAGCGAGTTGCTCGCCGATCTGAAAGTGCTGTTCAGGGTTTACCTATAGTCTCCATTGTAGTTCCTTTTCCGGTTAACCAAAATCTCTATTATAGGATCATAACCATAAAACTGGTTAACCAAAAAAAGGAACTACAATGGAGACTTTTGGTTAACCAAAAAAAGGAACTACAATGGAGACTATAGGTAGGGTCCGGTGTTTAAGGCTTGATTTAGGGGGATAAGTTCGAGGGTTAGGGCCGACAAACCCAGAAACTCCAAAATCCCTTAATTAAGGAATATACCTTAAATTCCTTGAATTATAATAGGATCCCTAATATGATTTAAGGAATATTCCTTAGTTAAGGGATTTTGGAGTTTCTGGGAAACTGGAGCAAGCCTTTCGATTAAAAGGGGCCCCTTCCCTGTAATAGTGACTATAAGGACAAGATTGGGGCACTATTATATTTCTACTATACCACTATTACAGGGTGGGGCATTATATTAGGGCCCTATCATATTTCTATTATACCACTAGAACAGGATGGAGGCCCCTTCTAGCCTTTCGCTATGTTTGTGTCCCAGAAGTAGAAATCGCGACTTCGAGGTTACACTCTCGAGTCCTCCACTGACTTCGCAGATTGGCCCCTAGGAGCGAAATCTAAAGCCCTAAGGGTCCATGTATCCATCATAGTTTCCATAATAGGGATAGATAGAACTAAACCCCTTAACAAGAACCTTGTTAACAAGTTTCCATAATCGGGATCCATAGTAAATTATGTGGCTTCCAAATTATGGTAACTTGCACTGACCCTAAGGGTCCATGTACCCGTATAGAGATCCATGGGACCCAAAGTACCTATATAGGGACTACATTCAGGCCAATTTATATACTATATGAGTACATGGACCCTTAGGGGAAGTCTAAAGCATCCTGGAGCATCGACGCGATGATTCTGTTTGCAGTTCTTGTGATCATGCTTATTTGGGTCATAAGTACTCGTGATGTTCAATACTATTGGTGGTAGTGTTCGATTTTTTTGATCCATGATAAGCACCTTCGCCATCATTGGTGGGTTCAACGGCGGGAGAACTACAGACAACCACTCATGCCGGTGAAATGATTCCGACAACTGCGCCAAAGTCAGAAGTCACTTCCCAGGCGCGTGCAAATCGCCTCCTACAGAATGCTGCATGGCTTGCAATGCAATTGTTGTTTGAGGTTTCCACGCATGCACCAAGCCCCCTGAACCTTGAGCCCAAATCCTAAGCACATACGATAGATTCTTCCTATAGTCTCCTTAGGATTTTTTATTTCCAACCCAAGAGAGTTTTAAATATATTAGTTTTATTATGGTTCTAAGGGGGGGTATAGGTTCTAGTAACCCTGTTACATACTCCCTCATAGAACCTGTAGCCAT
Organism: Symbiodinium sp. CCMP2592; assembly: GCA_905221615.1. Classification (NCBI taxonomy): domain Eukaryota; class Dinophyceae; order Suessiales; family Symbiodiniaceae; genus Symbiodinium; species Symbiodinium sp. CCMP2592. The sequence goes on along the minus strand of CAJNDT010001890.1, from coordinate 313,658 downwards.
GAACCCTTGGACCCTGAAAGTAACCCCAAAGCTTCGACCCAAATCCTCATAACCCCGGATCCCCCCCGCCATGTCTAAGGTTAGAAGTATGGGCCCCTGATAAGGTCTCGTAGGCCTTTTTGGAAGGCAGTTCTAGGGACCTTTAACAGTCTATAGTGGGTATTTAGGGATCCCAAGGTCAAGGGCCCATACTAGGGGCCCTTGGTTTCAACGGTTGACCGTGGCCTCAACATGAACGGTTTAGGGATTGTAGGGCTCATAGGCCTCAAAGGGCTCATAGGGCTCTATAAGTTTTCATGATCGTTTGTAGGGTTTAGAGTTATAGGACTTCTAGGCCTCAGAGGGCTTGTAGGGTTTACAGGGTTTAGGGTTTACGGGGTCCCGTGCAGAAGCAGCTGTTCTTGCTTTCCGGGTTTGGCGTTGAAAGTCGGGTCTACCCAACAAGAGCCCACCCAATGTATGCGAAGAAAGTCGGGGATCTCGGGTTTAGAATGGTGGGCACAGAGTTCTAGCCCAGTAAGTCCATGAACCACGAAACGGCAGAAATAGATATTCGAGCTCTAGACGAAAAGGAGACTGTACCGACGCTGTGTTTCGCAGGCTGCTGGTGATTGATTGCAAGACTTAGCATGTCGTCTGCAATCTGAGGAACAATGCCACAGGTGTCTTGGTCGGCATGCTGTGTGTGGAAGGGACCGAAAAGCATTCGATTTTGCAATATACTGCAAGTTACAGGGGGTTGCTAATAAGACATGACTTAACTTGCATTTCTTACATAGGCGTTTTGGGGTCACTGGGTATGTCTCTCGAATCGCGGCATGTCTGCCCTAGGCTCAAGTTAATGTTCGTGAAATGCCCGGTAGGCCCCCCCTAACTTGGTACCTATGAACCAGTGAACAGATTTCCGGTACTGAATGTCATTCCTAAAGCTGTTGCCTAACAGTGCGGCTCAAGGTCTACTACCGTATACCCCGAAATCCAACGATGATTTTTCAGCCCGATGTACTGCAACTTCAAGAAGTCAGCGATTGACCCGCAAACCCCTAAGCCCCTAAACCCCTAAACCCGGAAACACTAAACCCTATAGATCCCTTAAAGGAACCCTTATAGTACCCTTTAAAGGAACCCTAGGAACCCTTGTCCCTACCCTGCCTGATCTCTGTGCTCTCTGTGCTCAGATGGAAACTTCTCTTCCGGCGTCGCTTCTCGGCTGCGAGGTCGCCGTGTCCTCGAGACGAAACCCAGAGATCCTTATACCCCCGTTTTTCAACCAGGACCTACCTGGGGCTTCTTTGAAGGGTTCCTTTTAACTTCCTATAAGGGGGTCTAGAAGAAGGATCTATACAGGAGGGTTTGATATTAGGGGCCTTAATGCTAGTGACCTAGAGGAGGCCCTTATTCCCTTTTTGTTTAGGGTTCAGGTCCCGTATAAGCCCCTTTAAACCTAAAAGAGCACCCCTTATTAGTCCTAGGTTACTCTTGGGCCTAGTCAATGAATGTAGGGTTTGGGGTTTAGGTATGCTTAGAGTTAGGGGCAAGGGGTTTAAGGATGTTTAGAGTTTACATAGGGTTAAACCAATTTATACATGTTTATGCCCGAACTGAGTATCAAAATTAGGCCCCCTACAGATCCTTGTTGAAGGGGGTATTGGGCTCTTTCGGGAGGGCACAGTTTATATAGGTTGGCTGGTCGGGCTTTAGAAGTGCTTCAACCACTGCCAACAACAACCTAGACCTAATCACAAAAACCCGCAAACCCCATAAGCCCTAAACCCCAATTAAACCCGAAAAGCAGAACATATCAAGAGGGCCATGTTACAAATCAAGCCGCCACATTAAACCCGAAGAGCAGAACACTGTATAAGCAAGAAGACAAAACCAAGGAATCAAGACATGACCCTAAAAGCAGGACATCTTAAGCAAGAAAAAAAAAGCCAAGGAATCAAGACATGACTCTGAACCCTAAAACCCTAAACCCCTAAACCCTAACCCCTAAAACCCTAATTTCAAGCAAGAAAACAGAAACCCAAGGAATCAAGACATGACTCCTGGGTGAACCGGTGGTCTGACGAGTTCTTTGATCGCCATTGGCCCCTCGGCGTAGCTTTGAGGTTTTTTTTGCCTACAAAAGGGCGCCATCAACTCAAAAGACCTTTTACAGGAACTAAACCTAAGAGTAACCTAGGAATAGAAAGGGTGCCCTTTTTGGTTTTAAAGGGGCTTATAAGGGAACCTGAACCCTACAAAAAGGGAATAAGGGCTTACTCTAGGTCCGAGGGAACCCATAAAGGCAGCTATAAGGGTTCCTTCAAGGGATCCATTGCTTTGAGTTTCTCCTTAAAACAAGGGAGCCATAAAAGGGATCCCGTCAGAGGAGCCCTCAAAAAGAGCTTTTAAAGGAGCCCACAAAGCAAATCCATAAAGGAGCACATCGAGAGAGAGAGCAGTACCATAAACGGGTTCCATTAAAAGAGCCCTTAAGAGGCTTCTTAAAGGAACCCATAAGGAGCCCATAGAGGGAGCTGTATGGGTTCCTTCAAGGGATCCTACAAGGATTTTTGGGTTGAGGCTTTGGGGCTTCGGGTGTAGGGTTCCCAGTAGGTAGGGTACTAAGAGGGTTCCTTTAAGGGATCCCAGCGGGCTGAGATTTAGGGTTTACGGTTTGCGAATTTCGGGGTGTAGCGTTTAGGATCAGATCAGCATCAGTTCGATAACTTACTCATTGCTACGGTTGTAGCTAGTGAAGCTGGGACAATCGTTACCGGCATCGCGATCATTATCCCCTAAACCCTAAACCTTAGACCCTAAACCCTAAACCCTAAACTTCAAGAAAGTTGGTAGCAGCCGCGCTAGGCTAAGAGGCATTCAGGATTTCTGGAGCCGCCGTCTCAGGGTTCAGGGTGTACAATTTAGGGCTTAGGGGATTTAGGGGTTTGGGGAGGTTGTGTAAAATTTAGGGCTGTGGGGATTAAGCTAGAGGTGTAAAATTTAGGGCTTAGGGGATTTTTAGGGATTTTTGGGATAAGCGGGTTTCGGTTTAGGGTCTAGGGCCCCGGCTGGGTTGCTTACGGTATGAACGGCGTATTCGTGGAGCAACAACAGGGATACCTCGTGCAAAAAGAACCTGCCCATGTGCACCTCCCCAGGCCATTGTTGCTGGTCATGGTCCTGGAGCTATTGAGCCTGGGCGGCTATTTGAGATATGAAGGGAAGCTGCCATCAGCGTCTGCGTGTTTGTGGCGGGCCAACCTTAAGCCCATAGACTCCAATATTCGTAAAGTAAAGGAATAAACCAACATGTATAGTAGGATCCCTCGTATGATTTTCGGTAGAATATTCCTAAGTTAAGGGATATTGGAGTCTCTGGCTAGTTTCTGCTTGTAAGTATTCCCCATGTTCTCTCTCCTAAGCCGACCAACCCACCTTTAGGAAAATTAGGGGTACCTTTAGAGGGATCCTTAAAGGGCTCCTTAAAGGGATCTATAAGGGTTCTATAAAGATTTTAGGGTTTCGAGCTTCCAAAAACTCCCTAAACCCTATAATCCAAGTCCTGCCGCACTCAGGGTCGTCGGCGGGCTCTACTTCTACCACATTATGTGCCTTGTTCGCTGTACTTGGATGGGAGAAGCCTGTGTGCCGCAGTGACAGTACATGCAGGCAAGATTAAACCTGCAATGTGACTCTCCAAGGCATGTGTCTTAAACAACTCATCTACAATAAAGACTTAGAGCCACGGCAACAGTAACAAATAACTAAATTGGACGGCACATCTACTGATTCCAACCATGACGCTTCGGAAGAGATTGCTGGCGTGGGTCATGGCTGGTCGAACGCAAGAGTAGCCATGGCACCTTGCAATCTTCCCGCCCACTCTGCACCCGAGTCCCCTGAGCCCTACACCGTTCTTCAGGTGGGTCCGCGTCCAGAGGAAGCGTGCAAAGAACTCCGTGCCAAGAATGCAACCATGATCTGCTGTTGGGTGTTTGAGTAGCCGCAGAATACCCCTTGGTCCAAGAGTCCCGACAATCGGGACGTCATTGGTTTTGGGTTGGAGGTTCTGGCATGCCTCTGCACGTCGACCTAAGCTCTTCCTGGCTCCTATATTGCATCCTACCTCTTTTCGGATTCCTTATTGCGCTTTCTTTATGCCTATACCCGAAACCCTAAATTAAACCCTAGACCATAGATGCTATAAATGCGATCCCGAAACGCTGGCTTCCCAAATGCCCAGCTAAATCCTAGACGCTACCCCCATGCCCTGAACGCAACACCCTAAACGGCCGTTGAAGCATTGGCTTTGAACCGAGGCCGTGATGCGACTCACCGAGGACAGATGCCACAGGGGGCTCAAAAGTGCCCTTTCAGGGTGCCGCAGTAAGTGCTCGATAATAGGGCTCTTGTCGTTGAGGGTTTAGTCCAGGGGCCTGATATACTACTATCTATCTGTCTGCCTATCAAACTCTTTTGGGATCAATTTTATACTTGTATTGTGTATTTTGGTTTTGATATACCCCGGAACCTCATTGCTGGCATTATTATTGTGGCCCCTACATTGGTAACTCTGAGGCCTCCCCACAAAGCAACCTACTATATAGGGTTCTGCATAGTTAGTGGTACTCTTCAAAGTCCCGCTCCAACTACACTCTACTTTTCCCCCTAAGCCCTATTCGCTTACTAAAAAGGCTGCTGCTATATTGCACTTTAACCCGGAGCGTGAGCGCGTCATGTGCCAGGAATTCTCGCTTGACCTCCTTCGCCACTTCATGCCTTCAGCAAAGGCCCGGGGTTCAACCAAAGTTGTGATGTCTCGTCCATACTCTAGGTATTTAGTATTCATAGCTGTCACAGCTTGTTGTGACGTCTCGTCAGGGCCTGCGACTTCATAGAGCCTGGTGCTTCTAATTGTGCTACGTTTCAAGACTCGTGCCCAGCCATGGCTGAAGCTCGTGGTTCATGGAGAGTTGCAAGTCACGTGATGAGTAAGTTGTTTGGATTTTTATGTCGCTAGCAGCAACTTTCTGCGTGTTTGCTACCATACTGATAGCGGCTCATGGTTCTTCCAGTACCATGCTTGGAAGGGCAGGGGACTTAGTAAGTAGGTTATAAGTAGGGTTATAATTGGGGTAACTCCATTTAGGGTACTTATAACTCTACTTATAACCTACTTACTAAGTCCCCTAGGCATCCAAGTAGAACCTAAACCCTAAACCCCATAGATCCCTTTAAGGAACCCTATAGATCCCTTTAAGGAGCACTTACTAACTCCCCTGCCCTTCCAAGTGACCGTCGCAGGTCGAGAAATACCGCTTCCGAGGCTGGATGCACGCACGGGATTTGCTTGGTCGTGGGGCTTCCGCATCGTAGTTCGGCTGGTTCCCCAAGGGTCCAAAGGACCCAATCATGAGGTACTCGGATTTAGGATAGTAGTAAGTAGGGGGTTAAGGGTCCCTTAAAGGGATCTACTAGGGGTACTATAAGGGTTTAGGGTTTAGGGTCTACCTGGAGGATCATGGGACTTAGTAACCCTAACTCTAGTTATGTAGGCTAGGATTTTGGAGAGCATGTGATTACCAGGTACTTGGACCCTTGGGGGTTGTACTCAAAGGCACCAGGCCCAGAAAGTTAGCGCCCTGAGCCCTAGCTCATCCCTATATCTTAAACCGAAATCCCTAGACTCCATAATCCCAGACCGAATTCCCTAAGCCTTAAGCCCTAGCTCTTGAGCCCTAAGCCCTAAACTCCTCGGACTCGTCCGACTACAGTGTGCTTGAAGTCTTCGGAAACCCACCTACTTGCTTCGAGCTATATTCCCCGAAGATGAGGAGAGCAAGATGAGGCTTTAGGGGTTTAGGGTTTAGGAGGGGTTTCGGATTTAGGGTTTAGGGTGAAGCCCAGCAGATCAGGACAGTTTACGGCTGCAGGGTTTGTTAGTCAGATCTTCGGGTTTAGACCCAGACCTTCCAAAATCCCTTAATTAAGGAAAAGACCTTAAAACATAATAGGGTCGCTAATAGGATTTAAGGTATATTCCTTAATTAAGGGATTTTGGAAGGCCTGGGGACTAGAGCTCAGGGCCGCCGCCTCAGTCCGTCAACGCTCATGCATACCTGACCAGCAGTTATTAGGGACCCAAAAAGCACATAAGCATAAGCAGTTTATGGTGATATCCCTACCTTATTGGGCTTCATTATAAGGGGGTTTATATGGGATATCCCTATCCAAATTTTTGCTTATGTGCTTTTTTGGGTCCCTAAGTTAAAGCGAGCAAACTATACGGGTATCCCAACCCGAGTCAAAGTCAATTTTCACCCCAAGCTGTTCCACTTAGTAGCTTGCTGGTCCTTTATAGCTCCTCACGACCTGGACATCCCAAACCGCTGACCCACTCCATGCATCCACTCTCGGGCTCCGGTAACCTGAATAATGGATTATTGGGGTACGTAAGATATGGTTAGTAACCTACGATTTGTTTCGTTGACGGAGCCCTAGAGTATAGCTAGCTGTGTAGGGTGTCGAAAAAATAGCATGTGACCCCACACCCCCCAATAAAACTCATCCCTCTTGAAAACAGTGCCCCCAATCCGCTCAGAGTCACCCGAAACCTTTTGGAGGCATGGCCAAGAAGGCGGCAGTGGCAGCTTGGTTGGAGATCACGAACACGAGGTCTGAGTCGGGCGTATAATCGCCTGCTTGTTCAGCAACAGCGTGTTTAGGGACTTTTGAAGCTGGGTTTAGGGATGTTTCGTGGATTTGGAGATTTGGATGTTTGGGCTGGCTAGCGCGCTGTAGAGCTGCCATCAAACCTAGCAGCTTTCAGGCATTTCCATGCAACATAGTTCTGGATGCGACGGCGTGATTTTTCTCACGAGTGTGGTACAATCCTTAGGGACCCAGAAAGGATAAGCATAACATCCCTAACTTATTGGTCTTCATCATAAGGGGGTTTATATCCCTAAATCGGCCGTTGGTCTTGGTTTTTGACCTGGCCTAATCCCCAAGGCCTCAAGCCCCAAGACCGCTAAACCCTGACCCTAAAACCCCAAGCCCTAAAACCCTGATCGACCATGCCCTCATAACAACCTGCCAGAAGGCCCTAAACCCGCAAGAAACCTACAAAGAACCCTCGGAGAACTCCCGCAGATCATTGATAACCGTAAAGCCTAAACCCAAACTTAAGGCCTAATCCTTAAACTTCTTATGAGTCCTTGAAAAAATTCTAAACTCTAAACCGAAAACCTTATCTAAAGCCTAAGCCTCAGACCCCCTACAATCCCCACCTACTCCACCGAGGCGAGTGTGTCCTTCGAGAATATTTGCCTCGAGCTTCCAAGTGGTGAGAAGATCTTGGAAGGCTCGAAATCCCCAATGGTTGGGTTTATGGTATGGGGATTCAAATAGTAAAAATTACCAATGCTGTTTTGGGACGGGCCTTATTCTACTTATGGTGTAATAATGGGCACCCAAACCCTATTCTAATCATTGAGGCCCCTATATTAGGCTTCTGATTCCATAAGGATTTCTTTACGGGCTTCTGAAAGGGTTTTGATAGGTGGCTTTTGCAGGGTTGATGTAGGAGCATAGGTTTCAGGGTTTAGCTTTGGGTGTTCGGGCTTGGGGTTTAGAGGTCAGGCTGTAGGGTTAAAACAGTAGCCATGAAGTTGAAGTGTTGAAAAGTGTAAGTGCCATGGCTTTCCGGTTGGGGGCGTGCAAAGGTTGAAAGCTTCTGACGAATCCAGGATGTTCCGGTTTCTGGTATCGGTTTGTTGAATTTAGGATTGAATTCAGACGCCTGATTGATAACCGCCCCTTCTTTGAGTGCATGACGCATAAGCCGCATATATGTTCATGCTCATTGAGGAGTTCAAGGAGGGAGTTCTGAACTCACCCATGCCTGCCTTTGTTTTGGGAAGCCAGCACCCCTCAATTGAACATACATACCCTACATATAGGAGTTTCCGAAAATGGGGGACCCTAATATAGTACCTAAATTTTGATTTAAATGATAGGATCCTTACTATCAGGACCCCAAGATAAGGTACCCCCCCCCCCCACTTTTCGGAAACTCTCAGATAGTTCAAAGAACATTCGCTAATTACGGTTCAACTTTGGGGCTCCCTGGGTGTTTCTCCCTGCTGTCAGATGTCAACGGAGAATTCAAAGCCGGCCGGATGTGTGCCTTTGCCGCACTAGTCATCCATGAGAGGGGGAGAGCGCTTATAGGTACAGTTTTGTTATTATGGGCATTATAGTTGTAGTACTATTATAGCCGTACGTGGTATTACTATATTAACAATAATAACCATCACAGTCATAGTAACTGCTATCATTTCAAACAGCTCACAGGCGGGAAAGATTCTGCGTCGAAGTGTCAGACTCCCCGTATCCTAAGCCCGACCGCAAGAGGGTGCAATCTCGAAGCCCTCAAGAGGACTCGCAAATCCTTTTGTCGGCTTTGAGCCAGCGTCCAGCCCAAAGCCAATGGGCCAGCACAAGCCTACCAAATTATGAAACTCTGTGCTTCGCAGTCCCCTAAACCCTAAGCCCTAAACCTTAAACCCTAAACCCTAAACCCTAAAACTAACTTGTAAGGCGCCCTCTTTTAATCGCCCCTACAAGGCCCTGCGAAGCCCGCGTCAAGACCTTACGGCGACAAGCTAAGGTGCTATCCTGGGCCCATCCGGCGCAGGCAAAACCAGCCTCATGCATCATGGCCCAAAAATATGCTTGCGGATTTAGGGTTCAGAGGTGTAGGGGTTCAGGGGTTTAGGGGTACAGGGTTTAGGGGTTTACGGGTTTTGGGGTGGACTGGGAGGGAGGGTCGGATCTTTGCGACATTTGGGTCCCCAGTCCCGCAGGACCTGTGCACAATTTTGCTTGTACCGTTGGCTCAGGAATGTGCTATGCGGCAAGGCAAACTATGCGTATGTCTCTGGGCGCGTCTGCTTCAACGGCCAGGAAGGCAGGCTGTTTGCACGTCCTGCATGCTCCCTGCTGCTGCCGTTCTGGTTTGATAGCCCCATGTGGATAATTCTGCTGCGTTTTGCTGATGATGGCGCTGACCTCCTAGCGACGTTGCTGTTGCTGGTATTGCCGATGCTGGTTATGATGGTGATGGCGACGATGAGGATGACGATGACCATGATGATGATCATCATCATGATGACCAAGGTGACCATAGAGACGATACGATGGTGATGGGTGTTGGTTATGGTTGCTGTGATGATGTTTTTCACCTGTATCATGGTTCTTACGCTCGTAGCTTAAGGCCTTGATTAGCATCCCTTCGCATATGGTAACTTAGATTAAAGCCCTAAACCCTTAAAGGAACCCTTGTAAATCCTTACTATGGTAATATATCAGACAGCCTTGAAGTTAGAGCGGTTCAACATATCTCGCAGCATAAGCATCAGACCTTCTAACGGCCCCTTCCCTTGCAATCCTATGAGAAACGCATGAAGGGCCATCACAACACCCGACACAGGCAGCTACGAGGACTACGTGGCTACCCAAAACCCCAAATCCTGTCAAATAAAAGTGCCATAAGCTCTACTCTAAACCCTAAACGCCTTAATTAAGCCCCTCATACGAGCCTTATAGAGCTTGTAAAATCTCCTTGGGGGAGCCTCTCCCATGTTTCGCCGTGGCAGGCACTTACGAGGACTACAAGACGGTCATGGGTTTCGTCCCCCAGGACGATGTGGTGCACGAGGCAAAGGAAAAGCTTAGTTTGATAGCCGTAAGGGTCAGGGTTCAGGGTGGAGGTTACTCGGAGTGTCGTAGCATATATATATATATATAAAATTACATACATACACACAGATACAATTAAAGTTGTGCTGAATTGGCCTCTATGGAGCCATAAGACCCAGAAAGTCTCAGCCCAAACGAAATAGCGGACGATGACTCGACGTTTTTGGCCCGTGGGTAGCTCTTCAAGATCAGTTTTATGCTTTTTGTATAAGCCTGACCTTCCATGTTTGGGGACCTAGAAGGGGCCCTTTTTTGAAGAACTGCCCATCTGTGAACTGAGCTCTGAACCTTTGCGATCCCCGTGGGGTTCGGGGTGCCTAGGAGCTAGTAGTAGTAGTAGTAGTAGTAGTAGTAGTAGTAGTAGTAGTAGTAGTAGTAGTAGTAGTAGTAGTAGTAGTAGTAGTAGTAGTAATAGTAGTAGTAGTAGTAGTAGTAGTAGTAGTAGTAGTAGTAGTAGTAGTAGCAGTAGCAGTAGCAGTGGTAGCATAGTAGTGGGTAGTAGTAGTAGTAGTAGTAGTAGTAGTAGCAGTAAGGCCGAAGAGGGCTGTGCCTAGTGCAGCGTATCTCGGAAGATGTTGCAAGGCAATCGTTAAGGCAATTGTTGCTTGCTTACAGACATTCCCAAGATTCCAAGATGGTGTTGTAACGGTTCAGAAGACCATGTTCCTAGAACCCTAAACTCTAAACCCGAAACCCTAAACCATGTTCATAGAACCCTAAACTCTAAACCCGAAACCCTAAACCATCATATTCATAGAAGGATCGTGCATTTGAGGGTCTCTAGAGTCTCCCACAAAGTTACAGGGGCCCATGTGCCGCCGAATGTAAGACCTCATAGGGGCCAATACCCCAAAACAGTAGGCTCCCCACGGTTTAGATGCTTCTTGGGCCCTTACCCCACACTCCCCCTTGCCAACTTGCCACGGCGTCACCTCTTTCCCGCAACGACCGGGTACCTGCAAGATGTGTCCAGGGACACAATACTGAGTTAAACTTTTGCATTTTCCGATGTTCACCGCAGTGGCATGGTTCGGATGCATCAGAAACTGGTCATGATAATTAATCACTGTGATGATGGTGATTGTGATGATGATGCTTTCCATGGTCATGATATCGTAGCTGTTGTACACTTATTTCGCTAGTAGCACCATGGTGCACTAAGCGACCTGTTGTACTGCTCGAACCTTCGGCCGTGCTGAGTCCGCTGCTTGAGAGGGCTAAGCCCCCAGGAGCGTAGTCGAGCCATATAGTAGAACACTCATTATCAACATGAGCACGGACGAAAGCGGAGTAAACACACGAATAGCAACATTTTCCACAAGACTTGCGGCACATGACTGTCATTAGGACATACAGTTTCTTGAAATTTTGAGTCGTACAGGCCAACAGCAGTAGCAAAGCAATGTCGACCGTTGCACCACGGAGACATCACCAAATCATAGATGTTTTGCATACGCCATGGGGGCAAAAGCCTGCCGATGCTGCAGCGGCGAAGATGCAGGACACTTGGGCTTGGGGTTGGTCATTTCTCGCCGGAATTCCGCGGCGCTAATCTAGTCGCAGCACAGGCGAAGCTAAGCATAGCTCGTTGACTGCTGCTGCCTGGCATTTGCTGCCTAGCCACAACTTGTCTGAGAGATTTACTGGAGAACTCCCTATAGTCTCCATTGTAGTTCCTTTTGGGGGTCACCTTTTGGGATCCCTACTATAAAATTGGTTAAACCCCAAAAAAGAACTACAATGGGGACTATAGGTCTTGCTCAGAGACTTCCCATAAGCCCTGTCGTCTCTTCGTCGACAGTTCTCCGATGCAGGGTGTTCGTGGCAGAGTCAACTATGCGAAGCACCGGAGCGCCCCATACCCCCCTGCGGAATATTACTTGAAGTCTAAGTCTAAGGGGAGAATTGATCACACAAGTATGTTTTGGATGTGGTCTGCGGGCAGCAGTTACGGGGCCATGTATTAACCCGCAGTAACTCCATCAAACCTGCAATACAAGTTTCGATTCTTCAGTAAAGCCGTAGGGAGCTGGGCAGCATGCTCTGAACCACCCAGAGACTCCAATATCCCTTAATCCTTAATCAAGGAATATGCCTCAAATCATATTCGGGATCTTACTGTATATTTTGAGATATATTCCTTTTTTACGGTTTTTTGCAGTCTCTGGCCACTCTGTGGAGCAGCAAGGTGCATGCGTCAGCGGGGTTAGGCAAAACCCGCAACGACTAGCCAGGAAGACCCCTGGAACCTTTAATAGTTTGTTTTTTCAAGAAATCTTGTATTTATAGTAGTTCCTTGTGCGGAATCCTTCTAGCTGAAGGGATTCCCTTTGAGGAAATCTTCTACTTAATCGCAGCAGTTTCATACAGGGAATCCTTGTTATTCTAGCAGTTCCCTTTCAGGAAATCTTATATTTCTAGTAGTTCCACAAGGAATCCCTCTCATTCTAGTAGTTTTCTTTAATTTGAGGAATCCATTTGTTTGGGAACCATCGTAGGCCTGGTAGTGTACAACAAGGTAAGCCCCACAGCCCTTTTGTTTATGTTGTTTAGGGGTTTAGGGTTTCGCGGTTTAGGGTTTAGGGTTTAAGGGTTTATTTTAAGGGTTCAAGGGTTTAGGGTTTATGTATACCAAAGAGGACCCTTATGGTTCCTTACCCAGAGGGTCCATATGTACTGCCATCATGGAATTAGGTCCCCAAGCCTATAATAGGGATGATATATTGTGACCGAATTCCAGAATAGAAGCATATATGGACCCTTTGGGTTAATCAAGGAACCCTTCAGGAAGCCTTATAGTTTTATAGTTCCCCATGTGAACGATTATAGGTATTATTGCCCTAAGACTTCCCTTAAACAGTCCTAGTTGGAACCCTTACAGATCCCTTGAAGGAAATCTTGTAATGACAGTGGTTCCCTTTCAAGAACACTGTCTTGGGATAGGAAACAGAACCATTATCGATCTCCTTAAGGAAGCCTTATAGTTGCTTATCGTAGTTCCCTTTAAGGAATACCCCTTTTTTTGAATCGGGACCCATCTTATCTTCTTACCTTCGGTTAGTAGGGAATGGAGGAATGGGGTACAATTATAACTACTATTACTACCATTCTTCCATTCCCTACTAACCAAAGGTAAGTATTAGGTACGGCCCCCCACTCAGCAATAGTTCAAAATTCAAAAAAATATTATATATATATATATATATATCAGGACCTTAATAGTAGCCCTGTCATAGGCTCTTACTGTATGGGGGCAGTACCTAAGGTAAGTATTACCTAGAGTCTCCAATGTAGTTCCTTTTTTTTGGTTTAACCAGTTTTATATTAAGGATCCTAAAAGGTAACCCCAAAAAGGAAGTACAATGGAGACTGTAGGTACTTTCGGAGGAGTGTGCCTTAAATCATAGTAGGATCCCTAATATGACTTAAGGTATATTCGTTACTTAAGGGATATGGGAGTCTCTGGGTATTACTTTCGGAGGAGGTAAGTATTACCAAGAGTCTACAATGTAGTTCCTTTTTTGGTTTAACCAACTATATATTAAGGATCCTAAAAGGTAACCCCAAAAAGCAACTACAATGGAGAGTATAGGTACATCTCAGGATCCTTCTAGAACCTTCGTGAACCTGTCCTACGGTTGATGATATAAATCCTGCATGACCTTTAAGACCTTAGACTATGGGAATTATGGCATATTCCTTATTATGGGTAAGTATTACTTTCGGAGGAGTGGAGACTCTCGAGTTGGACAAGGCGACGTTCGAGGTCTCCGCGGCGTCTTCGCTCCAGGGAAGCGTCGAGGAGCAGGTGGACCTGGCAAAAGGGGCTTCTCGGTTTAAGGGTTTAGGATTTAGGGGTTAGGGTTTAGGGGTTAGGGTTTAGGGGTTTAAGGTTTGGGAGTTTAGGATTTGGGGGTGAGGGTTTTGGGATTTCACGGTTTTGGGTTTGGGGACGGTCTTGGGTGTCGGGGTGAAGGTGTTGGATTTGGTCAGTTTTTTGCGGGGGTTTCATCGTCTTGTTTTTTAGGTTAAGGGTTCAAAGAAGTGTTTCCACTGCTTTGCCTAAGTGCCTCAACCCCTCAAACAGAATCTAGACACCCCACAACGACATTACCTGGAGACCCGAGAAGTATGTAGAGTCATAGCCCCTTATAGGTGTGGGGCCATTATTTTACCTACTTTTGGGGGCGTAGGTATCGATTTCAAAGCAACCCGAGATCCGAGATCCCTGAGGTGGTGGAGGCGGTGCCGAAGAGTATTGAAAAAGACTCCACCAGTCCAGCTGCAGAGGAACTCGGGGGGTTCTTGAGAGCCACCGGACTCTAAGAACCCGGGTAAAGGGTTTTATGACAGTTTCACGAAGGTTCTAGAAGGATCCTGAGGTGTACCTATAGTCTCCATTGTAGTTCCTTTTTCGGGTTACCTTATGGGATCCTTGATATATAACTATTTAAACCAAAAAAAGGAAAACAATGGAGACTATAGGTAATTCAGGTTGTATTCTAAGCCCATACTTGCTGTTGTGTAGAGTTTGAGGTGCGACGCACTGGGGGAAGGGATAGGAGGACAAGCCACAATCCTAATGCCGAATGCCAGGGCTCCAGTTATCATAAAATACTACGCATTTAATTCTAATGATACGAAGAAAGACAATGATAGCAACTAATATTCGGTTCCTGGGTAAACAAGATGTGGTTAGTAGCCTGCTATTCAGGTAACTGGGGCTCTATAGGATAGTACTGAAAAAAGGGAGACTGTAAACCTTTAGTTTGTTCCCCCTATATAGTTGAGCCATCTTGGAGAGTTTGGGCTTGTTTGGGCCCGGTTATTCAAGAAGAGAGATTCTCCTGTGTTTGTAGAAGCGCTGTATATCGTTTGTGTTTCTCGTGTTTGGGATGGTTTTGCAGGGTCTTAAGGATGCCAGTGCCAGGTTCCGGAATGAGGAAACTCGTGACTTCGTTTGACTACAACCCTTGTAGCAACACTCGTAAATACGACCCTCGAACAGCTCCAAGCCCGAACCCCTAATAGGAACCATCAGAGCACCCCTTACAGGAGCCCTTGAAGGAAGCCGTAAAGGCAGTTTTAGAGCCTTGTGAGAACCCCAAACCCCTATAGCCCCAAACCCTAACCTCAAGCCCATGTAAACCCGAATCCAGGAAGAGGGGCAGCCGCTCGCAGACGGCCTGGAGAAGCTTGCGCTGCTTCAAGCAGCTGAAATCGGCAAGGTTTAGGGTTTGGGGTACAGGTTTCTGAGCGTTGAGGGTTTAAGGTTGGGGGGTTTGGGGTTTCAGGCCTCTTACTCAGGGACCGCCACCGAAACTCCTTATTTCGAGGAATCCTCCTTAAGCCAAGACATGTTTAAGTCCAGGTTTATTTCGCAAGTAGGGAGGATTATAGAGAGTTGCCCGAAGTCTGTGTGACGTTTGGGGCTTTTGGTGTTTCGGGTTCTGGGGTTACGCGTTTTGGGGGCTTGAGGGTTTGGCCGTTGCTTTGGCTTGAACAGAACGTCAGAACAAGAACAGTACTCGTACGTATAGCAGTTGCAAATCATACTGATACTGGCGAGACTACCGCTGTTACACCCCAATCCCCAAGAGGCAGAAGTGTCTAGAAACACCGCTGCAACCCTGTATGAAGCATTATATAAACCTTGAATTACATGAAAGAACCCTCAGAGCCAAAGATCCGCTTCTGTCAAAGAACCTACCCAGACCTTCCCAAATCCCCAAATTAAGGAATATACCTTACATCATAGTAGGGACCCTTATATAATTTTTGGTATACTCCTCCATTAAGGGATTTTGGAAGGTCTGGGAAGCTAAATCCAAAGGCAACGCCAGATCCGGGCCCAAACGGCCGCCGCGGGGCCTGCAGAGAATTCGTGCGCGAAGCGCTGGTGCAGCTCAGTGAGGATTAGGGTTTTGGGGTATCAGGGTTTAGGGTTTGGAGTTTAGGGTTAATGTAGCGGCCTAAATAGTACCGCGACCACAACTTTTGGCTTGAATAGTCTGGTGTCAGTGACCCTTCGGACCGGGGTCAGGGACTGGGTGGTTGTATCGTCTATGCAAACCTCATAATGCAGTGTCAAAACCTTGGTAAACGACCAAGAAGAGCCATGATTAAAGGCAATCCAGTAGGAGTGTGTAGGAGAACCATGAAGACTTACCCTAAACCCTAAACCCTAAGCTCGCATGAAGATCTGCGCCCAATCCGGTGTCACTTTGCTTGCACCAGGCAAGTTCTGACTCCTTGCATGGCGGCACCCATAGGGTTGCTTGGCTTTGATGATTTTGGTCGGTTGCAGGCTTTACAGTAGAAGCCAGAAAGTTGGAATATCATTATCGTAACCCCTTTAAGGTAAATTATAGGTGATCCTACCATTAATCCATATTCCAACTTTCTGGAGTTCCCTTTACGGTTTAGGGCTCAGGGCCTTGAGTTGCAAGGCGCTGGTGAGTTGTATACGAAGCTTCGTGGAGGTTTGCGTGGTTTTGTAGCGGTTTCATGAGATTCACAGGGCATTGCATTGATTCTACGAGGCGTTTTTGGTTTTTGCATTTACCGATCGGCGTTTGGCAGGTTAGGGTTTTGACAAGGGTTCAGGGCCTTCGGGCCGCGGGCCTTAGGAGGGGGCAACTTGTCTTGTGTTTCGCAGTGACCTCGAGGACGGGTGGCACGGGGAAGCGACACGGTAGTATAGGAGCCTGAATAACTATCCACATTATTCTTTGGGGTTCCTTGTAATAGTTATACTACAAGGGACTCCCCAAAGCCATATTCTGTTTATAGAGGCCTTTCCATTGCGGCAGGAAGAGTCATCATCTTGTGCTCTCATCAGTCCTCCGCCGGGTTTTGGTATACAAGAACCGGAACATGCCAGAGTCCCATAGTTTGGAGCCGTTGTTGCATGTTTCCTGTCATCACTCGCGCAACGTCGAGCAAACAAGACTGCGATAATATGTTCGATTTTTAGGGGTTTAGTGGTAGACTGATTACTGTTGGGCTTAGATGTTTGATCTCATAGAAGCATCCGATGCATACTACGATGCTACTGCCACCACAATCGCATCGGGTTTAGGGTCTGGGGTTCAGGGTTATGTATGGCAAATATAGGGGGCTTATTAGTTAGAACAACTATACTGATAATACGGAACACCAAAACAGTATAGGTGATTTCGTTGGATGTCATGTGAGGAGTGCTATAAGGTCTGCTGTAGGCTGAATCGACCCCGTGTTTGTTTGCCTAGCTATGTTTCACACTGAAATCCTACAAGCCGTTAAACCCCAAACCCTAAACAACCCTCGACCCCAACCCGCTGAAGGTGGCGCCTTGGGGACATCTTTCATCATTTGATGGAGTGCAAGCAAGCGATCTGCGGTGCGTCAAAGGCCAGCCGGCTGGTTTAGGCCCTATACCACAGCAATACTAATGAAATTGATGGTAATGACAGTATTACAAAAAAGCAACTACGATTACAATAATCCGAAGAATTGCACCAACACTCATACTCTAGTATATACATGTATGCAGTATAACACACACACACACACACACACACACGCAAGTGTTCATGCATATATACATGCATATATAGGTACACATATATATATATATACATAGGTACATATATATATATATATAGATAGATAGATAGATAGATAGACATAAATGAGGTGCCATATTCTCCTAAGGGGCAGTCTGAACCCTAAAAGGCTCTGAAGAAGAAGCCCCAAACCCTGAAGCCCTAAGTCCCAAGCCGCCCGATTTACTCTGGGTCGGCCTTGAGTAGGGCCCATGACTAAGGGTTTAGTGCTTAGGGGTTTAGGGTTTGAGGAGTCTAGGGTTTGAGGAGTCTAGGGTTTAGGGTTTAGGGTTTAGGGTTGGAGTTGCTGCATTGGGTTGTGCAAAACAAATTCGTTTTGTCAACAGCACAATCACCCGACAGCCCCAATGAAACTCCTAAGCCATCAACCAAAACCCTAAACCCTCAACCTTAAACCCCGAAACTCCTAAGCCTTAAACCAAGGCCAAAAACCTAAGCCCAAGCCCTCGATTTTGAACCTCTAAACCCTACCTAGAGTCTCCATGGTAGTTCCTTTTTTGGGTTTTACCAAGTATATATTAAGGATCCTAAACGGGAACCCCCAAAGGAACTACAAGGGAGACTATAGGTAACCCCTAAACCCGAAGCCCCAACACAGGCGAGCCGCAAGTCAGCGCTGGAGTTTCTCTTCTCTGATACCAAGAGCCCGCACACCCATCGCCAATGTGTAATTAACATGCACGACAGGACTGGCCGGTCCGGGGGTGTCGCGTTTTGGGAGTTTAGGGCTTCCTTAAAAGGGATCTATAGGGTTCTTTAAAAGGGATCTATAGGGTTCCTTTAAAGGGATGTATAGGGTGAGGGTTTAGTGGTTTAGGGGCTTAGGGTTCGGGTTTGGGAGTTTAGGGTTTAGGGGTTAGGGTTAAGGGGTTCGGGGGTTTAGGGAGTAGGGGTTTGAAGTTCGGGGGGTTAAAGTTTAAGAGTTTAGGTCAGGGTTTCGGATTCAGGGTTTGGGACCGTTAAGAATCTATGCAGGGCTTACTGTCAGTGGCGGTCTTCACAGATGAAGACCCGGAGCCTGACATTTGTTTCAGCAAAAGTCCATTGGTCACGATAAGGATCTCTGTACGGTTGATCAAACACCCCCTGTTTGGACTGCTTAGAGGGCACAGTGCTCTCTTTGGAAGGTGTTTTCCCTGGAAACAGGGTTTTAGTTTCGGGGTCGCGGGGATGTGGCGCTCCGCAGTCTGAAGATCCTTCTTCGGAGTGTGCTTGCTTGCCCAAGTACTATAGGGACCTAAATAATTACCTGTAGTATTGTGAGGGGTTCCTTCTTATATTTATTATAGGCCCCTATATTAACTCGAAAGTGTTTTTGCATACGGCGTAGCTGTGGGCCTTTGGAATGTCTGTAAACCCCGTTTAAACCCGATAACTCCATTACATTACCAACCTCCAACGCAACCAAAGGAACGGGGTATTTGGTTTCCACGGCCCCCCTTAGTAGGTCATCGCCCCCGAAGATGTCTTACATTCTTACGGCAACAGTCCTGCGCTGCCGGGGCCTTCTTCTCTCGGGGGTTTTTATTTCCACGTGCCTCGAGGGACACGGTTTTTTGTCCTGCAACGGGAAGCAACAGTCAAAGGCATCAAGCATGATAGAAGAAGAGGCAGCCCGAGAACTGCCACAGCTGAGGTTCTTTTTTGGCGGGGGCTACTCGACTCGGCTACTCCTAAATATATGCTTGGCTTATACAAAAAATAGGAGCTACAATGGAGACATATAGGAAACACTTTCCTGGTAAGCGCTAAACCCTCAGTCGTGAACCCCAAACCCCTGCACAGCCTTAAACCCTAAACCCTCATGTTGAAAGGCCTCCTTATCGGAACTGAGCAATTTGAGCAAGGGGACTCGGCACCTGGAAGTTCAACAAAAGGGTCTCAGCACTTAATACTGCTATTCCTTATTGTTCTCTCTTCCAGTATAATACTAGACCATAACATACCCCATAATCCTATTCGAAGCATGACAAACCCCAAAGAATTGAAACCCTCACTACAAAGCCCTTCTTATAGAATTGTAGAACCCTCAAAACATTTCAAAACACAGAAACACCATTGTCATTGTTCTAAGACTCAAAAGCCCTCATTATGAAGCCCTGATCATGGACCCCCCCTAAAAAAAGAAAAACATTGGACCCCCCAAAAAAAGAAAAACATTGGACCCCCCCCAAAAAAAAGAAACACACACACACACACACCATTATAAATTTTGGGGTGGAGGAACTTCGAGATCTCCTCGCAAGATCTCCGTTTGTCGAAGGAGGCCGGACGGGGATCTCCCAGAGCTGCTTCTAGTCCTACAGTATCAGTGTATTATGGTATTATAATATATTGTAGTGCTACAGTATCAGTGTAATATGGTATCATAGTAATTTGTAGTATTGTAGTATTATAGTTGAGGGGTTAGTGTTATAGTATTCATGTAGTATCATTCTTCCGCACCCAGAGCTGCTAGCTTTGGAGGCTGGGGTTTAGGGTTTGGGGTTTTCGCGTTTAAGCCTCTGGGTTTGGGGTGTAAGGTTTAGGGTTTGGGGCTCAAGGGCTTCAGGGTTCAGAGTTCAGGGTTTAAGGGTTTGGGGTGCGGTGTTCAGGGTTTACACTTATAGGGTTTAGGCGATGTTGGTGATGTTGCTGCTGATGCTAGCATGACGAAGTTTGAACGTGAATCAAGGAAGCCACACAGACATCGGCAGATGGATACCGCAGCTAGAAACCGGTACAGAGGTTTTGCTGGATAGGGCCTTAATGGTAACAATGGAAGTTATCCTAGCAGTATGAATAACAGTAACAGTTGCAGTACTAGTTGCTAGAAATAATAATGGCAATAATAAGGCTAGCAACAACAACTATACTAGTGATAAAAAATAATGATGAAGAACATAATCACAATGAGAAAATAGTGCTGACCTCCGCAGGACTTCCAGTGGCTCCGTGAGGACTGGGCCACGGGAACACGCCCGCAAGCTGCGCCCCTGCTGCATATTGCGAACAAACGTTTCGCGTTTAGGGTTAGGGTTTAGGGTTGAGTCTGCTTTCAGGCGGTTACCTTTTTTGTTTTGGGCGGTTTAGGGGTTTAGGGTCTCGGGTTTAGGCGGGTCAACTTTAAGTTAGGCGGTTCACGGTTTAGGGTTTAATTTAGGCGGTTTAGATTTAGGATTTAGGATATTTAGGGTTTAGGCGGTTTGGGGTTTAGGGCTTAGGTGCTAGAAGGAAACCTAGCAGACGACGGTCTAGCTGCATTTCTGGGTACTTCGATATGCTTGACATTGACTACTCAATAGTTTTCCGAAGTCAGACAGGAATGCGTGCATGTCTGCTATGCATGATGTCATCCCGGATGATAAGCATGATGGTCGTGATGCCCTGGGCATGACGAGGGTGACAGTCATGCTGCTGGTGTCTATTTCGTGTATGCTGGCAGCATCTGTAGCGTCGGAAGATGGGTGTTGTTTTCGGTCGTTGCCCGCTGCTGAGGTCTGGCCCTAAGCCAAAGCCGAAGCCCTACAGGCCCCACAAAACGTCTGAAAGCCCACAGCCCCGAAAGACAACCGAGACCAGTGATACTTCTGAGGTAGCTCAGGGCATCCGTTTTCGGCCTGGCACTTCGCTCCAGCCCTTGGCTTGACAAAACTGTGGGAGAGGAGGTTGTGCGACTTTTGGGGTTCGCAAGGGGTTTAGAACTTAGGGCTTCAGTTATTAATTCGTGAGGTGATGTGTGTATAGCCCGATTGAATACTGCGACACCGCTCTGCCTGGGAGCTCGATGTTACCGTAATTGTTGTTCAGATTCCTGTACTCAGTGACACTGGGGCATTGCTCTGTCTTGTAATAAGTGTACGTAAGAGTCAAGAATTTGCCTTGTGCTTGGTCCCGGATTGCCTGTCGGTTGGCTCCCACACGGCTCTTCAACCCCATAAGTAGAATCTCGAAACCTGAATTGTTAATAGCACTATGTTGCGACTCGTTTGTAAGATTCGGGTTCCTTATTTTGGTAATGGTCATCGTTACGGCCCCGATATTGGACACTTGTTTTACCCGACAGCCAGGTCCGTGATAAGGTTTTGTGGGGTTCCTGTTGGGATCCTATAAGGGATCTCAAAGAGTTCAGAGTTTAGCGTTTAGCGCTTCGGAAATTGTACAAGTCAAGAAGCTTTCACACCCAAGACTGGAGAGCCGACCCTAAGCCCTAAACCCTTTGAAACCCGAAGCCCTGAACTCTTATTGATCCCCTAGAAGGTCCCTTACAGGATGATGGTTCCCTTTCAAGGAATCCTACAGATCCCCAATCCTTAAGAGTAAAGGAGCACCAATAGTTTCTTTTAAGGGAACCCTACGAATCCTTAAACCCTAAGAGCCCAGCAGTGAGGCATGTTCTGGTCGGCCCACACAAGGAGGAGGCGGGTGAAACCCACAGCCTCGTCGCTTGAAGCAGTTGGCTTCAGGAGGGCTGGGGTTTAGGGTTCAGTGTTTGAGGGCTTATGTTTGAGGGTCTTGGGGAGAGAGCGAGAGAGAGAAAGAGACTTAGTTCGGCTGTGTTTGCAGGAGACTGGGAGAGGGCGTGGGCAGTCTGACAGCCCATGACTTGAGTATGAAGAATGTGTGTCTGCACCCATCTTTAGCCCGCTTAAACCTGCCTTTGTACCTGAGATCATGATTAGGAACCCTAGGTTAAATGACAGTTTGGGCCACAGGTAACGTAGTCCATAGTCCATAAATCCCACGGTCCTGAAACCCAACCTTAAACCTTAAACCTTATCATCCTCCTAAGCCCTAAACCAAGCCAAGGCAACCGATGTGCACATGCACTTCCTGAACCCAAGCAATCCCGAATTGCACACCTCGGTGTTCAAGTTCTTCCGCCTCTTCTTCCAGGCCATTGGGTTTAGGGTTGAGGCTTCAAGGGTTCCAGCGCCCTCCTTGTATATGGTCCCAATTTCAAGGTATTTCGGGTCTGATAGAGGGTAGATGGCGGGTCCAGGTTTAGTTAGGGTTTAGACTAGTGGATTGCAGGTGCTGGGTTTCTAGCTGAGGTTTCTCTATGTTTAAGGAAGTCGGCTCGCTGATGGCGTACCTAGACCCTGAAGAACCTGCCTTCTTCAGGTTTTTCAGGAAATCATAATAAGGAATCGTAAGAAGGTAGGTTATACAGGGTTAAAGTGCGGAATTGGGACCTGGTTGGTGGTCGTCCTGCCGCTCACAATTGGCGCAGGAAGCAGTCAGCTCAGCGAATCGCCCAAACATTTCACAAGGTATTAATTAAACCAGAAGCTAAAGAGTAAGCGCAAAAAAGAGTACGTTTGAGTGCTAGGCGCCAAATGCCGAGCCCTTCAAGTCCAGTTTTCAGTGGTCAAGTTGCGTGATTCTCTAGAGTAGGAGGGTCCTTTTTTCAGAGTGATGTTGATTGTCTTATGAGGCCCCACCAAGGCAACCTCTCCTTCTGCACAGCCAGCCGATTGTTGACAGGCAAGCCACAAAGCTTTGCATTGGCTCGGCCCCGATGCTGGAGAGGCACCAAGGGTGAGGAGTGTGGTATCATGCTAGGGCCGATGGTTCGGTATAATCTCGTTTTCTGACAGGCCCCCTTTGGACCCTAAAGCCCTACCCTAGCTATTAAGGCCTCCATAGGAGGGTTTTGGGTTCGGCTGACTCGTAACCGGACTAGAATCTGCAACCGCACTTACAGCCCAGTCTGCCCTATAAGTCCTAAGTCGCTTACCACTGTCATATACTGTCATATACCTACCTTACAACTGGGGAGTCAGGTTTTCGATTCGGGGCTGCAGGCTTCGGCCTTGAGGTCTATGAGGAATGGACCTTGAAGTGTGGCAGCCCATGGTCTCTGGGGTTTAGGGTTAAGGCGTAGGGGTTGAGAGGTTCAGGCTTTAGGGCGTTTTCGGGCTTTCGTGTTAACTTATCTAACTGCCACGGTTACAAGACTTATCAGTTTTGCATCCAACATGGGAGCCCGAACTTCGCATCCACCTCAAAACCCCCTCAGACCATAAGCCCTGAACACGTGTTCACAACTCCTGTCAACATTTATCAAACCCTCGAGATCGCTAAACATAGATCTGATCGTAGATCCCAGACACCAGTATTGAGCCCCAAGCCTATCTGGCAAACGTGCTTGTTGCAGGCACCTGTTGGCTTGTGAAAGCTCGGTGCCCATTCCACCAACATGGCACGCTGTAGGCCCTGGTCTCTGGGTTGGGCCATCACCGCAATACTCTCGGCCGCTGTGTGGAGCGCTTCGCTATGGAAGCAGGCAGGATGCCTCGCCACGCACGAGCTCCCGGCAGCGCAAAGGCCAGTTTTGGTTCACAGGCGGGCAGTCAAAAGCAGAGCGCCGCACGCTTCAACCTTTCGGTGGCGAAGTCAGACTGGTTGGTATCGGGCCCTGCAAATACTGCAGCGACCTGAAAACACTCGTTATGATGCAAGCCACATGACCTGGCCGTGGTGGACAGAAAACATCAAGGGTCAGAGGTCGACAGTGGATGTAACCTGCAAGGCATGTGGGCGTCGTTCGAAGAGCACAACACTGGACAGTCTGCAAAGTGGCCGTGCACCAGGTTGTTTCTGCAATGGGGGCGTTCCGTGGTCCAGTCGGGAGGGGCACGCTCGTTGTCTTTTGATGCTGAAGGGTCGCTATGGCGAGCAGTACGATGCAAGCCGCATGGACTGGAAATGGTGGAGAGAAAACATCAAGGGTAGGAGGTCGACAGTGGATGTAACCTGCAAGACCTGTGGCCATCGTTCTAAGAGCACCACATTGGACAGTCTGCAAAGTGGCCGTGCACCAGGTTGTTTCTGCAATGGGGGCGTTCCTTGGTCCAGTCGGGAAGGGCATGCCCGTTGTCTTTCGATGCTGAAGGGCCGCTATGACGAGCAGTACGATGCAAGCCGCATGGACTGGAAATGGTGGAGAGAAAACATCAAGGGTAGGAGGTCGACAGTGGATGTAACCTGCAAGACCTGTGGCCATCGTTCTAAGAGCACCACATTGGACAGTCTGCAAAGTGGCCGTGCACCAGGTTGTTTCTGCAATGGGGGCGTTCCTTGGTCCAGTCGGGAAGGGCATGCCCGTTGTCTTTCGATGCTGAAGGGCCGCTATGACGAGCAGTACGATGCAAGCCGCATGGACTGGAAATGGTGGAGAGAAAACATCAAGGGTAGGAGGTCGACAGTGGATGTAACCTGCAAGACCTGTGGCCATCGTTCGAAGAGCACCACATTGAACAATTTGCAAAGTGGCAGAGCACCAGGGTGTTTCTGCAACAGGAAGACGGAAGCGAAGGTGAGACGGTGGTTGGGTGCGAAATTCCCGGACTGGACCATTACCTCGCAGGTGCAGGGGTGCACAAATCCAGAAACTCAGCGACACCTACCATTCGATTTTGGCTTGTACCACGACACTGTTTTGATCGAGTTGGATGGTGACATTGGCCACTTCGGTCGTGGATGGAACGGGGCTGCGGACGATGGAGGAGTACTGCAGAGAGACTTTCAGAAGGAGTACTGGGCAATGCAACAGCACAAAGTTGTAGTACGATTGCTGCAGGCAGATGTATACAGAGATTGTTGGCCCTGGGAGGACTTCTTAACTTCCGCGATTCAGCATGCATCTTGCCTGACCCAGCCCTGCGTACTGACACAGGACGCAGCACAATACAAGGGTGGCATCTATCGCAAGCTGCGTGGCGATCTTTACTGCAAGAGAGGTCATTTCCTTCCAATCTGCATACCCTACCTGGAGTATGGACTTGTAAGACACCAAGCCAACGGAACAAAGCCGACAAAGCCACCTCGAGCCGGAAGCCTGAGCCGTCTTGATGCTTCCGGGAGTACTTTACAGGAAAACAAGTCTGAGCAATCTGCAAGAAGATCTCCGCGGCGATCTCCAGAAAAAAACCAAGCTCCATGGATCCGGCCGTGGCTGAGTCAATGTGTTTGTTGTTTCTGTCTTTCACCCTAGATTTCACCGCTACATACATACATATGTATTTATATATATATATATATATATATATTCACATATCTATATATATATATATATATATATATATATATATATATATATATATATATATATATATATATGATCGGTTTGTTACACGTGACATTGAACATTGAATCGTCACCGAGATCCATTCCGAGAGTCTGCAACCCCTACATCTGAAGCGAGAAGCCGCTTCAACTTCGGAATCCTTGTCATATCTGGTGCGGGGAAATCTTCCAAGTGTCGGCTAATCGCCACTCGTGCTTTGCGGGGAAAGCATTCGGTATTTTATTGGAGATATTTAGGGTTTAGGCCTCCTTGAAACCAGTTAAACCAGCTGCCTTCTTCGCTAACGATGATTGCCGGCTCTGATGCGGTACAGGATCTCCTCTTAGAGGGACCGGATACCCCAAACCCCGAAACCCCAACACCCTGACCGAAACCCACATACTCATAAATCCCTAAACCCTTGCCTTCATTGAACTCGCTTTGAGGCGCTGCTATCTGCCCTCTCGTCACAGCTACCGGAGACGAGCCGGGCTTTGCAGGCATGCGATCTGATCATAGCAGTACCAGTTTCTAGACATGTAACTTTAAGTCGCGTTCCGAGCAGTTGCTTATCTCGACAAGTACCAGCAATAGTATCATTCTTCGTCATTACTAGCGCTATGCTACTTCGTGGGCATGTGTTTGTTGTTTCGTTCGCTTGGGAGGGCGGGCAGAGGCTTAGGGGTCGTAGGGCTGTTTCCGAGATTTTCCGAGCGTCGTGATCTTGGGTTCAAGGGTTTGGGGATATCTTGATTTCTGGGTGTTTGGGGCGGGATTCCCCTATTTCGACTTAGTGGTGAGTCTTCCGGTGCCATCGGTGGCAGGACGTGGTGCAGGGCAACCGCTACGAGATAACGGAGGAGCTCTCCGTGCCAGGACCTTGGGCTTTGGGGTTTCAGGCCTCGGCTCTTCAGGATTTTGTTGTAGGGTTTTCTGGCTTTTCAGGGGGTTTCGGTGGTTTTGGGTTGTGGCTTTGGTGTTGCATTGTTAGCTAGTTAGATCTCCACAGGTGTCAAGCATCGCATAGTCTCGAACTTTAAGCATGTCTTGTCATGGCTGAATAGATAGTTCATAAGCCCGCAAGCCACAATTGGAGCTTTGCAGCAAAACAAGCAGCAACACCGCAACAGCAACATGAATGTGTTCCGGGTTTCGGGTGTAAGTGACGGCTACGCCAGCAGCAATTCCATACTTAGTGCAAAGCATCACACTCCAGCAGGCAATGTGCATGATCATCCGCAGCATGAGTTTGTTTTCCTTTCAAAGTCGGTAGCACTTTATACTTGTCCAGATTCACGTCGCCCTACACAATGAAAAAGTTCAGCCTTTTTCTTGTCCGGGGTACTCAGCAAGCAGGCTGCTGAGCGTGAATACTATATAGGAGCCTGAATCGATCGCGATACTCTTCCGGACGGTTCCTTACTGTAGTTGGCACGTACTATACCCCAAAAGACCTTCCTCATACGAAGGCCCCTATATCACACCCTCGTTAAATCCGCATGAAACCTTAAAGCCTAAAGCCCGTAATTATTATCGGACTCTTCTGGTAGAACGCATACAAGGACTGATGCGAACATTCTGAAGGCCCCGATGATTTAAGCACCGCCTCCGTTCTCAAAAAGCCGCTATTTGGAGGAGTCCTTTGCCATCGCTGGTCCTGCCTGGGCCTCGTCAGAGTCTCGAAACTCCTGGGACTCCAGCGTTCCTTCATTACGGTTTTATTCGGAAACTATGCATTTGGAGTCAAAACACTACAGCATCCGTTGGGAGTCCATGAACTCAGATTGTTCTACGACCGTTCATTATCACGCAGCGGCTTAAATGCTTACCAGTGCTATTCCTTTGGCTTCATACTGTAATTAGGATCATATGTCCAAGATCTGTGACTAGTGTGTTTATCAAAACGCCTATATGAACTGAGCATGGGTGCATTTTGCCAGGCCAGTGGAATCTG
Organism: Symbiodinium sp. CCMP2592; assembly: GCA_905221615.1. Lineage (NCBI taxonomy): Eukaryota > Dinophyceae > Suessiales > Symbiodiniaceae > Symbiodinium > Symbiodinium sp. CCMP2592. The sequence goes on along the minus strand of CAJNDT010001890.1, from coordinate 286,297 downwards.
AAGGCGATCCGGCGGCGGTTCGGCGAGAACCAGCCGCTTGATCAAAAACGTGCCTGTGAGGATTGGGCAGGGCTTTTGAGTAGGGTTTGTAAGTATAGGCTTTTTCTAGCTTGTCTAGGGCAAGGGTTGCCTAAGATTTAGAAGGGTTGCATAAGGCTTATCTGGGACAGCGGTAAGCATGACACGAACTCTTCGATCAATACAAGCAAGGTTTTATAGGCGCTTTATTGAATCTGAGGAGGTCGGCCGAAGGCTTTTACGACGCTTGTTTCCTGTTTGCAAGGGTTTATATGGTTTTCTGGATTCTGCATGGTTTTGTAAGGCTTGCAAGGCTTAGGTGTGTTATCAAGGCTTTACAGGGATGTCACAGCAGTTCCTTGGATGTGGGAGTTCCCCGTCTTGAAATCCAAGGTACCACTTGTTTCGTGACCGCCCGATGTACGACTTTCGTGGCTTGACCGCAGCACGAAGAGGCGATAAACGGTACACCTGAAACCCTACAGCAGATGCTGCTATTGAACTCAGCTGCATCTTGCTTCTTTCAGAACCATCTGCAGAGACGCAGCCTACAAGCCGCTTCTGTTCATTAGGCTTGTGTTTGCCAACCTGCGGGTATGTCTGTAGGGCAAGATGACGCCGGCTTCACCCCATCATACCCTCAAGATCACGCCCGCAAACTCTGAAGAAGGAAGGCGTGTGAATCAGCGAAGGCAGCACGCTTGTACTGCAAAATCTTCACCGCCAGAGCCCGGCGAGCACGAAGGTCTGCACACCAGTCAGCTTTCAAAGCTGTTTGCCAACCTCCCCGTCAGCAAGCCCCGTGCAGCTCTTCACGGATGACCTTGGACCGAAAACCACCACCTTTAGACCCTGAAGCCTACAGTGCCCCAAAACCCTCAATTAGCATAAAGGCTTTCCTTTCCCCACCTCCAAAGAAGAACGCAGCCGTCAAGGGAAATATCTGCAAACCTTATGGTACCTGGTAGAACCCGCATTATATACCCGTATACCAGCAAGAAAATGTCGTTGATAGTCAAGCAAGCTAAACCCCTTAAACCGAACTAGCCATACCGTCTATACCCAAACGTGGGCAAGTGTTCTTGGAACCTTTAAAACCTATAGTAAACCACAACCCAGTAGCCCGCCTAAGCTGCTAAAATCCGAAACCCTTAACCCCGGAAACCTTACATCCCTACACCCTATAGAGCCTCATGCCCTGGAGAACCGCTAAAGACCCCGAGGATTGGAGGAGTTGAACTCCCAACGCCTCGCACTGCGGCTGCAGGAAATGGAGGGTCACCGCCTGGAGGCCGGGGCAACCTCTTTTTCCGGTTTAGGGCTTCAGGGTTTTGGGGTTAAGGGTTTTGGGGTTAAGGGTTTTGGAGTTTAGGGTTTAGGGTGAAAAGTAGGGGCACTATATACCCTTATACCGTTATACTAGTCTGAATCCTTATGTGGTTTATGAGCCTTAAACCCTTTTAGGGCTAACTTCACTCTTAAGGAAGAGCTCGGGCTCTTCAAGGGATTTGTAAGGGTTCGGTAGGTTGCAGGAATAGAGTCTTATGACGGACTCGGAGTATACTATATGGTGTGGGACAGGTTTTGGTAGGGCTGGGTTTGGGGTTAGTTCGGGATACTTCCAACTCTGGGGGTTGGGGGGGCGGGGGTAGGGATTCAAGATACTTAAGTTAGATCAATCCTACTACCAGATTGGCGCTCCTTATTATGATTTCCCTGCATGAGTCTTTAAGTTCTGAAAGAGGGTATCGGGTATGCCAAGACAGGCTTGGTTTCGCTGGGATGAGGGGTTTGGTCATTGCGAGCCTGGCGTTGACGGGGTATCTGCCTGTCAAGGGTTTAGCTATGAATCCAAAATACCTTGTGTTTTATGCCTTTAAACAAAGGGCTACAATAACCTCGTATGTTGTAGGGTTTGTGGGTATATTTTAGGCATTCGGGTTTTAAGGTTTTTGTGCAGTTAGGGCGATGAATAAGGGAATCTGCCTAGACCTTATGACCTAGTGTTTCCGTTGGGTGAATGAACTTTCGGTTTCAGACCCAATAATAACATCATGATGCGGCAACATAAATGCGGCTACAATTTGATTGTAGGGTCTATCTCTTGGTATTTTGTGACTTCATATGATCTTGGTTTGGAGTTGGCCTCAAGCTGCAAACTGCTAGCAAGCAAGCCTGCACCGCAGGTCACCTTCTTCGTGGCGAAATCCGGGAAGCTGGTGCCAACGCTGCATTGCCATTGGCGCTCGCCCCCCTCAAGTAATACAGGGTCCCAAACTGGTAACGACCCATAAGTCGGATGTGTGGCTAACATGAGTTCCGGACCGTAACTTTCCAAGCCCATGTCAGTAAGCTCTAGACTGTTAAAACCCCCAAACCCACAACCCTAACCCCTCCAGACCATTCAAACCTAAAGCCTAAACCCCTTCAAAAATCAGGACTCCTTACCCGGAATCCCAAAACTCCTACTTAACCGCTAAAATCCTTAAACCCCGAAAGCCCTATACCCCTTAGCCCCGAAAGCCCTACACCCCGAAACCCCTAAACCCTTTCCGATTCGCTTTGACTCCAGGTTTGGGCAGACGCAAAAGGGCGACCTTGGGTGAAGAATGGCAGTGCTCAGGAGGCCCATGCGACCCAGAGACTCCAATATCCCTTAATTAAGGGATATACCATAAATTATAATAGGATTCTTTTTATGATTTAAGGAATATTCCTTAATTAAGGGATATTGGAGTCTCTGGGGACTGAGGATTTTCTGTTCAGGCCTCGGTTAACGGGCTGCGATAAGGGATTATTTCAGGCTAAACCCTAAACCCTAAACCCTAATCAGGCTTCCCATAAACGGTTCTATATAGGAGTTGCTATAAGGGTTGTGTGGAGGCCCATCCTGAATGGCCCAGAAAGTTGTAACATAGGTTTTGGATGATTCATGGTGGCGTTCCCCATGCCCTATGCTTTACTGTAAGGGCAGGAGGATAATGATGTTCCAACTTTCTGGCTTCTACTGTAATAAGGGTTCCGTTAAAGGATTCCTATAAGGTCATTTTTTTGGGGGGTTCCCTTAAAGGGTGGGTTGTGAAGGCCCTTCCTTTGGGTTCGGGTTGCTGGTAGGGTCTGGTGTGCAAAGTGCTTAGAGCCCCAAGACGTAAAGCCCGGACTCTGATATAGAAGCTTCAACAACTACCTATTTGCACCTTAGAGTTCCCTATTATCTTTACAGCATAATATACCCCAAAACCCCATCCTAATCATTACAAGATTTACAAGGACGGTCCTTACATTATAACCCCATAACATTACCCCCTTTTCGAACCCTTTTGAAGAACCCTTCAAAGGAACCCTAGGCCCTACTCGAACCATTAAGGCCCCTCCATTATCAACACCTTCGGTAGGCTTCTGCCCCCGGCAGGTTCCAAGCTTTTGGGACACTTCGTTCAAAGCGAGGGCGGCAGGGCAGCAATTGCATCGGATTTCTGATTCAGGGTTTAGGGTATGGTGTTTATAGGGTTTAGGGGTTCAGGGTGTAGGGGTTTAGGTTGTGGGGTTTAGGGTGTGTGGAGTTGACGTAGGGTGTCTAGGGATGCACGTTTTGGGCTCAGGGTTTTGGGAGGTTGATGAGTGCTCCGGGAAGGTTTCTTGGGTATGCAGGGCTTGGACTGCCAGGTGCTCCGTCGCTGTTTTGGGTCTCTGCTGGCAGGACAGAGGTCTTTGAAAACATGTAGGGCTTCATGTGGTTTAAGGTTTTGCACCTGGAGGCGGAAGCGTGAAGCTATCGTGGCGAACTGCTACCCAAGGGGCCCTACAACTGCCTGCTTGCTGTGAAATGCTGCATTAGGGATTGCTGTTGCAAGTTCTCTTTAAGCGCCATGGTGGCACTTGCGATGCTGTCGGCTCAGTTCGAACCCGAACGTGATTTCAAAACCCGAAGCGGAATCCCTAAGGTGATTGACATCCACCTGCCACTGCGATGTTGTGGCCACCCGGCTCAACTTAAGCATCAGCTGGGCTCAACATGGTCACATAGCAGGGGTCTCGGCCTCGGGGTCGCAGCATACTCATGTAGGAACCTGATTAAGAAACGCTGGGCCTCTAACCCCAAAATAATAGGATTCAAAAAAGGAACCCCGATAAAGACCCAAGGTTTCTGAATCAGGTTCCTACACTATCAGGATCCAAGGGGCTGCATGACTTACTTACGGCCGGGTCTCCCAAGGGGGGTGCCAGGCTTTTGGGATGAAGGGACATAAGGTTACCTAAGAGATGCGGTGTCAGGAGACAAAGTCGACGTAGCTTTGATGTGTAGTACAGTATCAGCTTCCCACGTGGTGTTCGACAGTCTTGTGCCCTGAGGATAGCGTACGTTTCTTCCGGGTGAACTGGACAAGGACATTGATAGCAGTCAGAAGCAGGAATACTTAGATGGTCGATGGTGATGATGTCAGTGATGATGATGTTGTGGGTGATGGTAACCTTCAATGGCCAATCTTGGCCGACGGCGAGGAGAGGACGCTGATTGCGCTCATGTTCATGGTTGATGGGGGGTGGTGGTGATGGCACTGGAAATGATAGCGGCGAAGAAGGAAGTGAATGTCACGGTGATCGTGCACCTGACGGTTGATGGTATAAATCCTGCATTGCCTCAAGGACCCTAGACTATGGGAATTTATGGTATATTCCTTATTATGGGTAATGCAGGATTTATATCATCAACCGTATTTAGGTAACTGGAGGAATTGAATAGGGTTCGCAAGATTCTGTCCGACCTGACGCCCAGGTTGCTTTGGAACCGCATCGTTTCCGCCGTTGTCTTTTGACGTGACTGCAAGTCGCACTTTGGCAGCAACAGTAGACCTTCCAAAACCCCTTAATTAAGGAATATACCTTAAAATATAGTAGGGTCCCTAATATGATTTAAGGTATATTCCTTAATTAAGGGGTTTTGGAAGGTCTGGTAGAAGGGCCTGACTACTAATATTGTCCCCGTGATGCAGTAAAGCAAAACCCTTTTTCAGAAACTGAGGCCCCTATGCCAGTTACTATGTACCCGTAGCAGAGATATTTGTGATCAGGCGAACCCTAAACCCTAAACCCTAAACCCTAAACCGACTGTAAGCCTTGATCGAATCATGGAAGAAAGCACATCCACGGTCCTGTCATAAAGACTTCATGGCTGCCACCTTGAAATCAGAACCCAAAGCCCCAAAGCCTAAACCGAAATCAGCAGAGAGCGACCCGAGTTGAGGTGAGCCGCACCCAACCTTTCGTGTGTCATGTTCGGAGATGGGCCACTTCCCTATGGCAGCTTGGCAGTTTAGGGTTTACTTTAAACTACCAAACCCTACTTTTTTTGTAGGTTCTTATTGTAACCCTAATATGGGTTTTATAAGGATACTACAAAAAAGTAGGTTTTGGCAGGTTCAGGTAGGGTTTCCGGGAGCTTCTGTTCTTTCGATTTGCTGCGGCACAAGGTTATTTTGCCTGACCATTTGTGGCAAGCTACCGCCGTGCCACCTCAGCAAAGCATTGCCCAGCGAGCCATCCCCCCCAACCCGAAACTTTGAGGTACATGCCGTAATCAAGATGTAGATCCAAACCCTCAACCATCTTAAACCCTATACCAGAAATCCTCTTAAAACCCTTATGAACCCCAAGCCCTCTTTAAATCCCAGGAATGGTTCTACAGTCCACTTTTCGATGTGACTCACATGCGGACACTGCTGGTTCGTCACCTCGAAGTGGAGTGTCGCTTCGAAGGCTGGCGGGTTCCTCTAATCGTGTATATACCTCATATACAGGGTCCCCCAAAAGGCACCTGAACGGATTCTTTGGGCCTCCAGGATTGCAGGGTTATTAGTGCAAGGCGTCGGGGTCACAGGTTAAGGGTTTAGGGTGTTGGAGTTGGGGATTTCGGGTTCAAGCATTATGATTTACCTGGGTCTGCTTGAACCATCCGGGGAGGGAGGGAGGGAGGGAGGCACAAACCACGCGAAGAAGGCGATCCCCGAAAACTCGAGCACAGTGAACAGCCCGGAGCTCTTCAAGCATTGTGCATGTGCTTCGCCCCCCTACACCAAATGTAAGCAAACAAGTGTATGTTCGCAAACATACACTTCTAAAACAAGTGTATGGTCATAAACATAATCCTGCGCACATGCTCTCAACCTGTACATGTTTGTGTACATATAGACACACATACATATATGAATCCAGCCATCCATGCATGCATCCATCCACCGATGCATGCACACATCCGTACATACATACTTATCTCTCTGTGTGCAGAGACAGAGAGAGAGAGAGAGAGAGAGAGAGAGAGAGAGAGAGAAACAAAAGCAAACTTCAGTTAAAGAGAGCGATAGACTAGGTACCCTGGTCTCATCAGAATTCGACACATTGAGATGCCACTGGACATGGGAACGGGTGAAGCTCCGCATTCAACCCACATTCGCAGGTGATGAGGTGCACTTGAGTGTGCCGGAGACTCAGCACCAGCGATTGGTATGCATCGACAGCATGGTTGTCAGAACAGTCATGAGCTTTATTACTACTAACTTGAATATGTCTTACAACTACTGCTATTATCATTACACTTATATTGTTCTTACTACTATGTATGTCTATCTTAAGATGGTTTCTACCATTATATACTGCCTTATCATGACTCTTACTAGAATTCTTGCTCTTTTGTCTACACTGCAGAGCCTGTCGGCAGGCTCTGACCCATACTGCATCGATGCATCCCACGTTGATTTTGGGTTTAGGTTTAGGGGTTTAGGGTTCAGGGTTTTGCTTTCAAGGGTTTAGGGGTTTAGGGCTTAGGATACATCGCATGATTTTGGTCGCACCAGGGCCTAAAATAGCTTCCAGTAGTATTTGTGGGCCTTCCTTTTATGTATGGCTATAGCACAGTAACGGCTTCGATAACCTTACTATGTATGTGGTATAACCTTGTACCCCGTTATACCACAATACTATTTTGAGTGTTCTTATTGAGTATTATGGTTCAATAGACTGCAGAAAACTTTACATAGCGAGGGAGGGTGACCGGGTGGCCGTAATCCCAAACCCTTGACTGCAAGCCCTAACAGGATTGGAAACTCGTAGACATAATAGCCCCAAGACCCCTAAACCCTAAACCCTGAACCCCTAAACCCTAAACCCTATATAAACCCTAAACCGTAAATCCTGAATCCGAAACTCAAAGCCCGAAGCCCAAAACCCCACGGCGAAGGCATTTCCAGATGCCCAAGTTTAGCTCGGTTCTCCGGCGCGTGATGAAGGCTTTCTCGAACAAGCACCCTGTCTGCTCAGTCTGTTGCAGCTTGAAACCCCTAATCTCTAAAGCCTTAAGTATTAAGCCCTAAACTTTGAATTTCAAGGTGATTGCTGCGGTGTCTTTTCAACTCCGCCCGGCTCCCCATCATGCATGTCATCCAAGGATCTTGGACGTCATTTTCGGGGCTGCGCATGAGGTGCACGGCAGATGGTTCAGGGTTCAGCGTTTAGGGCTTCAAGTTTTAAGGTTTAGGGTCAGACTTATAAGGTTTAGGATTTAGGGTCCGGTTCGCCACCGAGAGAGCATGGAGCAATTGGAAATAGCTCCCGCGCAACATCGAAGTCAAAAATCAGGTTGCTCCAATATATGGGGTCTCGAGTGTATACGCATGTTCGTATCCATGACTTCATTCTGATGGCTTCTTGAAGCAACATCTCCTGACATTCCATCACCAAAGCAAAGCCACAAGCCTGAACTTCTCAAGCCGCACATTGCTGAGATAGCCCCTTGCTACCTCGAGCCCGACATCCCAACGCTCAATGGGAGTTTCCGAAAATTAAGGGTACCTTATTTGGGGGTCCTTATAATAAGGATCCTAACATCTAGGGTACTATGTGAGGGTCCCCTATTTTCGGAAACTCCCACATCTGAAGCCCCTAGCCAACGCTACGGTTGATGATATAAATCCTGCATCACCCCATAATGAGGAATATGCCATAATTCCCATAGGTTAGGGTTTAGGGTTTAGGGTTTAGGGTCCCTTTTCCTTAAACCATAACTCCCATAGGTTAGGGTCCTTAAGGTAATGCAGGATTTGTATCATCAACAGTATTATTCCCCCCCCGAGAGCTTCCTGGCCTCGAGCCGATAAGACGTAGGGTATAGGGACTGCGGGTTGGGGCACCCAGACCTTCCCAAATCCTTTAATTAAGGAATATACCTTAAATCATATTAGGGATCCTATTATAATATAAAAATCATATTAGGGATCCTATTATAATTTAAGGTATATTCCTTAATTAAGGGATTTTGGAAGGTCTGGGCACATGGAGGCCTTGGGCAGAGGATTCAGAGTTCAGGGCTTGGCGCTTCGTGCGGGCATACCGGGTCCCCACGAACTTGAGGGTTTAGGGTTTAGGGTTTAGGGCATACCAGGGATCCTCTTACACTCTCGTTTTAGGTCCCCAAACTAATACGGCACCCTTAATAGCACAAGGACCTCAAAGAGGATGAACAAAAGAACTACCCATACACAAGGTGAATCTTCGCGCCTTAGAACCACAGGCCGTAGAACACCCTCCAACGCCTCGCCTTGTGGAGCCCTGGCGAAATCGGCCCTTATGCGTGGAACCCTGTAGAGGAGCCTGAACACCCCAAGGCCCGGATACTATAGAGACTCTAGACTATGCTTTACCCCTGAAAGCCCACGAAAAGGAACCCCTTATAAGCCTTACAGGAACTTAAAACCTTAATTTTTTATATATGAACCCTATAGTACCCTTAAAGGGGACCCTATTATAGAACCCCATAGTACCCTTAAAGGGAACCCTATGTCTATGAACCCGAAGATCGAGCCTTACATGACCCCAAGCCTCAGACTACGGAGGACCCGCCTCCGGTTGTTCTCGCCGCTCTGGGTGACGATCTGAAGTCGCTCGAGTCACAGCTGGCCTGAGGAAAAAGCATGGGCTCAGGGTCTAGGAGTTTAGGGTTCAGGGTTTAGGGTTTTTTTCGGGGTGTAAGATTAGTTCAGGGTGGTACGGTGTTGTATGTTGGCTCTACGAGTCTATGTGAGTATATTATGTGGATTTGGACGGTCTGTCAAGGTTTCTGGCTAGTCGCGAGGCGAAATCCTTGACCCCAAACCCTGAAGTTTGTACCCTAAATCCCGAATCCTAAACCCTAAATCCTTAGCCCTAAACTTCAACCGTAAAGCACACCTAATCCAAACCCCTGAATCCTTAGCCCTAAACCTGCAACCGTAAAGCACAAGAGTGTCTCTGCCGTCAGGGCTTGACCGTGGGCGAGCAGATTCGTTTCTCTGCGGACCTCAGGAACCCGAAGGCCAGGTCGGGGTGTGTAATAATGGGGCCGAAATAATTACCTATACCATTTCCCTAGCGATCCAAGGACTCATACATTAAGGCTTTTGGGCCCAAAGACCCTGCTATGCAGTATAGGGCTTTTGGGCTATTTTGATCCCTAGGGTTTTGGGGACTCCTTATTGCAATAATGCTTGCCTATGCTATTTTGCGGTTTAGGACTTAGGGTTTATGTAAGGTTTGGGGTCAGGGGTTTAGGGTTTAAGGGTTCAGCGGTTTGGGGTCTAGGGGTTTAGGATTCCGGGTTTAAGGTCTGGGGTTGCTAAGAGAGGCAATGGCAGAACTTTACACTTCTTGGCCCTGATCGATTGGGCCTTGCAAAGTTTAAGCTTTTTCGGGCTCGGTTATTGAAGCAGAGAGATCTGGTGTTGGGATTGTTCATTCTCTCAACTACCATGAGAATTTTTCGTAACTCGCAAATGAGAAGGCCCCGCGCGGACTTTGAGCATGCTCCTTCAGCAAGGGATCGGCACAATCCGATGATGTGCAAAAATATATAAAAACAAAGGTTGATAATGTTCCTATAAGGTCCTGATAAGACTAATTTTTTTGCAGCCTTGAGAAAGCCGGATAGCGGTTTCATGACACTCTTCTCGAACTGTCTGGCCTCTTTCCGGATTCCTAAGCCGTGTATCGAAAGACCCTAAACCCTGAACTCTAAAGCCCAGGAGCCTAAACACCCTGAAGCCCAAATCCTGACTAAAGCCTTCTAGGATCCCTTCTACGGAGCCCTAAAGCAGCTTAACTCATGGAACTCTCAAAGGAAACCTGCCCTTATACTTTCCCGAATTATGAAAGTCCACTAAACCCCGAAAATCCTAAAGCCCAAAAACACAAACCCTCCTAAAGGTCCGAACATCCCCCCCTAAACGCCCAAAAAAAACAGCCTACAGCACAAACTTCCGGAAGCCTAAACCCTAAATGCCCCCTGTTATAGAACCTCCAAAAAGGAATCTCTTAAGGGGCCCTATCCTCCCTTATGAAGGCCCCCCTAAACCCTAAACCCTAAACCTTAAACCGGGCCCCCTGAAGAAAGCCTGAACCACTATGGGCTATTAGACCTTATGGGTACCTTAATCTACCCTTACTAGGGTCCTAATAGGGGTCTTTATAGGGTCTAATAGCCCATAGTGGAAAGCCCCGGAGCGGAGGAGATGACCACGCACCATCGGAAGCTGATCTACGAAGACGTCCTGAACGTCATGCAGCTGAGCCGGGAGCCCTGGGAGTCCTCACAACAGGGTTCGTTTAGGGTTCCTTTAAGGGTTACGAAAAAAGGGTTCCTTTAAGGGCTCCTTTAAGGGTTCCTTTAAGGGTTCTTTTATGTAGGATTCACGGTTTGAGGGTTTCTTCTCATTTTGAGGGCTTAGGGTTTATATGAGGGTTTCGATTTTGGGGTTCAGGGTTTATGGGTGTCAGGGTTCAGTACTCAGGTCTGAAAGATCCGGGTTTGAGTCACGTGTTGAACGTGTTGGCTTGGGTTCTGGAATCGGTTTGCAGTGAGATCGGCGTACAAAGGGGCTCTACTATACCTTTCTTTAGGGGCGCTTAAGTTTAGGTTGAGATGTTCCCTCTTTGTCAGCATATAAGCCACAGTATCACATACACCAAAACCCTGTTCCCAGTACAAGGCCCCTGTAGCCCAAAGGGTCCAAGTACCAATATAGCAGGTGCTTGATAGACAGTTGGGCCCCGCAAGTCTGTACTCTACCCTGTTTGGGTATTGGAGACTGCAGACTGCGGTCTGCACTTGTTGAGCCTTTCCAAGGCCCAAACCATGAAGCCTGGAAGGTTCTTAAATGAAGTAAAGGCAAGGGCCCAGTGTTCTACGGTTTAGGTTTACAGGTTTGGGGGCTTTATGGTTTGGGGGTTTAACAGATTGGTGGTTTTGGGCTAAGGCTTACGAGGGTTTGGGGCTAATTAGGGTTACACGGATCAGGATTTCGGTGTGTCGTGTTTATGGTTGAGTAGGGTTCCTGAACCGAAGGCAACATCCAGAACTCCATCGTCGGCGGATTGGAGCAGCGCGGCATTTCCGGAGGTTGGCTGTGGGAATTGCTAGAGCTCTGTAGCACTTAAGGTTCAGGTTTGGGGTTTAGGGTTTCGGGTTGGACACCAAATTCGGGGGGTTCAGTGTTCAGAGTTTCAGGGTTTGGCCTCAAGCAGTGTCCAACATCTTGCGCCCCGAGTCGTCTACTACTAAACAGCCTTAACAACTATGAATACTATTCGCAACCCCTACCCTAAACGCAAAATCATTCGGCACCCCTGTGGCACTATACGAACCATGGACTCCAACGCCCTCATTCTGGAGCCCACTGTGTAAAGCCCGTGGAAGTCGATATATCAAGGCCCCCAAACCCAAATCCCAGAACCCAAACCCCTGTATCCGTCTTTGATGATTCCTAAACCCTAAAACCTAAACCCTGAAACCCTAAACCCAAATCCCAAAACCCAAAACCCCTGTATCCGTCTTTGATGATTCCGTCGAAGCTCCCTGGCGCCAGGGCAGCGCAAGCGTGTATCCATTGGCCTCGAGCTCGCAGCGGACCGAAAACTCTTCTGGGATTTTTGGGTTTGGGGTTGTGATTTAGGCTTCTAGGGTTTGGGGTTTACGGGTTTAGGATTTTAGGGTTTTAGGGTTTAGGGTTTTAGGGTTTTAGGGTTTGAGGTTTGCCGTAAAATCATGTAAAACCAAAATGCCAGAACCTAAACCCTAGGAACCTATACTGCACCCTACAATCACCCACTACCCAAATAACCCAAACACCCAACAATCATATACTCTCCGAATTCCTAACCTACATAACTACTATCCTAAAGCCGAGTACCTGATTATTGGGTCCTTTGGACCCTTGGGGAAATACAGTAGCCTGAACTCTAGACCCGGAATCCTCTATAAAAAAAAGATACCCCAAATTTCCGGAAACTCTAAACCCTTAACCCTTTATAGAACCCTGATAGATCCCTTTAAGGAACCCCTATAGATCCTTTTGCAGGAACCCTAAAATACCCGCAGGACCCGACGATGCTCTTCCTCGACGAGCCGACGTCAGGCCTCGTTTTGGTGGTTTTATGGGTTCCTTTTAAAAGGGATGATCAGGGATTCATAGGGGAATCTATGGGATTATGGGTTCCTTTAGGGACGTAGGGGAGTTAGGGTTTAGGGTTTAGGGGTCCAGGGTTTAGGGTTATGTTTATGGGTTCCTTTTCGGGAAGTAAAAGGGTTTAGGGTCTATCGGGTTTAGGGGGTGGGGTCAAAGGTTAAGACTTTTAGGGTCAGAGGGGTTCAACGTGGTGTTCATGGGATTCAGGACTCGCTTAGCGAGGAGCACACGTTTTCCGAGCTGTAGACACAGCTCGCTGAAGGATGCATCACATGAAGCGTAGGGTTATTTAGGGATTTCGAGGTTTAGGGTTTAAGGCTGAACCCAACTAGAAAGAGGCCTGCGAGCATTCAGATTCATGCACGCTGGCGAGGTCTGGATGCCGCTAGCTCCTTGTCCATCGTGAACTCATTGACTCCCACCCGCACTCAGAAAGTGACGGTTGCGTGCTGGTCGGTCTTTTGCAGACGCGTACAGGTTTCTTAAGAATTAGATTAGGGTGTTGTTGGGGGTTGTATGAGAAAGGTTTTTCATAATTGTGATATTTTGGCTAGGTTTAAGATCCCTGCCTTAATGCATCCACGCCAGCTAAGGAAGAAGTTGGCCCAGCTCGGAATGACAAGTGCATTCCGGCAGCAAGGGCCAGGGTTTCTGACAGTTCGCGGGGCAGGTCAGCGCATTGGCGCTTTGCAAATTACAAACGAAGCAAGCAGGACTGAGCTGGTTGACACATCGAACGTCAGCGATGTTGTTGCGTCGGTGCAACCATAACCAAACAACCCTAAACCCTAAAGCTCTAATCCCGAAGCCTGAGCCCTGCACCCAAAACCCGAACTGTTACCCAAGCTCACATGAGCCCCATCTCCATCTCTCGGAGGTGATGGTCGTCCACCAGCTTCTTGGCTCCGCATTCCTAAAGCCCTGAGCCTTCCTTCGTAAAAAAAACCAGGGGGGGCCCGGTGGCCTCGAACCTTCTGATCTCATAGGAAGCCAGACACAGTTTTCGCCAATTGGGGGTTTAGTCGGCAATACCTTTCGCTAGCAGAGCCTTCGTTGTCGTAGGTTCCTCTGCAAACTTGAACATGCAATGCATAGGGAGCCTACAGACAAGTAGGATTTGTAGGTTGCAGCTCCCCATAGGGGTTCACCTAAAACAGCCGGGTGCATGTACAAGTTCGAGAGTATAACTATGCTACTACGGTCTTATACGGCTTATTGCAGGAAAATTCGCACCAGCCTCAGACACGTATGTTCAATTAAGTCTTTGCAACTCAAAACGGATCCCTGAAAGGGAACCCTGGTCTTAGTACAAATGGCCTCGCACTAAAGCCCACATGCAAAAGCCACTATTCCGAGCCGTTCTTCTTTTACTCTTGACGGAAAAGGTTGTCTAATTGTTTAGGCGCTGTAGTATAGCACCCTTTGTAGAACTAAACCTTTGTCGAATGATTGATGCCCCTGTACTACTACATTTCCGAGACCGAGTCGACTCATTGCTAAGGCCCTTGGAGAATACACCCCTGTTAGCAACCCATGTTGACCTTTTACATGCACGCTTGCGCGAACCCGAATTTTTGGCACATGTTTTTGGGAATCTCCGTTGCCAAGGCCGCGATGGTCCTTGTTTTCTCTCTTCGACGACGTGCTCCTGCTGGGGAAGGTCCATTGCTCGAGATTTTGGCTGGCTAAGTTTTAGGGTTTAGGGCTTGTTTGGTGCTTTCATAAGGGCAGGGTGAAATGACAGGGTTGTCTAGGGGTTTATACCGTTTCATAGGGTGAGAGTTTTGTAAAAGGGTATTTATGGGGCCTACACTGTACTCTAAAGTCTCAGCCCTAGACTGTACCCTCTGCCTAAACCGTGAACTACACCTGGAATGTTGAGGGCTGAGTCACAGCTACAAAACCTCGAAACGATCCCCCCGATAAGTGTCCTATGAAACTTCTTAAACCCTAAAGCCTAGGACCCTGCAATGGTGAACTCACTTCTTACCTTTGGTTACTAGGGAATGGAGAAATGGGGTACAATTGTACCTACTATTACTACCATTCTTCCATTCCCTAAGAAAGGTACGACTTGCATAACCCACATTTTTGAGGACTTGTAGAAGGAAATCATAAAAAGGAGCCCTACCAAGGTAGGGTTTTCAGGGTTCAGGTACAGCCTAGGACCCTACAACCCTAAACCCTAAACCCTGGTGAGCGCACTCGCTTGCTGCCAGGGCGGTCGAACGGTGTATCTTGGCCCTGCCCAAGGCCGGGGGGATCTCAGGGTCAGCTCATTTGGGCATCGATTTTGGAGCAAGTTCTTGTAAAAGCTCCTCAAGGAAGGGTTCCTTTAAGGGCTCCTTTAGAGACTCTAATTATGAACTTCCCTTATTGTTGAATATAGAGCTCTCAATACAAATAATTTCGGGACTGTTGCAATCGACGTCTATCAGGCTTCCCAGAGCGCTCATCCATGTTTGGCTTAGTGTTCACAGGGGTTAAGGGTCTAGTGGTCAAAACTCTTTGAAAGTTGTAAGGTCAAGATCATCTAGATGGGAAAGCCCGAAAGCTTCAAAGCGACTCTAAAATAACCCTGAAAAACAGAGCCCTCTAAACCCTAAAGCCTCTCAGCTCTCTTAACCCCGGAGCCCTACATAAACCCTGTTCCCTAATCTTCCCCTGAGGTGCGCAGCGCTATTTCCAGCAGCTGGGTTTCGAGGATCGCCCCCGCGGAGTTTCCGAGGGACGGGTCCCTGTTCTATGAGTATCGTTTGGGTGCTTTCCGTCTCCCTAAGGGTCCATGTACCCAAATAGTATATCCATGGGCCCCAATGTACCTATATAGGGACTACTTTAAGGCTAATGTATATACTATTTAGGTACATGAACCCTTAGGGTCTGGGTTCAACATGCATTTCGGGTGCTTAAGGGTCTTTGAACGGATTCCATTATGACAAAAGGGAAGTGTAGATAACGGTGTAAGGGTCCTCTAAAGAATTCCATTACGTCCTGATGATCAAGCACTCTACTTGGGTTCAAGACTGCAGCAGCCTAAACCCCAGATTCTCGGTTTTGCCAGTCGCCGGAATCCGAAAACCCCGCCGACTGGATCATGGACATCATTGCGGCGATCTCAGCAGCTACCCGGGCTTAGGGTTTCAGGGTTTAGAGATAGTTTCTACACAGTCGCGTGTGCAATGCACGTTTTTGTCCTAAGGCCGGCGAAGTGCCCAATCATCGCATCCCGCAGTTCATCCCGGAGATGTCCGGCTCTTACGCTGTGGGTTCATTCCTATGGGAGCCTGAATAATTGAACAAGAATGTTGAGAGAGAGACAGAGAGAGCGATATATATATATATATATATATACATATGCATATATACATATATATATATATATATATATGCATTTAATATATATATATATATATATACATATATATATGTACATATGCATATATATATATATATATATATATATATATATAGATATAGATACTCATATTATATATTTATATATAGTTGTAGTAGGAATGCTTAGGACCAAGATGGGTATTTTGTCGGCTTCTATATTGAGGTTTGGGCTTCATTGCGGTTCTCTCTTCAGCGTTCTGTGTGACCTTGCTCGTGTCGTGTGCAGCTGGCCCAACCTAAACCTGAGATCCTATACCCGGACCAGACCATAGCATTTGGAAATGGTTGGCGCTTGCCGGCTCACAAAAGCAACGCCACAGAGTCTAAAGTGTTCAGCTGGCCCAAACAAGCCCGGGCCCATAAGTCAGTGATACCGTTGATGATATAAATCCTGCATTACCTTAAGGACCCTAAACTATGGGAATTACGGTATATTCCTTATAATGGGTAATGCAGGATTCATATCATCAACCGTAGGTTTAGGGCAGAAGGGTATTGGTAACGCAGCAGGAAGCCCTTCCATAATCCCCATATCACCTTGAAGGTTAACCATTAGCTCCCTAGGAGTGCTGGGCAAGTGACAAAAATAGCAGGCTGTGACCTGTAGGTATTGGCCTACATGGGTAACCAACCCCTATACGATTTCGCACCCCTCAGATCCGAATTCCTGAACCCCAAACCCTGGCATCAAAATATCCCAAAAGCCTTGTATAATCTGGTTTTTGGGCCCAAAAGCCTTAATAGATGAGTCCTTAGATGCCTAGGGAAAAGGGTTATTTCAAAGACGCAAGCAATCTGCTCGCAGGGCAACATGGAAGGTTGATTAAATGGTATCACATTCCGATTCCTCAGGATTCCTTACTTGTCAATACATGTCTGGCACACCCCGCAGACAAAATCTGTATTTCTGAATTCTCTATACTAAACCGCAAAGCCCGTGTTACAGAGCCCTTCTTGTAGAACTACCCAGAGACTCCAATGTCCCTTAATTAAGCAATATACCGTAAACTATAATAGGATCCCTCATATGATTTAAGGTATACTCCTTAATTAAGGGATATTGGAGTCTCTGGGTACCAGCAGCTCTGAACGAGGCTTTACGAGCTCTGGGAGATCAATGCGCATGTGGTGCAAAAGCCATGGACTCAGTTGCTCAGGGAGAGTTCGGAGAGTCCAAAACCTCAGCTGACTATAATGGAATGGGTCCTTAGGTTTATTGCTGCGGTGCTTTCAAAGGGTTTCAGGAGGGTTGCATAAAGCAACGGTTCAGGCTTCAGAGTCTAAGGCAAGGGTTGTAGAAGGGTTATGTACAACGGGTATGATGAGACCAGAAAGCCCACAACAGCATGAGTCAATCGGCTTCAACACTTCGGGAGTAGGGCCTCTTGAGGTTTGGGGATCTTGGGACTCTTTTAAGGCAAGGGGGCTTGTGGGTGGAGTCGTATCTGTGACCTACCTGAACCCTAGAATGCAACCTGTTTTATGATTAAGACCCTACTAGTATACCAACAGCACCACGGTCAACCAAGATTGTACTACAGTTCAGGGCATCCTATAGCAGCTACTATAGCATATAAGGCGTGCTTAAGCAAAGTGCTCCTCCTTGTCCATGCCCAGGTCAGCCAGGGCCGTGGCAGTTCAGGCCGTACCCGAACGGTGCATGCTTTTGAGCTACGGCGAATTTGCAAATACTTGCAAATTCCATAATATGTAATTTCCCAGAGAGTTGCTTTGTAGAGTCTCATACTAGCCCACCAGGTGGTGCGAGATCTTGTGGGTCTTGGGCTCACTAAAACCCGAAACCATAAACCCCAAACCCTCATCCCTAAACCCTGCACTCTCAAATCCTTAAGCCCCAAACTCTAAGACCCTATACCTGAATCTGTCTCGGGCTCTCTGGGCAGCAGCATCTTCGGATTATGGCTTCTGCATCTGAACTTCAGGGGGTTCCCCCTGAACGTCTACACAGACCCGAAGCTACGGTGTGGGTGTGGGGTTCAGGCCTTTTGGTCCAGCGTTTAGGGGCTTAGAGTGTGTATAGGGATAGGGTCCTTTACTGGGGTCCCATAAGTGCCCCGCGCCGACAGGAAAAGGAAACCTTGCCGAAAGATGAGTGGCACACCATGGTCAAGAAGCTGGACGAGGAGCAGACCAGCCGAGGTTCTGCCATTCCTAAACGGGCTTTGTGGTGTGTGTTCAGTGGCCTTGTCGGAATCATCCATGATTTGGGTGGTTGTCAACACTATGGTGCCTTTTTGGGTCCCTGATATAGTACGGCACCTAATATTTAGGGTACCCAAAAAGGGATCCTAATATTGACAACCACCCATGTGTTTCTTAGAAGGGGGTGTATGGTTTGTAGTTGGCTGTACGGGGTTTCAAACGAGGATCTGCGAGGGTTTGGGGTGTTAACGTTTGGCCTAAGGGTCCATGTGCCCATACAGAGATACATGGGCCCCAAAGTACCTTGATATAGGGACTACATTAAGGCCAATGTATCTACTATGTGAGTACATGGACCCTAAGGGTTGGGGCTTTAACATGTTTCTTCTGTGAGGGCTTTTGCAGGGTCGTTTATGGAACAGCGTTGTTGCTGGGTTCGGGGCTGATGGAGGACAAATTCCTGCAATTTCACCTGGAGATATGGGTGGTGATTAAACAAGTATTATGGAAGCCTGGACAAGTGACAAGACCGTTCCTTCGGTTTCCTTCATACAAGGATAAGTAATATACACCCCAACCCTATCCTGGTTGTCAGTTTGTTCAGGCTCCTAGATGATTTGCAACAGTCTCTCCAGGATTGGTCGATGATTTGCTACAAGAATGCTCCTTCGGCTCCTTTGCTGCAGCGATCTGATCAGCCGGCCAAGACCCGCTCCACTCCCCCCCCCCCCCCGACCCCCAAGGCCCATAACCCAAAGTCCCGAATTGTCTTTAATGTCTCACTATAGGAGCTAACAGGGTTTATAGACTTGCATAAGGGTGCAAAACAGTGAAGCCAGCCTTGTACCCTGAATGAAGCCGTAAAGCTTCAACCCTGCAGCTGAGAAGCTTCAACCTGAAGCCTTGAACCCTGAAGCTTAGAAACCTGCGACCCCCCTTCAGTATCCTATAGTTCCTATACCTTGGAGGCCCAGGGGACTTAGTAAGTAGGTTATAAGGAGGGTTATAGTTGGGGTAACTCCACTTAGGGTACTTATAGCCCTACTTATAACCTACTTACTAAGTCCCATGGGCCTCTCAGTATACCTCCCGCCTTCAACCCTAAACACCCGAAGTTCAGCGTCACTCCTAAGTATCTCAAGGCTGTGGACCCAAAGAGGGAAGGCGTCCTTCGAGAGGCCAGCGGCAGGCTGTTTTAAAGCTTTAGCTAGAGCCTGTTGAATTTGTCACTAGGTTGTTACACTGGGACCACATATAGGGAAGGTTTCTGAAAGGCTTCAGTCGGGGCTGTTTTTCTGATGCAGTTTTGTGGGCCTTATAGGGTTGGTAAGCATTGGTTTCGTTGCTTGGGGGCGTAGGCGCTCGGGGCTTGGGGTTAGAGGTTGAGGATAAAAGGTTCAATCCTGGAAAACAACTATTAATGTTAACAATAGTGCCGAATAACAATAAAGACAGTGATAACGATAAGCTAACGATAGCGGGGCTAGGCCTGTGCGTGCGTCAGTGGAGGGAAGTGTGAACAACATCCTGAACCCAGCAACTCTCCAGCCCCTCCCGGCACTCGTTAACTTGAAGCCCTACCATAAACTACCAAACCCTACTTTTTTGTAGGTTCTTATTATAGGGAAGTGATAGGGACCCTACAAAAAAGAAGGTTTTGGTAGGTTCTGGTACAGTCTACATCCTGAAATCTCCAGCCCTGAAGCTCATCGAAACCCGTGAATCGGTAGACTGCGGCAGCGATAGGTGGACCTCCTCCGGCTCTTGAAATCCATCCGACCCAGCGTTGCGGAAGACGAGGTGCAGCAGCAGAGTTTTGATTTTGGGATTTTGGGGTTGAGGTTTTGGGTGTTTTCGAGTTTAACGTTCAGGGACTCTTGATCCGAGATGGGAGGTCAGAGGCTAGGACTTGGGGCTTATGCTTTGGGGTTTAGAGTTTGGGCTTGGGGTCTGGCTTTGTTCATATTGGAGCTCCCAGACCTTCCAATAATTAAGGAATATACCTTAAATCATGTTAGGGACCCAATTATAATTTACGGTATATTCCTTAATTAAGGGGTTTTGGAAGGTCTGGGCTATAGAGCCGAAAGGCTTCAGTGCTTTAATGCTGAGCGGCTGCGCAGAGACGCAAGGTACTTCTGTTATCCTTAGCTAGACTGGGTTGTCCTTTGGGATCTTTGTTAATTTACCCTACTATTCTGTAGAGAACCATAATAGTAAATAATTTTCAAATTGCTTAAAGGACAGCTCAGTAGAATTATGGGCCTCGGAAGCAGCAAGGCAAGCACCTAAGCGGAAGGATCCTGAGTACAGATGCAGCACTCCACAGAAACCGAAAACAGTCTGCCGACGGCAAGCTGGCCATAGAGACTAGCACATCAAGGAAACCGCAATATTGAGCTCACATGCTGGGATTTTCAAGATCAGAGCCTGTAAACACATGCCCCGACTTTCCTCAACCTGAGCCCTAAGCCTTAAAGGAGACATCCTAATGAAACCGTAAATCCTAAAACCCTAAATCCCTAAAGCCTAAAATACCCTAAACCCTGAACTTTGAAGCCCTGAATCCCTTAACCCTAAACCCCAGAGTCTGCCGAAGGAAGAGGAAGAGGCAGATGACATGTCAGGCGCCATTCGGCAGCTGCACCTGGGATGCAATGCGCTCCGGGATCCTCCAAGGATTCGCATCTCTAAGTGGGGTATTCGATGTTCGGGTTGAGGTTTAGGGTTTCGGGTTTCGGGTTTTACAAGTAGGGTTTAGCGGTTAGGGCTTTTAGGTTTACAGTAGAAGCGCAAAAGTTAGAAACCCCATAGCCTCAATCCTTAAGAGTCATGTAAAGGGCCTCCCAGCACGATTTGGACTTAAACCGGTTTCCAACTTTCTGGGGTTTACTGTAGGTGGCACCCTTGGGGAATTACTTGGGAGTCTCCGAAAATTAGGGGTACTTTATCTCGGGGTCCTTATGATAAGGATCCTACTATTTAGGGTACTACATTTTTGGAAACTCCTACTTCTCTTCCATAGTTTAGAGATACCTATATGCAAGCAGAGGCTCTGGAACAGGGGCTCCTTGAGCCTACCTGGTTTCACTCTCCGGGCGCCCTTAAGTTTCAACCCAGTCCCCGGCGCCCCACTTGAGCAAAGAATCTGGTAGCGACCTCAAAGAAGAACTTTGTCCTAAGGCATTCCCACACTCTCATCAAGGAATATGCTTGAAACAAAGGTAACATCCCCGTAGATTTTGTTGGGTGTCTGCCTTCATTCAAGTAGTTTGGGAGTTTCGGGGTGGCTCCATCTCCCCAGGCTCCAGCCGTCCAGTATAGAACCTTTATAGTCTCTCTTCCAGAACCCGTGAAGATTTTTGCTAAAGCGCCCTTCGAACTCAGCAGGATCCTCTGCAGACATTTCTTGTCGGATCCTAGGTCTATAATAAGCCCTCCCAGAACCTTCCTAAGACCTTAGGGTTTAGGGTTTAGGGTTTAGGGTTTAGGATTTAGGGTTTAGGGTTTAGGGTTTAGGATTTAGGGTTTAGGGTTTAGGGTTCAGGGTTTAGGGTTTAGACCTTATAAACCGTGTACAGCCCGCAAACACCCGTTGACGACCCCAAAAACACCGACAACCTCCGCTCCGTCCCTGTCGACAGCCCCAGGCACTAACAAAGCCTTACTTGGAGGCCCAGGGGACTTAGTAAGTAGGTTAAAAGTAGGGCCATAGTCGCGGTAACTCCACTTTGGGTACTGATAGCCCTACTTATAACCTACTTACTAAGTCCCCTGGACCTCTAAGTAGACCCTAAACCCTAAACCCCATAGATCCCTTTAAGGAGCCCTATAGATCCCTTTAAGGATCCCTTTTTGGAGCCCTACTTACTAAGTCCCCTGGGCCTCTAAGTACCCTCCTACATCCGAAGCAACAAGGCCCAACAAGGCCAAGTCCCAAAACCCAAACCCCTCATGAAAACCGAGGATGCATATAAAAACCTTATGGCAGTTTCCAAAAATTCGGGGCACCTTATTCTGGTGTCCTTATAATAAGGATCCTACTAGTTCGGGTACTATGTTAGGGTCCCCTATTTTCGGAAACTCCCTTGTGAAAACTCAGTAAATCCTTAGAATAACTTTTGACTCCCTGCCGCACCCTTGTAAAGCGACCACTTGGAAATCGCCAATCCCAAATCCAGATTAAGCCGCAAACCCCTGACCCCAAACCCGAAAAGCTCAACTCAAAGGAAACTTAAACGCAATAAACACCCTAAACCCTAAACCCTAAACCCTACCCTACCCTACCCACCCCAAAAGCCCCACTTAAAGGAACCCTAAAAGCCCTATCAACGACTCAAAGAGGCCCCCGAAGACCCCAAAAGCAGTAGTGGCTTTTAAACCCTAGACCCTAAAGCCCAAAAGACCCCAAAAGCCCAAAAGACTCTAAACCCTAAAGCCCAAAAGACCCCAAAAGCCCGAAAACCCCTAAACCCTAAACCCTAAACTCAAAGAAGCCCAAAAGAGATCCCCAAAACCCAAAAACACGACCGAAACGTCCCAGGCTCTCGCGCATCGCCGGGCCTTCCGCCCTGGTCTGCACCAAAACCGAGGCCTCTCCACTGGAGCTCGGTTTAGAGTCTATAGGGTTGAGGGGTCTATATGGTTAAGTTCGGGGTTTAGTTTAGGGTTTAGGATTTAGGGTTTATATGGTTAAGTTCGGGGTTTAGTTTAGGGTTTAGGAATTAGGGTTTATATGGTTAAGTTCGGGGTTTAGTTTAGGGTTTAGGATTTAGGGTTTTAGGGTTTCGGGTTTTAAAATCTTAGGGTTTAGGGTTTCAGGGTTTAGGGTCTATAGGGTTTAGAGTCAATAGGGCTTAGGGGTTTATATGGGGTTTAGAGTCTAGGGTTTAGCGGTTTATATAGGGTTCAGGGGTTTATATGGGGTTTAGGGTTTATATAGGGTTTAGGGTTTATATAGAGTTTAGGGTTTTGTTTAGGGGTTTAGGGGTGTTGCAGGGTAGCTTTGTGGACTTGCAGGGTGTTTTCAAGGGGTCTATGCTGTTCTATAGGCTTTATGGATGTGCTTGGAGGGTCAGGGGACTTAGTAACTGGTCATTTTAGGGACTTATAAGTATCATAACCCCAATTAGGGTCCCTTTTAGGGTATATCAGAAGGGCTGTTAAAACTGACTTTGAGTTTTTTTAGACTTTCAGATTTGGTTTGGTTGAGGGCAGGCAAAGAGGGATGTTGCTCAAGCTGTTGGGTCAGGGCGTAGGGCCGGGTAGGGTTTGGGTTTAGGCTTCGGGGTTCAGGAGTTAAGGCTAAGGTCTTTAGCACCTTGCGATCAGGATGCTGGGTCGCTGAAGGCTTCTAGGTGTGGGAACTGAGGGTGTGGTAGTTTCGATCTCCGGAGGCTTTGCTGGAGTTTTTCGGCAACAGGGTGTTGGGCTTGCTCTTTTGGGCCATGGGTGGCCGACTGCGGTCATCAACCGACGCGCCGCCCCTACCGATTTCGCAGCAGCGCGCTGGGCTCGCACAACAAAAACCGGACAGGGCCTGACAGCTTATGGTGTCCAGCTTAAGGTCTAGGGTTTAGAGTTTAGGGTTTCAGGTTTAGGGTTTATTACAATTTCTTAGGGGTAGGACAGTCATTGTGACTTTGCCCTTGGAGTGCCAGGCTTTTTCTTTAACCTTATAACCGTTGAAACGAAACGTTTGTGTCGTGAGAGCAAAACTGAAACGTGTTTGTTTTCGTTGCGAGGAGGAAACGTTTGTGTTTTTTGTTTCGACGGGGAAACTCCGGTTTCTGAGGTGGCTGAAACGTTTTTGTTTTGAGGGCGAAACTTTGGTTTACTCGGGCTGAGCATCCTGCGGAACTCCTGGAAACGTTTTCGTTTTGGGGGCTAAACTGAAAAGTTGTTTTCGTTTCGAGGGGGAAGCGTGTGTATTTTCGTTTGAAACAAATTTAATGGGAAATGCAGGGCTGCCTATTGAATTAATCCAAAATAATCGGAAATCCACACCTGCCTACTAGATTCAATAAGAAATGAATGACTGCCATTGCATATCATACAAAATAAATAATGGAAATTCCAATTTCATACAGGAATAAATACATGATAAACTTGATAGCAAGATAGGAAGTTGATAGCTGCCAAATAATTGGAACAGCGACGGTAACTTTAGTTTGTGAAAAGAATAATCGTAATGTTAATTTCTTCTTTCTTTGAGGGGGCATTAATTAGCGGACTTTGACTCCTGTCGCTGCCGCTCGGCCGGTCGGTCGTACCCTGGTGCACTTGGCTGACACTCAAAGAACTCGCAACGGACAGCAACCCCAGACCTCAAACCACAAGCAAATCCTAGTGAAGGAACGTACGCCCTCTCAGGACTTCCTTTTCAGTCCATGTCATTCATCCGGCCTTGCTCTTCCTGGTGGTCATGATCATCGTCCGGTCCAGGTCCAGGAGGTCGGTGTTTATCATCTGGATCACCTCCTGGCATACGACGATCTCGTCCTTCGTCACCGTTGTCTGTGGTCCCATGACTTTTCAAATTTCTTCTTGAGGGTGTAGGGTTTAGGATTTAGGGTTTAGGGCGGTTGGGGGTTCAGGTTTTAGGATGGTTCAGGGTTCAGGTTTAAGGTTCAGGGTTTAGGTTTGAGGTCTAGGGTTTCAGGTTTCGGGTTTAAGCTGGTTTAAGGTTTAAGGTTGAGGGTGTGGGGTGTCGTTGGGGTAGGGCCTTAAACGGTTGAAAGGGTGTAGGGTCGTTCTAGGGTTTATGGCTTGGGGGAAAGATTTTTAGACCTCTCATTTTCAAGACCCACGGGTCGTCTAATGTCGAACGTTAAGGGTTCAGGGCTTAGGGTTTAGGCTGTAAGTTTTAGGGCTAAGGGTTTAGGGTTTACGGTGGCCTACACCTTAGATCCGAAACCCCCTGACCGCCAGTCCCAAATCTTAAAACCCTATAGCATCAACCCCCTTATCCCAAACGCGCAACCTCCAAACCTAAGCAACCCCCCCCCTCTCCTAATTCCCGGAGTTTCAAATCTTAGCCTGTTAGCCCTAAGCCAGAAAGGCGATACCCTCAAGATCGCCAAACCGCAAAGCAAGTGGACTGGACAACGCCCGTTCACCAAAATCTCATGCGCAGAAGCCACAGACTCAATACACACCGCAAATCATGCTGTTTTCAGGCTGAGGATCTGAAAGGGTTTGGACCATTTGGAGCTATAGGGTTTAGGTCGGCGCAATTAGGCGGTCTAGCGTACATGTTTAATTCTTCAGGCTTAAGGTTTTGGGCTTACGCTGTCCTGGATTTTCCTTTGGGTTATTTTGTTTCAGTTTTTGGATTTTCGTAGCATTTTTCTTCGAGTGCAAGCGCCCGCAAATCTCCAAAACCCTAAAAACGACCGCAAATTGCCGCAGAATGCCCGCAACAGACAAGCAAACGACTGCAAGCAACAAGAAGGTGCAAGCGGCACAGAACGCTCAGAACGACCAACAACAACAACAGCAACAACAACAACAACATCAACAACAACAACAACAACACGATGAGAGTCACTGCAAAAGCATTGAGTTTGATGCGGCTTCGCTGCTCATGATATGTCAATCCTTGTCGCAAGGGCATACGGACTGGTCATCCATCGAGGAAAAAACATGTTGAACCAACCCATTTATCATCGCTGATTTGTGCCGTGCCAACATTCCTTTTGCACAGTTCGTGCTGCGATGCCCATGCTGTAGCTGTTTCATGCATTTGCCATGGATCAAGTAACCAAAGTGTCAACATTTGGAGCTTTGCGCGCGGTCGTGAGTTTACTCGTGGTGAGCTGGCTCATGTCCAGGAAATTCCTTGCAAAGCTTCTTTCGCAAAAGAAGAATGCCCTTTCGACGAGAACTTTGCTCAGAAATAGCACGCATAGCTGCGACATTGGCATTGCCATGGAGGGGGGTGGTGGGGGGTGCCTTGCGGAATGATATACGAGCAGCTATGCCAGCTTCAAGGCCCCGTCCCAAACCCTAAACTTAAACCCTAACCATAAACCCTAAACCC
This sequence comes from Symbiodinium sp. CCMP2592, assembly GCA_905221615.1. Classification (NCBI taxonomy): domain Eukaryota; class Dinophyceae; order Suessiales; family Symbiodiniaceae; genus Symbiodinium; species Symbiodinium sp. CCMP2592. The sequence continues at coordinate 260,188 of CAJNDT010001890.1, read as the reverse complement.
TAAATCCTAAAACCCTAAACCCTAAAACCTGCACCATCCTAACCTCTAATTCCTGAACTGCCCCAAACCCTACTCCGTAACCCTAAAAAGGTTCCTTACAACCCTACCCTAAACCTAAACAAGCCCTAAATCCCAAACCCAGCGCCCTACACCTTACACCTTAAAACAGCCCTACACCCTAAACGCCAATTTCCGGACGCCTTGCCATCCACGCAGCCGGGGCTGGCATAGAATCTACGCACGCTCAGGCTGCGCGTCCGCGTCCGGATTGTCATCCGGCCGCGTGGATGAGAATGCCGCCCGGTGCATGGGCGGACTGTCATCCCGCCCTGTGGATGAGAATCCAGCCCGGCCTGCACGGCCGGATTGTCATCCGGCCCCGTAGATGAGAAAATCCAGCCCAGACTACGTGGACGGATTGTCATCCGGTCGCGTGGATGCTGAACATTGGATAGCAAGGTCAAAGCAAGACTTGCGCGTGCAAAGCCTGGGGTGCGTTTTCCCTCGCCATGTCCGGCGGGATGGTCGTACGCCGGGACGAACCCTCAGCGATCCCCAGGGTTTGGACATCTGTTGAACCGTGCGTCCCTCCAGAATTCCCTGGGCATGCGCGGCCGGATTGTCATCCGGCGGGACGAGCTGAGGGTAAATCCACCCCTGGCCCTGCACGCGCAAATCTTGTCCTGAGCTCATTCTACATTCATGTACGAATGCCCACCAGGCTGCGTGGACGGATTCTCATCCGGCCCCATGGATGAGAACCCGGTCCAACACGCATGGACGGATTGTCATCCGGCCGCGTGGATGGGAATCTGGCCCGAAGCGCTGGACGGATTGTCATCCGGCCGCGTGGATGAGAATCTGGCCCGAAGCGCATGGACGGATTGTCATCCCGCCCCGTGGATGAGAATCAGGCCCGATGCGCGCGGGTGGATTGTCAGCCGGCCCCGTGGGTGAGAACCCTACCATGCAAGTCAGGCCACATTCTTGTTGGACTATATATACTCCCAGCCACTTTTGGGGGAGAAAAGATCTGCCGTTTTGCCTCTGGAAACCCAAGCCTTCCGGGGGGCAAAGGTCAAAAGACACGCTGGGCAAAAAAAACCGCCGCTGCGACTATGGAAATCGCAGCCTTCAGATGGAAAAAGCACCCGCTCGGCCCATCGTTGCGTCGACTTCTGTCAATCGGACTGCCACGCAATCGCAGCAGAGGTCCTCCTGAGTTCGAAATACACTATATCAAATATCCGGTGCCCGAGTCCTTATTCTTTACATTTTCCCGCCTTAGCTAAGCAGGGACCTTGCTGCCAACAGTCCTTCCCTTCCAACAAACCCCGACCTGCGCAACAAGAGCGGTTGCGACTTTGAAGCATACCTTTTTGGGCACTCCTGCCATAGTCGCTCGTATATCATTCCGCAACGCACTCCGCCCCCCCAATGGCAACGCCAACAGCAACTCCTGTGTCGCAGCCATGCATGCTATTGCCGAACAGAGTTCTCATCGAAGAGAAGAGGCACTCTGTCTTTTTGAAAGAGGCTTTGCAAAGTATTTCCTGGACATGAGCCAGCTCACCATGGCCAAGCTCCCGACTGCGCGTAGAGCTCCACATGTTGACACTCTGTCTCCTTAATAGGCCGTGGCACATGCAGGAAACAGCTACAGCATCGGAGTCGCAGCACAATTTGAGCAATAAAGGAATGCTGGCACGGCACAAGTCAGCGACGATGAAGGGGTTGGCTCAACATGCTTTGTTCTTGGTGTGTTGCTGCGATGACCAATCAGTGTGCCTTTGAGACGAGGATTGACATATCATGCGCAGCGAAGCCGCATCAAACTCAATGCTTTTGCAGTGACTCTCATCGTTTTGTTGTTGGTCGTTTTGGGCGTTCTGCGCCGCTTGCAGCTTCTTGTTGCTTGCGGCCGTTTGCTTGTCTGTTGCGGGCATTCTGCGGCAATTTGCGGTCGTTTTTAGGGTTTTGGAGATTTGCGGGCGCTTGCACTCGAAGAAAAATGCTACGAAAATCCAAAAACTGAAACAAAATAACCCAAAGGAAAATCCAGGACAGCGTAAGCCCAAAACCTTAAGCCTGAAGAATTAAACATGTACGCTAGACCGCCTAATTGCGCCGGCCTAAACCCTATAGCTCCAAATGGTCCAAACCCTTTCAGATCCTCAGCCTGAAAACAGCATGATTTGCGGTGTGTATTGAATCTGTGGCTTCTGCGCATGAGATTTTGGTGAACGGGCGTTGTCCAGTCCACTTGCTTTGCGGTTTGGCGATCTTGAGGGTATCGCCTTTCTGGCTTAGGGCTAGGAGGCTAAGATTCTACAACTCTGGGAATTATGGGGGGGTGTTAGGTTTGGAGGTTGAACGTTTAGGATAGGAGGCGTAGGTTTATGGTTTTACGTTCTAGGGGTCGCGTTATAAGGCTTGGGGCTTAAAGCTAGGGGTTAGCCCTAAACCCTTAGCCGTTAACCTTACAGCCTAAACCCTGATCAACAAACCCTAAACCCTGAACCCTAAACCCTGAACCTTTCACGTGACACGACCCTGGGTCTTGAAAACGACAGATCTCGAAATCTCGCCCTAAGCCATCAAACCCTAACGTGACCCTGCACTGCCTACACCCTTTTGCCCTTCAAGACCCCATCCTAAACCAACACCCTACACTCTAAAGCTTAATCCCTAAAACCAGCTTAAACCCCAAACCCAAACCCTAAACAACCCCAAACCCTAAACTCTAAACATTACACCCTAAACCTTAAACCCTAAACCCTCACAACGAAATAAACGTTACAATTGCTTTTCTCACACATGTTACCATCGCTGTTCTCCCTACGCGTTTCTACGTGAAGCCTGTTGGACTTGGGTGGCTTGTGGATTTCCTATGCAAAATTGAATGTGGGCAGCTAGTAATTTCCTGTCCAGTTTAATCGGCATCTATTAATTTCCTATTACATTTAATAGGCAGCTATTTAACAAGCAGCTATTTTTGCTGATTATATTCAATAAGCATTTACGTATTTGCTATCAAATTTTACAAAAGCATTTATTCATTCTTTAGTGAATGTACTAGACAAACATTAACTTCCTGTTGATCTCAATAGGCAAGTGCTTGTTTCCTATTAACTTTAATAGGCAACTATTGCTTTCTTATTTATTTAGTAGGCAGCTTTTAGTTATTGCTAGATTTAGGAGGCAATTATTAATGTCCTATCAAATTCCTACTTGGCAACTATTAATTTCCTAATAAACTTACTTGAAGCAAAAATCAAACCGCCTCCTCCTCCTCCTCCAGGCGAAAACGTTTCAGTTTCGCCCGCAAATGAAAACGTTCCCACGAGTGTCGCAAAAGGCTCAGCCCGAGTTAGGCACAGTTCCACCCTCAAAACAAAGACGTTTCAGCCACGTCAGAAACCGGAGTTTCCCCCTCGAAACAAAAACACAAACGTGTCCTCCTCGCAACGAAAGCAAATACGTTTCAGTTTTGCTCTCACGACACAAACGTTTCGTTTCAACGGTTTTAAGGTTAAAGAAAAAGCCTGGAACTCCAAGGGCAAAGTCACAATGACTGTCCTACCCCTAAGAAATTGTAATAAACCCTAAACCTGAAACCCTAAACTCTAAACCCTAGACCTTAAGCTGGACACCATAAGCTGTCAGGCCCTGTCCGGTTTTTGTTGTGCGAGCCCAGCGCGCTGCTGCGAAAGCGGTAGGGGCGGCGCGTGTCGGTTGATGACCGCAGTCGGCCACCCATGGCCCAAAAGAGCAAGCCCAACACCCTGTTGCCGAAAAACTCCAACAAAGCCTCCGGAGATCGAAACTACCACACCCTCAGTTCCCACACCTAGAAGCCTTCAGCGACCCAGCATCCTGATCGCAAGGTGCTAAAAAACCGTTAGCCTTATCTCCTGAACCCCGAAGCCTAAACCCAAACCCTACCCGGCCCTACGCCCTGACTCAACACCTTGAGCAACATCCCTCTTTGCCTGCCCTCAACCAAACCAAATCTGAAAGTCTAAAAAAAACTCAAAGTCAGTTTTAACAGCCCTTCTGATTATACTTATAAGTCTACTTACTAACTACTTACTAAGTCCCCCGACCCCCCCAAGTGGTCTTGCCGCTCAACCCTGAAGCTTGAATGCTAAGCAAGCAAGCGCTTGAACCTGAAGCGTATCCTTCGACTCTGAACCCTTCAGCTCGTAACTGTAGGATATTACTCGGGTTTATGGGGCTTGGTAAGGGGTTTATGCTTTGTACCTTTTCATTCTTGTGATATGAAGGTTGCAGGAGGGTCCCGATTTTTCTTGCGTGGAGGCTCACCCACCCCCACCCCCCAATTTGGATAGCAAAATGTGTCCCAAAGCCTACATTTCAGAGGCAATCAAGAAGTCGTGCATGAGTGGTCAAGGTAGTACTTAGAGGCCCAGGGGACTTAGTAAGTAGGTTATAAGTAGGATTATAATTGGGGTAACTCCATTTAGGGAAGGTCTCTGAGCGCAAATGACAAAGAGGTCTTGGAAAACATAGACTACTTAGAGGCCCATGGGGACTTAGTAAGGCCTCTTATTAAAGGGCTCCTTATAGGGATCTATGGGGTTTAGGGTTTAGGTTCTACTTAGAGGCCCAGGGAACTTAGTAAGCAGGTTATAAGTAGGGTCCACAATTTACAATTGACGCGAGCCCTCGAAGATCGGCGCACCGGCACCGCCGCGGGGCCAAATGGTCAAGACATCGGCACTCAGCCCAACCCGCGACACGGCGGACACGAGACCGAAGAACCAGGAAGGCATCGGAGGCCCAAAGAAGCTCCACAACCGTTCATTCTTGAGCCGCTCGTGGCGCACGACGATCGATTCGTCGCACGAGACCGGCGGAGAGCACCGCCATCGCCCCCCCGGCGTCCGCCGCCAGAACCGTGTGACACCGGAGCCCACGTCATCGACCGTGGAGAAGGCATGCCCATTGATTCACAATCCCTCGCACTGCAACCGGACACCAACAGAGGCATTGAGACCCCCAAGCCTTGCTAAGATTGCAAGTTGATTATTGTATTAGTCGGCCACAACATACCGCAAATTCTCCGATTCTACATATCAAGGCCCCTACATTAGCCTGGCCAAAGGTCAGGGAGTTCTTGCGTGGTCTCTGCGGCGTTGTGGCAGAAGACAAGGACTTCGGGTGTAGGGCTTGGGGTTTGGCATGGTCTCCTGGAATACTCCGGGTTTTAGAGTTTGGGTTTTATGCATGACTTCCTGAACTGTTTGGGATTCGGAGTGTTGGGGTTTGGGGTGTTGTTCCGTTGGGGCGGGCGGTTCTTGTTTCGAACAATAGAGGGCTGTTAGTTAGGTCGAGGCATTATGTCCCCTAGACCCCACCCGAGCCCCTTAAGCTAATCTCGCCCCGTAACCCCAAACTCTAGAGCCCCCTCCAGATTCCAATCAGCGAGACACCTTTGGCTTAAGCCTCAAACGGTTTAGGGTTCAGGGGTGTAGGGTTTAGGGGTTCAGGGTTTAGGGGTTTAGGGTTCAGGGTAAGCCCTGCAGAACTTTAGCGCTTAATACCTCCAAGCCCGATCCCAAGCCAAGAAACCCAGTAGTCGCCATCAGAGCAAGCTCAAGTTCAAAGCCCTAGAACCCTAAAGCCCGAATACGGCCCTGGAAGATTCCCTTGTTAGAACCCGTGCAAGACCCCCGCAAGAAAAAACACCAATAATACCGGTCGGAACAACTCGGAATACTGGGGTCTTCAGGCTCGTCGTTTACATGTATAGTGCGATTTCATCTACAACAACTCTTTTCTATTGGGCACCTTTTGAATTCTAGGAATCCTTGAATCCTAAATCCTTACAGAGCCCTCGTTATAGAGTCTTATTCTAGCTCTCAAGAAATATGGCTCTGAAAGCATCCTGCATCCTGAAGCCTAAACCTGAAACCCTGTTAACCTTAAGCCCTATACACCCTACACCCTAAATCCTATTTTCTAAACCCTATAAGCCAGAAGTCCTAACTCCTGGGCCTGAAGCAACCCCATGAACCCTGTAAGCCCTAAACCCTAAACCCTGAATGCTAAACTTAAGCCCTACAAGCCCCAGAAGTCCTCAACCCAGCCAAATGGGAGTTTCCGAAAATAAACGACCCTAGTAAAGTACCCGAAGTAACTAGTAGGATCCTTATTATAACTACCCCTAAATAAGGTACCCTAATTTTCGGAAGCTCCCACAAGAGGACACGGCTGCCTCGAGGATGGCGGAGGCTGGGGGAAGTTGGCCCGTCAGGGGAAGCTTGTGGGCTGAGCGGGCAATTTCGGTTCTAGGGATTCTATAAATACAAAGGGCTCCTTTAAGGGATCCTACCAGGGATCTTTAGGGCTTCTGGGCTTAGGGGGTAAAGGGTGTGGGCCGGGGCCAGAAAGTAGGGTGATCCTCAGCATACCGATACCACGAAATACAGCCTCTACGATCCTTCAAGTAAAGGATTGTGTTGTTGGGTTTCGGCGTTTAGGGTTTAGGATAGGGCTGCAGCGTGACAGTGTGAGTTCTTTTCGCAGGAGATCGTCAAGAAGAAGAGCTCAAGCATGGACGTCTTCGGCAAGATGCCCTGCTGCAATTAAGCCGCGACGAATGTAGTTTGTGCAGATATGGTCTTCTGCTGTGGGCCCGACAGTGTGACCACACGCAGACAGACAAGTTGAGGGCTTTTGGATTAAATTTGGGAGTTTCCGAAAATTCGGGGTACCTTATTTGTGGATCCTTCTTGTGAGGGGATCCGACTATTTTAGGTAATTACTATTTTCGGGTCCCCTACTTTCGGAAATCCCCGTTTGGAGTGCGAGGTTCACCAAACTTTGGAGCCTTCGGTGCTCAGAGTCTTCGCAGGAAAGCTATGGGGGGAAAGGTCTCGTGAGCAGGCTGCTGTAGATTCCTAGATGCCCTGCCCAGGACTAAAGAAACTGCAGCATGCCAATACAAAGGTCTACATCTCTAGTACTGACGATGCGACATCATACTAATGACTATAAGATACCATACTAATAACTATAAGATATCAAACTAATGACTATATAAGGTACCATACGAACGACTCGAATGACTATAAGGCATCATACCCCCAAAGCCCCAGTCTGATGTCGTCGGCCCCTATATGGGTTGTTGTCAAAATTATGGTCCCTTTTGGGGGGGGGGGGTACCCTACATAATAGGTGCCGGTAGTACAATAAGGACCCCAAGAGGAACCCTAATTTGGACAACCACCTATATGAGAGAATCGCCGTAAGGATGAGTTCGGCATCTTCCGGAACGTGCCTTCGGCTGCATGGAGTTCCAGCGACAGAGGGGCTGAACCCTAAAGAACCCACCATACCGTTTAGGTTGTCCTTCAACCGGCAGTTTAGGTTCCAGATGGAGTTTACAGTTTCAGTCTTTAGGCTTTAAAGTTTTTCAAAGGGGAAAAGGAGGGACCCTTATTGGGGACCCCCTACCCCATAATGGGCTACATAATGTGTTTTATAATGGCTATATTAAGGGTATATATACCAGGGGTCCTTATTAAGAGTCCCTCCTTTGACCCTTGGAGTTTTCAGGTTCTGTAACCGAAAGTCCAGCTGTCCGAGGTCTCACAAGACTTCGCTGCGTGAGGCTGTCCGAGCTTCTGTGCCAGTCGTGCAGCGCTCCGTTCATGCATCACGCATGCAGGTTGGCGAACTGCCATTTCTATCTGATGGTCCTGTTGACGGTCCTTGTTGAGCCGCTATCTTTACATATACATAATATAATAATAACTATATATATATATATATAATATATATATATATATATATATATATATATATACGTGTGTGTATGTATGTATGTATGTATGTATGTATGTATGTATGTATGTATGTATGTATATATATATATACATATATATACATATACATATACATACACACATATATATATATACACACATTACAGGTAGATAGGTAGATTGTTAGATGGATAGATATCTTGGCCAGGACGCGCGAGCCGGCAAGGTTCCGTCTGCAGAGGCAGCAAAGGTGCGGCATCCGGCCGGGGACCCAATAGGCTCCAGAGGGGTATGCCTTAATAGGCAAAACCACTCGATTGGGTTCCTAACATCCACCGACAAATTCCTGTTCGTTTCAGTCCACCGGAACACGGCATTCCAGAGTTTTCAGTGCCTGCGCTACTAAGGTCATTGTGGAAGAGGAGGAGAATGGAATTGCACCAGGTTTCTCTAGGGGTTTGGGGTTTAGGGGTGTGTGTTTTATCGAGCTGTCTTCTGCGGAGAAGCCTGCAGCAGCCTAGCCGTAACGTTAGATCCTGGACCCCTCGTCTCTGAATCCTACGCCGCATACCCAACAATCCTTTTTATGAATTGCATAGGCTGTTAAGAGCACTTAAGCAGAAGCCGGCAACGAGAGGAAGTGCGCCACATTACGCCTCGCGATTCGCCCAAGGTGCCTTCAGGTTTAGGGTCTATAGGGTTAAGCCATGCATCTTGAGTGTGCTGATGTTTCAAGAAGATGGAGTTACATAAGGACCACAAGGGGTCAGTACTTCAAATGACGTAAGAATCCATTGCTATCAGTTTTAGCACCATAAGCACTAAAAAGAAGCAGAAGCAGTAGCTTCCGAGTCCGAGTAGGAGTACAGTAAGCCCCTTAAAGTTGGAAACCGGATTAAGGCCAAACAGAGCTGGGATTCCCTATACGTTATAACTCTTAAGGATTGAGGCTATTGGGTTTCCAACTTTTCGGCTCCTACTGTAGTGGGAGGAGGAGGGGGAGGAGGAGAATTGTCACTAGTGCCGGATTCATGAGGCCCCAAGAGCATCTGTTCGCCATGCCCTTGTCTTGCATGCCTCCCGCTCCCTTTATGGTTTCCGAGACCCCAAACCCCTTCAAGACCCTAAACCCGCAGCGAGGGCTTATGTTTGCGTTTTTACCATCCGATCGGGAGCAAACCAGGCTTGAAGGTTTGTCTCCGGATTGCTGTAATGTTGTAGCAAACATCGCGGGCTGTTACACTCCCTATAGTCTCCATTGTAGTTCCTTTTTGGGATGACCTTTTAGGATCCTTAATATATAATTGGTGAAACCAAAAAAAGAAACTACCTCGGAGACTCCAGGTCCTTCCCTTTTGGGTTGAAACTTCCCCTGCAACCGAAACCCTCAAACCCCGCTCCCCATATACTGTAGGGGCTTAAATATGGTACCGACATTATTCTTATAAGGCTCCTTATTGGGTCTAGGGCCTAGGGTTTAGGGTTTTTGGGGTTTAGGATTATAGTAAAATGGGCCCCAAAACCCTAGTCTAATTTGTAAGGCCCCTATATTACCAGGTACGATACGAGGCGCGGCATGGTGCGCCGGTTCCCGCCACGTGCTGTGGCTCCGGGGCGAAAGACGGTCGCAGACTCAGAGGAGCTCTGATGAAAAGCTTTGGTCTTTGGAGGTGTTATACCTCAAACGACCATGCCCTACTTGTCGGTAAGTTTTTAATTGTTGCAAACCCTAAGTCTTATAGAGAAATGAAGAGAATCCCACAGAAACGTAGGTTTTGGTAGTTCAAGGTCATGACCGAGCGGTTAGGGTGTGTAGGGTTACAACTCAGTGCCAGAAATTCGCGAAAATGCCCATAATGCCCATAATACATAGATCCTTCCCTCCTGCAGTGTTGTGCTGAGGTTCTGGCGTTGGCAGAGAAGAGACAGATGTCTGTGGGTGGCATCCTTAGCGTCCGGAGGTCGTGATCTCACGTGGGTTGCAGTCACCTAGGATACCCCAAACGTCTTTACTTGCACCCCTAGGTACACCTTGAGCCTTAAACCCAGACCCTAGATCCAGCCCAACGCCCTCTGTGACACCGCTGTCTTCAGACCTCAACGACGTGATACGTAGCCGTGCCATTCAGAAGCCTCTTCCATTTAGTGCCCCTTGTTTTAGCCACCCTTCAGGACCCGAAAAAACCCTATGACATCTCAGAACCGCTTGCTGAAGCCCTAACAGAACCCTTATAGAGCTCTTATCAACTTGTCCAAAAACTCAAGATCGTATAATCGGCTCTAACAAAGCCTTTACAACATGCCCAGAACGCGCTACTGCAGGCAGTACGTTATAAACCCTAAACCCTCTCAACCCCTAGAATCCCTAAACCCTGTAAGCACCTGCAGGCAGTATGTCCGCATTGACGGCCAAGACTCAGAGAAGGTCACGGAGTCCGTTCTGGAGCAGGCACCGATACTGTCCGCTAGGTCGAACCGATTTTGTGCGCTGTACTGGCTTCCATCCAGGTGTTCGTATTTTTTTCCGAGTCGCACAGTTGTTTTTTACAAAGCAGCGGTGTCTTATATGTTTGTTCTGATTTCAAGTGGAATCTTATGGTGCTCCATTAAGTCGGAAACCCAATCCAAGAGTAACTAATATGTAGGGAATCCCAGCACTATTTGTTTTAATCCGGTTTCCAACTTTTTGGGATCTACCAAAGTGTTACCAGTGTGATACGATGCCATGAAGCAGCCAGAACATACCATACTCTAGCATTGGGCGTTACAGGAAGGTTCTAGGATGGTTTAGGATTTGCGGTTCTGTAAGAATCTTCTAGCGGCTTTGTCAAGATTGAGGGGGTTTTGAATGGGGATTTGGCATTAAGGACCGCAAGCTCTAAGCCCCTATAAGGTTTAGTTGGTCTTGTCTTATTGAGCAGGCTTCGTAAGGCTCGATTGGGGTCTTCATGGGGAGGTTCCGTTATGCAGGTTTGTGGTTTCGTACCTTCAACCAACCGTAAACCCTAAACCCCTCACCCCTCAACTCTACAACCCGTTACCCATAGGCTCCATAGTAGGTAGTTCCTTTTTGGGATTACCTTATAGGATTCTGAATATGAACCCCAAAAAGGAACTACGGTTGATGATGTAAATCCTGCATTTGCCATAATAATAAGGAATATACCATATTTCCCATGGTGTAGGGTACTTAAAGTAATGCAGGATTTATACCATCAACAGTACTTCGGAGCCTCTAGGTTCCAAGGTTACAACGAGGGACCCTTAGTAAGGACCCCTAGGTATATACCCATAATATAGCTATTATATACCCATTATACAGCACATTACAAGGTAGGGGTCCCCATTAAGGGTCCCTCCTTTTCCCCTTTGGTAGGCAAACCCTACGGCTGATGGAATAAATCCTGCATTACCTTAAGGACCCTAGACTATGGGAATAATGGTATATTCCCTATTATGGGTAATGCAGGGTTTATGTCATCAACCGTATTTCTAGGGTTTGGAGCCACAGGTAAGCCCTAAAACCTGAAAAGACAACCCTTTGATGTAGGGTGTGCCTGGACCCTATATCTTGGGTAGTGGTCTGAAATCAGGGTCCCTTTTTAGGTTCCAAAAATAGTACGGCACCCAGGTAAACCCTATCAGCCCTGAACCAGGCTTTCCCATCCTCTTTGTTACCCTAAACCACTAAACCCTATTATAAACCCCAATGCCTTAAAGCCCTAAACCCAATACCCTAATACTACCCTAAATGGGGTTGCTTCGGAGCCTCTAGGTACACCCTCAGAGCCCTGTCCCCAGGCTTTCCCATCCTCTTTGTCGGCTTACCCCTAAACCCTAAGCTCTAAACCCCTAAACCCTAAACTACCTTAAACCCTATAGACCCCTTTAAAGGAACCTTTAAACCCTGTTAAACCCGAAGTACCCTTAAACCCTATGAGCTCGGAACCAGGCTTTCCCATCCTCTTTGTCGGCCCTTCGGCTCCCTCCGGCCAATGCTCACCGCTTCGGCTCGAACAACGTGCAGGCCCCGGGGGCCCCTAAACCCCTAAACCCTAAACGGCGGAGTCTCTACCTGGACCCCAAAAGTTGGTAGAGTAATAGCTCGCTTTTTTCTTTGTTTTTAGGGTTTTGGGCCGTTATTTTACCTACTTTTTGGGGGTCTGGGTAGAGTGAGTCCCAGAAAGTTGGAACATGGATTTGGGATGATTAGTGCTGGGATCGCGTATGCCTTACCTTAAGGGCAGGAGGAGAACGATGTTCGAACTTCCCGGCTTCTACTATAGGGTGTAGGGTTCAGGGGTTTAGGACGTTTGGGATGTATGTTCAGGGCTTAGGGTTTAGGGACTTAGGGTTTAGGGTTTATTAGGCTGTGGAGCTGCTGGAGCCTGGGAAGAGCGCTTTCTTCCGGGGCCTGGGTGTTTCTGGACCTTGAGCCCTGCTTGAAGCACCGGGGGCTTACATAAAACGGTTTAGGGTTTAGGGTTTAGGGTAGCAGTGCTAGCATTGGTACTCCTTGGGGCTATGTACTATACGACATTATTGCATTGTTCTACCCGATTCTCATCAGAAGCCTTTTAGAAACGGAAACTTGGTAAGGCCGGACCATTCCTGATCCTACTTCCTGGGACTTAGACAAGAACCCTGCACCCCTTGGTTAGGAGCTGGACCTTAACGACTCTACTATAGGGTTCATAGATATAAGGTCCCCTTTTGGGCTTATCATTGGGTTCTATGGTGTGGGGCCTCTTTAAAGGATGCTTCGTTCTGCAGTCTTTTGGCAGGCATCCTCAGGAGATGATGACGATGTCCGAGACGACGATGCGGCCGCTGGAGTTTTGGAGGACTGGATTTAGGGTATAGGCTCTGGGGGAAGTACAGAAAACCGAGTGCTTTGGTAGATTCCGAGATTGTCAAAAAACCTCCACTCATAAAAAGTTACTGAAGCCCGTAGGGGGCAGGGATTGCGGGAGTGACGACAAGGGACAGTGCTCAGCCATGAAGTCTTACAGAGAAATCGACACTCTGTGAGGAGCGTCGTCACTACGATGAGGCATGCGGGGGAGGGGGGGGGGGGGGGGTAAACTTTAAACCCTAAACTTGTAAACGTTGTAGACCCCTAAAGCCAGCAAAGCAAACTTATGAAACTAAACCATAAATCCTAAACCCTAAACCCCATGCATCAACTGATGCAGACCAAAGGCAGGAGGAAAAGGCCTTTGCACATAAAAAGAAACCCTAAACCCCTAAACCCTAAACCCTAAACCCTAAACCCTAAACCCAAACCCTGTGACCCTGGAACCCCTTCAAGTCGAAGCCCAAAAGTTGGAAACCCCATAGCCTCAATCCTTAAGAGTAATGTATAGGTAATCCCAGCACTAGTTGGCCTTATTCCGGTTTCCAACTTTCTGGGGTTTACTGTAAACCGGTGTGATTGGGCTCTCTGCACCCACGGCCTGATTCCGGGAGCCCCTGACCACTTTGCGGCCCTGTCGGACTTTGTGACCACTATTATTCGTGTTCGTATTACTGTAACTATTTCGAGTACTATTGTTTGTTAATATTGACATTACATACTACTAGTTCGGTTACCAAAAGTACCATTACTGTTAGATGTGGCAGGTTGCAAGCAGCAAGCCATCCTTGTCCACGGTGCCTTCGAGCGGCTGCACTCTCTCCTTGTTCCTTGCGGCATCAGTGTGTGCATGATTCGGGTAGAAGTCCAGTTGTCCATATAAGGGGTAAGTAAGGATAAGTACAGTACTTATACGCACAGCACACATATTTATTCTGTAGGCAACCGGGCTTGTAGCAATGTCGTCCTAAAGCCAACCTCTGAAGCCTTCAATGCTGAATTAAGCCGCCAATCCGAACTATATGCCATACCCTAAAGCTCTGAACCTTCACCCTTCATAAACCCTTAGCGTCCTTATTCCTGATCTGGATAGCCTTTCGTGATAGTGAGGATTTTCTGTTACTGGTGTTAGAACAGGATTTTATTTACCATCATTTTTCAGGTTCTTTCAAGGGCCAACCTATTGGCGGGTGGGTGGGTGGCTGTGTGTGTAGACGCTGGACGCGACGATGGCTCACAGACCCCAAGCCTCCAAATCCATGTCAAACACCTATGGCCGACACCCTAACAAAGGAACTACCACACCGGGTCGGACCAATTACGAAGAGAGTGCCTTGAGGCTGCTTATTGTATTTAAAGTAGAATATATTCCCCCCCAAACACAGGAACTGCCATAGCCTGCTGTTTTGCGGTCTAGAAACGATGGTAGGGACCCTGCATCAAGTACATTCTGGTAGTTTAAGATGAGCTGCAAGCAAATCGCAACCCTGAGCTCTAGACGCGCATGACCTTCGGGTAAAACCCGTGTTTTGGAACCTTCTCGGTTCCAACTTAGAACACCCCATAAACATCCTGCACAGCACGTATTCGATTATCCGACCTAAGAGCATGAATTGGATGCCTAAAGTTCAGATCAAACCCTATCCCTTAAACCCTGAACCCCAACCCCGAAGCCCTAACCCCTAAACCTTAAAGCCTTAAAGGAGCCCTTTAAAGCACCCCTTTTGTGGACCCCAGATCATTAAAAAAGGCCGGCAGTTGGCAGTTTGGAGAGTATGGCTTCGCCAACCAAAAACCAACGGCCGAAGGTGGGAACGGGTTTGGGTTTTAGAGTGGATGAGGGTTTGGGGTTCAGGGTCGAGGACGGGTTTGGGGTTTAGGATTCTCTGAACCGGCAAACTCCCGGGCCAGGGGCTTTGGGTTCTTCTCATTGTGAGACAGAAAAGGGTTTCAGGAACTTCAGGAGGTTTTAGGGTCTAGGGTTTACAGCTCCGGTTTAGAGTTTTGGGTTTAGGATTCGTTAACTGCGATTGGCCCTAGAAGGCCTTTGGCATGAACCTCTGAGTAGCTAGTACCTCAGAACCCTGCTCCATAATGGCCAGGCTGTTCAGTGGTGCACTTTTTAACTTTCAGGTTTCTGAGTTCCTATTACAAAATAAGAAGCCTTAAAAAGTACATACTTTTCTCCCAGTGGGTTACTGAACAGCCTAGATGGTTAAGGCCCTTATGATCATTTGGGTTTCAGGTGTCGCCACCCAGTTTGGGAGGATGCAAGATGCAAGCCCACAAGCGATTCGGGGTCCAGGGTGTCGAGATTTGAGTTTCCCTGTTAAAGTTGGCAAGAAGAAGATGTAGATGCTACCAACTCCAAACCCTAGTGACTCTAGTGACGGTGACTTTCTCTGTCACTGCTGAAACTTTATGGCGGTTCTGTTCCTAGCTCGGCCTCGTGTGAAGATGCCTCAAGGTTGGGGGCTATATATGCTGCAGGGTATGCATGCTTCTTTTCATGTTCGGTTCTTGCGTTTGCTGCTTGGAATAGGGCTCCAAAGCCTGGTAACACAGAACTTTCCCAAAACAAAACAAGATTCGGACGCCGGACCTGCACAGCAAGATGCGATGGTGGTAGTAAGCCACGGCCCTTGCATTGCATGCCCAACCACCTCGGCGGAGTACCCGGAAGCAAGACCAAATCTTGCACAACCGGCTCAGAACGCCACACCCTGAAACCCTACAGTAGAAGCCAGAAAGTTGGAACATCATTAGCCTCATGCCCTTAAAGTAAAGTATAGGGATGAATTGTTCTAAATCAATGTTCCAACTTTCTGGGGTTCACTATAAGGCCCTACGTGCTGAACCTGCAGCAAACCCTACCCGGAGTCCTGAACTGGGCTTTGCAGTACTTCAGAGTTTAGGGTTGAGGATTTAATGCCAGGATCTGGAGCATTGAACCTACTGACTATGCCCTGAAATTTGGTGTGTCGGGGTTGTGGTTTTAGGGAGCGCGAACGTAGGGTTTACCTAAAGTCTCCATTGTAGTCCCTTTTTTCGGTTACCTTATAGGATCCTTACTATATAGTTGGTTTAACCAAGAAAAGGAACTACAATGGATACTATAGGTACAGCACAAAAACCAACGAACCAAAAACCTGTAAACAGGAATTTCGGGTCCTTCTGCCTCCGGGTCAACCGCACGGCCTGACCGTCACAACGGAGGACGCTGCCTCAGTGCTGACACGCTTTAGGCTGAAGAGCACTTCTGATTTAGAAACCCTAGGAGGTAGAACACGATGTCGGGGCATAAGCATTAGACCAGTTAATATCTTCAAAAGGGAAACCATCTTGAACCCTAACCTGAAAAGCATGCCTCATAGAACCCTTATCGGAGCCCAGATCATCCTTCATAAGCCCTAAGCCCTTAACCCTTACAGACCCCCCATGAAGCGACCCTTAAAGGATTTTTGAGGGACTCCACACCCTCAAAGCCCTTAAAAGCAGCCCTTCAAGGAACCCCGACAGCAACCCTTACCGGAAGCCGTACAAGCCCGTAAAGGAAGCCTTGTAAATTCTCAAAGGAACCCCACAATGCCCTACTTGGAGGCCCAGACGACTTAGTAAGTAGGTTAGAAGGGTCAGAATTGTGGTAACTCTATTTAGGGTACGAATAGCCCTACCTATAGCCTACTTACTAAGTCCCCTGGGCCTCCAAGTATCAAGTGTTTGAGAGGAACCCCTCAAGGCCCTTAGAGGAACACCAGAAGCTCCTGAATAAGCCTAGAAGCCCTTAAAGGGAACTCCAGAAAGTTGGAATATGGTTTCATGGTAGGATACCCTATAATTTACCATTAAGGGTTTAGGATAATCATATTCCAACTTTCTGGCTTCTACTGTAAAGGAACCAGGAACCCTAGAAGCCCTTGAAAACCAACCTAGCCCTAAGGCTCAAAATGGCCCCTAAAGCCTTACATCATATGGTCTTGAGGCCCAAAAGCCTCGAAACATGAGTTCGTAGAGCCTTAGGGTAAAGGACCCCTAGAAGGCGGAAGTAATATGAACCCTCCCCGGGCCGAGGACGGTCTCACCTTGAAGGTTCGTGAGGTCAGCGAAGGGCGAGTCAAGGACAGGGCTTTTCTCGGGGCTTCATGATGTCATTATTTTGCTGCTGTTAGGGTTGGGGTTGTATGGGGTTTTTATAGGGTTTAGGGTTTAGGGTGGTGTTTGCTCCTTTTAGGGTTGGGCTTAGAGGGTTTTATCGGGAATTCTTCGGGCTTGTGTGTAACGTGGAACCCTGAGAACTATTCCTTAGGGTTCCTTGCTGTCTTTACAGTACAACAATACAACATACCACACGACTCTATTCTGATTGCTAAGGGGGGTGTTTTGGGCATCATCGGGTGCTTGTAAAGTGCTTTCCCACAGGCCCACAGGTTTCTTGCAGTAAGGTGTTGGAGGTTGTTTCTGATTGGGTTCAAGTGTGAAGCGAGGGGATTTCGTAGTTGTAAAATTGAAGGGTTTTGCCAAAGTCCTACAGGCATCAAATTGGGTGTTAAGGGTGCTTTAGGGCTCATGGTGCCAGGCTGAATCCCGCTTAAGTCTTTGAGCCACTTCGAGTGGGGTTTCGAATTAGGGTCCAGAGGTTTGTCATCGTGGGGGCAACTGACATCTCTACAGATCCCTGATCGTTTAGCGGTCTGAACAGTGAATATGGATCTTCCGGTAAAGCAACTACTTTAGTGATGCTGCTCGGGCCCCAAGCCTTATTCTAATTTTGAAGGCTTCAAAATCCATGTACTGAAGCCTTAGAAAGCATTATAAACCCTTGTAGAAGTCTTAAAGCACCCTGCTTGGTCACATCCTGTCTTTGGGGTCACTGTTCGCCCCTTCAGGAGTGGAATACTTCCATGCCGTCCCTGCAGCTCGCAGCACTGAGACAGACGTGGGCCATCCGTACTTGCAGCTACCTTCATGATGTCTCGGTTTTGGTTTTAAGTTAAGAGCCTACAGGATAATCACTGATAGCCATCATGTGCTTCCGGAAAGACCCTACAAAACTGAGATCTTAAGCCTAAACTACTGGGACCCTTGTGGCTATTTCGTAGCTCCCTTGGGGTCCCAGTCACTTATCTATATCAGCTTTGGTAAATCCTGTGGTGAACTGAGGCAGATCAAGAAGCACGACCACATCGTCCAAGCACCCTGGCTTTGATGTCAAACCCTAATAGTCCATGTACCCATGTAGAGATACATGGGCCCCAAAGTACCCAAATAGGAGCTACATTAAGGCCACTGTATATACTATATGAGTTCATGGACTCTTAGGGAAAGTCCCGAAGTCGAAGGCGTTGCCATTCACCATTGATTTCACAGGGAGACAATCATCTCTCTACCTGTAGTCTCCATTGCAGTTCCTTTTTTTGGTTTAACCAGTTATATATTGAGGATCCTATAAGGTAACCCAGAGAAGGAACTACACTGGAGACTATAGGTAACACTTTCCGGCAACGTTGAGGGCCCGATGACACGGTCGTAGCGTTTCACGTCAGACGCCGGACACAGCCCAAACCCCCTACGGAGCACGATGAGCAACACTAGCCCTAAGGGTCCATGTACTCATATAGTATATACAGTGGCCTTAGTGTAGTTCCTATTTGGGTACTTTGGAGCATATTTATCTCTATATGGGTACATGGACCCTTAGGGTAGTTGAGACCCAAGATGATGAATCCTAGATCCTAAGCCCATAAAAGATGAAGTGATAGGCCCACAGCTGAGTAGAGAGCCGTTTACCGTTGTCGTTTTCTTCCGCTGTACCTATAGAGCTGAAACCTTAACTCCAAAACTACTTGATGTTCAATGGTTTTTGTAGTAGAACATGCAACATTGTGTCACGACTTCAAAGTTAAGGCTCCAAACGGAACCTTCAATCAAGCTTGCAAGAAGACCCTTCAGCACTTTCATTAAACCTGAATCATGCATGAACGTTTCGGCCTTTCGTGCCTACACAAGTCAGATAATGGCCGTCAAAAACATCTCGACACCCTCTCTTGATCTTCGGTCAGGCATAAACCTACAAAGAACAAAGGTGAACTTGGGCGAGGGAAATCAGCTTTTTGTTTGCTTTGGAGGGTGATAAGCACCTACCGTTCTAGACAGTTAGCACCAAGAAGGGCGGTTGCAATGGCAGTACATAAATGTTAAATAGTAGTTGTTTGCAAGCAGAGCTGCGTAATATCAAGACAACATGATCTGCCTATAGTCTCCATTGTAGTTCCTTTCTTTGGTTTAACCAGTTGTATATTAAGGATGATATAAGGTAACCCGAAAAAAGCAACCACAATGGAGACTATAGGTGGAGCTTTGTCAAGCTGAGTCCGGATCCGGAAAGGTCAACCAAGTGATGATTGGTGCAGACGCGATGCAAGACGAGCTTCAGAAGGCGGCCGCGAGTCATTCGCGGATTTGTTTTTGAAGATCATGTTTATGCGCGGGTCACCAATCCGATATGCTCTGTCCGCAGCACCGAAGATGGGCTAAATTGCAAAGTCGCTACAACTTGCAATCTCTTGATGTTGCCAGAAGTGCGCGGGATGGTGCTTATCATTAACA
Organism: Symbiodinium sp. CCMP2592; assembly: GCA_905221615.1. NCBI lineage: Eukaryota > Dinophyceae > Suessiales > Symbiodiniaceae > Symbiodinium > Symbiodinium sp. CCMP2592. The sequence continues at coordinate 240,934 of CAJNDT010001890.1, read as the reverse complement.
GAAATACATCTTGCTCACGAACATATCATCACGATGGTGAAGCCTGTGCCCATAAACCCTCAGCGCTTCTACTTAGAACATCGAAGCCAAGTCCTTTCACCCTTTTACCCTAAAGTGCCCAAATCACAAAATCTTAAGATCTATGGATCCCTTTGAATTCTTTTGCGAACGTTGAACCTCAAGTCCTCATATATCGCGCGAGGACTTCGTGTCAAGCCTTCCCGAATTTAACTTATCGAATGCCATCGAAAATTCACAAAATACAATTGCAATTTCGAAGCACCCCACAACCCAAACTTCCTCAAAAAGCGTAGGCGTAAGCCTTAAAACATCACAAAACTTCAAACGCCTAAACCCTATCCGCCGCTATAACCCTTAAAGGATCACACAACCCCAAGCTCCTTTTTAAGGAGCCCCTATAAGTTCCCTTTTTAAAGATCCCGAAGCCCCAAACTCCAGGACGGGGCCCTCGACCTGATGATCCGGAGTCGCGACCATCGAAAGAGCGCCGGGATCAGCTCCAGGGCGGCTCCACTGCAGCTGTTGAAGGAACCCACTAAACCGTTTAGGGTTTAGGGTCTAGGGTTTTGGGATATAGCAACCTGACCTAGTATTGGAAGCTGATTGCCTCAATCAGGTCCTTCGGGAGTTGATGCTGCTGGTTTTTGTCTTTTAATAGGGTCTGGGGTTTAGGGTTTAGGGTGGTGCAATGTTAACCTGATTAAGAAACCCTGGGCCTATAACTCCACAATAGTAGGATTCATATATGGAGCCCTAATACAGGCACAATGTTTCTTAATCAGGTTCCTACATTATGGGGTTTGGAGCATTCAGTGTTACATGGCTACTCTGTTACATTGACCACGCCAGCCTGAGGTTTGGCGGGGTTTGGCTCTTCTCTGACACTAGATCACACAACAGGTTCTTATCAGGGCTTGCGTGAGTGTATATTGAGGTCCGGAAGGATTTCAAGAGTTTACTGGTCAGTTTTCATTGAGGCCCAGCTTGTAAAGAACTTGAGTGCTCGTTTGCTTCTATAGCATTAGATAACCATCGCTACTTGGAGGTTCATGGGTAGTTATAAGTGGGGTCATAAGTCCCTTAATATGGGTTACAAGTATAGCTACCCTGCTTACGACCCTACTTGGAGGCCCAGGGGACTTAGTAAGTAGGTTATAAGTAGGGTTATTGTTGGGGTAACTCCATTTAGGGTACTTATAGCCTTACTTATAACCTACTTACTAAGTCCTCTGGGCCTCTAAGTACTTATAACTGCCCATGAACCTCCAAGTAGAGCACGCCCTAGAACCCCATCAGCCCTAAACTTGACCCTAAACCCCCTAAAAGCCCCTTCGCTTCCCACCCTAGTCCCGAAACCCTTAACCCTGCAAGCCCCAGCTTAACCTACCAAAACCTACTTCTTTGTAGGGTCCCTATAAATCCAATATTGGGGTTTATAATAAGAACCTACCAAAAAGTAAGGTTTGGTAGTTTAAGGTAGTTTCCAAAACCCTCAACCCTGAGAATAGAACCTGAAATACTTACCAGTATTCCTTTGGCATCCGGAGCCATCATTTTTCTATTATGATTATCAAGGCCCCTACGTTAAGCACTAAGGCTTCTTCGACAGCCAGCGACGCGAGCCCTTCCACCCTCCTGGGCCGCGTGGGCGCTTCCAGTGCCAAGGCCATGCTCTTTGTGTTTCATGTCATGACTTTAGGGTTTATGGGGCTTAGGGTTTAGGGTTTAGGGGGCGTGGGGTTTAGGGTTTCGGGTGTAGGGTTTGGGGTTCAGGGTCATGGTTCAGGGCTCAGGTTTGTTGTTTTGGGGTGACATGTTCAGGGCACTCCACAGCCTCCGCTCTTAAAGTCCTGAACTGCTGGCCACTCTTTCCATAACCCTGAAACCCAAGCTTCTCAAGAAGCACACATGCACTGTGCCGTCTCGAATGCTTGTACTGGGCCCGTGCTGTTTTCAGGCACGTGATGGGAGGCGGGAGCAGAATGACTCTTCTACACCCAACCCCCAAACCTCCCTGGTTCTTGGCAGGGAATGGAGGAATGGGGTACAGGGACTACTCTAGCGATCCATACCCCCAGTCCTTTCTAAGAGCCAGACTATTTTGGGGGGTTCCTTACTATAAATATAGTACATTGGAACCCAAACCCTATTCCAACATCTACTCATTAAGACCCCTACATCCCTAAACCCTAAGCCCTAAACCTTAACCCCCCGGCGAGGCTGATTTGGGATTGGCCTCATGCGGGGGTGTTACTGACTGATGGTCCGGTTTATTGCAGCCCAGCAATCCGGCCTAAACCCTAAAACCCGAACCCCTAAACCCAAAACCCTGAATCCTAAACCCTAAAACCAAAGCCCTAAGTCCTAAAACCAAAACCCTACGCCCAAGGCCCTAAATCCTAAAACCAAAACCCGAAGCCCAAAGCCTTACATCCTAAACCCTAAACTCAAAACCCCTAAACCAAAGCCCCAAATCCTAAACCCTGAACCCTAAACCCTAGGCAGAAATCCAATTTCGGGGAACCCTAAACCCTAAACCGCAAGATCAAGCCGCAAGTCGCGGCAGCGAGCCCCAGACGATTTAGAGGTTTGGGCTATGGATGCGTCAGCAGAAGACCATATAACCCTAAGGGTCCTAGGTACTGCTATTGGGAATATCTCCCCAAATCATATTTTAATAGTCATTCCTAATATAGAAACCCTACATTCTACTATATATAGTTACTTTGGACCCTTTGGGTAACCTAGTCTAGAGTTTATGGGACGTTCACAGGAACCCTCAATTACAAAACAATCTGAAACCATCGGTCTGCGTTCTAAGCCCTGACCCGCCAATCAGTAAAGCCATTACAATCAAAGGGGAGAAGGAGGGACCCTTAGGTATATACCCTTAACATAGCGATTATATACCCATTATATAGCCCATTATAGGGTAGGGGTCCCCATTAAGGGTCCCTCCTTTTCCCTTTGATACAAGACAAACCAGTACCCTGCAACGGTGCTGATGTGGGGCCATGTAGGGGTGTGAATCATTCGTAGTACCATGCACTTATAGCCCTTGCTCGAATTTTTCTAGAAGATGCCCCAAAGCCCTAGTCTCTGTGTTGCCGTCAAGCCCCATGGCACCGAACCCTTATGTCAGGAGGCCACGTACAACGATCCAGACACAGGCAGAGCCTTGCCAAGGGTTTTTTGGGCCAGTTAGGGGTTTAGGGTTTTGATACAGGCTTTAGGGTTTAGGGTTTATATATGTGCATATGTGTATGTATGTAATTATACAAGGGCACTTGTACAATACTTTTTCCAGGACCCTATGCAGGCCTCTGTATGAGGGCTTCGCGGTGTTTACTAAGGCTTTGTAGGGCTCTTGTAGATAAACGGGTCTTTAATTTCGTTTCTGTAAGCCGGTTCAATCGCGCCTTTGCTTACGAGAGTTTCATGCGATGTCTCCACAAGGGCTTGAAAGGGATTGTATGATGATATAGTTACAGGAATTTCGAGGGTGCCTGCAGGATTCTTTTGTCAGGGCTTCACAGGGCTCCTATGAATGATCTCTAGTTGTTTTCCTGCCGTTCCAGGGTATATTTACTCATAAATGCAGTTTTGTTTTACAGCTGCTCTGAGGGAGCTGTCGGGTTGTCAGTGCTGTATAAGGATGTATCGGGCTCTCTGCGTCTTCCCCCAAATTCGTTGGGTTTTACAGCAATAACAGCCCGGGTTTAAAGTTTAAGCTTTGTTGGTTTGTTTCGGCTGGGTATTGTTCTGAAGTTCTTTAAGCTTTGTTAGTTTGTTTTGGCTTGGTACTGTTCTGAAATTCAGCCGTTGATTTCACCAGGTATCTGCGAGGTAAGACATTCGATGACTGTGGATGTTGAACTCCGAACTTGGGGGTTCAGGTCCTGTTGGTTTCCTGCAGACTTGTGGTTGGGCTGTATCTCTTTTTGGCGGTGTTACCGGCTTCACCGGTTTAGGTGTTTGGAGATATAAGATTTAGGGTTTAGACTATTTCGGGATGCTGGGAGGAGCCTAGCATGTTCTGATTGAGCGTTTACGGTGACTGGTTGTAACTAGGGCTGTGACTTAGAACTTATTGGGCTAAACTAGTAGCTAGCCGCATGAGTGGACCTAGTATCGTCGACAGGCAAGGATTGCCAATGGCTTCCTCATACCAGGTTACCAGCACGACCCGGCAACGCCGTTGCACAGATGAGCATGCAGTAAGAAGTGTCAGTGTAGAAGCGTATATGCTTGCGGAACCCCAACCCAGGTTCTAGTGCATCAGACGACAGAGTCTTGCGGATGTCACTTAGACGCCTGGCTAGAGTTGCCTTTACACCTCCATGAAACTAGAATTCCGTGACTACCTATTACACCAGCTAGAACCCTAAACCCTTCAAAGAAGGACAAGAGCCCTAAAAAAGAGGAAGCCTTCAGAAAGGCCTTCAACTGTTTCGAGCAAAACCTCCTTGACTCTCTGTAGGGTCCATTCCAGCCTGGGTCCCTGCCAGGCTCCCCGCTGGAGGCCGTCATCGAGGTGCATGGACTCCCCATACCTTAACCCGGAATAACCTACCATTTTAAGGAGTTATATAAGCAAATCATAATAAGGAGCTTTCAAAAAGGTAACGTTTTCAGGAGTTACATAAGGAGATCATAATAAGAAACCCCAAAAAAGGTAGGTTCTTCACTGCTAAGGTAAGTTGTGCGTAGGGAACACCCTGTCAGAGTGGACTGGGTATCTCCAAACCTCCGGGCTCAAGGTTCATCGATTGAGAACCAAGCTGCTGCCAGGCGCATTCAAACATAGCAAGCGTCCCGCAACTATATACATACATACATATACATATACACATAACTATAAATACATATATATATATATAGATGTAGATTCGAGCGTGATTACTAAGCTGCCCGCAAAAGTACTCCAGCGTACTACGCCGCACTCAGCTGTCAATTGAAACCGAAAGTGCGCATGACCCTAAATCCCCAACTGTGCTCCGCCCCGGACTTCGACCAAAAACCCAAAGCCTCGGCTGGTCAAAACCCAAAGGGTCCAAGTTAACTATAAAGTAGAATGTAGGGTTTCTATATTAGGAGTTACTATTATGATTTGGGGAGATATACCCCATAACAGCACAAGAGATACGGACCAAGGCAAGGCAGGGTTCAGGGGGTTTGAGGCCCATGATTTGGGGGGTGTTGGCTCTAAGGTTTCCGTTTAGAACTGAGTGCTTTCGAGGCGCGACAAACTGCCAAACCCTACACATCACAAAGCCTAAACCCCAAGCCCCAAACCCTCATGGCCTTAACCCCTTGACCTGTAAGCCCTGATACCCATAAGCGCTAAACCCTGAAGGCCTTAACCCCTACCCTCTCGTCTCCTTCGGATTTTTTATTTTTGTATATATAGAACCCACGAGAATATTAACAATCTTTGTTTCCCTAAGGGTCCATGTGCCCATACAGAGATACATGGGCCCCAAAGTACCTATATAGGGACTACATTAAGGCCAATGTATCTACTATTTGAGTACATGAACCCTTAGGGTTTTGTCATGGTTCTAAGGGGGTTCAGTACATACCAACACTTGTAAACCCCAAACACCTAAACCCCTCCACACCTGAGGCCCTGTAGACCCTTAACCGTGCTGGAGGTGGGACACTTGGAAAGCGGATTCTTGGCTCGAGAAAGGGGGTTCGCCCGAAGCCTATAAATTCAGAGCAATATGTGCAAAAAAAACAAAGGTTTTGTCGGGATTTGATAGGGAACAGTAGCTAACCTGAGTATAATGATGTCCCCCGAGACCCAGTCGAATTATTGATGCCCTATACCACGGATAGACAGACAGATAGATAGTCGCAACAGCCCAAAAGTTGGAAGCCCAATAGCCTCATTCCTTAAGACTAATGTAGAGGGAATGCCAGCACTATTTGGCTTTCCGGTTTCCAACTTGTTGGGGTTTACTATGTGGAGGCATCTGATGGATCTTCAGACAAGGGATGCCTCATTGTTTAGGGGTTCCTGAGTGAGTATTCGGGTGCCCAAGGCCCACGCCATTGCCCCACAGTCACATCCAAGATCATCCAAGTCTATAGTAGCTTGTCCTTCCACACGGGTCCACGTACCTAATACTCATATACTCTCCAAAATCGTAACCTACATAACTACTACTGTTGATGGTATAAATCCTGCATTACCTTAAGGACCCTAGACTATGGGAATTACGGTATATTCCTTATTGTGGGTAGTGCAGGATTTATACCATCAACCGTATCCTAAAGCCGAGTGCCCAAGTATTGGGTCCTTGGGACCCACACCTCGGACCCTGAAATTATAGTATCCCTAAGGGAGGGGGGTCCAAGGGGGGTACATAGCCTGGTGATCCCTAATTCTCCCTAGTACTCCCTAAGGTTCCCTTAGAGACTCCTAATAAACCCTTGTACCCTCCCCACTTGAACCACCCTCCCTTAAGGATCCTACACTGAAAGCCTGAATTTCAGAAAAGAAACCGATCTGAGGCGCCACGAACGAGACCAGGCAGCCAGCTGGAGCACGGAGGACCCTTCAAGCCTTTAGAGCATTTCAGATTCGAACGATGGGTTTAGGAGGGTTTGATAACAGGGTTGCATGCATTTGTAGGCTTTTGAAGGGTTTTGGGCTTCTCTGGTCGAGGCGTTGCAGTGTGAAGTGTTTTGTGGTCTCGCTTACTCAGTGTGGCCGTCACTCGTAGAATATCCTCTTATGCTCCGTACTATGTAGGTACCTTGTTTTTGCATCCGGGGTCTACAAGACCTTAGATTTCAATCGACCTCATAGTTAGGCAGACGCCCGAAAGAAATCAGTCGTCAACACCAAACCCGGCCCCCCTTCAAACCCTAAATCTCGGAGCGTGGAAAAGGGCCCTTAAACAAAAGAGGTGCCTGCATCAAAAACACTGAAACTCAAACCGCAAAACTGGAGCCCCGAAGCTTGAAGCTCAAGCCTCAAGCCCGAATCGATCCAGCACACCCCGATACACCTCTAGTACAAGAGCACTTTACAAAGACTTTTCAAAAAGATCTTCAACGCAAAAAGACCACTGCTTCCTCTAAACAGCCGCCCCACAAACAGCCTCTTCAACAAGCCCCTAATCCCTAAACCTCTAAACCCTAAACCCTTATAGATCTTGTATAGGAGCCCTCAGATCCCTCAAAGGAATCCTGAAGGTGCTCTTTACAGGAACCCTGGACCCCTCAATTCGAAAGTCTCAGATTTCTGTTTTCTCGCGCAGGAATCGAAGCTTCGCCTCTCAGCAATCTTGTCGGCAAAGCAAGGAATTAAATGAGGTTCCTGTAAAGGATCCATAAGGCTATCTTAGGGCTCCTTCAAGGGATCTGCAAGGGCTTTATATTGGGGTTCCCTGTGAGGGACCTATAGGGTTCCAAAATAGGGTTCTTTTTCAGGCATCTTATCTTATACGGGCTACTTTAAGGGATCCTGTAAGGGATTTGCAGGTCCTAAAATCCTAAACCCTAACCCCTAGACCCTACCATTATCCCTAAACCTTCAACCTTGACCCCCAAACCCTAAACCCCCACACGCGGTGTTTGCAAGGTACAACAACCTCCGTCGTATTGCAGCAGAACAGCAGCCTCCAGGCTTTTGCAGGCCGAGAGGGTTCGCGGGTTTAGGGGGACGGGGGGAGAAGGTTCTCCTCAACAAGGGCTCTATACGGGATATACAAGCTGTTGACTAGAGGTCGTTTACGGGTTTTTATTGGCTTTTACAGCAGGTTTTGTTGAAAGGGAGCTTACGGGCGATGCGGCTGTAGGGTGCTGAGGGTCTGTAGGATGATAAGTTTTTGACTAGGGCTTTGGCACTTATGAGTTCATGAGGTTTTGGCTTTGGTGCTTTTGCTAGCGGACAGTATGTACGAAGATCTGTGAATGACGTCCGCGGCCGACCTCCTTGGCCCTTCCTTCAGGGATCCAAAAAGCACATAAGCATAAGCACTTTATGGTGATATCCCTCCCTTATTGAGCTTCCTGTTAACGGGGTTTATATGGGATATCCCTATCCTCATTTTTGCTTATGTGCTTTTTTGGGGCCCTATTCCTGACCCTGCGGAAGGCAGCTTCGTGTGCTCCTGAAGCGCAGCTTCATTCAGTGGTGGCGTGGCAGCTGGCAACGAGTGGCGCGGTTGGCAAGTCTCTTACTGCAAAGGCCTTAACGAGTAGAAGAATCAGGGTTTTGCGGCCCATTATACTATAATAACTATAGTAAGGAACCGCCAAAATAGTATAGGTAACCATTATAAGGCCCCTAAACCCTCAACCCTATAGATCCCTTAAAGGAACCCTTACGGTACCCTTTAAAGGAGACCCCCCACAACAGTATAACTAGGGAAGGGGAAACCCGGTAGGCCCCCTCTTGGCTGTTTCAAGTGACATGGAACTCGCTCCCCTTCGCTCCCTTGGTGAAACAAACGCAGAGAAGTTGACATGCTACTACACCAGGTGCCCTAGACCTCGTGATTCAAGAATGCCTTTGAGGCGGTCTACTTCATGGCTGAGCAAAGCATTCTGCTCTTCTACGTCCTGAGCTCGGCCTATGACAGCCTCTAGTTCTACGATATGTTCAAGCAGCGCAACAGGAGACCTCGTGCGTGCACGCTTACGCCTGTGCTGGACTTTGACCGGCTCAGGAGAGGTTGATGATGATGACGATGAGGAACGCGATCGCGGAGCCGAACTCTTTGGGGTTTCATCTGCTTTCACGCTGGTGTCTGCGATGGCGAGTGTACTTGCAGCTCTGCTACGACATGGCTTGGCCAACCAGTTGTTTAACAACACCGTAGCTTTTGCAGACCATCCACCCGTAGCGGAAGTCTCAAGACGGAGCTGTCGCTGTATGTTGCTAATCTGCATCTGCAGGGCTCGCGTTGTGAGATTCTCTCTGGAGGGATCCACAAACTGTACTTTACTTTGAATATCACGGAGCAGCTGCTTAGCATTCGGTGGCTTCGTCTGGGTAGAGGAGCTGGTGGAAGGCTCCTGCACTGGCTGCAGTTCTAGCAGCACCTTGCCACGACCAGCCGAACGCACATGTCCAACGACCGGGAGCGAGGCCATAGGAGCAAGCAGACTACTCAGTACTGAAACACTTGAGCTGTAGAAGTGCACACGTGGAAAGGTACATGTTCAAAGGTACGTAACCGTGCAGACTTCATGATACACATGCTAGCATGTAGGGCATGCACGCACACACCGTGGTTTTCCGCGTGATCGCATCATGAGCTCTCTCGGGGTTCTCGCAGCAGTCCAGAACATCAAAATTTGGCAGTCTTGCCGGCGTTCCAAACACGGTAGCTCCTACCTACGGCTGCTTGGCCGCTTGCGAATGGCGGCAGGCTTCTTCATCATGCGAGCCTTGACATTGCGGCGTCCCCGCGGTCGTGCTACGAATGTGGGCAGAGGAGCAAGATTCGTGTTATAAAACAGGCAGGCTTCCTCAATCCAGAATGCATGGCTGTGGGGCCGAAGCGAATTGACGAAAAAAATCAGGGCGCGGATCCAAGCATTGAAGCTTTCGGACATGTTTGTCCGGACCCTGTTGCAGCGTCGCTTCTGCGACACGGTCAATTCCCGCTTGCTGCATTTGTGGTTGCGGCGGTGAAAGGCATCCACTAATGTTGGATACCGATTAACAAACCCCCCCCCCCCCCCCCCCCCCAAGGTTGGCCCGCTTGAACTTGTTCATGGGTTCAAGTTTTTACCGGCCCCCCCCCGATTAAGTAGTAGTACAGTAGTACAGTAGTACAGTAGTACAGTAGTACAGTAGTACAGTAGTACAGTAGTAGTATAGTAGTATTACAGTAGTATAATAGTAGAACAGTAGTTTAGTAGTAGTATTGAAGTCTAGTACTATTGTAATAATACTATACTACTGTACTGCTTCTATAGAAGCAGTACAGTAGTATAGTATTATTACAATAGGGGGTTGGGGGTTTGAAGGGGTTCAAGGACTTGAGGGGGTTGAGGGGTTTGGGGGTTCAAATGTGGCCGGCCATGAGCTTGCCATCAGCTCAAGAGTGCCCGCATAAGCGCCGCATCCCCACCCATTGGCCATGAGCTCCAACATGAGCGGCAACGAGGGAACCATGGGAACCATGGATGAGAGACTGGGGCATGATTGGCAATTGTGAGTAATTACTTGGTTAATTACTTAGGATTGGGTCATTAGTAATTCATTAGTTATTTGGAGCCGAGGATGGGCCAGCTGATGAGTCAGATCCATGGGTTGCTCCATAACATGGAGCGGCGAGCCGTCATGGGCCGGATAAGTAAGCATCTTTTGTGTTTTAAATTATTTAGTTAATGAGGTATTACAGGTTTAATTACATTTGTCTTGAGCCAAGGACGAAGTCCATGGCAGTTTCCGCGATCGCCTCCGCCATGTTGCCACCAGGCTCATGGCGGGGCGATCATGGGTTTTGGTCAATTGGCAGTGGCTCGGACCGTCAGTAGTAATTAATTAGTCATAATAAGAATGTAAATTACATATTTTAAGCTCTGAAGCCCATACATGAGGGAATGGCGCTGCGATCAGTGGATGAGAGATGAGCTCCTCCACACATGGATGCTCTATGCTCCTCGCCTGGTATTAGTGTTTTTTAAATAATAAGTAATTAATTAGGGTTTAGGGTGCAATTAGGATTGGGTTTAGGAGTGCTTGGGGTTTGAGTTCGTGCATGAGGAGTACGACATCGTCATGAGCCACCCCATGCTGCATCGCCATTGGCCCATCATTTGCACGGTGGCATGGGTCGAGGCCCCTGCCGAAACCCTAAAAACCCCTAAACAAAACCCCCTAACCCCTGTAAACCCTAACCCCACAACCATAACTAATTATCCCTAAACCCTAAACCCTGCAGGTGAGCCTGGCATTGTTCCGGACCCATGAGTATGACAGCGATGAGTCTGGATGCTGCAGTAGTTCGTTTTTTTAGATTAGGGTTTAGGGTTTAAGGTTTAATTAGGGTTAATTAAACCCTCCTAAGTAAACCCTACTTAACCCCTACTTTAATTAACATAATTAAACCCTAAGCCCTAAACCCAGGCTGTATGATCCTCGCAATGATGTGATCAGCGATAAGCACATGGTCATGAGCGAGGTGACGCAGAACATGGAGTCCGCCATGAGGACAGCCTTCATAATTGAGAGTAATTAGAGCCCAAACCCCATAAGGCCCAATTAACCCCCCCCTTTCAGGACGGAGATCTTTCAGCTGGCATCATGGGAGACTGTGTGGGGCGACATGAGAGGCAGCTCAGGGAATAATTTAAGTATCAATTTTCCATAATTTGTTACGGTTAATAGATTATTGAGAAATAAGTTCTGGTTTTTTATTAGTTAGCTAGTAATAAGATTCAGCCGAGGCAAGCATTGGCTGATCAAAAGCTGGCACGGCATGGGCCGTTCCCAGCATGAGCCGGCCAAATTCAGAGCATGGGTTGAGACCCATGGGCCAGAGCCCAAAGCGATCATGCGGTCCTTCCATGGGCATTTCATGCCCATTCAGGCGGAGGCATGAGCCCTCAGCCCGGCCATGAGTCCATGAGGAGATGGGCTCGTATATGAGCCATAAGGCTGTAGATCCCATGAGGAGATGGGCTTTTTTAAAAGCACCCATGACGCCAGCCATGAGCTGCATTAATTAGTTCAGTTAGGGATAAGATTAGTCTTTGGGTTTGTTTGGGGTTTAATTAAGGTTTAGGGTTTAGGATCAGGTTAAGCTCGGCATAGCGCCGCATGAGTAAGTAATCAATGCATGAAGCAGCATGGCATTTTTCATGGGTGCGATGAGGGGATGGCTTTCTGATCTTCGCATGAGAGCAGCGAAACACATGGGGAGGGTTGGGCCCTTACTTAAAGGATCATGGGACTTAGTAATTAACTAGGGTTATAATTAGGGTAATTAACTATACTTATAACCCCAGTTAGGGTACTTATAACCTTACTTACTAAGTCCCATGATCCTCCAAGTAGTTAATGCCAAAACTCCAAACCCCATACTGCCCTTATCCCTAAACCCTTTAACTACACCCTAGACCCTCAACCTTAAACCTTAATTAAACCCTTTTAACTTAACCCTAAACCCTAAAACCCTAAACCTTAAACCCTTCGAAATAAACCCTACACCCTAAAACCCTAAACCTTAAACCCTTCGAACTAAACCCTAAACCCCAAAACCCTAAACCTTAAAGCCTTCTAACCAATTAAACCCTAAAACCCTAAAACCCTAAAACCCTAAACCTGAAACCCTTGTAGCTAAACCCTAAACCCTAAATCCCTAAACCTTATATAAATCCTTGAAAATAACCCCTAAACCCTAAAAGCCCAAACCTGACACACTGCTGCGGGCATGAGCTGCATGAAGCCGCACAAATGCAGTGACTTAGATGAGCTGTGGGCATGAGCTGCATGACACCGCTTGCATGCAGTGCTTTCGATCAGCTGTGAGCATGACAAGCATTGTGGATGAGCTGTGGGCATGAGTTTTTGATAAAATGTGATTTTGAGCTTTAGGCATTTGTTTCATTAAGTTTCACATTGTGCCTTTTTCATGACATAGGTTTTCAAGTGAGTGTGCATCTGTATCACGCCATGGTGTGGAGCATCAGTCTTCGTGAGCAGGTGACATGCCACAACAGGTTTGCCATCCTGTCGCAACCAGATGAGGATGAAGATGAGCTCATTGCTTTGAACGACATGTTCTTCGACTGGGATGAGCTGGAGAACAGGTGGAATGAGATGAATGAGCCTTGGGAGCTTCATGATTTTTCCTTCATGGGGAGGTTCTCATGGTCTGATGAGTCAGAGAAGACTGGGGTTGCTCAGCATGTTTACCAGCACGAGCATGTCAACAGCATGAGCCGCAGCAGCAAGGGCATGAGAGAAGTGAAGAAGCATGCTGTTGTGAGAGACAAGAAAGCAGCATGCAGTGAGCCCATGCCTCAGATCATGCCAGCTCCCATTCGAGATGAGGGCTTGCGGCAGAGGCTGCATGAGAGCATTCTGAGCATGCAGTTGACAAGGCATTCGCAGTACCATGCGATTCGCAGCATCATGAGAAAGGCATTCAAGACGCATGCGAAAAAGGAGCGACGACTCAAGCGCCAGCATGAGCAATTGAAGACCTCTGCATTCTTCGATTGGGACGAGTTAGATGCTGCTGAAGACAATGAGCTGAGCAAGCGATCAAACTCATGGTTCGATTGGGATGAGCTGAGTTCTGCTGAAGCCATCAGCAAGGCCAGCATGGGGAAAGCATGTAAATGTGCCTGTGATGAACATGTTTTCCGTCTCTGATATAACTATTCTCCAATCCTCATTCCTTATATCTCTGATATTCTCCAATCGAAATTCCTTATATCTCTGATATATTCTCCAATCCTCATTCCTTATATCTCGGATATTCTCCAATCGAAATTCTTTATATCTCTGATATATTCTCCAATCCTCATTCCTTATATCTCTGATATTCTCCAATCGAAATTCCTTATATCTCTGATATATTCTCCAATCCTCATTCCTTATATCTCGGATATTCTTCAATCGAAAATCCTTATTTCTTTGATATATTCTCCAACCCTCATTCCTTATATCTCTGATATTCTCCAATCGAAAGTCCTTCTATTCCTGATATATTCTCAAAGCCTCGGGCTTTCTAGGTCAAAGCCAAGGGCCTGCAAATCCCTGGTCCCGGGCCGGACCCTGTTAATCGGGGGGGGTTTCCTGCTATTCTGGGGGGGGCGGGGCCTGCAAAGGGGTAGCCTTGGAAAACTTGACAAACCTATTCTTTTTATATACGGTTTAATTAGGGAACCACCTGTTTCTGGCAGCAGAAGATATCACCCAAATCCCAGGGATCCCAAGGCCAGGGATCTCTGACCCTTCCATCTCAAAGCTTCGGGCTTTCTAGGTCAAAGCCAAGGGCCTGCAAATCCCTGGTCCCGGGCCGGACCCTGTTAATCGGGGGGGGTTTCCTGCTATTCTGGGGGGGGCGGGGCCTGCAAAGGGGTAGCCTTGGAAAACTTGACAAACCTATTCTTTTTATATACGGTTTAATTAGGGAACCACCTGTTTCTGGCAGCAGAAGATATCACCCAAATCCCAGGGATCCCAAGGCCAGGGATCTCTGACCCTTCCATCTCAAAGCTTCGGGCTTTCTAGGACAAAGCCAAGGGCCTGCAAATCCCTGGTCCCGGGCCGGACCCTGTTAATCGGGGGGGTTTCCTGCTATTCTGGGGGGGGCGGGGCCTGCAAAGGGGTAGCCTTGGAAAACTTGACAAACCTATTCTTTTTATATACGGTTTAATTAGGGAACCACCTGTTTCTGGCAGCAGAAGATATCACCCAAATCCCAGGGATCCCAAGGCCAGGGATCTCTGACCCTTCCATCTCAAAGCTTCGGGCTTTCTAGGACAAAGCCAAGGGCCTGCAAATCCCTGGTCCCGGGCCGGACCCTGTTAATCGGGGGGGGTTTCCTGCTATTCTGGGGGGGGCGGGGCCTGCAAAGGGGTAGCCTTGGAAAACTTGACAAACCTATTCTTTTTATATACGGTTTAATTAGGGAACCACCTGTTTCTGGCAGCAGAAGATATCACCCAAATCCCAGGGATCCCAAGGCCAGGGATCTCTGACCCTTCCATCTCAAAGCTTCGGGCTTTCTAGGACAAAGCCAAGGGCCTGCAAATCCCTGGTCCCGGGCCGGACCCTGTTAATCGGGGGGGGTTTCCTGCTATTCTGGGGGGGGCGGGGCCTGCAAAGGGGTAGCCTTGGAAAACTTGACAAACCTATTCTTTTTATATACGGTTTAATTAGGGAACCACCTGTTTCTGGCAGCAGAAGATATCACCCAAATCCCAGGGATCCCAAGGCCAGGGATCTCTGACCCTTCCATCTCAAAGCTTCGGGCTTTCTAGGTCAAAGCCAAGGGCCTGCAAATCCCTGGTCCCGGGCCGGACCCTGTTAATCGGGGGGGGTTTCCTGCTATTCTGGGGGGGCTTCCTGCCTGCTATTCTGGGCAGAGAAAAAGATAATTAATAAATTCTCTTGCTTCTGCTTGTGCAGGAGAAGGCAGAAAGGGAGTACTGGCGAAGCATGATGCGAATGAGGGGAGGCGGTGATGAGTCGCAGCATGAGCAGGAGCAAGAGAATGAGGAGACAGCCATAGTCCTGGACGATGAGGACAAAGCCCTCTCCCAGACTCCTGTGGCAAAGAAAGAAGCGGATGAGAGCATGAGCCCACCCACGGACCGTGTCAAGCGACAGCTGAGCTTTGGATCGGCTTCATCAGCCGAGTCCAAGCAGTCAAGGCTGCATAAGTTCTTCCGGTCTCCGTCATCCTTCTCTGACGACAGCAGCATCCATGAGACGCCCAGTCCGCCGCCCAAGAGGCCAAGACATCGCATGGAAGACACTCTTCGTGAGATGTTGAAGAGTGGGCAGCTGTCGCTTGATGGGAAGAAGCTGACCCTGACAGCCCATGAGGATGTCATCCCAAAGCTGCAGCAGGAGGTGGGCAAGAAGTTTGGGAAGTTCGGAGGTCGGCCCATGAAGCCGGTCAGCGAGAGGAGAGGGGTCATGGGTGGCCTGAAGTCCAACCGGAGAAAGGCAAATGAGAAACCTCGGCAGTTTGAGTTGCCTGTGTCCATGAAGAACCGCATCTGCCAGCAAATCTATGAGACCCGTGGGCACCATCCCGCCGAGCAAGACATGCTCAAGGCCTTTGCAAAGAAGAGCAAGATGAGGTTGGACAAGGTGCAGGACATCTGGGCCAACAGGAGCACATGGGCTCAGCTCGAAAAGAAGGACCATGGCAACATGATGGGTGGGGAGCAATCCAAGCAGAAGCCAAGGATGAGAGCAGAAGGTGCTGGTGCCAAGCGACAATTCCCTCATGTCGTCCAGAAACTTGGCCATTGGCTTGACAAAGAACGAGCCCATGGTCATCAGGTGCTGCAGCGACACCTGGCATGGCAGTATGAGCTGCTCCTTCAGGAACACATGCTTGAGCTTACGGAGCTGCTTGAGTCTGAGAAGAGTAAGGACATGAGCACAGAGGAGCGGCAGCAGCATGAGGTGAAGCTAAAGCTTGCAGAGAAGCAGATTGAGGCCATGCATGGGAGCGAGAAGCTGATGAACAAAAGGGCAAAGACATTGGCCACATGGCTTGGGGCTGAGACGAGGGTTCCAAACCTCGTGACCCAGATCAGTTCCGTGGAGCAGCAGGTGAGGGCTGAGCTCTCGTGGCAACACCATGACTGGTGCATTCACAAGGTGGCATCAGCAGATGAGGACTTCATGAGACAGTACTTTGCCAGGCCCAATGAGATCACCCCAGCCATTCGAAAGGCATGTGTTCTGGGCTTCTCCGATCAGGTGCCACTCTGGCTGAAGTCTGGGTCCAAGAAAGAAATCATGGCTTCATGGGAAGTAGCAGGCCTCAAGAAGAAGAAGCAGCATCCGCACCTGCATGAGCCGCAGCAGACCGCAGATGAGACACACCCGGCAGCTGAGGAGCCTCATGAGGAGTCGAAAGCTGAGGAGCCTCATGAGGAGTCGAAAGCTGAGGAGCATCATGAGAAGCAGCCACATGAGCAGGAGGAACCAGGTGATGAGTGGAAGCTCGCCATGCCAGATGAGAAGCATGAGATGGCCCATTTGACCACCCGTCGGCAAGAGAAGGCCGATAGGTACAGGGTCACATTTGAGGCCATGCAGCTCGTGAGTGGCTTCTTCGACCATGAGAAGACCCCCGAAGGCCACTGCATGAGAGGCATTCTGATAGTTCCCGGCCAGCATGCACGGTTGGATAACATTGACGAGCATGGGAAATGGAAAGAGGATGAGACATTCTTCTACATGGGTCAAGAGAGACGCCACATCGGAGGTGAGAGCTGCGGCCGAGCTCTCATCAGCTGGCGAAAGCTGCGAGATGAGATGCCACAAGCATTCCGGCATTTCTCCGTCATGAGCCAGCCTGCATCCAACAGCGATGGGATTTGCTTGCCATGGGTCATAAAGGATCAGGCTAGGCAGTTCCCATTGAGTGTGTGGATGAGGGATGCGTATGGGCCTGCATTCACATCAGATACGGTCAAGACCCTCTTCATGGGGCATCAGGTTCAGTCGAGCATCATGCCGAAGATGACATCAGCATTACAGCTCACTGATACAGATTTTTCACATGCCTTTAAGGCATCAGTGAGAAGAGCCATCGATGAGCAGAGCATGAGGCAGGCGGCTCGCCGGAATGAGGAGGATGGGCACCATGAGCAGCAGTTCCCGAAGATGGGCATCAAGGAGATGGCATTGGCCATCGACGCTGCCATGGAGCACATGATCCAGATGAATGAGAAGACGGAATGGGTCCTGGCTGGGCTCCGCCGCAATGGGTTCTTGGCCCTGAGACCTGATGAGCATGGCAAGATGAGGAAGTGCGATCACGAGGCATGGGCCAAGGACAAGCCATTGGGCTGCAAGAGGATCCATCCGACATGGGTCGCCAATCGGTATCAGCATGAGAACAATGGAGACATTGAGAAACCCAATTGGGCTCGCATTGAGGGAGCCACTGAGTTGAGTGACCTGGCCCATTGGCACTACAACGATGGGTTCAAGGATGCCCCAAGCTGGGAGGACATCCCATTTGATGAGCATTCCGAGCCTGAATGGCAGGCATGCGCCAAGTTCCAGATGCCATTAGACCTGAGAAGGGCCATGCTGGCAAGAGAGGCGACCATGAGCGATCAAGCCAAGGCAAAGAGGGAGAGGAGAAGAGAGAAGAATAAGACCAGGCGGCAGAAGAAGCAACAGGAGCATCAGCTCACGGATGAGGCCCGGGAGGAGCTGAGAGCAAGCATGCAGGAAACCTCCAGGCTCCTCGCCCTTCCTACTTGCCCTAAACCCCCATGAGACTCTCCTCCTGTCATGCCACCAGCCAAGGTATGCCGCCATGAGGGATCTGCCAGCATCGGCCTCGAAGAAAGGCAAGGCGAAGGCCAAGGCGAAGGCCCAGGCCAAGGCCGAAGCCAAGGCCAAGGGCATGAGCTTGCCCAAGATGGGCAAGATGGCCAAAAAGCAGCATAAGAAGCAGCTCAAGAAAAACGCATTGAGCAAAGCGGTGGATGAGCTCCCTGAGCCGCCATTGCCTCCGCCACCCGGCCCACCAGCTATGAGTGCTGACACTGGTGAGCATGACATGACCAAGGGCACATGGAGGATAGTCAATGAGGCCTGTGGGTTCGAGAGAAAATTAGCTGGTTGAGCAAAGCCCATCATAAGCTCTCCCTAGCCGCAGGACGCTGGCATTTCGCTGTATGGGCGGCATGGGTCCATTCTGGGTGTCGGCCGTCAGAACTGCCACATGCTGCTGGAGAAGGACCATTTCTTCCCCAAGCAGCAGAAGGCATGGGTCAGCAAGAGCCATTGTGAGCGATTGCCAGAGGGTGAGCATAAGGTGTGGAAGTGGGCCCAGATGTCCTTCTACCGGGCCTGGAAGCAGGAAATGCTGCTTGACATGGGGCTCTTGAGCCAGGACCTGGATCAGCTGGATGGGCTTGAGCAGGTTCACATCCTCCCATACCCAGCCATTGAGGCCGGCGGCATAGAGCTGCAACAGCTGCATTTGGGCTGGCGAGTCCTGCTTTGGCACATGCTCCAGAGCTCAATGCCCTGCAAGAGCATGGGCTTCATTAGTCCTGGATGGACACAGCCACTATATCTGCATCATGACAATGCCAAAGTGGATGTGGATGCATTCATTGAGTGCATCAAAAAGCAGATGAGTGCTCATACACTGAACTTCCTCCCCCTGGGGTCTGCTGGGCACTGGGTTTTGCTCGTCATAGATGCGACACATGAGTCTGAGACTCCCAAAGTGAGGCACACCATGCTTTTTCCTCCTTTTCCCTATTATAAGGTAGAGTTGTGCATGGGGACTCCTTATTTCGCATTCGCACGCAGAGCCAGCCCTGAGGTACTATGACTCCCTGCCGGATGAGTCCCAGCGATGCAGGGACTACGCTGAGAAAATCTTGGCATCCCTGCTCTCCATGGGCCTGGTGCATGAGGCGGTGCTGCCTCCTCGCAGGAACAAGGTCTTCCAGGGAGTCGATGAGTGCGGATTGCATGTTCTGGCTGCCATGGAGCAAGAGGCCGCAAAGGCCATGGGGTTTGGAAAGGCCAGCACTGGGTGGCCTTCGCATTCGGCGAAGAAGTGGCATGAGCGGCTGCATAAGGTCACAAATGCTCTCCGCACTGAGCAGACCAAGCGACTGGATGAGCTGAAACAGCATAAGAAGAAGGAGGAGGCCTTGGGAATCAAGATACTCGGACCTTTAGTATTTAGGCCCATTTTCCCTTTTGTAATTAGTCTTAGACATACAGGGACCCTTTTCTTCCTGGGCTTCCCAGGATGAGAAAAGAGCGAGAGCACATGGCGGCCATGGCTGAGAAACGCATGAGCAAAGGCCTTGAGCTGACTGCGCTTCAGAAGATGGCCCATGAGGTCATTAGCCAAGGCAAAGTCCTTGAGATCGAGGACATGCCCCAGGCATACTGGGATGAGAGAAATCGAATCGAACTCCATGAGATTGGAGTCTGCAGCCGCTGCCGGCATGCCTCAGGCTGCCTGAGCTGCGATGAGGGTAAGCTCCTCGCATACTGGATGAGGAGGGAAGCCCGCAGATTGGGCAGGAACATTGCCCCTAAGTACAAGCTTAGCTCTGCTGGACATGAGCTGGTCCAATGAGGAAAAGTCTGCCATCATGAGTTCTTTACGGTTTAGGCTTCAGGGTTTGGGGTTTAGGGTTAAGTCATAAGCCTCTAAATCCCCTAAATCCTTATTTCGGGGATTTTCGGGGATGGCCCCGTCTAATCGGGGGGGGTTTAAATGAGCTCCGGTACTATAGGGGTGGGGTCTAATGGACCTCTTCATTAAGCCCATGAAATGCCCGGGACGGCCCCGTCTAATCTGGGGGGGTATCTTAATCTGGAAACGACATTATGAAGTGTTTGACACTAGGGAAACTGTCAGGATGATGCTTCCGGACATAGGCCTCCAAGTGACACGCGTCGTCATGGATCAGGACGTCAGGAACACATTGCGGATCTGCAAAAAGTCCATGCAACAAGCGAACCTTGTCTCCATGAGACTCACTGGCTTTGTGCTCCAAAGCCGCCAAGACCTTTCTGGACGAAGGGTCCACTGCGAACTGCCATCCCGCAGTCCGCTGTGGCAGTGCCAAGTGGAGAGAATCCTTTCTGGCACAGCTACACGATCGCTCATCCTCACGAAGAGCTTTCCGTGGTCGTCCTGGCAATTGCTTGGTCCGGGGAGGGTCGACACCTGGAAGAAGATGACGATGCAAGCCGAAATTCCCATCCATGGCCACCTCTCGCACGCCGTTCATGGGATGGAAAAGCAAAGGCTGACTGCGGCTAAGTCGGACTACCTCCTTGGCCGGATAGTCGACGTTGAAGGAGACAACCTGGTCAGGTGTTCGCTTCGCCACAGCATAAGCCTCGAGAGCACGCAAAAGGCAATCACGGAAGGTTCGATGATCTGGAAGATCGTCATGTCCTTGATGAAGAAGAACTCGGACCGCAGCCTCCTGTCCTGGGGATGTTTTCGCGCGAAGAAGACGAAGATAGCAAAGTTCGAGGTAGGACATGGTGAATGCTCTTGGTGGTCACGAAATACACACCAGCTGCTTTCATTTGATTGAAGGAGAGAACGTTGATCTTTTCTCCGGCGATCCGCATGTAGTTGTGACGAACGTAAACCCGACAGCCCTTTCGGACACAACGACTGACACGAGTGCTCGTCTTGGATAAAGATTCACTCCCGATGAGGACGCCCTTGCTGACGTCGCGAGGGCCCGTGATGGTCTTGACGAGTGACCCAGAGCAACTAGGACACGTGCGGCGAGGAAAAGCACGTGCGACCTTCACCATGGCTGAAGCAAGAAGTACAGCGGGCGGCTAGTTCGACTACAACACGCGATGTTTGGACACGGCTGTATATGCAACATTTGATGAGGCCAGGCACGAGCGAGACAGCAGACATGCAGACAAGGACGTCCTTTTGCCCTATGTGCACGCACGCAGGAAGCAGGGTCTGACTGAGGATGCGGTCTACCAAAATTTGTCGGGCCCCCATCATGTGCGACTACGCGGCTACGGAGCAATGTTTTGCCATCATGAGCATTACCGATTTATTCTAGAGGGTCTTCTTTTGAAGAGAGGGCCAGGGCATAGCATGACGGCAGTGACAAAACTACGCGATACCTCAGCAAAGCTCAGTTGTCGTGCTCACCGAGGTCGAAGCCATTGCCCATTACTCGACAGCACGGCGTGGTGTCCAACCGATTTCTGGGAGTGTACCAGGCACGCATACACACATAGAGTACGATACAGTGTGTTTCACGCTGCATGTGTTGGCTTTCACACGCACAGACAAAGAAAAGTAACCCGGAATATGTGCGGCCAAGGAGTAAGGCGGCACTGGCAACACTGAGCGCGGTACCTGCAGCAGAAACCAAAAAAACCAAAAAAACCAAAAAAAACAAAAAAAACAAAAAAACCAAAAACCAAAAAAACCAATTCTCCAGGAGACTAGTCCCCCAGATTTTTGGTTTTTTTGGTTTTTGGTTTTTTTGGTTTGTTTGGTTTTTTTGGTTTTTTTGGTTTTTTTAGTTTTTTTAGTTCTTTTGGTTCTTTTGGTTTGTGGAGATTACTATTGTGCCTCGATGGTCGTATGTCCGGCAGGAAGACAGGACTGCTTTAAAACAAAGCGGATGTTTTAAAACAGTGTTTCTGTAATCATACCGGCAGGTATGCAAGGATGAGAGTAGACAAGACAGGCTTTATGACACTTGAAACACGAATGCGGGGGCCTACCTGGTTTCCCTTTCTGTATAACTAATTACCCTTACATGATTCCTACACCCAAACCCCCAAACCCTTGAGCCCTTGCATTTGGCGTGGCTTGTCGAACCAGCTGAATCAACAGCATCTAATGTCGGAACCTGATTAAGAAACCCAGGGCCTATAACCCCCAAATAGTGGGATTCATACAAAGAGCCCTAATAAAGACCCAGGGTTTTTGTTAATCAGGTTCCTACCTACACTAGTCACTGTCATTCATGTCATGCCGTCAGACCGGATTTCTTGCGTCCTGTAAGGCCCTGAGCTCTAAACCCTCAACTCCGAATGCTAAGAAACCTAAATTTACATGGGTGGTTGTCAAAATTACGGTCCCTTCTTGGGTCCCTTTTATAATACGGCACCTGATATTTAGGGTACTCAAGAAGGGACCTTAATTTTGAGAACCACCCACATGCTAAACCCTACAACACGAACCGTAAGGCTATATTCCTCGGAGTCATCACTGGCTCATCCGCGATCATGGCCACCATGGATGCCTTCGTTGTCAAGGAAGCCGAGTGGCAGGCCTGGGTGACGATCAGGGTCCATGTGCTCATATAGTAGATACACTGGCCTTTAATGTAGTCCCTATATAGGCACATTGAGGCCCATGTATCTCTATATGGGTACATGGACCCTTACTTGGAGGCCCAGGGGACTTAGTAAGTAGGTTATAAGTAGGGTTATGATTGGGGTATCTCCGCTTAGGGCACTTATATCCCTACTTGTAACCTACTTACTAAGTCCCTTGGGCCTCTAAGTAGGGTTTAGTAATAGAAGCATCCTCCAGACTTCCTAATACAATCACTACCCAAAGGGTCCTAGGTACGATTATGGGGGGATACTTTCCCAGACTATAATAGGAGTTCCTATAAAAGAAACTCATCATTCTACGATATGTATAGGTACTTTGGACCCTTGGGGCTATATGTTATCAGGTAGGGTATACTAGTATGACTCACCCTAGGGCCCTATTATGATAAGTAAGTTCGCTACATTGCGCCGTCACGTTTCGACAGCAGCTTCTCTCTGAGGGCGGGACTCGTCTAGAGTTAGGGACCCAAAAAGCACATAAGCATAAGGATTGTATCGGGATATCCCTACCTTACTGGGCTTCATTATAAGGGATTTTTATGTGATATCCCTATCCTAATTTTTGCTTATGTGTTTTCTTGGGGCCCTATAGAGGTCGGAGCAATGAGCAACAGCATCCCGGTATAATGCCCTTGCAGTCAGTAGTGACACTGCAAAAGACCATGCAAGCCCCATCGCTTCAGTGAAGTGTCAGCCTTATACTATTTGCTTTCTGCGCTAGCTTCGCTCATATGAGTGATCACCGTAATGGTAGTCGCAGCAGTGACAACAGCAACATGCAGCCGAAGCACGTGCAAGGAACAATAACACGGTCAATGCTGGTGCCATAAATATACCGACGGTCAAAAGTGGTAGTTTCATTAGAATCCCACTGGGCGAACTTGAAACTTTTGGCCACACATACTTTGTTTACCTTAAAACGTTGGAGCTTTTCTTGGGCCCGGATATTGAAGAAAAGGAGTTCATGACATATGAGCCTAAGCCCCACACCCTGAAGACTGAGTCGTTGACTCCTATACTAGCTCCTACACCCACACCCTAAACCCAGAATCCTTGAACCCCCAAAAGCCCACCACTTACCTTAAACTCTATCCCAGATCTTCCAATATCTTTTGATTACGGAATAGACCTGGGATTGTAGTAGGATCCTGAGATGATGAGAGGTGTATATTGTACCCTAAACAGTAGGCCCCTTATTTAAACAAAATAGTCTACCCCTAATTTCCGGAAACTCTAAGCCCTTGTAGAGCCCTTTAAAGCAACCTTTATAGTACCCGGATAGTAACACTTTGGAGGAACCAAATTTTCGGAAATTCCCATTTTTGCTCGCTGGAGAGACTCCTTGAGGCCTTGCCGGTGCTGAACCTCCACACCACCCTGGCTCTGCTGATTGCCGTGTTTTCCTTGAACCTCTTCAGATTCTTTGCTCAAACGATCGACGGTTTTGAGGGTTTAAGGACAAACTTGCTCAAACGATCGAGGATTTGGAGGGTCGAAGGGCAACGTCCTAAGTAAGGTTGCAGGGTTTTCCTCAAGCTTTTCAGATTCATGCTGAAAGGCGTGAGTTTCTTGCCTTGGGGGCCGTTGAGGACTGAGTCTGAAGGGTGGCAGGGTTTGGACTATATCTACGTACATTTTGTGGTGGTGTACTGCGTTGTATCAAGTTACATTACATTACGTCACAGTATAGTACGCTATACAACTTGTATTTTCTGTCATTTGGATGACCTGTAATCCAAAATCTAACATATTCGTACATTGTATTAGGTAATCTTGTACTTTATGTCATTACGGTTGTCTTTAACCCCAATTCTAGAATATTCGGTTTAAACGCATTGGATTAGGTCTACAGGTGTTTTTTCCTCAAGCCTCAACCCTCGGCCCTGAACCTTCAGTCGGTTTTTTGGGTTTTGGCCCTATGCCCTAGGCCCGTTCAGGGCATAGGCAAGTGGATGATGGAGTGTTCCGGATCATGATTCGTCTTCCTTTTCCTGCTTAGCAGATTAGTAACTAGCAAAGGAAATTTCATGCACTTGCAACAACTAGGATGCCCAGTAGTTCCCTTATTCCCTTTTTGTAGTCCTAGGTTCCTTATAAAGTTACCCAGTACCAAAAAGAGAGGCCTTTTTGTTCTTAGGTTACTGGGTATCCTAGGCAATAACAGACATCTGTTATCTTACGAGCTTAATGGTTCGAGCTGTCGGCCCCTTCTGTGTTCCCGTTGCTCTTCGTTCTGCAAATGCTCTTTTGTTTAGCATCCAGGGAGGATCTAGAAAGTAGATCCCCTAATTTGGTGCCCTATACTACTAAGGGTACTTTATAGGAACCCTGATCTGGTGTTTAGCCTTGCTCTTTCTTGATTTTATGAAGACACGAACTCTATACCATCTGTGTGAAACTGGCATTCGAGGTACCGACCGTCCAGTATTTTGGCGGGAGCGGGAAAGTGGCTTGAGCGTCGCTGCCTTCACAGCGTCGAAGATGGACTCTTGAATGCATGTGAAGGGTTTGATGAGTTTATAGCAAGCATAATATTAGTCATATATAGTCAAAGGTTTGTGTTCCGGGTTTGTATAGTAAAGTTTACAAGGTTGTTGGGGTCTAGCCTCTTCTTTCTAGGGTTCCGCCGGCCTTTTACCTTATAAACCTGCGAGCTTTTCACTTGGGTTCAGGCCAGGCTTGGGGTGAGCAAAGTGTTGGTTTAAAGGCTCGGATTGGCATTGGACACGGGGCCTATTCTAGGGGCCTGAAGAATTACCGATTTTTCGGTGTTCCTTAATAGCATACTTGGCCCCCCACACCCTATTGTGACGATTCAGGCCCCTAAGCAAATGTGGTCTGGGGTGTCCGTTTTGTCAAGTCTCGACTCTAAACCCTATAGACAACTTCGGTTCTAGTCTTTTTGTGTTCGCTGCATCGAACATGCGCACTGCGAACCCTAAACCCTAAACCCTAAACCTGGTGGCTACAGGGGAACCATGTCGTGGGTTCAGGGTTTCTGACACACCCAAACCCTTTCTGTGAGGTTTTGTTTCCATAGGCTGTTCATCAATTGAGGACACTGTTCTCTGACTTTTCATTTTTATGTATGTACTTCTATACATATAATAGTTATGTACATATATATATATATACACATACAGAGATACAGTGTATATGTATATATCAACCCGGGGAGTGTATGAGAACTGCCACTGCTCATCAATAACTTGGGACCCTGGTCTCTGTAACCTTTACAAGCCCTCCATGGGCTCCACACGTTCGATAATGGGAGACGGTTTAGTGTTTAAGGGTTTAGGGCTTTAGGGTTTAGGGTTTAGGGTACAGCGCTCTACGAACAAAAGCACGCAGGTTCTGGTAGCTTCAGGTGGGCTACGATTCAAGTTCGTGTGTTTGCCCTAAACCCTAAACCCTAAAAAAAAAAACCTAGACCCGCGTTGGAGCTCTTGGCCTCAACGCTTTGGCCTGCTTTCGGGTCACAGCATTTTTGTTGTTTTGCGCTCGGGCTGAGAGTTTAGGACCAAAGCCTTCCGTCGTCCTAAAGTAAAAGCCAGAAAGTTGGAATATGATTACCCTAAACCCTTTATGGGTAAATTATAAGGTATCCTACCCTGAAACCATATTCCAACTTTTTGGAGTTCCCTTTATACCCCAAAATGGCCAGCCCTGAGCCGAACTCCAAGGAGTCACTAATCCTGAGATTCCAAGCCCATATCCTAGCCGAGGAGCTTCGGACACCTATCCTCAAATCTTGAAGTCGAACACTCAAGCCTAAACATGCCCGAACCTTGAACCCGAAAGCCTACACCCCGAAACCCTCAACCCCTAAACCCCTAAACCCCTAAAGCCCTAAGCCCCTAAACCCCTAAACCCCTAGACCCTGGACCCCTCAGAAGGCCCTGCAAAGCACTAGAGAACCCGGTCCAACCCTATGAACTCTAAGGTCGTCAATTCGATTGACTTGGTTCTGCAGTGCTTCCTTCTCGCGTCCGCCAATAGCTCAGCTAGACCACCCAGACCTTCCAAAACCCCTTAATTAAGGAATATACCTTAAATCATATTAGGGACCAGATTAAAATTTAAGGTATATTCCTTAATTAAGGGGTTTTGGAAGGTCTGGGTAGACCAGTTTCGGACAGAAAGCTGCGCAGTTTCGAGGGTTTCAGGGTTTGAGGGTTAAGGAAACCCTATAGATCCCTCTAACTGAAGGAACCCTCAACCCCAGACCCTATAGAAAGTCTCGGGCGGAGAAATGAGTAGCTGCAGTTTCTTTTTAAAACAATGACAATCCAAGCAAGGAAATCGGTATACACACACATACAAATATATGCACATGACTATGTGTGTGCATACATGTATTTATGTAAATACCCTGAACCCCGAATTTTGCCCAAACCCCAAACCCTGAACCTCAGAACCCCCAAACCCGAAGCCCAACAACCCCTAAACCGCACCAAGCTTGGTGGAGGCTCTTGATTATATCCCGGCCGTCTGTGCCCGTCAACTCACGACCCCTCATCTTCGCGGACACGTTTGCCCCAGAGTTTATACCCATTGGCTCTGTAGTAGTTCCTTTTTGGGATTAGCCCCTAATCCCTCATAGGCCCTAAGGGTTGGGGGTTTAGGGTTTATACCCATAGGCTCTATAGCACAAAGCTTCATACTCCTGAGCCCAGGAACTCTAATCCCCTAATCCCCAAGAGCCGTAATTAAACTCTAAACCCTAAACCCCGAAGTGTTGTTTTAGATCAATAGACTTGTCTCACCACTGTCAGGGCCTCTGGGTTTGCATGTTGAAGTCCAGAAGTTGGTCTTTGATTCTCACTTAAGATGTACACGCTTGTGTCTGAGATGCGACCTCCCTTGCCCTAAACTCTACACCCTGCATCCTAAGCCGTACTGGTGACACATGCTGCTTGCCACACCTCGCAAGAACAAGCCTGAGTCCTAAATCTTACGCAAATGATGAAGCCTTATAGCCCTAAACACTACTAAACTTAATCATAAATGAACCTAAAACATTAACTCCAAAGACCAACCTTAAACCCCAAGACTAAGCCTTATGGGAACTGTGGCGGGAACCCCGTAAAGCACTCAAAAGCCTGAGTTCTTGGAGGGTCGGGGGACTTAGTAAGTAGGTAGTATAAATACCCTAAAAGGGACCCTATTTAATTGGGGTTAAGGTACTTATAAGTCCCTAAAATAACCAGTTACTAAGTCCCCCGACCCTCCAAGTTGAGGTCTACTACATGATTCGCCAGCCCGTGGTCAGCTTCCTCGTCTTCTTTCCGCCCTTCTTATTGGCCCCTTGAACCCCAAAACCCAAAACCCTAAACCCACCAGTGTAGGGTTTCAGGGTCTTCGGAGTTCTGGTTGTAGGGTTTCTACTCGGTTTAGGTGGATTCGGTGCTTCTGGTCTTGTTGTTTCGGAGTTTGGAGGTGAAGGGTGGGGAGCTTAAACTGCGGACTTGGCTTCGCACCGTGAACATCGGGTCATTTATCGTTTAGATGTGGGGGTAAGGGTGGTTATTCACGATTTGCCCTTGCAGATGCTTGACTTTAGAGGTTTCCGGGTATGCCTTCATTCACATTCGTCTGGCTTCGTCCATTATCGGAGGAATCTTTTGAAGGCAATTGGTAACAGGAATAGTGTTCAGCCTGACGATTCTACTGTACATAATCCCTAAGGGTCCATGTGCCCATATAGAGATACATGGACCCCAAAGTACCTATATAGGGACTACATTAAGTGAATGTATCTACTATATGAGAAAAATGGACCCCCGGACCCTGTGTACGTTGCATGTTGTCACAAACAAAATAGCACCTCCCAACATCTCACAACTAAAGAAATCGAAGTCATCTTTGGCCCCGACAGAAGCACCCCAAGATCAGAGAAGCCCCACATGACTTCAGTGGAAGGTGACCATTGCCGCTTCCGGCCTGGGATATGCCGTCTCGACATGTTTCCCTCCGAAGCACGGACCATTCATCACTGCAGCTTGGACATGTGGAACTTGTCCTGGGCCTTGGGTTTAAGTAGTGTCCTGAAAGTCTCAACCATAAACCCCTCAACGCACCAAGCCCAGATTTTTCTTGAAAATCGACCATGCTTTCGGCTCCTGTGTTCGATGTCCTTTCTCGGCTCCACAACAGATAGTACCGCAGCCTCAATTAGCAAAAGGGTTTGGGATACAATCTTATCCTGGTCCTGTTTTGGACGGCATCCCGACAACCCTAATCTGTAAAGCAGAGAGCTGTAGCATCCAGGACCGGCGCAACCAACATCTTGTGAGGCACCGATCGTGCATCAAGATGGGATGAGAAGAAACGGGTTTGTAGACTAGGATATTTGGATGTTGTATGGCCCCCTGTTCAACAGCCAACTTGATGTGCCAAAAACCGGTGCTGCCAACCAACCGTCAAAGAGCACGGCGTCCTCAACCAAACTTGGGAGGTTCAAAAAAGTAGGGCTACCTTATTCAGGGGGGAAGTATCCTGCTACCTGTAAGATTTGAATCCCTTATTTTATGAGACTCCCAGCTGAGCTTAGTGTCTGCTGAGGCAATTGTCATCTTTGTCAGCTGTGGTTTGCTGGGACATCCTCTGCGAGTGGAGACGTTCCTTGGACAGATCGATGGCGGTGTTGTTTTGTTTAGGGCTCGGGGTTTGGGCAAGAGATGGGCAATAGACCTTTACTCGAAGCTTTACGACAAAGACCTTGCCCTAAACCCTAAACCCTAATGAAAGAAAGATACCCCTAAGTTCAGGCCTCATCCCCTCGCATCTTGGAACTGAAGCTTGTTGCCGGCTTGCGAAGTCCCGGGTTCTTGGGTAGCTCGCCTTGGGATCTGGGTTTAGGGCTTTAGGTTTTAGTCATAAGGACCCTTAGAGGGGGGTAGGGAGAGGGGGGTAGGGGACTATACTTCCTTAGAAACCCGAGAACCTCCTTGAAGAAGCCCTCTCAACCCTCCAAAAATCCCCCTGAGGATGGCAGATGGGGCAATTCTCGAGTTTGTCCGAAGCTCAGCAAACTGGCTTTGTGTTGCCATGTGCCGCAGGCTAAGGAGTTTTATGTACTGTAAATTTGAAAAAAGTATAAGCAAATAACCATCCAGATAACCAGATCATGAATTAAGCAAACATATACAGCTATATTGTTCCTATATGCGCCTAGGGTTTGGGGTGTATATTAAGCTGTAGGGTTTAGGATCCCTATATAGCCGTTGTAGAACATGTCCCAAAGCCGCACTCTCAGTGTCAGGGCCGGTGTTGTATCAAAGGGGAAAAGGAGGGACCCTTAACGGGGACCCCTACCCTGTAATGGGCTATAGAATGGGTATATAATAGCTATATATTAAGGGTAGTTACCTAGGGGTCCTTATTAAGGGCCCCTCCTTTCCCCTTGGCTTGTAGAGGCCTGGAGGAGGTCCTCCATCATTCGCGGCTTTGCACGGTTTGCAGCCCTTGCATAGGGTTCCTTGATAAGGCCTCGTAGGGTTCATATCGTGGGTCTGTATGAATTTGACAACACCCCCGTGCAGTTCCCGTAGAGCTATAGCATAGTATGGGTTTCTACCCCCTGTAGTTGACCTGTAACTCGCTATTCTGCAGTATACCCGGCATTTTGTGCGTAGCTGCTGTAGAACTACAGAATCGGCTACCGCCAACCCCTACTTTAATCATAAAGGCCCCAGCATAAGAGTGTTCGATTCGATTGAGAGACAAGGTTCTTGAGCGAAACCCAAAACCTAAACCCTAGGGGTCCTCCACCCTAGGCCCCTTAAGGGTGGTTCTCAAAATTATGGTCCCTTTTTGGGTAGCCTAAATATTAGGTGCCGTACTATATCAGGGACCCAAAAAGGAACCACATTTTTGATAACCACCCATAAACCTAAACCCTGCTCCATACGACAAGGTCCTTGACACATTGTCTATCACGCGCTGGACTGGGAGCACCGGCAAAGCAGCAGTGGGCGGCATGTGACCTGTGAGTGTCCGTGGGGTGGTCGGCGCTCAAGTGATACTCAGACTTCACATGTTCATGTGGCATGAATCAATAGCTCAGCCGATTGCAAGTCTTCTCGCACTGCTTAGTTCTGCCGTGTAGGGTTTATGGTGTAGGGGAGTGCATCCACAATTATACAACCCCTGTACTTAAATTTCCATGATAGAACCCCGATAATCGAACCCCCTTATCCTGCTTTGACTCGGTCCTGCCCTTGCAGGACTGTGGGATACTACTACTTGAACTTTTTGGTCCTGCGCTCGGGTGTGGGTTAACATTGCTACAGGACCGTCCAATCTCTCTGACACTGCGGCACAGGTGCATGGCATCATTTACAGACCATGAGTAAGACGTCCTCATATCCCCTCCTCCTCCTCCTCCTCATCATCACCGCCAACTTTTTATCTTGAGCATCATGCAGGCATGATTGTAAGTGCAAGAGTAATGCCAAGCTTGCTGCGCGCCTTGTGGAATCTTGAGATCCGGGTCCCACAAAGTCTTAACGAGGACTTTCCAACGACAAGTATGTGGGACACGAGCTTAAAGTTCAAAGACACCCAACAACCCGAAGGGTCCATGTACCCATACAGAGATACATGGGCCCCAAAGTACCTATACAGGGACTACATTAAGATGGACCCTTAGGGCAGCAAGAGCAAGATCTGATTCATGTTCGAACTATTAAGGCCGCTAGGCCAAGCTACAACCCCTCAGACTTTCATTACAGAACCCAACCCGCCCCTAAACCCGAAACCCCTAAACCCTACACCCTCAACCCTATATGCCCTGACAACCCTATAGACCCTAAACCCTCATCCTTATTCCCTTTAACCCATAACCCCTAAACCCTAAACCCTAAACCCTCATCCTTATTCCCTTTAACCCATAACCCCTAAACCCTAAACCCTCATCCTTATTCCCTTTAACCCATAACCCCTAACCCCTAAACCCTAAACCCTAAATCGATTCTGCTCTGAGGCTGACACGGATTTGAACCTCTTCAAGTCTGATCCGGAGGATCGGACATTGATCTGATCTGGGTTTCAGGATGTAGATGAGGGCTTAGGGTGATTCGGAGGACCGGGTATCGATCTGGGTTCCGGGTCCGTTTACGCTTGAGGTTTTGCAGTTGTAGCTGGCTATTTGCGTGCACATGCTTGATTCTGATGTCTCAGTAGTCTGTAGCAGAGCACAGTAATACTATCTCTGCCTTGACATATCATGTAGTTCCAGCGTTTAGGCTGTAACAAACTATTCTCCCTTGTCTTGACATATCATGTAGTTCCTCCTAAGCCCTGAACCTAAGACCTAGTTAGGGCCGCAGAGGCTATGGAGATGATCGCTGGCATCGAAGCCATCTACACAGGACCAGAGCCACCAGGAAGCACACAGGGGTTTACGGGGTTTACGGTAGGAGGGTTCGTATGTACGTGGGGCTCCAACAATAATTTGTATAGTATTATTATCGTCCAGGGATGCTTCGTTGATTATCGTCTTGGCACAAAGCATCTAAGCAGCCGAAACTTAGTCTTGTGCTTCACTTGGTGTAGGCCAGCTGTGGCGCGCTCAAGACCTGCTTTAGGGGTGCCAGGCCGGAAACCCTAAACCCTTCTATGGCAGGCTTGAGGCTCCTAAACCCTATACAGTCATAAAGGCTAGGGCCATGAAGCCCCGCTTCACCTCTAAGGCGCTACACCAATCCACCTGTGCTGATAATGCAGGAACCTGATTAAAAAACCTCGGCCCTATGTCAGGGCTCCTTATGTGAATCCTACTGTTTTGGGGGTATACGCCCAGGGTTTCTTAATCAGGTTCTTACATTACCTTTGTAAAGCGTGAGAATCAGAATCCTCGAATCTGAGCACTTCTCACCCTGAACACCAAACCCTAAGCCCAAACACCTTGACCGCGAGGCCCTACACCCTTAAACCGCTAGACCGTAAGTGCTTATAGATCCTGAAAAGGGCCCTTATAAAAGAAACCTTGTTGGACCCGTTTACAGGAGCCCCCAAAGGAATCACCAAAGCCCCTAAGTCCTTAAGCCCCTAAACCGCTGTACCCTAAACCCGAAACCCCTATCCTTTAAAGGCTTATAATGCTCCCCTAATATAGAACCCCACTATAGATCCCAGAAGACCCCTTTAAAGGAACGCTTTAAAAGAAGCCCCTACATTAATTTAAGCCTCTGGGATAAGGCTGGTCAAGAACGAAATCCTCGGCTCTGACCTCAGCTTCTGAGAGCTGCTGCTGACCCACGGGTTCAGGGCAAAACGAGTTCAGAGGGTTTCTAGGGTTTAAGGTTTAGGGTTGAGGGGTTTAGGGTGGCTTTAGGGTTTGGGGTTTAGGGTGGGTTTAGGCATTGTGAACCTTAAACCCTAAACCCTAAAACTTTTAGGGTTTTTTCACTTTAAAAAAACCTAAAAGGTGTAGGATTTGAGGGTTCAGGCTTCGGTGTTCGTCGCTTGGGCTAGGCTGTAGCATTCAAATTTTTGGGCTTTTCCAGGACCCCCCAAGGGCCCTTTGATGGAGCCCTTCTGGTTGGTAATAGTGGGTATTTGGGGTGGATGATAGAAGGTGTTTGGGGGGTCTAGGTAGGGGTTTGGCGTTAGGGTTTAGGGCATCCTTTTTTGAGCGTTGGGGCTCTGGGTCAAGGTTGCGAGAACCCCAAGGGTCCAAGTACCTGATAATCATATACTCCGCAAAATCCTACCCTACATAACTACTATCCTAATGCCTACTGACTTATTGGGTCTTTGGACCCGTGCGAGAATCCTCAAGAGGAGTGCATTGGCATGCACCGGGCGGTCGCATTGCCTGGGCTGGGCCGTCTCTGAGGCTTCCCTTTGAAGGATCCCTAAGGGTCCATGTGCCCAAATGGGTGGTTGTCAAAATTACGGTCCCTTTTTGGGTACCCTAAATAGTATTTTCTTTGGGCCCAATGTACCCGTATACGGAGTACTTTAAGGCCAAAGTGTATAGTGTATGCTATGCGGGTACATGCACCCTTAGGGGATGGTAATCTTCGCGGAACTTTGCCACTGACGTCTGCTCAGAAACACCAAAAACCTGAAACCCCGACCCCGAAATGACACCCTAAGCCCCGATGTCAACCTGAGACCCCAAACCCTCGGAGATCCATTTTGGGATCCCTTAAAGGAGCCCTCAACTCCATAATTAAACCCTGTGACAACATTGTGCATTCTGCCGCTTCAGCTTGCAGCAGAATCTGAGGCATATCGTCCGCCATCCTCTTCTGCGTCGGCATGGGCTTAGTCTGGCAGCCTTACCGCACTTGTTTAGGTGATGTGGAAGAATAGTGTTCGGTTTTAGGCTTCCCAGCCATATTTTAAGCTATTCATACGGTAACTACGTTGTGCTATTAATCCTGCAAAGCTGAACTACACCTCGCGCCGGTGGTTCAAGTCCCAAGTCGTCCTTTAACCAAGGCATGTGGTGGCATTCTTGCGCCTCTTGCTGAGCAACCGCAGCAGAGGTCATCGCCACTGGGTCTGCACGCAGAACTCGGTCGCTTAGCCCTGATCTCCGATCTTCGATCGAGATAAAGCACCAGCGCTGACTGACTGACACACCCAGACCTTCCAAACTCCCTTAATTAAGGCACCAGCCCCCAAAAAAAAACACCTGAAGCTTAATCCGTGCAGCCGGGCAACAAAAGCAGTATGAGTAGAGAGGCTGAAAGTGCCGGTGGGGCCGAGGGTTTAGAAGTTTGGGGCTTGGGGATTGAGGTTCGTGAGGCGAGGAAAGTTGTGGGGAAAAGGGTCTGCGCACAGGAGCCTTTTGCAGGTCGACCCTTCGTCACTGTACCGCTAGCATCATCGTTATCATCGTCATCATCGCTAGCATCATCGCTTTCATCATCATCAACATCATCATCATCATCCTCATCCTCCTCCTCATCATCATCATCATCATCGCTATCATCATCGTCGCCATCATCGTTATCATTGCTACCATCATCGCTATCTTCATCGCTATCATCATCGCCAGCATCATCGCTATCACCATCATCATCATCATCATCATCATCATCATCGCTATCATCGTCGCCATGATCATCATCATCATCATCGTCACCATCATGATCATCATCATCATCATCATCATCATGAGGGCTCATGGTTCGATGCGGTGTTTTTTTGGTGGCTGGGACCTTAATGAAGGGATATACCTCAAATTATAATAGGGTCCCTAATATGATTTAAGGTATATTCCTTAATTAATTAAGGGGTTTTGGAAGGTCTGACACAGACAGAGATCGAAGAAGCCCCACAGCTTACACCTCTTTTCCCTGTGCTCGAAGTGTGTACTGTGTCGCCTTCTTGTGAGGCCCCTAAGCCCTCGAGCCCTAAACCCAATCCCTTAAAACCCCAATAAAGGGAACTCCAGAAAGTTGGAATATGGTTTCATGGTAGGATACCCTAGAATTTACCATCAAGGGGTTAGGATAATGATATTCCAACTTTCTGGCTTCTACTGTAATCCCAGAAGCCGAAGCCCTGAAACCTCTAAACCCGAAACCCCAGAAACCCGGAAGCTTCACAAGTCTCGCATAGGGTCCCTTACGGGAACTTGTACTTGGAGGGTCAGGGGACTTAGTAAGTAGGTTATAAGTAGGGTTGTAATTGGGGTGACTCCATTTAGTGTACTTACCCTACTTATAACCTACTTACTAAGTCCCCTGGGCCTCTAAGTAGGATCCCTTTTTCGGAACCGCTGAGGAACCCTAAACACCTAAACCCGAAACCCTAAACCCTCAGAGATCCCTAACCCCAAGGGTCCAAATACCCAATAATCATATACTCTCCAAAGTCCTAGCCTACATAGCTACTATCCTAAAGCCGCGTACCTACATATTGGGTCCTTTGGACCCTTGGGGTAACTTATAGGATCCCTTATAAAGGAGGCCGAAGAAAACTTTGGTGAGGTCGCGCAGCGCCTTGGAGACAGCGCCTCTACCGGTTCCAAGGCCCCGCCGGGCTTCGCAGGTAGGGTTTAGGGTTTATAACGGTTTAAGGTTTAGGGTTTAGGGGTTTGGGGTTTAGGGTTTAGGGTTTACGGGTTTAGGGTTTACGGGTTTAGGGTAGGCTTGGCACTCCAGCTAGCGAAGCCGCGCGGACATGCGCAGCAGCAGATCTGCACTCCGACGTGGGCAGTCGCGGGAATCCCATCTACGGGAGACAGACTGTGAGTAAGACTTTCGCCTGTTTCAACGACTCGCTGCAAGCCTTCTCCAGAAATGCTTCGTCTAGTTTCACTCTCAGTCAATATCCTTGTCGAACCCGGCTTGTTCATTTCTGCTTATGAAATACTTTAGCATGCCAAAACCAAAACCCTACTTTTTGTAGGGTCTTTATAAATGGCATATTCTAACAGGAACCCACGAAAATAGAGTATGAGGTAGCTCTTAGGGCACTAAACTAGCGATTTACGGTACATAGGCATTGTAGCATTTGAAGGATTCAGCACGGTCTGTGGAGGGTTGAAAGATGAGGAATCTACAGTCAAGATCTATGACTCGCACTTTAAACATCTCAGATAGCCGAAAGGGTTTACACAGACCCCCCAACACCCTCTAATGATACCACCAATGCCTTCTATTAAGCACCATAAGGTCTCAATAAAACGGTACTAAACCCTACACTCTAAACCGTGGCTCAATAAGACGGTACTTGAGGGGTGCTGGAAGGGCTTAGCTTTCAGGGGTAAGGGCTTGGGGTTCAGAGACGGCCCACGTGTTGAGAGGTAAACCATAGATCCTAAACGGCCCTAAACACTCTTTTGCAGAATTTTGGGCTTGGGCTTAGGGTTTCCGTCAGGGTTTAGAGACCTTCAGTTTCTGAAGCAAACAGATTCAATATATTGCTGCCTTTTTGCAGCTGGAGTTTACACACATTGGCAGCAATTGGATGAGTCTCATGTGAACTCCCCAAATTCCTCAAGTTGGGAATATTCCTTTGGAAAAAAGAGGCAGCGTCCCATAGTAAAGCGCATCCGAGTGTCCAGGAAGCGTCCACCTTGATCAACACTTCCAAACAAAGCCACATGAACACCTCAAAACATCCGGCAACATCCGGGCGAACACGATTGTCCACATTTCACATAAGCCCTGAATCAAGCCATCTTTAGTTTAGGGTGTAGGGTGTAATTTAGGGTTTAGGGAGCCCGTTCACAGCCAAGCCTGCACGAAGGCTGGGCACAGGACAGGTCTACGCGCTTCCTCGGTGAGGAGCGCCAGGCCCCACCAGCACGGGTTTGACGTTGTAGGGTTGAGGAGAGTAATCCTGCACTGTCCATATCAAGGAACATACCATAATTCCGGTATTTTCGGGCCCTTAAGGTAATGCAGGGGTTTACATCATCAACCGTACTTTACATCCGAAGGAGCGCTTTAAGGCTTTTATAGTTGGAGCAATTTCAAAGGCTAGGAAAGGTTGCAGCTGTCAAAGGGTCTGAGGTAGATTCCGGTCCTCTCCTTGGCAAAGTTATCGTTCCCTCTCACCAGAGATCACAAGAACGATTTTGCGTAAAGTTGGCAAAGCTTCAAGGAATGAGAAACTCATGCCTCGAGCTGCTGTCTTCGTGGTCTCATTGGCCAGTGGATCTCTTGATTATTGCTGGCAGCGGCGGTGTTGTCATCATCATACGACCTATGTTCGTGAGAACGGGAACAGTAGGGTTTTGGATCCCCAGATGAACTCTAGACCTTGGGTACGGCCCCCACTCAGTAATAGTTGAGTAATATTCATAATATAAATACATCAGGACCTTAATGGTAGCCCGATTATAGACTCTAACTGTATGGGGGCAGTACGTAACCCAGACCCCACACCAACCAAGCTGCCCCATCCGCAGGCCAAGCTGGCACATAGCTTCAAAAGCATGGCCAGCGTCGTTCACTCGTATCCTGGTCGCATGCTGGGCGTACTTCGACCTTACAGAACCTACCATGCTTGGGTTCCTCATTTTGATGTCTTCATATGGGAGTTTCCGAAAATTGGGGATACCTTATTTGGGGGTCCTTATAATAAGGATCCTGCTATTTAGGGTACTATATTAGGGTCCCCTATTTTCGGAAACTCCCATATAGTAGACAGAAAGTTGGAACATGGTTTTGGGAGGATTAGTGCTAGGATCCCTTTTGCTTTACCTTTAGGGCAGGAGGAGAACGATGTTCCAACTTTCTGGCTTCTACTATATAATAGAAAAAGTAGCTTCTGTGGGGTTAAGGGTGCATTTTAGCGGATCTTCTGTAAAGCAATCCTTCAGCGGGCCCGAGAGGGTGCCCTTGTCAGACTTTACTCCACACATGATGTTCAATGTCATTCCGAATGAAGCTTTGCAGATGACTTTTGCAGTGCTGTAGATTCTGGTGGGGGTTCTCATTGCCGTCGCCCTGAGAGCTGCAACCATCAGTTCTAAAGCCCCACACCTCACTGGCCCAAGACTTGTGCTGTTACCTTCCGAAACCTACCAATGTCTCCATTGAATTGAATAACTACATTGAATTGATATTCACCGAGTTTTTTTTACCAGGATGGGACTGGGTTTGACAAAGACCACTTGAAGACCATTTACATGATTTCAGGGACCTTACTTCATACTGGTAGTAGGTTTAGGGTTTAGGGTTTAGGGTAGTAACACAAATGCCAGAATAATTGCCAAGCTCTTCCTTAGGGTGCCTTGCTGCGTTCTTGTCATGTATGTCATATGTCCGCTGTTGACATTCGTGCATAGCTTCTAGGCCTTAGACGCCATCGGCATTCTCAGGTGATGCTTGAGCAACTCACAATTTCATATTATTGCAGTGCGTTGCTCCCATGAGCCCACTGTGGTCAGCATTCTTGCATAATGTCTTTTGAGTCACGAAATCTTGCCTGTAGATGCCCCACTCGTTGCCGTGATACTTTGAACAGCCTCAGGAATTCGGGTCAGGAATCAGTGGGGTACCTTTAAAGGGATCCTGGAGAGATTCCTTCAAGGGATCTATAACGGTTCTATGAAGGGTTTAGAGTTTAAGGTTTCATTAGAGTTTCCGAAAATAAGGGGTACCGTATTTGGGGATCCTTTAATAAGGATCCTACTCTTTTCGGAAACTCCCATGTAGACGAACTTCCAGCAGAATTTCGCGGAGGGCTTCTTGGTTCTTGCGGGCGCGCCTGTCGCTCTGACTTCGGCTACTCGGGTAGATAATGCATGTCTAGTACTATAGGGATCTCAATAATTAGAGCAGGGTTTGGGGCCCACTATACTATACTTATAATAAGGAACCCCCCAAACTTGTCGGTCATTGGCAGACTGAGGCATTGATGCGACAATTCGTTGGCCAGCGTTGGCACATCGATTCGGCCCGACCTACCAGAATCGACTTTTTCAACAGGGTACGTATAAGCTCCATATATTAGGGTTCATGATAGTAGTTAACCTGCAGAAGAAGTAGGTCATGATGGTTTAATTAGGTAGGTCTTAGGTCTCCGATAATCCTTGGTGAGGTCTTGTAAAGGTCTTGGGCTCTTGGCAGGCTTGCATTTCGGGTCTCAGGGTAGGGGTTAACGCGGGCTTTATCCTCAACCCATCAAAAAGCTAAACTTCTCGACGAAAACCACGGTTCTGAGCGCTAAAACGCTTCTGTTTAAGGTATGAAGGCCACAGCACTTGACCTCAAATCATGCTTCGGGGCTTCTTGAAGCGCCACGGGAGCCCAAAACTAGATCATCCTAAGCCCTAAATCCTAAGCCCCTTAACCCTAGACCCGAACCTAAATCGACTGAACCCCCAAACAAACCTAAGCCCCAAGCAAGAGCACTGCAGACCCGAGTCGTTAGTGCCACATCGCGGCCTCTTGCAACACTCTGAGGGCTGTGGAAATCCCAGCCCTTTCCGACCAGGCCTACTAGAGCTCTCAACTTGGGTTTAACATTTGAAAAGACGAGGAGTTAGAGCTTTTGTGTAGGCTCAGGGTTTATGTAGGTTCATGATAGGAAAAGGAGGCCGAACAGAAAGCTAAGCACATGTCAGGGCTTCTCACACAATTTTGATGAGTACTCATATGAGCTTACTTCATCGTCTACAAGACTGTATGATACATCGACATCTACATATACATATATATATATATGTATATGAATGAATGACATATGCATGTGTGTTTGCATGCAATACTGTATGTGTATTTTTCTGTCTGCTTATGCATTTACATGTGTATGCATATGTGTCCATCCATCCGTCCGTCCGTCCATCCAGCCAGCCAGCCATACGTACACGCATGGACTCGTGCAAACAGCATGCGCGGAGGATGTGGATTGAAAGTTTAGGGTTCTTGGGCTGCAGGGATGTAGATCTTAGGGTTTCCAGTTTCCAGGGCCTTCAAGTGGGTTCAGGGCTGCAAGGGCTTAGAAGTCACTTGGGGTTTAAAGGGCTTCACCTGAGCCTACCATTACCTACTTGCCTGCGGGATCTTATCATAAACCCGAAGCCAGAATCTATTGGGGAGCCCACCCTAAGGGTCCATGTACCCATACAGAGATACATGTGCCCCGAAGTACCTATATAGGGACTACATTAAGGCCAATGTATATACTATATTATGAGTACATGGACCCTTAGGCTAAGGCCCTTAGGGCTACAACAAAGGTGAGTTCGGGTAGTTCAAGGCAAGGTTTGTAGCTTTGAGAGAGGGGGGGTGTTCGAAATCCGAAACCCCAAATTCCTAAAACCCTAAACAGTAAACCCTTATAAAACACCTAACTCAGGCAGGGAGAAAACAGGGTTAAAAAAAAAAAAACCTTATGAAAACCAGTATGTACATGTAAACCCCAAACCCCTATGGTTAACATTCAGCCCCAATCTCCGAAACCTAAACCCTATAGACCCTAAGCCCTAAACGCCCAAAAGCGCCAGTAGGGCTTCAGGTGTTCTGAGCCCGAAACCCGACACCCTAACAGAGGAAGAGGAAACCGAAAGGAACCCCCAACCCTAAAAGAGCTAAACGGAGTAAACCCTTAAACCCCAGAAAACACTTAAACCCCATCCCTAACCCTAAACCCTAAACCCTAAACTCATGGCCTAGGCCGCCCACCTTCGATGGTGGGCGGCGCTTAAGCCCCTCGACATGGTCGATCCAGGACGCTCGCCCGCCGTCCCACAGCCAAGGGTACTGTAGCACCCACGTTAGGCCCGGTACCGGGACACGTTCTCCCCGGGACCAGTACTGGTCCCTATTGAAGTCTTTACCCTTAACCCGGCGCCCCCAAATCCTGCATAAAGGCTGGTTTGGCATACCCCCAAAAAGGGACCCCCCGGGGGGGCTTGGAAGCTCCAGCGAGCAGAGTTCCAGGACCTAGGGGCCTCCTGGCTGGTCCTAGGGGGGACTTGGACAAAAGCTGCTCTTTTTGGGTTTCTAGGCCCCCCTACCTCCTGCCGTACTCTGCTTTACTCTGCCCTGCCTTTTCGGAGCAGAAGCTTGGCTGCAGAATTGTGTGGTTGTTGTTAACCAAAATGGACCTAACAGAGTTTAGGTCCTAAACCCTAAAAGGTATAGGTTTGGGTGGTTTGCCGCCTCAGACGGCGTGGGGTGGGTGAGTTATGTGATGGCCCGCCATAGTCCGGCCATGGCTGCGATTCGCCAGCAACAAAACCGCGAATAAACCTACAATCCCTGTTACACTACTGCTACGCAATCTTGCAGCAAACCCTAAACCCTAAACCCTAAACCTTAAACCCCCTCCCTAACCGAGCCCAAGAAGGCCTCATCCTTTTCCAAGCACCCAGTGCTCTCTGCTCCACGAATGACGCAAGGTCTTGGACATTGGATTCTGCGAGCCCAAACTACCCTCGTTTCCCTACTCCGCAACATAGACTGGGAGTGTGTATAACTGTATGCACATATGTATATATATATAATTATATATACATGCGTATATGTATGCATGTAGACAAGTACATAGATACCGATAGAAAGAAAGAACGAGATACATGTATATATATATATATATATACATAGACAGATAGATGGATAGATGGATAGATGGATAGTAGAAGTATCATCTATATTCCAAAGCCCTATTCTATTTATCCTAGGCCTGATAGTAGATGTTCATGTCGTCAGACCCCTTGTGCCTGACTTTGCGTTTTTTTCTGAGCTTCACCCAACTGCTCTGACAAGCTCACCTGTAGCCCAGAGCAGCCACAGCAGCGCCTGCCACAAGCATGGATCACTTCCTAGGATGCCCAGTAGTACCCTTATTCCTTTCTTGTAGTCCTAGGTTCCTTATAAAGTTACCCAATACCAAAAAGAGAGGCCTTTTTATTCTTAGGTTACTGGGTATCCTAGCTTCGCCTGTCATCACCGCGGGGCCAGGAAACCTTAACCTATCGTCTCCCTATAGGATTATCTTAGGGGTACTTAGAAATAATTTTCATTTTTTTTGGTTATTATAATCCCTCAGAAACAGCTAAAATTGTAATTCTTGCTAGGGTTCTAAGTTCAGTATAGTTATTATTCTGTATTTTGTTATTTTACTCTGGCCTCAAAGTATTCCCTATTTAGGTACTTTGGGCCTGCAGAATATACTATTTGGGCACATGGACTCTTAGGGTTTGTGATTTGCTACATATGTGGTCGTACCCCTAGACCCTAAACCCCTCAAGAGCGGAAGTGAGATAAGAGGGACAAAACCTATAGTCTGCGTACCTTGTACTGTAGTATGAACAAGCCTCGCCATTATGTAAACCCTAAGCGTCCAAGTACCTAATCATCATATATTCTCCCAAGTAGTAGCTTACATAATTACTACCGAATTCTGAGTACCGAATTATTGGGTCCTTTACACCCTTAGGGAAAGCCATAGAGCCGTTATTGTCGAGCCCTGTTATCATCAAGGCCCCCCGAATCCGAAACCCTATTGTTTGGGCCTACCCAGCTCAGAAGGGCAGAAGAGATCCTAAGCCCTAAGACCCTAAACCCTAAATCCCTGAACCCTGTAGACACTAAACCCTAAACCCTAACCACTTTTCGTTCAGGCCCTCTAGTCCCAAATATAGGGGCGACGGTAATTACCAATACCTATTTTGGTGGGTTCCTCATCGTAATTGTGGTATAATGGGCCCCGGAACCCTATTCAAATTATTAAGGCCCCTATATTATAGATTATTATAGTACCCATAAAGATCCCTGACAGTAATCCTAAGGAACCCCTATTGGACCCGAAAATAGGGGACCGTATAATGTAGCACATTAAACAGTAGGATCCTTATTAGAAGGATCTCCTAAATCAGTTACCCCCTAATTTTCGGAAAATCCCACATTAGAGCACCAAACCCCTAAACCCAACAACAATGGAGACTACAGGTACTATACCTTAAACCCTAAAGATCCCTTATAGGATCCCTTATAGGATCCCTTATAGATCCT
Source organism: Symbiodinium sp. CCMP2592 (assembly GCA_905221615.1). Classification (NCBI taxonomy): domain Eukaryota; class Dinophyceae; order Suessiales; family Symbiodiniaceae; genus Symbiodinium; species Symbiodinium sp. CCMP2592. The sequence goes on along the minus strand of CAJNDT010001890.1, from coordinate 197,905 downwards.
TTTAAAGGGACCCTAAACCCCGAAACCCTAAACCCTAGACGAGCATAGAGACCCTTCAAAGGACCCCCTAATTTTCGGAAAATCCCGAATACGATTATAAATTCCTCTAAAGGAACCCCTGAAGGACCCCCTTTAAAGGACATTGGACCCTAAGGCTTATAAGGCCCCATAGATCCTCGGCAGGCGCTGCATCAGAGAAGTTAGAAAGATCCGGTGGGGAAGCTTCCTCCCGGTACAGGACTAGGTTTGAAGGCTTAGGGCTTAGGGGTTTGTTGGTTTGAGGTTTCAGGGTTTAGGGGCTTGGTAGTTTTATGATGTAGGGGTTTAGTGTTTAGTGCTTGGTGCTTTTGGGTTGATGGTGGGTTCAGAGCTCAGGGTTGTTGGGATTTGTCAGGTTAGGTATGGCTTTATGGCTGGGGTTACGCGTTCCCATGAGGGTTTCACGAGATCTGTAACGGCATGTTGGGATTATATGGGAGTTTCCAATAATGAGGGTTAGATTTTTTTGAGGGGGGGTCCTTATAATAAGGATCCTACTCTTTAGGGTACCATATTCGGGTCCCCGTTTTTTCGGAAACTCCCGTATGAAGCTTTTTAAATGGTGCTTGAGGTGAAGCAGGCCACAGCAACATAAGGATCTCAGGCACACGAACGCAAGGTTTTGGATTGAGGGGCTCAGGTCTTTGGAGTGTAGTGGTTACGGGGCTGGGGATGGAGATGTTAAGAGGTTTAGCCCTAAGGCTCTAAATGGCCCAAAAGCCTTATATAATCTGGCCTTTTGGCCCAAAAGCCTTAAAGCATGAGTCCTTCGAGCCTTAGGGTAGGGCTTTCAGACGGAGGTGCTCAGTGACCTTAGAATGGAGGTTTAGGGTTTAAGGCTTTGGCTTGCTCTGTTTAGCACATTGGTTTGTAAGTACTGTATTCGCCTCTTTATTGAGAATTATGGTTCGCATGATTGTTATGATCAGCAGTATGCAGAAGAAGATGACTTCACAACCGACACCGAGCAACCTAAACCTTAAACCCTAAACCCCTGCAGGACCTGAAACCCTCAAGCAACCCCTAAAAAAGCTCTTGAAGCCCCTATGCCTTATAGACCCCTTCAACAGCCATCCTTAAAGAAACCCTTAAGGGAGCCTCTCAGGGAGATGCCTCCCTCATCGATCTTTTGGCACCTGCATCCACTCTTTTTACCCGTGGGCCACAGCGCGCGCGCGCCGAAGGCGCGCGCCTTCCTGACCTCGGAAGATGCGGAATTCGACTCTGTGGGTTTCCTGCCCTTCTGAAGGTACCAAGGCCAGGACTACAGTATAATACTGTATTATACTAGATCATGTTGTATTCTATGGAATCGGGGCTGTATTAGATGATATTGTTATCTGTTATAATGTCTGATACTAGGGTTCGAGATAGAGTTTAGGGCAAATCCGTACGGTTTGCAGGGTTATGGAGTTTTGGGGTGTAGACGGTCACAGGGTTGTAGGGTTTAGGGCTGACCGGCTTTGGGATTTAGGGTTGAGGGATTAGGGTTTAGGAGTTTAGGGTTTTGTTTTTTTTCGGGATGAGGGATTAGGGTTTAGGGTTTAGGAGTTTAGGGTTTTGTTTTGTTTCGGGTTGAGGGATTAGGGTTTAGGAGTTTAGGGTTTTGGGGTTTAGGGGTTTAGGGGTATAGGGTTTACTAATCTAGGGCCTCAATAACTCGAACAGGGTTTGGTGGTTTTTTGGTCTCTTGTATGATGACGATGCTAGGGCCCCAGTTTCCTAAATATCAGGTTACTGCTGGGGGCTCTAAGGGGATGCTATTCCGAGTTGCTCCGACCCTTGTGCTAAGGAGTCGAAGGTCTACGCTAAACTCTGAGCCCGATACCTCAGCTTTGAGAACCCTAAACCCCAAACCCCTAAACCCCGAAACCCTAAGCCTAAACTTTGGGGCCCCTGAAAGGTGCCCTCCCAGATTGGGCCGGAGATCCGCTCAATTCCAGTCGGTCAGCTTAGAGCAGTCGTCAACAGAAGCATCCGAGCACGAGCCCAGGTATCCCACAAAGGGAGCCCATTTGGGGGAGCTTCGGCCCCAAGGCATTCTATATCTGGTTTAGGGTCTAGGGCTTTCGCGGTTAGGGTTTAGGGGTTTAGGGTTTTGGGGTTCAGGGGTTTTGGCGTTTAGGGGTTTCGGGTTTAAACGGTGTATTTGTTTTATGGTGTTTATGGTCCAAGAGTTGTGACATAGAAATTCTTGAACCCTAAACCCTCCGAATATCTTGTAACATCCCATTTTTCATAGACCGAAAGGGTTCTTGAAAAGTATTCTTCAAACCAACACCCATAATAAACATCCATATATATATATAGTGAAAATGATCAGACTTTTCATGAATGAACCCTAGAAGGCCTTTGAAAGTCTCCAATTTCAACACGGGCGCATGGGCGCTACAAAGCGCCGCCTTCGCCCCAGGGCTCACTATATTCACGGGCTTTCAGAGGTAGGATGACGGTAGGTGGGGTAATCCCAAAATAAGAGGGCGTAGGTTTTTAGGGTTATAAGGGATCCTTGATCCTACCTTCATCCCACCTTCTGAGGCCTCTGGCATTATATACTTTTTGGGACTGTCTACCCCAACACTGACTCCCAGGGTCCCGCTGCTTGACGCTACACTCTCAACCATTTACTCAGCGAATGAAGCCATGAAAGAGGGCGGAATTATATATGACCGACTGTATCTTCTTTGTAGTCCTTATATAGTTGTACTGCAACATAACCCGAAACCCTATTCTGTATATGTGTATATCTGTATATGTATACAGCTAGAGTTGTATATACCTGAACCTACGAAAACCTACTTTTTGTAGCTATAGGGTCCCTATAAATTCCATATTAGGGTGCATAATAAGAACCTACAAAAAAAAGGTAGGGTTTGCTAGTTTAAGGTAGTTCCCCGACAGCATATCCCAAAACCCTAGTCCGATGAACCAGCCTTTCCCTATAAGGCTCAAAATGGCCCAAAAGCCTTATATAGTACGGTCTTTGGGCCCAAAAAACCTAATATATGAGTCCTTAGAGCCTTAGGGTTTATTCTGGTCTCCCGTGGGGCCGCTGCTCACCCTTCGGAAAAAGCGCCGCGTGCTTCTCGTCAGCGTCGGGAGGAGCGTCGGCGTAACAAGCCTTTCAACAGCTTTACCCAAAGGTCCATGTACTCATATATTAGATACATTGGCCTTAATGTAGCCCCTATATAGGTACTTTGGGGCCCATGTATCTCTATATGGGTACATGGACCCTTAGGGTTAGTAAACCCGACCTGGACCCCAGGAAACCTACGTTGTTGGGTTCCTTCCTATGGTTTCTTTATTATAGAAGTCTTGAAAAGGTAAGTTATCTAAGGTTATTCGGGACACCGTAGAGAAATCCAGCAGGCCGTGTAAGTCCCCTCAAGGCAGCCCTTAAAGTAACCGAACAAGGAGCCTTAGAGAGTAGGGTTCAGGGTTTAGGGTTCAAGGCATTGGGAACCCCGAATCCATGAAGGAGCCCTTCGCGGAAACACCGAAAAAACATTCGCAATCGGTTTTGGAAGGCCAAGTCATAAGGCCACGAGGCCCCTGGCTCGAACGATTGCTTGGACCCAGAGTAGGCCCTTAGTCCCTTTTTTAGCTTTAGATTCCCTTATAACTACCTCTTTAAAGCAAAAAGGGCACCCTTTTTCTTCCTAGGTTACTCTTGGGAACCCCTAGACACCCAACAAGTCTGAGCGGTTGTTTAGGCTTCGGCTTAAAGGTTGAGGGGTTTGCGTTCAGGGTAATGATGACCACTACCATACCTTAGCTTTTCTCAAGATATCATAAGCAATAAGTCCAGTCGAATAATGACCACTATTCTTTAAGCTTGCTCAGCATAAGCTGTAAGTCTAGTCTACCATATCCACCCAATTCGGGTTATGGAGGCCCTTATTGTGGCTCAGGCGTTCCTCCCAGCTATCGGAAAGAGGGCAGTGCTCAGTACCAGGACGAAGTCTTGGTCAGGAGAGTTCCAATTTCGCCCCCTAAACCCTTAAACCCTAAACCCCCTGAGGAAAGTTGGCTTTGGATCAAATTTCGGACGTATCCGGCCAAGCCGGTAAAAGGTCCTTCCCAGAGAGCCCAATACCCCTTGCTTGAGGCATATACCTCAACTCACAATCATAAGCACCGTCTAGTTTAAGGTATCTTCGTTAATGACGGGGCCCGTTGAGCTCGCTGGGTTCGATGGAGTCTGTGCAACTCCTGCCATGTCGAAGTCCAGTCGATGCAGGTCGAAACTCACCCGCAGAAGTCTTGGGCAGTGCCAGAGAGCATCTCTCGTGGTGAACTTCTGCGAGAAGCGTCCACTCCAAAACAAGCCCCGAAACCCTGAGCCTCAACCCTAAACCTATATAGCAGCATCCTTCGCCGTACTCTGTGTCCTGAGCCCTAAACCTTGATCATAAACCTTGAACCCCAAACCCGATCCCTTTAACTACTTTACCTATAGTCTCCATGGTAGTTCCTTTTCGGGGTTACCTTTTAGGATCCTTAATATAATATTGGTTAAACCAAAAAAAGGAACTACAATGGAGACTATAGGTAAACCCTGAACCCTGTGCCCTCAACCCTGAAGCCCTGAACTCGAAACTTTCATTGTTCTCTCATACCCTAATTTTCCGCGTATATATATATATATATATATATATATATATCCTACAAACCCCCATAAGAGCCCGAAAACCTTACGTGAACCCTAAACCCCTAAAACTCCGAACCCTAAACCCCATGTGGAGTGGTGCTTCCGGTGGCCTTCGCACCTTGGCATCGCGGCGCCGGGGCCCCAGCTCTGATTTGGGGCTGAAGGTTTGGGTGCAAGCTGCCCTCTACCCCCTACGTACTGGGGCTTTAGGGGTTTAGGGGTTTAGGGGTTTAGGGGTTAGGCATTAGGGGTTTAGGGTTTAGGGGTTAGGCTTTGGGGGTTTAGGGTTTAGGGGTTCAGGGGTTCAGGGGTTTAGGGCTTTAGGGCTGTAGGGTTTAGGGATATCGCCCGTACTGCTAATGGACGTGCCCTTCTTGGGGCTAGGGACCCGATGACTGCTCCAATAGACCCTTAATAAAGGAATATACCGATAGCAGGAGCCCTGTAATGTGGTTTAAGGTATATTCCGGAGTTCAGGGATAGTGGAGTCTTTGGGTCAGGGTTTAAGGTACTTTCCTGAATTCAGGGATATTGGAGTCACTGGGTAAGGGATCTTGAAGGTTTTTTAGGGGTTGTTAGGGTTGCAGGCTTGAGAACGAAAGGGCTTTCTGGGTTCCTCTCCACCGCATGCATCCTAGCGATGTACTGGTACATCGTTTGAGGTCTCGGGAATTGGGGTATATCAGATCTAATATGTTAAGCATATAGGGTTATTGTTGATAATGATGAGGATACTACAGTAAAACCCACAAAGTTGGAAACCGAATTAAGGCCAAATAGTGCTGGGATTCCCTATAGCTTACTCTTAAGGATTGAGGCTATTGGGTTTCCAACTTTGGGGCTTCTACTGTAGTGATAGCCGAGAAAGAGCAGCCACCGTGTAAAACGCTCTAAACTTGGCCCTACCCATAGGCCCCATAGTAGTTCCTTCTTGGGGCTCATACTTAAAATCCTATAAGGTAATCCCCAAACACGAAACTACGATGGGGCCTATGGGTAAACCCCGATGATACCCTGAACCATCCTCAACCCTCCACTCTGAAATCTAAACTTGCAGAGGCCAGGATGACTAGCGATCATCTTCCAATATTCAGGGTTTAGGGTTTAGGGTTTAGGGTTCACTCGACGACTTCTGTTTCTTCGTTAGCAGACTTTACGAACCCCTGAACCCTATGGTTTGGATCGCGGTTTGAGGTTTCAACGTCAGGCTTTAATTAAGGTCTAGGGAGCCTACAACAACAGCCAAGAATCCAGAGAACCAAAAAGCGAACGACCTTAGACACTACACCCTACAACTTAAGCCATACACCCTTAGCCATACCTCTAAAACCCAAGCCCTGAACGCTTAACCCCAAGCCCTAAACGGCCCTAAACTCTAATTCCAAACTCCAAACTCCAGCAGGTTATGATTGCAGGCATCAAAAAGGAGCTCAAAAAAGCAAACTCCAAACGCCAAACCCCGAACCTCCTGTCCAGTCTCCGCGCCCCTCGCCAAGGTCACGCCGGAGATGCCCAAAGAGCCGTCGGCCGGAAAAGAAGTCCGCTGAACACTTCGGCTCGGGTAGTGATCCCTGTAACCCTAAGGGTCCATGTAGTTACCCATATAGAGATACATGGGCCCCAAAGTACCTATATAGGGACTACGTTAAGGCCAATGTATCTACTGTATGAGCACATGGACCCTTAGGGTAAAGGATCCCTTTAAGGGAGGCAGTTTAGTGTTCTTAGCAGTTCTGTTCTATATTTCTCATATATAATAAAACTCCAAGGGGCTGTGCACAGATATTTGGTGTACTGTTTTTCCAGGTAACACGTGGAGTTCGCAGGGACTCACCCAAGGCCTTAAATAGCGATACCCCCTCAATGAAAGAGGTATGTGTTCATAGTATTCTTTCACTAAGTGGCCTTAACAACTATGACGCGGTTCTGGGTTTCTTGTTAAATAGCCCAAACATTTTACGTGGCTGCAAGTAGATGCTCTTGTTGAATATTCAGACCTTTATATTTTCATGTTGGACCCTGTTGGCGCTAGTCAGGAAACGCGAAGCCCTGACGACTATGGGTTTTGCCAAGGGAGTTTCTGGGGGGCTTCTATAAACGAGGAAAGCCCTAAAAAGTTGAATGGGGTCCTTGGTGTAATTTGTAATGGACCTCCGAGAGCATCAGCGGAACTTCAGAAGAGCGGAGCGGCTAGTAGGGCACATAGTCACCTTTTCCAATATATCTCTTATAATTGAGGAATATGGTATACAGAACCCTAAGGGTCCAAGTACCCAAATAGTAGGGTTCCAAGGTCCAAAAACCATTCAGAGTATGGATTTTGGGACCTAAATCCCTACTATTTGGGTACTTGGACCCTCTGGGGAAGCCAGCTGTCAAGCGGCCTGGTTCTGCAAAGCCTTTCGAGAAAGCCTTCAGGCGTTCAATTGAGCCGAAGTCGCAAAGCCCTAGCCAATACCCCAGGGGTCCAAGTATCTAATCATGCACTCTCCAAAATCCTAACTTACATAACTACTATCCTAAACCCTAAACCCTAAACATTATTGGGTCCTTTGGACCCTTGGGGGTACAGTCCGCTGCAGTCCCGAATCCCCCCCACACACACACACACAGAAGCCCCCGACACCCCTAATCCCCTAAGCCCAGAAACCGCGAACCCCCAAGCTCCTCAATTATGCCACCCCTTGCCTCCTACCTGTAGTCTCCATCGTAGTTCCTTTTTTTGGCTTAACCAGTTTTATATTAAGGATCCCAAAAGGTAACTCCAAAAAGGAACTATGGAGACTATATGTATAACTAAACCCTAAACTCTACCGTTTAAGGTGCCCTAAACCCTAAACCCTACCCCCTAAACCCTAACCCTAAACTCTCCCGTTTAAGGTGCCTCGTCCCCCCATCATCGTGAAGCCGCCGGAAGTCGCAAACTCGGCTGCTGGCAGCTCAGGAATACTAATCGTGTCTCAGGGTTTAGGGTTTAGGAGTCAGGGTTTAATATCTGGGCATTGGAGTACCATACTTAAAAACTTTTTGGGGGGGGACCTGGTACTTACAGGGAACAAATTGTGAACAAAAAGTCTATACTCTTTCCCTTGGTTACTTCAAAGTCCGGATATGCTACCAGGGCTTTCTGCACGATTTCGGTGCCTCGACGATTGACACGCGGGTTTGGTTTCTGCTAGAATTTAAAACACGGCGTCTGACAAATTAGTCATCAAAGCACACATACGCAGCTTACACCTATACCCATGTTTCCATCTAGATCTATGTCGTTCTACATATGTATATACACTATGTATATACACACACACACGGTGTACATATATGGTATTTGTGTATATATATATATGTGTATATGTATATACACACATGTATGTGTGTGTATTACTTTGGATGTTTATCTGTTTAGCGTTTTTGTGTCAATCACCTGTCTACATTTGATTCCATGACTTGAGTTTGATATTCAAAGCTCATTAAGGAGTATACCGTTAGTCAGATTATCAAGCGTTTAGGCTTCAGGGGTTTAGGAGGATTTGCGCAAGGTACATTCAGTAATGCAGTATAGTTTCGGGGCAGGGTCTCACGATTCTTTATAAGGTTTCAGAGTGGCAGAGCAGGAAAGCTTCAGTTTTGTTGGTCTTGATACAAGGTTTGGGTTTCGGGTTTAGGGTTTGAGGTTTAGGGCGCTTTAGGGTTGAAGGATTTAAGGTAAAAGCCAGAAAGTTGGAATATGATTATCCTAACCCCTTTATGGTAAATTATAAGGTATCCTACCCTGAAACCATATTCCAACTTTCTGGAGTTCCCTTTAAGGTTTAAGGTTTAGGAGTTTGGGGTTTGGGGCTTAGGCGGTTAGGAGATTGGCGGGGTTACGGGCCCTTCCAGAATGGAAGGACGATCTTCTTTTGAGCGAGGGAACTTAAGCAATGCTGCTGGATGGTTTGGGGGTTTAGGGTTTAGAGTTTAGGGGTTAGGGTTTAGAGTTGAGGGTTAGGGTTTAGAGTTTAGGGTTTAGGGTCTTCTTGGTTCGGGCTCAGACGACTTCGGTGTTTGGGATTAAGGATGTCGTCTTTAGGGCTCGAGACTTCAGTGTAAGGGGTCAAGCTAACCGGTAGTGAGGTGGGGTAGACCCTTCATTGTTCAACACCCCCCAAAACAGGTCATTTCCAGGTTGTCAAAATCAATTGTAATATAGCATTGCAAAGAGAAAACCTCTGACTCTCAATTGAAGCATTTCTGAGCAAGTGCAAGTCCCTGAGGTCCGAAATCTCGTCACCTGGGGCCTACTGCGCAGCCGGCACGTCTTTTCTTTCTTTTCTGGTTATTGGAGGACATGTTCTTGACCCCTGAAGTCTCTCCCCTAAGCCCTGTATCAAGAAGCCTTAGAACCCAAACTCCAGCACCTGTAGCAAGGACATAACATCATAAGCTAGGCTATCCAAGAAGGGTACTTCAAAACTGACCTTCTTGCAGCAACCCTTGCAGAAGTAGTAACCCGCATCATTAGTTGCAAAGGCTGCACCCTATATGAAACAAACCTAGACAATGAACATATGGGTGGTTGTCAAAATTATGATCCCTTTGGGGGGTCCTTAATGTAATACAGCACCTCAAATTTAAGGTACCCAAAAAGGATTCTGATTTTGACAACCACCCATATGGGTAGTTCTCGAGATAGGACCGCCTCATGTCCCCAAACATAGTACGCACCCTTACAAACAGGCCCCCAACCCCGTAACCCGAAACCAAAACCCTTTAAACCCTGAGCTTTAATAAACCCCTAAACCCCTAAACCCTAAACCCCCAAACCCTTAAACCCTAAACCCCTAAACCCCTAAACCCTTAAACCCTAAACCCCTAAACCCTAAACCCCAAATCCTTAAACCCTAAACCCTAAACCCTTAAACCCCTAAACCCTAAAGGCCCTAAACCCTTAAACCCTAAACCCCTAATCCCAAAACCCCAAATCCTGAAACCCTAAACCCCTAAACCCCTACTTGGAAGGGCAGGGGACTTAGTAAGTAGGTTATAAGGACGGTTATAAGTACCCTAGATGGAGTTACCCCAATGATAACCCTACTTATAACCTACTTACTAAGTCCCCTGCCCTTCCAAGTACCCATCTCGAGGATCCTCTGGTTGCCATTTCTGTCCGGGGCCCCGGCCCGCACGCCTGCTACAGTCTTTACCCGTAGGGGTTTAGGGTTTTTTTGTTTAGGGGTTTAGGGTCCCTTTAAAGGGATCCATAAGGGCTCCTATAAGGGATCTTTAGGGTTTAGGGCTTCGTAGCTATAGTCTCCATTGTAGTTGCTTTTTTCGGTTTAACAAAGTCTAGATTAAGGATCCAATAAGGTAGCCCAAAAAACGAATTACAATGGAGACCATAGGTAGGGCGATGGGGTACTAGTCTATGGGGGTTTAGGGTTTGAGGTTTAGGATGTGGTTACACATGCCGCTGTCGTGGCGCAGGCCTTGCAGGAGTTCGGCCTCAATGTGCCCGACGTTGGATTTAAGGTTTAGGGTGTAAGGTTTAGGGTTATAGGGGTTTAAGGTTTAGGGCTTGCGGGACCATCTTCAGCCCCCCGCAAGCAAGGACTCAACTAGGATGCCCAGTGGTACCCTTATTCCCTTTTTGTAGTCCTAGGTTCCTTATAAAGTTACCCAATACCAAAAAGAGAGGCCTTTTTATTCTTAGGTTACTGGGTATCCTAGCAGATGTGGCAGGATTTGATTTTTCTCGAGACTTTGGCATCTTTCACCCCAACCTACTAGTAAGAGGCTTCCACCGGCCCAAAGCACACACTGGGAATTACCCACATTACTCTTTTTAGCCCCAAACCCTGGAGCTTGTAACCCCGAACACCTTACAAACCCTCAATCCCCAAATCTTACAGTCTAAACACACTGAGGCTTAAAACCCCAACACCTCCAACCCTTACACCCGAAGCCCTACATACTTGCCAGCTTCAGACACCGAAAGCCCCACACCTCAACTTCCCTAAACACTCCAAAATGTCATAAGCCCCTGAGGACCTTCCAAAAACTGTCACAAAATCCTCCAGCCCTACTCAGGGTCCCGTTCCTGTTGTGGGCGCTCGTGGGAGATTGGCTGCTGGCCTTGGGGAGCCAGGAGGCCACCCCTTAGACCAAGACTTTTGAGTCGTTACATTTAGTTGTTACAGGGTTTAGGGTTTCGGGACTTTTAGTTGTTATAGTATAGGGAAGTCCAGACAGAGTCCGGCAAGTTGGAGCATGGATCCAGGACGGCTTGGGTTTAGAGTGTATAACCCTCAGGGTCCATGTACCCATATAGAGATACATGGGCCCCAAAGTACCTATATAGGGACTACATTAAGGCCAATGTATCTACTATATGAATACATGGACCCTGAAACTATAGAACCCTAATAGATCCCTTATAGAACCCTTATAGTAACCCTTATAGTAACCCTTAAAGTACCCTTAAAGGAACCCGTATATGAGTACATGGACCCTTAGGGTAAGTTTAAGGTTGCGTGGCGCAGAGACGGAGGATCCCCTGCACTCCACCTGGCGATCCGATGTGGGGGTTTCCGAAAATTAGGGTACCTAATTTGGGGTCCTTATGATAGGGATCCTACTATTTAGGGTACTATATTAGGGTCCCCTGTTTTCGGAAATCCCCATGTTATGTTTGTAGGACATGTAGGGTGTTTAGGATCCACGGTTTCGGGTTTTAGGGTTTGTGCATACAGCTTAGGCTGTTCGGGATGATCAGTGTTTTGCCGCTCAAAGATAAAACCAAGAGATCATCCCTGCAAGTCTTGCAAATGCAATTGAAAACCTGAATCAAACCAGTAGAAAGCCTTTGCCAGGCCTGCTAAAGCCGTTCTGACACCCTACGTACTTATAAACACACGAAGACGAAGCCCTAGCGTCGAGCCGTGATGGCCATACTTATACGTCTGATACAGTGCTGCGCGGAGGCTACACGCAAGCTGGCCGAGGGGCTCTTGCTCTTGACTGAGATGGACCACGCATTTGCACCATGTGTGTTTAGGGTTTCGGATGGGTCCAGACCCAGGCTCACTCTGTAACAGTTGGAGACTATGAAAAGTAAATATGTGTGTATATATATATATATACATATATATATATATATATGTGAATATATATATATATATATATAGAGAGAGATGGATAGATAGATCAATAGATAGAGACCTTTTTGTGACCCCTGACACAGCCTCTTACACGGTCGGGGCAGTACCAAAGGTTCAGGCCTGCTCTGGCGTCATGTCTGGGTCCCGAGTTAGGCAATTGTCCATTGCGAAATTACGTAGTTTCCATAGGGCCCGAAGTAATAACCAATACTATTTTGGTGGTTTTCTATTTCAAATGTAGAATAATGGGCCCCGAAACCCCATTCTAATTATTCGGCCCCCTATAGTATCTCTTATGATTATAACCGTAGAACCCAAAGACTTAACCCCTGAACCTGTAACCTCAAACACAAGGTATCGTGTTACAACATCGATTGATGCAGCCCAGTCTGCCAGGCATGCGTGCTTCTGTGTGATCCGGCATCCCTCGAAGAACAAAACTAGGATGCCCAGTAGTACCCTTATTCCTTTTTTGTAGTCCTAGGTTCCTTATAAAGTTAGCCCAATGCCAAAAAGAGAGGCCTTTTTATTCTTAGGTAACTGGGTATCCTAGAAAAGCATAGGCCCAGTTTAGACGAACCCACAGCAACTGGAGTCTCAGGCTCTCGTCTATAAGGGATCTATAGTGGGGTCTATATTTTGGGGGCCTTAATGATTAGACTAGGGTTTTGGGGCCCATTATACTAGAATTATCTGATGATTAAGGCCTCAGTTCAGTTCCCGAAGAAGACCCTGATGAAGAGGGGCATGAATCAGCCGAGCCTAAATGACAAGAAACCCCCCTTGCAGTCGAGAGCCGCCAAAAAAACCTACAGCATCCGAATTCAGCCGAAGCCCCCAACCCCTCTACCATCCCAAGCCCTTGAAGCCTAAACCCTTAGAGTATCTTCAACTCTTAAAGCCTTAGTAGGATGCCCAGTAGTACCCTTATTACCTTTTTGCAGTCCTAGGTTCCTTATAAAGTTACCCAATACCCAAAAAGGGAGCCCTTTTGTATTCCTAGGTTACTGGGCATCTTAGCTTAATTCTCAAGCCTGGATGCCTAAACCCCAAAGCCCCGGATGTGTTCCCTGGAGACAGGGGGTGCAGATGCCAAAAATATTCCTCAAAAAACGCAGATCATCGATGACCAACTCAAGGCCAGCGGCTTTGGCCTACGGTGGTGCAGGGAGCTTACATCCAAGGGTAAAAGGAGGGACCCTGAATAAGGACCTCTAAGTATATACCCTTAATATAGCTATTATATACCCATTAAATAGCCCATTATAGGGTAGGGGTCCCCATTAAGGGTCCCTCCTTTTCCCGTTGATTACAGAAGCCCCGGTCGGTAGTTACCGCCCCCAGAAACGGGGCCAGGTTTAGGGTTCAGAGTTCAGTCAGGGTATTGATTACCTTAAGCCGGAATAACCTACCTTTTTAAGGACTTAGATAAGGAAATCATAACAGGGAACCTTAAAAAGGTAGGTTTTTCCGGCTTAAGGTAGGGTTTAGAGGTCTTAGGGTTTAGAGTTTTGCTTTTTGGGGTTTGGGCTTGCAGGCTCTAGGGTTGTAGGTTTACTGGAACATGGTATGGGATTTTCACGGCTAGGTATGCATAGGAACCACAGGTGTCCGGAGCCTCGCGAGAAGGGAAGCAGCACTTTCGTGGCTCGATTCCCTCTTGCGGTCCCGATCGCAGAAGTATCGTACATAAAAGGACCCCAGAACCTTGTCCTGCCAGTCTTGGCCCCTGTATTAAACCCTTGGAACCCTGAATTCAAGCATCCTTATAAATATTGTCGAACCGTTAAGTCCACGTGCGTGTAGGGACACAGTTTTCCCACTCTTGTCGGTATGCTGTCACAGAGCGCTACCTGCTTCAAGAACTTCTAATGGAACCTGGAAGCCTTTTATACACCCTAAGCCCTAAAACCCTGAACCCCAAACCCTTGTATTGTGGAGCCCTTATAACCCAAAGGCTCCATGTATCCTTATAGTAGATACTTTAGCCTTAAAGGGCTCCCTATATAGGTACTTTACGGGCCAAAGTATATACTATAAGGGTACATGGAGCCTTAGGGTAAGTGGAACTCTAAAGAGCCCCCGTATACCAACCCTTGCTTCAGGGTTTCAGGCTCAAAGTCTGTGGCGGAGGTCCCTTGCAAACCCAATGACACTTCAAGCAGGGGCCACTACCCTCATGTATTGAAAAGACCCTAAAAAGTAGGGGCACTATGCCCTAACACGGTGAAAGTATGGCAAAAAATGTATATGTATGAACCTTAGAATTAAACCCTGTCAAGGTTCATTGTACTATGAACCTATGGCATATGAACCTTAAAAACTGTTAGGTTTTGTTTCGTGCTTCCTAACCCGAAACCCTAAACCCAAAACCCTAAACCCGAACCTTAGAGCCTAGGGTTCATTTCGTGCTTATAAGGTCTGGCAAGATGCAGAAAAGCCTCTTATGCGCACGCTCCGAGCCCAGCTTTCTGGGAATCCCAGTATTCACTTGCTTGTAGCGCTAAGTTGCTGAGTAGTGCTCTTTTGCCCTTTGTGTTTGGGAGTCCCTTACTAAAGTCGAATCGTAGGAAGAAGGGTGCGGTACCCTTATTATTATAAGTGGTCGACTCAGGAACCTAGAGTGGCTCGGTACTGTTGATGATGTAAATCCTGCATTACCTTAAGGAACCTAGACTATGTGAGTTATGGCATATTCCTTATTATGGGTCATGCCGGATTTATACTATGAGCCGTAGGAAACCTGTTAGTCTTTTAGAGTTTACTCAGCCCTACAGTTCTAGTAACCCTAAAGCCTCTAATAGTAACCCTAAACCCTGAACCCTCTGTTAGTAACCCTTGTAGAATACTGAGACTTTTTCTAGCAATCGTTATAAGACCCGAAACCCTCTTACAGTCAGCCTTGTAGAAACCCAATGGACCAATCTCTTAAATAAACTAAGCATATGCTAGGCCACACGAATACCTTTCAATGTTTTGTTGCATGCTCCTGGTTTAAGGAGTATTAGGCTGTCTTGAGTATACCTAAGGTCTAGGAACCCCAAAGACCTAACCCCAACCGTGGTGCCATCTAAGCAAGGGTTCCGGTCGGCTTCGAACGGGTCTTTCTCGGTGGGCAACATTCAAGCATTATAGGGATCAGAAGCAAGAATTTACATCGTTTCCTCGAGGTTCATTCTGTGGGGGCTTTCCAGAGTTTTGATCGGACTTCTATAGAAGGTTTCCCCAAGGGTCCAAGTCCGAACAATCAGATACTCTCCAGAATCCAAACGCACATGACTACTATCCTAAAACCGAGTACCTAATTAGTGGGTCCTTTGTACCCTTGGGGTTTTATGAGAGGGTCGACTGGCAATTCGGTGACACTGGTTTGGGCAGCCATGTCGTAAAAGCTCAGGATCTATATTCGCGGTTCCTCATTGACATTCCCATATGAACTACTTAAGCGGCTTCGCAATCAGCGCCCTAAGCCCTAAACCCTAAACCTTCCTAAGCCCTAAACCCAAAACCCTCCGAAAGCCTAAGCACTAAACACTTAGACCCCAAACCCCAAACTTTCTAAACCCTACATCCTCATAAACCCCGAACCCTGAACCTTCTGAGCCCTACACTCTCCTAGAACCCTAAACCCTCCCAAACCCCGAAGGGTCCAACTACATATACTCTCCAAACTAGTAACCTACATAACTATATGCTATCCTTCAACCGAGTACCCAATTATTGGGTCCTTTGGACCCTTAGAGAACCCTACACTCCCCAAGGCCCTGGACCTGCCCAAGTGACCAAGTGGCTTGGCAAGTAACGTCCTGAACCCCAACCTCATGCCTGAACCTGCCAACAACCCACAGTTTTGTAGGGTCCCTATAAATTCCATCTTAGGGTTTTAATACGAACCTAACCCTCCTGAACCCTAGATCCCCGAGGCCCTGGCCCTGCCGAAGTGGCTTCGCAATCAACGTTCTAAACCCCAAACCCAAACCTTCCAATTTTCGGGTTTAGGTTTAACCTCAACCCGGAGCTCTCCTAAGCCGTCCTAAGCCGCGAAGCCTTCCGAAGCCTGATGTGCTCCTAAGACCCCCCAAGGCCCTGGCCCTGCCGAAGTGGCTTCGCAATCAACCTGACATCGACTCTCGGCTTCCTGCGGTCCTTCTGCGGTCAGAGCTGGGAGCCCCAGGAGCGGCGGGGGGGTTCCTTTTAAAGGACTTCAAGGGAGCTATCTAGGGGTTATAGGATTCCTTTTTAAGGGACCTTAAAGGGATCTATAGGTATTTTTATGCGGATTCTATAGGGGGTTCTGGGTGTGACTCAAGGGATCTAATATACGGGTTATAGGGCTCCTTTTAAGGGACCTTAGAGGGATCTTTTGGTATAGGGCTTTTTCTCTTAGAAGATCTTCAAGTCTTAAACCCTTACTAGGATGCCGGTTCCTTTTCGAGGCATCTTTAGGATGTTCGTTTATACGGTGTTTAGGGTTTAGGGTGTATGATTTATAGGGTTCATAGGGTGTTTAGGGTTTAGGATTTATAGGGTATTTAGGGTGTAGGGTTTAGGATTTCTAGGATGCCCGGTGCTACCCTTATTCCCTTTTTGTAGTCCTAGGTTCCTTATAAATTTACACAATACCAAAAAGGGAGCCCTTTTTATTCCTAGGTTACTGGGCATCCTTTTAAAGGACTTCAAAGGATCTAATATAGGGGTTGTAGGATTCCTTTTAAGGGACCTTAAAGGGATCTTTTGGTATTGGGCTTTTCTGTGAGGATTCTATAGGGGGTTCTGGGTGTCATGAAGGTTCTGTAGTGTAGGGGTTATACAAGTGATTTGTGTAGTAAGGTTTCGTATAAAGGTTTCATCGAGGGACCATTGGGAATAGACTTCCTTGCAAGGAGATCCTGGCACAAAGGAAGCCCTCAGAAGGCTTGTTTCTCCAACATTGTTATTGAGAGGGAATCTCCAGAAAGCCAGCCCGTCAAATGACCCTCTCACTCCGTAGTAGTGGCTATCATCTCTATATGACTTAGAATACTTCGTATTTTTCACGGGTTGTAATATTACGTTTGTGGCCGTGTTTTTGCCTACAGCTGCTACCGTCCATGTATTACTCCTATTGTCATCCTATATAGTCAGGCGCCCCGAAACTCGTGACTCGAAACTCCCGAAACCAAGCACCCTACAGGCCATAACTGAAGCTCAGAAACTCTCTAACCATGAAATCCTAAAAGCCCGAAGCCCCAGCACAAAAAGTCACAGCTGCACCGTAAACCCTAAACCGTAGACCCCAAAGCCCAAACCGAAAGAATGGAAGTTCTTTAGCTACTGAGGCCGCCGGCGCTGGAAAGACGAGGCGAAGGACAGCGAGCGTCCTCCCTAATCCTCATTGATTTGGGAGTTTCCGAAAATAGGGGACCCCAATATAGTATCCTAACTAGTAGGATCCTTCTTATGAGGACCCGTAAATAAGATACCCCTAATTTTCGGAAACTCCCATTTAGGGACTCAGATGGATGTCGGGCTAAGGGTCTGGGGCTCTTGCGGATTCGGACGGCTTGATGGTTCAGGGGGATTTAGGGTTTAGGGTCCAGTAAAGGCCTATTCATAAAGCCTCCACTGTAAAATCTATAGATCCTGCGGTCCTGTTTGTTTCTGGCGCTTTTCGGCGCAACAAGGGTTGACCAGGCTGTTCGGTTTAGAGGTGCAGGTTGAAGAAATCTTGGGAAGAGGGATTTTGGAGGCCTTTGTTCATGGTGGGCTTTCTATTGAGGTTTTAGGGTTTAGGTTTTAGGGTTTAGGGTCTAGGGGCTTCGCGTTTAGGCTTGAGGTTCGGGCAAGCACCCGCGCGCAGGAGCTGTCTCGCTACCGGGACGGCGCCATTCTGGTGCCCTTGCTGCATGCAAGTGGTCGGGACTGGATGAGTGTGAAGTTCCCAACCTGAAGTTCGACATGAACCCTAAAAGCGTTCAAGGTTCATACACCATACAGGGATTCTCGGTATAAGGGTATAGCGTCCCTACTTTGTACGGGTCGTCTGGTCCCTAGAAAAGACGGCCATTCGTCATCTTAGGGTTCCGAGCCTGAGGTTCGGAGCTGTGCTGGTGTCGGGCTTGATTCCTGTCTTTCCGACATCGAATCGACCACACCCTGCTTTATAGCATTGGATTCCATGACATCTGCGGCGTTCGTTGTGGGAGATTTGGAGATCCCATCTAAATCTAAGTCCTAGCCTTACCCTTTTACTTCACATGTGTTGCGGTCTCCTTCTGTAGCCCTATACCCTAAGCCCTAAACCCTACACCCCTAAAAACTCTAAACCCCTAAACCCCTAAAACCCTAAACCCTAAACCGTGACCCTAAACCTTAAACCCTAAACCCTTAGGAACCAGGGCCCTCTTCTCTTTCCCACGGGATCTAAGGACTCATACATTAAGGGTTTTGGGCCGAAAGACCATACTATATGAGGCTTTTGGGCTATTTTGATCCCTAGGGGTTTAAGGGCATATACAGGGACATCCGGGACAGACGGGGGATGCTGGAAGTTGTCCCTTTCTGGTCCGAGACAAAAAGGATTTCCCCCATGCTGCAGGCCCCGAAAGGTATTTCACATGTCCGAAAAATTGGAAATTGGAAATACAACAACCTTGTCGTCCCTGTATAGTTGTCCTAGCATCTTCGACAAACTGTATTCTAATCTACTACTGCTGGAATCTTGGGCAGCTCGTTGGCTCCCCAATAAGCCCTAAACCCTGAACCTGAGCTCTTCAAGGAGCCCGAATCTAGGGGCTTAAATAAATATATACCTATACTACGGTTGATGATATAATCCTGCATTACCCATAATAAGGAATATGCCATAATTCCCATAGTCTAGGGTCCTTAAGGAAATGCAAGATTTATACCATCAACAGTATTGTGGGGGTTCCTTCTTACGATTATAGTATAATATTCACCTAGACCCTATTCTAACTGTTGAGGCCCTTTCATTTAAATTATGTCAGCTGTCCAGGCACGTATGCGCGGAGCAAGAGTTCTGCCACTGCAAGATGCACCGCAGGCTCCAACAACTGTAGAACGTGTCCTTCCGTGTTTTGTGGGTGGGTTAGGGTTTAGGGTTAAGCCCTTCCTGTGGATCCAAAAACCTACCGTTTTAAGGGTCAGACCCTCTAATTAAGGGGTCATAACCTACTATTTTGTAGGGTTTGGGGATACAGGTTAACTCTAAGCTTGCGACACGTTATTTAAATCCTAAACTCTGAACCATCGCAGCCCTAAGCCTTCATCTTTGTCATAGTTGGGTAACATTTAACATTTTTGTGGGTACTTAAACCCAATAATAGGAATAAACCATTTAAATTTTTAATACTATCCCAACCATGAGCTAGTCATCCCCTAAACCCTAAACCCTAAACCCTAAACCTCTACAGTGGGTTGAGGCTTTGCTCGAGTGGCGGCCGTCTCTGGCCCGATGAAGGTTGTACAGG